>JAWNNP010003455.1:5503347-6879184 GCA_035044805.1 Leucophenga maculata | reverse complement strand
CAAGAGTTGCTACTTCTAGCCTGAGGAACAAAACATGTTGCCAGATGCTGACGTCTTCATCGTAAAGTCTGACGTTTTATAGGCCTAACTTACTGTGAACACTTTGACGTACGACCGCAATTTGGTTTCTTTATAGGCAATTGAAAAATTCACCTCGGCCAAAAAATGGAATTAAACCGTGAACATTTTCGTGCGATGATTTATTACGATTTTGAATGTGGATTATCAAGACAAGGGTGCACCAATCAACTTAAATCAACTTTTGGTGATGCAGCTCCATCCTTGGTCATTGTGAAAAACTGTTACAACGAATTCAATCGTGGCCGCAGTTCGCTCACTGACGAATTTCGTGAAAATCGGTCGTTGTGCCAGAACTGCTGTGTGTGAACTGATAAATCAGGATGCCTATGTGCTATACCTTGAGATTGAGTCATTGACTAGCATTCATGCAATATTATATGAAAATTTGGTCGTCAGAATTGTTTGTTCACGTTGTATATGCAATATACAAACGCTCAAAAGAAGGCTCGTGTCGATTGGTGCAAGCAAATGCTGAAGAAATTCATGCGGGGTGCGTCAAAAGCTGTCTACTCAATCGTGATAGGTGACGAAACGTGGATATATGCGTATGAGCCCGAAACAAAATAGCAGTCGACCGTCTAGGTCTTGCAAGATGGACAAAATCCATCAAAAGTTACTCGCTCGCGCAGCACATCGAAGCAAATGATCGCATGTTTCTTCTTTAAATCGGGACATGGTGCTTGTGGAAAGAAGGACAGTCAATTCTGAATATACAACAATTTGTATGCCTGAAGTATTCGATGAATTGAGGAATACCAACCGACAAACACGAATCATACTTCATCATGATAATGCGAACTCCCACACTTCGGCCGCAACAAATGAGCATTTGGATGCTCAAAACATCGAATTGATGCGTCATCCGGTGTACATCCAGCGTACTTGGCACCAAATGACTTCTTCCTGTTCCCTCACATCAAAAAAATAAACTGCGCGGACAGCTGTTAAGCCTTCAAAACGCATGTTTTGGAGATATCTCTTTTGGAGTAGCAAAACTACTTCACAAAATGTTTCGGGCGAATGAAAAAGTGTATCGATCTTAATGGTGAATATTTTGAAAAACAATAAAGCGATTAATTCTCATAAATTACCGTTTTTTCATGGTTGGGCTTGAAATATATGTAGCAACCCTCAAATTGTGTCATTTCTACTCTTTGCACTGCAAATGAGATCTGCTAAATCGTTGTCGCAATTTTACCCCAATCCATGACCGACAATGACCACGCAACTTCTCACTTCTAAAGAGATCGGAGACGACTATCTTAAGCTACTGCTGTCCATTAAATTGCAATAGTAAAAGTCAGTATTAGTTGCAATGCTCCACATCGGATAATGGGACAATATGCTTGCCACAAATGGGTATGGGTAACAAGATTACTTGTAACATTTTGACCCAAACGCTAGGGTTCAATTTCTCACGACCTAAACAGCACATATAGCTCTAATTACACAAGGAAGGCCTGGTGAAGTAATATAAGCACTAGACTTGATATCACTTTACCGTCATGAAACATCGAGATGAATCATCGTTATGTCTTCCATCAATACATCGTTTCACTCTTCAAGATCACAATTCATAACAGAACTACAAACTCCATTACCATTCAAAACGTCATGAACAACAAGGGTAACTGCTGTGAACACCATTTCGACAACAATGATCTCTCATAAAACCCAACTCTGTGCTACCAACGCGTAACACTATGGAGCACCGTTTCGTCATGCATCGAAAAAAAACCATGAACAACTAAGTGTTCCGCAGCTCTACTGCGGCAACAACATCGTTTTCACTCATAATATATTGGTGCAGCTGAGAATGATTACCAGCCTGTCACAGAAACACTCTGTAAGGTGTCGCTTGGCTTTTATTCGCCAGACTGTCAAACTAAGTATAAGCTAGGTATTAGCTATCGATCAGAAGGTTGAGAAGCACTGGTCTGTGAAGAAAATGACATTCAGTGAAATCGACGAAGCACAGATAGAGGAAATTGACAGAGATTAAGGAACTACCAGACAATGAATTGAAGTATGTATGTTTCAAACTGTGGAAAATATCAAAATTTATATCAACCCTAAAACCAGGTAAAAATGTTACCAAACCATCTCGACACCATAATCCTTTACGCCCATAAAAATTCTTCAATAGCAAAAACAAGACTTCTAAAATTCTAAACTAAGCATCAAAATGCTTGCGCAAATATATTGGAAAATTTAAAAAAAAATTAAATTTCAGAATTTTTATAGTTGCTTCTACATATTTAAGTCCAACAGACGTCTTGTCTTACTTAAAATTTAATATGCTGCTATCACAACATCAAAATATTACACCTTACTTCAAATGGTTCTGCATATTAAGTAATTGCTTAATTTACAAAACCGCCCACAATAACACTTCTTGATTCCATGGGCGTTTGAGACATCAAACAAATGACAGCCAAACAACTGCCTGCAAACATATAAGCGGAAGTTACTGACTATGCTCACAGCATACAATACTAATTAGAGAAGAATTTGTTGTTCGTTTTATATATTGTTATAGACCTACGCCTCTAGCTGCTAACGTTGTATAATTTTGTAACAACTTGAAGTAGATAAATATCCGCTCAGACCACTGAGCTGATTAAAATGCACTGCACGCCTTGAACTCTCAACGAACTCAACTCACTAGATATGCAGCAGCGTCTTATACGAATCGAATTTATATACAATATATAAGATACAAGTTACATGCCAACCTTGGCCAACAGTCTATATAGTCTATCCGTCTGTCTATCTGTCTGCCTGTCTAAGACACTCCGTTTGTACTTAGCCTGTCTATCCGGCTTTCTGTTGCATATATCTCGCCATGTTTATAGCGCTGGAATTCGCGCTATCGAGTAGATTAAATTGTTAATATTTAATGCGCGTTTTTCTTGTCTCTGCTGATACGGCGGAAAATTGATTTTCTTTTGCTGACTACTTAAAGTCGACAACAATCTATTTGAACGTTTACTTTTTTAAATAAATATATTTGCAACATGATTTCATTGCTGCTGCTGCTTTGGCTTTTTGTAAATATTTACGCCACAAAATACAAATATTCGAGAATATTTTGTTGTTTTTTTTTTTTATCTTTTTGTATTGGAATGTATTTTCTTGTTCAGTGCAAAGTGCTTAGAGTGAAGTAAGTATCTAAAAGTAGAGTGACTGTCTGACTGCCTGCCTTTCTGCCTGACGGCCTGCCGGCCTGCCTGCCTGAGTGCGCGGAAATATCCATTAAGATAACAAGTTTTTCACTGCAAAACTGTTTCTTCACTTTAGCTTTTGATTTTGATGCTTCTTTTCTATACTCGTAGATACTTGTTTCTGAGAAGTGAAAAAGAAAACTACACAGTCTACTTTTTTGGCTATTTGCCAAGAAATCGCTTACGGCCATTTAGTGTTTTGCTCTACATCTACTTAAATATAAACAACTACTTTATTGCTATTTGCTGGACTGAAAGTACTTCAGAGTATCAACAAGTACAAGAGATACTTTTGAAGGACTACTATATTTCTGCAACTTTAGTGTTACTTATTAGTTTCCATGAATATCTCATTATATAATTTATATAAAATTTATAAAATAAAATAAATTCATTGAAATATGATAAAAGGAGGAATAAACTTTGTCTTGGAAGGCTTTCTATGATTGCCTAATAAAATTTTTATATTAATTTCTTTGATTTTCATTTTGGCCAACAGTCCTAGCAGCACACTTTGAAGAGCGATATCTGCCCTTCGCGTTAACATCAGAAGAAGAGGTAGATGCTACGACATTCTCTCTATCAGCACCACTCCAACTCGACCTGCCTGAGGACATATTTGACCTTGAAGATGTCGAAGACATAATTAAGCGTCTGAATCGCAATAAAGCCTCGGTTAAAGGCGCTGCCGGAGAGTGCAGTACTCATTATGGTGTCTTCACGAAGTTGTGAAAGCTAGAAGTCATCACAATGATTCCTTAGCAGGGCAAACTGGAGATGGACCCTTGATTCTACCGACATATTAGTCTCCTGCCTTCAATTTCTACGGTTTGGAAAGGACTAGTCATTGCTATGCTTGCGATCATTGCTGAATCCCGGAGGCTGAACCCAGACCATTAGTTTGGTTTCCGCGCTTACCGTGGCATGGTAGATCAACTTCACAGAGTCACCGACCACATATTGCGTGCATTCCAAATTTGTGGATATCGAGCACGCATTCGATTGAGTTTGGCAACCAGGTCGTCAGCAAAATGTCATGGAGATATTGCCTTGGCCCTACTTTGCTCTGTTACGGTCCTGCTTGGAGTGCCGTTCGTTCAGGTTCAAAGTTAAAGCAATTCATTCTTCTCCGCACCCATCAATCGCAGGACTGCCACAAAGAAGCGTCCTTGGTCCATTTCTATTCAATTTAAATGCAGCAGACATAACTAGTCTTTATGCTACTACGATTGAAGCACCAGACACATCACTGCTCTTCGCCTCATATGCAGATGATGGCATCTGCAAAATCGCCGCAGCTGGGGGCCATACCGCCTACATTTGGAACGTGAAGCACAACGCTAGGAAAAGCGTTTTCATGTGCTTCACTCTCTGTCGACAGCAGACCCCACCTGTGCACATGCCTTTGGAACAGCCTATTCCTCCTTCTGAGTGTTTGAATAAAACACCAAACTTTGATTACCTTACGTTAATCCTTATCAAATATTTAATTTAAGTCCAGATTGAATGACTAGAATGACCAGATTAAGTCACTGATTTTTTGTATAAAAATGTTTATTTAGCTAGAAACGCCGAGGTCGGATTACTAGTGGGGGTAGTCCGTATCACATTGTCGAGCCCACCTGACTGCAGCGTTGTTTCTTCTTAATGAATATTTTGACTGAAGCCTATATAAGACCGTAGAATGGTTCAAGTACTAACATAACCACATCTGACGAGCCAATGTCCTATAGCATTAACGTCAAGATCCATCAAAGGGTGACTTTTTGGTCCAATGAAAATGCTTGAAAAATATTCAGGCATAATTTACAAACATGAAGAAGAGTTGCCAGGAAGGAAGTGATACGTTTGTTACTTTGCTGTTGGGACTTATCTTCAATAAGTATCGGGCGCAGACCTCGACAGCATGCAATGGAAATTCAGGCGTTGGGTCCTTATTGAAGTAAAGGAACCATCAGTGAAACAATGATCTAATGCTTAGGGTTCGAAGTCTTAGCACGTACGATTTGGGAAGATAACTGTTGAAACATCTGTCGAACCAATCTGTTATGATTCGATGTCAGAAAAGAGCTTCAAAATAAGAGAATGATCATAGACCAATGACTGCTTGCAGTGCTGCAGTGGAAGAACTTCACATGGTTTATTTAAGAAACTGATAAGCCACTGTCCAAACTTGAAGGCTCTATCTTTTATAGGCTCCATGTTCATGTTGTCCATATTGTTCATAGCCAGACAGACGGACATGTCTATATTGACTTGACTTGTTGTAGGAGGACCACATCTTTTAATGGTCTGATTTGGAACCTAATGAAATTTTTTATAACTCGGAATTTCTAAAAAAAAAAATAAAAATCTTTGAATGGAACTTCTAAGGGGACTTCCAGTGGGACTTTTTGTGCAACTTATTGTGCGACTTATTGTGCGGCTTATTGTGCGACTTCTAGTGCGACTTCTAGTGGGACTTCTAGTGGGACTTCTAGTGGGACTTCTAGTGGAACTGCTAGTGGGACTGCTAGTGGAACTTCTAGTGGGACTTCTAATGGAACTTCTAGTGGAACTTCTAGTGGAACATCTAGTGAGACTTCTAGTGAGACTTCTAGTGTGACCTCTAGTTGGACAACGGGCTTGGTAAAGAACTCTTAATCAGTTAAAATACTGTTCATGCGAAAAATTATTTAAAATACATAAATCATCAAATGAAAAAACAAAAATATCTTGCAAGCCACTTGTATTCAGTATTATGCTTTGATGGACTATGTCTGAACTCTTTGTGAAATATAAACGCTTTCAGGTCCACTGCTAAATCAGCAAATCAAACAATACATTATATATACTTTATAGCACCAATCATGCCACCTTCTGTTCATTACAAACACTCACATTATATCAATATACCCTTAACTCTGCTGCGTAGTGTACAACAATTGAGCATGTTTATTTGTTGCTTATCAGCATTTAACTTTTCAAGTTGATTTCATTAAAATCAAGCGCACATTAACCAAACCACAGACTGGGGAAAGTGGAGACCATTTTAAAACTCGACAACAACCGCCTACTTAAAAATGGTGCCTTTCTGCCTGCCATATCTTAAACATATTGCCACAAAGTCGAACCGCGGCAAACCGAAACGCAACTGCAAAAAAAAAAAAAAAAAACCACCAAAGCCAAAAGTGTTTACCGGCTTCTGCGGTTGCCGGCGACTTTTGAGTACTTTCACTCAATAGAATTTCTACCTTTAGCATTTTTCTTCTTCTGCTGTTTGATGGCGGCGAAAGAGTTTTGCCATTCTCCTCCATTTTCATTGGTTTGGCAGTTAATTGAAAGCATTAAGTGTTATTTTTGGTGTTGAAACTTTTGTTTTTTTTTTCCTTTTTAATACTGTTTAGTGTGAGGCTTTAATTAAACTATTTAAACTGGAGTGAAGTGATTGCTGCGTGTAAGCAGTTAAAGTGTGAAAGATTTAACCTTCTATCTTAGAGCAACACATGTCAACTGCATTATGCAAAACATTTCATAAATGTTTACTAATTCAAGGTGAAAAATAAGCTACGCACTTACGTTACTGGAAACAGTTTTATTATTAGAAGCGATTGAATGTTTAATGAAAGTAAAAGCATTGACTTTGCATAAATTAGACGCACCTGACCCGATTTGCATATGCATTCTTTAAGGATAACGCAAAGTGACAACTTACTTGGCGAGTAATTGCTATAAAAAGCAGCTGCTTTGTACGAAATAGCATCAGTCAACAGCTACAGCACAAGTTCTATAGAACTAGTCAAATCTACAAACAGTCTACAGGCTTTTCTGCTATTAAAACACACAAAAATGTACAAATTGATTGCTGGTCTTCTACTGCTCGTTGCCTACAATGCAGCACATCCTGGTGATCGCGCTGAGATACTCTGCAGTATTAATCTGAATGAGATGTTGGCGCTGGTCTGCGAAAATGTTGGCTATAATCCAATGATTAAGCGTTCGGGCTGTAAGTAATAACTTTAAATGTTCAACAATTTTTACTCTACGATTTTTTTTGCTTTCGCAGTGGATCTCATCGATTATGTGGACAATAATGCACCTTCAAACAATGAGGTCTTGCCATATCCTTTGGCCAACTCTCTACTCAAGAGCATCTATCGTGACAATACTGTGAATTCGCTAACACAAACGCGTCGTCGTCAACGTGGTGTGGTTGATGAGTGTTGCAAGCAAAGATGTTCGGTGCCCGAGCTGATGTCCTACTGCCAGAAACCTAACTAGAGCCCAACTAACTAACGCTGCACAAACTACATAAAATGTTTACAGACCAAAAATTGTTATCGATATATAAACTACCTATCTACCTATACAAAAAAGTACAATGAAGACGTTTAAAGTGAGCGACAGCACTAAAAGCGATGTTTCGATGTTTCATTTTATCTGCTGTTAATTATTACGAAACATTTTTAAATACAACAAAAAATTAATCGTTTGCAGTAAACAAATTTTTAAAGTTCAAAAAAAAAAAAAAAAAACAAACGCATCTTCTTTATCAAATGTGCAAAATGTGCTCAGCTGGTCGCTGCATTTTCTTGTAACTTTATTACTCGACGGCTACATCTGAGCGCGTTTTGCTACATCGATTGCTGCTAGAACTGTTGCTGGCAGCATTTACTTTGTGGTTGCATACAGCAAATGCGACAAGCTGAGCTGAGTGGAGATGAAGGCGCACTTGCACTGCTACTGCTTACAGCTACAGGCTTCCATACTGATTTCGTATGCAACGCACGTATTTTTGGGTGATTTTGCATGCAACAGCACACATAAACACACACATACACACACACACACACACACACACACACACACACACAGAAAGATGAAGCTGCATGCTTGACCGTGTGCACATGCTCACATATACGTGTGTGTATATACAATGATTTTATTTACTATACTACGAAAAGTTCGAGTGAACACTCGCTTACGAGGTTTGTTTACACAAATAGTTAAATTTTAATGCTGTGAAGTGCTTCACTTCTTCACTGAAATATGGGGAATGTCAATTCAATGATCAGGACACTTCTCCAATGAAACTTGAATTGCCAACGCAAATCCTTGAGCAACATTTTTTAAGTGGGACTTTTTGCAAGGTAACTGAAGAATTTAAAGCGTCACGAAAAAGTGAAATGTTTTTACAATGAATCATTTTCAGCGTTGCTACTGAAAATGTTCAAGCGATATAAGAAAAATAAAAGCGTCTCGAATATGTGAAAGCATCATAAAAAAATGAATTTAACAAAAAGGCTAAAAAATTTCTCGGAACCTATCATCTGATCACAAACCAATCATATGCAATTTACTTACTTAAATGGCCGTCAACCGTCTTCAGGTCATGGCATCATTTAGGAAGGCGCGACTCCATAATCCATAGTCTTGTGCGCGCTGGCACCAGTCGTTTTGAATGCCAAAAACGGAGATATCTCTCCATAACTGGTCATTCCAACACGTGCCCGGTCGTCCTCCATTTCGGCGTCATCCAATCAAGTTTTGCTTTCTCAGCCCAAATAAGCATCTGTTTGCAAGCGTGATTCTTCGCCTGATCTCCAAGCTGATAGACAAAGTTTTCTAGAACACTGAAGTTGAAATTCTCCATCGTCACCGACCATCCAAGACGCGATGACGGAGTCCGAGAAGACACCAAGTACTTCGTCTTGTCGTCATTCACCGCTAGAGCCCGAAGCCGAAACTGTTTTTCAATCTCTGAGAACGCCTTACTGATTAGCCATTCCTGCGTACCGATGATATCAATCAATATCCTCCACGTACGCGGGCACTGGCATATGATGTATTCCATCAGAAAATTGAAAAAATCGCACGACAGAGCATTGCCTTGCCTGAAACCTCTCTTGGTTTGGTTTTCCCCACCCTGACAACGCTTTGTGTGTTAGATAGCGTCGTAATGCAAAGACGAACAATCTTTGCAGGGATACCTAGTGCAGACAGGGCGTCGAAGAACTTCAATCGTATTGGCGTGTCGAAAGCGGCTTCATAATCGACAAATAGGTGGTGAGTGTCTTTGTTGAACTCACGGGTCTTTTCCAAGATTTGGCGTAATGATTATAGTCTTTGTATTAGGGTCATATGTTATAGGTGCATAGTATAGATGGCTTTAATTTTATACCATTGGAGTCGAGTCGATGTACAACATTATTTTGATATATCTACGGTATGATTCATACCAATATCTTACAACACCGCTTGGCTTACTTCGTATATCTTTATTGCAAGAATATCTGCTTGAATAGCGTTTAGAATAATGCATTTTCTTCTCTTTTATTTTTCAAACAAACCTCTTAGAATATATGCAACACTCTGCACATCACTGTTGCTGCCACATATTTGTAGTGCTTGCATGCGCCTTTTGATATGTTGCACATTTTTCAGTATTTTTTTTTTTTTGTTTTTTTCTTGGCACTTTTTCTACCATCTTTCTCTCAGTGAATGTTTGCTGTCGTTCGTTTGTTCTTTCTACACTTCTACTTCTCCACTCAATTTTCTTTTCAATTCTTGAGTTTGCTTGTTTTGCTGGTCGAGCAAATGTTTGCCGTGTGTCGTGAACCAAACCAAGGTGACTTTGTTGCTTTGCCGCAGGTGCTCATCCGGAACCGGTCTCCGTCCGACAGCTTGCATCTTCAGCTGCTTAACTGGATACATGTAAATACATACAAGTATGTATGCGTGTGTATGTGTGTGTGTGTGTGTTTGACAGTTTACTCGTTTGTTTGTTTGTATATTTGTTTGTACGTGTATTTGCAAGTCCGTCATGCATGCCTGAGCGCTGCCGGCATTATAATTGATTGTTCAATCTGTTGTAGATCAGCAACGCTTGACAGCAGCAAACAACATATCAAGCTGAAAATTTATTTGCATACGACTGCGAATGCTTGAGGAATACTTAAACAACAAATGCTGTGCTTTATAAGTTGACTTAGGGTCATTTAATATTTGGCTATATATTGGATTTAGTGTAAGTGTGTGCATATATAGCAAACAGCAGGTAGGAGCTATCTCAAAAATGGCCTCTGACCAGTCTCATTTAATAATAAACTTCTGCCAAATTTTAAGTAATATGCAACAGACAGACTAAAACATACAGCAATAAGCAACATTCCGCCTAGATAAACTAATTATTTCGATGACAAATGGTGCAAAAACTACTCCGGTTTGCGGTTGAACAATAGCAAGTACTGCAAAGAAGGTCAAAATATTCAATCACCTATTTTTCGATTATAAAGATTGGGTGTTATACTTAATGTTTTGAATTGTATGAATAACTTCAAGACTGCCAAATTTGGCTTATATGCCTCAAAAACTGCGGAACTATTAGTTCAAATATTCCCTGAGAAAAAACTAATTCGATTAATAATAACAACATCAACCTGACATTGTTTTTATTTTACATTAGCCCCATCAACAGATTTTGGCCAAATTTCTATGGGACAACTCTTTGAGACTGCACTACTCGTATGAATACCATATCTCCAGATTGGTGCCAGAACTACTTTATATATGTTCGTCTTGTTGATAAGCGATAGTTTATTCCTGGCATTAAGAATCCAAGCCATACTGCTCGCCTAACTACCTCAGTTATGTGGCGCTGGAAAGATAGACGCTTGTCCAGAGCAATGCCAAGATACGTGTGAGCATTCTTCTGGACTAAGAGCTCTCCATGTAAGAATACCATAGGAGAGGTGTCTTTTCTAAGAGTGTATGTGACTGATACACACTTTTCAGGGTTTATTGCGATATTCCATCTCTCAGCGGTCCAGCTCTCAAATCTTTTTAGCAACAAGTAAATTGTTTGGGACTGAGATCGGTATGAGGGCATGTCAAGCACATAGTGTTGGCCCTAACACGCTACCCTGAGGTACACCAGCGAGTCACACTCTCTTTGCTTGCGTGAGTGCGTTAGTGAAGGAAGCTTTTGATAATTAGGTAGAGCTGTGGATGGGGAATTCATTTAAGCTTATGCACGAGTCCTGCATGCCAAACTCTGTCAAATGTCTGCTGCTACCCAAAAAAACCTCCAACGGCATGCTCCATTCCGTAAAATACATCAAGTGCAGAGTTTACAACTCGGTGAAGTTGCTCGGGCGTGCCGTGTCTGAGCCAGAACACAAATTGAAAATTTTGGATTGCCTTTTTAACCACCCTGATCTCAAGAATCCTTCTCAGAATGCTCCTCTAAAATATTTTGTCATATACTGGCAGAAGGCTTATCGGACAATACGAGTCCAGTTCATCTGCTGGCTTCTCAGTTTTGTACAGCATAATGATGTTGGCCTCCTTCCAGGCGCTTGAAAAGAACAGATTTGAAAATCAACACGAGGAATAGCAAAGCTTTGTGAGGGAGCAGCTTGATGGAGCGTTTATAAAACTGGTCCTCGTCTGGAGCCTTGTTATTGCGAAATTCTTTGATCTCCTTTTCTACTTCAGTACGGTTGATAGGGGCTATAGGAAAGTCCAACTGCAGGGTGCTTCTAGAGATTTGGCCACTAGCTGTACTCTTTGGGCGACGCTATCTCGAACGGCTGGAATCATTTCTACTAATTTTTGTCAAAACGCTTCGGCTCTTTCCCACAGGATTTCGAATTGGAAACTTTGGTGCAAGTTGCCTCTTGAACCTCCTTTTGAGCTTTCATCGGAAGTAGCTTTCTCCAGAAAGGCGTCTGTAATATATCTTTCTCACCCTGTTAGAGAATCTGTCATGCAGTCTATCTATCGCTGGGTCATTAGTTCTGATGAACTCGCGTCTGAGGCGCTTCTTATGAGTTAGAAGACCTACTGCTTCCGGAGAGAGATTGAATTTGATGCGCGCGTAGCTACAGGGAGTTGCACCAGCTACGAACGCAATTCGGGCTGCTTCTTTAGCATTTTTTATAAATATTACGACAGCTTTATCGACATCCTCTGCCGTGTTTAACTCCGTATTTTTTTAACATATCGAACGATTCACCAGAGTAATGTAATTATGATCAGCCCTATGAGACAAGTTCATCTAGCCAAGTCTGTCCGCCCATCGGTATATCTGAGAAAAGACTTTGAGTAGAGAATACTTGCAGTATCCAAATGCTACTAATCCTTCTTCAAACACATTCCATTCAATTAATATGCCAATTGCATTATGAGCGGTAGTGCCCGTACAACTTAGCTTCATAACTTCATGGCTTTATTGACACAACCTGTATATAAATTAGTTGACCAAAAACCAAATAATTGAAGCTTGTTCAAATAAAATTAAATTAATAATTAACAATTATTCAAACATATGTATGTATATATGCACGGTTTGACTTTATATATATGCGCCAAGTGTACAAATTACAAATGATGTCACGTGTCGTATACGTATTTCTTGAGTAATACTTCATTTAAAGCACATGAAATCACATTTCATGTGCGCTTAAGCATAAATTTCAAATAAAACCAAAAAAAAAAAAAAGTAAAGAAGTAACAGTTTGCTCAGCACTATTTCATGGACTTTGGCCAAAAATGTTGAAAGAAGCTACAACTGCTGTTGAACAAAACGATTTGGCAACAACTCAAAAGCCAGCAACAGCAACATTTAAGTAGATTTTAGTTACAAACTTATGCATTTAGAAATTCAAAATCATTTGGCAAGAAAATATTGCACTAAATTGTTTCGTTTGAACATTTATTGCAGCATGTGTTGAGCTGGCCAATCAGCAACAATGGAGGCAATGTTGGCATCAGCACCGAATGACAGAAGCGATTTCGATTTGTATTACATTTCAAAGGCAATCAGTATGCTATTTCTTTATATTGTCAGTCAGTCAGTCAGTCAGTCAGCAATGCATGCAATTTATTATGATTTCATTTTGGCAGCAACTTCAAAGCAATGAACGAACAAATGAGTTTTCAATAAAATAAATGTTCCATGGGCTGTACTTGACTTCCTCCTCATGGTACAACAAATCGCCTTAGCAAAGTGTCAATACAGCTTAGTGTCGACTTAGGCAGAGCGCGACTTCTTTTCAACTTTTCAACTTTGCCAAAGCAAAATATTTAATGAGTGAACTCATTAGCATAGCATGAGGCATCAAACAAGCCATCACAAGTATTGTAGAAAGCGGGTCAAACGTGTACAGCGCATTGCGTCACTTGTTAAAATACATTTAATCGATTTGTTGTGCCACCGCTTGAAAAGTTTCGCATCACCAACACCATCTCCAGCCAGTCAGACAGCCAGGTGGGAATGCTTCTGGCAGTCAATGAAGCGTATTTATCACTTTAAGTGCGACAAGTGTAATGCATTAAGTTAACATTATTGCCAAACAATTTACTTTAATCGTGTTTATTTGTTATTGTCTGTACAGTGTTTAGCCCCCCTCCCGCTCGTTTCGTTCATGCTGATATTATTGTTGTTGTTTTTGTTATTTTGCTTGTTAACATTATTGTCCTTGTTGTTGCTTAGATCCTATTGCTACGCATTGGTTTCTCTGTACATTTGTCTGTCTGCAAGTCTGCCTTTTTGTACGTCCGTGCGTCTGTCTGCCTGTCTCTGCCATGTGAACAACATAACTCACTTCCGTTTCTCGTTTTATTGCTTTATTAGCTCTTCCTGTTTAGCTTACATTTTTTCTGCTGTTGTTGTTGTTGTTGTTGTTACTTTTTATTGTTGTTATACCCTATCTATGTAAAAAAAAGGGGTATATTAAAATGGCAGAAGCTTAGATAACAGCCAAAAAGCAAATGCATGACTATATAAATGGTAGATTCTACGCAAAAAATGGATATTTATTCCATTTCCATTGTAACGCCTTGAAAATTTGATTTTTTCGTTGTAGTAAAGCGATCTGTTTGTATTGACGCGTGCCGATTTGCTTATAAACAATATATTTCGTAGGTCTCTAATATATACAAATTATTTGATTCAGCACATATTTTCTTATGCTTGTGTAGCGTATTAAAGCTTCGCATTAATCAAACCTAAGGCTTCTCATACTTATTATTTTTGCTTTTTTTTATCTTGATTCTTGTTGTGCTCGAGTTTAACATTTAAAGCGGCAGATACACACATACTTATACTCGAGTATAATATGTATCTATGTCACATGCGTACTTTTATTTCGCTGCCTTACGCACGTAAAGTATTTCAAAGCTTTTGATTGTGTGTGTTCCTGTATAATGTTCGCATGAAATGCGTTACTTATTGTAATGCATGAGATTTAAGCTGTGGCATATCTCAGCGGATTTAAAAAATGCGAAATGATGCTCAAGATATTATTTGTTAGGCGAAAGTAGAAAGTAGAAAGTACATATACATATGTAAGAGTGTAGGTAGAAATTTATTCTTATGGTACACCTATTATCTGCAATCAAGTTGGAAATGCTTTCCAACTGTTAATTTTGTTTAGTATAAGTCATGTCTTTATTCATAACATTCGAAAAATGAGAATTCTGCCAACAGAATTGTCGCAGAATGCTTTTTGATAACGTTTCTAGCAAAGAAGTTATAAACGATTGAACAAATGATTCAAATCGTTTGATTGAAAAACTTAAAACAAAAAAAATTGGGACTAGAGTCTTGCACGAATGCATTCGTTGCCGATGAATTGAAAGTGTGCTTGAATTGTTTACTTGCTTTATCACGAGCTTGCCTACTATCAACTAGCTCCCGTGAGGATATCTAGCTTACATATGGCTTCCATTCAGTTAGCCAGCACCCAAGGCTATTTTATAGTGTTCTACCTGTATCTCCCACCTCATTTACCTTCGTCCACAGCAGACTTCGTATAAGTCTTCCATTTCAACGCCAAAAACAAAAAAAAACGGACAGGAGTGGCAGGTGCTTACAGTAAGCAGTTCTAAACTATTCTACGCAAATCCTGGCTACTGCTCAAGCGACACATTTTCCTTACGCCCAAAATTATACACCTAGCGCCATCGACTTCATCATCTTCAATGAGTTGCGACCAGAAGAGTTGTCAATAAGGACTGAGTATTAGCTTTCACCTGCCTCTGGTGGTTACGCTGGATTCCTCTCCAAGGACCAGGACTCCAATGAGAAGCTTGCTTTCACCGTCTTCTAATACGGCTATATTTCAAAGATGTTCAGACCCCTAATGCGAGCTCAAAACACTCATTGTGGACTCTGGCGAAGAGGTATAAGTAGCAAGTGTCCCCAAAATTCTGCATGGAGTGAGAAAGGTGACTAATTATTGAAGAAGCGGTACTGTTTTTTCAACACTTTCAAATCGCTTGGAATGACGGCTTTCCTAACACGTTAACAACATCATTTCCATCTTTAACAGCCTTATTCGCTTAGTACCTTATTTTCATTATTCATTTCAACGATTCTTTCCCCTAACATAGAAGGTTTTGCAAGCCATTCTCATTGAATTTTATGTTGTAGAATGATCTCAGCAATTGGGCGGTGGAAGAACAAACAGTATTCGAGCGAATATGCACCCGTTGGTACGAGAAAAACATTTCTCAACAAAGTCATCTTGGCGCAATTAACTTGGATAATACGGAAAGCCAAGTTTGCAAAATTTCTAGGAATAACGACAAAGCAAAGAATTTACGTGATTTGCTGCTTAGTAATATGGATTAAACGCACAATGGCAAACCGTGAAGCAGTTGAAGCTGTTGATAGAACTTTGCGAGATATTAGACAAGACGATTGACCCGTGGGTGGTATCACAATGATATTCTGTTGTCATTATAAGCAGATATTACTAGAAGTATTTCGTTAGTTTTAAATAAATATTCTTGCATTATCATGCTGAGTTGATATAGCCAAGTCCAACATGTCTGGTATCTACCTATCTCAGAAGCTATAGAAGCTAGAGGCATCTAGTTTAAAAATTTATATACTCCTTCTTCAAATGCAGCTCAATTTTTTTTTTAATTTCAAGTATGCCACGCCCACAATATGCAACATATGACTATGTTTAGTTTTTGTTACTTGAAATAAATATTTATATACTCCTTAGAAATGTAATAAATGTCCGCTGCGTATTGTTAATAATTCATAAGTTTTCGCTTATTTTTTTTTCTATTTTCTAATGGCATATGCTACCAAATAAATTTTCATATGCAAATGCATACACAGAGCGCAGTAGATAGTGCAAACAAACTGACTTCATATGCGCTCCCGAATACACTGTTCTCCTTTGCAAGTCAACACAATTTGTGGCAGTTAAATAAACTGTTTATGCATATTTAAGTTTGTCTGCGCGGTTGCTATTAAATAAACGTGCACTGCCGACATATGCCACTTGAATACTTGAATATTTATATATACATAGACTCTCATATCGCATAATATTCACTCAGCGTTTGACACAATTCCCCACATACACTTGATACAAAAACGCTTTCACCTGCGGCACTTTAAACTAATTAATGAAGCCACAGGGAGACCCCGGTGCACTCGGCTGCTGTGATGCTGCTCTGCTGTGACCTGCTATACAACAAATGCAATCAAAAATCAATTTCCTGTTCACTGTGCCACGCTTCATTAATTCTGCACAAAGCTGAAGCTGCATGGACTTGAATCTATGAAAGAAAAAATCCCGAAATTAAATTAAGTCGAACATGCTGGAATGAAAATCAAAGAAACAGCCAGAATCGCAATGAAGAATTTCGAATGTCACACCTGCTGCTAATTAAATTTATACCGCGTTGACGAATTTTACACTTTTCATCCCCAACTGCTGCAGTTCTTCATATGCGTTGCTGTCGTTGGACTACTTTTAGCAACAGGCCAATGAATGAATGAACGAATGAATGAAAATCGCTAGCCAGAATGGTAATTAAAAGGTGAAAATGCGCTACCACCTACGGCTATAGTTCCGACGGACAGGACTGGACGACTGGCTGAAAAAAAAGCTGAGTTGTACTAAAAAATAAAAAGAGGAGAGTTCTTCTTTTGGTAATAAATTACATTTGCATATCTTCGTATTTAATTAAAAATGTGTCATTTCGTTACGCTGCACTTTTATTTGTTTAATATAATTAAATACGCTGCCAGAGTCAACTTTCACTTTTGCCCAGGGAAAATTTTCATTTAAAGATTTTAAGAAAAATTTCCAAATTTAAAACGTTGACAATAAAAATTTTAATGTGATTCCACATGAATTGAACAACTAAGCTGGCTGAGCGCTTGGAAAGCATATTAGAGCAACCAAAATGGCGTGCTTAATATGGCTTAGGTTTTTTTTGGGATGCAAGGGTGGCTCAATAGTTTTAAGAGAAAGTGCAGTAGTCGTGCGTAGTCGATTTCGAATTAGTTATATGCAGACTGCAACTAAAACTCATTACCTAAAATTAAAATGAATACTTAAATCCCGATCTATTATTGGCTATCTACAAGGCACATCTCGACTGAGCAATTAAAGTAGCACATCTTTTGTATATTTCCAACAAATTTTGAGATCTAATATATAACGAAGATATATCAATACATAATAATATTTTTGTGATTCCCGAAAACATCCGCGCTGTGTCGGCTTGCAACGGAGATATTTTAATGTCTGACAAAGTCCTTGATCATAGCCTGTGTTCTCTGCCCGCAGAATTCGAGGAACTATTCTGCAGCTCTCATTTAGCATTGAGGTCTAGAAGAGTCATAGGTTGCGGATAGCAAACGACCATGCCGTGCCAAGCCTGTACCAAGACGAATTTTAGATCAAGCTCGGACTGTGTTTAGATATTGTATAAACGAAAGCAAATGCAAGAGCTCCAGACAATAAGCGAGTACCTACTTCTGCAACACCAACAAGACACTTGAGATGACGGCTTTCCTAACAGCCTTCATTTCATTATCTTTCATATCTTCTACCTCTTTCTCTCTTCAGGCTCACTACCCATATCTATAACTTTCCATGTATAAATTCTTCCCGACAAACCCAGAGTATTATGTGTACGTGCTCATTGGGTTTAGATTTGCAGTCAGTGGTATGTTCAGGTCTTCGATATCTGGTCGCCTCGGAGAGTAATAAATCGTGTTACTGGGGCTATGACACAATTGACCTCATACCTCATACACTCGTGGGAACACTTATGGATACACAACACAATTATAAATTAGTGTGGGATACTACCGCTTCTAATGTAGACGATAGGCTGGATGGAACTGTCAAGCATGAGAACGTACTGAGCCTATCAACGCCGAAAAGCAGTGCAACCATGAGGAGCACCAACGAAGAAAATACAATAAGTGAAAATACAGTAAAAGGAACGGAGTCGTGGCACACAGTACCGGCTCGGACATGTAGAGCCTGGAGGCCTTGAGGACCCATTCAAGGTAGAACTGAGTGGAACTGGATTCAAGTGGTACCTACGGGTTATAAACCAGAGATAGTCAACCTGCGGCCGACGACAGCAGAACCCCCAAATATGGAGGAACCGAAAAGAACCAGCACTTATAATTCAGCAGTGATAAAAGTATGCTGATCTAGTAAAAGGCAGTAAAATCTCAATTCTTCCATGTTCTTATCCAAAAGTTATACTCTATCGGGTGGACCTACGTAAAGCGTAGAAAGCTTCAATTCCAGCTATTAAGCGAGGCTGGTAAGAACAGCTAAGATTAAACGGCAAACACAACAGGTTGGGTCTAATACTGATCGATTTTGAAGGTCAGAGCTCAGCCAAGTGGTTGAAGGATGTGTGAAGGAAGTGGTTGAATGTCTTGGACGAAATGTACAGACTTCAATATCTTCCGGGAAGCTCTGTGGAGCAACTAAATGGGCTATATAAGCTGCGCAAAATACCAAACTTAGGTACAAGCATATCATTGTGGATTACAGTATGCTTAAAGGATGCTAGAAATAACCGATTGCTCACGATAGGAATCGGTGCACATTATTCAAAACCTAAATAATAGGTTCATCTATAGATTTGGAAAAATTTTAGTTCATGTTCATAAGAAAAAGGAAGAGAAACATAAGAAGGGCGCTTTATTGCCTATCGAAATACAGCCACAGCGAAAAGTGCTGGTAGAGGAGTTAGAAATCGACATCTTCCCATGCGAGCTGCACTTGACAGATAATCTGAATATAGCATCGCTATATAACAATACGCCCATATAGGATGAGAAGGTTGTCTTCTCTTTGTTAGGGTGTGAAGGATCAATGAAACCGTTGCTTTAGCAACATGACGCCAAGCACAACGATAGCTCAATTCAACCTACATCACACAATAGCAACTGCTGAAATGGTTAGGTTGACCGCCAGACTGGACATGCGCTTAGAGGAATAAATGAACTTGGCACTCAAAACATGCAGGTAGATAAGGATGTCACAACAGACAACCCAGGAACATTTATTCTACTGAGAAAGGACATTGCCTTTATTTATCTTTCAGAACTTCTTAAAGCAGATTTGGTTACTATCCAGATATAATTATTTATCGGCGGAGTCTTGCGCGAATTGGCGACTGCGACTGAAAACCTCCCACGCGAGCAAACCGAACCTTTAGCCAGGGAATTATAGCAACTGGTGCAAAACTGCAAAGCAGGGAATCTACCTATTATATTTAGATGTGATGTGATGAAGGAATGAGTTCTTAAACTCATGATGGATGAACTTCACAAATATCAACATGCGTGTAGGTCTGTCAAATTCTCTGAAACTGTCCCATACCAACAAAATTTCCTCATTTCTAAACGCCATTAGAGCCAAAGAGAAAATATAGCGCGGAACTACGTGTCAGAATGGGACAAATCAGCTAGTTTTCAGATGGCTACCTAACAGATGAAGCAATTGATACAGGAATTTCTGGACCTCGCACTAAGCACTTTGAATTGAACATAAGTAGGGCGTACGAGAGCTAAATCATTGCCATTAGAGTGAGACATGTATCAAATCTAAACTGGTCCTGGAATGCACTAGTAAATTAAACAACCTAGGAAGATTTTACAAGATTATTCTATATGGGTTATTCTATGGGTACCCGTACACGCGGAGATATCAGGAAACGAGCAAGCAGTCGACTTGGCAAGAAAAGGAGCAGCATTTCCCTTCACAGGTGCAAAGCTATTCTGCGGACTCACACCAAGTACAATGAGAATTCTGGTAAAAGAGAACGAGAATAAAGGGACGCTAAGGACTTTTTTTGGTAGAAATGTTATATATAAGAAATTATCAGAAAACTCCAACGAATTTAAGAAGAACTTTCTAAGATGACTAAGAATGGTTTCAAGTTTCAAGTTAGAATATATTCTGACAGCACTTGCAGATGCTGTCCAAATATGACGAAACTTTGGAGCATATATTTGACCATAACCAGACACAAGATCTTGGCAATTACCAAGTGACAGGAAGGGCAGTGCATGCTCATAATATTTAAAATGTCGTGGCCTTCTTCAGGGCATTAGGGCTAGATGAAGTGTTTTAGGGCACAATAGACTTATTAAGGTCGCAGTGCCTACTAACTAATAATAATAATGACGTAGAATCAATTATTTTATTATTATTATTTGTTTGAATATGGTTCCATTCAATAAAATATCATCTAATTCGATTCAAATTGAATATGAAATAAATTTTTACAAAATATTTTAACCACCCTCGCTTTTAGAAAAACATCTAAAATCGCGCTGAAAAGATACATGGAATGTATACAGTAAAGTCGTTGCCGCAAATACAATACGAATATATATTGTACGTTCATATGTATTTCTTTCATTGATATATTATACAAATCCCACAAAATCGCTGCTCAGCGCATTTTCCAAAAATTGTAGCAGGTGCAAAGTTCGTGCAGCAGCAAAGTCGCTCAAAATTTATGACCAACAAATACAAAATCCCAACACACACACACAACGAAATCAAACGAGGACGTAAGGACGAAACAGCAAAATCCCTTACATGTGTTCGATATATTTTGTAGTATATATGCGCATATGTCTGAAATGTATTTTTAAAATACTTTTAACCTTCTTTTTTGCCCCAACTGCGCTGCACATTCTTTGGCAGCAGTAAAAAATTGCTTTGCGGAACTTTTCGTACGTGTTTTGTTTCACAAAATCAGCATTTGGCGCGCTACTTTTTAGTGTATTTTATTTGCGTTTTTTCTTTTTTTTTTTTTTGTCTCGGTATTAGTTGCGCACATAAAACGTTGCAAATAAAATAAAATATCTGCCATTCATTCTTCGTTTTGGTATCATTTTCATTTATTACTGCAGCAGCAATGCATGATTTATGTACCACACAGTGTACTGCGTCAAAGCTATGCAAAAATGGCGCTGACACAATTTCCAGCACGAACGATGATGACAATGAGTCACATTTAATCAGCATCACAATCGACAATCGACAATCGCACAAAGTCAATTCGCATAAATAAGTCCAACTACAGAACAAACTTTTCAACTTTATTTTCAATTCATTGACAGAGTTTCAATTCAATTTCACACACAATTTGCACAAATACGCAAACATATTCGTGTACTCAAAGCGTTGAATCGATGCAGCGCAAACTTTGAAAACTTGCTGCTGCGCCGCCATTTTCTAAAGATGTATTTTTTTTTTTTTTGTGCGCTTTGCATTTCCGCTGCACAAAGTAGTGCAAAAGTAATTCGTATATTTTTGTACTATTTTTTGTGCAGTTTTTTGAAATTTATATGTGTACGCGTGCAAAGTTTTTACTACTTGTTAATGTTTTTTCTTTTTTTTCGCTGTGCTCGTTCTGTCAACTTTTATTTAGTTGAATTGTGCGTGAAAGGAGCCATTGCAGGATATAAAAGTTAATTGTTAAACGCTTAAACGAACTGTGGAACAGATTTTTTTGGAACATGCTAAACAACTTAATGGTCTTATTCAGGTTCACATGGTTTTATCTGATACCCAGCTGATAGTTCGGAATGGTACTCTTCACATCTGGAACTGGCAATAATCTATGAAAAAAATGTTTCAAATATTATGGAAAAAATTGATCTATAAGATAAACCAACATTTTTTGGTTTACCAGGTTTCTTAGTGTAATTCCATTGAGTGGGATCGTACAAATTTGTCGTTTTAAGCTAAACTAACCACAAAAAATGTTTTCCATGTAGGGGAACAGTTTTACAGTTCCAGAAGTCTAAGTAACTCCTTACGACGATAGTCTTATATAGAAACATTTCAGATTTAATTCTTATAACAGACAATGAAACTTCTTTAAGCCAGTTGGAGTAAATTAAATAAAAGCATAGACCGAGACGAAAACGGGGACGCCATTTTTTGTGCTGCTATATACAAAGCAGCAAAAAAAATTGGTGCACACTTTTAGGACTTCTTTGCAGATTCAAACCCTAAAAGTATGCATAGTTATGCAGTTTATTAACTTCATCAAAGGTCTAGGCTAGTTCTTTTTTTTAAAGTATTATTTTTAAGTACATTTTTTAAATGACGTTAATTAGGTCAGAGCGTTTGCACGAACTGTATTATTAAATTAAAACATCTTTTGGCCCGTGTCAGGGTGGAGCTCCTACCATATATCCTTTCATATACCGACCAAAGATTTTGTAGAACATCATTGCATACCGGATTTCCGGGCCAATATAATATGGAATTGGGTCGAAGACTACAATTATCTAGCATGGATCGCCTCCATTAATATCAATAGCACCAATTCTGCTCTGAAAACCGACTAATTTTCAGACACACCCTTCTGGCCGCCTTCAAGTTACATCTAAGGAATCCATTCATTTGGAGACGAAGCAAAAGACAGGAGAAGACATTAAGTCGATATTCTTACTAAAAATATCCATAACGCAGCTGCCAGTCAGTTATGGCATCTGATCTTAGGGACATTATAGGCTGCCGCAGGAATGTAAGAATTTTAAGGCACTGAACCTCTTCTTTACACAGATAAGAAAATCCTTCTGTGATTTGTGTGAGGTGAAATACGGAGAAAAAATTGGAGAATCGGTTTAAATAAAATTTTCGTTAATACAAGGAAACTGTTCTCCAGTAAAATTACGTGGCATTACCATACCACATTAGGGGACTGTATAACATTTGGGAGTGCACTTGGATGGAAGACTTACTAGAAAGGTTCACATATAATCTAAGCAAATGCTGATTAAAGTAGAAAAAAATGGAAAATACATTGGCTATAAGGACAGCGGTTACAATTTAGTTTAAAAACAAAATCGAGTTTAAAAATCAGTACTAAACAATTCAAACATTGAGTCTTGCAAGGCTAAGATTGGCTACGATATTAAGAACTAAAGCAGGTGCTTCTTGGTATATGAGCAGTAAACGAAATTTTCAAGGATCTTAACATGTCTTTTCTTAGATATAACGAAATTTACACTAATTTTCCCAATGATTGATCTTAAACGTTTCTGTATTATGGTGTCAGAAACAATATTGTCAACACACCAGTATTCATTAAACCTTAATTCACCGGACAACAAAGACTCAGTCATGCACATATTTTCTCCTTTAGTGTTATTTATATGCCTAAAAAGGAAAAATTACAGTAATTGTTGAAGTAGACACACACAAGTCTTTATAAATTATAATTTTTACATAAATGCATCCTTGAAACCAATTTTTATTTAAAGCGGCCGCTTTCTTTTACCATTTTATGGGCTCACCTTATAGCTTTACATATATGAAACATTTTTGAGTTGCAATAAAAATCAACAAAACAGTTCAAAAGTTCGATCGTACTGCACTCTGAATGCTATTAACAATTGAAATCCATACAATCCACTTACATTTTTGCACCTTTTCACTCATTTTAAAGAAATGAAATAAATGTTTTTTTTTTCAATTTCAAATTGCTGCAAATCTTTCTTATGCAACTACTACAGTTTCCACTTTTGTGCTGCTTCAGTGGGCTTTTGAGCAAATCGTAATGACAGTCAGTCAAAGTCATAGAAATGCGTATCTAATGCAGACATATGAAATGCCGTCAATGACAGCCAACGAAGCAATGCGAAGGATATAGAAAATGCAACAAGCAGGCTTCCGTCTTGACTACTCAACATAGACAACATTTTATTTCATTTCAGCTACTCGAAGATATAAAAATTGAAATCAACTGCAGCAAAGAATTTCAACGACATGCTTTTGCATTTATATTTAGACATGCTATATGTTGCCTACTACGTACGTCAGCAATTACTACAGATTTCCTTCTGCAACTGACTGGCTTCGTTATGCTTAAGTTGTTACGCATTTACGATGCCATGCGCATATTTTTATGACGCGTATCCTGTCTACATCCTATATAAATCTACGTAAATTAAGTAATTTCAAGCTTAGCTGGAAAAAAGGTTTGAAGTATGTAGATAAACGCTGCTAGCAGTTAGATAGGTGATACATATTAAGCACAAATGCTCGTAAAATAAAAAAATATTACGTATACGCAGCGGTGTTTGCTCTAATTTTATGCCGAAGCGAAGTTCATCGTCAAGTTGGGGGCGCGTGTTAATTGACTTTCTAGCAGCGTCTGACTGACTGAAGCGTTTTTCGCATTCGCATTTGCATGCTTATCTTATTAACACAAAAACAGCTTAATCTGTCTGACTTTCCGCATCGTGAGTGTCAGAGTCATACACCCTTCTATGGTATTGTCCTGTGCGACGATTGCATCATTTGCATGCAAATGTTGCTGTTTGTTGTTGGTGCATACAACGAAAAAAGGAGCACCACTACACACTCTACTGTACATTCGAAATGTCGTAGTTAAAGGTGTTGCTTATATGAGGCTGGATTGAGTAGTGTTCGACCTTGGTATGGAAGGCTTCAACAGCTTTTTGTCCAGGCCGATTACTTATCACACTGCACTCGCCACATTCAACTGTTTTTCTGCAAAACTTTGCGCTTGTTGTGGCTTCATTATCCTTTCGCCGTGTGCTGTGTATATTTTGTGTTTTTGCGCGCCGCTTTGTAGTTAATTTTGTTGTTTTTTTTTTTATGCTGTTTCTTTCGCGCGCGTCTGTCGTTGACACTTCTGCCAATATTGACTGCACACTTTTGTGCTTATCGTCCTTGTGGCTCAACCAACGCAGTCAACGCTTTGGATAAAGTTTTATATCCGCTTTGATGCAACTTGTTGTACAGGATTTTGTTTGCAATTTTATTTTTAATCATTATTGATGCAAAGTTGAATTTAAAAAAAAAATTATTTTAATTTCTTTAATTAATGCTTAATTCGAATTTTGCTTACATCAACAATATATAATAATACATTCCCAAGCTGTCTAAGCTGTGTTCCTTTCATTTTTTTAGGTTTATGCAATTTTACAAACTAATTTATAGCCTTTTGCATAGCAGCAACATTCCATTCTTTATTTCAGATTTCCATAAAACTATTTTGCTGCAGCTATCATCAGACAAGCCTGTCTGTGTGTGTTCCGTCCTTCCGTCCGTCTATGCTTTTGACATTAAGCACTGCAGACATACTCGTCTCGTTTGTATACCTCAGTTTGTTTCGAAACAACATCCTAAAGGTGTATGCAATTCTGTCTGCTCTGCAAATTTTGTGGTTTCTATTGCCGAATTCGAGTTGACTTTTCCCAGCATTTGCTGCATTCAGTGCCAAGAGTAAAATTGCTGAAGCTGCTAAAAATTGCACAAAATCAGCAGCAGAAACAAGAAAAAAAAAACAACAACAACAATTTTTGTACTTTGACATCACTTTGACAGGGAATTGTGAGAGGTGCTTAGAGCACAGAAGTGACTACAAAAGTTGCATAAATGGATAGACAGGATAAAAGCTGTCTCTCGTTCGGAGTACATGTCATTAATGTAAGATTTCACAAATATTTTTGAGCCAACTTGAAAGGCGATAATGAAATAAATACATTAATATTTGCTGCCAAATTACCAAACCTCAAAATTCCAAACCTTTTTAAGGATCTAAATACTTTCCTAAGAAACACATTAAACGCTTCCCTAGCTTATGCATCAAGAAGTGCAAAACAGAAATGTAGGACTTTAATAACAAAAATGATACTGACGAGAAGTATTTTGCTCCTCCCACTTCTCACTGCATGAATAACAATATTTTATGTATGAAAAGAAGAATGAAGGACGGAAGCATAATAAACATACGAGAGTTGCTACGTATATTTCTAGCCTAAGCAACAAAAAATGTTGCCAGATGCAATCTGACGTCTCCATCGTAAAGTCTGAAATTTTTTAGGCATAACTTACTGTGAACACTTTGACGTACAAACGCAATTAGGTTTTTTTACAGGCAACTGAAAAATTCATCTCGGCCAAAAAATGGAATTAAACTGTAAGTACTTTCGTGCGAAGATTTCTTAGGATTTTCGATGTGGATTATCAAGTCAAGAGTGCAACAATCAACTTAAATCAACTTTTATCATCAATCAATCAATTTGTACAACGCATCAATCGGGGCCGCAGTTCGCTCACCGACGAATTTCGTGAAGGTCGTCCAAAGTCGGTCGTTGTGTGTGCACTGATAAAGCAGGATCTTCATGTGACACATCGTGAGATTGACGCATCCCTGGGCATTAGTTTGGCTAGCTTACATACCATATTACATGAACATTTGATCGACAGAAAGGTTTGTTCACGTTATATACCGCATAATTTGACAATCGCTTAAAAGAAGGCGCGTGACGATTGGTGCAAGCAAATGCTGAAGAAATTCATGCGAGGTGCGTCAAAAGCCGTCTACTCAATCGTGACAGGTGACGAAACGTGGATATATTCGTACAGCAGACGACTGCCTTCAAAAAATGGTTGGGGCGAATGCAAAAGTGTTTCGATCTTAATGGTGAATATTTTGAAAAACAATAAAGCAATTTTTTCTCATAAATTGTTCATGGTTAGGCTAGAAATATATGTAGCAACCGTCGTAGGTCGTTCAAATTCAATTGCTTATAATATTAACATTTATTACCCGATTTTGCCGAAGAAATTTTTAGCCTTGATGGTAATTTTATGGGGAAGGGGAGGGGCAAATTTTTAAAATAAACTCGTAAAATTCCGGCGAAGTCCTATTCGAATGCAAAAAGAACAAAGTCTCTAACTACTACCGTTTCCGAGATCCTTTCGTTCATACGGATGGACAGACGGACATGGCTATATCGACTCCTCTAGCACTACTGACCTTAATGTGGGTTAGTTTGGGGAGTCTCCAACCATTATTTCTACCTATTACATACATTTGCACAAAACCAATTTTAAATTCGGCCTCCAGTTATCATGCACCAAGCTCGATTGATGGTGAGAGCAATTTATTCATATAAAACAACTTAGCTCTCAATTCAGAAATTCGAACAAGGGCAAGGTAGCTCTATTAGGCATGATATCCTATCCATCGTGATATCCTATGTAAGGCCTTGGAAGCAATGCACTTTGGTGGTACAGGCATCATACCAGGAAGGCTTTACAGAAATTCTGCCAGCATTTATGATATTTTATAGATGAAGTAACTGTCTTCTTTATATTTGATGATACTGTAGACCAGGAAACAAATTGTGAAAATGGTTGCAATGCAGCAACAGGAATAACTATATGGCAAACTTTTCGGATGGTAGAAGTAGTTAAAATATTTGTCTTATTTGGCACTTTGCTTAGAATTTTGCCCATAGTGCAATGACAGCTCAAATTAACTCAAATTTTCTGCCATAAATAAAGTTTTATATTGTGTTTATAAACAATAACAGAAATATATATTTAAAGCATTACGAAATATGCTTTCACGTTTCAATAAATAATAAATTTGATTTTAATGTAAAATTTTTACTTTCGCTTTTTTTTGTTTGTTATTCAAATCTCAAAATTTTTGCTAAAATTTTCTTGTCTCATAACTTAGCAATGACTGACATTTGTGGCATTTATCTGTGACATTGTCTCGAGTAAAAAAAAAACAGAAATAATTCAAAAAGAATTTACATTCAATTGGCTACGATATATATAGTTAAAAGCTTTGACATTTCCGATATTCTTTGCGACCGTGGAAATAGTTTTAAATCTAATTTATTATTTTATTATTTTATTGATTTATCATGCACTTAAAATGTTGTTTATGTATGTAAATATGCATAAAATAATATGCAAGTCGTTTAATATTTAGAGATGTTAAATCAATTTGCTGTATGTTGCACTTTGTTGATTTATAATAATAATAAACTACATACATATATGATTCAAGTAAACATTTTAAATTAAAAAACTATATGCTACAATATAAAAAATTATCAAAAATTTATTTACTGTGCAGGGAGTAACTAGGGAATACTTTTTTTTAATGATTTTTACAAAGCAAATAATTGCGAGAAGCATTTTTATTTGCATATCTTTGTAAGGTTTTGAATAACCCAGCTACTGGTGTTACTTGGTTTACTATATCTGCTGGTCTCTATATACCTTCTTTTTTTTTCTTTTTAAATATACGTTTTATGAACGATTGTCATATGATCTTTATCTCGCTCACTTGGCTAACTTATACTATTTAACAAGAGTAGAATTGTCATCGCTGCACTACCGAGGTGACTGGTTTCGAGGTCTATCCTAACAGCGACCCGAGTGAGGGCAATGCCTGAGGAGGAGCAGCGATAGGTCAACACTTTAATGCAAGGTACGTATGGACAACTGAAAAGTTCTCCGCCATACTGGAGCAGTACCGCTCAAAACATTTAATAGCGGAAAACTGGAACGCGTCATACTGGCTCTTGGGAGCGGGTACAAATAACCAAAGAAGTCGTGCATTGGCAGAACTAGTCCTGAAAGGCATTCTAGGCATCTATTTGCCGCACATCATCACGCTGGATGATGTCAGGATCATGGTATTTAAGGAAATTCTTCCTAAGCACCAGTTTGGTTCTTAGCTGACTTTAGTACTATTGTACAACTGCACCGCGTCGTCGACCGAATACTGCAGGCGTTCAACAATAAAAAGTATAGCAAAGCACTATTCTTGGATATTAAAGAAGCGTTTGACCAGGTATGGCAGATAGGCCTACTGGCAAATATAAAGGAGAAACTACCTACGCCATACTTTCATCATCCTGCTGATGGCATTCAAGAATACACCGCAATGCTCGCGCTATGGCCGAAGACGCAACGTGATTAGTGATGCATCGTATGAAACTAATATGTATAACTCCCAGCAAATATTTCCGCTAAACTTTTTTGTTTAAATATCTTTTCAAAGCTAAATTCAAGTACTTTATTTCCTTATAAACTTAAGTGAAACACTGTAGAAGACTTTAAATCATATTACACATACGCACTGTGAAACTCACTTTTAATTTTGTGTAGCAGTGTGCAACTAAATTGAATGCAAAAAAAAATAAACATATCTGCAAAGCAATTAATGCCAGCACTTTCCAAACTATATACGAATATGTCTATCTAACTGGCTATATATGTCTGTCTGTCTGTCTGTCCGTCTACTAAAGCTCTTTACAATACATACTCTACACTTAGTATCTGTAATTGTAAGTAACATGACCACAGATACCACAGCTGCAATTCCAACCAACCTGCTAAATACACACACACACACACACACACAACACTAATCACACAGTACAGATACAAACACAAATACAAATGACCATTAAATAGAAAATCTAAGCACTGAAATACAAACACCTTGAATGCTAGAAGGGTGTTTTAAAGGTATTATAAACCAGTTGCAGCAGCTGTGACAATGAGAAATAAACCACACAGTCGGTCAAACTCTAAGCAAAGTATCTATAGTCAGTAGATAAATAAAAGTTTAAATTGAATGAATAAATAAATGATTGATTGAATGTAGATTGATAAATGTTGTAGTTAGATACTTTCAATTGTTTTTTAATTACTTTAAAGATATTGCAATTGTTTGTCATTTGAAAGTGCTTTTTATAATGAAATACATCAAACTAATTTAATTTAATGAAGCACCACTTTTTAATACATACAAAGACAACTGCAACTCTTTGCTATATAAAAGCATTATTATCACCTTTGAGCTTGGCTAAGCATAGACTTTAACATACACTACCCACTCTACTCTGTGCTGGTCTAAGTCGTTATAAAAGCAGCGTGGTACAGCTTAGCATTCAATGTAGCTACTCCATTACTTGTATATAGACAATGCTGCAAAGAAATTAGAATTAATGTCTGCTGTGTGGCACCACAGAACACTCTTTCCCGCTATGGCAAGCTGCATTTGCTGTCAGTATAAAACTAATACAACAGTACTACAGCACAGCATAGAAGTCCTTTTTCCTGTAATGGCTAATACAACTTTGTACTGTACTGCACTGCACTGCACTGCTTAGTAGCATGGTTTTAGCTCTTCCCCAACTTGCTCACTCACTCACTCACTCAGCTTATACATTCTCTTTGCGCTTTATACTGTTTTATTTTGTACTTTTCTGTGCTTTTTCGATTTCGTCCTTTTTGCTGTTGTACTACAAAATTGCCAAAGAATTCTTTAGAGATTTTCAAAAAAGAAAAAAAAAACAACAAATGAAAATTTGTATATGCTGCGGGAGATGGCGCACATATGTGGCTGCGTTGCTGTTTTCCTCTTTTCTTGTCCGTCTGTCTGTCTGTCTGTTTGCAATTTCCATTGTCTTTTGGTTTATATATGGTTTGAAATTTTTGTACACTTCAAATAAAATAAATTAATGGTATAGAATAGAAACTGCCTAGCAGAGCACAATACTAAATAATGAAAAAAAGAGCAATTTTTATACAAAACATTGAACAAATCGGTGAAAAGTTGGACTTAAAACTGTATAAAAAGAAGGTTTTTTGTTTAGCTTAGCTATTTTTGCCGCATTTAAACAGTAACCTGAGAAATTCATTATCAAATCATTTGAACTAGAGAAGCATTGATACTTGTAGGTATCGATATTTCAACATATACTCATATGTCCTCATTTTTTCTCTTTTCTTTTTGTATCGCCATCTTACGTGGCGAAAGAAAAGGAAAACTATATATGAGAATAGAGAGCGAAACTGTTAATTTAATTTTCTTATATTTCTTTCCTGTGTTTGTTGTTAGTTGTGATATTACTCAAGAGGCTTACAGATATCTCTTTGCTAAGAATTTAATATTCGTATGCACTAATGATAGATAAGTAAAAAAAAATATTTACGTACCGTAGCACTGTACCTATGTACCAAATCTCAAGCACCTGCATCAAATTTATGCTGGAATAGAACAGAATAGACAGTAAAATTTCTACAAATATTCGTTTGGCTAACAGTAAGCTTGGTAAATTTATGTATCGATACTTTGCAAAATTTCGTTATGAGTACAATTTACTATCAAGTATCAAAGCATCCCTAAATCAACATATCAAAGAAAGTGTTGATACTTTAAAAAATGTCTTTGACGACGCTGCAGCATTATTTCGAAGGAACATATACACGGCAGCTTATTTTGCTACAATAGGACAACGTTCTCATAATCCTAGCTCTCCACATAGGACGCTTATGATACCTGAAGTTCTGTATCGAGTAAGGCTCAAGCGTAGTCTTAGGCGATGCTGTACAATAGAGCGTGGAAACGTGTTACTGTTGATCTACGCAAAAAAACTGTTCGAAGCAATAACCAAGTTCTTCGATAAAATGATACGCAACGCGGAACCAGAAAAATCCCACGGATATAACTTGTTGAGGTTTACTCGAAAAATCAAGAGACAACCAATGCGTAACACATCTATACAAATGCAAAATAACATGTGGTGCCGCTCTTTCGAGGAGAAAGCTGAAACTTTTGCCGACAGTCTAAAAAATCGATACTTTCACAACCATGCTCTCCAGCTGTTAGTATCAGACCTGTTTCGTTTGAAGAAGTTAAACGGAAAATCAGTGCACTAAAACCGCGAAAAACTCAAAGTTACGATGGTATAGACAGCTAGACTGCCCAGTGTATATCAGTTCATGACATTATGTTTCTCGTGCTCTTATTTAATGACATGTTACGTATCAGTCACACTAATTCACAATGAAAATGTGCAGTAATTACGATGATACTGCAATCCGGAAAGCCCGAAAGACCGAGTGACTCATACAGACCGATCAGTTTACTCCCATTATTCTCGAAGTTATTCGAAAGAATATTTCTAGACAAATTATGACCAGTTTTGATTGAAATGAACTTCATCTTCGATTGTCAGTTTGATTACAATACATCCTTGATGCTTTTGAAGAGAAACAATACAGCTCTGCTGTTTTCATAGATGTTCAACAGGCTTTTGACCGAGTGTGAATTGAGGGACTGATGCTAAAAATCAAATGAAATCTACCAACGGCTTATTACAATATATTAAAATCTTTCTTATTCGAACGAAGTTTCCTGGTAGCAGTAAAAGGCACATTTTCTTCGATATGACCATTACTTGCTGGTGTACCCCAAAGCAGTGTACTAAGTCCAACACTCTTTTCCTTGTACACTGAGAACATACCAAAACCTTTTGGCGAACAGATGCTGCTTGCTATGTACGCGGAAGATACTGCTATTATGGCTAACTCTAATTACCCTGATGCTGCTTCTGAATTTCTTCAAGATTATTTGGACCTCTTTCATCAATGGCCTATGCGGTGGAACATTAAAATCAACAGTTCTAAATTGGTAAAAAGTAGAAAATAATCTCTACGCAGATCGAAGTGGCAAACTTCTTATTTTTGACCTCTTTCTCTTAATATCTTATTTAACTAGCTGATGCAGATTGCTCAAAATTTTATCCACAATTTATAAGCCGCAACTTCCGATCTTCATATGTGTAGCGTATAAAAACTGCAATGCAACCATATAAAAAAAAATATTTCCCTCAATTTCTTTTCAAATTTTTAGCAACCAAGTAGCATGTAATAAGTTTAGCTAAAAGTTCTTTGCCATAGTTGCTTTGTTGCTGCTGTCTTTAGTGCTGCTGGGATTTTTTATATTTTGCTCAAAAAAACACAAAAAAAAAAAGAAACCAACTTTCTTCTCTATTTTTGTTATAAGAAGATTTCTCTACTATTTTTTTTTCGCTTCGTCCATAGGGCATTTTCTAATTAGCTGCCAATTAATTTGTTAAAACAAAAACTTTTTGTTGTTAAGATAAATGTTGCAGCTCAACTATTAATTAATACAAATAATGTAAATACGAGTGTTGCTGCTTCAGTGCAGACACAAGGTTACAGCATATTTATTAAATGTTTATATGCTGTGGTTGTACAAATTTCAATCTACTCAATTCTTTAAATATATTTGCAATGCATGTATACCATACATAAAAACCTGCGTTGCAAACTGCAAATATCTGCCTACCTTCATGCAACAATATACATACTACATAAAATTCAACAAGCCAGCATACTACATGCCGGCGTCACTGTCAATCAAACGAATCGATTCGATTCGAATCGAATTGTATTGAATTGCATTGCAATGCATTGTTTTATATGGAATTGTATATTTTCTCTGTTGAAATTGTGTAATATAAATTGTAAATATTAAACATTCCATTCGAAGTGAAGCAAGCAACCGTGCAACCGTGTAAAAGTAAATTTCGCCAATGATATTTGTGTATGTGCATAGTAAAAAGTGTGTGCAAATAAATAGCCGTTGATACAATTTACTTAATTGTTGAACAGATTGAAACAAAGAAATGCGTTTAAAACTGCAAAATCATAGATTACACAGCCAATATTAAGTATACGACCCCGCTACCTTATGAGTACACGAGTCTGTGCCCATCATAGAAAATTTAATAAACAGCGCAGCTAATGCACATTTGCAGTACGCATTAGTAGCCACAGACTTTGCCCCGCAGCACATTGTTGAAATGCATAAATCTGCACGCAACCATATTACACACAGACACACACACACACTCATAAACACAAGCAGATACTTACAATCATTAGCAAACGCACACAATTTATAGCCCGAAAGTATGCAACACATTCGCACACATTGAAATTTTACATTACAAATAATACAGATTTAGTTGTTTGCAATAATGTTGCCCTCGTTGCACACAGCCCGCCTCCTTAAGCGGGCGTGTATGTAATTAAGCAAATGAGCTGCACAAACTAAATAAGAGTAATAATGGAAATAATCATATCGGATATATTTGGCGGTAGCAGCGCTACGCTGTGCCACGTCGCGCAGTAAATGTAAATGTGGTGTGTTATACTAAATATGCACTAAATGCGGTTGTTGCGTGATTTTGTAGATATATATGCACCCTTATTAAAGGGCTTACCACTAAAAGATTGCATTTGAAATATTTGTATATAAAGTTTGTGAAAATGTATATAGGCGCAGTCTACGCAACAAAACGTTCTTAAACAACAGCATCATAAGTCGTGTCGATTTAAACATGTCTTTATGTCTCGCTATATGTATGGAAGGGAGAACTTGGAGAATATAAGAGATAGAGCATATAATTTAGATATTTAGAATCTACTATTCTTTCTTGAAATAAATTGTCTTAATCAGAGAGCTTAGTTCTACTTAATATAAAGTAAAAAACATCATTAGATTCAATCCGCTATGGTCTACCTTAACGATCTTATAATTTGCACACGGTAGAGCATTCAAGAGGTAGAGCATTGATGCACACGTTTCACTTCTCAGGCCATTCCTGGTATTTGTCCAAGTACTGCTGAAGTGCACTTGTGGACTGAATAATGCAGCTGCCTTTTGTGAGCACCGCAGTATCGTCTGCATATGTTGTGATTAGCGTATCTCGCTCATCTTCTCCTGAAATTGCTATGTTGTTAGACATCTCTGCAGTGAAGATGGAGTATAAGGTGGGGTAGACTTGCATCCATCGGCCGTCACGCAGAATGTGCACCCTATCGGAAAATTTTTACGAGCTGGAACAGCTGTGAAGTTTTACAGAAGGCTATCGAAGGCTTGCTAGATGTACAGGAAAGCAGCGGACGCATACTTTTTCTTTTCCAGGGTAACTAGGTCGAAATTAACTATATGCAGTTGTTCTGGTGAGCTATGCTGCATCCGGAATCCAAATTAAAATTTTAGTACCGCCAAAGTTTACTTAAATGGCCGTCAACCGTCTTCCGGTCATGGGCGCATCTAGGAAGGCGCGCCAGTCGTTTTGAATGCCAAGTACGGAGAGATCTCTCCACATTTGGTCATTCCAACGAGTGCCCTGTGGTCCTCTATTTCGGCGTCCACCAATCAAATTCGGGTCCCCCCCCCATGTAAACCATGCGTGCTAGAGCTCTTTCATCCATTCGAATGAGGTGCCCAGCCCAGGACTATGTCAACCTCATCGTGTTACTCGTACAGCTCGCGATTCGCACGGGACCTAAACTTGTCGCCGACTCTAATAGGACCAAGCAAATGTCAAATATTACAAAATAAAATGAAACATCTCAATTGAAAACCCTTTACATATTTATGAGCATACATATATGAATCCAAAATATTTTTTACTCATATTCAAGGCTGCTGTAATAGTTTGCATGGCTAAGCTTTAATTAAAATTTCCTATTTGTAAAAAGGCTTCTCAGCTAACCAAAGCGCTTATAGCCGGATATGCGAGTATCTATGTGCCTTGCTAAAGTATGTGCCAGAGAATTTGAAGCATACGAAATATTCCACGAATTTTAATTAATTAAGCACGCTAAATGTTAAATTGTGGTAACACTAAATAAATAGAATCCAACAAAAGTGGTTTTTAGGGAAAGTAGTCAACAAATATGTGCGACTCTAGTATAAATACGGCGTAACAGATTCATTTCTAGCAGTTTGTTTAGATGAAAATGATATATGAAGTTAACACCTGCAGCAGACAATCAAAATAATCCTGGAAGAGGTTATTGGATTCATTCTTTAATTGATTTGCCGAGAATATTTAAAAGTTCAACAACTCGTGTCAATCTAGTCATGTCCGTCTATCTGTTTATCCATCAGTGTTTAGATATATCTATCTTTCTGCCTGTCTAATTAGTTTAATTAGTGCGAATAACGAAACAAATTTTCGACAAACTTAACCACCATATTCTGGCACAGTCTTTACATTGCTCATGCATTGTATGCGTATTAGTTTGTAATAATGCAAACTGCATATTTGATTATTATATAAATTATGTTTTTCACACGTTAACACTTGCACAGTGTCGACTAAATTGAAATGCAATACTTATAAAAGCATGAATAATGCATTTTGTTTGATTTTTAGCTTTACAACTTGCTAATCCTCTCCTGCACGCATGATACTCTTACATATATGACAGGCATATTATTTTAGGTGCAGATATTTAATTTCAATTTAGCTTTTTGTGCATTAATTGCATTGATTTCGCTTTTGTAGTATTTGTGTAAACACTTCAAATACTCGTACATATATGGCGCAACGCGTTCATTGACTTTGCAGCTAGACTCGACTCGATTCGACTGTCATTCTCTTGTGTCACGCGCCATTTCACACTTGTTAAACGTGGAATTTAGAAATTTTTTTTTTTTTTTATTTAAAAATTCTAAACAGCAATTTTATTTAAAAATTGAAACACAACAGTGCAGAACTTTAGTTTGCCTCTAAAACCTCTAAAAATAAAATGAAAAGAAGCGAACACATTTGCATGCATGCATAAAAACCAAATAGAATAGAAAAATCGCCAGAAAACTGCAAACTGCAAACTGAACTGAATTCGAGTGACGTTGAGCATGCATATTTGAGTGTTCGAGACTGGAGTATTTCAGCTGCTGAATTACTTGACTGCAGTGCAACGTAGTCGTAGCCGTCCTCAGTTACTTCTGCTGTTGCTATTGTTCGTAAAATGGCAGATGTGCACTGAAAAATATTTTGCTTTCATCTACAGAGAGATGTACGAGGGCAGAGTAAACACTAAATGATTTTGGCAACAGAAAATTTGTCTCATCATCTCAACTAAAACAGTCTGTGGTGATAATAGAAAACATTGTCTACCAGGGAAGAGAAATTTCCAGCACATAATAACCCAACTCCAATTCTTATGTGGCACAGAGATCTCTTTCGATTTTTATCAGCACTACTACATCTTAGATAGGATTAACCATATTAAAGTCCAACATTCAGATAACAAAAATAATCTAATTACAGTCTCCAATAATGTACTTCGCATTGCGAAACACCTCAATATTATATTTAAGAGAGTTCGAATTTCGCCAAGCCACTGCCTTAGAACAAAATAACTCGTATCATACGTAGAAACACGCACTTCAGACAATACTAAAGATTCCAGAACAGGACTGACTTAGTTCAATCAGATCAAACAGAATTAACAACGAAGCCTGGAACATTCGAATATGCTCTTTAAAGAGCAGAATTAAAGAGAAAGTAGAACCGTTATTAAACACGATTCAACGCATTTATTGACCCATGAACAGAAAGCGGAACTTCTAGCTGCAACTTTCACGTTTAACTCAATTCTATTTTCCTAAATAATGGAAAAATACCAAAGTTGTTCCTGTTCGGAAAGTAAATAAGCCAACTGATTTGCTCTCATTTCAGCCAAATTTTTGAAAAGTCCTCAAAAATAAAAAATTACATTATTAGTCACTCTTGTTTAGTTTGGTTTCCATCAGGAACCTACCACTAAACCATAATCAAAAATAATGTGAACAAATGCTGTACTCAATAAAATCTACTGTTTATTGAAACAGCGTTCGACTCTGTCTGCACGATGGACTTGTTCCCAAAATAAATATTTTGAAATTCACTTTTGAACGCACCAAACTAATAAAGGCCAATCTCAATAATATATCTTTTACTTGAAGCCAAGTCTCAAGAATTCAATATTCAAGCAGGCTGTACACAAAGTTTGTGTCTCTCCGCCATACTGTAGAACATTTACTCTCAGATTTTTCGAAAAATTTTAAAATAAACTTTTAAAATTCCGGAGCAGTACTAGTCGAATGCAAAAAACACGAAGTCTCTATCTATTACCGTTTCCGAGATCCTTTCGTTCATACAGATGGACGAACATGGCTATATCGACTCCTCTATCACTCCTGACCATAGTGGGGGTAACATTGGGGGGTCTCCGACCATTATTTCTACCTGTTACATACATTTACACAAAACCAATAGCCTCTTGTACCTTCGGTACAGGTCCTAAAAAAAAACAGTGCATTTATTTCACCAAGGAAGTGCAAGAATATATATGGAATGATGTAGACGTTTTGAGGAATAACTTGTTAGCAACGAGATTCCAACTTCATTATGCCCCGCTCATAGAAGCTTGCTTCTCTAATGACAAAAAAGGTGAGACAGTCGATTTTCGCAAACCTATTTTGAGCCTAATTTTTCGGTAGCTAAAATGTTCGACATTGACAGGAAGAGATGGTAATCCGGTGGTGCCAGGTCCGAACTATAAGGTGGATGCATAGGACCTCCCATCCCACAATCGAAGTGTGTGGTCTAGCGTTGTCCTGATGGAACACAATTCCTCTGCTATTTACCAAAGATGGCCGCTTCTGGGTGATTGCTGCCTTCAAGCGGTCCAATTGTTCACAGTAGAGGACCGAATTGAGCGTTTGACCATTGGGGAGCAGCTCATAGTAGATGATTCTCTGCCAAATCCACCAAACACACAGCAAAACCTTCCTGACCGTCAATCCGGGTTTGGCAACCTTTTAAGCCGCTTTGCCACCCTTCATCCACGACCGTTTGCGCTTCACATTATCGTAAGTGACGCAATTATCATCGCCAGTCAACATTATCTTCAGAAACGGGTCGATTTTTTTTTGGTTTTTTTGGTGTCAATTTGTGTAGCAAGCTTCTTCAAATGCCTTTCAACGGTCATATGACTGATATTCAGCTCCCGTGCGATGGTACGGCTATGGCGGTCTATCTCGATGTCTTCCTTGATTTTATCGACTTCTTCGACGACAGGTCTTCCGAAGCTCCACACCAGAACGGAACCACTATTGTGCTACGCGAATTCAACAAGTATCGACCCCGTCAACATCATAAATTTTTTTACTTAACGAGATAAACCTAATTGATAATACTTAGATGTAATACTTGATCGGAAGCTAACCTTCAAATAAAATATGCTAATCCGAACTCTATCAATTTGAAATTTTTTCAATTTTACAATTTAAACTATGGCCTTGTATTTTCTCACCTTTATCCATAACTTATTAACTGGCACTCGTAAGCATGTGTTTATTTATATATGTTTGTGTGTATGTGTGACCGCTTTTGTTTGCCGCATTGTATTTTTCGTATATATTCGACAATATATTTGCATATTGTAAAACATTATTTTGTTAAGTCAGAGCAGTCAGCGTTGCTTGACTTTTATCATGTTTCCAATTTCTTTTTTTCTTTTTCTTCTTTTAGTTTGACACGCTTTGACCTCAAGTAAAGCAAATTTGTTTTTGTCGTTCAAGTCAAGCACAACTATTTCATTTTCTTCTCAGTATCAAAAGTATAACAGAGAGCTACTAGCTATAGGTGGTTTATAGACGTACATATAGACGTGAATATTTGCTTTGAGCGCTTCGAAACTTCGCCGATAATTGACTTACGTACGTTATCTAGGCGTAAAACTAATGTCCACTCTATCTCGAGTTCTATTATATTTAATGTATCTTATTCTCTTGCCTTCTTATAATTCTAATTTTATTCACAAATTTACACACACGCAACTCAATCACATTGCTCAAGAACGAATCTTCCTAATCGGCTTATCTATGTCTGCTAGTCTCATCGATATCAGTGTATCCTCAAAATAATCTGGAGGATCGAAATTCGACGGTTTATTTGGACAATATCCATTCTCGAAAAATCTAGTGTTTGCAAATATTGGCACGCATAATTTGGAACATTTGCCATTTTTGTTTTTGTAACATTCTAGAGAAAAATTAATCATTTATATATTTTGTTTTTCCTATTTTACTAATGAGTGACTTACTATTCAAATCAGGTGGTTCCGTGGTTTGTTCATTTATCATATGATTATGATTGCATTTCACAGCAACTGTTTCACAGCAATAAAATGTGATTATTAAGAGCGCAGGTATGAACCATTCTAGATGTTTAGTGTACTCCATTTTGGGTAATACTAATGTATCAAGTTAAAAATATTTTTAAAATTGACATTTTACGCCACTTTAAAGATTTTCATTATATTTAATTAGTTTTGAATGGGGTGAAATAAAAATTTCACGTTAGTTTGAACTAGCCCAAAGTACAATGCTTCAGTGTCTCACCAAATTTTTCCAAGTAGGAACATTTCTTTTCAACTTCTTCGCTTTTGACTTCCCATCTCATAACGGAGTCATATTAAACCACGCTTCGAAAATGATGATTGCTACATTTGCTGTTGCTTTGAGCATTTTGAGCTGCTGTAGTTGCGAGCGAAACTCTGCGTAAAGTCTTTAGGACTATCTACTCCTACTAGAAGGTCGGGTAAAGTGTTGGAATGTCTTGGATCTTGCATCTATGTTACGACAATCCAATAAGGCCGAGTATCTGGTTCTTATTCTAGATAAATATAAAAAATAAACAAACTCCAATGGCTTTTTTCCAGCAGAAGTAGGCCATCTGGAAATATGGCATGCCGATATTTGGTATTCAAGCCAAAACAAACTGAAATAAAATTTAGACGATTTCAAAACAAGGCGCTGCGCAAGATTACTGGTTGTCCTTTGTATGTGGAAAACTCAACATTACAAAGATATATCAATGTTCTCTACGTAGAGTATCTCAGATTTTATTTTCCTAAAATAAATATAATGTACACCTGCTGAACCTTTATATAGTTTGAGGCAATTCAATTGCAAGCAGTTTGAGTAGCACATATATCATATATAGGTTTGAAAAGCGCTAGCAATGACAAACAGTTTGAATAGCGCTAGTATTTTGCTAAGAAATTTACTTTATTTTTTAACATTAATAACTTTGGACTCTTCAATACAATTTTGATGAAATAAAAGCTAAATGTTACTCAAAATAATGCTTCTTATTTCTTAGTAATTTGATTTTGAACTCAATGTATGGATTTTATGTGCTACGCGCACAAAAAAAAAAAAATATCAAGTCTAAGATTTTATTTTATATATTGAACTACTTACACGAAATTTACTACGTTGGTCTGAAACCACGTTTCCCTACAGGCTTATATATGTCTTCTAGTTTCATTGCTATCACCGTATCCGCAAAAAAATCTAACAATTTCAAATTATTATTTTCAGTAGATTCCTCTGGACAGTATCCACCCTCGAAGAACATAGTATTTTCAGGTATAGGCTCGCATAGTTTGGAACATTTGCCATGTCTGTTTTTGTAGCAGACTATAAAGATTATTTTTGTATCATATATAGAGAAAATACAATCAATTAAATATTTAATGCGAGTCTTACTTTCCAAATCAGGTATTTCCAGTGCTACCAGACAGTGTCCACCATCGAAAAATTTATAGTTTATGGGTATTAGAATGCACAAAAAATAAGAATTTTATAGTGTTGTCCGATGTGTTAAGCTTAGTTGGCACACTCTGTTAAGACTTTAATATTTCCTCTTAAGGTTGAACTTAAGAAATTCTACTAACGGACTGTCCTTTTAGACAAACATTCCTCTTGAGCGGAAATTTAAAAAATGCTGAGTGGATATGATTATTTAAAGGACAACCTGCAGCTACTACGACAACACAGAAGTAATAAAATGCTGAGCACGTTCTGATTATCTGTGGCAGATGCAAAAAACAAATATCTCATATCTCGCAAACAGTTCCTATGAAATTATTTACAATAGTTTCACAAATAAATTGTCAACTTTTAAAATGAAACATAATCGTCATTGACATTAAGGATAAAATGCCTTAAAAAGCGCATTCATTAAAATATACAGACAGCAACAACAGACAGCCAGACAGAGGGACGGACGGACGGACGGACGGACGGACACTGACTTTATATTGACTTTTGCACTTAAACGCTTTAATTTTTTTTCTCTGCCATGTTGCTACATAAAAATGTATATGCTAATTGCATTATTACTCATACGCCTCATGCGCTGCGAACGCGACACTTTCGCTGTAAATTAATTGCCGCATTATATGTACGACAGGATGTCGAAGGACGTCAAAGGAGCAACATAGTGCATAAGAAAGAGACAGATAGAGTGCACATAAGTAAACGAGCACATGCAAAATGACAACCAGTTAACATTTCCAATTTATTGATCATAATTCATGCAAACCAATGGTGCCCCACGGTGCAATCGCAATGAGCTAAAGCTAGTGTCAGGCTAACGAATATGCAACAAAGACAACAACAGCAACAACAACAATTGTAGGGTGACCTCGTACGTGTATTGCGCGCAGCCACAGCTAAAGAAAAATAACATTAAGGCCATTGAATAAATAGAGCCCGCCGCCGTTGCAGCTTGGGTCAAAAGCCAGCAACTGACTGCTGCTGCTGCTGCTGCTGCTGCTGCATGACAGCAACGAAATGTCATGCTAGCAGCGCATTATGAAGGGAACACCCCGCAATGTGTGTGCTATGCAACACCGTTTATTGTTATTGTCTTGCATATGGGCAATTTTAATAATTCAACTTTCGTTGCATAAAATCTCATTGACATGCACATAATGAAAAGTTCCAAACACACACAAGGCAGCGAGGTGTGCTGAAATGGAGCGGCTTTAGCGTGTGAAAGAGAAAGCAAGCTAGTGAGAGATAGATACATAGTGGGCAGTAACAAAAGTTGGTAAGATATTCATTTGGAGAAATAAAATGTAGCCGTTGCACATACTCAATGAGTCTGTACTTCTCCTGGAACCAGAGTTTGAAACAGAGTATGATGAGGTAGATGGGAGTATTTGAGCTTGGAGCAAGCGCAAGATTAATGACCAGTTAAAGCCTACATAAATATGTGATCTATGGTGGTACATATTGGGCAACTGAATGTATCGCCAGACTGAAGAAGGTAAATGGTCGGAAATTTTGTGGCTATAAGCGACGAAAATCTTTCCCAAGGAATAACGCATCAGGATCATCATCAAGGAATAACGCATCAGGCCTTTTTAAAACGTACTTCGGGAGGGACAAAAAAGTCAGAGTCATGACTATCAATTTTGACAAGTGCCTGAGAACTATGCTGCCTACATCGATATTGCTCTAGCTGCCCTTGGGGTGGAGGACGGCAAGAGCAAGTATAGCTGAGCGGAGTGTCTGGAGAAGCACAATATTTTGCTTCATAGTTACCACAACCCCTTCAGGCGGGTAAAAGCACCAACCTGTACTGTGCCTGTATCCTCTTCAAAACGCAGGTGTAGAGATTTGACAATGATGAAATATAACTATCTCGCATTTTCTAGGTAGATGAGGAAGTGAACCTGAATCTTCAGAACCGAACTAGCAAAGAAAAAGTAAATCATTCCAATGGGAATCCCCTTGTCTGGGGAAACCCCAGGGAATGCCCCAGAGATCTCCAAAGAGAATCCCGTCCAGGGATTACCCAAAGTGTATCCCCACAGGGAAACCACCTAGGGAATCCAATTCAGCAAATAAATTACGGAATACTCAAAAGAAATCAACCAAGGGATCCACCAAAAGAACCGCCCCAAACGGATCCTGCAAAGGAAATATACACAGGGATCCCGCAAAGGGAATTCCGCAGATACTCTCACAAGGGGAATATCGCAGAGAATCCCCCAAAAGGAATCCTCTTAGGAAATCCCTCAAGGAAAACGCTTAAAGGAATTACACAGGAGAATCTTGCATGGGTTATCCAGGGAATCCCACAAGGAAAATCTTTCAAGAAGAATTCCCCAGATAATCCCCAGGGAATCGTCGGAGTGGAATCCCCGGAGAATTATCCATGGAATCCAGGAGAATCCCCTAGAAAATCCCCATTGGGGAATCTCTCAATGGGAATTTCCCAGATAATCCCCCCAGGGAATCCTCGTAGGGGAATTTCCCAGGGAACCCACCTAAGAGAATCATCCAGGGAATCCCCATAAGAGAATCCCCTAGGAAATCGCCATTGAGGAATCCCCAGGGAATCCCAATAGGGGAATCGCCCAAGGAATGCCCATAGGGGAATCCCCCAGGGAATGCCGACGGGTAATCCACCAAAAATTCTCCCTGGGTATTCCTTGGGGGAATTTTTATGGGGGATTCTTGTTGGTGTATCCTTGGGGGATTATGTTTGGTGCATCTTAGGAGGGATTCTGTTTTGGGGATTCTGTTTCCGGAGATTTCCTAAAGGGATTCCTTTGAGAGATATCCTGGGGGATTCCGTTGAGGACTCCCTAATGGATTTATTTAGGCGATGATTTGCTAGGGGGACTCCCTAGGATGTGTTCCTGGTATTCCGTGGGAGATAAGGTATTTTAAAACTGATTTGGTTTGATTACAAGCATTTATTAATTGTTTTCCATTTCAGATCTTTTTTATCCAGTGTTCTACCTAGTTGAAGCAACCAAATAACTTTTATCAGACACCTCGTATGCGTATGCCTGTCCTGTCTACATGACTGCTGTGAATTAATTTTGTTGAAATATTATTATTTTTATTAAACGTTATTGTTAAGCATTAATGCAATTTCGTTTCTTTCATATTATTGCAACTTTTATTTATTTGAACTTTTTATTGTCAGTCGCTCGTACTGCCGTGGGGAATGCAGATTCTTTTTCTGGTTCGCATTGTGCTGTACTACATTTATCAACAATGAGGGTAATTGAGTAAAACGAATGCGAACGAGATTGTGTTGCATATCAAGTAGATCATCAGAAAAGATTAAATAATGCATATACATATTGCATAAAGTCGTACGTACGACCTATGTACGTGGTCATATATAACTGAAACAAATAATTAAACGAAAATTTCATTTTTTAAAAATAAATTAAATTTCTTACTTTTGGATGCATCCTAAAGAAATCAATTATGTGTGATAGCTATAGTGCATCTATAGTCATAAGCATAAACATTCTCCCATTCTCCCAGTTAGATACACAGATGGATGATTGGATGGCCAAATATAAACTGTTATAAATATTATTTCTTCTAGATCTAAACACTATATTTCTTCTCAATCTAAATTCAAACCATTCCATTGTAATAATTCTAATTTCACGTTTATTCGATTCGATTTGACTGTGAAATTACAATTTATGCACTTTACAATTTTTAATAATACAAATATTTCAAGCAAGTTTGGAGCTCTAAATTTTCATTTTTTTTTTTAATAATGCAGCTCTGCACAATAGTACTCTCTATTATACTTCTCTATGCAACTACACCAACAAATGGTAATTTATTGAATTTTCTAAACCATAAAAAAAATATTCCAAATTTTTATTCCCTTGTCACCATAGCATATATCTATTCAAAACGTTCCAAACTAAATGCAGCAGTTGCCTTGGCCAAGAAATTAGGAAAACCTGTCCAACTCAACGAATCAAGTAGTATTTCAGTGGACTTTCCTAATGGCCTTTCACCGCAAATGGTTGAAAGACTTAAAAGATATAAAGAGGTAATGCAACAATTAGCTGAAAAAGAAAAATCTTTAAATAAGTCTTTTGGCAATCGAAGCACAAAAGTCAAAAGTGTTCGTCGAAAAACCACACCTATGAAATCTGCTAAAGCAACAACAGTAGCAAAAAAATCTAATGCAAAAAAGTCTATAGTAGCAAAGAAATCTAAAGTAGTTCCAAGTAAATTATTTCCAAATCAAATTGAGCGACCTGTGTCTACAACCCAAATTACAATCGTAGAACTCTTCCTACACGTTAGCACTCCAGCTAATGCAGCGCATCTAAGCATTATATCCTTATTTTGGATTTATATTTTATTATTATTTGCAACTTTATTTGTTTTAATGTTAGCCGCATTAGTTTTCTTTCGTTGTGATGCCAAACGGCGTAAGAAATGTCTAAAGGAAGAACGTCAAAACTATCGCAAAAGACAAAAAATCTTACGTCAACGTCAGAAATCAAACAACAACATTTGTTAAATATTTAAAATATTAAATATTCCAAATATATAATTAATATTGTCTCCGACATGTTACAAAATGTTAAACAAATCATGCACAATTAGACAGTTGTACATGATTTGGGTAGCAGCTTTATTGGTTTTGTTGATGTGAAATTATTTATGCTTGCTTCCTATATACATATATAATATATAAATAGCATGTGACCTTTATTTAATATTTACACCAGTTTTCGAACTAATTAGAAGCTTGTATATAATATTAACTTTAGCATTTCAAGTTTAAGCAATAAAGATTACATTTTGTAAAAAGTCATCTTAAAAAGTTGTAGAATAAATTAAGAACTAATCAATCGAAAGGATATTTCTCATACTGGACGGCAACGAAATGCCTTTCAGATAAACAATTTGCAGACAAATCACTTCCTCATCGCAATATTCGAAGTATTATGTGATAAACGCTAATAACTGACTTTTCACTATGGAAATCAACGAAAACCTAAAACAGCCCACTACATATTGCCGCTGATGTCTAAACTTTTAGAAACAGTTCTTTTGGATAGAATGTCATCGCTATGGAGACGAATGCACTAATTCCTCAGCATCATTTTGGCTTTAGGAAAATTGTTTCACCGGTGAAATAAATTCGCAGGATATTTAAACATATTTAAACATATGGTTCCCGCTGCTTATGTATGTACCACGAACCATTCACTGCTTGTTCGATAATATACGTACAAGTAGAGCAATCGCTTTCCACAGGATGTTCAAATATAAACTACCCGCTGTTTGTGTGTACAAGAGTACAAGCAGAGCAACAGCTTATCACAGTTTAACTCTGATCGCAGAGGTCGTTAAATTTACGATCGCCAATAATGTGTTGGTGTCGATGACTTGACAGGTCTTGAAGATTAATGCAAAAGCAATTTAGTAGCGGTCGATCACGTTTATCAATCCAGTCGGTCGTGGCAAGGCAAAAAATATAAATACATAGAACAGACTGATTACGTTGCGCAGTCGACTGCGATCGATCAGTTGGCCACCATTGGTATATACGTGGAAGAAGTTAAAAATTAAAAGAGTTCTTAAGCAGATGCGAAGCAGTAAAGATGACTGTCTTGCGTAGGTCATCTATAGAATTCCTCGCAGTCAACAACGAGGTTCATTTAGTTATGAAAAATAGAGTTTATACACAGAATCTGCAACGTAATTGAGCAATCAGAGGCAGGAACCTGTCGCACCTTGCAACAGGCAGCCCAACTAGGTATGGCAACGTCATATTTGTATTGACTTTGGCATCTACAAGGAAATCCTGCACGGAAGCTTCAGATCGTCCAACACACAGCCCTCAGCTTGAATAATTCTCTTGTAATTGTATACCCAGGCAATGAGGCTAATGAACTGGAATACGGACAAGAACTATTTCATGATGTATTGCAAGTCTTCTCCGAGCAGATCTATGCAGCCTCCATCGAAACACAGAGATTGAGCTCACGTCCTTGTATGGTATTCTGTCTCGTGAGCTGCGCAACATTCTACAGGACAAACGTAGACTTTGAAGGACTTATAGCGGACACAACAGCAGACAGAGCATGCTGGCAACGTGCTGTTAATCGACTTAAGTATGAGCTTATCCTGCAAAGCGCGCAGATGTTGAACAATATGCTGGAGAATATGGGCACCGAATCAGTTGAAAACTGCTGCATATGGAAGCCCATTATAATTAGTAGACGACTTACACCCATCAAATATGCTCTCGCCAATTGGTGCCGCTATGAGTAAGAACAAGCCGATGCCTTTTCAGAACAGCTCGAAAAGCGATATCTGCCCTTACAGTTAAACCAGACGAAAAGGCAAACGGTTCGAGATTCAGCACCACTTCAGGTCGATCTGCCTGAGCACCCATTTGGCCCTGAAGATGTTGAAGCAATAATTAAGCGCCTAAAATCCAATGGCTTCGGGGCACGAGATGATCAGTAATCGCACGTTGAAGTAACTGCCGAAAAATGATGTCCTCACTTCGGTATCGATTTTCAATGCCGTATTTTTTGACGGTGTGGAAGCTAGCAGTCATCACAATGATTCCAAAGACAGGCAAACCGAAGATGGACTCAGACCCTACGGCCCGATTTGTCTCCTGCTTTCAATTTCGAAGGTTGGGCAAAGACTGGTCATTGCGAAGTTTTGGAGCGTGATCCCAGACCATTAGTTTGGCTTCCCCTCTGGCAATAGCACGGTAGTGTAAATCCACAGAGTCAGCGATCACATATTACAAGTTTTCGAACGGCAGCAGTATTGTAACGCCACCATTGTGGATATCGTGCAAGCATTCAATCGAGTTTGGCACCCAAGTCTTCTGCAAAAGGTCAAGGAGAAACTGATGGAGGGCCGTTCCTTCAGGTTTAAAGTTAGGGCAAGTCCGTTTTCAACTCACTTAGCAGTCACAGGAGTGCCACAAGGAACCATTCTTGATTTTATTTCTCTTCAGTTTTTATGCAGCAGACATACCTGGCCTTGAAGCCACGACATCTGAATGGCATCTGAAAAATCGCCGAAAGAGCAGTTCTGCTTTTTTTCCAGGAGCTACATTAAACCATGGCATGATTCACGATTTTATTTTGGTCTTCTTTTGTTCTCAAATATGATCAAATATATTTTAATATTAATCCTTTTCCATCAAGTAACGACGAACATTTTCTTTAAAACAAATTAAAACTCTTTAACTCTAAGCAACAACAAAAATTCAAACGAAATATCATATCAGATCATTTAAAATGTGCTAAAACTTATCTAAACAGTAAAACCCTTCGTTGAATGCAAAATTTATGCAATGTCTGCTGCTTGGATGCATAAACTATTTGGACAAAAGCACAAAAAAAAAATACTTTTAAGATAAAAATAGTATTCAAATGCAGCTTTATGTATTTATAAATTTCTGTCTTCGAGCTATGAATAAAAGGTTTCTACTTGTATTATCTACAGACAAATAAACAGAGCGACAGACAGAAATACTGACCGAGACAGACAGACAGACAGCAAAAGTGCTTGTAAAAGCACAAATAAAACAGCATGTAACATGAAAAATTGATCCCTTAGGATATGCTGCAATGAGATATTCGCAAATAGAAAGGACAACTACTAAACCAAAAACGCAGCAATAAAATGCCAACGTAAGGACATAAAAACAAATAAACAAATCGTAGTGTATACAACTAAAAGTATAAGAGTTCAATGCGAGCGAGCGAGCATACCAGGAGAATTATCTATCTACCTACAGCTAGCTGGCTACTCGTATCAAGCAATTGAAACTACAAGTTTTCCTTGCAATCCCTGCGATAAAATGTAACCAAAGCAATTTGCACGAACCAAAGCATAAATATGGATAATACTTTTATGTTACGAGAGTGGGTGTATGTGTAATTGGATTAGGCAAAAAATTAAATTAATGAATTGGCTGCACTGGGCTAGTCAGCTTATTCGAATGGATAAAAGAGCTCCAGCATGCAATATTTACTTGGGAGGCCCAAACTTGAATGGAGGACTAGGTTAAATCTCTACGTACTTGGCATTCACAACAACCAGAAGTCACCGAAAACCAAAAAATTTCAAAAATTAACTGAGGAAATATCTGTAAACTTGTTTCCTGCAATTTGAAATGCATCAAAAAGACATAAAATCATCATCAGAGATCAATCTATGTGCAATTCAGTTTCGAATCCAAATCTACTTTTCTATTCTTCGCACTTAAAAAATTTGTGCTTCTCCCAATTGCTGATAGAGTTTAACATATTTGATTTCAAAAGCACAAGAACTTATCAACCAACTCTTGGTAGCCTTTCTTAAATGCCACTCAAAGCAAAACTGCTTTCGGGTCTTAATCAAACTACAACAGGATTTCCTTTAGTTGCAATTTTAGTGCTTGCTAAATATTTCGATTGGCAAAAAGGTGCGACCAGAGCCAGAGTCGTAACAGTTTAAGGCCCGCAGGCAAGCATTTTTGGGCCAGCATGAGTGAGAAAGTAATACGCTTCATTGCTTCAATTGTTGCACGCAGCCTGTGCGAAGATGCACAAATACTAGAATCGCATAGAATACGAAATTGTGTTTGGTGTACAAACACAGAGAGAGATACTCGTACATAGAGCAAGGACATTTGTTGGCTCGAGGCGCTGTCGATGGCGTTGACCATGAGTTCGTTGAACAATTCGGAAATTGGAAATTTCACACTTGATGCTGCTACCAGTAACTCTGCCCCCAGACTTAGTGGACTATGTCTCTGCTGTTGATTCTGATGTCGTTGATGATGATGATGATGATGCTTTGCTTCCATTCCCAAATACACAAATTGGCCAAACAATATTGGTAGCCAGCCAGCCAGTGGGCAAGTATGTAGTGTGTAGGCGTGGGAAATCAAATACAATCAACTTGCTTGTGTCGTCCTTTGTGGTGCTGCTACTCTTTCACAGCGCTTTTTGGGGCCAGTATTTTGCGCCATTTTGCGCCAGACAAATTGTGCGGGCTTAGACACACTTTCGATTTGATATGCGTTTGGCTGTTATTGGGGAAGCATTTGTTGCTTCAATCGATTGTAGCATTGGCGTCTTTTGATTTCCCCAGTGTCCTCAGAGTTAGTGTTTCCATATGTAACTCAATATGCATTCTGTATTCCGAATGGCAGCGCTCAAAGCCTACTAACTGTCTTGCACAGTTTCACTCAAACAGACAACTGCATATGATTCATATTAGTGCACATGACTACTTCTTGGAATTGCATGTTTATGTGGGTCTTCTCTTATTTTGACATGCTTACAAATTAGATACGATTTTGATTTTTAATGAAACTTTTATATTTAACCCAACCTAATACGAATATAATTCTGTGCTTCTATTTAAAATGCACATCAACTCAATTGAAAATAATCGCATTATATAATAAATATGTTGGAGCACTAAAGTTAAGACTGCATTGGTTCAACCAACTTCAACTGTTTTTGATTTTCATTACTGCAGCACATTTTGCTGTAGTTGATAGTTTGACAGAGTTTCTTGTCTGGTTACATTTGAGTGAAGTTTATGTTAAATTATGTGGAGAACTGCATAAAATTCAACAAATACATATGACATATGAGAAAGATACAAGAATTATGTAATATTTTATTTGATTTCAAGGTTCAATGGGAGTACATGGTATTTCGAAGTCGATCTCTTTCGACTGCAGCTTTATTTCTTGTTTTTTTTTTTGTGTTATTGCGCTTTAGTCGGCTAATTTATTGTTCGGTCCAACATTAGTTATATGATAAACAAACACACACACACACACACAAAACCGACTTATCTAACCATTCATAATAATTCTTTTCATATGTATTTTTGGGTTCTATTACTCGCGTTCCATTTCTCCACCAATTTCGCGATAAAAAATAAAATTTTATGGAATCATCCACACAGAGCCACATGGTTTTTAATATTTCATGGTCATACAAAACCATATTTATAATATCCCGAACTTTTTTTCCAGGACATATTCTGGTGAAGCCAACTCTTGATAAAACTTTTACCGAAACTCACGAATTGATGAAACGAGTTTCTGGAAATAATTGTCCATCTCATACCACTATTTACGGCTGGTATACACGTTTCAACGACAGTCGGGAAGACTTGTCGGAAAGATATGTCGGGAAGACTTGTCGGGAAGACTTGTCGGGAAGACTTGTCGGGAAGACTTGTCGAAAAGACTTGTCGGGAAGACTTGTCGGGACGACTTATCGGGAAGATTGGTGGGAAGACTTATCGGGAAGCTTTGTCAGGAAGACTTGTCGGGAAAACTTGTCGGGAAGACTTATCGGGAAGATTGGTGGGAAGACTTATCGGGAAGCTTTGTCAGGAAGACTTGTCGGGAAGACTTGTCGGTAAGACTTGTTGGGAAGACTTATCGGGAAGACTTATCGGGAAGCTTTGTCAGGAAGACTTGTCGGTAAGACTTGTCGGGAAGACTTATCGGGAAGACTTGCTGTGAAGACTTATCGGGAAGACTTGTCGGGAAGACTTGTCGGGAAGACTTGTCGGGAAGACTTGTCGGGAAGACTTGTCGGAAAGACTTTTCGGAAAGACTTGTCTTGACTTCAATGACGACCTTTCAAAATTGTTCGTGAATTCATCAAAAATGAGCCGAAATCCTCATAGCGGTTCTTGGTATTGGAATTTGGATTGTCCAAAGACTCAATCTATAAAATTATGATTTGATATCATTTGGGCTTCAGGAAAATGTATGCACGATTTGTTCCGCATCAATTGAAAGACGAGAAAAATGCGCTTCGGATTCAACATTCAAAAGACATCATTAAGGATGCCAAAAAGGATCAAAACTTCCTTTTCAACATTGTTACTGGTGACGAAACATGATGTTTTCAATATGGCAATGAAACCAAGAGTCAAAGTGCCGCCCGGTGAGCAAACCCCAAAAAATCATATTTGGAAAACTCAAAAGTGAAGAAAAATGTTGATTTGTTTCTAATATTCGAAGGGCATTATTCACAAAGAGTTCGTTCCACCGGGCCAAACTATTAATGGGCCACTTTATCTTGGTGTTATGAGTCGTTTGTTCCGTCATATTCGGCCAGAATATCGTGAAGTAGGAAGTTGGCGTTTGTTGCACAATAATACGCTATCTCATCGATCGACACTTCCCGCCGATTTTTGACCATCAACCACTCGCCTTATTCGCTGATTTGGCACCATGTGGCTTTCTTCTGTTCGACAAGCTCAAATTATTAAAGTACGGCGCTGTGCTGTTGTGGAGGTCATCCAAAAGGCGTGCACCGAAGTCGTAAAGGTCATTCCGGACAACGGTTCCAAAATTTGGGAGTCTCAGTTTCAAAACGCATCAGTCCCCTTCGAGCTTCCGTGCGTGCCACCTTTGTATAGGGACTCCAATTCCTCGGACATCTTCAGCTGTTTTACAGTGTAAAAGCCCTCCACTAGCACAGTTAGTGCCTAATGCATCACTGTACCTCCATTTGTACAAATTTAGAAGTAATAATCAACATATAGTATTTAAGTATGTTTCTATTAAAAATATATTTTCAGTCAGAAGTTCCAATAACTACAGAAAACTTTGTTGATCTGAGAATTTTGGATTTGTTATAGAATCTCGGTCAACGTGAAATTTTTTTTTTTTTTTTTTGCTTTTATTTGTTTAAAGTTTGGGAGTTCTGCATCCGCCTATTTGTATACCATTTACTAATAAGCAATTTTGTCGAAATCGGATTGACTTAAAAAAGTGCCCACATAGGCTCCAAATAAGTCAAAATTAGTCTTTAAAAAAGTAACTTGTCCATTAGGACTGAATGGTAATATTAAGCAATACAGATTAAAGCGTTTATTAAATAATTCTATATTATCCCAAATATGTATTGCACTTCCCAAGGCCAATGTAGAAATATTTAAATAATATATTATTTCCATTTGCAATAATTCACTTTACCAACTCAATATTCTTCGATTTCATTTTAGCCTAATCCACTTTGCAACAATTTGTCGTCAATTCACTTTCTCAAATCGATTTACAAAATCCACCACTTGCTCTCAATGAAGTTCTGCTTAAGCTAAAACATTTGTAATGCGATATACGAGCACAAATGCAACTAGTGAAATGGTTAAATAAAAAAACCAGCAGCAGCAGACAGCTTGCAGTGAAAGGCTTTTATTGTAACAAGGACTATTATTTTTTTTTTTTTATTAGAGAACAACTTAATTCAATAAATTATCCAAGTTATGCCAGACAGCAGCAGCAGCAGCGCTCTGGAACTGGAACTGTTGAAAGGCGAACAATGAATATTGAAAGTAAAATAGAATAAAATACGGAGTAAGTAAATCATGTCAGAGGCTAAAATAGTGCTACATAAAATATAAAAATTTTGAGCGAAGTCAAGGCAGTCGAGTTTGTTCGAATATGTGATACCGTATAAACCACAAAGGCGACAAACAACTGAATACAATATGGTGCTATGCTTTATTATGGGAAATATTATGATAAGAGATCTCAACATTAAATACAAGCTGAAGAAAAAAAACGGCGATAATGTCAGAGCTAAATTTTTTTGGAGAGACTCGTGGCAGCTAGATAATTCCCGATTAAAATTTTATAATACATGATCTACTTGTTTAGCCGCATGCTAGAATAATACAACTGAAGAAGGTACAGCCCTGTTTGTAGTTCATTTGTGCATTTTTTATTTTCAACTTCGCATCCATTTGCATATAACCCTTTTATTAGCATTCAGGTACTACAAACTACAGATAACAGGACTTAATCAAAGTCATCTCTACAGCATACATTTGTCTAAAGTCTTATCCTCTAAGTATACGAAAGACCAAGAATAGATAAGAGCTGTGACGATCGGAAGCGCTATGCGACTGCAAAGGATTAATACTAATATTTCAACACCACCTAATGTCCTTAGCGTTGTTTATTGATTTGGGATTGTCAAAGGATAAATAATGTTATGAGACACCTTACTGCAGCATTTAAAGAATATTCTTCCCGGGTACAAATAAATTTGATTTCCTAAACAAATAAAGCTTCTAGACTTAATGGATCAAACTGCAAGACGTCTAAAGAACCTGAAGTGGAGGTACAATTACTTCCTGACAGCCTTTCATTCATAAGTAGAAATGTTATGGATCATCTGAAACGATTGCTTACAAGCAAAACATAGTTAAGAGGGACGAAATATATTTCAGATACGAATATATTTATGGCATCTATTGTTCCCATACGATTGAAAAGTGAACTCCTGGAACATTGAACAAAAATACTCGGCCTTGTTTGAATATGCAAAGAATGTTCAGAACTCATCAATATATACAATTCATAAAATGAAGGACAGTTAAGATATTAAAGTTAACAAATATTAAATTTTTCTATACAATGATACAAAGTCTTTAATGAAAATAAAAGAACATATTCAAATGACCGTTCAAAGGCATTTCAAGAAGCTTGGCTACACAAAAAAACTCGATATTTGGGTGCCACACGAATTGACACCAAAAAACCTCATGGAACGAATATCCATCTACTAATCGACCCTTTTCCGAAACGAATGGTGACTGGCGATGAAAAATGAGTCACTTACGACAACGTAAAGCGCAAACGGACGTGGGTGAAGGGTGGCTCAAACGTTTGCCAAGCCCGGATTGATTGCTGTGTGTTTGATGGGATTGACAGGGAATCATCTACTATGAGCTGCACCCATATGGTCACGCGTTTTATTCGGTCCTCTACTGTGCACAACAGGACCGCTTGAAGGCATCAATCGCCCAGTAGCGGCCATCTTTGGCCAATAGGATAGGAATTGTGTTCACGCCAAAATATTTAAGATTGTTGCATGGAATATTTCTTCTATTGCAGGAATTCAATGAATGCCGTTGGCGCCAAAGTTCTCTGGTCTGTTTATTGTTTTATCTTTAGTTACTACTAAATGGACCTAGAAGGATGTTATTTTGGAAACTAATTGCGGTTTCATTTTCAATTCTTTTGTAGGGGATGTGCAATGATTGTGCCCATCTTCATCTTTCTTTCTGCGTTAATTTTTTCTATAATTTTAAGCTAATCTTTTTCCGACAAATGTATATTCTTTGCCTATTGTGAAATAAATTAAATCCTCACTAAAACCCAGCCAGACATATGCGATTTCCCAGATTCAATTGCCTTCCTAATCCATTTACTAAATGCCTTTCCCAATGTGTTACAAACCATTCAACATATTGCAAATACTCATCACTTAAAAGCACAAGAATAGCACCTTGTAATATGTAAATAAATGGTTTGTCATGAATAGTCTATTAAATATTTAATGCGTCTATAATATTTAATTCATATGCAACTATTTTTTTTGAATAAATGCTTTAAATTTTAATAAATTGTTATATGTTTGTTTTCTTATGGATTTTTATGTGTACTGCATTTGCATAAAAATGCAGTTGATCTCGTGGGAAATATTCATTTTTTTTTTTTTTTTGATTACACATGCATATAAAATAATGAAACAATGTATCAGACTATATGTATCTAGATACAGTCGCATGTTTTTCAAACCATGCACGATGTCGCACAAATGATGCAACTGGGATTCACTTTTTGTGCTTGCGGCAACAACAATGCCAACAAATACCAACTTTTTGTCGTCAACAATTTGAGTACAACGACATCAGTTGCAATGTGGCTGTCTGTCTGCAAGAAATTTTTAATAGACAATACAATTTTTGGAGCATATTTTCTTACACGAAATTCAAAAACTTCAAATTCATCTCAACTTTTGCTTTATACGCTTCTTAATTTCTGCCACATCTTCGACACTTTCCACAGTTAGTCACGTACTCAACAAACACACTGTTCGACTTTGAACTTTATCTTTTATATATTCAATAATTGCCATCTCTTTTGCACTGTCAAAGTTCATAACTAATAGTAAATATCCTGTGGCGTATGTTGCCAGCTGTCAATTGTGGCACGTATACTCGTACATAGCAAAATTTTAATCAACTTATACCGCATACTCAAATATTTCATTGTCGAAAAGTTCAAAGGATACAAAATATTCTCTCTCTCAATTGTTTTATTAAATTCTATCAAGAATTTTATTTAGAAAATAAAGAATTACATTTATTATACCTAAATCCTTTCATACACAATTTGAAAATGTCAAAATGTAGTCATAACAATTTATAAGATTTGCAAAAATATTTACTTGTGTCCGAGTAGATTTTATTTTGTTGTACATATTAGTCCTTGTAAGGAATTCTTAATGATGCCATTGTCATGCAGCAACGGAAATTGTCACAAAAGGATATGGCATAAATTATATTCAAATAGACGCTCGAACACGCACAAGGCTAAAAATAAATGCAGAGAAAATTCTTAAAGTTGAACTTTTTTTGTTAAAAGGACATAAATTCAGCAAGTCAGTCAAGGCTGTGCAGGTTTGTTGATTTGTGCTTTAAATTTCATTTAGTTTTTGCAATTTAAAATATGATACTTTCTATATAGATAAACTAACAATGGAAATCCACTCACGTCTGCACCGGAAATAGACGCGTCGCCATTTTGAAAGTAAATTATGTTTCTGACACATGTTGTCTGTTAACGTGACATTGGCTTGCTTAAAAGAAGCAGATAGTATAGTAAAAATAGTAGAGCTGCAGCTTTAAATGCTTTAAATTGAAATGAGTTAGTATCAAAAACCTCTCCGTCTTCTCGAGATATATGTGAGCAGTGGAAACATATCACCCGCTCCATGGGTAGGGCTGCTAAGGATGTCATTGGTTTATGCAAAACCTTTGAATAATTCTTGGTAAGACGAGGAGTGTTGCAATGCTACTGCAGAGAAGAACGCTTCCTATCAGCGAACTCTGCAGTCGGGAACAACGCGAGCTGTTAGAGAGCGATATCGAGAGAAACGGAGAGAGGAGAAACGCCTTTTCAGACGCAAGAAAAAAGGAGCAAAAAGGGGCGAGAGTTTGAGGACGTTGAGATGTTACGTGACAGAAATGGAGCTCGAAAATGTTATCAAAATGTCAAGCCAAAGGATTTAAACCAGTGGTCGGCACCAACACAGTCATACGTTTGCATTGCGTTAGTGTGCGAATTAACAGAATAATAATACAAGTTAAGCATGTGACATAAAAATTGCACAGCGTGATGTAGCATCAACAACGGCTAAACAGCAACTAATTCATTTTGGTTCGCCTCAGCAGCGACATTCCAGCTTAACAGCGCCACGACAGCGACTTAACAGAAACATGTCGTAGGAGCGACGCCACACGAAATACTGTACATGTGCAAGCAGCGCTGCAACAGATTAAATCCCTATACGCGGGGCATGGCGTGTGCCGAACGCTGTTTTAAACCCAGAGCAATTTTCTGTAAAGACGAAAGTGGAAATCTGGTTATGCATGAACAGGAATCACTGAGATTATGGAGGATTCATTTTCCTAACATACTTGAAGGCGATGAAGCGCACAATACCGCCGATAGTGATATTACACCGGAATCACTATTGTAGAGTCACCGGACTATAATGAGGTCAATTCAGTTATTAAAAAGCAATAAATAACAAAGCGGCAGGCTTTGATGGCTCAGTTTAGAGACCGGCGGCGAAGAGTTGGTTAGGAGTATGCACCAACTTTTATGCAAAATATGGTCCGATGAACGCATACCCAATGACTGGAATCTCAGTGTTCTCTGCCCTGTCTTTAAGAAAGTAGACCCCACTATTTGCGCCAACTACCGCGGCATAAGTCTTCTTTCCATTGGATATAAGATTCTGTCGCGCGTATTGTGTAATAGGCTGAAGCCATATACGGATTCACTGATAGGACAATATCAGTGTGGCTTCAGACGGAATAGGAGATCCAGTGACAAAATATTCACATTACAACAAATCTTGGAAATGACCCGTGAGTATACCAAGGAACCCAGTCAGCAAGGCGTTCTCTGAGATTGAAAAAAAGGCTTGGCTCATGGATCGAGCGGTGAACAAGGACAAGAGGAAGTACTTAATGTCTTCTTGCACACCATCAACGCGTCTTGAGCGGTCAGTGACGATGGAGAATTTTAAATTCAATGATGTAGAAAACTTCGTCTATCTTATATCCGAGATAACCAGCAACAACAACGTCAGCATGGAGATCAGGCGAAGCAACACGCTTGCAAACAGATGTTTTTTTGGGCTGAGCAAGCAAATGAGAAGTAAAGCCCTCTCTCGAAAGACAAAATACAAAAATCAAGATCTATAAGACGCTGATACTCCCTGTCATACTGTATGACGCAGAGGCATGAACCGTGATTGAGTCGGATAAAACAGCGTTGGAAGTTTTCGAGAGGAAGATTCCTCGCAGGATTTTTGGTCCTATTAGAATCGGCGACGAGTTTAGGTCCCGTATGAGCAGCGAGCTGTACGAGCTATTCGATGAGGTTGATATAGTCCAACTCATAAAATTCCAGCGGCTTCACTAGGCTGGTCACCTCATTCGAATAAACGAAACAGCTCCAGCACGAATGGTTTACATGTGGGCCCAAACTTGATTGGGCCACGATCGGGCACGCGGTGGAATAACGGAAGAGGTAATAGAGTTTAATAAAAATTATTTGAAGAAGGAAGAATCTTTATGTTCAAACTTTAAGGTACAATCTTTTATAGTCTCTAAGTGTTCGGAATTCATACAGCCAGGCGGACATATCTACATGATGCTGATCAATAATATTTATACTTTATGGGTCTGTCTCTCATCCTTCTGCCTATTACATACATACATATGCACCAACTAAGTTAAGGGGTATAGATAAGTGAAATAGATCCAAAATGCAAAGGTTCCCGTCGTAGATATTGCGAAAGACTACTGGTGATCATTGGTAAGTACGCTGCAAATCTCTGTACATCGATCTAAATGTTCCCACGGTTAAAGAGTGTCAACCAAATAATACAGAGCCTTAGAAAGAATCATCATAAAGCCTTTAGGTGCAGCCAGCTGAATTTCGTACTAACTGATTTAGTTTTTTGGAAAAAAAAAAAAAATAATACTATTTTTATACCCTGTATCTATAGGGTGAAAGTTATATTAGTTTTGGGCAAATATATTTAACAGTCGGAAGTAAGCAAGGTAGACCCCCAAGGTAGACCCTCAAAAGTTGTTCGATACATAGATCTCGATTGGAACATATTTCATTTAAAAATTTAAGATTCAAAGAGGGTTACAGAGAACTTCGAAGTCGAGCACACACGATTGCAGCATTCTATTTTATTTTTTTAGTTTAATTTTAAACAAACTTTATTAAGTACTAAGCATGCTTGTAGAATCACGAAAAGATTAGTAGACAGACAGACATACGGACATGGCCTTAGATGTGTTTTAATGAGCTGAGGCAACATTTCCAAAATTAACCATATACACCCTTCTCACAATACATGCCAAGTACTTAAAAATATTTAATTTTCCAAATAAACTTCAAGTTTAAAGCGAAATTTTCATTAAAAACTTTCACTTTAAAGCCAAAACAGCTTATTCGCAACTTAAAATTATCAAAAAAAAAAAAAAAAAAACTAAAAGTTTTAAGTTTGCAGACTGACACACCTGTCCACCACTTAAGCTTGTAGATACAAACTAAAACTTTTACGCATTCATTAGTCTGTTACCCCTCAAAGTGGCTGTTCGAAAAAAAAAAAAAAACCGTAGCTCGGCAAAAACGCCAGATTTGATTGCGTTGGCAACACATTCAACGCGTTGCGCTTCATAAAATTTTCACATTTCTTTGCCACAGTAGACTGCTGCGCTGTTTAATAGGATTTTTTTTTTTTTCTGGTTTTTGTTTGGGAGCCAGTAGCAAGGATATATACTGTCACAGTTGTCTGTTTTTTTTTTTATATTTTTGTGCGGACGACAAGCGTCAATAAAAATAAATACTTGTGACGCAGCAGCTAAAATGTTGACACCAAGGCAAGGCGAAAAAAAAGATAAACTGTGCAACGGAAACGCGTGTCTTCATTTAGTTCCATTTGTATCTGTGTGTATTTAGTTGAGTATTTGTATTTGACTTTTAGCCAGCACTGAAATCAAATTGGCAGACAGATAATGAGATATGCGAGGCATACAGTTGGTATTTGGTAGATTTGGGTGCATTAAGTGGAAAGCAATTAGAAGCGTATATAGGAAAGGTATTTTCTTACAAAAAAAAATTAAGGCTGCTCAGAACATCAGCGTTTGAGTGCGAAATATGCGCAAATCAAGTACAAAGCAATTCAAAATAAAAGCGAATTCTCTTAGTAATATATTAAATCTGTTCCTTATAAATAGAAATTTGCTATAAAAAAAAAACACCCAAAGATTTTCTATGTATATGTACTCATTCTACAGTAATTACTTTTCAAACTACCCTCGAATAGTGTTCTTTTATTTTCTTCATGCATCATTTTTTTTGTTTTTAAGAAAAGACTGCCTACTGAATATGCAGCTGATATAATGAAAAAACAAAAAATCAAACCAAATATTTGTATTTGCATTTGATCGTTGCAAAAGCAATAAAAATGTTTTTGAAGAGAGTCACTTACTTTGCTTTGGTTTTTGTTTCTGCTGCAATGATGAAAGCTTTTTCTTAGATGAACTTGACTCTTGCGGAGAAACGGTGCCAATTTATACTTTTTTTTGTTGTGTAGACGGCGAATTATTAGTTGAGAGCATTTTAATTGCAGCTGCTGATACTCTGTGTCTGTTTACAAAAACAATTTCTTTCGTTAGCGCATAACGGAGTTCTTACAGTACCTACGACTGTTTTTTGCATGCGAAGTATGCGGTCGCGTAGATTTATATTGTTTTTGCTTTCTATGCGTCAACATGTACCGCAATTTGAAACATGCTTAAAACGTGTTAAAAATTAAGAAAAAATATTTGATTTTAATGCAATTAAATTCTTTTATGTTTTCTGCAATACAAAACATATTCAAAAATAAAACTTTTTATATGAAATTTTGTAATTTTTCACAACGCACAAAAGGAAATTAATTAAAAAAAAAAAGCTACACACTACACTTGTATTCATTTTAACTAATTGTAGCATCTAATATCTTTTTATATAGAACACTCGTATATATTAGCACCGAACCGATATTATATATGTACAAAAAAAAAAACTCTATTTTCAACCGATTCTATGCACTTTTATTGTTTTATAAATAAACGGTAATATTTATTGAATTAAAAAATGCCACAAAACACGAAGCCAACTATGCAAGCTTATCGACCGCACGAAAGTTCAATTAAAACTGACTCCAATGCTGGCGCCGAAGATCGCCACAAATTTGATAAGTTTTCATCTCAAGCTCTGGCGCACTCTCTCTCACTCTCTTGCTGCATTTCTACAGCTATTCTTTGCAAGCTCTGTAAAAAAATTTTCATTTTATTTAATGCAGATTAACAACAACAAATAAAAAAGCGAATACAAAGAATTTGACTTTGAGAGCAAAACAAATAGACAAATTTTTAGAAACAAAAGTAATTAAAAAAGCAGGAGCGAACTTAATTGTTTTTATTTTATTTGCAAAGACAACGTTGAATAACATGCATTTAAGATTTGAATTGGAATTCATTTATGATTTTAAATTGCTTTTTATTACCTGGCTAACAATTGCGCTGCACTTCATGTCCAAACGACCTAATACAAATATAGACCGACCAGCTGCCCTACTTTTTATACCCTCTTCACATAGGCTTAAAGTTCTTATAAAGTTTATTCACATAAAGAGGTGAGGCAGATCCCATACAGTATTTGTATTCCGATATAGGCATATCCTTCTATCCCTCTGTCTATATGAAATTCGAGAACTTATGTAAGGCTAGCTTAACCCACGCCTTCGCCCGCACATAATATTTCCAACCTTTTCGGACTTGTCCAATGGATCATCATTCTACCGATCCCATTACCATTTATACCACATCTTATCGTGTACCTCAAATGGAAGCTAAGATTTGATAATTTTTTTTCACTTAATAAATCTACTAATCCAAATACCATGTTTACCAAATGCCAAATGGCTGGAAAGATATGACGAATTTTGTTTATGACTTATATAAGGATTAACGAAAAATATATCAAATTTGATGTTTTTAGTTACATCGATTAACATCGATTTTCGTACGGACTGGCCGACAGACACACAGATATATCTATTTCGACTTTCATTTTAATGCCCTCCTTCTGCCTTTTACAATGCGAACAGGGTATAAAAATAATTTGCAAGCAATTAAACCCAATGTTTCTGTTACTAAATACAAAAAAAAATGCTGGGAGGTATTTTTGTTTCACTTCAACCAAAATTAAATTGTGAAAAAATATTTATTCACACTATAAGACCTTGTCTAACCTACCTACCTACCTACAGTTTGAACATATTTCACTTTTCGCAGAAAAGGAAACATCTACCATAAATATTTTATGACCGCACATGTAAATCCGCGATCCTTTTTACACACAAGCAACAACTTATGCCGAATTATGTGCAACATGTATGCTCTTCACTAATGACCTGCCGCGTCAATTTTCTGCTATATAAACTGCAGCGCAAACTCAAATCGATCTGCACTGTGAACGCAACCATCGTCGAGGTAACACATCAGCAAACATCATGGAACGCTGCTACTACTCTACAATATTTGTTTGATGAAGATCCGTTTACCGTGGCTGGGCCTGTCTGTCATACAAGCCCAGTTGACGATGCTACGTTTAGCTGTTGAAGTCGTGACAATGCTGCTGGTCATGCCACTTCACTGCTACGTTTACGCGGCGTGTTTAACAACTGCTCCGTGTAGCCAAACAAACGACAAGCATTACTGCTGCCCTTGCTGCTGCCGTTTGGATGCTGTATATTGACATCGCCGCATGGAGGTGCACGCCGGAAAATGGTTCACAGTGTCAGCCGTTTCCGTTGGAAATTTTTAAGAACTTCCAACGGATCCGTATTTCAAGAGCAATGAAAATATCTAGTCTTTGTCTATTGGACACATCAGAATCTACAGAATTATTATTAGTAATGAATCAGATACATAATTCTAAGTTTTAGTTATTAGTTCAATCCATAGTTAAAAAAAAAAATAAGCTGCTGTTGTTGTTTTCGCAATCAAATGTTCTTACCAAAAAAAAAATTACATGCTCTTAGATATAAGTTTTCTATATTTAGTTATTAAAAAGAGGTTAACACCTCACCAAAAAAAAAAACAGAAACTTCTTTTTCTTTTATATTTTTAATTTTTAGCTCAAAACAAAAAAAAGATGGAACATTAGAAGTCCTTTCTAGCTTTGAGGAACTTGAAATCAATAGAATTTCTGATGCAAAGAAAATGGGTTAAAACTCGAATCACCAACTAACAAAATCCTGGACAAAGATCTTCTTGCAGTATATCTTGACACTTTTTTGGCTTGTTTAATCGAAATTTAACTATCTTAAGCTAAATTTTCTTCAACCCATTCCAAGATATAAATTGTAAACCAAAATAATTTAAACAATCAAGCGCTCTCACTTTTAGTTAACCTACATAAAATGCATACCTGACGATGCATTCGAAAATCGAATGGAACATATGCAATCTATTTTAAGTCAGACATCGGCCACAGAACAATGCTCAAAGGTTTTGAATAGATAAATATGTGCGTAGATGTTGCCTGACAGCTAAATAGTAATGCAAACCAAGCAGTTGCAGTAAAGTATTCCTCCACGACCAAACACGGAGATAATTGTGCTCCTGTTATAAAGGTATATATATATATATATATATATATAGAGATCCTACAACTGCAATGCACAAATATAATTCCAACTATAAATGCATAGCAGCGGGTCACGTTTGAAGCTGGCAAAATGCAAAGCTCAAGATTTATTACATTACTTAGACAAAAGGCAATGGGCATGATGCTGGCGATGATGATGCTGATGATGGGCTATAAAGCTTGGCATGCAAATGCCATTTCGCACTGGTTTGCTATGAATTGCTATTAAATCTTCAAATGAATCTTTCTAAATTTAAAATGAAATATAAAAAAAAAATGCAGTAGAAAATATATCACAAAGACCTTCTCATGATGACTGATAAAAGCAAGAAATTTGCTGTTTCTTATTCTAAAAAGAAAAACAGCAAAGTAAATGTTGGAGAAATTATAAGAAATTATGTTTTACCGTTGCCTTCACACTTAACCTTTCGAAGCATTTACTTCTTGAACCATATGTAAAGTAGCTTAAAAAAACCCTAAGCCTGTACATATAATAAAATAGTAGACGAAATTTTGGTTTGCTTATTAGTGCGCGCTTGCCGTGAAGAACCTTCATAGTATTTAAAATCAAATTTCCTGAAAATAAGAAGCTTTATTGTGTTTAACATTTAACGTTTATTTTATCAAAATCGGCCTGCATAGTCCAAAGTTATTAATATTAAAATATTTATTAAATGTCTTAGCTAAATACTAGCGCTATTCAAACTGTTTGGCATTGCTTAGCGCTTTTTAGGTGCTACTCAAACTGTATGCAATTCAATTATATAAACCCATTAAAACCTTAACCACTCTTTAGCTTGGCCCCGGGGTAAATGAGCTTGACTCAATAACCTTGACCCACAACTGGCTGAAAATATCAGCACTGCATGCCTGTTTAGTTTGTCATAGCCAACTTTGGCCGGATCAATCGCAGTTAAATTTGCATATAAAATATATAAAGGATTAGGCCTATAAAAATATATATAAAAAATATATATATCAGCATATATATATAAATATATAGACGCCTAAATTATGCCCTTCATCGGCGTTTCTCTTTTTTTTTTTTTTTAATTTATTGAACCGGTGAACAACTAAAAAATAAAAATATTAAAAAAAAAAAAAAATTTGAGCTTCACCGTCTCCTCAGAGAGAGATCAAGTGTGTATTAATACTGCTCTATGCTATGGACTCTGTACGAACCCTATATTTCTGCGCCTCAGTCGTCTACTTGGACGGAAGAACCCGAGTCAGCCTATTAACATGACTACTCAATCGGTTGTTATACCTAATAGTGTATCTTGAGATTTCACTCTCTACCGTCTCAATCTGCAAATCTCTGTGTAGGCTGGCGATTCTCAAAAATTGATATACCAAATAATTTTACAGGTAATAATAGATGACGCTGGCCGGAAATAGCTGCCGCAATGGGGTGGCCGGAACTCGCCGATAGTGGCCGGAGACTACCGTTACTGGATATGAGTTGCCGCAATAAGGTGACTGGAACCTGCCGGATGTGGCCGGAGACCACCGCCTATAGTGGCCGGAGTGTGCCAGTAGTGGTGGGAGCCCACCAAGATTGTCCGTAGGTTCCCGATAGCCATGACCTTCAGCCACCGGGATCAATGACCTTGACCCCCGGGGTCAATGACCTTGACCCCCGGGGTCAATGACCTTGACCCCCGGGGTCAATGACCTTTGACCCCCGGGGTCAATGACCTTGAAACCCGGGGTCAATGACCTTTGACCCCCGGGGTCAATGACCTTTGACCCCCGGGGTCAATGACCTTTGACCCCCGTGGTCAATGACCTTTGACCCCCGGGGTCAATGACCTTTGACCCCCGGGGTCAGTGACCTTTGACCCCCGGGGTCAGTGACCTTTGACCCCCGGGGTCAGTGACCTTTGACCCCCGGGGTCAGTGACCTTCGACCCCCGGGGTCAATGACCTTTGACCCCCGGGGTCAATGACCTTTGACCCCCGGGGTCAATGACCTTGACCCCCGGGGTCAATGACCTTTGACCCCCGGGGTCAATGACCTTTGACCCCCGGGGTCAATGACCTTTGACCCCCGGGGTCAATGACCTTTGACCCCCGGGGTCAACTGACCCTTTGACCCCCGGGGTCAATGACCTTTGACCCCCGGGGTCAATGACCTTTGACCCCCGGGGTCAATGACCTTTGACCCCCGGGATCAATGACCTTTGACCCCCCGGGGTCAATGACCTTTGACCTCCGGGGTCAATGACCTTTGACCCCCGGGGTCAATGACCTTTGACCCCCGGGGTCAATGACCTTTGACCCCCGGTGTCAATGACCTTGACCCCCGGGGTCAATGACCTTTGACCCCCGGGGTCAATGACCTTTGACCCCCGGGGTCAGTGACCTTTGACCCCCGGGGTCAATGACCTTTGACCCCCGGGGTCAATGACCTTTGACCCCCGGGGTCAATGACCTTTGACCCCCGGGGTCAATGACCTTTGACCCCCGGGGTCAATGACCTTTGACCCCCGGGTCAATGACCTTTGACCCCCGGGGTCAATGACCTTTGACCCCCGGGGTCAATGACCTTTGACCCCCGGGTCAATGACCTTTGACCCCCGGGGTCAATGACCTTTGACCCCCGGGGTCAATGACCTTGACCCCCGGGTCAATGACCTTTGACCCCCGGGGTCAATGACCTTTGACCCCCGGGGTCAATGACCTTTGACCCCCGGGGTCAATGACCTTTGACCCCCGGGGTCAATGACCTTTGACCCCCGGGGTCAATGACCTTTGACCCCCGGGGTCAATGACCTTTGACCCCCGGGGTCAATGACCTTTGACCCCCGGGGTCAATGACCTTTGACCCCCGGGGTCAATGACCTTTGACCCCCGGGGTCAATGACCTTTGACCCCCGGGGTCAATGACCTTTGACCCCCGGGGTCAATGACCTTTGACCCCCGGGGTCAATGACCTTTGACCCCCGGGTCGATGACCTTTGACCCCCGGGGTCAATGACCTTTGACCCCCGGGGTCGATGACCTTTGACCCCCGGGGTCGATGACCTTTGACCCCCGGGGTCAATGACCTTTGACCCCCGGGGTCAATGACCTTTGACCCCCGGGGTCAATGACCTTTGACCCCCGGGGTCAATGACCTTTGACCCCCGGGGTCAATGACCTTTGACCCCCGGGGTCAATGACCTTTGACCCCCGGGGTCAATGACCTTTGACCCCCGGGGTCAATGACCTTTGACCCCCGGGGTCAATGACCTTTGACCCCCGGGGTCAATGACCTTTGACCCCCGGGGTCAATGACCTTTGACCCCCGGGGTCAATGACCTTTGACCCCCGGGGTCAATGACCTTTGACCCCCGGGGTCAATGACCTTTGACCCCCGGGGTCAATGACCTTTGACCCCCGGGGTCAATGACCTTTGACCCCCGGGGTCAATGACCTTTGACCCCCGGGGTCAATGACCTTTGACCCCCGGGGTCAATGACCTTTGACCCCCGGGGTCAGTGACCTTTGACCTTTGAGGTTATTGACCCCGGGGGTCAATGGTCATTGACCCAGGGGTCGAGGTCATTGACCCCGGGGGTCAAAGGTCATTGACCCAGGGGACAATGTCATCGACCCCGGGGGTCAAAGGTCATTGACCCCGTTGGTCAAGGTCATTGACCCCGGGGGTCAAAGGTCATTGACCAGCAGGGCAGAGAGAATCCATGGACGGGCAGAGGGTATCCCCAGACAGGTGGAATCTGCGGCAGGCAGGGAATCCCCGGCGGGCAGGGAATCCCCGGCGGGCAGGGAAACCCCGGCGGGCATTGAATCCCCGGCGGGCAGGGAATCTCCGGCGGGCAAGGAATCTCCGGCGGGCAAGGAATCCCCGGCGGCCAGGGAATCCCCGGCGGGCAGGGAATCCCCGGTGGACAGGGAATCTCCGGCGGGCAGTGAATCCTCCAGGCGCAACCGGCGGCCTTTGGTGATAATACCCGGCCAGTATCGTTGGACTGCGGCCACTTCCGGCAGGTTCCGGCCACCCCATTGCTCCAGCCAACATCCAGTACCGGTGGTCTCCGGCCACTACAGGCAGACTCCGGCCAGATTCGGCGGTTTCCGGCCACCCCAGTGCGGCAGCCATTTCCGGCCAGCGCCATTAATTTTTACCTTTAAAATGATTTGGTATATCAATTTTTGAGAATCGCCGAGGAAGGCGCTCTAAAATATATAATTTTTTGTTGCATAATTTTAGGCGTCTATATATATATATATATATATATATATTTATATACATATTGATATATATTTTTTTCAAATATTTGTATAGGTATATACTTTTATACAAGTGGGTATCCAGGGTGGTCGGCGGGGGCCCCCGCTAAGACAGTGGGCCTCCCTTCGCCGAAAGCTGGATACGCCCTTGCTTTTATATATTTAATATGCAAATTTAACTGCGATTGATCCGGCCAAAGTTGGCTATGACAAACTAAGCAAGCATGCAGTGCTGATATTTTTAGCCAGTTATGTTTTATGGTTTCAAATACTATGTCATTAATCCCGAGGAGTCAAGTCATTGACATCGGGGGCCTAATGTCATTGAACCCGGGAACCAAAACATTAAACATTTGACTAGTCGAAATGTTGTGCGATTTAAAAAGATTGTGTTCCTGTTTCTCGCTCTATAACTGATTTTTCTTTTTAAACTGAAAAATACCATACTAAAAAATACCAAACTTACAAATACCATAAGTATAACTTTTCGCTTAAGAAACCCATGTCACTTGCAGTGAATAGTGAACCCCTGTCGCGATTGTCACCTGCCATTTTTTTCTTTTACTTAGTTTTTCAATTTCGTTTAACTTGTTCGAGCGGTGAGTGCAGTGAATATTTATATTAATTTGATATAAAATAAGCCTAATTAAATTTAAAAATGAAATTAATTATTTATTATATATGTACATATTAATACGCGAAGCTATTTTAAGTTTTCATAATTGATTTTAATTATTATTTGCAGAAATGCTTAAGCACGCCTGCCCGGCCAGTTGGCTAGCACGCATGCACGAATTGTTTGTTTCTCAATAAATGTGAAACATATTAGTAAAAAATAATAATTGTATTAACTTACGCGATTGTTGCTTTAATTATTTGTATTTGAATTAAAGCACGATGCTCTGAATTGTTATGGATATTTCTGGATAAAAATTGTGACAAAAAATTTTCACAGCTGGCAGGTGCTTTTCAGCTAATAAAATAAAAATTGTTTTATCAATATAAACACTTAAAATAGCTTCAAATTAAAAACTAAATCGTGAGTAATTAGACACAAATTATATTTTAACAAAATAGCTCGAAAATTTTGAAAGTTACCTCCATTTATGGTCAGCAGTCGATATAGCCATGTCCGTCTGCCCGTCCGTATAAACGAAAGATTTTGGAAATGGTATTGGATAGAGACTTCGTTCTTTTTGCATTCGACTAGGACTATACCGGAATTATACAATTTTATTTTAAAATTGTTCCGCTCCTCCCCCATAAAATCACCCACAACACGCTTACGAATTGGCTTTAATTCAAATTTAACTGACAATCAAAATAGACATTCACAGTGAAACGTTACACTTTGCTGCTGCTTCTCACTGCCAATCACTCGATTTGGCAAGCTTTAAACACAAGAAATTTAAAAAAAAAAAACTTCTTTGTAATACTTTTCTACAAACTTCTTTACAGAATTTACCAATTTCAAAGTAAAAATGAATGAGGAAACTCGAAATCAATTACCAAATGAATATCGAAACGAAGAAGAAGAAGTCGAAGCTATTCGTGATGTTGCGGCAAATGGTAACAGCGCCGCTGTTGAATTATTCCCGAAATTATCGGCACAGAACGCAGCGATGCAGGTAAACCGCAAAGCTACTTCATATTTAAATACAATTTTTTCATAACTTAAGCATTTTCAGCCATACGACACAAGCACCGTGGATTTTTCCACTCATCGCGACTTGTATGTTACAAGCAGTGATGGTATTTTGCCGGTAATACAACCGACAGAATACCATTCAGGGTCTTGTGAACCATTGCCCACTGATCTGTTGGCATTTCAGGATGATGACGATGTGACAGTGATGGACCCAAGCGGCATCAGGCCTTATGCAGACATTGCCAATAAAGATGATGACTACACAGTTGCTGAACAACTGCAGCATGAAAATAAATTAGAGCATGACAGTGTTTTAAAGGAGTTCGACTGTTATTGGTTGAATTCTAATCCAATTGAAAGTAAGAACATACCATTTGCTGAAAAGGCACAAGATGTAGATATATCCTATCTACATAAACTTCAAATGCAAGCTACGACTTCAGTTAAATTAAGACCAGAAGACTTCCAAGATCACAGACTGGCTCACGGAACTTCAGTAAATGCAGCAGAAGTATTTGAAGTTGATAACGAGCAAATTATGGAAGTTGAGGTTGCCACTGAAGACACTTCACCACTCAATAACAAAGAAAATTATCAAGGTAATGTAGGGTATAAGCTTTACGGATACAAAGCAAATTTTGTTGTGAATCTTTAAATTATTATCCTGTCTTTTGAATGCGTTTCAGTTGCAAAAATCACAGATGAAGAAAAACTGCAACAGATGCAGGTGCAGGTCACTGTGGAAGGTGTAAGTCGCAACGCTACATATTCGAATATTTATTTTAAAATTTTTATTATTAATTTTTTTTTTTTAGATACGCCACAGTAGCGACTATCCCAAAGATAATAGCTCGACTAATACAGAAGAACAGGAGACTGCAAAAGACGTGACTGCTCTAGAGAACGCAATAAAGATTCTCGAAAACGTGATGCAATCTATTAATCCGGAATATTATAAAGTTTTTAAAAGCGATAAAGTGTATACAGTTTCTAAAAAAAAGGATCCCACTAACAGCTCGACGAAGCTTCAAGATAAATTAAAGCGCAAACAAAAATCACTCAAGAGTAAGGAAATTCAACAAGGTACAGAACTCTCCAAACGATCTGTGAGTATTCAACAGCTGCAGGTCACTGAGCAAGGGGTAAGTCGCAACGCTACATATTTCAATATTTATTTTAAAATATTTATTTTGTTTTTTTTTAGGTACGTCCCAAAGACAATAGCTCAATTAATACAAAAGAACAGGACACTCCAACTCAATTGTTCTTTTTATCTGAACCAACCAAGCCCAAATTTGATACAACTACTGAGGAGGAGTATATAAATCAACGCTCCTCCATTAATATAGTGCGTGATCTAGTGATCGCAGTAAAGTATATTCAAAACGTTTTGGTATATTTAAGGGCTTGTAAAAGCCATGAAGTGTATTCAGTTTCTGAAAATAAGGATTCCACTACCAGTACTTCGGATATCAAAATGGAGAAGCTTCAAGATAAATCTACGCGTAAACATAAATCACGCAGGAAACGAGAAATTCAAAAAGGTGAGAATTTGTGTTCGTAGGATATTGTCATCAAAAATGTGAGTGCCACAATAGATTTGTATTATTAGGGCGACCCCTTTTAGTGTTCTGGGCCTCATAAGAATCTATACTCTAATATTATAGAGCTAAAGAGTTTATTTGGAACTACTTATTTGAATTCAAAAATTAATGTTGGATAGCACATTTATCGAGGAAGACTATAGGCTACATAGCATCAATGAAAAATGTTACGAATGTGGTGAGAATTTATGTTCCTTATGTGTATGTTCATAAACTTCCAAAGGCATCCTTTGAAGTTTAGTCAAAATCGGAGAACGCTATGATCCGCAACTTATATAAGCGATAGACCAAAGTTTTAATAGCTTTGCATCTTTTTACAGTATAGGTTTGAAGTTTGGTATACATATTAAAAGGATCGAGAGAAGTGAGATCCATTGGAAGAGTGGGAATGGTATGGCTATCTAGAAGGAGCGTATATACATAGACATTATGACAAAATTTTTTACTAGATTGACTTAATTACACTAACAACAATAATTCATACAAAAACTCAGAAGGTTTGCATGGTAGGTGCTAACCCCATTAAGGGAAATGGCTTAGCGTGTTCATTAAATAAAAATTATCTCAAGAATTCATAAGAGAATTTATTAGTCTCCAAGACCTCAATATTTCATACGGACAGGCAGACAGAAAGACGTATAATATATATATCGACTCAACATTAAATGCTGGTGAAGACTAGACATATATACGTAATGGGGTCTGTCTCGCCTGCTTTTGCCTGTTACATACAGTCCGGCATTTATAAATTTTTTTTTTTTTTAAATTCCTTTCAAATAATGGATTTACTCGAGGATTAACAGGAAATATGCGTTTTTACATATTTTTTTTTTTTTCAAATCTCAAAGTTAGGAAACTGTTTTAGGTTAGGAACTTTATCTTGGTGACAGTATTCTTGAAGTTTATTGATCATTTCTACAAAAACCCAAAATTAAGTACTTAAACAATTCTAAATTTACTTTACATGATTCTATTTCCTATCGAAAATAAGATGACCAAAACTCCAACATAATTCAGAAAAACTCAAAAAAGGTCAAACAAGACCTAGTGAAGCCTTTTCAAGATGTTACGGATCTTTCTATGCTAGTTAACAACGAATATGGAAATAATAATAACTCTAAATTGCTGGAAGAAAAGGAGCGCGGATCAATGTTAGATCACACGTATGCTAAAAGCTCAACGAAAGACCTTTCGATGTCAGTTCCAAGCCACAATGAAATATCTTCAAATAGCTTAAGTACTGCAGAAGAAGACGTTTTTCAACAAAGAAACAAAGATATGGCCAAATTTTATAGTTCTACACCATCAACTTCAGCAATGTCATCGAATTCTGTTGCTGTCCTTACAACTGACATAAATCGGAGATTGTCCATACGTAGAGCATTACACCAGGCTCCAATAGTGTACTACGCAGAAAGGAACGATGAACAAGTCGTCAATGATGTAATGAAACGCAAATCTTGCAGTGCATTTAAAAGATGTAAGTTGCAAACAGCTGAGGACAATGAGCAAGCATCATATATCAAGAAGAACAAGCTTCAAAATGAACATGCACCCGTAACAGACCTGCTCAGCCAAAATAAGGAAAATGAACAAGGTAAGAATTTGTATTAAAAGTAAAAATTAATTCAATTTGCTATACAAAAGCCACCGACCGCCCTCTAATGTGTTCTAGTATAAAACTTCTTTATTAAAGGTAATATGTAATAGCTTAAAAGGCAATCTTATGAGCACCTGCTTCTCATAGACCTACTAAAGGGCAGGATCTCCTCACATTTTAGGACAAAGCCAACTCCCCCTAATGGATTTTTTTTTCTACGAAAAACTTCTCTATTTTTGTCAGCATCAGCTTAAAAGTCTGTATGATGGCTTCATATGTAAGCCTGTTTCACATACGTTGGGACTTTCCCTCAATGTCAATATCAACCGGTCTAAACTTTCATTGACATATAAATAACTTTTCAGTGAGTAATGTTTCTTAATTTTTTTCTACAGATGCAATCAACATGGGGCAGCTAACTGAACCGAAAAATATGGATGTCATGAATCTGCAAAATACAGCAAGTATCTGCGAGAAATCAACGACCAAGAGCAACTGGAACCAAATGGTAAAAACTTGTTTCCAGTGTACAAAACAATAAAAAATTAAATTAATTAATTTCACAGGAAACATCGCAGGATAGGGCGGAGAGCATGCAGAAATACACTAAAGTCACAAGAGCACCTAAACAAACCTTTAAAAAAGACGACGATAATGATCTTCCACTTTCGGCTACGATCCTAGATGCAACTGAAATTCAAACTGAATCAAACATTGAAGAATCAGAAGAGTTAATTGAAAGTGTCGAACAAGTGGAAACACCTGTTACTACAGCAAGTCGTCCTCAAGAAGATGTGACCGATGCAACTAAAACGGAACTTAAATTGAATATCCCAAAGAGGCGACGAGGTCGTCCGCGCAAAGATCAACAAAAGAAAACCGATGCAGCGGTAGAAAATCTGAACGTGGAAAACGCAACATTTTCAATGGTACTACGACAGCGGAGCATTTCGAGAAATAGAAGATAGTGACCGCTTAGATAAAAAAAATAATTAATGCATTCAGCATATTCAAATGTAAATTCTTGCTGAAATATTATTTTTGCACTCAAAATGAAGACAAACACAACAACAAAATTTATACAAAACTATTTTTATATGAAATCCTAAATCAACTCAGTATTACAACTCAAAGGACAACGACAAGCATTTATTTATAAAACGAATCAAGTTACCCAGCAAATATCAACAAAAGAAACTACAAGACAGACCAGTTTACACACGAAGATGACCCACACAAGTTACAAGAAGAAGCAATATCAACAAGGTGAGGACTTTTATTTAAATAATTATTTATTTCATAAGTTTATTGGTTTTGAGCTGCTTAAAATTGTGACAAATCATTTAAGTTTGCTTAGTCCTTTAAGCATTGACTTTTTTTTTATATTTGAATACTATTCAAGGCAGGAGGGGAATGCTTAATTGCTAAAAGCGATTGTCACGACTGCATACTCCATTTTTGCGTTAAAATTTATTCAACCAAAGCTGGACAGCATACTTCAAATGACCAGTGGAGGCATCTACTCCCTATTTATCAAAATCTTAAACAAAGATTCAAATAAATTTAAAAAAAAAACTCGTCGACTGCTTACAGAGTAGTATTCTGACTAATGGCCTTAAGCCTTTAAAGTCCTCTGGATACTGACGCTGTGAAGATCGCTGATCGCCCGCCTGTTTGGCAGTGTGCGAGCCAATCTGTTGCAGTGCTTAGACAGTATTGCGCTATACTGACTGCTGTGGCGTGCAATTTGTTCCTCAATTGTCTCCAAGTGGAGTACCCTGTAGAGCGTACTGTTTCGAACGAACCATGAGTAATCGCTGATCATTCGCAGGGCTTTGTTTTGCATCACCTGAATGCGATTTCGGTGTGTTTTGGCACAAAAAAGCCCACTACGGGACTCCGTACCTCCAGATGGAAGCAACGGCAAGTTGTAGACAGCTCTGTTGCAGCTCAGGGCCAGTTTGTTTAATCTGTTTACCAGCCAGTAGAGCTGCCTCCAGTTTTGAGTGTGCCGCGCTAACGTCAACCTATTCAGCTTATCCAGCATAAGCGTAAGGTATCTAATCTCATTTGCCTGCGTGAGGACGGTGTTGTTCAGCCAGACATTGGGAGGGCTCCTTCTGCTTATTGTTAAGCACACGTTAATACACTTGGCCGGATTTAGTTTGATGTTTTACTTACGGACGCAGTCCTCAAGCGTGTGTAAGTACTTCTGCACCCCGACTGCCGCATCGTACTCGCATTCTGAATTGTACAGAATCGAAATCATCCAGCAGCACATTTTTTGATGTCTCTGATAAGATCGGACCATCAGAAAAAAGAGTGCTGAGAGTAATGCCTTGATCTTAGCCAGGAGTCCGGCATGTCACTCTCTATCAAAGTCTTTCTACATATCGACAAATATCCTATTGCAGTACTTCTTATCGTCCAACGCCTTTAAGATATGTTTCAACAATCTGTGGACATGCTCTATTCTGTCATGAACAGATCCAAAGCCGAATTGGTGGTCAGGCAGCGCTATTTAATAGGCTACCAGCTCGGTAAAACGCAACGCAAAAAGTCCTTTCCATACCTTCGACAAAGAAGGTAGGAGTTTTATTAGTCTATACGAGTTTGGATGATCCTCAGGCTTGTGAATCATCGTAATTCTGGTTATCTTCCATGTGATGGGTAAATATTGCATCCTCAGCATAGCGTTAAAGATTAGCGCTATGTAGAGGAGCGTCCTCAATGGCGGAGCTTACAGTGTTTTATGACATATAGTGTCATGTCCTTGGGTATTGTTTGTCCTTTTTTTTTCTCAGTTCGAACAGCCTTAATGGGGAGGTGCATTTGAAAAGGAGTCTCGAGTGCCTAGAGCATGTTATTAACGTCGCTGTCATCTGCTAAAAAAAAAGGATGAGAACCTATATTTCAAATGAGTTGCGAAGATGTTGGTCTGCTCCAATGCTGTCTTTAATACCCTTGATAAATTGAGTCAATAGATAGAGATAGAGAGTTAGTCTTCAAGTTCTGATTTTTAAATTCTCCTATTCCTTCTTGAGATTACTTGTATTCAATGAAGATGCTAACCTCTTTTTCGAAAGGCGATGTTGATACTAACCTCTCAAACCCACTTACATTCTGAGTTTTTGTATGAAATTCTTATCAAATAATCAATTTAAGTCCAGATGTGACAACTACAAGGACTAATCCACATACAAATCTGTGCAACCTTTCTGAGTATATTTTACAAATCGTTAGGAACAGAGTATTTCTAGTCGCTCCCGCCCACTCGATTGCAATGTTCTATCCTGTTTAATTGATGTGGTTTATTTTGCTAGAAATACCATATAACCATTAATGTCCAGATTGGACCACTACATATAAATCTGTCACAAACTTTCTGTGTATTTTTATGAAAAAAATTGTATAGTCCTTAATTTTTAATATGGTGAATTTTGGTCAAGCCTAAAAATGCATTCTATTAGGATTCAAAACGGATCACTTAAACAAGTGACCCTCCTCAAATCGATATAAACTTGCCCAACTGTCAGGCTGTGAACAACTCAAACTTAAAGACTATACAAAATGAGGACTTCCAGTTTGAATATTTGATGTCTTCTGGTTACTCTTCACATGGCTAGTGTTAAATGAATATGTCAACCCCTCCTTAAGCAGCAGTACCCATTATAAACTAAATATTAAATTAATATTTTATTAAAGAATTATTAAATAATAATAAAATGTATTACAAAACATCTTCCATAAAATTCCTATTTTTATATGACGTCTCCCCTAATATAAAAATATCATCAGCTGCCACCTATTAGTAGTTTTCTATTTAGTCTGCTTCAAGCGCTTGTCAGACACAAACTAAATGAAATACTCTTAAGACTACTATTTACAAGCTGTTGTCCCAAAGCATTTGTCACAAAATTCAAGTCTGCAAAAGGACTCTCTTAAAACAACTTTTCTTTACAGTATGCTACTAGGAATTTATTTAGTAGAATTTTTTTAAGTCACACTTTTACTAATTCAGATACATTTTAGTATTTAGTTAAAAATTTTGCTACTCTTTAACTCTGCCGAAATACTCTTCGCTGCAGACTTTTAAACGCATGCGCAAACTTTAAAACTCCTTTTGGGAAGCCTTTGCAGAAATTCATTCATTGAAACAAAACTTCAGCTACTAAATTTCATGATATATTATGGCTTATTAAATATGATAAATCAACAAGCTTATATGGCAGAGAAATGAAAGTTGAACAATTAGAAATTATAAACAGATATGAAATTAGGTTTAGACATGCTTTCGCTGGTAAATGCAACCGAAAAAACTGCTGCTTTGCATTTCACTTTCTAAAAAACTTTTGACAAATATTTCTCTTCAAAAAAATGTTCCATTTATCCATTCAATTACCTTTAAATTGTTGGCACAAAGCATCTTTGACACTTTATCGACTGTTTGCCCGCCTGCCTTCCCACCAAAGTGCCACCTCCGCTGCGGTTTGCAACATTTATCAGATTGTACACCTGTCAATGAGCATGAAAAATGATGGCATGCGATAAATCTTACAAGCGATTAAATTCACATTTTTCACGCTGGCGCACAGCCATTTTGCATACAAATTACTTTTATTGATACTTATTCAATTTGTTGATTTGTTTTCTATTCAACTTTTTGCTCTCCAGACGTAGGCAGGCACTAGTAGATACTTTTAGAGTTGACATTTGTATACTTACTTAAATTTAAAGTATTAAGAAGTTATAGATACACAAATTATTGCATATAAATCCAAAATTCTATACAAAGGCCAGAAACATTTAAGTTACGAATTATAGACGATTTTTGTACTTAATAGTATTAAGAGGTTGTGAGTAACCCAATATACTAACTTAGGCTATTTGAACTCATTTTGATTAAATAAAATATCTACTTTCTTCCAATGGTTTCCAAGCTCGTCTTATTGTAAAACAATGCCCTTTAAGTTCCCTAACTAAAACAGAAATGTACAACTACATATTTGGTGCAGACACTAGAAATTATGTGACAGATATATAGGTCCATTCCCAGTTCTATGCAGATTGCTGTTTTTGTAGCCCAATAAACGTGCGGAATGCGGAAGAAAAGATTTAAGTTTGAATAACAATCCCTTATGCTATTATACAAGTGTTGACATTTCAAACTCTGTTGTCCAGCTGCCTCTTTTAATGGGGGATTTTGCATTGTGGGTACGTCTTAGCCTTCCAAAGGGAGAAATTAATTAAAATATATCAAAGTTTCTTTATCATTTGCAGATTTTAATGATATGTCTGATCGATCATGATCTGATCAATCACTTTTTGAATTGTAAAGGGTTGGCGTAGGCTTGTTTGTTGCAAATGTAGACAGCTAATCGAGCGAAAGTGATCGAAAGACAACTAAAACGAGGTTTTATAATGAAATGATTTATATTTATTATTCTGATAACATAAAAGTCAATTAGATCTGCCACTCTGTTTGAGTATGAAGGTACGGCAGTTGAAAGGTGTTTACAGTTATTGGTTTAAATTGATTGAAGAAGTATTTCATTTTTCTCTTTGTAAGCCGCGAACCCCATGCCATATGCTTTGCATTAAAATTGCCTGCAGCTACGAATCTTGGTCTTAAGGATTCAAACTAATTGTTGTATTGAGCTAATGTTACTTTGTGGAATATACGAGTCCGAAATAGTCAGAGATCATCTAAATGGGATCATCCAAATACAGAGCATTACGTTGGCGCCATGTATATTTGGCTTTGCCGTGGATATTGATGGTTGACGATTACTTGCGCTTAGAGTTATCGTAATTAATCCATTTTTCATCACCACAAACAATCCGATTCGAAAATGACTTCTTTTTGTGGCGTTGAAGCAACACTTCTGACATGCAGAATCGGCGTTCAATTCATACAACACCCAATTTTCAAGCTTCTGCATGAATCCCAATACTTTTAAACGTCTGGAAATGATTGCTTGATCAACTCCCAAAGCATTTGCAAGTTCTTTTTGCGTTTGGCAAGCATCCTCTTCGAGCAATGCCTCCACCAATTCTTCATCTTCAAACCTTTTTTTTTTTTTGGCTGTCCGGGTCGTTCTTCGTCTTCTTAGTCGAATATGCCACTTTTACACCGTGCAGACCACTACTGGCACGTTCGTTCAGATAAAGGATGGTCACTTCCACTAAAATTCGATGACTTTCGTTTGCACTTTTCTTCATGTTACAGTTACGAAGAAGAACTCCTCTCAAATACACTTTATCTGGCACAAAGTTTGACATTTTCAACCAAATGACATATACTAAAAAATACCCGCAATGACAGTAGCTTCCAAATGAATTTAGTAACAGATGAACACAACGCGATGTAATACTACTAACGCCATCTCTAAGAAAACCGCACGAATTATTGCATACACCCAATACATAGTTTTGTGTTAAGCTTGTTCAGGATCCTTTTGATATGAATGTTGAAGATAAGTTGTTTACGATTTAATCTTCTATTTTACATAGAAGTAATCTTGAAGGGAATTATGCTCTTCAAGCGGAAATGTTACAATTGTTAAACGAAGGGGTGTATACGATATATAGTAACTGCCCTAAGACTGACTCTTTTGGAACTCCAGCACAAGTATACTTAGCATTCGATTGAGCTCCGTTTAAGTCAATAAAAAATTGTCTATGTGCAAGAAAGCTTTGAAATATTTTTGTTAAATACACAGTTGTCTGTAAGACCATTAGTTTGTGTATTAAAGCTGTTGCTGATGCCATACAGTGTCAAAAAACAGCTTGAATATCTAATGCAACTAGACCCACTGATTTATGACATTTCAAATTTGGCTACACAAAACGATTTATACAACTTAAATGAGTCCTTAAACCAAATTGTGTTCCTAGTATAATATAGAGTGTGCATCTAAGTGACGGTTAAGCCTATGTTTTATAATAAATAGGGACCAGAGTTTACCAGGTCTTGGACGACTTCTAGTGTCGCAGATACTTTGGTAATAAGAAGGTCAACCATTTTATCAACCTTTAGAGTTTGTAGGAATTTCCGCAGTATTTATTGTGTTGCATTTCATTAAAGTCCTAATTTTAATTATACAACTTCTGCGTAATTTGGAACTGTTTACTCAATTGTATTTAATGGGAGAGATACCTTAATAATAGCTGGCAATTGATCTGATGAAACATCATTCGTAGTGACTGGTTCCGTAATTCTGTCAGTCGAGTTAGGGCTTAGCTTTATAGTTAGCTGGTATATACGTTCGCTTTGCTACAATACCAGGTCATATTCCTGTTAGAATTACGGTCGTTTCTATAAATATAGTTTGGCATCATTCTGAACTATCCAAGTTTCACTTAATAATCAATTCGCTCAAGTCAAATCGAATAAACAGTCTTCAGCTTTCCATTTCTTACGTCTGAGAAAGACTGATTGATGATCAGATTGTTGTTGTTATTTTTAGGCCCTGTACCGAAGGTACAAGAGCCTATTGGTTTTGTGCAAATGTATGTAACAGGTAGAAATAATAATCGGAGACCCCCCAAAGTTACCCCCATTATGGTCAGGAGCGATAGAGGAGTCGATATAGACATGTCCGTCTGTCCGTCTGGCCGTCCGTATGAACGAAAGGATCTCGGAAACGGTAATAGATAGAGACTTCGTGTTTTTTGCATTCGACTAGGACTGCTCCGGAATTTTACAAGTTTATTTTAAAAACTTGCCCCTCCCCCCCCTTCCCCATAAAATCACCCCCAAGGGTAAAAATTTCTTCGGCACAAAAAAAAGTAAGTATGCCAGTATAGAGATATCGTCCTTCTTAGCAAAAATCCGAAAAGTTCATCAAAATCGGATAATAAATGACGATTTTATAAGCAATTGAATTTGAGCGACCCCCCTTTTCGTTTCATACATAAAAAAATGGTTTAAAAGGCACTTAGTCGTGCAGTGAGAAGTGGTCATGTGTTTGGTCATAAGCTTGGGGAACATTTAATTTGTTTGTTAGGCGACCTGCACTGGTACAGGGCCTCTTACAGTCGGTTACGCCCGACTGTGATTTTCTTACTTGTTTTTTTTTTTTTTGCGAAGCCCGTAGTATAAATCCGTTAGTCTATCAATTTGGTTTTCGAACTGGTCATGGCACTACGGAGCAACTACACAGAGTCACCAACTACATACATACTCAACTGCAACAGTGTCTTCAAGCCTTTTGAATGATTTTTTTATTGATGACATTCTTCTATGTTGTAGCATTGCTGAACTTTTCGCCGTACCAAGAGTTAGTCACATGTCTGGTGTATATATCTGTTGGTAAGTCTGTACTACTCATATTTAACTTCAGAAGACGAATATGTTTTCTATAACAGACGGAAGAATATGGCTGAGAAGGCTTCGCTGGTCTATTGTGACTGCAGCTTCCCGACGTCTAACTATTCGTTGAGTATTGGAACATACATAGGCGCTGCGATAAGTTAATGGCGCGATAAGTTATAGGCACCTGCTAGCTTTTGTACTTCCTATACGCTATATGCGTGCTTTCCGTCAATTATAAGCTTATCCTTCTCAAAACTTACTTAGCTTCCTGGGCTTGTATGAGTCTCTTGCAAAAGAATGGTTTTCAGCCATTCTCAAGTGTATTGTATGACAGTCAATAACTTTTCCAACTAATGTAAACTTGTCATCCCCCACCAGGCATATTTTTTTTAAGTGATGAATGACATTTCTATTACTACATAACAGCTAGCTAGCCAATCTACCAAACTCATAATACTCCAATTTACAACTGTATATATTTTGGGCTTAAAAAAAGATACACGCTCGCACTCCAACCAGCCAAACAATACAATATAAAATTTATTGCTATTAAAAATACATTTGTCTCCTCTTATGCTTATTCTTTGCAACATTTCGTAAGTTTTTAATAAAAATACTAATAAATCTAAATCCGAGTTGAGCGATGCGCTCGTGCACACACATGTGAAATGGTCAGGAAAAAGATTTATTAAGGTAAATATGACAACGAACAGATGTACGGGAAAAAAAAAGCACAGCAGAGATACAAAAGGATAGCAAGCAGCGGTAGAGGAGAGCATACAACAGAAAATAGGCATAAAAATAGGCACAAATGAAATGAGTTACGGACGAACAGACAGACTGTACTGTCGCATAGATTTATTAAATATTTTTTTTCATATGCATATGCGTCAAATGTGGCTGGCGTATACGTAATATTTTAATTAATCTTTTGCCCTAACCGTCGGTTTATTAGTTTAAGCTAAATTTAAGTTAAATTTCTTTTCAACATAAAATTTCCTTCTAGCAAAATTGAATTGAAAATTTATTTTTATGCAGCACAAGTCAAAAGGCAGCATTTTGTGTCCAAAGAATTTTGGCTACATGAAACCCAAATGTGCATTCATGCCTGCCTGCCTGCCTGCCTGCCTGCATAGCACAAACAAAATCATGCTACATACGAGAAAGAACAATTTCAACCAAAGACAATGCAGAATGCAGCACAATTTCATTAAATTATGCTTTTGTACGAACAACGAATATGTTTGTAGATAGTTCTGCATAAACTATTGTATCTCGAATACATGCCATTCTGTACTACTGGCTGCTGTGGCTTATGTAATCAAGAAAACATGCGAAAGCAAATTTTATTTTCGACAAAATGTTACACAAGCATTCCGAGAAAATAGTAATTTGATTTCTCTTATAATAAAACTTGTCGACGACGACGACATCAAGTTGACTTTTTGTTGTTTGAAACATTTTATTTTATTTTATTTAGCCTCGTAGCAGAAGGCAATGAGTCATAATTTCAAATGAAAATTTAATAAGCAAAACAATAGAAAAATTCCAAATTTTTTATATAAAATATATTTTTTTTTTCGGTTTCTTTTTATATTTTTTTGGTACAAATAAAATGTTTTCACTCGGTTTTCTGAAAGTTTTAAATAATCGGCTGCGCAATCGCATGGTGGCGGCGCCACCGCCTACGGTGCGTAACAAAAGCAAAGATGCAAAGAAAGGCGATAGAAAGAAGGACAAATGCCACAGAGGTAAGTGGAAATTGAAGTAGACTAACAGTTTGTATTGTTTCTAATACTATTGACCCATCTTTAGATGTATTGAAAACTGCACCAAACTGTCAAAAGAAGAAGTGCAAGGAGGAGAAGGAAGAAGTGCCAAAGTGCCCACCGAAAGCTAATGCCGATGCCAAACCAAAGTCTGCTGCATGCGCAAATAAAGGTGATAAGCCGAAAGGACATAAGTAAAACAACAACAACAACTTGATGTAAAAATTATGACCGGAATAATGCGAAAGAATTTATTTGCGATGCAAACTTAAAAAATAAAATTTTCAATTCGCCCTTAAAAAAGCCGACTTTGGTGAAAGATATTTCTTTTCGCAATAGTATGGGGTATTCTCGATTTCTAGGACATAAGCGCGTAAGTATGTGAAAATAATATAAACAAATACAAGACTGATGAAAGCACGGAGCATGACAGCAGTTTCAAAAGTCAACGATTTGGCTATCAAAAAAGTGAGAGTGCTAAGCATTTCTCTGCGTCAGCTTTTATTATTTCACCGCATAAATCATTTGCTCATGCGCTCTCGCACTCTGCTTATGCTCTCGATCACACACATATAGAACATGACACCAATACTTCTTGTATATTCATTATGCGTGCGTGACTTGTGTGTAGTGTGTGCGCAAACTAACGGTTTAGTTATTAGGATTGAAAGAGAAAAGAGTGCGCTAAACACTTCTTTCTCAGCATATATTATTTCAACATGCAGGCACGTACCGTTTGAGAGCATAAATTATTTGGCTATGCTCTTGCGCTCTTTGATTATGTGCTTGAATACACAGAACGACTATGAAAGCGTTGTGTGTAGATAAACGAGCGCGAGTTGTGTGTAGTGCGTGCGTGACTCTTTCGTTGGTGGTGTTTAAAAATGGAATACCCGGCTTGTGCACAATAGTACCCACTGAGAAAGTTCCATAAACTTTTTCACAGAACTTTTGTGCATATAGACGCTCCATCCTTTCAACTTATGTCAATCTAGATATATATTCCAATTGTATCGTCTGATGCTTGTCAGGATTGGAATGATAACTGATTAATTCACCCAAAAAAATTACTTCATTACACTTCTTCATGTAGCTGATCTTTGTGGATCATTTTTAGCCAACATGTAGCTAATCCGTCCGTGAAACATTTCTAAACAACAAATGACAGTCAGCAGAGCGCTATGCTGATCTTTTTGCAAGCATTAGTACTGAGGTAAGAAACTAAAGAATTTCCTGTCTTCAACCAATTTTTCATTTCGATAAATAGAGCCGGGCATGTGTTCGAAAGAGGTAGTACCTGGAATGAAGCAGGTAGTACCTGAGTAGCAGCTAAACTGTGACAATGTTTAAGCACCCCACTGCGAGACGACTTGTGCCATCCTAAACCTTGAAGGTGAAGATCGATTTGTGTCGACAATTTGTGTGCAGCATGCTTGATCGACGTCTATACAAGAGAATAAAATGAAATTTTGGTTAAATATAAATTGATTCATACGAGAGATGAAACTTTACCTTAATACTAATTTTTGAAGCCAAAATCATAATAATAAAACGGTGGTTAGTAATCCATAAATTTTGCACAACTATTTCACAGATGTGCATATCTATCCGGGAATTACAGAATTTTATTAAAACACTTCTGTCCATTTTAGTTAAGTAGAGCAGCTGCGGGCTTTAACGTATTCTATTTTCTACTTTGAAGCCAGCGCATTCAACTGTTATCGGTCCGATGCTTTAGAAAATATTCGTCTGAGCCTAAATCATATAATTAAAAGGTTGGATAGCCATAATCCAGGGTCAATATATCTAAAATATCTGCACAACTAATCGGCTGTTGTACGCATCAAAAGGTAAATCCGCGAATTATATAATTTTATTATAATACACTGTTGTCCTTTAAAATTGAAGCATCATAGAGATTGACTTCAGTCAACAGATATTGAAAAATATTGAAATTGAGCACAAAAGTTATAGAGTACTGCCTATCCGAAAGGGCCGAAATATGTGACAGTCATCTGATGTAAAGTTTTCAGCGCAAACATAAGTCATCTAGCAAGAACAGTTCGAGCCATCAGTGCCAGATGTTCAAAGACTACGTTGTAGTACCCTAACTCCTTAGCGAAAAAAGGGAGACTAATGAGCCCAATCGTACCTGGTATAGTACAAGGTGGAATAAGAATATCCAAAAGAAGGGGCCAATTTATGCCCATCAATTGGGAATGTCTTAAATATTAATACATATATTAAATGGACCTTCTATGGTCATTTGTGGTAACGATTAGGGACATAGCAGGCCGTGCAAACGTATAATGTAATCAATATATAGTTATGACTACGCCTGGCCACCCTAACAGATGTGAGCGCATGCCTACATGCCGCCCGTCTGTACAAAATGTTAGTCAAGATTAGAAATTACAGCAAAAGAAAAGAGACAGAAAGAAGTCAGGTAGCCGCCGATGCATTAAAAATGCATTCTCATGTATAATCGTTCTTTCTCTTGGCTGCAGCGTTCCTCTCGAACAACACCGAATTACAATTGTCGGCGCTCAATTCCACCAATTTTGAGTGCAACAGCGCAGCGCCGGCACTTGTACCGGAATAAATCGCAACAATACGATATATAAAAAGATGAACTCCGAAACTACTCAAGCGATTTTGATGATTTTTTTTTTTTTAGTTTGGCTTGATTTTTTTCAACTTAGAATATAGGATAGGTTTTATATTAATTAATTAAAAATCGGTGCAGGCGGTAAGCGATAAACTAAAAGTATATTTCCGTCTATTTAAGATACGGAGATAATATTTGGTATTAACACGTGGGATTGGAAGAGCATCAGAAGGATGGTATCCCAGGCCCCATATAAGCGATAAAGATAATTCTATATATCGTTACATCAGTTTGAGTTACGGGAACGATAATTGATTTACGTGTTAATGGGATCGGGAGATTTAACTTTATAATTTTTATTTCGAATCTGTGGTGGTTATGTTCCACAGCCCTCTATTGAAAGCGATATACAAAATGCATCATATCATTGCATCGATTTGAGCTTCAGCGATGAAATGTGATACACGGACAAATGTAAACAGTTTGGCATTACTATCCGCAGGCGGGGTTTCTATTGCGACGTGGTCGAATAAAAGAGAACCAAAAAGGGTCGCGTAGCAAAGCACGGGGGTCAACTAAAAATTGTAGCATGCCATCATAAATCTAATATTGTAAAATTGGACTTGAAAATATTTCAATTTAAAATCTTATAAAGAAAAGAATTTAAATCAAAATAAAACCGAGTTACCGAGCTATATTAACAAAAGGGCTTGCTACAATAGAAGGAAGACGAGGATACAGAAAAAATGACTCTAACTGAAGATTTGATTTACCTTGTGGAATTGAACGAATCGAAGGCTGAATCCGAAGCGCCTTTTCCTCGTGCACACACTTTCCTGAACCACAGATGATGGATTGAGGCTTTGGACAATACTAATACCGATGGACCGCAATGACGATTTCGGCTCATATTTGATGAATTCAAATATTCCCGACATTAGACGCTATAACTCCACTTTTACTTTTGCAAATGTCAAGAAATTTTGAAGGGAATGTCAATGAAAGATGTTTCTTTTCAACGCACGTCCTCAACAAGAGGTAGCGCCTTCAGAAAATGCCAACAATACAACATAAAATTCATGAAACTCCAATTGGGTCGCAGCAGTCTGACTCACTTCTTCATTTTAAATAAAACCCCGCCAGCCATTTGCACTAATTTCAACATAATCCTAATCCTAAACTAAAATTAAAGGACGGATAAAGGATTTTAATCATTGAGTGGGATATATGACGTATGCCTGGCGTTTTGCAGGTTTACTAGAGCTAAGAAGGTAGAAAGTAGGTGTAAAATGTGACCAGCTAGCCTGCCTATCTATTTTAAATTATGCGGAGAGCACAGAGTTCGAGATATGTTAGTAGAAGAATATGGAAAGATATTTGTTTGGAAGAGTTTGCAATAAAATAGTCTGACATTCACTATCAGAAATATTTTTTTTTAGAAATAGTCCTCAATTTTAATATTTTGACAATAGTTCTGCATACACTGTTAAATTGTAGCAAAGTTTGAAGCACTCCACATGAAGGATCAAAGTATATTCATGCTTTATAATTTTTACTAATTGGTTTTTTCATTATAATAAAAACTTCAGGCTTAAAATCTATTTATTTCCAGCCTACAGCCCCAGTACCTATAGCTGTGTCCAGCCTTTGTTTAAAACTATTAGCATATAGTGTACAAATAAATAAATAATTATTGATTTCAAGTTTATCAAAGCCACAAATGACTGAAAAATAAAATAATATAAAAAGAAGTTTTTTTTTTTTTTTTTTTTTTTGTGAGGTGTTAACCTCTTTTTAATAACTAAATATAGAAAACTTATATCTAAGAGCATGTAATTTTTTTTTTTTTTTTTTTGGTAAGAAAATTACAAATGTGAATACAACAACATCAAGCAGCAACTGATTTTTTAAACTATGGATTGAACTAATAACTAAAACTTAGAATTATGTATCTGATTCATTACTAATAATAATTCTGTAGATTCTGATGTGTGAAATATAATGTCAAACAGACAAAGACTAGAATTTTCATTGCTCTTAAAATACGGCTTCGTTGGAAGTTCTTAAAAATTTCCAACGGAAGCGGCTGACACTGTGAATCATTTTTCGGCGTGCACCTCCATGCGGCGATGTCAATATACAGCATCCAAACGGCAGCAGCAAAGGCAGCAGTACTGCTTGTCGTTTGTTTGGCTGCACGGAGCAGTTGTTAAACACGCCGCGTAAACGAAGCAGTGAAGTGGCATGTCGAGCAGCATTGTCACGACTTCCACAGCTAAACGTAGCATCGTCAACTGGGCTTGTATGACAGACAGGCCCAGCCACGGTAAACGGATCTTTATCAAACAAATATTGTAGAGTAGTAGCAGCGTTCCATGATGTTTGCTGATGTGTTACCTCGACGATGGTTGCGTTCACAGTGCAGATCGATTTGAGTTTGCGCTGCGGCTTATATAGCCGAAAATTGACGCGGCAGGTCATTAGTGAAGTCGTTAGAGACACACATACATACGTACAGCGAACACACACATAGAGCATACATGTTGCACATAATTCGGCATAAGTTGTTGCTTGTGTGTAAAAAGGATCGCGGATTTACATGTGCGGTCATAAAATATTTATGGTAGATGTTTCCTTTTCTGCGAAAAGTGAAATATGTTCAAAATGTAGGTAGGCAGGTAGATAGGTTAGACAAGGTCGTATAGTGTGGATAAATAACTTTTTCAAATATTTTTTTCTTTATGGTGAGTTCGACGTGTTTAAAAATTTGCTCAATGCACTACATATATATATAGTCATAGCCTTAGTAGATGTCCTTTAAATTGTTATTTTCTTAGCGCACTGCTTTGCTTTTACTTTCTCCACCAAACTTCTTATATCTTTCTCATCTATTTTCAATTCACTTATAATAATCACTCTTAATAAAATATTTTAGTTTTTAATTTAAATTATTCGCTTTCAAAAATTTCACTTTCAGCTATTTTGAAGCATATTGCTGCTTGCCTCATCTACATACTTAGTTATGCACTGCGGCGACGGCGGCGGCAGGCATTCATCAACGTCAGCAGCTGCAACAGCAAAAAACTTGTCTCATGGAAAGTTGTCGGTTGCAGCTGCTACTGCAGCAGTCGTAGCGACTTCAAAATTAAAAGCAAATATAAAATATAAGCTGACAATTTTAATTAAAAGAAAATCAGAAATTAAAATTCCATTTGCCTAGGCTGGCACAAACTTAAATGCAATGCGGCATATAAATATGTAAGAGATAGTTCCAGAGCAAAATGTCATTTCAATTCAATTGAAAGCTTTCTATGCTTTACTTATCTATGTAACTTCCTTTCTATACTATTCAATGCACTCGAATGAGGCAACTGAAACAACTGAAGGACATGTTTTGCTGTTTCCTCCGTTCATTGGCAATACAAACTGAACTGAAAACTATTGAACGCCTGAAGAGAGTTTTATTTCTATGAATGCAGCAGCAGCGATAAGAAACATGTTACATCATGGTGCAAGTATTTTCTATGCAAACTGTTGCTTTTTGTTTGCTATTTCTATATGGTACACTATACTACACTACACTAACTACTCTTCGTGAATTGGCAACTCAATGAAACAATGGCAGCAGCAGTCTGCAAACTTTTACTGACATGTGAGCCATCGACTCGACTCAACTCGACTCAACTCGAGTCGGCATGCTCAATTGAGCGCTTAGATAAACTGGCTGCCATTGTTTTGTAATCAATGTGTAAAGTTTCTGGAATTTGTTTTAGTTGTTACTTAGATGCTTTAGTTGTACAAGTAGTAGGAGTGGAACAAATAAGCAAAGCGAAACATTTTGCTAAAAACCCTTTAAGCTTAATATATATTCAATATGCGGTGGAGTTACTTGAGGCAATACAAGGGGATCTTCTGTATTGCAAGTAGAGTAAATGAGAAGATTTTGGTTATGTAACTCGTATATTAAAGAGTAAAAATTCAGAAATAGTTGTTAAAAGGCGGCAGAGCGTGTGTTCTAATAAATAACGCTTAGCGAAGATGCATTGTCATTTCAAGCTAAACTCAACAACAACAAAATGATTTTCTTAAAAAAAACCAACCAGTAACCTGAGCAAATTTGTATGAATGTGTCCTTTCTATTGATCCAATATGAATCTATTTGAAATAATTTGTTAGATTTAGATTTGGTTGCTGGTCATTTCGAATCCAAGATAGACGAAGTTTTCTACAATACTGAAGTTGAAATTCTCCATCGTCAGTGACCGCCCAAGACACGATGACGGAGTGCGAGAAGACACAAAGTATTTAGTCCTCTCCTCATTCAACGCTAGACCCATGAGCCGTGACTGTTTTTCAATTTTCGAGAACGCCTTGCTGACTCGCCGTTCCTGCGTACTGATGATAGCGATATCATCAGCGTAAGCGGGCAGCATCACATTACCTTTTGGAAGATCGTGCACGATCACTGGCGTAGGATGTATTCCATCAGAAGATTGAAAAATCGCATGACAAAGCATCGCCCTGCCTGGCACCTCTTTTGGTATCAAAGGGATCAGAGTTGTTTTCCCCCACAAATAAGTGTTGTGTGTCTTTGTTAAACTCATGGAACTTTTTCAAGATTTGTCATAATGTGTATATTTGTTCAATGGTCGACTTTTTTGGTCTGAAGCCACACTGATAATGTCCTAACAGTGAATCCTTCTTTGGCTTCAGCCTATTACACAATACGAATCTTATATCCAATGGAAAGAAGACTTATTGCGCGGTAGCTGGCGCAAGCAGCAGGGTCTCCTTTCTTAAAGATAAGATGGAGAACACTGAGATTCCAGTCATTGGGTATGCGTTCATCGGACCATATTTTGCATAAAAGTTGGTGCATACTCCTAAGCAACTCTTCGCCGACGGTCTTAAATAACTCATCTGGCAGCGCATCTATCTTATTTTTCAGCTTTCAGACGACGATCCTTAATCAAATCGCCTCCGAGGAGATTAAACAAATGACTCCTCCATAATCTCAATGATTACTGTGCATCTTTACAGAGATTTTGAATTTCGTCTTTACAGAAACTTACTCTGAGTTTAAAGCCTTCAGTCAGACACTTGACCTTTTGATAGAATTTTCAAGCTTCATTTCTGTCAAGTAACAACTCAACATTCTCAAACTCACACCTCTCTTGCTCCTTTTTCTTGCATCTGAAAAGGCGTTTCTCCTCTCTCCGTTTCTCTCGATATCGCTCTCTAACAGCTTGCGTTGCTCACGACTGCAGAGTTCTTCTCTGCAGTTGTATTGCGACACTCCTCGTCGTACCAAGTATAAGTCGCAGATTTTGTATAACCAATGACCTCCTACGTATCCCTATGCATGAAGTAGAGGATGTGTCTCTACTGATCATGTATATCTTGAGAAGACGGAGAGGTTTCCCGGAGCAGTGGGTATATTGTGTTTGAGAAGGTTTCGGCGGTTTGTTGTGATTGCAGTTTGCCGAAGTCTAGATTTCGTTGCATGTTGGGATGTACAGCGTGCAACACGCTGAGCATCTCAGTCTGCGAAAGAGCATTCTATATTAAAATATTTATTCTTGATGCGTATCGCGACTAGACGCTCATCAGCAGGCGTGAACCTGAAGACGAGGCCAAGTAGTTTCCTACTCACCATAAAACCACATCCAAATTTGTGCTTATTCTCATGGCAGATGTATTAGAGCATCCTTGTCCTATCGTTTTTCATATTAACTGGATTGCAGTGATGTCAGCCTCATATCTTTCGAGGACATCAACCAGCTGGATACTTGCAACATCACAATTAAGGATGCGTACATTCCAGGTGCATATCCGTTAATCGTGGTCCTTATATCGGTTGCGGAAGTCGTCTTCATAAGGTTTCAGCCGAGGCTTCCTTATTGTTTTCACTGGGTTGATGCATCACACATGTTTTTTATGTCAACGCTGCTCAGATATTTCTTCTGAGGTGCCTACTTACAAATTAAGATTTCTAGAGAGTAAACTTTTTCCTTTAGCCTTTTTTAAATAGAATTTTCTTGTGCACTCCTTTTAGCATTTAACAATAATCACCGCCGAACCGAAAACTTTTCAATAAGAAGATTCGTGCCTCGAATTTACTCTAAAATAAAATATGTAAAATAATGTTCTTGGAAAGCCAATCAAATCAACATTAAACAAACCCAAATAAGCCAACCAACCAGCAGCAGCGGCAGAGTCAACTTTATATTTAATGTTTTCAATTAGCTGCCAGAAATCGTACTAACTTGTTTTACTAAAATCAATTTCGCAATTTGGTATTTGGGCAGGCGGCCTCAACAGCGGCGGCGGCGGTGGCATGTAATGCTTTTGAATTAGTTTTTGGGGCAACCACAGCCAAGCGGATAAACATCGCCCGCAGGGCTACAAGTTTTGCGATTATTGTGTGCTTAATACCAATGAAATTAATTACCCAAGTAGCTTCTACAATATACTATGCGAGTGCCTCCTTGCCTTACTAACAATAAGTAAAGTTGAAATGCCAACAAATGAGAATGAAATCAAATTGGAATTATGTGTTTTATGTTGCATACTTCTAGGCGCCATAGAAGTTTATTTAATGACATGCTACGTGTTTATAAGCAGCAGCATATTACAGTGGTATGAGTGTGTGTGTGTGTGTGGAGTATTTGTGTGTGTTAAATAGATTCATCCCCTGAGCGAAATTTTATAGCATAATTTTGAGCTGGCCGACTTGCTTGCTTGCTTGCTTTGCTGCTTGTTGCTGCCACGGCATTTTAACTTGTGCTGTTTGCCTTTGTGGTCTGTTGACTGCCCATATTTAAACTTTTATTGCCGGGGCCCAGCTTGAGCTTCATGTACGGTCGCTCGCTCGCTCGCTCGCTCTGTCTGTTCAAATGTTTCGCTTCATGCCTTGTTCATGCTTGAACGCTGTTTATGCGCTTTTATCATGGGTGTGAATATTAATGCTTAGTTTTCTCGTTATTTTTCGTTTTTCGAATGCTTCCTTTGCAATTTTGTTTTTTGTAGGCGTTCACTTGACCCCATAGGACAGCGTTGTACACCGCAACGCCCTAAGGATTATGTGCCAGCTTTATTGATTTCAGTTTAACTTAAAGCACATTTTTGAAAAGCTAAATAGTTCTTAGTCGGACTGCATTAAGTGTATTAAATTTTAAATATTTAGTTGTTGATTTTTTTTTATTTTCCCAGCAACTTTCTTAAATATTCTTTTTCGCCAGTTATTTAGCGCGTTTTAATTTTGTACAAGTTTCGTTCGTTTTTTTTTTTAGTTTTTACTAGGTACAACGCCTAAAAGCATGCAACAGCAATCGATGGCAGTCGTTGGTGTAGTCAGCGAAATCCATTAAGTTAACAAGTTTTTTACTATGTTGAAAGTTGCTGCCTTTCATTCGCACAACCGCCCTATATAGTCTATATATTGGTATGTACTTAGTACATAGTTTGCTACAAGCGTTTCTTAATGCTTGGTTTTTTCGGTTGAACTTTGTTTGAGTCTACTTTTTGGCGTTTTGCCAAGCACTTTTAGCCATTAGTACCTACTACACAGTAGAACAACAGCAGCAGCAACAACTTCTTCGCTTCGGTTCGGTTCGGCTTTAGCTATTTAATTCAAGTTGCAGCGTGAAGTTGTTGAATTACTTGTTAGCTCTAAGCCAAATTGAAGACAAAAGTTCGGGCAAAACCAACAACAACAACATCGCCAACTTGGTGAACAAAGGCAAATTAGTGCATTGAACTTGGCGTAGAAATCAATTAGAAAATCATGTTCTTGGCATAAATGTTGCTGATTATTTGCTGAGTGGCATGCAATTGCTGCTAAATTAATTGTTGTTGTTGCTCATTAGTCGCTGCATTAAAACCAAATCGTTTCTACTGTTTAATTTTGCGAAGGACATAGATGTCAACATTTGGGTGGTAGAGTGAAAATTTTACTTATTACCCCTAACTTCTGAAGAACAAATGGAGAATCTATTTATAAGAATTTGAAGGCTCTGCCGTTTATAGTCTTCAACTTCAGACAGAAGCATATGTCTGTATCAACTCGACTTTGTATGCTGATGATATGTCTGTTGAAAATATGGCAGCGATGCTTCAAGTCAATGGAATGAATCCGCTCCAGTCTTCTACGGAAGCATCTCATTGCTATTGATGCAACCAAGTGTTTGCCGAGAGCTTTAAGGCTAAAGTAGCTTCCTCCCACTGACTTGTGGTGTCTCAAGTGCCACCTTTTTTTCTTTAAGCAGGAGTTTTGCTACTTCATTGCGTACATAGCACAGTTCTGAAGATATTTTGCAGGTGTTACTGTTTTTAAACTCATTTATCATGGTTATATTGGAAGGTGCTGCATTATCATATTGTGACAGCGCATAAGCTCAGGAAGAAACAACATTTCATCGATTGGCCCATCTACTGTGAACCTGGACTATAAAGAGGTCGATTCAGTTATTAAAAAGCTGAAAAATAACAAAGCTGCAGGCTCTGATGTGCTGTCAGCTGAGTTATTGAAGATCGGCGGCGAAGAGTTGGTTAGGAGTGTGCACCAACTTTAATGCCAGATATGGTCTGATGAACGCATACCCAATGACTGGACTCTCAGTGTTCTCTGTCCTATCTTTACGAAAGGAGATCCCGCTGTTTGCGCCAACTACCGCAGAATAGGTCTTCTTTCCATGGGATATAAGATTCTGTCGCGCGTATTGTGTAATAGGCTGAAGCCATATACGGATTCACTGATAGCAGTGTGGCTTCAGAACAAAAAGGTCGACCAGTGACCAAATATTCACATTACCACAAATCCTGGAAAAGTCCCGTGAGTTCAACAATGACACACAACACTTATTTGTGGGGGAAAACAACTCTGATCCCTTTGATACCAAGAGAGGTTTCAGGCAGGGCGATGTTCTGTCCTGCGATTCTTTCAATCTTCTGATGAAATACATCCTACGCCAGTGCCCGTACATACAGAGTATATCGTGCACGATCTTCCAAATGGAAGTGATGCTGCTCGCTTACGCCGATGACATCGATAACATCGGTACGCAGGAACGGGGAGTAAGCAAGGCGTTCTCAGAGATTGAAAAACAGTCTCGGCTCATGGGTCTAGCGGTGAATGAGGACAAGACGAAATACTTGGTGTCTTCTCGCACGCCGTCATTACTTCTTGGACGGTCAGTGACGATGGAGCATTTCAACTTCCGTATTGTAGAAAACTTCGTCTATCTTGGATCCAAGATAATCAGCAACAACAACGTCAGCCTGTAGATCAGGCGAAGCAACACGCTTGCAAACAGATGTTTTTTTGGGCTGAGCAAGCAAATGAGAAGTAAAGCCCAAGCCCTCTCCCTAAATACAAAAATCAAGATCTATAAGACGCTGATACTCCCGGTCCTACTGTATGGCGCAGAGGCATGGACCGTGATTGAGTCGGACGAGACAGCGTTGGAAGTCTTCGAGAGGAAGATTCTTCGCAGGATCTTTGGTACTATTAGAGTTGGCGACGAGTTTAGGTTCCGTATGAACCGCGAGCTGTACGAGCTATTCGATGAGGTTGACATATTCCAGCGCATAAAATTCCAGCTACTGCACTGGGCTGAGCACCTCATTGGAATGGATGAAAGTACTCCTGCACGCATGGTTTACATGGGGGGCACAAACTTGATTGGATAGAGGACGAGCGGACACGCATTGGAATGACCAAGTATGTAGAGATCTCACCGTACTTGGCACCAGCACGCACAAGACTATGGACGCTGGCGCGCCTTCCTAAATGCGGCCATGAACAGAAGATGGTTGACGGTCATTTAAGAAATAAAGTTTATATACGAAGAGCTCAAAAAAAAACTTAAAAGCGAGTTCGAACTTGATGTTAAAAAGGTTATTATTGCCTTATCATTTGCAGATTGTAGAAGATTCGATAGGATTTGGTGAAAAATAAGATACTTTGGCTGTTGTATTGTTTGTGAAAACTATGAAGTTGAACTTCTCTAGGCCCGGTACGTTCGGGTAAGTTCGCTGTATAAAAGCGAGAACCGAGACGCAAATGGGGACGGCTTTGTATGTGGGAAGTGGAAGAGTTGGAGGGCTATCAACACATTCGTATTACATCACACTCTTACTCCGCACGCATCACACTATCGTACAGTCGCCGTAGAGCAAGATTGCTTTTGAGAATCATCAAACTTTATGCACTCACTAAGGCTAACGAGATCGGGCTATGCAAACCGAGTGAAAATCTTATACTGGGGTGTCCGTACTATACATGTGGCAGCCTCAACTGCTTTGGATGGACATTCTTATTAGCGACCAATGAATAAATGGAATTTCGAGTCGAAGAGTATGCTGCTCTAGATGTCCTGCTCTAATCCTATGTTTCTTAAATCTAAATTTTTAAATACCGCAATAGTACGAAAAGATGTATCATCTTAACTGTCGCAGAATCTGTATTCAGTGAAGTTGCTGCACCCAAAGAAGTTTGAGTGGCTTTATCAGAATGGAAAAATATTAAAAATCTTGCCTATAGACTAACAATGTAAAAGCCTCGCATCTACCACTTCCAGGCCAGTAACCAGTGTGGTTTCAGTGCATAGATTTCCTCTGTTGTCCAGTATTTCTTGTCGGACCACATAGTGTTGAAGTTCCAATCAAAGATGTGTCTCGCAGTCTAATAAGCTTAGTAGTGTCAGATCTAGAATCCAAAGCTATGGTTGACAATATCCGCATTGCCCATTTGGCGCATATGACTGTGACTTATTTTGTCTATTTCTTCCATGCAATTCTACTATAGACTGCCGTAAAGTATATCAAATATTTTCATATATGAAAGGACTAAGAAAAGGCATGCATGAAAAACTAAGTGAATGAGCTGACAATCTATTCTGTAAAATGTATACAGGCTAAGGTAAATCGGTTTGAAAAACTAAAAAAAAGATGGAAAAAAAATCAACAAACCCGAAGCAAATAGCAGCGCAATACTCGCGGCGAAAAATATGTGCAATTTCCCAGAAGTGTTGGCGTTGCTGACGAAGGACAAACTTTTAATTTCTTTTTCCGCTTTTTTGCTTTTTTTTTTTTTGTTTTACTTTAATTCATTTTAGAAATTTAAATGCTGGCGACAGCGTAAGACAATGCTGTGCAGAAAGAAAGAAAGAAAGAAAGGCTTGAGCTACAAGTTGGTACCTGCAACTTTAGTAGCAAACTTGTCAAGGACAACGCACAACGGCTTTCATTGTAGCACACATAAAGTTTGGAGTGAAACTTGAAGTGTTAAAAATAAGAAAAAGAAAAAATGTTTAACACTTATTCGAAGATGCAGCTTATATATAAAACTTAAAGAGTATGGTATGCCAAGAAAATTTAATAAAATGATTTAGCGTAGAATTCAGTCAGTTTAAAATGTATCTTTAATACATTGACAAGCTAATGTTTATGTTTCATTAACTAATGTTGGAATATTTTAAAATGAAATTAAAAATTTTTTGATTAATTAGCAGAGCATGCCAAAGTTTGATCCATACATCAACTGCTTGCTACTCAATTTAAAATAAATGCAATACATCATTGCTGCGCTGTTGGCATAAGCAAATAATTTCCGTTTCTATTAAAAATATAATTTCAACATAAGGTTTATTTATATCTCAGTTTAATTCTACTTTAAATCAGTATTCATTTCCTTCCAATTGCACGAGGAGTATCTCTCTTTTGTTATTAAAAAATTCTTATTGCATATTTTCTTGTAACAAACAGCACAGATTATTACAATTTTTAAGTCTATACAAAGCAACAGAAAAACGGATTACTAAACCAAAAAAAAATAAAAATAAAAATATATGAAAATATTTTCCTTTTGATGTATACAGCAACAGACTGCACTTTTGTTCGAATATTCACACAGCTTCTATCTGAAAATTCAAAAGTAAACGAAAAACAAAAGCTTCGATGAATGAAATATTTAAGTTCAAATGCCTGCAACAAACAAAAAATAAAAACAGATACAAAAAGATAGTTTTTCCTTCGCTCGGCTTTTTATCATTAAAATTTGATTTAAAAGTATAAATTTAAAGCCTGCAACTCAATAACTCAAGTAAGGACTGACTACGTGTGCACAAGCTTATCGAATTTTACGCAAGTTGATTGCATTTTTTAAACAGCAGAAAAATGATGCAATGAAAGAAGTTCAAAAGGATGCCAAATAATTGTACACAAAAAGAAAAAATTTAGTTAAATAAAGCATTTTATGATAATTTTATTGTTCATGCATTGCACCTATCTAACGTGGCCACGTTGACGCAGGTCAAAGATACTTTAAAATGCTTCGAAACACCATCTGGCATATGAGGTATCAATAGATAGCCAATGTTATTAAAGATTTGCCAAAGAGCATGGACAGAATGAGCATCGCCTGCCAACAGATTCAATGCTCTACCTTGCGATTGCCTAATCGTTATTAAGGCTCCAAGTCTAGTGACGGAGAGCAGTGATCCACATAATTCATAAGCTAGACATGCCGACCAACCAATAAGTCCTCTGCCTTCTTATCAGAAGTATGGAAGATACTAATTGCTGGCAGATTTAATGAGTTTATGGATCAAAACAGTATTCCGTCAAATAACCAGTTGAGTCAAACCAGTTGAATCAAAAGAAATGAATTTTTTGTCATTCGAAAACTCAGAAAGAGCATCATGTTTCTATGCGTATTGCCTTTTAGAGATCGGTTGGTTCGATAATGAAATATTACCTATTTGAAGAGTGACTAGAAGACATTAAATATCCAAACTTGAAGGCTTTATCTTTTATAAACTCTAAGTTAAGTTGTTCATAGCCAGACTGACGCACATGTTTATATTTTTGTTGAGGGACAACGTCCTTTAGTGTCCGATTTGAACTATAAAAACAATTTGCTTCATATAAATTACCAGAAAGGTGGGACAGATTTGTATGGAGCTTCCACGGTTAGTGGTCAGATCTGAACCAAAATTGAATATTTTTTAAGGATTGACGTAAAATAGACCAAATTTGCTAATCTTAGCCAAATTAAGAACATTAATAAAATGTTTCCAAACAAAAACTCAGAATAAGCTGCAGGCTGGCATGGTAAATGCAAACACCTCTTCAAAGAGAGAGTAGGGAGGCTACCATATTTATTGAATAGAAGTGAACTGAAGCACGAATAAGAGGAATTGAATTAAAGGAACAATCTATTACAGTCGCCAAGTTCTCGATTTTCATGTAGATTAACAGACAGACGAACAGACGGTCATGTCTATATTTATTCGACTTTTGATGCTGATCAAGAATATATATGCTTTATTTATGGGGTCTGCTTTCTATTAACTGTTACAAACGTTTCAACAATCTTAATGAAATCTTTTAACTTATGGAAACTGCCAGCGCCTTCCCACTTAAATTCTGGGCCATGGAGTTGTGGCTTTCGCTGGTAATTTTGGGTGATCTGACGTGACCAGTGACACAGACTGCGCTGTTTATGTTGAACCCAGTGGAGAATCACTTAGTAACTATCGAACGCTATTTGGATTGCATGGATCAGTGCCGTCGTTTGGGCCAAGAGTATCTGTCTTGATAAGTCTTTCCCGGAAGAGCGCGAATTTTAAGTTAGGCGCTGTGATAGCTATTCTGCCACCAGTTATTTGAAGATAGAGTTCCGCAGTGCAGCTTACTCGCTCTATATAGCTGACCTTCCTAGCCATGACGACGACTACATTCAAGCCTCCTCTAAAGCACTAATATCGAGTTAGCCGTACATCGAGGCAGGCTTAAGGATTACTTCTAAGACAGTTTGGTGTAAAATAATTGCAAATAAGACAACGAATCCTTTTTTTACGGTTCAACTTATTGTCATTCAAGGAGTCCTCATAGAAGGTGAATATCTGCAGCAGCCTTCACTCACAATATATGTAACTGTACAATAGGCCCACCTTTCAGAAGTTGCTACAACTCAAGTGTATACTCAAAAGATGCAGCACATTGTTACTTCGATTGAAAAGAGAAAGCCAAAGAAACACTAATGTCTCCCTAGCTCATGACCAAGAAGAGCAAAACAAAAAGGTAGGAAATTAATAAGAAAAAATGGTATTAACGAAAAGTATTTTGCTCCTCCCACTTCTCAAAATTCTTCACTTTTTCCTTATGTCTCCTTACATATTTTCTTCATTATTTCCATAGAGTCTAAAGTTCGAAGTTACACCAAAATCTTCGTCGAGTCGAAAGCTAGGGTCGACACCAAAGAAGATATAAGTTCTCCTCTCGTGACATTCTAGCTTTCGTCGCATTTATTTTGAAGTTTAGCATTCGGCAGTGTAGCATGTTGCTAAGCTAATGAGTGGTTGCTGGATATTGAATACATTATGATATTCTTGAAGGCTCCATCGATATCGAAGAATGATGCCAACGCAAACGCCATTTATTGATTGGTCTTCTCAACACTGCTTACTACTTCATGTAGCACGGTCCGAACTGATCTTCGCTTAAAGTACGAGTTGAATTATCTCCTTAGCCTTGGGAGCAAAGACCATTCTAACTTCTACTCAGATCTTGGGCAATAATTTGGGAAGATATAGCAGAAGGTCCTACAATACGGCTTGTAGCATGGCTTATTTGAGTTTAGTGTCCATCTGATCGGGTAAGTCTTAAGAAAGTGTTTTGTAGCATCTCTGTTACAGCTTGGAAGGAGCTCCGAAGAATGTCAATCTTTAGTAAGTCACCATTCGATGGGACATCGGACATTCGATCGGACATTTTTCTCACCGTTTTTCCCCATTTTTTGTTCTGTTCCATTTGATGTTGCATCCGATCCTAAAGTGGTTCAAAGAGCAATACTGACTGAATAGGTGGAAATTGTCGATAAGCTAAACACGTTCAGAAGATGTGATTGGTGCGCGTTTATTTCTTTTGTTCTTTTATTTAATCTTGGAAACTGAAGGAGTCTTACAAATTCTCGGTGTTAAGTAATTCACTAAAATATTCTATCAATTGTTTAGATCTTTTTCATGGTGTGTTAAAGTGAAAACCATTTATAAACCTTAACACCAACTTGCAGAACTTCCTTCTTTCTTTTCCTTTTTCTTATATGGCCTAGGCGTACTAAACGAACCGAATTTATCGGCTCCTAGTTGAGTGCGGAACATACATATCCTGGTATCAAGAAATAATTTGACGCAAGCTTGCCAATGGCTATAGAAATCCACATCCATATAAGGCTACCTTAGAAGTTCGATATAAAGCTTCTTCGTCGATTCTCCTTTCTTCATCTTATTGGTCATGTTTTCTATGCACACTTCCATATGATGGTGTTAGAAATCTTCGCCTTCAAGACACTATTTTATCTTTTTAATATATCCTGTAAAATTATACCCATTCACCTAGAGATATATCAATAGAATGACGGATAAAACTACGACTTTAAACTTTGGCACAACCGATTTTGTTAATATTTAACACAAATTATTTTCTGTGTATTAAGTGGAAGTGCTATAAGAATGTCATGCATGCGAAATATTTCGCATTGAGGTCAACGAAGTCGACGAAGTCGCAGTCACAGTTGTAGTTGTGGAAGTTGCAGCTAGTAGCATTGGATTGATGTCGAATGAATGAATGAGTGAATGGATTGTTGTTGAGTGAGATGGCACAGATTTTGCATGCAGTTTGCGTATTTCGTTGCATTTCTTATAAGTCTGAGGTCATTTTGTATAAGTATTGAGCGGGTAAGGACAACTGAAAAACGTGTGACACTTCTTTCCTTTCCTTTTATTTTTTTTTTTTTTTTGCTTATATTGTGGCAGCCTCATACTTCAACTACTACTGCGGGTCGCGTTCTCTTTCTTGGTGGTTGATATTTCGTTGCAACACGGATTGAAATGCGAATGCGGAGTGCAAGGTAACAGCTGCTTTGCCTCAGGTGAGGTGTGCTACACATGACCTGGCAGCCATTTTGCTTAACAGCAGCAGCTGTGAGTGTGAGTGTGTCTGCATGCAGGTCTTTTGCCACTGTGTGTAGTTGTAAGGGTGATGCTTCATGCACGATTGCTCAACGTTTTTGCCCGAAGCAGCACATAATTGATTGTTCAATCTGTTGTAGATCAAACGCTTGACAGCCCAGCAGCACCAGCAGATCAAGCTGAAAAATACTACGCTTAAGTATTTTGCGCGAATGACTTGAAAGCGTTTATGCAAAAATTGTCAAGCGTAGTTCATTTAGAAGTTTATGTAAAATTACTCGGCAATGTAGGGGAGTTTTTGAAATTTCTAATTTCATCCGGCTCGAAGAACCATGAAAGAGATTGAGTTGATTGATTGAAGTAATCCGTACAGTTCGGTTTAGGAAAAACCAACCCGGCACTATAAGGTAACTTTTAAATTTCTGTAGTCATAAGCAGTATCCGGCTCGAAGGACCATAAAAAATAAAGTTCTTAGACTCATCTATCTATACTCAGTATCCGGCTCGAAGAGCCATACAATAGATTGAGATGCAAGTCGAATTAGCTATCAGTAATCCTGAGTTCAAGTTACAGCGTGGCTGGATCGTAAGTCCTAACGATTTAGCGAACTACTGAGCGTTGGCGACTACAAACAATCATTGCTACTGCATCACAAACGTACATAATTTAATTTTAAGTTATATGTAAGCAATTTTTTACTTGAATACTTTCTTACTTTCAGCAAAAAACCTCCTCAAGCAAGTGCAAGATTGTCGGCCCCGAGGTGTAACCAAAACAAATTGAAACTACTTGCGTCTAAATAGATTTCATGAAAAGTTTTCTTGATTTCATTTACAGCGAATGCTTTTAGAAGTGTCCCAAATGTTATCATTTCTGCAACTCAACTCAGCATTCACTCTTTCTCCAAGCATCCATTTGCATTATGCTGACAAATGTCCTTGTAGAGTAGTAGTAGCAGCATTGCTTAGCTGGCTCGCTGCACGCTCATCTGTCATATTTACTATACACGTACTACGTCCGTCCGTCCGTCCGTCCGCCCGTCCGCCCGTCCTCCGTCCTGCGCATCCTTTAGAAGACATGAAAATGTTGACATAATTTTATGAAAACGAAATTTTCGCCGCTGACAGTTGCACAATGGTCAAACAAACACAACAGACAAAAGCGTTGAAACATTTTTATGCTTTTAACTAATTTAGAGAAAAATAGAAGATTATTATTATTATTATTATGATGTGATGGCGTCCTTCTTAGTTTATGCTTACTTATTTGTATTTGTATTTGTTTGTTGAAAATGTGTCAAACGGCAGTGGAGGTGCGCAAAATGTTGGATTATAAAATGAAGCGCAATGGCATTAAATTTCCTTCTTTAACTTTTGTTACTTTCTAATTTCAGTTCATGTTTTGTCGCTTAATTTTGATGATTGCTCGTTAAATAAGGCATGGAGTTTTTTTTTTTTTATGTTTGCTCTTCTTGTTTGTCATCAGTGTTCGGCACGAATGTCAAGTACACTCATAAATTCTCCGCATACTTCCATACAAAGGTCACGTAAAGTCATTAAAACACAAACACCCATGCATAAAAGTAAGCATTGCACATAAATACTTCAAAGCAACAACACAAACACATATAAATTATTATAGCTGCTGCACACACACACACACACACACACACACAGATCAACTTACATGCATAAAAGTTACATAAAGACGTCTCAGTCGAAGTCATCAGTTTTTATTAGAAATATTTAGCTTCAATTTTTTAGTATTTTTGTGTTACAAATTTTTCATGCATGGCTCATAAAACACTTGTTTCGTATAATAAAGAAAATGTGTTTTTTTTTTGTAAGCTTTCATAATCTCATAACTTGAAAAGCATGTAGTAAAAAGGTGTACAACAAAATTTTACTCAAAGTAAGTTAGACAGACAGACGGACATGCCTAGAATTCTTCGAAGTCAATGCAGAAGCATTTCCATCTGAGACATGTATATCTGCAACAGAACGAACTCAGCCAATGCAAAATTTGAAGCGGAAAAACGTTTCTAAACTCAATACAACAAGTGTTGGCTTTCATCTTTTAAGCCAGAATCTCATCAACATTTAACACCCAAATAGGTTTCGACCAAATCGATCTTGCGTAGATCATATGAACACACCACGCATCATTGTGGAACAATCGGTTGAGTGCAGGTCCACGTTATGCCAAGTTTTTATGGACTTGGAAAGTATGTTTGATACCATCAACATAAACGCGGTATGGAGGTTACTAAGAAACTGTGGCGTCCTGGAAAAAATCATTGATTTCAAAAAAGCTGTCTATGAGAATGCAGCTGCCAGCAGCACCAACTTCACAGATGTATACAGCAGTTGTATACTCCCACCACTCTTTTTTACAGGTACCAGAAGGTCTACAGTTCAGACTAAGCTTAGCGGCTTAGACTATGCAGATTATATCTCTTTCTTGATGTAGGGGTTGATGTGCATAGCTTGGGACCCGCCCGGATAAAATCCTATGATGACGACCCCCATAAACTATATAAAGACCAAGATTTAAGAATATGGTCCTGGAAAGTCCGTATATTTAATGGGGATGTTGCAAAGGAAGTACGATGGATGGGACAGCGTTGCTCTAAAAAAGCATCCTATGACCTAAAAATGCTGCCATGAATTTGGATGTGGTTTCGTGGTAGATAGAAGACTACATACACTCATCCCCAGATTCATACCTGTTGACGAGCGACTAGCCACGATTTTAATACAAGACGGAAGAGATAAACGACGAAGCTTAAGACGACTTCTGCTTGAGCGCTTGAAGCGTCTATACGAGCGCTGTCCCAAACTTGATTTGAAAATGTTGCTTTGGAAATTTAGACTTCACGGCAATACCTCCAACAATGGAGAGAGAGGCTAATCGATTCCACCGCAGGTCGGCCCCCCATGTTAAACCTTGCGTGTTGGAGCCCAGTGCAGCCGCTGAAATTACATGCGATGGACTACGTCAACCCGGTTCATACGGGACCTAAACTCGTCGCCGATTCTAATAGGACCGAAAATCCTGCGAAGAATCTTCCTCTTAATCACGGTCCATACTTCTTCGCCATACAATAGGACGTAGCGTCTTAAAGATCTTGATTTTTGTCTTTCGAGAGAGGACTTTACTTCTCATTGGCTTGCTCAGCCCAAAAAAGCATCTGTTTGCGTGATTCTTCGCCTGATATCCAGTCTGACGTTGTTGTTGCTGGCTATCTCGTATCCAAGATAAACGTAACTAAGTCCACATCAAAATATATGCAACATTACGTGGTCCTAACAACAACTCGGACCACTATATTTTCGCACCCAAGGTACGCACTAGGCTCAGCGTGTTGCACGTCCCAACATGCAACGATGGCTAGATGTCGGCAAGCTGTAATTAGAAGCGCCCACCGAAGCCTTCTCAAACACACTCTCCCGACTGCTCCGAAACCATCTTCTTAAGATATATGTAAGCAGTGGAAACACATCACCCGCTACTTTAATAGGACTGCCATTGGTTATTGTTGGATGTCATTGATTTTAAAAAAAAAAACCTGTGAATAAGGAGTTTGAGGATGTTGAGATGTTTTGTGACAGAAATGAAGTATTTTTTCTAGCCTACTTAGAGGCGATGAAGCGCAAAATTCCGCCCGATAGAGAAATGACACCAGAACCACCAGTTAGCGATGGCACAATTGTAGAGCCACCGGACTATGACGAGATCGATTCGGTTATTAAAAAACTAAAAAAATAACAAAGCGGCAGGATCTGATGAACTAACAGCTGAGTTATTCAAGACCGGCAGCGAAGTGTTGGTTAGGACTATGCACCAAATTTTATGCAAGATATGGTCCAATGAATCTGGGAATCTCAGTGTTCTCTGTCCTATCTCTAAGAAAGGAGACCCCCGCTGTTTGCAGTGTGATTTAATCAAAAATGTAAGCCAGTTACAAAGTATTCATCTTACGACAAATTCTGGAGAAAACTTGGTATGGTGACGTGCTGTCCTCGAATTTTTTTTAATGTGTTGATGGAGTATAATGTGGCTCTTCCAAAAGAAAGTGATGCTGCTCATGTACGAAGAGGACGTTGATAAGACAAAGTACTTGTAATCCTCTGACACACCGTCATCGCGTCATGGACGGGCTATGAAATCCCAAATCCCAAAACCAGCAATGCATTACCATTGTTAACGTTCTGTTGGATTCTGTCCGCGACGAACCAAATTTGCTCCCGAAAGCGATAACTTAGGTTTGTGGTTATGACGTGGAAATAATCCCAATGTAAGCTGCCGCATGAGCAAAGACCGCGCCAAGTTAGATCGATTTTGAAGGTTTTGCTTACAGTTTTCTTTGATTGCAGGGGCATGGTGCATTATGTGTTCTTGCCACAGATTAGAGAGATCAATAAGGAATATTACCTGCTAGTTGTGCGCAATTTGCGCAAAGCAATCCGCTAGAAACGCCCGGATTTGCGAAAGAACAAAAGGACTCGACTGGAGGATCTGGCGTGTGTCATTATCTCAAGAGGAACGAGCGGCAAACTAAGATATTAACTATAAACCCATTTGCTTGAATAAAAAAAATTTCAATACGTTTTTATTTAAATCCATTCAACTAGTGGAAAACTCGAAAACATTTCAGACTTTTAATAGCAGCAATCGACTACAATGTATTTCTTTTTCACATAAAACTTATCACAGCAGATAATTTACAACTTAATCCATATAAATTACAGCGGATAAATTAACAAAGATGTCAACATGTCTTCAAGCAGCAGGCAAACAAGCCAGAACACATATACACAGACACATACTCGTACTCGTACTTGTAGGCACACATATGCAAATGGCAAGCGGGTCGGACTCATTATGAGCGCCTATAAAAACTGCTAATTAAATTGGCGCCATTCGCAGATAAGCGAATACTCGGCTCAGGCGTTTCTGCATGCATAAAAAATAATTCCATTAAAGCAACTTCAGCTTTGAGTTTGTCTGTCTGTCTCTGTGTGTGTGTGTGTGTGTGTGTGTGTGTTTGTATGTGTGTTGGCGTACTCTGACGTTTAATCGCATTAAGCTAAAGTCAGAAGTGTTGGCATTAAACCGCTTCAAAGGACTTACGGAGGACTATGCAAGCTAAAAGCCAGCCAGAGCCAGCCAAAGTTGTTCATTCGCGCTACTTAATGAAATTCATTAGCGCTTATGCGCAAAAGGGCGTCTTGTATATTGTATATGGGTTTATTATATTCTATTCTATACATAATCGTACTTGTTGCTCTAAGCTACACAATTTACTAAACGCATTACTCATGCTCGATACACATTTCGGTGGTGTCTATTTGTACATTTATCACTTAAATACATTATTACCAAACAATTTACTCGCTCTAATCGTATTTATTTCTTATTGAATTCGCGTTGTGCAAATTGTGCAATTGGAACTTGTGTTGGCGGCAGCCTTCGCCTTCATGCCACCGCCCAACTGACAATAATTTATGTACTGTTCATGTTTCCACGTCGTCCTGTCATCACTCCCACAGGCCACAGAATTCCAGGTTGTGTTCGTTGTATGTCTTCTTTTGGGTACGTAGTCTTTCGTCGTGTCGCTGCTGTGGCTTACCCCAATCAGATTAGAAAACGATACGAAAAGCGAAAATGTCTCTGTCGACATAGTCAACATTGTCAAATGATTCATTTCGAATTCCTTTACTTCGTTGCGAAAATTTAGTGCGCCACAGCCGGAAAGAGCGAAAGTATCTACAGTATACATCTATGCCCGCAGATACTACTTGTAAGTCTTGCTGCGCACTGAAATCAAATTACAATAAATTGTTGAAACTTGTTCTATTCATTGTAACTGATATGTATTCCCACGCGGCATGGTGGCGGGCATGGTTGGGGCTGTTGCCTAAATGTAGCAATTTCAGCCCTTTCTTTCCTTGTCGTCGGCTGTGCAGTCCTACGTTAAGTGGCAAATTGTTTAAGGATTTGGGATTTGTTATTTTAATTTCTTTCTATGCAATCTGCACAGTGGTAGGGGAAATCAATATAAAAATCATGTGTGATTGTAGTTTTCTTTGATTGAAGCAGACGAATTGAAGTTGTAATTGAAATCAATACAAGCCAATTGGGAATGCTAGAATGTAGCGCATTTAGCAAGCAAAACATGCAATTTGAAATCTTTAAATATGTCGACTGTGCTAAAATTTATATGGAATTTCAAAGTAAAATTGGAAAAAAAAAATATTTAAAAAAAAAATGAACGGACGCTGCAGTCGAAAATGCTCGACATAATGGAAATAGGAGAAATTTGAAAAGTTGCCACACGATGAAATGCTTCAAATCAAGAATTAGTCTTAAAATAGCTCATATGCATCAAAGATATTAGAGACAATAAGGTGGCTTTGTATCGAATTGAAGATCAGTAACGATGTTCATCCTTTACTGTACATGCAGCAGGTTAGCATAGAAATATTCCATCACCATAGAATGAAGCAATACTGTAACCAGGACCTGGCGTAATGTCTAATCGAAAGCATAGTCGGTTCCTATAGAGAGTTACATTCCATCTTCGATCTAAAGATCAGAGCTTGAAAACGTTGTGGGTAATTCTCGGACATTGCGTCTGATTATTATGGCTCTTGTGTCCTAAATTATTTGATTAATATGGTCAGGATAAGCAGATTCCTTGACAGAGTCAGTCAATCTCTGAGTCTGAATAAAGTTAGACAATTACAAAGTATGTATGTACCTGTCTCGTTCTCTTCTAGAAGAGTCTACACTCAAGTTTCTAGGAAGTGAACCGTTTTATTGCAATGATATTTCATTAGATATCGGCCAATAATATAATCCATAAGTGTTTAAGATCTTCTCTGCTGAAAAGTGTGTTTCTATTTGAGTAATTTGATAGCAGAAGTTGCTTAGCTTGCCAAAGTTCAGAACATCGAAACAAGAACTGGAAGCCAGCCGTTCTGAAATTACTTCCATTGATTATTTCAGCCGAAGCCCAACTAAGCTCGCAGAATAGTTCTGAGCTAACTAGGGAGGTATTAGACCATAATCTAACCAGCCTGTCTGCTATTTAGTTACCTTCAGTACCCAAATAGGTACCTTCCGAGAGTTTTTCAAGCCTGGAGGAGAGTTGCATGGAAGATATGTGATTTTATTGACGCTTATTGCGACCTAAGATAATTGCACCTGTAATCTTTTCGGTAAGGAAATCATCAGTAAATCAAGAGGTGCCATCCTCATAGACCGTGCCGCTGGAAGGTGAATTGTGAACAATCTTCCGAAACAAAACTGAAGGTTTCGATTCCATTATGGCAGTAGGACATGTTTGCATGGCACTTGTCATGTCGTTAGCTTGCAGAAGTTTGGGACGCGTAGGTATAGATGAGTCACAATTCAGAACCGCAAGTCCGACCAAAAAGACTTTTGAAAGTCCAAAGTGCTTAAGTAACTTCAATTAACAATAATAAGTATTGTTGATGATATTTCACTTACACCCTATGGTACAGATGCTATAAAAAATATATATCAATAGCTTTCGCTGCGCTCAATGCTGCAAATCAGCAAATAATTATATAAAATATATCTCATTATATATATTAACCACATAGTATGGCATGATATCCTATTGAAAAGCTATTTACCCAGTACGAATAATAATAATACAAAACCTTTGCACATATTTACATCTACTTGTACAAAGAGCCACTTGCAATGGCACTCAAATCGCAGTTGGCAGTTGACAGCGGACAAATAATTACACATACGCCGCGTTGACTGCTTAAAAACCACTTAAGGCGACACTCTTAGCAGCTACAACGAGTGCAACTCATGCTGTCACTTATTCATCATCATTGTTCATCGCAGTACACTCATTCGAAACAAAAGTTTATAATTTCATTTATGCAATTAAATCAAAACATTCACACACACACACACACACACACACAAATGCAAACAAATTAAAATTTTGTTATGTACAAAATTTCGAGTGCATGTACTTCAGCTGAGAAACTTTATTTACAGCCAGGATGCCCAAACGCTTGAGAAAAAGTTATTTTACTAAACAGCAATTAAAACAAAATTTTAATTTACATTTAATTGCATCTAATTGCAGGCAGGTAAGTGCGTTGCCAAAAACAACTGAGTACGACCAAGTTGGAGGTGTCGAAGTAATAAATTTGTATTTTATCTGTCGATTTGGAGATTTAGTGCTAAAACACGTTGCATGCACACATAAATCAGCCACATATAAAAGCATTTTAATGTCTACAAATGCGTTTTTCCAACTATTGCATGTGTTTTTTTTTTTTGCTAGAAAATAGTTTTGTAAAAAGTTTTATGCATAGTTTTTCATTAAAAGCGCACACGAATGCATTAAACTGTGTGCAACCGTAGAGTGTTTGGCCGTCGAGTATTCATAAATACATATTTTTTGAGTTTTTATGCAATGCGGCAAAAGCTTTTAAAAATACTCCAACCAAAATTTCGCTGGCCTAATTAAAAGGCAACAAAATGTCGCAGGAGTACATTTTTAATTAAATTCTAAAGAAATGCAAATGAAATCTGATGCGAAATAACCGTAGGTGGTTCATACTTTCTTTTTTAACTGTGCTTCATTTCAAGGACTAGCAATCAGCTTGACAGATTTTATACACTTTAAGCTTGTCATAAAATAAGGCATTATGAAATTCTGAAGAAGTTTGTCGTGTAGTAACCGAGCTTAGGTATAACAAATGAAGCAGAATCAACTTGATTCGAGAGTGAAATAAGAAATTCTTGTAAAAGAAAAAAAAAATTACAAATATTTTAATCATCCTACTTTTGAGATCGCTGGGGTTCAAGGATGTTGGCTCGCAGTAAAGAGTAGCCAACGCAATTTGTTATTTCTTCTACTGTTCTGCATATGGATCACTGCAAGTTGATTTATGTGTGATACCTGTTGGTGATACCTATTGAAGATAGCATCCCTTCTAAACCGGGAGCGTTGTGAGCGGAATCTCTGTCTAACACCCAGATCTTCTTTGTACGTGCGAGTTTTTACTAAACTTGGGAAATGTCAGAGCAGAAAGTGTCTCGACATCTTGTAGTCTCGGAGATTATTTTGGACCTTTCTATGGATCTCATTGGACCAAATTTTATAGCAGCTATTCGACGTAGACTGTTCGAGGTATATTGGTACGCCAAGAAGTAAATTCGCTTCAAAAGTTTGTCAACATTGTCCAAAGGCTCAACAGGTATAAAACCTGTCGTCACAAGGGTTCTGTACTGCGTTGCTAAGGAGGCTTCTCACGCGAATAATAATGCTTTAGTGAAGTTTGCAATAATTTGTAAGCCTATAAAACCGAAGAACCACCTGAATTATATCAACTGTTAAGTCTTCTGTCTTCAATTTGGATTATCTAGAAAAGACTTCCCTCGCTTTGTGAATTTGTGGCTTCTTGCGAGATCCTCCTGCTGTCATTCTTGATATAAGCAATATCTGAATATCCTCCTTAATAGTCGACGCAACATAGAGAAGCACATCTCATTGATGGGTTATGCCATGCCAAACTTAGGAAGTTGTGCTGGTTCAAATAATAATCGCATCTATCTACAGATTGGTGATCCAATCAAAACACCACAGTATTTTCTTAAATTTGAGTACCGTAAAGCTAAAAGAATTTTAAAGTTCCTAAATGCATTTAGCTTATGGGATATTTGTCAAGCAACCTTTGATCATCATTCATTTTCCGATCTTCGATGTAACGACTTTCAAGAAACGTTTGTACGCTGATGCATTTTTCCAAAAATAGTTTCTTTCCATCAAAAATGGATCAAATTGAAAGCGTTATGGACGTTCTGACATCTAGCCACAGACTAACAATGAAACAACGAATGGTCGAACTCCTCCAGATTGAAAGTACTTACTTACTTACTAGCTTAAATGATAGTTCGTACAGCTCGCGGTTCATACGGGACCAAAACTCATCGCTCTTTGTAATAGAACCAAAAATCCTGCAAAGAAACTTCCTCTCAAAGACTTCCAATGCTGTTTCAACTGACTCAATCACGCCTCTGCCTCTGCGCCATAAAGTAGGAGCGGGACTATAAGCGTCATAGATCTTGCTTTTCGTCTTTCGAGAGAGCGCTTTACTTCTCATTTGCTTGCTCAGCCCAAAAAAAACATCTGTTTGCAAGCGTGTTGCTTCGCCTGATCTCCAGGTTGAAGTTTTTGTTGCTGGTTATCACGGAACAAAGTTAGACGAAGTTTTCTACAACACTGAAGTTGAAATTCTCCATCGTCACTGACCGTCCAAGACGCGATGACGGAGTGCGAAAAGACAACAAATACTTCGTCTTGTCCTCATTCACCGCTAGACCCATGAGCCAAGACTATTTTTCAATCTCTGAGAACGCCTTGCAGACTCACCGTTCTTGCGTGCCGATGCTATCGATATCATCGGGTTTTACCAAAAGATCCAGATACACCAGATCTACTACATAGGCTGGTCGGCACATGTACAGGTAACAACCGATTATACTTGGAGGTGCTGATCTTTACTTCCAGCGGAATATCTGAGGATCACCTGGAGCAAATTGTTGCAATTGTAAAAGGGGATATTCACAGAAGAGCAGCTAATCTATTCTAACCAGTCATTTCAAACCTATAAGTCGCTATATTTGAATGACATTCAACTGGGTTTGCTGCCTCATGCTGGACTTCATTACCAAGTCTGATAAGTATTTTATTGCTCCCTACAAGACTTTAGGCTCAGAAGCCTAATATTTCTTTTACTAAAAAGCAAAGATCGACTTAAAACCAGCAATCACTGGAGTCAAACTCTGTACGGCGAAAATATGGAAACGATCAAGAGATGCACTACACAGCGAGGGCTCGTATCACCTCTACTGCATAATAAGGTGCTCAAATAATTAACAAAGCTCAAACAGAATGTGTGTAGGGTGACAGCTGGCGCAAATAATCGGATTCAATATATAACGAGAAAATGTTTGCCAATATTCCATGATATTTTTACATCATTCATTGGTTTCATACTGCGATCGTCAGACCTTTTAATATTGTATGAATGTATCTGCTGGAAAGCGGCGGACTTTTTACCCATGCTCTCTTAATTTACCCATAGGTCCCATTCCTAGAGGCAAAATGACTAAATTTTAAATAAAATTTCTTCTGCGACTCTAGTTTGCTGCTACCAACAAATGCTGTAACCCTGCAGGAGGTTGGGCAGCAGATTTAAAAGATGAAGGCTTAAAACCAGGTGAAGATTTTTTGAAGAAAAAGACGTTTAAACTACTACCTAACAGAGCACCGTTATTTATAGTCTACGGATATTCTCCAAGGCTGTGAAAATTCGCACTCATTACACTGATTCCTTAGCCTGAGTAGATGGGAGATTGAGAGATTAAACTTCTTCCTGCCCTGCTTGATTCATTTATCCGATATGCATGAAACTTTGGAAAGTTATTGAGTACACTCCGTCGCAGATGTAGCGTACCAAACAATCAACTTGACCACATTAAACACAAAAAAATTTCGCTTGATTATTTTTTCGGGTTCATTTACACTTTTTCTGCACATTTTTCATTAAAAATGTATAGAGTGACCACCCTATTCAAATGAATTCGAGAGATAGAAACGTCGCAGCGTGCAAACAACAAAGAAGAAGAAGAAGAAGAAGAAGAAAAATTAAAATAGATATAAATTTAATTAACAGCAGCAGGTGGCGGAAATAACGAATTTGATGCGATTTTTAACTGTGGCCAGGTTGATTTCTATCCTGGAAGCGACGGGTGATTGAGCGGTTTGAGTGGAGGACGAACGCTGCTGTTACTACGTACAAATGCTGCAGATTAAGTGCTTTGCAAGTTAATTTAATTAAAACTTACACCTTTTGATAAATTCAAAGCATATCCTATGAGCAACGCGATTCACTATGTGCTAACTGCTCCATTTTTTTTATTTTTCTATCACTTTTTTTTCTTGCCACATTTGAAATGCGTTCATTACCTTGCCGCGCGCATTACTGCTGAATGCTGAATGCTGAATTAATGAAGCGCATAGTGTTGGAAAATGTCGGAATGCATTGTCTGCAAATTGATTTTTGATTGCGGAATTGTAGTTGGGAAATTATAATTTGGAAGATACTGATTTTGTTGCAGAAAAAAAATGACCAACTTTTAAACCACCTTTTATTGAACTTTTATAAACAATTAGACATAAAGGCACAGAAAGAAGATTACGACCCAAACAATTCCATGGTCAAACTCTCGGCTTATAAATGTGTGAAATCAATAGAAATAATCTAGTAGGCAAAAAAATATAAATTTGTATGGAGCTTATATTCCCATAAAGATTCATGTTGAATATTTTATTTTAAACTTAAAACAATAAACAAATAATTCATAAAAAACTCAGAAATGGGATCAAGATATTTATGGATGATACCGTTTCTCCAAGTTAGACAGACAGACAGACAGAAAGACCGCCTAAGTCACTTTTTTTTGTCTTATTAGGTTCCATTTGCCATTTCTATTTTAAAGTTGGTTATCTTCAGGCATCAAATTACTTGAAGGTCATCCAAAAACAGTCGTTGTACCAGAAATAATTCATGCTTTGCGTAAACTGAGAAAGCTTTATTGCACTGTGGCCGCTGTTCTGTTGAAGCAACGTAGGACGGGGAATTCTAAATGGAATACAACCATTTGTTCGCCTGAAGTCTTATAAGAATTAAGGGAATTCAATCGTGAAAGATGTATTGTCCTTCATCACGACAATGCCGGCTCCCACACATCGTCTTCAACAATTGAATTTTCGGACACTGAAAACGTCAATTTATTGGATCATATGATTTACAGCCTTGATTTGGCACCTAATGATTATTACTTCTTTTCCCCAACAATCAAAAAAAAAACAAGTAAGAAAATCACAGTCGGGCGTAACCGACTGTAGAGGCCCTGTACCAGCACAGGTCACCTAACAAACACACTAAGCTTATGACCAAACACATGACCACTTCTCACTGCACAACTAAGTGCCTTATAAAACATTTTTTTATGTATGAAACGAAAAGGGGGGTCGCTCAAATTCAATTGCTTATAAAATCGTCATTTATTATCCGATTTTGATGAACTTTTTGGATTTTGGCTTAGAAAGACGATATCTTTATACTGGCATACTTACTTTTTTTTGTTCCGAGGAAATTTTTAGCCTTGGGGGTGATTTTATGGGGAAGGGGGGGGAGGGGCAAGATTTCAAAATAAACTTGTAAAATTCCGGAGCAGTCCTAGTCGAATGCAAAAAACACGAAGTCTCTATCTATTACCGTTTCCGAGATCCTTTCGTTCATACGGACGGCCAGACGGACAGACGGACATGGCTATATCGACTCCTCTATCACTCCTGACCATAATGGGGGTAACTTTGGGGGGTCTCCGACCATTATTTCTACCTGTTACATACATTTGCACAAACCCAATAGGCTCTTGTACCTTCGGTACAGGGCCTAAAAAAAAATGGCGTGATCAACATTTCCCGGTACAAGAAGATGCTTTGAAAGCATTCGAATAGCTTATTTTAGAGATACCACCTTCGGATTAGAAAAAGTGGTTAGAGTTTTGGTTCAAATGTATGCTAAAGTGTTGCCCTTCATGGAGAATATACCTTGGAAAAAGTTCTTCAGCAGCACTGGTATGATAATTTATGCAACCCTGGTACACGTATATCTGCAGTCCTGGTAAAAGTAATTGTGCAGCCCTTGTATAAATATTTTGGCAGCCCTGCAGAAAATATTTATGCAGCCCTGGTTAAATTATTTATCCAACCCTAGTAAAATTATTTATTCAGCCCTGTTATATGTAGTTCTGCAGCCTTGGTAAAACTATATAAGTAGCAATAATAAAAGTATTTATTTAGCCTTGGTAAACTTATTTAAATTATTATGCAGTAAAGTATTAATGCAGCCCTGGATAAATTATTGAAGCATCCCTGGTAAAATTTTTTATGCAGCCTTAGAAAAGCATTTATCCATGCCTGATATAACTGTTTCTGCAGCCTTGGTAAAACTATTAAAGTAGCACTGATAAAAGCATTTATGTAGCCTTGGTAAACGTATGTATTTAAATTATTTTGCAGCCCTGGTAAAAGTATTTATTCAGTCCTGGTAACATTATTTATGCATCCTGGTAAAGCATTTATGCAGCCCTGGAAATGTATTTATCCAGCCCTGGTATAATATTTCTGCAGCCCTGGTAAAACTTATTATGCCCTGGTATAAGTATCTCTGCAGCCCTGGAATAATTATTTCTGCAGCCCTGGTATAACTGTTTATGCAGCCCTGGTATAAGTATTTCTGCAGCCCTGGCAAGAAATTTATGCATTGGTAAACGTATTTACATTATTTATGCATCCTGGCAAAGCATTTATGCATCCCTGGAAAAGTATTTATCCAGCTCTGGTATAATTATTTCTGCAGCCCTGGTAAAACTTATTATACAGCCATGGTATAATTATTTCTGCAGCCCTCGTAAAACTGTTTATGCAGCCCTGGTATAATTATTTCTGTAGCCCTGGTAAAAAAAATTATGCAGCCCTGGTATAAGTATCTCTGCAGCCCTGGCAAGAATATTTATGCATCCCTGGTGAAAATATTTACCCTACCCATGTAAAAGACTTTATGTAGTGCTGGTAAACGTATTTATGCAACCCAGGTAAAAAAAATATGCAGCACTGGTAAAATTACTTATGTAGCCCTGGTAAATATATTAATGCACCCCTGGTTAAAGTTTTTATGCAGCTTTGATAAAATTATTTATACCGCACTGTTTTGAATATTTTACAGCCCTTATACATACAAGTATATGTATGCCGGTCTTGCAATAATATTTATGCAGCCCTGGTAAAATATTTGTGCAGCCGTAGTAAAAAACTCTTTATGAAACCTTAGTAAAAGTAAAGTGATCTTGCGGTAACGCCACCTTTTTTTTTTTTTTTGTTTCAAGGACTATGTACTTTATAACCTGGCGCATTTGGAAACGCTGTGTTGGGAAGTTCCACCAACTTGTATTCTCCAGACAGAAAGAAATTTATCGATGCTTAGATTGGACTTTCGAACATAAAATGTTGGACCATGCAAAAGGAAAGTGAGAAAACCCTTAATGGGACTCTTAATGAAACATCTTTAAGTATAAACTACATCATACTCGATGTCACTAATCAGAACAACCAACCATCACCCAATTAGAATTATTTTGCATACTTTAAAGAATATTGAAATCCAAGCTTCGGTATCATAAGAACCTCAGCACACTACGATTGTGAAGTGAAGTGTTAGATGTGATGCATGGTGTTAAAAGTCCATTATTAGAAGTGTGTTGAAGTGTGTTGGAAGTGTGTTGACCATTCTTCCATTAATTTCTTCATAGCCAGTTAATATGATGGGCTGGCTTTCTGGAGAAATGGTGTTTCTAAAAAGTTCTCTACTTCACAAATTTCATGAATTTTAGTAGTATTGAAAGGTTAAAATTGTGACTTCAAATGTTTGGCATAAACTCTAGCCTTAACTCTATCTGATCTGCAGCATTCATTGTTTCCAACTTTGATTGGAAATTATCTTCGAGTAAGTCCTTTTATGCCGTTTGTAGCTTTCCATAATTTAAAGTCTTTATCGAATGGATGCAAGTTTCTTAGTCGCTCACCAATAGCTTCGTTTCGTACTTTCTTTAGCAAAACCTTAAGATCTCTGCGTGTATTATTGAAATCTCATTTGTCTAGCGAACTTGTAGTAAACATCTCTCTCCAAAGAAGCATTCTTTTATGCAGCACAAGAGCGCAAAGTTTGACATTGAAAGGTGTAAATCGTTGAATTTTGTGGAATTGTTCTGGAAGGTTGCAATTGAACCGATGCGAGAAAAGCAATTTCTGGGATTTTTCTGGTGAAAATTTTAACAGCATCAGAAAAGTTTCTAAAATTTACTGTATCCATGTGAAGGTATACTCGTTCGTACAATACCTTCAGGACAACATTGGTGTCTTGGGTTTCACTATGAGACTAGAGACTATTATTAATTGAGAATATTGAATTGAAGAACCTGCAGAAATGAAAAATTAATTAATATTATTTTGTGGACATCAATCTTATTTTTAAAGGTGGCTAAACGTAGTTTAAAATTTCACATCTTTGATGGTCAATTTCCCTGTGCTGGAAATTTTCTCACACCAATAATTTCCTAAATTTTCTCCTAAAATACCCATCACCAATACCAGCTTGATTATTATTCGATTTTAAGATAAAATTTTTTTGGCAATACTAAGCACTTAATCTGCGTTCATATAGCATCCTATTTGCTAACGTTTAAAGGACATACATTTGTAGTTAAAAAAAAGTACATTTTAAATAAATTTTTCAATCTATCCACAGGTATTCAATCTTTCCAAGGTGTTATTCATAAATCTATTCAAAAACTTCACCACAAATGCAGGCGTAATATATTTTTTTTACTATCTTTTTTTTATGATATCCTATGCTAAATAAATGTTTATCTGCTATCAGCTACCATATGCATAAATCCTCACAGATACATATATAACTCCAACCGTAAAACTCTCTTTTCAATATGCATCGCATCACGTCGCATGACTCTCGACAACGACATTCAACGCCTGCCTGCCTGCCTGTGTTTGTATAATATCTGTAAAACAAATTAAATATTCATATTTCAGTTTATTTACTTAGGCAAATTGAGTTTTCACAGTTGACATGCTGAATATTTGAAATGTAATTTCATATAAAACGCGAATGATTCAGCACATGAGCTATGTATATGTATATGTATGGGTTATATATATATGTATATGATATATAACTACATATACGACTTGTTCTTGTTGGCAATAAATGCTTTACAAAGTGACTAAAAAAACGATAGACGGTTGAGTATGCCATTCATGGTATAACATTTCAAGTACTTTCTGTAACACATTGCGCATTGCAAAGTGCGAAAAGTCATGAATTATGCAGAATTTATACGAGAATACACATATGCGGAAAGATAGAAAACTTTATTTAAATATTATAGATGAAATGTAGTTATGGATGGTAAATTGAATAAAATATAAACTTTTAAAAATCGGTTGGTAATTTGCAATTCAATTCAATAAACTATTTTTATTTTAGTAAATCCATATGCATTTGTATATATAAAGTTTTAACAAAATCGGTAAAAGACTTCTAAAATCTTTACTCATACAATTTAGCAAAAGTTACTTTCAAAAGAGGAGTAGAAAAGTAAGAGAAAATATAAAAAGAACGTGAAAAAGTAGCAGAAAAATTAAATATAAAGCACTACCGGCAAGCACTATTGAGTTGCACTGCAGCACCTGCTATTAATAAACTGATTGACAGGTCGCACTGAAAATTGGCAGCATTAAGAGGGACAGTGCTACCAAACTGCATTAAGATTAAGCTGCCTATTAACTAGCCGGGAAATTTAAATTAAATTAATTTCATAATTATATAATTTTATAGTTAAATCGAAAGTAAATTGAAGTTTCCCATTAAATAAAAAGCAGTTATACTTTGGTGCTGTGTGCTGCTAATTTATTTCTAATATTTTTTGCTTAGTGCACTACCGTTTAAATAATTAATTAATTAAAATTTTATCTTCAACTCATTAAAATTTCTTATAACTTTCTACTTTTGCTCGCCACGTTGTTTGTACTTGTAATAGAGAACTTCCAAGCAGAGAGTGAATAAAGTAATGACGTAGCCATATATAAGCACAAATAAAGCTGAGCTAACTGTCTCCATATCAACCTGCATTTAAACAAAAAAATTTAATTTTATTAAATATATCAAATTGAAAATAAATATTATTAAGCTTACATGTAAGTCCTCAGCTTCCAGCTGCTTTACACACAGCGGCTTACGTGCATGCCAAACTTTGATCTGATAGCTCATAATGCCTGCCTCAATGACACGACGTAAACTGCAAAGGGATTTGTTATTAAATATTGAAAAGTTTATTTTTTAATAAAAGCGGTTTAGCACTTTATTAATTATTATTAATTAATTCATCAAACTAATAAAATTCACAAAATTTGCTAATTCAAAAAAGTAATTGTGTATTATAAAAATGTATGAATTAAAAAAGAAAATTTATAGCATATTTTTAGGTATATAAAGCTTCTATATAGCTTGCTGACAGGGAGCTTAAATTTATAGTAAAATCTTGAAGAGTTTGACACAAAAGGCCGCCATTAGTATATTATCGAATATTATGGAAGACCGTCTATTGTGAATGAGCCTCTTTGGCAGCTTATGTCCTTTGCTTTAATCGCTAACTAAATATTGCCTCGAATTTCGTACCAGATAAAATGTTTCTAGCGAAAGTTCTGCTTCAGTAATTTAATATGAAAAAAAGTGCGGCCAAGGATCATCGATTCTTAGTAAAACTTTACTTCGAACATGCTCTATCTGAACAATCGTGTGGAAAGTAATTTGGTCGCGTTAAAATGATGATTTTGAGCTCAACGATAAGGATCTGCTGTTTAAAGACGAAGAAAACAAATCATTACGCTATGAGGACCAATACCAAACGCTTCATGAGTTATCAGAATCATTGGAAGTGGATGAGTCGACAAGTCCATAGTTGTTTAATGTGCACACCTGCCATATTGGCACGGTAACGCTACTTGGAAACGCTGAAATGGATAGTCCCACCACACTCGCCGTATTCTAAAGGTATTGCTTCTTTCGACTACTTGTTCCGAACGATGACACATGATCTGCCTCTGCAGAGCTTCACTACATAAGAACAATGCTAGAAATGAGTCGTTGATTGGATAGCCTCAAAAGACGAGTTGCTCTTCGTAGCTGGTATCAAAAAATTACAAGAGAGATGGGAAGAGCCACATCAAATACGATGACTTGTAGCAGTTAGTAGCCACTTAGACACTCTGAAGAACTGAAATTATTTTCCTTTTTTCTCTTTCTCTTATCTGCTTTCGTGGCCTATCATTCGGCCAAATGTCTTCTTTGTTGTTATTTCACCACAACTGAAAGAACAAAGGATCTCCAGATGCAGTATATCCAAAACTATATGTTAAAAAGTTTGTATATACATTAAAGCCCCACAGGGTAAGAGTGCTGATGAAGAAAATAAAAAAAAAACTTATGTAGATGACAAACCATTGAAGAGGACGTAGTCCTAGACTTTAATCGAGTTATGGGATGACTGTCAGCGAAAAATGCCCAATTACGCAGGAACATAATCAGAAGGAGGTGATGTGCAAAATTTTAAAATGAACTTGTACAATTCGGGCGAAGTCCTAGTAGAATGCCGTTTCCGAGATCCTTTCGTTCATACGGACGGACGGACAGACGGACATGGCTATATCGACTCCTCCATCGCTCTTGACCATAATGGGGTAACTTTGGGAGGTCTCCGATCATTATTTCTACCTGTTACATACATTTGCATAAAACAAATAAGCAACGATGCTTCTTCAAGCGCTGCAATGAAGCTCCTATCGGCTGGAAATATAGAAGATGCAATCTTTCAAATCCAATGGACTGGCAGAACTCGATTAATCGGGAATATTTTATTTGAATTTTTTCCAGAAAGGCCATCGCTCACAGATGATTTTACGAGACATTGGTGAAGAGGTAGCTGTCTCATTAAAACAGTCGTCATTTAAAATGAATTCAACTCGGGATCGTGGTTGGAATTCAGTATCAGTCTTTCGATAATAATTGGTTGACTCCTCTGTGAAACAAAAGAGTGCTTTAAAATACATCATCAAACAGCTGAAATTCGTCCAAGATCAGTGCTACAGCCGAAAATATGGAACCACAAAAGGTATGACCAAGATTTTTGCCAAAGTATACCAATCACCTATCACATCCGACTACATCATGTTGGTCTAGAATTTGCAGAGCATAAAATGGAGCAAGTCAACATATGCTGCTAAGGTTAAAAATTAGCAACGAAGATTGATGCAAGCAACAACTCTGCGAAGTATTATTATCCTTTCTTTCCCTCTCCTACTCTACTGCTTACTTACCCATAGGCAATCACTTTACGCAATGGTGAATTCTTCTGCGTAATGCTGACAGTTTTCTGCGGTGGAAACAGACTAATTTCAGTTAAATCGCATGTCTCACGTTCATTGAAAGTTTCGTGTATGATTTTATAAGCGGCAGCCACATCAATATGAAAAGCAAAGCCTTTAAAAAAAAATAAAACACCATAAAATATTTTATTAAAAAATTAGAAACTGCACTTACGGCCCTGCTTGACACGCCGTATACCAGATTCCTGATCCAACCAATTGGATTCGTTATTTGTTTTAGCATGTGCACCTTTCTCGTGACTATGTAGTATGTCACGATACGATTTTTCCTTCTCTGCATCGGTTAGTTCTGTTGGTGGTGAGGGATTGGGTTCCTTAGCAGCAGCACTCTCATCCGGATTTTCTGCACTACTCGGTATGCTGCTAATCTTTTTGGCATACAGCTCCATGGCAATGGGATCTTTGGTTTTCTTGAAATAAAAAAAAATAATTAGAAAACGCTATATATCTGCCTTTCTTTCCTTTACCAAAAAGAAGTCTCTATTATATAAAATATCCTCCACACCGACTTGCAATGAACTGTGCACCAAATCACGCAGCGTGCGTATAGTCTTCGGTTTCTCCATGAGTAGCGTGCCCACAATACTTGCCGAATAGAATTGATAGATGCAAAATGAGAACAAGAGGCTGGTGATGACAATACAACGGCCCGAGAAGAAGTTTGTCGAGAAACCCAAGCCCTGCTGACATATAATACCCACATAGAAGAGTACAGATTCCAAAAAGAGACCAACACGTTGGCGTGACTTGACACTCTTTTCGCGCTTTTGTTTGACAAGTTTAAGCAAACGCTGCCAAGCATACTTCACTTCAACAACAACATCCTGCGTTGCTTTAGGTTGCTCTGCAACTGCCGACAGTGTACGGATTTCAGATATATTAGCAGGTGTAGATACATTCTTAATAGGCTTCATAATGCTTTTAGAAGTATGCAATCTCTTTGGCTGCTGAATTTGTGTTATTTGTGGTAACTGTGCGCCACCCTTCGGTTTGATCAACGATTCCCCACTATTAGGCATTAGAAACATTTCAATTGTGGTCAATAGCCAGAGTACAAATACTGTCAGCACACCACAAAATGCCAGAAGTATCCAGACATCATTTGAAAATGGCTGCAAAAATACTATACGATCCTTTTTATTGCTGCGCGGATGTCGAAATATGAAACAAGGACGACTAGTCCAAGTGCGTGCAGCGGCATCAATAAACTTATGCCGTTCGAGCCAATAGAAAATAGGTGAACCACCTATATCTACTTGCTTCTTGATCAATGCTGCAATCATGCCATCGAATTTGCCATTTTTGATGTAGCCCCACGAGGATGTGCGTATCAGTATGTAGCTCATATTGAACATGTCACGCACGGCTAGCAATAAATTATAATTGAAACGATTCATGGAGTCAATGTGTACATCGTACGGCGTGGTTAGATAATGTTCCAGTGTCTCGTTCATATTCTTGTTGGTGACCTGCAAAAATGTGGAAAGAAAAGGAAAATATTAAAAATTAAAAGAATGAGTGATGAATTGTACACACTGAACATTCTGGACAAATCGGTAAACCTACCCGATTCAATCGGGTACAAGATGAAGACGAACGAATATAATACATTAGGCGCGTCGCAATGACAATTCGATGAGTCACGCTTGCACACTTCTCTGCTAGGATTTGCCTCTGTGACCCCGCTAGTGACTTTAATAAATATGTATACAAGTATCCTACTTACCACATTCATGACACGAATTTTAGCCAAATGCATATTCAAGCGTCTGAGCAATGTGTTTGTCAAGCGAAACCAATGAAAAAGCTGAAAACCTTCCTCCAACGTATAGTTGCCAATCTCTGTAATATTCAATTGACCACCATACTGTAGACCAGGATTCCTGCAACAATACAAACACATTTCAAATCAGTAGAAACTATAAGTTTTGCAGACTTCCCACTTACCAAACATCAAACAGTATATAACTAGCCTCCTCGTACGTTGCACGCTTTGCCAAAGTCATCTCCGTATTCACAAACAAATTCAATGTTTCCATATACTCTTCAATCGTTGCAGCAGCAGCAAACTCTTCCGACGTCTGATTCTGTTTAGCCAAGTACTTATCGCCGGACACCACCACACCAAGTGCATCATGCAAAGCATAATCCTCAATCAAAAGCCAATGAAAGTTGGCGTTGAAAAGCAATTTGTTGGAGGCCAATTCCAATAGCTCACGACTCATACTGCCACATGCCAAGTCCACCACAACAATGTGCCGCAAAGCCTCATACTTGAGTACGTTGTCCAACCAGTCTGCCGTGGAGATTGTCTTACGTTGCGTGTTGGCGCCAGCGCCAAAACGCATGCCAGCACGTCTGCCAGCGCCGCCACGTTGTGACGCGCGCGCATTTCTGTTACTGTCCAGTACATCCATATTCACAAGCCTCACGAATACTTCACGTTTTGACTGGTGGCCGACAGTGTTCATGGTGCGCAATAACTTGAAATTCTTTGCATAGAATTGCTTTGTAAGTCGACGTCGTTGCTGTTTCCTTTGCTGCTGCACCTCGTCGTTGTCATCCTGTGCAGCTGCTGCCGGCAATGTTGGTCGATGGCATGTGAAGTATGTCACTCGCGGTATGAGCTTGTAAGTGCCAGCGAATTGTTGCACAAACTGCTGCTGCAGCACACCAGTAAGTAATGGTTCATTTAGTGAAGTTTCCTCCAACTCCAACAGCGACTCCTCTAGTTCCTGCTGCTGCTGCTGCAGTTTAGGCTCCAATGTTGCCAGTTCATTGTCTGCTTGTTTGGCATTCAGCTTAGTCGCATCTTCAAGCTCCATTGTAGCGGCAACTTCACCATAAATCAACAAGCATACGCTTGAGTTTAGCAGCAACAGCCATATTAGCTTAATCACTTTCGAACGTTGCTGCTCGTTGCACATTTTGCTTTCGATTTTGCTGCGGATGTGCTTTTAAGTTGGTCTGTCTGCGGCTTTTGTTCTAAAATTGTGCAACGCTGTCAGCTTTTATAGACACAAATGATTTTGAAAATATATTTCATTAATTTTTAAAGCAAAAACTAGTACATAAGGGAGCTGCTTATTTCTGCCTGTGCTCTGCATTGACTGCTTTGGTATTTTCACTTTTCTTGTCAACTGTCGACCATTATTCAATTACATTTCATAATTCATAAGTTGCATATTTTATGTTGTCCGATTTCGTACTTGGAATTGTTTTTCTTATTGTTTTGTCCCCTTGGTGCATTGTCCGAGCACACACACACACACACACACACACACACGAATTCCCATATCAGAATTTTGACAGTTTGTCACTTTAATTGAATTCCCATTTTGAGATTTAACTTTTCTATAAGCATGTTGCAATTGAACCGCAAAGAGGAGGAAACTGTAAGTGAAATAAAATAAGTAGGAGCAAGTAAGAGAGAGTTCTCCAATTACATCAAACTCTGCACAATGACAAGGATATGTCTAGGATGGCATAATTTATTATGTTTTATTAGCAAATAATGTTCCATGAATGCAAAATTATAAAAAAAAAACACTAAAACCGTTTACACACATAAAATTGTGGTAGAGGTGAGAACATGTTCGTGTCAACATGTTTGTGCAACATGCTCTACATACTCTACATATGAACATTCTCTACATGTATAAGTAAAAGTATGCATTATTCAAATTCATACCGTGTCCTTATTATGTCTTAAGATTGTTAAAAACTTTTACGCCTAAAATATTCAACCGATTTTGATAAAATATAGTTTGTATTCAGTTAGTATTTCTAAGTTAAGATTTACATTAACAACATATTGTAGGACTTGTAGAACAGTTACTTCTGTGGTTGAGAGAGTGTATTAACCTGAAGTGGTCATCAGAACTTTTCATTTAAGACTGTTCTACTGTGGGTGTAAAACCCCCGAAATGTAATCGTGAGAATAAATTTTCCTTCAGGAGTTTAAAATAAAAGATAACATTTGCCTTTAAGTGGTTAAGGATAACTTTGATTAAGATTTTTATTTCTTCATTCAATCAGATGAGAAGGAGCACACTTGTATAGGGATACATCCCTTGAATTCTGGCTTCTCCAAGCGAATGACTATCTCTTGAAGCATTCATTTGTTGTCCTAGCTTGGCATTACTCGGTACACGACCAAATCTTCTTTAAGAGGGACCTTAAGGTATCTTTCCTCTGTTTGCTCAACACTACTCGCTACGCACCTTTGGTCGACCAGATCTTCTTCTTTACGCCAAGTGTTTCAGTCCTTATCCTTAGATCGGACTCTCTTAAAAGCCCAAACTTAGGTAGCCTTTTACATACCCTATTACTTTCTCCCATTAACAATTGCTTACTTGAAGTGTGTTCTTTGCTAAGAAGCCAAGGGCACATAGCTACTGCTAGAGCAAGGCTATTTAAGGTGCGGAGGAGAGTGCCTACCACCTCTAAGAAGCAGCTTTCAGTCTTACAGTACCAAGAAAACCCATTGAAGCCAAGAATATTGCATGTTGAAGAACTAAAATCGGGCACAGTTCTCAAGCATCATGGAAGTCCTCCCGAAATGCTATAAAACAAATATGAATTGCATCCAAAAATCTTTACCGACTCCACTTTTTAGGCCCTGCACCGAAGGTACAAGAGCCTATTGGTTATGCGCATATGTATGTAACAGGTAGAAATAATGGTCGGAGACCCCACAAAATTTACCCACATTATGGTCAGGAGTGATAGAAGAGTCGATATAGACATGTCTGTCCGTCCGTATGAACGAAAGGATCTCAAAAACGGTAATCGATAGAGACTTCGTGCTTTTTGCATTCGACTAGGAATTCTCCGGAATTTTACAAGTTTATTTTAAAATTTTGACCAAGCCAAAATGTTGTTATAAACATCGTCTGGTTAGTTGATCCATTATCCTAAATTTTGGTCAAATGTCATTGACGAATTACGAATGACAGCTCAAGCACGATTGTTAGTTTACAAAATCGCTTGAATTACAAGTAAACATGACAAAAGTTTCTTCTTCATGTTTCAGACACATTCTGAAGTTTTATGTTTGTTTGTTTGTTTCGTGTTCCCCGACAAAAGCTACTCTTATCAAAGTTCTACCATCTATTCACATATTTTACAATACATTTCAGCTTCCAACCATGTTTAAACTTACGCAGAAGAAGTATGTAACTTCTTCGTACTCGTACGCAATGTAAACGAATATGAATGGTTTTGCAAGAAAATTCAATTCAAATAGCCAATACAGTAATCCCTGTTTAAACTAAGGCAATCGCCTTAAGCACTACTTGCGAACAAATGTGCAAAACGTGACTTAAACATGCTAACAAAATGCAGCCAGCGTGCATAGAGAATGCAAACAGATGCATATCTATATAGAAATATATATACTTTTAGATACATATATGTACATGCATGCATGATAGATATGCACATACTTATTATAGCATATAGAAGTATCTAAGGATATCTGTATATATGCGCCGGTGTGTGTGTGTGTGTGTGTGTGTCAGCGTAATCCCAGCTTGCAAATATATTTGCTACAATTTATAATTTATTAAAAACCAAAGAAAAAGAAAATTTTGGTATAGAAAAATGCATAGATTTGGTACTGCGAGTGGGCTAACAGCAGTTCGGTAAATAAAAATGTATATTATTAATGGATGAAAGATACATTTAGAAGTTATGAAAAGTTTTTGAACAAATTATGCATAAAATGGAATTGGAATGTTTAATATATTTATTTAGTTGAAGGATTATTTATGGCAAACCAAGCAATAAGGAGAGGACTACAACACATCGATCTTTCATCTAACTTATGACCAGTGTGCAATGAACATAGAAATTGCAAAAACTTACATTCCTCCTCGGAACAGTGTCGATCAAAGTAGGTTTATAATAAGATGCGACTTGAATGCGTAGCACATTTGGTGATGTTTCCGTCTGAATAACTCTAAGGGACGATCATTATGGCGGACTAGACTATCGCAACTTGAGAGAAAGCATAAAATGGACAAAGTTATCAGACGTCCATGACTGCCATCTGCTAAGGCATTGATACTAGGATAAACCACTCATTTTTTACCACTCATTAGTTATGTTGCTCTTAAAAATACCCAATTCCAGAAAACCACCATGAAGAATGCTAATAGGAAAAAGTACAAACATTTAACTGTACAACTTGTGGCTACAGCAGAGTATTGACACCAACGAAATAAAGTTTGAACAACTGGCTTTGAAAATTCATGAACCTTTTAATCATGCTACTCCCAACTTTAGGTCCAGGCACTGCCAACTCTTTTCAAAGTGGGATAATCATCAATCTTCTCAGTGGAATAAGAAAAGAAGCCTACTCGGAATAATTGATCCATCCATACCTAAAAACATATACAAAATGAATTGCTGCAGTTTAGAATAGGAGTAGTGTCTACTGTCGCTCAAAGAAAGCCAAAGCTGAAGCGTTTTTCTTTACTCCTTTTAATATTAGCACTTCTGGCTATCAAGAAGCGCCTTTGCTGTTTTTCGATGTCGCCTTGCACAATGGATAATCCCATCTTGGAAGTAGACTTCCGGGAGTTACAGGATTAGATTCAAATGCTTAAGCCAACAAAATAACCGGGAAAATTTTAAACCATTCAAAAAAAAAATAAATTTAATAGATGCATACAGCTTGGCCACTTCCATACTCAGTAGAAAATAGACGAAGTTGTTCTTATACTAAAACCGGAAACTCGACATTGCTTCATATCGGTGTATGTTCTCCAAAATATCCGAAAGAGTATTTTAGCAAGAAAAGTTGTCAATTCTTATAGAAAAAAAGCAGGTTTCAGACCAAGTACAGAGCAATGTCATCGACTACCTAACGGTAGTTGAAGCAAAGCTCTACTAAGCGGTAATCCTTGATTTAAAACAAGCATTCGATTAAGTCATAGTGTTCATTCCGAGACTTCTTAGTCGTGTTCATTGGAGGTTGGTTTTTTAAAGTGGCGGATTCCAAGCCCAGCGCACCAACCCCTTATTAAAGGAGAGGGGGCTCCTTCGCCTTCTCACGTTAACTCACCTCTGAACTGATGTTCAGAGGCTACCCAGAAGATACGTGTCCTAACGGACGTGTGAGTTGCTTGGACCGTTTGACACAAGAATCATTGTTGGCCATTCCCAGGTGAATGGCAGTCAACAACTTTTCATACAATGTGCACTTGAGCAAACGATCCCAATCTCTCAATCTCTGAATACAAGACGAAGTACTTGGTGTTTTCTCGCACTACGTCAATGCGTCTTAGACGGTGTTGTAGAAAACTTCGTCTATCTTGGGACAGAGATAACCAGCAACAACAACGTCAGCCTGGAGATCAGGCGAAGAATGACGCTTGCAAACCGATGCTTTTTTGGGCGGAGCGGAGCAAGCAAATGAGAAGTAAAGCCCTCTCTTGACGGACGAAAATAAAGATATATAAGACTACTGTATGGCGCAGAGGCATGGACCGTGATTGAGTCGGATGAGACAGCGTTGGAAATCTTCGAGAGGAAGATTCTTCGCAGGATCTTTGGTCCTATTAGAGTCGGCGACGAGTTTAGGTCCCGTATGAACCGCGAGCTTTACGAGCTATTCAATGAGGTTGACAGAGTCCAGCGCATAAGATTCCAGTGGCTGCACTGGGCTGGCCACCTCATTCGAATGGATGAAAGAGCTCCAGCACGCATGGTTTATATGGGGGGCCCAAACTTGATTGATGGACGACGACCGGGCACTCGATGGAATGACCAGGTATGGAGAGATCTCTCCGTACTTGGCATTCGAAACGATTGGTGCACAAGATTATGGAGGCTGGCGCGCCTTCCTAGACGCGGCCATGACCGGCACACGGTTGACGGCCATATAACTAACTAATCGATCAAGTCTGTCATTCTTGCTTACTCTAGACACTTAAGAAGACTGTGTGATCTTCTTAATATTTTGGCCATTAAGCTTCTGGATTATAGTTCCTCCTTTGCAAATTCCAACAAAAATTCTATTAGGCCCCTCATACAGAAGTACATAAAGCAAATAAACTACTTCAAGTGTTTGGGGAGTAGTAGTAGCAAGAAGCGAACAAAAAAAAAGATGAAGAAATGGAAGTGTGTACTCTATAAGTTATACATTTTTTTCGCCGTTAGCATGTTGCACATGGCGTATGTGTAATGTACTTCTCAGCGCGTATCCTTTCGTCCTTTATTCCTTTCGTTTGCTCATGTTGCGCGCGCATTAACTTGGCTTACTCAGTTTTTTCTTTTTGTATTTCCCTTTTTTTTTTTTGTTGCATTGTGGTTCGCGCTTTTGTTTTCTTTGTAATATGATTGCATTGGATTGGATTGAATTGCTGCAAGTATTCAGTTTGGCTACGAAAAATAAAATGCAGCGAAATGCTTCAGCGTCGAAATGAATGCGCGAAAAAATATATAATACCTAAGGTGGTGGTCATGTAGCACAGGTACTTCCGCTGTTTTTCGCACGTATCCTTCTCCTTCGCTTCGAACAATATAATGCGCAACTATAATAGTTGCAGTTTCTATCAGCGTAACTACATCGCACATGCATACATACCCTCCCTCTTTGACTAAATGTATCTGCAAATGTATCTATTGCAATTGAAAGAATTTATTGTTTCGCTCCACATACCAAAGGCTAAGCTATTCTACACAGTTGAACTCTGTTGCATGTTAAGCAGAGAATTGTAGCGAAACAAAGCATAAAAGCGCACAGGATGCATACTACTACATCTTAATTAAAATGCCCCAAAAGCATTTAATCAATTTCTTTATCGTACAATTTCGGTTTTATATTTCACAGAAATGCAGTAAGTAACTCTCACAGACTGTGCAAAAAATCAAATAACTTGCAGTATGTACCCTTTTATAAATAGTGCAAATTGCTTAATTATTTAAAGCAGTTGGTAACATTAACAGAAAAAATAATTTGAGATGGGTGACTTGGTAATTCGGTCAACAAATAATGAGATGAGAAGGGGGATACCCTACCAAATACTCCAATGGTGGAGAAAGTTCACGTGAAGTAGAAAAAACCATGAACATCTAATAAAATATTGAGTGCGCCTCGATCATACAACAGAATTCAAACATCTTGAGGGATCCTCGTGTATTGCAAAGTATTAAACAGCGAGTGGTCTACGATGCCTACGAATTCTGAAATGAACCGAGAGACATTAGATTGGAAATATCAACAGTCTCTGGCTGGGGTATCCTCATCGTATGCCCAGAGTCCGTCACAACAGAAATTTATTTAGTTAAGTTGAGACCAAGGCCTAGTTCGCTAGCTAAATAAATACTCAGATAGTTAAAGGTTAGTTCATAGACTTTATTTATACTTATATCACGTCTTATGGCTCCGGAAAATAACTTAACTTTACGCTTATACTATAAGAATGCGGGTTACTCTCTCTCGCTGCCTCTATTATGTACGCTTTTCTCCTATATCTTCTCTTAAAATCTCCGTATATTGTACTATTATACGCGCACACAACTACGGTACTAACTTCGATTGCCTCGATTCCGCCGTACCTTGATTCCCCCAATGCACAAATATCTACCCGCACCTTGATTCCACCAGTGCACTAACTACGGTTCTTACTGCGGCTCAAACTACGGTTCTGACTACGGCTGCCTCGATTCCGCCAGCACTAATGTCTACTAGCACCTTGATTCCACCAGTGCACAAATGTCTACTAGCACCTATATTCCACTAGTGCACAAATATATACTCGCACATTGATTCCACCAGTGCACAAATATCTACTCGCACCTTGATTCCATCAGTGCACAAACTACGGTTCTTACTACGGCTCAAACTACGGTTCTAACTACGGCTGCCTCGATTTCGACAGCACTAATGTCTACTAGCACCTTGATTCCACCAGTGCACAAATGTCTACTAGCAGCTAGATTCCACTAGTGCACAAATGCCTACTCGCACCTTGATTCCACCAATGCACAAATGTCTACTAGCACCTTGATACCACCAGTGCACAAACTACGGTTTTTACTACGGCTCAAACTACGGTTCTAACTACGGCTGCCTCGATTTCGACAGCACTAATGTCTACTAGCACCTTGATTCCACCAGTGCACAAATATCTACTAGCACCTAGATTCCATTAGTGCACAAACTACGGTTCTAACTACGACTGCCTCGATTCCGCCAGCACTAATGTCTACTAGCACCTTGATTCCACCAATGCACAAATGTCTACTCGCACCTTGATTCCACTAGTGCACAAACTAAGGTTCTAATTACGGCTACCTCGATTCCGCCAGCACTAATGTCTACTAGCAATTTGATTCCACCAGCACTAATGTCTACTAGCAATCGAATCGATTTTAGGTTATGTACGTCTATCATACGCGACTTGAAATCGACCGATTGTGGTTTGACCTATTTTATAGCTTAAACCTAAGTTCTTCTTAGCAATTAGCGAAGTGTATCAAACTTTCATTTCAACCAAAACTCCAAAATCGCAACATTTCTTCAATCCTGGCTAGTTTCGTTTGTATTTTCATTTCGTCTTTATGCATTGCTGCCACGTTATATTGCATTTCCTTTGCATTTTTGACATGTTTTGATTTTTTAACAGTCGCTTGAAGTTTGTAGTCAACCGAAAAGAGAGAAAAAAAACTAAGAAAGTCCTTAAAACATTTGAAGTGAAATTTTATATTTGCGCAATTTTCGGTTTACTCATCGCCTTAGGCCAAATGCAGTGGTTGATGATGATCGAAAAGATGTTTACTGCTTGCTTGCTATCTTCAATGTTGATGAGTTCTCTCTTGAAGTTCTTCACTTGTCTAGACTTGCCTTAACTTCAAAGACTTGTTTGTTACTTGCTTGCAACAGTTTATTTCAATTTTATTTTAACTTTTAGTTATTTTCTTTTTTGCTGTAATCATGCTGAAATTAATTTCTCGTTCGCTTTGCGCTTTGAGAAAAAAATGTTTTTAAGATGCTTAAAAAGTTGTTGGAATGCCAGGATGTAAGCAGAAATGGCGCATGCAACTTGTGCTGTGCTTGTTGTGTTTTTTATTTTTACTTTTATTTTGATTTTGCCACTGGCGGAAGTCAATCGATAAGACTAATATTTTTACTTAAAATATAATCGCTATTAAGTACAGCAGCAGCAGCAGCAGCAAAAAGAAAGTTGTTAGGCAAAATAGAATACTACGAAACATCATACAAAGCTGCTTGCGCTGCCTTTGCAAAGTTTTTTCTTTCTTTCTTCGAGTTTAAAAGTTAATAAAATTTGCTGGGAAAATATAAAAGGAGCAGATTTTGAGAACAGCGCCTGTTGCCGCTATGACACACACACACACAGAGACTACAAACTATGCCGCTTAAACGCTTTCAGCTGCCTGCACACACAAACTGAATGGCACAAGTGCATTCACCACCACCGCCACTTCACTTCACTCCACTTCAGCGAAAGCACTTTGTGCGGATTATGCCACCTAAAAAGCAACTCTTATGCATTTGAGTGCGTTGTAATTTCAAGCCAAACACTTTGAGGCAACTCAAAGCTTGCCACATCCGCCAGCAGAAAATCGCTAAAGGTGTGTGCGTGTCTGTCTGTTTTAGTTTGTAAGGCGCCTGGCATGCAGCTTGAATTTATCTGCGGCGCCTTTGGTGCAACACAATGCTTGACATTCTTCGTAAATAAATGGAACAGCAAAAGGATTTGCAAGGAATGCCGTATTTTTTGTGTGAAAATTGAATTCTTTTTTATATCAAAAAATGTACAAGAAATTTTGTATGCTTAGTTTTGGGAAAGTTGAGTGAGAACAGCTGTATATGGAATTATATAGCCTTTTAAATAATGATATATGTCATACCATAAGGTAGTGTAGAAGGCAGCTGATCTGTAGAGGCAGCCGCATATCTTCTCAGAGCGTTATTTTGCACACTTTCGTGATTAGATCTGATTGCTATAGCCCAGTTTAGAGTTCTGTATCACCAGATGAGGGCAATAATATGTTGTATACACTTTTTGTTAGTATATAATACACAATCAGTTTATGAGAACTATTACAACTCAATGATCAATCAATATTTGGTTGATTGGTCAGATTAAAGGACACTTACCTGTACAAAATTTATACTCGCAGCTAAATTTTACTCAAAGCTGCTTTCTGAGAACGACAACGCATTAAATATGAACTCCATAAATTGAATTATAAAACAGAATTTTTTTCTTTTATCTCAGCGAAAACTATAATTCATTTCTCGGAACTACTTTACGAGAAGATTAGCAAGAAAGCTTTTATAATTTTTAGAACTTTTGCTTGCAAATTACTGGGAATAGGGAAGAAATGTTTTATTTTAATATTATTTAAGTACAGTTGCCTCTGCCCACATGCATTCATTCCTTCAAGCCTAGAGTATGTAACAGACCACACACCTCTAATTATTTACTTTCCACTTACTAACAACTGCAATTTTTAATCCGCTTAGAAGAATTTTGAAAGCAACTTTCAGCACAGCAAAAGTTGCTGCTCTACACAACTAAAGACGTGCGAAAGTACCTTAAAGTGTTTTCTCTCGACTCAACTATAAATTGTTATTATGTAAATCTTCACAAGCTAAAATGTTTTCAACTCGCCAAAAATTGCAAAACAAAGCAGTGGAGCAGTAAATGGAAAGCAAATGGTGGGCAGGACATGCGAGCGCTTCATTGTGGTAAGCATTTTCGCGTCTGAAAAGTTTGTGAATGAAGTTGAACGGCGACGGCTGTGGCGGCTTATGCATTGCACATACATACACACACAGACACACACACACACAGACAGACAGACAGATGCTGGTTGTCCTTATAAATACACATCATGTTGAGGCTATGTGTGTAGTTACTACTACTATAACTGTTTCATAGACTTACCAAAAGGCCAAAAAGTCCTGTCGGTCTACCACATATATATATGTATATCAAATATACGCTGCCGTGGAAAACAAAAAGAGGCGCCCGAAAAGTGAATACCCATGAGAAAATAGAAAATATGGCTCAAACCAAAAAAGCAGGACGAAGAGGGTAGTTCAATTAATTTTTCATTGAATTTAAGTTGTAAAATACAAATAAAATCTTTTATATACAATTTTTCTGCAGCAGTGAAAGCCAAAAAATTAATGGAGAGCTAACAATCTGGCAGAGTTCATGTGCTGCTTCATGCCAACGTGACCAACAACAACAGACAATTACAAGACCTGCTTCATATGGAACTTTCATTTGGCGCATCGTAAATTCGCGATGCGACAATAGACCAAGAAGCTTGACGAACTTGTTAAGAACAGTTCAACACAGACATAGAATCTGCTTGAAGAACGTTTAGAAGGCAATGCAGAACTTGACGATATTCTTTAACAGGCTATGATTTTAGTTGGGCTTCTTGAGTGCCTCAGCATCCATGAAGTCAAGATTGTTGAACTTAGTTTCGTAGCAATGAAACGTGGAAGGTGCTTCAATTTGTCAGTGCCGGAGAAATGCTTATGCTTTTGGCGATCGATAGTCAACAGAAAGATTCCACTGTTTCCAAGAAACTGCGCTATTTTTTGGGCGAATTTTTTAGTATACCCGCAATCCCTTCATAAAGTGTATCACTCAAAACACAATGCAGTTCAACTGACATCAATCAATGAATAACATAAGCAGTTTTCTTGTGGCGCCCTAGCAGCGACCAAAGGGTAGAGCGCGTGCTCGGTGGCTCGAGTGTAACTAAGGTCAAAACGGCGATGTTGAGGCACTTCGGGACTTTCAGCCAATCGTATTCCACATATGCAAACCACTTATATGAATTTTTTGGTGGCGCCCGAGCAGGGATCAGCGATAAGTGTGTATGATTTGCGGCGTCAGTTCAAATCAGGACAAGACGGCGAAGCATCTTTTAGATGTATATTCACTGTTCAACTTACAGCCAGTCGTACCCCTCATTACCAATTCACACAAGGGGTGTGGTCCAATTTGGAATAACATTTTTTTCTCGTGTTATTTCATCGAGCTAATCAGGAATGTATATACTTGATATATAGAGTGGTGAAGTGAAAAAAGCCTCCTATCATGGCACAAGATTTTATTCCAAAATTCACATCCATCCATCCATCCATACATCCATCCATACATACAACAATACATCCATCCATACATCCATCCATTCATCCATACATCCATCCATCCATACATCCATCCATACATCCATTCATACATCCATCCATACATACATTCTTTCAAACTTTCGCATTTATAATATTAGTAGGATATGATTTTTTTGTACGATATTTCTATTCTTCTGCAGAAGCAACACTGAAAGCACAAAGATTCCACACTATATACACAACTTATTAAGCTGCCCTCGCGCGCACTATGAAGTTCGTTCAAAAAACGCTACAAACTTTTACAGGCTCAGCCGTCTGAGTTAGAGGCGCCTTTCAACATAGGCCATGGGCTCATCTCGCAAACGCTTTTTGCTGCAGATGAAGCATAGAATTATTTCAGTGACGCGGACCGGAAATTATGTAAATTTAAGTGTTTTCCCAGCGTTTGTTTTTGTGTTTCATTTTTTTTTTTTTGTTTTTTTTTTTTTGTTTCGTCCTGACGTTGCATACATATTTTTTTTCCACTTAACATGACTATGAAAACAATAACCGGGGGCAGCAGCAAGCACTAACAAATGCCATAACCAATAAAATAAAAGAAAAGCAGCCAGCAACAAGCAACAAAAAGTTTTGTTGCGCTTTTTTACGTCATGCTTTACTCATATTTTGTTTGTTTTTTTTTTTCGGTCACCCCCCGGCCGCCTTAGCGGCCAATGTTACATGGCCAACAAAGTACAAAGTTTCGTAATTGTTTTTGAGTTTGCCATACTCGTCCTTTTATGCCTTGACTCCAAATGTCTGTCCGTCTGATCGTCCTGTCTGACTGCCACTGTTGGGAATTAAAGGCAGCTTGTGTCTGCCGCGCCTCCGATTTTGATTTGAATCGCGAGTTTGGCCTCCTCCGATACGATATGATACTGGCTGCGACCCAAATGTGTCCTTTGGCGTGCAACTCAAACGAGTCGAGTCGAGTCGAGTTGAGGAGCATGTTTCGTGGGAAAAAGTTTTTAGCGTTTTGGCCGTAACAGACGTCCATTAACATTTTATATATGCAATTATGATTATTTTACCATTGAGTATTTTTTTTTTTTTTTTCGTTTTTTGTGCGCATGCTAATCTTTTGGGAGTCTTTGCTGCATTGGGGAGCGCGTGTCTGTGTACGCCAGTTGTTTGGATAATAAATAAATGAATATATTCGATTTGTTCGAAATCAATTCAAGGACATTAGCGCAAAATTTGTATTTCATTGGAGTTTGCGTTTGGTTAAATCTGTAAGCGGGTTAGCCTTAAAGTGTCATTTAATTTGAAATCTTAAACAAATTATGAACCTATGTGTACAATCCTTTTTATAGAAAATGTAGCTCATGAAAAAAAATATAAAATTCAGTTTCATCTTCCACACAACGAACTATAAACAACAAATGTGACTACTAGTAAAATTTTCGTACGTTTCATCGACTCGTTTGCAGATTATTTTTAGTCAGTAAAACTCTCTGCTCAACTTTCGACTTCGAGTCAAATAAATTTAAAATTTGAGACTGCTTTCCGCACTCATATTTGTCTCGTTAACATGCTCATAAATTCTCACACAAAATGACAGCAAACGAAATTTGACTTTTAGAATATGGCAGGAGAAATGGCTGAATGTGTGACATGCACCTGTGGAAATATGTAAAACACTTCACTTTACTTTTTTTTTTTTTGTTTTTGAAAGATGAGAGTTTGCCAAATATGCCGACACTTTTTTTCTTCTTTTTTTTTTTTTTTTTTTAATTTATGACAAAAGTTGCTCACACACACAACTAGAATCGCTTAGTCAGACACTTAGTTCGGTGCAAGCTACTTAAATAGCTTCAACTAATAAATTCTGACTTAAAGACAAGCATAGAGTCTAGACTCGACCGACTCTATCAGCGCTGAACTCTGATATTAGACTTTGCATAATTTAGAATTTAATGCCATACCAAGTGACATTAAATGGTGGCACTGTGTGAAGTTTTATCTGGCAGTGTGCCAAAGTAGACTAGACTCAGAGCATAGCAGGCTGAGGTACGAGTATTCTTTTTTTAGATTTCACTAGGCGCACACAAACTGCAGCAAATTAAGTGGAAAAATGATGAACTCGTGTTGGGAAAATGCACTGTCAGACAGCTAGTCCTGCCAGCCAGACTGCCAGCCAGCCAGTCAGTCAGTAAATCACATTAGAGTGCAGCAGTCATCGTCATCATATCGGAAATTGATTGTTATTTTATTGACGTAGTTGCAGGCGCGGATTTAGGTTGGAACTTCAGCAGCCAACATGAAAAAAATAAGTCCAATTGTTATTGCTAAGAAAGTATTATTAACAAAATGTAGCATGCGATATATTGTTAAGAAAATGTAGCATGCAATAAGTTTACTAAGGTACTTTTGTTCTATGTTTTCTAAAACCATATCTAAGCAATAATTGCAAAAAAATATAGCATGCGATATTTTGCTTATAAAATGTTGCTAAATAAATGTAACATGCGATATTTAGTTAAGTAATTAAATGTATCATGCGATAATATTGCAAAATGTGTTAAGCTTGCGAAATTATTTAGAAGAAAATGTTTTGTGGCATGCGATATTCTTCTAAGGAAGAATGCGATTTGGTTGCAATCTATTTTGAGATCGTCTTTGAGTCTTTCTCTTCCTCAGCGTCTTTCCCTTGCACAAGTAAGGCAACATAAGCCTAATTTGAGAAAAAGAAAGATGCTAAAGAAGAGAGCCTTGTTCAAAATTGGCGACAATGCTGCGAAATTTTCTATTTTCGACACAGGCTCTGTCATTTTTGTATAAGTCGAACACATAAACCACCTGAATAGTTGCACCTTTCCCATAGATGCTCCGAGGTCGTCATCGCATATGAAGCTTTCTTAGCATTATGCGAAATCCAGCACACCAACCCTTAATTAAGAGAGTTGCCGGATGATCAGAGCCTACCCAGATGATATGTGATTAATGGAAGATTATGACTGGAATGTCCATTTGTATAATCAAGATTTCTGGGCATTCCCTAATGATTAGCAATGAATAACTTTCACTTGCAGAGCAGTAAATTCGTCAGTAGAAGGAACATCAGCTCGAAGACCTGATAGAAGAAGGTTCGCTCAAGGAGATATACAATTCAATGGGTACTAAAAATTACACAAATGTTACAAAGCGTGGAAGCAGAAGGCGATCGGATGAATCGAAGAGACCTAGACTTAGCTAACTTGTTGTGTAGGTTTCTCAGGCGATTCATGAAACCTAAAGTTTAACGATTGATTACATCCCCAATTTAGGAAACATTTTTGATGTAAGGAGTTGCTTGAGCATACGTTAACCAAAATTCCTTTCCATCTAGGTAGGAACTCAGTAGGTCAAAGTATGGAGCTGGTAGTACACATTTGATTTTAGCCAGCAAGCAAGTATGCCACACTCGGTCGAAGGATTTGGAGGTGCTCTGTAGTGCTGTGTTCAACACGAATTCCAAATTGGTGATCCGGATATAAATCCTTAGATTTTATGTCTTCCGCGTGTCGGGTGTCTATTAGACGCTGCAAGCCTTCGATAATGAAAGTAGGAGACTGTTCTGAAGGAATGAGTTTGGGTCACTTTCCAACTTACCAGGATTTTAGATAAACGTGATGATAGCAAGCTCCCAAAATTTCGGGAAGAATTCCACCCATTATTGCGTTGAAGTTCGTCACTAAAAATTAAGTGCGTATCGCTTAGATCTTGCTCTTTTGAACTTTATGATCGAAAGATGCTCTGAAAGTTACTTAGCGAAGAGATCTGAGCGGCACCGTTTGGTCACGCAGGGGAGATTGTCCTTTTGACTGTCTTTTGTTGCCTTCCGGAGTGAAAATGTTGCATTCCAGCATATCATTTAAAAAACTGTCAGCGTTGCTTCTGTGACTCTTGGCTCAACTCTGATATGGTTTTCTTCCATTGAGTGATATCTCCAAAAATGCAGAACCACATTTGTTATTAGTTCTTGTAGGATGTTTAGCTGTTTATGTAGAATATTCTCTATGGAGATTCAGTCCTTATCGACAATTCGCGAACAAACGAACTGATAATCGTTTAGGAGGACTCATTAGAAGGATACAGAGATAATATGGCATCACGTTGGCCCATATCTAACATTTGTTAAAGACATTCCAACATCATCTTTTATATTCAGAGAGACCCTCACAAATATTAATCCGGCCCTGCATTCTACTCGTTTATTTTGTGCATATAAGCAAATTGCAGTAGTTCTCCATTTTCTTGCTCAATATTTACATTTTCTATATAACTTTAAATTGTTTTGCTAGATTGAAACGAACTATAAAAGCGCACACACACACACGCATACACAGAAACTAGAAACGCATTTTTGAAATAAATTTGCCAACTTCTTCTTTTACGACAACTTTTAGCATATACTCGTAGAGTCAACTCCATTATCGAAAAGATAACGAAATAGTTTCAACTAAAGTTTGTTTAAAGTTTTTTTCGTTCGCAGAAGCAGTCTAAAGTATCTCTGCAACAAATAGGCATACATGCGAAAGTGCCTGCTCAGACTTCGCCAAAATTTCTGCATAAATGTTACTTCATGGAGACATATGTTCTCTCACTCATACTTGCTTTTAAAGTTTTCATGCGTTTTAAGTGCGTTGTACTTTTTCGACTTACTACAAGTAAAACAATGGCTTCGAGTGTTTGAAGTTTGCAGCATTTGCAGTGATATTAAAAATCATCCTGATTAAATTTTATACGCAGTCGAGTAAGACTTTGATGTGAGAACTGACGCCTGCAGCTAGGCAAAAATTGCAATATGCCACATTTCGTGCAGCAGAAGGTATGACGATGATGATGATGCTTCTGGGAGCGATTGCAGCAATTAAAACTGAAGTTTTGCATGCTTTCATGTGTTCTGTGATTGATTAAAATCGGTGTGAGGCAGACAATTCATCCCTTGCTTTAAGCAGGCAACTGCCTAGGTTGAACACGCTTTGAAGTTATATTGAAAATAAGAAAATTTTAAAATTACGCGAATAAAAGGGAGTTTCGCGTTACGCTATCTCTATAAGCTGCTAAAATCTGTACGATTTATAGTTAAAGTTCGTTGAGTGCTCACAAGTTGACAATTTACAAAAATTATTTCTAATTGGATTGTAATTAGAAAATGGTTTAAATTGAGATTTATATATGGTGACGTCGTGAAGAAGACACTAAGGCACAGTGGGATGAATTGTTCTCTAAAGTGTGTAAAGTTGTGCGAGCTAAATCACAGTTAAAAAGCTCTCTAAAAAACGAAATACGAAAGAAAAAAAAAAAGAAAAGCATTTACACAGAGAATATTTATAGACTAATTGCGAACTATCTCAATGAAGAAATGAAAGACCTATGTTAAAACTGGAACTCTTAGAACTCACCCAATATACGAACCACAGTTCCTCCACCGTAGAAATACTGTAGAAGAGCCACACAAAAGGAGTTCTCCAGTCCAATGCACAAATGGTCAAGAATATGGCTTTTCCAAATTTAATTTTACTCTTCGTTGCATACGAAGACGTCCACAATAGTGTCGTCTACCCCACCAAGCAAGCAACCACTACCCAAGTTTCCCATAACTGCAGCCCGTAATAAAAAAATTCTTGGAACAGTCTCGATTTCTGGCAGCTGGTGACCTTAATGTCAAACACCCACACTGGGCTTCGGGATTGGCTAATACCAAGGGAAAGCAATTATATTAAACGCTTTCCAATCCAAGTAATAATTTGATTATGCCTCCCATGGTCGGGCAGACGATCCACACTTAATAGATTTTGCAAATATTAAGTTGGGAGAACGGCGAGTCAGCAAGGCGTTCTCAGAGATAAGGATATGGCGAAGTACTTGGTGTCTCCTCGCGCTCCGTCATCGCGCCTTGGACGGTCAGTAACGATGGAGAATTTCAACTAGTGTTGTAGAAAACTTCGTCTATCTTTGTTCCTAAATAACCAGCAACAATAAAATTCTCCATCATCACTGACCGTCAAGACTTCGTCTTGTCCCCAGTCACCGCTAGACCCATGAACCGAGACTGTCTTTCAATCTCCGATAACGCCTTAGTAATTCACCGTTCCCTTGTACCAATGAGGATCACTTTCTTTCGAAGATGTTTTCCATCATCATATTGAAAAAATCGCACGATAGCGTATCATCCTGCCTGAATCCTCTCTTTTTAGTATCAAACGGTTCAGAGAGGATCTTTCGTATCCTTGTGTGTGTGATAACGTTATCATGCAAGGCGGACGATCTTTACCGGTATAAGAATATTCTGTAGTTGAAAAGAAGTTTGGTGAACGGAGGAATCGCCACGGCAATGACTGTCCTTTTATCTCATGAATATAAAGAATCATCTAGAATACTGCTTTAGTCTCAATTGAGCACAGAAAATTCTTTCCTATCAATACAAATCCTTCGAGAAACTTCTAGCGACCTGATTTCTTCGGCCTACCCTGTCTGTTGTTTTGGGACCCATCTGAAGCACAAATTCCTACGATTCTGTAATTTTTCGTTTTTCTTTTTCATTAAGCCTAAGTCACCACTTAAACTCGATCGTTTGTTTCAAAACTTCATAGCCATAGAAAGCTTTGGTCCTTGAATAAATGTCAATAAGTCATTTCCTTTCACTTGAAGGAAACTGATGTAGCTCTAATCCCCCTTTTGACTCATACAAACGGAACCTTCAAAGCTAATTTTAGTGTTTAACGATGGCCGGCATTGTGCATTTTGTTTTGGAGAACTTCCACTACTAAGAGCTGCCAATGTGGGAAAACAAATTTCTAACAGACACGGAAGAATAAAAATACTCTGTAGACGTGCCTTTTAGGACTCCTTTGGAAATTTTCACGTGCTCCTAGATGAGCTCAAAACTTGATCTCTCTCACACTTATATTTCAAGACAATCTTATGAAATTTTTTTTATTAAAAATTACACAATTTCTTACCACTGTGCAACTTGAGAAAGCACAGCAGACCAAAACAAAGGCCAACCCAATTGAAGCAGCTTTACGTAGACTTCCTAACTAAGCCGTCCACTGTCTAAGCGTCTTTTGTGTTCATGTTTATGGCAGCCTATATACACAAGTGCGTCGGTCTAGCAATCTATTGTATACGTAGTGTCTCTAAATGTCCTGCGGGAGTCCTGCTGCTGCTGCTGCTGCGTGTACTATTACAACGACTACATTTATGCGTGTTCCGGCTGAGCTCATTTTGCGTGTTACGTCGTACATTTGCTTGCAGCGCAACTTTTGTTCTTGTTTATTTCTTACGGGTCCGTAAAAAAATATCAAACAAACCCCAGAGCACCCCAGAGTACAGCAGTCATAATTTGTGATTATCTTGCTTAGTTGTGGCGAAAAAACGAATGGCATTATTAATAGCGCCATTCATTTGCAGCTAAGTGGCAAAAATTGTTTGTTTATTTCATATTTTGGCCATTTGAAGCGAACTGCAAATGAGGTGCGTACCCCGCCAATACCCTAGTTTGCCGCATTGTGGGTCATTTGTTTCAGATGGAAATCCTCGATATGACACAGAGTGCACGTAAATTTGTTGGCTTTATACGAAAAAAAAAAAAAAAATGAACGTTAATTGTGGCGAACGAGTTTTCTGCTTCATTTACGCCACTTCTACGAGGAGGGGGAAGTTTAGAAGTTTATGGCGCATGAAAGATTTATGGCATCATTTTAAAGTTCAGCATTAGACAACGAAATATTAATGCAACTCAAATTAAGATTGTTGCAATAAGCATGCAGTAAACTAGTCAAGTATTACCTGTATGCAACATAAATCAGTGACAGCTTAATACCACGGAGTAGCAGCATTTGCTTCTTGGTTGCATTTTCTTTTGGCGCAATAAAGTGGATTTGGACGAGTTCGTAAAGTGTTCGCACGTGAGACCATTTCACGTACGTGTGTTTATTGAGTTCGACACAAATACACACCGGTTCCGGCGCAACGCAAGCATATAAAATTACACAGATGAAAGATAAGCGCACGAGAAACGTGTAAATCGTGTTGTCACTTTCCGCGCAACCCAAACTCAATTTCAGCAAAATTCGTTGCCCTTTAGGTTTATTTTTTTTTTTTTTCAAAGTATTACATATTCCGAAAACTATTCAATCTTTTGCAGATTCTTTGCCATCTGCTCAGCATCATCCGTAAAGAATGCACGATATATATAAATCCCTAGACCGACATGCAGTGCAGCCACAGCTACAATCACTGAAAGTATGTCCGATTTTATAAAGCTGAAGCCACCAAATACCGCTTCGATGCCAAAGATTTTGATGATAAAGAATGAGAATAGTGGCATGAAAATAACCAAAGATGCATAGAACACCACAATTCTGAAGACGCGAAATTCATTTTGATCCTGGAAATAATAAAATTTAAAAGGAATAAATGGAGTTGCACAGTGTAATGAAGGAGTATTGAAATAACAAGTTGAGTATAGACAATTTGGAGCAGTTATGCCATAAGAAGTCGGGCTTACATTACACACAACATGTTCATGGTAGTTCCGTAAGCGTATGTTCGTTCTCTTAAGCAGTGTGCACGAGTGCATTCACACTTCAAAATGTAAAAACTCATCCACCATTCCACAAATTTTTGTATTAAATTCAAATATTTGAACCTTACTCAACTTGTTATTTCGATTGCCTTTGCTAAAACATACCATTTTGAAAGTAGATGGTTTGGTTTTTCTCAAACCGCACTCTCCTGCTTCAAGGTCCATAGAAATTAAATAGATGAAAAAATTTATTAAACTTAAAATTTTTTTTACAAACATTGAATTTTTTACCTTTTTTTCTAACAAAATCAAAACTTGACTGAATTCGCTCAGTTTTGCTTTAAATTTATTTGTGAAGTATTCAAAAATGACATAAAAGATATTTTAGTCTTAGATGAATTGGGATTAATTTGTGACCAGATAGAAATCTCGGGATTTTAATTCTTTAGCAGAAGTTTTTACCATAATGGAAATATTTGACGGCGTCTTTTCACTCTAACTTTGGCCTCTTTACTATGTTCCAGCAGGCGTATGGCTAGCTGGTTAGAGTGACCATAAAGTCTTTCTATATGAACTGCTTGGTGATAGCATTCCAGAACTTTAAGAAAATTATATGTTCCCGTCTATATTGGTTGTGGCAATGTACCTCCTGTTAGTCTGCGGAAAATCTACGCTTGCAGAAAGGGTTTCTCTTTTAAGCGAAAGCCCTATTTGTAAATCATCTTAGATATATATAACCATAGTGGCCAGTCAGCAGCCCCAGAAAGAACACCCCAGGGCTTTCATCACGCTTAAGTGTGTACTTCACCAATATTCTACCTTTAAGATGATTTGCCAAACTTGTAGAGGTATACGTTGTATACGCACACATCTCTGGCAAAGATGACCATGATGTCAGCAAATGTGGCAGTGAGGAAGTCTTGCTAAACCTCCATGAGTAGGGTACATCCAATATGCAGATCCCAAGTGAAAAGAGTGCATACGAAGAGGTTTAGAATACTTTCCTGGGAACATCTACTAGAATTTTTTTCCTGTTCGACTCCACAACCTCCGCGAAGATTCTCCTGTCAAGAAATTGCGCACTAGTAATATCAACTCAGATGGGAGGATGCCTTTTAATTAGCAGATTTGAGTCGCCGGTCATACCCTGTCAGATATCTAGGTAAATCATCACAGTATATTTCTTCGCCTGAATTCTTTCTATCCTGAAATGGTGGTATCCTTCAATTAACCTCTTACTTACTTAAATGGCTGTGAGACGTCTTCCGGTCATGGTCGCATTTAGGAAGGTGCACCAGCGTCTTGTGCGCGCAGGTGCCATTCGTTTTGAATGCCTAGTAAGGAGAGATCACTCCATAACTGGTCATTCGTGTCCGGTCGTCCTCTATTTCGGCGTCCTCCAATCAAGTTTGGGCCCCTCATGTACATCATGCGTGCTGAAGCTCTTTCATCCATTCAAATGAGGTGCCCAGCCCAGTGCAGCCGCTGGACTATGTCAACCTCATCGAATAGCTTGTACAGCTGGCGGTTCATACGAGACCTAAACTCGTCGCCAACACTAATAGGACCGAAAGTCCTGCGAAGAATCTTCCTCTCGAAGACTTCCAACGCTGTTTCATCTGACTCAATCACGGTCCATGCTTCTGCGCCATTCAATAGGACCGGGAATGTCAGCGTCTTATAGATCTTGATTTTTGTGTTTTGCTCAGCCCAAAAAAGCATCTGTTTGCAAGCGTGCTTATTCACCAGATCTCCAGGCTGATGTTTTTGTTGCTGGTTATCCCGGATTCAAGATAGACGAAGTTTTCTACAACACTGAAGTTGAAATTCTCCATCATCACTGCCCGCTCAAGACGCAATGACGGAGTATGAGAAGACACCAAGTCCTTCGTCTTGTCCTCATTCACCGCTAGACTCATGAGCCGAGACTGCTTTCAATTTCTAATCAATTCTATTTCCCAAATTTTTGTGTTACGAAAAGCTGAAGTTTGTAATGGAGTTTGGTTCTGTTCTGAAATTGAACGCGGTGTGGCCACTAGAAAATACCGCTCCCATACAAACCTTCAATAAAGGTAAATTTAATGAGCATCAAAGCGTAGGTTTTACCAAAGCTTACGTTTTTCTTGTGTTATCCTACCGAATTGTTAGGTGAATCACAATGAAAAGACTTGGTAGAGTGTTTAAACAATGGAAGTATTCATTCACTCTTCAATGCCAGATTTCACTTTTTCATGACAAGGCATTGGAGCAAGAAATATTTACCGAATGATTTGTGGCCTGTTGATATTTTCCGACCATACTTCTTTAATCTTCGTTCGTTGGTGAACATAATATGAAAGGCTTTTAGTTTCTAGAGAAAATGCCACATGCTATAATTCTAAGGCAACCAAGTACTTATTGAAGAAAGTGTTTGATGTTATCTTACCCAGCCACCAAGATCGTCTGATATTTAAAATCGTTGATCTATGCGAATAAGACTCACTATACGCTTTGCACCTTTTAACATAGCAACACTTAAAAGAAATGCATAGTTCTATAGCCTTATAGTGAGTAATCGCTAAAAGTAAGCAGTATGCAAAGTCGTCCCCGTTTTCGTCACATTTTTTTTTTTTTTTCATTCAGCTTTTTTTTTCTTAGACTAAATTTACAAAGATAAGTCATACTTTTTTCGGTAATTCATGTCACCGCGATGTGCAACTTTTCACGCTAAGACTCCATGGGTATGATGTGACCACCAAGTCATACCGATTTGTTCCTACTCGTCTCGTATAAAAGTCAACTAAGCTACAGCCTGTTCTCTGCTTTTCTAGACTTATATAATATACACGGAAGTATATATATATATATTATGCGCTGCCTATTTGTCGCGTTTGAGTTATTAGAGATAATAATAAAAAAAAAAAACTATAAAACGAAGCAGCTTTGCCTGGACTTGGAGAAGTAGTCAAATGCTAATTAGCTTGCTTAAGTTATTAGCAGCAAAAGACAAGCGGATACTAAGTGACTGCCACAAGCTGCCACTGCTGCTGCTTAATTTCCTACTGCAGTATGTATGTATGTATGTATGTTGTATGCTGCTGTATCCCACCATTTCTTGGGATTGAACGCATCATTTGCATGCAAATGTCGCAGCTTGTAGTTGTTTGCCACGGCTACGCTGCTACAACAACCCTTCTGGCCAACAGAATACACTGTTTTACTGCATGTTCATTTTGAACTTTCCACTTCATGTTGTTGTGGTTTCATTATCCTTTGCCACTTTGGAATGTTTTTTTGTTTTTTTTTTTTTTTTTTTGTTCCGGCAGCAGCCAGCCATCCTGAATGACTTCGAAACCAGCCTGTAGTTGACACATTTGCCAATATTGACTGCACAACCGAATGAACGAGCTTAGTGGAGCGTAGTGGACACGTCCGGCCCAAAACATGTTGTCCAGCTCTTGTCACACTCTTTCTCGCTCTTTCTATCTTTATGTGTATTTATAACAGACGCCATTTTTACGCCGTTTTACAAAAACAAAAAAAAAGAAAGAACACTTACACACATAGACAGAAAAGTTTCTTTTGTAAAAGTTTTACTGCGTACATTTATATTTGCAGCTTGTTTTGTTTGCTAAACAACGCCATACTCCAGTGCACCCATTTGCACTGTGTGTGTGTGTCTGTCCTTGCCGCTGCAGCATTCTTACCACTCATTAGTGACAATTTTCTTGTAGTTGACATTTTTGCGTTTAAGAGTTGTGCTGCTGCTGCTGCTGCTGCTGTTGTTCTTCTTCCTTGTGATGTCATTTTGCAGTTGTTGTTGTTGTTGTTGTTGTCCTTGTTCAGTTTCTATGTAGTCCTTTTTTGGTTTGCTGTTCTTTTTTTTTTTTTGTTCTATAGTAGTTGGTTAGCGTCGTCAAACTGTGGCAGGCATCAAGTGTTCTAGTGGTTCGGTTCGTGTTGTTCTCTGGACATGGTGTGCAATATTTAGCCTAGGACAAAGTTTGCCGCTTGTTCGTGTTTGCCCTCTAACCATTTATCTCATACTTTGTGTTAGTTTAAGTTTCCGTTTTGCACGATTTAGCAGCAAACTTGATTTCCTGTTAATGACCACTTACACGTATTTGGAGCAGCCTAAAGGAGTGCATAACAATTATTATTACTGTTGGGAAGGGTATTTATATTCTAAGTAGTGGAGTTGACAACTCATAAAGCAGTGTTACTGTGCTGTATTTAAAGTTGGTAATTACTAAAACATACTCCTTTTGGTTCCAGAACAAAGAAGAAACAAGCAGCTTATAAAACCCGAAAATCTTCGTGGCTCAAACCAAAGTCTTTGGTTTATAAAAATATTGTCTAATAGCTAAATAGCTAAAGGACATTATTTTCTCGAAACATTTGACATCCATTTCTCCATTTTTTATAGTTCAAAGACGACTTTATAGCCTCGGCCTCGGCAGGATATTAGCATAAATTAGATTTCCGGCAAACTTAACGTTTATCTCAATAATAATAAAAGCAGCATGTCATGACAGGTAACATCATTCAAACTCAAGCCGCTTTTAGCTGGAATTACTTAATTTGCAAACGAGTGAGTTATCCTTTTTTCCTTTCACACAAGTCATGTGTGAGTGAGTATCTGTGAGTGTGTGTGTGTGTGTGTATTTCTCGAAAACTGCAACGCATCATAAAAATCAGCGCGTGAAAACGATTACGCGGCATAGCAAAAGTTTGCCGCGCGAATTGAATGAGTTCCGCGAATGTTTCCAGTAATCATGCTGCTCAACGCAGCGTAAGAACAGTAGCAGGAGCGCATCCCAAAACTGGCTGACTGGCTGACTGCCTGGCTGGCAGGCACGTAAATGATGATAAAAGCACAAAAGAAGTTGATGATTTCAATTTATATTTGTGTAAGCGTTACAAACTCAGTCAACTCCTACTCCTGCTGCTGCTGCTGCTGCTGTTGATGACACAGCGCGTTCTCGTCTGAAGGCAAATGCTACACATCCCATACTGTTGTTGGCTTTTCTTGCTTTGCTGTCGCCGTCGTCTTCATATTTTTTTTTTTTTTTTTCGTTTTTTTTTTTTATCCTTTTGCGCATTGCTGAAGCATATCACGTGCAACATAATTTTTCCGTGTGAGTTATTCTGTGCAGCATTTTGGCAGCCAAGCAGTAAAGGTGTATGCGTTGCAGAGTGTTTTCTGCTGCTGCGTCTGAAGTTAAAGCAAACGTGAAGTCATAAGTGCAAACTGTAGTACATAAATTACACATGAGGCGCAACGCAAGACGTACATTCTAAATGGAAGTGGAGCGAACGAAATGGATAATCACACATTCTGGCATGCTTGCCGGCGTGTAACGAGACAAGACAGCGTAAAACAAAAAGTGCCCAAGTACAGCAAAAAACAAAAAACAAAAATAAAATGTAACACGACTAAAACTCTCTTTAAATGATTGATTGCTGCAAGGTAATGAGTTTGTCTTTCAGGATTGTCTTTCTTGTATATAGTATTAGAGATAAGAGCGGTTGCTTTAAGTACCGCATCAAGTAGTATGCTGTGTGGGATTTTTAGTTAGTTGAAAATAAAGAAATATATACATAGTCTACTATTAACAGACAATGGAATTCGATATAGAGTTCACGATGTGTAAAACAAACCAAAGCCTTGTTTTTTCTTTCAAATTTCGGTTTGTTGTTGCATCTGCGAGTCTAGATCTCAAGCAGATGGTGGTACACCTGAACACTGGAAGGTGCTTCAAACACGCTTGATGCCGAATATAGTATACAAATATCGTCTGCAAGTGAGGAGAGAAATAATTTAACTCTGGAGTTGACTGAAGGTCCATGGTCCATGTGCGGTGAAAATGTTTTACAGAAGTGGACCAAGCACTCTTTCTTGTGGAACCCTAGCTGGCATCGTATGGAGAGGGAGATTGTAGCTCTCACTTTTATCTTTTAACTGGCGATCTAGCAGATACGTTCTGAAGTGGTGTTAAAAGTGGGTTAGGAGTTGTCTTTTGATTATGTGACATAAACGAATAAACGCCTTTTGCAGGTCAACAAAGAAACTTTTACATTAATCTTTGTTTTCAAATACCTTAAGGATGTAGTTCACCACCCGGTCAATGGCGCCGTGATCTTCCCTCAAGTCCTTTGGTGGATTGGTAAGATTTCTCCAAGATCTACACGCATGGCAAGCCGTAATACAATAAGCTTCTCAAACATCTTGGAGACTGAAGATAGAAGGCTGATTGGTCGGTACGACTCAGAACTCTATCAGAACTCTAGCCAGCCTTCTGCTGACCGGGTAGTACTACAGCCAAAGTATTGCATTAAAAATCAATCAAATAAAAAGAATCGCTCACTTCGCACCGTGGATTTCTTCCTCAATCGATGTTTGATAGCATCGACTACCTTTTATACTCTTTTAGGCGTAATATGAAGGTCCATCTGTAAGGGTGTATCAGCATAATAAGAATAAAAGTATTTGTGTAGTCCTTTACAACTGTACTTTGATAGATACTTGGCATGGCATAGACAACATCGTCTTCGTGGTCATATGAAGCTTCTTCATTGCTGTTTAGTTCATCTTCAGATTCATTTTCAACAACATCTTCACTCCATTCTTTGATTCTAGAATTGTTTATATCAAGCTACTTTGGTTGAACTTCATTTCATTGCTGGTTTCGCTTTTATATTAGTCATAGTCCCATAGTTCCATGGCGCAAAGAATAAAACTAATAACTGACAATGATGGCACTTATAGGTGACAATGCTTCAAGCACCAAATCGCATTCAACGTACGAATAAGAAAATGTGAAAATTTAAAGCGACAGCCAGCCAATCAAAATAATAAAAGGTTTGCCACCTACTTTTCGCAAACGTTGAGCCACTGAAATCAATTTAACGCTTTTTCGCAGAATTATACGCAAATTTATTTACCACCGGACCACTTATGATAATGTACTACAATATTTATTATTATTATACAAAAGTCTTATTTTGTTTTCACATTATTCACAATTCGCCACTGAAAGGTAAGCAGTAAAAAAGCTGCAGATGAAGCTGAACTTCAAGCTGCAAATGCGCTCAAGTGCAAATTGTATGCGCATTAATTCGAGTAAAATAAATTATGAAAGTATTGCACTATCCTTTCACTGTAAAGTCACCCTCTTGCGCCCGTCCCGACTGCAGACCATATTCCAGCATAAAAGACGCAGTTGCATGCCATTAAAATGTGCTGCTGCAGCTTTTACTGTCAGCAACAAAAGTTGCCAACGAACGTCGTGCAAAAAAAAAAAAAAAGAGAAAAAAAGAAAAAGAAAAAACTTCATTGCTGCTGAGTGCATTTTGTTGATTTATAATAAAATAATGTAAAAATATTACACAACAATAATGAATGAAGAAAATATGAAAATGTAAAAGAAAAAGTTGTAAATAAAAAAATAATAAAAAGCCCGTCCGTCCGTCCGTCCGTCGTGTTGAAATATGTAGAAAATAAAACTTTTAACTAAAAATAATAAAATATTTGCGTTGAGAGAAGAACACATACGCGCTCAGTCATTGAAGACTGCATGTGTGTACTAGCTAAAGGTATACATGGAGAAATTTTATACAATATTTTGTGCGACTTCAGGAAGATGCTCTTCATGTAGCTATCTATCTCATTCTTACGCTTTCTGTCTGTTAGAAATTGCATCATATTTCAAAAATGAAGTAACAACAACAACAACAACAGGAGCCAGCCACTAAGACAGAGCACAGAAAAATGTTATAAAAGTTTGGCGTCAAAGTTTTTACCTTGCTTATGCAACGAACCACAATAGCTAACAGTGTCAGCAGAGAGGCAGCAGTAACAACAATGCTAAGAACCAGGGCTAGAGAAAACAAAGCTGAACAGTAAACGTGTTCAGCTTTGTTTCGAAACGCGAGTTATCAGGATTCAGACATCATCGTTCCTCGAGTTGCTAGACCAAGATATTTTGCATCCAGAGTTGGCATATCGGCAGCAAATAGTGCGGAGAGCAATGGGACGAACACTCTACTCTCTCGTACTCCAGCTCGAACCGAGGAAACAGTCTATCTTTACTTTTACGCTGAAAGTACGAGCCTCCAAGTAAGAGCGGATCAAGGCAAAATATGTCGATAGTAGATCTTTTATAACTTCAGCAAGTTCCCCGGTCGAAAGCTTGGGTGACATCCACGAACACAGAGTTGCAATCAATTTTTTCCTCAAAGACCTTTAAAGCGTGGGTATCAACTCTGTGAAACTCTTCAATTATGTTGTGACCAGCGTGAAATCCAAACTGATAATCCGAATGAAGTTCCGGAAATCAGTGATGCTTACAACTCAGGTGGCGATTAGTCTTTTCCATATTTTCCATAGCGAAGGCAGAAGAATAATGGGCCGGTAGCATTCGGGATCTTGCTCGAGCTTGTCAAGTTTGTGAATGTACGTTATTATTGCTTGCTTCCATATCCTCGAAAGGTATAGCATCACCACAATAGCATTGAAGATCAATGTCAGTTGTTGAAGTGCACTCGGGCAAAAACTTGACTTGGTTCGGAGCATTCCCAGATTTTTGGTATTTTATGCCGCCTGCGGTTTTCTCCAAAGTAAAGATGTGGGAGGCAGATGTGCAGATGGCTGCAACGGTGATGTCAAGATGGCCAAGTTATCAGCAGTATCCTCCACTTTTGCTATAATGACGGCTGAAATGGCTCTAAAAAAACATTAGGACTCTGCCACGCCGCATGCAATAAAGCCTGGCGTTTGTACTCTGGATGAACTTCCAGAGGCATGAAGGCGCTTTTTTGTATGTCGACGCACTTGTGTGCATATCAAAGTACCTTTCTCATAATATAGGAACCTTGAACTAACACAATATTTTCCTATCTTTCTGAAAATTTCCGGATACCAGCTCGTAAGAACGACTCGTCTTTTGAGGTTATCCACCATTTTTACATTGTTCATATGAAGTGCACTTCTACTGGAATAGATCATTTGTCAACGACCGGAACTAGTGGTTGGAAGCAGCGATGTCTAGATATTACGGTGGATGGGAAGGACTTCCCGAAAGGAGAGATGTCTAGAAATTACGAATGATCGAGTAGGACTTTACATTTACACATGTTGGATGCAATATTAATTATTGTTGTTAAATTTTCAACCGAAAGGCTTAAGCTGCCGAAGACGCTCATTCACAATAGGCTCATTGCTATTTGGTTCAAAAACTAGTGACGGCCTCTCGTGAAAAACCTCCCATTATTAATTCAAGGTCCCAATATCTGTAACTTATGGTGAAGCTGATCAGCGGCTCGGCGCCAATTGGTTTTGTCGGTTGAATTAAGGTAGGGAAAGGAGAAGATCTTGCGTAGGTAATGCCTACGGGTTTGACCTCTTGCACAACGAGCTTCTGCTGCAGCAATCTGCATGTGGTTGACAAGCTCTGATAAAGTATCAACTATAGTAGCTTCGGGCTCGACTTCTAAACGCAAACTCTGGTTCGTTTGGAACCGAAATACGCGTAGGAGTAGCACGTTGCCGCCAGATCTACAATAGTAAATAGGGGCAGGTGATCCAAGTTAAGATCGTGCCTGGCTTTAATCTTCTACCCTCCGAAAGCGAGTACTCATAGAGTGCTCTTTCCCTGCCTACGCTAGCGAAGATGGCTTCAAAATCTCAAGTCGTTCATCGGAATTTGATTGGGCAGTACACTGCTCTAAATTCAATAGCTCCGAGTGACAAAGCGGCTATAGAAGACGCAAGCCGAACATCCCACTGGAACAATGGGAACATAATTCAGGTCTTGTTTAATCAATATTACTACTGCTGCTGCCTAGCCTGTCCGAGATGGAGAATGATTTGGCGGGTATGAAGCACTAAAAAAGATGATGTCTATGGCATGAGTCTGAAGAAATCATGGTGACACCATCTACGTTCCAGTATAATGTCTTCAGCGGATTCGTTTCGATATTAGCCCATTTTAGCAGCCCCAACATTGGAGTTTGGAGTCGCATTTACTGTTCTTTCATTCCTATCAGGCATTAAATAGCAACTTGTAGGCTACTGATTTCTGTAGGTACACACACAGTTTCCTTGAGAGCATAGTTCCGGTCCGGGAGTTGGATATGTGCGTTGCGGTGACGTCCCCCAGTCCCCAGTGGTGTTGTCCTGTCATCGTGTACTGAGGATTGATAAGGTTGATACTCGTACAACTGGCGACTTGGTCATTGTATCGATTCGTGATTAATCTGTTGAATGAGCTGCTTCTTAGGTATATTTTGTAGTCCTCCAACAACTTCGGCTTACAAGGTGAAGCCTTTAAGTGTATTAGCTGATGGTTGGGTATTAACTATGCCAGGATAAACTACGTTTTGGCCGACTTCCGTACTTTATTGACGTGGAGAGTTTTGCCTCCCTTAACTTGTCCTTACTGTTGAAAATTTTTTGATAGGCTCCGTAGATTTTGTTGTTGGTCAAGTGGTCGAGCCCGTAGACGGCCTTACACAGTCCTCAGTTCTATGTTCTTCTACACATGTAACGCAGAGCGACGTTTGACGACCATATTTGACCATCTTTTAACAATTTTGAAACTCGAACTGAATCAAATTTAGCAAATCTTTCCGCCCTGCTTTTAAAATACTGCCAAGACGCCTCAACATTTTACGTGTTGACAACAGTAGCAACAACAACGAGAAGAACCACATAACTCGAGGCTATTAAAAATGAAAGAAGCGTAAAAATAAAGAAAGGAAGAACAAAAAGATGGACTTACGCTTGTAAGAACAAATAAAAAGTATGAAAAGGGAAGAAGAAAACTTTGAAACACGTAAAAAAGTTGCATACAAGAAGTGTCAGCCAAATATGCCAACACTGCGTATGAGCAATGCTCGACATTTAAAGTTACTAATACGCGTTTAAAAAAAAAACAAACAAAAAAAGGGCGAAGCTGGCTTTGAGCGAAAATTAAGTGGAAAGAAAAAACACCTGAATGAGATTTTAATTTTGCAATAAATCAAAAGAAAATACTTGAAATGGGTAAAAAATTATTAAAATATTATATTATGTTGCTTGAAGAATTTTTAGGATAAAACAATAATAGGTCTCTGGAAGATTTCTTGAGATAAAATGGGCGAAGCTTGTAGATGATAGATTTCAGTACGAACTTCCACTGGGCGGAAAATGGCTGCTTGCTTAAGTAGTACATTCAGTGCTCCGTTGCGAATTGCATTGTGACTGTTAAGACTTAGGTTGCCTAAATGGCCTAATCGTGACATCTATATGCAGAGGTGAAGTTAAAAACCTTCGGCCTTTCTCATCAATGTCCAGTAAGTGTAGAATTGGAAGTCTTTTATACTCCTAGTGGCCTTCCATAATGAGAAGGAAGCATCTCAGCAGCTGTATTGGTATTGGTTATACATACTCCCTCTCATACTTTTTTTATTCAACCTGCAAACGTAAAATTCTTCATTTTCATTATTTACCAATTAACTCTGGAAAGTTATTAAACTTTAGCAATAATCATTAAATCCTAAAGACATATATACAGATTGATAGATCAGTTGGTCTGTAAATAAATCACGCGATGAAGACTGCAAAATAGATGAGGAAAAAGAGCGGAGAATGAAGGTATAAGCACCAAATCGTTCGCACACAAATAGTAATTAAAAAGCAGTTAGGCAGAAATATACTCAAGAAAAACCCATTCGAAAAAAAGCTATCATAATTTATGACTCGAAAGAGCGAACGAGCCAAGAACGAAAATGAGTGCAACGACTTCATTACGCCACCACCCATTGGTACCTGACTGCAATTCGACTTTACTACTCAACTCGACTCTTGAACAAGTATATACAAAAGACTGCAATTTATTATCATTAATATTAGACTTGAAGCAGCATTCGCGAACTTCTATCACAGAAAATGCGCTGCACCGAGATACGAGCAAACGCATGCGAAAAGTTTCAACTCGACTGCAATTAATGATTGTTGCATTGCATGCTGTATGCTGCATGCTGCATGCTGCATAAATGTGAAAAACAAGCTTCCAACTATTTAATGCGCCAAGTGGGTGGGTGGGTGTACCGTAAAAATAGAGTACATAGGTGAAGCAGCATTATTGATTCAAATGCAACCGGTTGGATCTGTACGCCACGCCAGCAATTGGAAGCAGCAGCTGCACATTTTTCAAAGTTAATGCCCAATAATTGGAGTTTAGATTTATGTTTGTCTCAAGTGGCAATGGCAGGTGAGCAGCCATAAAAACCTAGATTGAAGGCTTAAGGGCTTTGACATTGCCCGATAAGCAAGCAAGGCAATTAAATCGAGCACAACTATGTACGATTATATATATGTATGTATGTAGGTATGTACTCGTATGCGAGTAGAAACACGGTTGGAATATTGTTTTAAAAAGACGTTTTAAACTTTTACAACTACAAACTGTGTGGTTTAATGTTCTTCGTTGCGTTGACATTAGTGAAATAAATTAGAATTAATGCCATTCTATGGTGACGACAAGGATGATGACAACTGCGGCTATCTGCTGCTGCTGCTGCTGCTGCTGCAACTCGAACATAAAAGTGCAAGCACTCCACTTTAACTTTTCTATTTGTCTATTTGGTTCAAGTGTCCAAATGAGGCCCGCTAGTTTGGATTGGAATCGAAAAATTCGTATTTAAAATAAAATAATTGAGTTGTGGGTTTGGAAATAAATAATATTACGAAGAAAGAATCAACCAAATTAAATAGAGTACCACGTATATACTTAACAAACCGTGGTAATATTATACAAGTAGCGCATAAATATGTGGGGAATACTCTTTGCTTTTTGTTTTGTTTTATCGGCTCTTTCTCAAGATTTTTTTTTTTCATTTTTTTAATTCGTTAATTTTCTTGGTCCCCAAGCATTATCTTTAAAATTGAGATCCAGCGAATACGGAGGCCATTTTAGTAATTAGATACACTGGTCTTGGATCCAAACTTTAAACTGCCGTGTGGTATGAGTTGGAGCATTATCGAGTTGGGAACACCATTTCAAAGGTCCCAAAAGATGGTTTATATTCGGGAAATGCATTTCCAGCAGTTATTTGTAAGCTACAGCATTCATTTAAGAGGTCGCACGTCCCATAATATGTGAGCGCTCTCCAGACCATTACACCACCTTCTGGCAATTTTCCAGAGCAATTATGGACTCTTTTAGAACGGCTTTCATGTTTGTCCCATATTTTGACTTATGTTGTATATATTGTAATTGAGCACTAAAGCTCCTTATCGTTCGCTTTTCGTAACGCCGATAAGCGACTTTATGATCACCAAATATGTGGTGTAACTCTTTGTAAAATTCACGGACCTTTACCAAGATCTGTCGCAATGTAAATATTTGGTCACTGGTCGACCTTTTTGGAATATAACTACACAGATCAGTGTAGAAAAGAGACTTATTCCGCGGAAGATGGCGCAAAAAAAGTCTCCAGTCATTGGGCATGCATAAATCGGACCATATCTTGCTTAAAAGCTGGTGCATACTCCTAACCAACTCTTCGCCGCCGGTCTTAAATAACTCAGCTGGCAGCCCATCAGAGCCTAACGCTTTGTCATTTTTCAGCTTTTTAATAACCGAAATGACCTCGTTATAGTCCGTTGGCTCTACAATAGTGCCATCATTAATTGGTGGTTCCGGTGTCATTTCTCTATCGGCGGAATTGTGCGCTTCATCACCTCCGAGTAGGTTGGAGAAATAACTCCGCCATAATCTCAGTGATTCCTGTTCATCCGTTAACAGATTTCCATTGTCATCCTTCCAGCTTCATTTCTGTCACGTAACATCTTAACATCCTCAAACTCCCGCCTTTCTTGCTCCATTTTCTTGCGTCTGAAAAGACGTTTCTCCTCTCTCCGTTTCTCTCGATATCGCTCTCTAACAGCTCGCGTTGCTCCCGACTGCAGAGTTCGTTGATAGGAAGCGTTCTTCTCTGCAGTAGCATTGCGAAACTTCTCGTTGTACCAAGAATTCTTCACAGGTTTTGTATAACCAATGACATCCTTGGCAGCCCTAATCATGAAGCAGGTGATATATTTCCACTGCTCCCATATATCTCGAGAAGACGGAAAGGTTTTCCGGAGCAGTCGGGAGAATGTGTTTGAAAAGGCTGCGGTGGGCTGTTCTGATTGCAGCTTGCCGACGTCTAGCTTTCGTTGCATGTTGGAACGTGCAACGTGCACTACGCTGAGCATAGTGCGTACCTTGGCTGCGAAAAGATAGTGGTCCGAGTCAACGCTTGATGCGTGCCTTCCGTCAATCAGAAGATGATCAATTTGGTTTCGTGTTACTTGATCTGGACTCAGCCGTGTAGCCTTGTGGATGTTAAGGTGTTGAAATCTGGTACTACTAACTACCATGTTCTGACCTGCGGCGAAATCGATTAGCCTCTCTCCATTATTGGAGGTAGTGTCGTGAAGGCTAAATTTAGTTATATAAATAATTATCTGCTTTAAAATTATTTTCCTAGGTATTTTGAAGTTATTATGTATACTTAATAACTATTACGTAATGATAATATCATAGTAGCTATATCTCCAATTGTTTATGCATTAATTGGTTATGCATTAAATTTTAAAATAAACTTGTGAAATTCCGGAGCAGTCCTAGTCGAATGCAAAAAACACGAAGTCTCTATCTATTACCGTTTCCGAGATCCTTTCGTTCACACAGACGGACGGACGGACAGACGGAAGGACAGACGGACATGGCTATATCGACTCCTCTATCACTCCTGACCATAATGGGGGTAACTTTGGGGGGTCTCCGACCATTATTTCTACCTGTTACATACATTTGCAGAAACCCAATAGGCTCTTCTACCTTCGGTACAGGGCCTAAAAACTAAAAGCCAACATACCTTCTCTGGGCCTCATTTTGTGCATTTAAATGAAAATGCTTTTGCCAAAGGACTACCCGGAATAACTCCATTTGGTTGCATTGCCCATTGGTTGCTGAAATTGCAATGTTTGTGCACAAATTGCACTTGAATTTTTATACGCTGCGTTTTTTATTATCTCTTAGTGCATTCCATGTGGCTATGTATCTTACTTTCTCCACCACCGTGCGCAAAGGTATGCAGGCAGCACTCGGTAGATTACTTCGAGCGTATAAAAATTTGTGTGCATCAGGGCGCCTTCGGTCATGCATGTTGCAAGTTTAAAGAGCACAGAAGTGGAGCAGCGCCGTGCAGATTAGAGCAAATACACAAGTCAAAGTACCAAACCAAAATATACGTAGTTAGTTTAGAACTTTGAAATGGCTTTAACAATTTTATATAGTTTTATTGCACACAGATAATTTTTATATACGTATAATTTTTGAAACTATGAAATTTGAATTAAGTCCGCCACAGCTACTCGCTCCTCATTGTTCGTCGAAACAACCACACAAACAGGACGGCTGTTGTGTTAGCTTATCGCATTTGTTCTTATACAATGAACTTTCGCTTGGCTCTGTCCAATCGTAGCTACGTTCGAGTGCACGCTGCCACATTTTATTGCGTTCTTCACGCTCCTCTTCGCTATTTTTTGGCGGAAAGTTATCATAGCCCTTCTCCTCGTGAAAACACTGTTCCGGATCGTGTGTAACCAGTCCAATACCCTTTGCAAGCGCCACACAATATGCAGCACCCAATGAGTCAGCATTATTCACTTGTGCACGCATGACCTCGACGCCGGATGCATCGGCCTGCTGCTGCATTAATAAATCCACCTTTTTTTGCTCGCCATCCACATAGACTTGTTCTATTTTAAAATCACCATCTTTAGCCATAGCCTTAAGTACATCGCTGCACTGAAAACACATCGAATCGTATGCAGCGCGTATTATATGTGCTTTGGTGGTGAATTGTGTTAGACCAATAATTAAACCACGTGCCGACTCCTTCCAGTAAGGCGCATAGAGCCCACGTAGCGCGGGCACAAAATAAACACCGCCAGAATTCGGCACAGAAGCAGCAACACTTTCAGGCGTTTCATCTTCCTCGAGTAAACGAATTTTATCTGTAAACCAATTGAAGGCATCACCAGCAACCGAAATGCTACCCTCAATGGCATAACAAGTAGGCGCACCAGGACCCAATTGATAGGCCACCGTCGACAATAGACCATTTTTCGAATCAACTAATTTATCGCCGGTATTACACATTATAAATGCACCCGAATCGAAGGTACATTTTACCTGACCTGGCTTAACACAGTATTGACCCAATAGCGAAGCCTGTTGATTGCCTATTAAACCGCCAATATTACAGCCATGTAACCAAGAACGTTCACGTGTTACGGTGCCATAAACCTCCGAACAGCTACGTATTGTTGGCAACATATCAATATCAATTTCAAATGCATCCAGTATTTCCTGATCCCATTCGAGTGTCTGCAGATTCATGAGCAGTGTGCGCGAGGCATTAGTAACATCGGTTATGTGTAGGGCACCTGTTTAATTGAAATTTAGTTAATATAATATAGGAAAGGTTATATAAAAAATAATTACCATTAGTTAACTGCCATATAATCCACGAATCCAGTGTGCCCGCTTTGCAACGCTTCTGCTTAATGGCCTCCTTAATGCCCGGCACATTATCAATAAGCCAGCGTATTTTCACTGCCGAGAAGTATGCCGATATAATCAAACCAGTTTTCTCCTTAAATTTATCTGCACCGCCAACTTTCTTTATAATATCGTTCGCTGTCGTTGCAGCGCGTATATCCTTCCAGACAAGTGCATTGTGAAAAGGTTTACCGGTCACTGAATTCCACATTACGGTGGTCTCACGTTGATTTGTTATACCTATGCCAGCAATATTATCCGAATTATAGCCACCATTGCGCAGTTCCTTAACAGCTTCTTCACTGCAGGTATTTAACGATGACATAACATCGGATGGATCCTGTTCGTACCAGCCTTCATTGGGTGAGAGTACGGTTGCTTCTTCGCTAGAGCGACAGACTTGCTTAAAGCCTGGTACGGCATAGACAGTGAAACTGTTTATTTTGGTGCTTGCATTGATGACACCAATCAATTGATCGTCGCTCATAATTTAGACAAAAATTTTCTTTCCCACTAGAATATACATATATACATATAGAAGAAAATATATATGTATATATAGAAAATGATATTAAACTATGAAAAAAAAAGTCTGTTCATATTTTAAATACCTACTTTGTTCAATTTTTATGCTTTTTATAGCTTTTATACACTTTCCTGCTTAACACATTTTTAATAAGCGCTAAGTGCAACTTGCTGCTGTTGCATTAAATTATTTTTTTTTCTTACTGCTGCGCGCCAATAACATTTGCAAATTATTGCATAAGGCGGAGTCTAGGCGTTAGTTGTCCTTTTTTTAACATTTAATTATTCGTCGCCCAGTTAAAACTACGTGGCACCGCTAGCTTCCAGAGTTTATAGCTCTGTTCACGGTCTTCTTGTGCCGTGCGCGGACTATATTTCTCGTATTTGTTATAGCCGTGAAAGCATTTATCTTCACTGAACTTCATCAAGGATAGACCAGCTGCGAGTGCTGTGCAAAGCGCAGCACCCAATTCAATGCAATTATCCGCCTGTATGGTGTTCACTTTGATATTGCATAAATCCGATATTGACTGCATGAGCAACGTTTGTTTTATATCACCGTCTACCCATAGCTCTTCGACAGTTTGTCCACTATCCTTGGCCATGCTCTCCAATATGTCACACGTTTGAAAGCCAATAGATTCCATGGCAGCGCGTATAATGTGTGCCTTTGTTGTAAATTGTGTCAGACCAATAATAATACCACGTGCAGCACTATTCCAGTGCGGCGCATACAGCCCCGTCAGTGCAGGCACAAAGAAAACACCACCGCTTGTAGGCACTTCGCTGGCTAGTTTTTCTGCCTGATCGGGCTTAGGCAATAAACGCAAATTCTTGCTTAACCAATTGAAAATATGACAACCAACGGAGAAGCCACCCTCAATTGCATAATGTGTTGGCGCATTTGGGCCTAGTTTATAGGCAATAGTTGTTATAAGTCCATTCTTTGATATCGATAGCTTCTTGCCTATATTTGCCATAAGAAATGCGCCTGTATCATAGGAGCATTTCACCTGCCCGGGTTTTATACAATACTGTCCCAGCAGCACAGCCTGTTGATTTGCTATAATGCCACTCAAACGCACACCACAAAGCGGCGAATTCTCGCCATTGATCATGCCGTAAACTTCGGCACAACTTTTAATAACCGGCAACATTTTCTTATCCAAACCAAAAGTACTCAGCATATCGGCATCCCAATCTTCTGTTGCTAAATTCATGAGCATGGTACGTGAGGCATTGGTTACATCAGTAATATGTAATGCACCTAAAAATTAAATGCAATTAAAAATGCTTTTATTTAATTTTATGCCATTTACGCTTACCATTTGTCAGATGCCATATAAGCCAACTATCCATAGTGCCGACACGACAGCGTTTATTCTTGATTGCAGTCGCCACCGCTGGTACATTTTCAATGAGCCAACGCAACTTGAGCGCTGAGAAGTTTGAAGATATTGGCAGCCCGGTTTTCTCCAAATATTTATTAATATCGCCTGCATCTTTAATCATTTTATCTGCCAACTCTGCTGTGCGTATATCCTTCCAAAGTATAGCCTTATACAATGGCTTACTGGTTATTGAATCCCAGACGACAACCGTTTCACGTTGATTCGTTACACCAATGCTAATGATATCTGCTGCCTCGAAACCGGAGAATTTTAATTGTGCAACTGCTGCTTCACTGGCCTTTTGCACTGCTTTGATTATTTCCATGGCATCCTGTTCGAACCAGCCATTTTGTGGCGTTATCATGGTAACTGGTTGCTTCGATTTTGATAGTTCCTTGAACTCGGGCACTTTGTACATGGACACCGAGATGAAATTTGTACACGAATGTATGACACCAACGATTCCTTCACGCATCTCGACATTGAATTCGTATATTTACCCTATCAACAGTGAATTTTATTAACGAAACTATGGAAATATTGTAGAAAAAAGTTAAAGAAATAAAAAAACAAACTTATTTAAAAATATGTTTTTGATTAATTTGGCTAAGCCTCAGATTGATGATTAGTTTCACCTTAGAAAACTCATAGTAATCTTTATAGATGTAGTGGATTTCAAAGAATCTGGAAAAACATCTTTAGTCAAATCTAATTTTGCAGACGCTTATTGAACATCAATTTCGGAAACGTGCTTGCCGGAACCTTCTCTTCTACGCAACATCAATTTTGAAAACGATCCTGCTGTATTCTCCTCTTCTACAAAATTATGTATCATTATTAACCTTAACGAAAGGTGCTTACCTGATACTCCGGCAGAATCTTGCATAGCTTGCAGAAGCTCTGTACACATAAGATGTACGTCCAATTCCGCACATATGCGCGCTACTCCATTCTTTAAGCAATAACTCAAATCATCATCCATCATTTAGTGCTAAAATTGCAACTCGGTTTCTATGGAAAACAAAATCCGGAACCTGAATTGAAATCTATGTGAGATGGCTGTTTCAATTGCACTTGCCATGTTTCCTTCCATGGCTGTTAGCCGATCCTCTCTTCCAATTAATTTGTGTGGTGTGTCCTATAAATCTGGATTTTACAAATAGTAACTCTGAAGCTTAACATTGTATATTTCTGAAATAAAAACAAATATTATACAATTAGTAGTGTATTGACTACAAAATATATAGAAAAGAAAAAAATTAAATTTAATAAACTAAAAATAAGACAAAAAGACAACAATTTGCAACTAGCATTTGACTGCTTGTGACACACTGGCTTTCTAAAATCAAGTATAGAAAGGAAGCTTTATGCTTTAGTTCTGTGATCATTGATGATCAACACGGCATCGTCCACGGCCATTTCCTCAACAATCAATTAACAGGTGACCAGATAACTGCTGACGAGGAAGAGATAGACGTTACCCTATCGTAGATTCTAATTGCAACGTACACAGACGTCCTGCGAAAAAATGTTCTATATGGATCAATATGAGAGCAACAGGTGACAGACAAGATGCAAGAGTACCTCCGCGTTATAGAGCAATGAGATATGCGATATTACGCGACCCACCGGCCGTGACACACAAGGCGAAGTACTCGGGACTTTTACTCGAACGCAGGCTCTTCTTCAAGCAGCGACCCAGGATGAAGAAGATGCATTGACTAAACAATCGAACCACTATGCCAATAAAATTGTTATTCCTATTTAGATATTCAATCTAATACCACAATCGATCTGCATTGTATGCAAAAGAAGGACCTGTGAAGGATAAATGGGCTCGTTTGTTGCGCGCAACTTAAAACATTAAACAACTCGACCCAGCTCATCAACTAAACACAGGCACTACCGTCATATTAGACCATAGAATAAGCTTCCATTGACGGCTTTAAGAACAAACGGCACTCATCATTGCAGAAGTACAACAACATAATTTAACTAAAGAATTTGTTATTAATTTTTGTTTTTGTAGCGGCTGCAGCATTGCCTCAATACTAAGCCAATGTTGAAGCCAAGACAACAATTAGCACACAAAACAAGTAACAGATTAATTGATTGTACTTCTATTCTATAATATTATAAAAATTGTTTGCTGCTGCGCCACTTTATAATATATTAAAAGCTTAAAAATTGTTTCTAATTGTTTCTATATTGTTAAACTCATTTAGCATTCGACATAAACACTTATCTCTACGCATACTTCTACATTTGAGCTCAATTTCAATGCATGCTTCACACATACAATCATACTTGAAGCCATCAGTAAGCAGTGAAACACTTATTTAAAACATTTAAAGCATTAATTAACAAATAATTAAACATTTTACAAGCAAAATACAGCAGAAACTAAAATAAACAAAAATATGCCGTTATTTAATTTTCAGTACTGCGCAATGCTTTATTACAAAATTTTACAACACTTTTCTGCACAGCTGTTCAGTTTACTCATGCGAAAAAAAATACATCGCCTGTCAAACAATTCTGGAAAGTAAAGCAGCACAACTGTTTGTTAAATTATTAATTAAATCAGTAAATTAAAGTATAAATTAATAAATATGGCGGCAAAGGTTGCAGGCGGTAATAACAAAGTATTTCAAAATGTAAGTAAGCCAACAGCGCGTAAAAAGTGTCTAGAAAATATGAGTAAGCACAAAGTAACCTCACTTTTGTGCGCAAGCAACAAAAAAAAACGCCGCCCTTGTATATAAACTAAAACTAAATAATTATATTTTATGCCACTCCCACAGCACGATGATGTACACATTACATTAGAGGATCAAGAACGCATTAACAAATTCGCCAAGCGTAATGCACGCATGGATGATCTCAAACTGGAGCTGGACATGAAGAAGAACGATCTGAAGAGTGTTGAGGAGGCGCTCGATGAAATTGAGCTATTCGATGAGGATGAAGATATACCATTCCTATTTGGTGAAGTATTTCTTTCACACAAGTTGTCAAAGACACAGGTAAAAGTTAAACAAGCAAGCAAGCAAATTATGTGTAAAAATTAAATTTCATAATTTTACAGGAACTGCTGCAAGAGGTCAAAGCGCAAACGCTCAAGGAAATTGCCAGCATTGAGGCGAAGGCTAGTGATATTAAGTCCGAAATGGCCGAGTTGAAGGCACATCTGTATCAACGCTTTGGCAGCAACATATCGCTGGAGAACGATGATTAAATGTGCAATTAAACTGCTACTGCTTCAATTTCTCACCTTAGATCGAACATTTTAATTTATACGTACAAAAAAAAAAAAACAAAACAATTTCGCATTAAAACGCTGCACTCGCCGCAAACGACAAAAAAAATATTTTTTAAAGCACAAAGAAATATATTATTAACAGCACAAGCAATAGCGTCACACCCATTCCGGCATACATGATCCACTTATCCTCGGTCAGCCGTCGTTCGATGAGTTTCATTGTATGATTGGATAGTCCTAAAGTGCTGCCAATAGCCATAATACGTTTCTGTGCACCTTGCAACGCACCACGCTGACTAATCAAACTATCCAGTATGCTGCTGCCGGAGGCAATCATATCATCAACGCCGCGATGTGCATTGCCCATTTGTGTGTGATGCTGCAGTTCGTAATCCATTTCCAGACATGTTTCCGGCGTATTACTGTTTGCCGTAAAGCGATGATTCAGTAGTTGTTCACGTTCGTTGAGTTCTACTTCACGGCGTGCGCGACGTTCACGCGCGCGTTGCAAAGAGCTTAGTAAATGTCGCAGATCGTATTTTAATTGATCAATGCGCAGCTTAGAACTCTGGCGCTGCGACAGCGGTACTTTGTATAAAAGTACATCAAGGCGATCACAGTTGCTGCAAGGTAAATGAAATGTTGTAAGTTTTTAACTTTATGCGGCAATCATTTAAACTTACGAATTCGCTGCAGTAATTTTCATTTGTATTTCATTTTCCACATCTAAAGTTGCCTCATTTGTTTGTATCGTTGATAGCCGCTGAAAACATTGTTCAATCTCTTTGAGAATGTGATTAGTTTGGTGATAGAGCGCCTCCATGGCGCCTGTTGGTATTATAACGAAATATATGGAATGATTTAATTAATAAAATATATTGCAGTGATAAAGGCGACGTCGTAGGCGTCGATTTGTTGACGCGTTGCAAGTTGATTGGGCACAGCTGACTTTGACAGCTTTGTATAGAGCAGCACAGTTGCTTTTTTATTATTTAATGTGCAATCAAATATAACAATAATCTGCTAAGTTTAAGTTTAAAATGCATGAACTGTATTCAAAATGCATAATTTTCAATTTTAATTGATATAAACCAAAAAATATTTTTCATACTTGTTGCTAACAAGTGTTGTAAAGTGTACTTAATGTGTATTTTCAACACTATTATAATATATAGCGCGCAATGCTGCAATTGAAAAAAGAAAATTTTAAGCGTTTTTAATTATAAAATGCAGTATTAAATTAAATATTATAATGTGAAAAGTTTTAACATTAGTAGGGCCGTAAATTTGTATGGAAACTACGCTAAAAGTATAGCTAACAGCACATTAGAAGTAGATTGCACATTAGAAACTATTACATCAATTTGCAAGCTAAAATAAACCGAATTAAAGAATTTTCATGCATGGTGACTTAAATGTTAATACAAAAATTTGATGCATACGCATACATAAGAAAAAACGTTCACACTTATTACATGTCAGTGTTGTAGAATAAACAAAATGTGTAAAATTTTACAGCACTTGTAAAAGCAGTAATTTTCCTTTGGATTTTTAGTTAGCATTAAGAAACACATGCGTTTGCACAAAAATTAAACGCTTTAAATGTGCTTTAAATGCTTGTTATAGCATTAAAACAATAAGCACTTACATTGGCGACAACGCGCTTAAAACCTGGCTGTCAAAAACCGTACGACAGTACAACAAACTACGAACGCGTCATCGCTGCGGATAGCTGTGTCTGCTTGAATGTTATCACACAAACGCAAAGTAGTTTGTTCTTCCATAAAAAGTTAACATTAAATTTTTTAATAAAAAACACAACGCGCGCGCCATGGAGGCGCTCTACCATCAAACCAATAATGTACTCAATGACATAGAGCAAAACATACAGAGCCTAGCACAGTTGGAATCGCGGGACGAGACTTTGTCTAAGGAGGAAGAGATAGACGTGGAAATTACTGCCGCCAATGAGTGAGTTGAATGCTTTTAAAAAAACCCAATTTAAATTTTATATTTCATTACTCAGCAAATGTTTGCGTCTCGATGTTATGCTGACAAAGGTGCCGCTGTCGCAACGCAAAGCCACAAAGGTGCGCATCGATCAATTGAAACACGATTTGCGCTATCTGCAACGTTCGTTCAATCAGGAGCGTGCAGCACGTCAAAGACGTGAAAAGGATCTGCGTGCCTGTGAAAATGCAGCAAAATTACGCTTTCATACTGCCAAGAAAAAGGTCAACAATAAAGGCGTTTCGTGTCCCAAATGTGGCGTTAAATATACAAACAATTCCGATGCGGAGGCACACAAGGACAAATGTGTGCTGGGCATTGCACAGAAACGCATAGTCTGCGAAAAGTGTAAAAAAACCTTTACCTATCGCTCCGGTTTGCATTATCATCGTCCGCGTTGTAGCGGACGTGAAGATGTGAGTGTGGCACTTATAATCATTTAATAGAAACGAATAATTATTAAATTTCTTATTCATAGATTGTCGATTTACAAAGTTCTGCCGGCAAATTTCTGCGCGAAACACTGCGTAAGCACTTAAATCCACAAGAATCCGGTCGTCATTTTGTCTACGTCATGTTGGATCTTTACGAAATGAGTGTCGACCGATCGTGGAGTTGTTTCTTGGATGCAGTATTTTATATTGGCATGGCTAACGGACAACGTCCACTACATCATTTCGAAGAAGCATTTCAAGATCGTGACGCAAATCTAAATAGCATGGACGATGCTAAGATAGCCAAAATATGGGAAATCTGGGATAGAGGTGAAGGCGTTGGCATTGTCGAAATTTTTCAAAGTTGCTGTATGGTTGAGGCTGAAATACTGGAAGCTTCTGCCATACAGGCAATTGGTCCGGAGAACATTACAAACACACATCTAGGCACTATATCGGACATTGCACAGCATTGGACCGAAGAGGAGATTAGCAATCTCGGTACACATGTGCTTATGACAATTTTCTTAAAGATACAAAAAAACAATAATTCAATTTACTTCTACAAACTGGAAGATGCGCAAATTGAAGATGCATAGAAACGGATGATTTAGTATATTTTGTGGTTCAGATTTATTTTATTTTCTATTTTATTTTATTATGTATTTAGATATGTTAGTACCTACTTAATGAATTGTATATCTTTAATTAAAATAATTCGAGTGAAATTTCCAGAAAACAAAAAAGACCTGTGCGTAAGGGCGTATTAAGCTGTCCTCAAAGTGGGAACTGTTACGCCATTGCCTGTGTCGTATAATATAGTTTTGAGTTCTATAAAATGCTAACTGATATGACTTGGTGCATTACAAGTGGATTTACAATAAATAGCGATAAAGAAAAATAATGATTTATGTTTATTTAAATGTAACAAAAGCTTAAGCAGGGTGCATTCAAACCAGACATGGTCCCAAAACTTCTAAGGCAGAGTTTGGTATACTAGCTTTGGAAAGCCACGAAATATTTAAATCTGGAAAGAAATATGGTGTCACAGCCATTAAAATAAACCTTGTCAGTCATCCCATAGACTGGACGAACAAAAAGCTGAAATGGATTTGATTCAGCAATAGCTACTTCAGGTAATTTATCTGATAAGTGGAAATTCGTGGAGGAAATTTTTAAGCCTAAGTCAAAACCTGATAAATCAGAAAACAAGTTCCTCTCATGACTCTAACTTTAGTCCTTTTAGACCCTCAAAATATGTTACTCAAAACAGTTCTCAGCTCAAATATATTCTCTCACCAACACCTCGTCCTGAAACTTTATGAGCACGGACTATCTCCAGAAGTAAATATTAAACAGCTGTGCAAGTAAGTTTTCTGTGGAGTGATTACTTGGGGGGTGGTTTGGATTATGCGCAGATGTACAATATGCTCCTGCTATGAAATTGAGAGTAGACACCTGGAAAAAATGTCACAAAGTAGTTAAAAACATTGGAAAATTGTGCTATTGCTAAAAAAAATAAATAAATAGGAGCAAAAGAAATATAAATAATTGCCATTTTTTTAAAAAAAAAAATGGTCATACAACGCAGCTGGAAGATACTAAGTGAGTCTGGCTCTAGTTCGTCAGCAGAGGCCAATAATCGTTCACCGACATCATCCTCGGATGATTCGAATTGTTCAAATCAAACAGCACACTCAATGGTCAGTGCAGCTAGTCCGACAGCAATTAATAAAATGGTTGAATCTGTGCCAACAATGGCACAGAATTCAGCAGAAACGCAATTGAAATATGTAACCACGCCGTATATGGCGGAATCCATGTTGCAACGCTTAAGGCAACGGAATGCAAGCAATAATAGCGCAGAGTCTGCTATGCGTTCACTGGAGTTGGTGCGCATCTGTGTGCAGCAGTCCTTTGATAAGGAAATTAATGATACTATACAAAGATTTATGGAGGTATGTAAAGGATTTTGTAAAAAAAATAATTTTATTTTAAATATTTTAAATAAATTTTGTCTATCTTTAATAGAACTACTTCAAGCCAGCATTTGCTAATATTAAGGAGAACTTAGGACAAAATGCAGTTAATGAAGAAATGGTGCGTCGTATTTTTAATATTCTTTTAATTTTTTAACTAATATATCATTTAACTACAGCTGCAAAAAATGTCCTGTGCGCTGCTTGAGAATGCCAAGGCGCAGTACAATACAATACGCCAACGCCAAATGATGCCAATGGCGGAGGACTATCGTGTAGCACGTAAACGTCCTGCCGCTAAGCCTGCTGTAGAGTCAAGAACTAAACAATACAATATCGCTGTGCCGGTCATACAAGGCGATGCAAATCCAATTGAAATAAGAACAATAACTAAGGTGCACACAAAACCACCAAACATATCAGCAGCGCCTGCCAACCAACCCACAGTTACACCAACTACTACACCTGCTGCTGCTACTGTTGCCAGCACTACGGCAGCTACTACGCCCACACCACATATGCGTCGACAGATATTCTGGAACACTGCACACATTTCCACCAGCACCAAATTCGTTTTGGATTTACAGGCTAATATTTCATTCGGTTTCGGCACGGATGGCAAAGAGCGGCTAGCCAGTAAACATCCGGAACTAATACGCTACCTACCAGATGGCGAGGATCGTGATTGGTTAGCGCGTCAGAATATAATACCACAACAGAATCGCAGCTCACGTTTTCTATTTCTCATACACGAAGAAGTTTGTCGTCTGCAGACACATGAACTCTACAAGAACAAGTCAAACATTGATCTGACGCTAATGTTGACCTTTACTGTGCCGGATTTCATGATACAAAAGATGAAATTATTTTTCGTTGATCTAAATATTAAGAGTCGTGGTCTAATAACCAATTCATTTTCGATTGGCAGTGCTTTGCAGGGTAATAGTCATCTAAGAAACTTGCTACAAGGCGTACAGAGCAATCATGCAGCGGTCGGCGGTACAGCGCCAAGCACTGGCACAGTTGAAACCGTGAGCGGGGAGAGTAATGTAAATGGTGCTGGTGGTAATCTACTAATGACAGCTAATAGTAATAGCACCGCCGTAAGAACCGGTAGTACTTTGAGTTCATCGCATGCAACATTGAGCGCATTGCTTAGCGGCAGCACGACAAAGGATAACAATGAAATGCGAAATCGCTATTTGCTCGAGCAATAAACGTGGAATATGGCGGATTTAAGCGTTATAAATAATACTTCTAAACTTATACAATATAGTGTATAATAATTTCAGTTTAAGAGGCCACAATTTGTTCTCTAAAAAATCGTCCTTGCTTTATAGTCGCGTGTTAGGCTCGATAAATAAGAAACTTGTTAGATAAACCGCGTTCAACTTAACGCGGCACTCTAAAACTGCCGCTAAATAGGATAAGTTCTCTTAATCGTGTTGGTCTTCCATGCCTCCTTTAATGGCTCGCGAATACAATGACTAAACTTTACAAAATGTATATTTAAAGGTTAATTTAGAATAAATGCTGTATCTACTGTATTTAAATTAAAATATAAATAAAGAAGGATCAAGAAAAGCGGAAGTTTGAGAATGTTGAGAGGTTATGCGACAGCATTGAAGCTCGAACATTTTACCAGAGAGTCAAGCTACTGACCGAAAGTTTTAAGCACGAAGTAACTAATTGTAAAGACGAAGTTGAAATCTGGTTAAAGATCCACAGGAATCACTGAGATTTTAGAGGAGTCATTTTTCTAACCTACTCAGAGGCGATGAAGCACACAATTCCGGCGATAGAGAAATGACACCGGAAACACCAGTTAATGATGGCACAATTGTAGAGCCACCGGACTATAACGAGGTCATTTCGGTTATTAAAAAGCTGAAAAATAGCAAAACGGCAGGCTCTGATGGACTGCTAGCTGAGTTATTTAAGACCGGCGGCGAAGAGTTGGTTAGGAGTATGCACCAACTTTTGGGCAAGATATGGTCCGCTTAACGCATACCCAATGACAGGAATCTCAGTGTTCTCTGTCGTATATTTAAGAAAGGCGACCCCGCTGTTTGCGCCAAATACCACGGAATAAGTCTCCTTTTCATTAGATGTAAGATTCTGTCGCGCGTATTGTGTCCTATTACACAAAGCCATATATGGATTCACTGATAGGACTATATCAGTGTGGCTTCAGACCAAAAAGTTCGACCAGTGACCAAATATTCATATTACGACAAATCCTGGAAAGGTTCAAAGTTTAACAAAGGCACACACCACCTTTATGTCGACTATAAAGCCGCTTTAGACACGCCGATATGAACGAAGTTTTTCGACGCCCTGCCTGCTCTAGGTAACCCGGCAAAGGCCATTCGTCTACGGAAGGGTAGGAAAGAGCCTCTCCAAACCCTTTGATGCGTTGTTGTGTCACTTTTTCAATCTTGTGATGGAATACATCCTACGCCAGTGACCATACATACAGAATATATAGGGCTCGATCTTACTAAAGGAAAAGATGCTGCTCGCGTATGCCGATGATATTGATATCATCGATACACAGGAACGGCGAGTCAGCCAGGCGATCTCAGAGATTGAAAAACAGTCTCCGGTCATCGGTTTAGCGGTGAATAAGGACAAAACGAAGTTCTTGGTGTCATCTCGCACTCCTTCATCGCGTCTTGGACGGTCAGTGACGATGGAGAATTTCAAATTCTATCTTGAATCCGAAATGACCTGCAACCACAACTTTAGCCTGCAGATCTGGCGAAAAATCACGCTTGCAAATATATGCTTTTTTGGGTTGAGCAAGCAATTAGAAACCCCTCTCTCAAAAGACGAAAATCAAGATCTCATATACGAAGCTGATACTCCCGGCCTTACTGTATGACGCAGAGGCATGGACCGTGATTGAGTCAGATGAAACAGCTAAACATGGGGGCCCAAATTTGATTGCAGGACGCGAAAATACATGAAGACCAGGCACGTGTTGGAATGACTAGGTATAGAGAGATCTCTCCGTACTTTTCATCCAAAACTGGCTGCAGCGCGCACAAGATTACGGAAGCTGGCGCGACTTTCTAATGCCTTCATGAACGAAAGACGGCTGAAGGCCATTTAAGTAAGTACATGCAATAATTTTTATTTATATTGTATAATTTATTACCATGTACAGTTTGTGTATAATTACGTTATTGAAAATAAGATTTAAAATAAAATAATAGCAGTTACATAAGTATTATAAACTAGTTAATATTTGTGCTTTTATACCCTGCACACAATGTCAATACACAACTACTATAACATGCCATAAAATTGTGTGAAAGGCATTAAGTTACAACATTTGTTAATCAATTTTTTGTTTTCTGTTTTTTTTTTTTTTAAACACTATCTTCTATCTGTGCATCCTCCAATTTGAAAAAATAAATGGAATCATTGTTTTTCTGTATGTTTAAAAATATTGTCATAAGCACATGCGTGCCGAGATTATTTATCTCATCCTGCGTCCAATTCAAGGCAATGCCAGATATTGCGCCCAAACGTGTATTCGTAATATTATCCGGACCAATGGCCTGTATGGCAGCAGACTCTAAGATTTCGGCCTCATTCATGGAACAATTTTGAAAACCTTCTACGACACCGACACCCTCACCTCTATCCCAGACTTCCCAAATCTTGGCAATTTTATCTTCATCCATGGTGTGTAGTGTAGCATCACGATCGCTAAACGCTTGATCGAAGTGATGTAGTGGACGTTGACCATTGCCCATGCCAATATAGAAAACAGCATCCAAGAAACAGTTCCAAGATCTATCGACGCTCATTTCGTACAAATCCATCAAAACATAGACAAAATAGCGTCCAGTTTGTTGTGGATTTTCAAAAGTACGTAGACTATCGCGTAAATATTTGCCGGCAGCGCTTCGTTCGTCAATAATCTGTGTAATAGCAAGAAAACAAAGAATATCAAAGAATATTATAAGAATAGAAATTTGTTTTATTGATTTCAACTTACATCTTCACGGCCACTGCAACGTTTGCGATGATATTGCAGTCCGGAACGGTAGGTAAAGGTCTTTTTACATTTCTCACAAGTCAAACGCTTGTGTATAATGCCCAGCACGCATTTGTCTTTGTGTGCCTCCGCATCCGAGTTGTTCGTATATTTCACGTTGCATTTTGTACAACGCACGCCTCGCTCCGATGGCATTTTGCTTGCACGGTTGGACCAAATCTAAATACGGCCAACGGACGAAACTGTCAGATATTTACAGTTCAAAAACAGTACGCGCCACAACAGTACTTTGTGTACAGCTCGACCAAGGAATTGTTAAATTTGTTTTTCTTGCGAAATTCACTCTGTGCAGCAATTATTGTTCAGGCTATGTTGGCTGTGTGCGTGTTAGTGATGGTCAATGTTGTTTTAAAATATATCGATATTTATTAAAATATCGATACGATATTCTTAGTCTATATTCAGAGCCACATTGCACTTGCAAAGAGTATTAAGAAAAGTAGATGAGGAATGACATTGTGCATGTGAGTCAAACAATAAAATGCATTTAATTCGATGTTAAATAAATGTAATAATAATAATTTATATAAACATATTAGGTTATTGCAAAACTTAGCAGAAATATACTTCGCTCATATTTTTCGCTACAGTTTTTGGTATTAAAATACATATGTATCGCCAAACACCGGTTTATATAAATACTTTTGAAGCAGTATCGATATAGTAACCTTATGAAAGTTGCTTTTGAATACAATTTTATTCGATTGCACACGATACTCCCACAGCTGAGTCACTTTCCATTTGTTGTTTACATATGTAAATCAAGAAAAGCTTGAAATATTTTGTTATAAATGCATAAAAATGTGTATTAAATAAGCTTGAAAGTTGCCAAACGAAATTATTCTATAAATTAGTATCGAATCATACATATTTTAAAGTCTGTTCGCAGAATTTTGATGAAAACTCCAGCATTAGCCCATTAGTTCTTAGAAAATATTTAAAAACAAAGAAAGCATAGAGTTGTACAGAATTGGATTTATAATACTATATTTTCATTTGATCTTAGCTCACTAGCTGCCTACAAACTTACAAGTCATTAGGTGAAAAGCATCTTTCGTGAGCGACTGATTTGAGCAATTCCAAATGACATTATTTTATAAATTATTAAATCGTAGCAATAAGCTTTGAAAGCTTAAGAAAACGCCAGCATATATAATAGCATCTCAAGACTTTATTATGCTGCACATCGAAGTTTTGACCTTCAATCGGTTTATTCACTTGTTCATGAAAACGGCCAATACTTATTAAAAAAATTTAGGAACTAGTTTGCAAGCTAACATTAGAGATTCAAACGGACAGACAGATTAACTGCTGACAGTCTACAATAGCTTTGCTTTAGTTACAGCATTGTAAAATATATTTTGCATATTTTAAGCACACATATACACCAAATATTTTATTAAATTGCAATCACAAACACTTTTTATGCGTATTTGAAATGCAGAAATCGTTTGCTTTGCAATATTTTACCATTAACTATGGTCAATTTTAGTATATTTTATTGACGCACACTGTGCGGTGACACTTGGGGGAGAATAGCATAAACCACAATGGCGAATACGTCGAGTACCGGTGTTGGTAAGAAATTATTACAAAAATATAGCATAAATTGCACAAATAAACGGTAATTAATACACGTCGCGTAATGTGCATAACGCCAGCGTTTTAAAATGCAAAATTCGTGTGCGGAAAATATGCAAGAAAACGTGATTTTTTAAGTGTGCACGAGTGACTGCTAATCGGTTTTTTTTTTTTTTTTTTTGTATTGAGCGAGTAAAGAAGTATGACTGAACAAACTGCTTCCCCCTGCCCTATTCTATCGTCGACGTTGTCGCCGCATGTCCGTCTTCCGTTGCTGCTGCTTCTGCTTCTACTGCGGACAACGATGTGTGAAAATGAGGAAAAGAAAGCAAATGCAAAGAAAATCATATCTCGGCATTTATATATTTTATACAAATTATGAACAATTTTTCGTTAAGGTTATTATGCGATTTTTCCATTGCGCTGAGAAAATGCAATGCGGAGATTTTTAATTTTGCGGCCAATGCGAAAATTATTCAAAGAATTTATGACACTTCATGACTTGACATATTTTGTGCACCCTACTCCAGCGCATGTGGTGCAAAGCAACACAAACACAGAGAAAGACTTTGTCATGGCCGTCGTCAGGCGGTGCTAGATGGCAGCCTGACTGGCTAACTGAATGAATGACTCGTTGCACCATATCCTTTGACATTGTTTTTAAATTAATTTTCATTGTTATTTTACATTCTGCTATTTTAAACGGTTTCTCTTGCTGCAGACTATCATTTCATTTTTTCTAATTAGATTAGGCAGCATTTATGTTTGACGCGGCTGCATGTCTGCAATAGGTAGTGCAGCGTGGCGGTACGATGTCGTTCGTCCAGCGATATGCATGATTTTTTGCGTAAATGACGGCGCTACGGCTGACGCCGCCGCCGCCACCACAGTACACCACACCCAATCGCGCTGCCAGCTGACAAGCTCATTATCGCTCAAAGAACTCTGTTTCCATGTCTGTTTTGAATTATTTGCGGGCGGTCGGGCAGGAAGTGTGGTGGGCGTAAAGCAAACAAACACTCAGGCAGACATATACTCGATTATATATATATATACATATTGGTTTACTTTGCATTTCGGTGGGGGCAACATGCTAATTGGCTCACATACAGAGTCAGCATCACCTGCATCTGTTGTGATTTCTTGTTTTTTAATTGTTATCATTTTTTTATGTTTATTTAGTGGTGCCTCGGAATTTCCGATTACTGGAGGAGTTGGATCAGGGCCAGAAAGGCGTAGGCGATGGTACTATATCATGGGGTCTCGAAAACGATGACGATATGACACTAACATATTGGATTGGTATGATTATTGGCCCGCCAAGAGTAAGTAATGGAAGTTAAGTACAATTCGGTCGCATCACAACTGTTTTTAATTCTACTTTTAGACACCATTCGAAAATCGTATGTATTCTTTAAAAATTGAATGTGGAGAACGTTATCCGGACGAGCCTCCTACGCTTAGATTTTTAACAAAAGTTAATATAAATTGCATTAATCAGAATAATGGCGTGGTAAGTTGTATATATATATATGATATAATTTAAGTTAATTAATAAGTTGCGAATTATAGTAGAAAAAAACTTGAAACTGCGCGTCTAATTGGGTTCATTGTGCAGCAGTTATTTGCGGAAATAAGTGACTTCAGTTGATGATTTTACATTGCAAAATATTTGCGTAGTTTGTTTATGTTTAAGGTTAACAAAGTGGGCGGTTTTGTGAGAGTCATAAACAACAAATTTCTGGTTTAAACGCCATTGCAGTCTGTATTCAAAACTAATATAAAAAGCAAGTTTAGTGAAATGCATTCGTAGCGCAGCGCATAACTCATCTCCAAAGATTTGCTAATACTAGTCAAGATTTATGAAATACGATGACTAAGCAGTGCGTGCCAAAACTAAGCCATTTTGTCTATGTGCATAAAATTGGCGTTTCAGCGTAGTTGTGCTATAATCCAGTATTAAGCTATGCCATTAGTTTTTTTTGATGTGGCTCAGCAGAGAAATACCCTTTTGTGGCATTCGTTGAAATCACCTTTTGTCGAAATGTTAGCTTTTTTACATTCATATTTTTAACATTGCCTGCTATCCATGACACATAGATTGTTGCTATATAGTTGGGACAATGTTAGATTGTTTATTAGCATATTATTTGCCCAAAAGTGTTCCGGTAGTTTAGATTTGTATTTGTCGCTTAGATTTGCGGCGACGTAGCTGCTCTCGCTGAACAATTGCATACATCGTGGTAACTGCTTATTAGCCGTTGTCAGGGTTTGGCTATCATACACCTTCAAAGAACAAATTACAGGTTTAAAGTTGGTCAATTTTCATATCAAAGCATAAACATCGAGGCTATTGTTTATTCTTTCAATAGCTTTTGACTAGCGGCTGCAAATTCACTGCTTTGTCTGGGCTTTCTGATCATAGGAACGGCTGTTACTTTGTACTTCGCATGATATCTCTGTTTAACTGCAACATCTAGAAGACAAATTATAATGGTGAGAAGTCCTCTAGGCTCATTACAGTATAATCTTTTAGAGCAATGTTGATTATGGTATTAAGTAAGATGTATAATGAATCCTTGTGCTTCTCCGCGGCTCAGTTTATTATAATAGGTTGGTCTGAGAATTGCTTTCCAATGAACTCCGCTGTGAGATCTCACTTTGTGTATTTTGTGGTTGGAGATTTGCACAAAATGACCCGAAATTTTGTTCACTTTTGTGCTGGATGACAAATGGACTCGTTTTTTAGTTCTAAAATGTGGAAATTGGAGCTTAAAGTAGTGAACGTTGTTAAGTTGTGTGGTTCATTTAGAATAACCTCTTCTTCCAACCCATCTCAACGAGCATTGTCTAGCTATACCTATAAATCAATGTCTTTAAGGGTGATGTCTAAACTTTTCTGCATCATCGAATAATATACTACTCGAATATTCTCACAATTTCTGTGTGAAAGGCATTGACATGATATGTCTTAATATTTTGTATCTGTAGTCTTTTAAGCGCTTTCTTTTTTGATTTACTGATTTTGAGATCTGCTGTCCTGTCCGAATTTCTTCTTTATATTTATAAAAAAGTTAGTTAGGCTTTTTACTATAACAGCCGCAAATCTGGAGCGATTATTATCTCGAGCGGCTTAGTTTATATCCTACTCGTAGGTTGCACCAGCTCTAAGTTATTTATGGTTTATATCCTGCTTATTGCTATCATAATATATGAGTTGTCCATAAGTCAAAACAAATTTTTTTAAATCATATTTATTAAACCGTAAATGGTAAATGGACGAGAAAAATCAATATAGTCGTATCATGTTCATAGTTCCATAAGTTTGAATAGCTAAATATAGGCATCTATAAAAAAAGTTTGAGCAAATGTATGTGCATATAAATGAAAGAAAATTTTTAAAGCATTAAAAGTCTTTGTCATTTCTAAATGAACGCTGAAATTTTAGACATTTTAAGAATTACAGCAACTAAACTTGGTTCATCTTTCAAATTTTGAATATTTAATTAATGTGCCACCACCACTATATGGTCTAGGTTCAATAACAAGCTTTAACAACTCAAAACTTCAAATAAATAGACCAGATATTTATATAGAAGGCATTAACTACCACTCCTTTATGGATTGATAGACATGCTAAAGAATTGTACGTCACTTTATACTAAGTCTTTAACTTAGAAATTATGGAGCCAACGAAGTACAATAAAGTCTTCATCATGTCTTTTATATCAATACTCAAAAGTAGACATATGATTTATCTAAGTTCTTAAGGATTTCACTTAGAAGCAGGAAGTTGGACTTGTCTCCATTTTCATAAAGCTCTTTAAAATATTACAACGTCTCCTTTATTTTGGTTATTGTTGTCCATACAGCTTTCAAACAAAATTGTTGCTGATGCTCCTCAATAGATTTACTTTACTCTTTCTCTACTATTTCCTAGTCTCGTAAAAGATAAGACGCAGCCATCACATTTGTCATGTGAGTACTTGCTTACTTAAATGGCGTTCAACTGTCTTTCGGACATGGTCGCATTTTGAAAGGCGCGCCAGCTTCTGTTTTTTTGAAAGATCTCTCCATACCTGGTCATTTCAACGCGTGCCCGGTCGTCCTCTATTTAAGAGTCCTCTAATGAAGTTTGGGCCCGCCATGTAAACCATGCATGCTGGAGCTCTTTCATCCATTCGAATGAGGTGACCAGCCCAGTGCAGCTGCTGTTATTTTATGCGCTGGACTATGTCAACCTCATCGAATAGCTCATACAGCTCGCGATTAATACGGGACCCAAACTCGCCTCCGACTCTAATAGGACCAAAAATCCTGCGGAGAATTTTCCTCTCAAAGATTTCCAACGCCGTTTTGTTTGCTCTGCTCGAAATAGCATCTATTTGTTGTTGCTGGTTATTTCGGATGCAAGATGGACAAAGTTTTCTACAACATTGAAATTTTCCTTCGTCACTGATCGTCTCGATGGTGGCGTACGTGAAGACACCAAGTACTTCGTCCTGTACTCATTAACCGCTAAAAACATTTTTAAAGTCATCAACATCTACAATGTCCTCAAATTTAGGGGATTGGGTTCTTTCAAAACCACCTCCCACTTTTGGAATTTAATGAGATCTTTTTTTATATCAACTTGTGGGCAATCGCTTCAAATTCATGTAGGTAGCCTCAATATAATACCTAAGACCCACTCATGGATTTTTTATGAAATCTTCTTTTTATCAGCTTAAAAGTGGGTATAGTTGCTTCTATTCACAGCGGATTCAAACCGCGAAAATCCATAGAGCTGTGGAAATTTTGTTTTTTAAAAGATTTAAACGAAATATTTTATTTTTCCTCAAAAACTTCAAAAAAGTCTTGACTTTATGATTTGGGCCTATAGCCTCCTATTAGCTCCATTACTCCTTGATATTGGTAATTTTTTAATATTTTAAAATTTTGTTCATACAAAAACTTAGAAGGGTGGGTATTTTTTGTATGAGGGCTACTATTTGTTGTGGTCCGATCTGAATATCAATGGAATATTTTATAAGGATTAACAAATGGTAGACTAAATTTGGAGTTTCTTGCTAACTCAGTAGGAAGACTAGGTTAGTATGGTTAGTGTCCTCCCGTGCTTAGAGCACAATTATAAGTGAAAAAAAATTATATCGTCAATTCGACGAAGAAGTAACTTCCAGGTTTGTCCCTGCAGTGTAATGGTTCTCCGTAACCAACAATACTTCTGCGATGTCTGATAAAGAAAAAGTTTTGAAACTGTAAGTCGCTAATTTGACGAAGAAGTAACCTCTAGGCTTAGCCTTGTAGAGTGATATTTCTCCATAACCAACAATACTGCGATGTCTGAAGTTTTGAGGACAAAATTTAGGAACTTTTAAATGTTATTCTCTCATTCGAATCTGAGCTGCGTTTAGGCGGAGTTATTTCATAGAACGCATAGGAGCGGCTCTAAATGATACAATAACGGGTTAAGCTGTTTAGAAACCTAAACTCTCCGACAAAGTATAAATGAAATAAAGATGTGAAATCGGAAATAGTTTGACACATTATTAGTTCAATGGTACAAAAGTCGAGAAAATCAGTGAAAGGAAACTTTAAGTCTTATACATAAAATCCTTTAATTAAAAACTTCCTTACTAATAATCTCTTCTACATTAATTTACAGGTCGATCATAGATCCGTGCCCATGTTGGCCAGATGGAATCGCGAGTATACCATAAAAACAATGCTTCAGGAAATACGTAGGATTATGACTGTGAAAGAGAATCTGAAATTGGCACAACCACCAGAAGGCAGCTGTTTTTAGTCGCGTCGTTCCATTGAGGGCTGAACAAAACGAAGATCAAGCTTAGCGTCGTTTATATTGCTTTGGAGCCGGACAAGAGAAGAGTGACAAAAATGAAAAAGATATAGAAAAAACAAAAACAGATATAGAGTTGGGAAAAGTGCGAGTAAAGTTTTAAAAAGAAGTTATAAGAACAACAAATAAAAGCAACAAAAAATATAAGGAAGACACACAGTTTAGTTGAAGAAGATGGGTGATGCGTTGCTGCGGCTGCCGATTTAAATGAAAATAAAACAGAAAACAAAAACAGAGGATAATGATGATGATGATGATGCTGTTGCACTGGCTGCACCAACAACATTCAGGATAACTCTAGTTACAACAACAACATCAAATACAAATTTAATAGTTAAACGCAGCTATAACTAAATAAAACAACAAAATAATTATATATATATAAATAATTGTATAAAAGAAATAAAGAATTGCGAACGGTAGACAAAAACAGAAAAAAGAAATGCAAGTAAATTAAAAAAAAAAAATGTAAGAAGCGAAGAAGAATTCTTTTCGAAGGTAAAACTTCGAAAGGATAAGAAGGCCAGCAACGCGCACTCTGTCCTCATCTACGCGCCTCGCCGTGGTCGTCGTCGTAGTCGTCCTCCCTTCCGTTGTCGTTTATCGTCGTCGTCGTTGTCGTCGTAATGATTTCTATTACTCCTTTATTATTATTATTACTATTATTATTATTATGCGAGAGAAGAAATAGTGCAAGTAAAAGAAGCAAACATTTAAAAGAAATTATATAAAAAAAAAAAAAAAAAATTATTTTACTCAATTGCTGCATCAACAGGAGAAGAAGAAGCGAGCAAATACCAGCCACAATGCATGCTGCAAATCATATTAATTATTTATGCATATAAAAGAAAAACTTCTTTTTTTCATTTCATACTATTTTTCTTTTATATACAATATTTTCTGTGCTTTCTATCTTTCTTTCCAACTTAATACAAACCAGAGAAATTAATTTAAAGAAAACAATATAAAAGTATAAATAAATAAAAAACAAACAAAAAAAAAAAAAATTAAGACTATTATGTATGATGCAATGCAAAGATAAGCTAAAAGATGAAACAAACAGAAGAAGAAAAAAATTAAGAAAATTGCATAAGAAATTAATGAAGAGAGAGAAAAAAAATACGAAAATAAAACAAGCAACTTTTTTTAGATAAAACAATATGCAATAAATTAAAGAAAAATGCAAAAAAAAAAAAACGAACGTGGAGCAGCAGTGTTTGTGAATGCTGATGTTGAAGAGTAGCCAGGTGAGGTACGGTGGGTAGGTGTGCTGCTGCTGTTGCTCCTTTTATGTTGAAGGACGGCGTATGATTAATTTGTCAACAATTTATCACACACACACACACACTCAATCACACAAACACACGCATGGAAAGGCGCCATTAAAGAAACAAAAAATAAATAAATAAAAATAAAAGAAATTAAAATATAATAAAAACGAATTAAATGAGAAGAAAATAAGTAATGAATATATACTAAATAAAATGATAAAAAAAATATAATATTTAAATTTAATTATAATTGCATAAGCTTCAAATAAAACAATTAATAATCCAAAAAAATATAGTGCGTTCGATTTTATTGAACTACACGGCTACTTCAAGTGCTGGAAGTTTGGAGTTTAATTTATTATTTGTGCTAGTAACTCCAAATATGAATTGAGGAGCACATTTTATAGTTTTTCGATTTAGTTTCAATGCCGGAAAAATCTAAAATCAAATTCAATTCCGGAATACATTCAAATCATATTTTAAATTAGGCGTTATACAGTGAAAACTCTCCTAACGGAGACCTCTAATAGGCCGGCACTCCCCTTTAGACGGACATTTTCCCTTATACCATTGTTTTTCAGTACTTTTTCGAACATTTTCACCTCTTTTAAACGGATCCCCTTTTAACCGGATGCGCACAACATTTTTTTTAAAAATTGTGACAAAATAACTCTCTTAGCCGGACGCGAAACCCTCATAAACGAAGGTGAAGTACGTAAATACGTTATAAAATGTACGTGGAAATAAAACAAATTAAATTGGGGATTTCCCCGAATGAAATGTTTTAATTCATTTTGCTTGCATGGCAGAATTTCATTTTGATTCAGAAACTTTTCGGTAACTTTGGAGCATCTAACGGTTGGCAGCAAAGGTGGCGAAGTAGACACAACATAACTTTGCGATGTGTATCGGGTGACGCTGCTAACAGTTATTAGAAAAACTTCCATCAATTGGTTATAGGCCGCAGAATATTTATAACGCTGATGAGACAGGCATCTTTTTCAGAGCTCTGCTAAACAAAACTTTACCGCTTAAGGCCGAAAAATGCCATGTTGGAAAACATTCCAAAGCGAGACTCACAGTCCTCTTTTGTGTGAATTTTGCTGGAGAGAAAGAAAAGCCACACGTTGTTGGGTAAGCTGCACGTCCTAGTGCTTTTGCCTCCCTACCGAAACTGTATGCCAAGTGCAATAGCTCCCAAAATCTTCAATGATTCTTCGCCATATAGCACGATCGGAAATATATCTCTGAGAACGCTTTGCCAATTCGTCGTTCTTGTGCATTCTGTACAAATGTCGACCCTAGAAATTCTATATAACGATTTTTATTAAGATTGAATAAAAAGTGTGGGGCTGGATTCTAGATATATCCACAGACAATTCGGGGATGGTTAGGTTGACTCTACAACTGTGTTCGTATAGTTTATGCGTGGCATATAAATGAGCTGTGTTTGAGCCAAAACTTTTGGTAAGTAGTTGTACGAGATCAGGAATTATTTCTTGTTTCAATCCTCATCAAGCTTCATTTTGTCGATCGAAGATTTTAGCATCAACCTTACCGCAAACTTACCACTTCGGTATTTTCGGAATAGCTTTGAAAGAGTTTTAAGAGATGATGCATTTGTTTAAAATCCTCTCCGTATCCTCAAGATATATGTGAGCATGGCAAACATATCACCCGCTTCATGAATAGGGCTGCCAAGAGAGTCATTGGTTATTCAAAAACTGTGACAATTCTGTAAATGTATAACAAATTGCTCAACTAATATAATATCAATGGCCGAAATTATGTAATAAATTAATTTTAACATTCATGTCTTATAATACACAAGCAGTTCATGTGTAATTTGATTTAAGTGACTGACGTTTTGTTGACAAAAGCATTCTGAATTGGCGAAGGCACCATTGCACTTGGGTTGAGTTGACTTCTGTGATTATTCCTAGTGTGAATAACTCGTTCGCAAAAATTTTGGTAGCCGGAATTTGGCGTACGCGCCGTCCCGACATTAATAAATTTATTGGGGGTAAGATATGGGACTACAGTAGTAACGACATAGTAGGACAAATACTTTCCAAGGGTCTAGTCAATCTTTTTATTGCTATTTGCTTGTTGGATTGGAAAAGTCTCTGTGCATGGTCGAAAGTGGGACCTATTTGTTAGGGGTGTCTGAAACAGATATTAGTTCAACATATCGCATATGCGCCAAACTTGGAAACTTAACACGATTATTTGTCCCTATTTCATCTACATATATACCAAATTTCATCATTCTACCTTAAATGGATGCAAAGATATGATAAATTTTGTTTATCGCTTCTATGAGGGGTGGGGCATAGTCCTCTCCGATTTGGATCAAACTTAAAAGGACTATTTTTCCAATATTCATGTACACCAAACTTCACGCTTGTACTACATATCGCTGCGAATATATTACGAATTTTTTTGTCGATTGATTGTGGGCGGGGCATTACCCCCTCCGTCGGACAGGGGCGGAAATTCAATGATTTCAAATAAGCATTGATCTCATTAGCGGCTATGTATTGTGGAATCACTGGAAAAGTTTCGAGAAAACTATCTGCCAACAGTATCAATGCACCGCCGCACAGTTTGCGCTTATCACGAATGACTTATCTTGCAATAAACGACATCTTGTAAGCCATGGCCCACACCTCTATATTATTGTTGCAAGTTCTTGGGCTGGCCATAAGATTTGGAGATATTGCAAATGGAGTGCTCATTGATTTCTATGTTCAACGGCAGCTTTTGTGCAAGCATCCTCTTATGAAGCTACGCAAATGCTAGAAGATGCGAATGCAATTTGTTTTATAATTCCTTTCGGAGCTTATAACAAACAAAAGTTGGGCAAATTGGTCCACTAATTCATGAGTGACACTATTACCTTCCCATTTTTATTATATATCTATTTATAGCTAATCAGTTCTATTCCGGTATTCAGCTTTGCAAACATTTTGCGAAAATTAATTCATTAAAAAGTTAAATTTTTCATATAATGGAAGTCGTTCACATGTAATTCATATTCCTCGAAACAATTTGAAATCGATAAGATCTGTCAAAAGACAATTATTTTTTGTAGAAAAAAAATTTGCCCGTAGTCATAAAAGAGGTCAGCGCACAGCTCTAGTAAATGCTAAGCAATTGTTTAAATTTTTGCCTGATAGCATTATAGATTTTGAATGTTCAATGCCAGACAATGGAATCGAGTGTAATCTAGAACTAGAACAGTGCTCGACATTCAAAAAATATTAATTTAACAATGAAAGCAATGCAAATTTAAAATATCTATGCATACTACTGTGCCGCATACTCTTGTCCCCATTTGCGGGAGACACTATGTCCAAATGTGCACTATCATGTTGTTGTATAAGAGCACTTTTTTCTGTGTATTTGAGAGACTGTGCTGGAGATCTACTAAATCCTCAAAATACACATTTCAACTCATAGCGAATGGGCGTTTCATTTCGTTAAGTTGAAGAATTTATTAAATACACACATGATTTTCGGTTTCACACTTTACGCTTATTGTTGTTGTTGTTCATTGTAGTTTTACAATTAATGTAACATCTCATCATTTACTAATAATTTATATTGTTGTTAGTTATATATATATGCACGAATTGTTTCTACTCGACCGTTTCTCTTTAGCATCCATCACTTTACGCTTAAAACAAGATTTTGGTAGTTTATGTAGTTGTTGTTGCTTGAAAATCTTTATGCTTAATTAAATAGCTGAGCGGCAGTGAACGTCATCACTAACATCATCACTCTCGCTCCATCAACTGCTTCAGGTGCATGGTAAACGCTCTACTTCTGCTTGGGCACAAAGAAAATCTTTCGTGACTTCAACGATGACCACTTGTGTCGTTTAATGTAATACGAAATGACAGTTAAGAAGCCCATAATGCCAATAACCTTGATAAGCAATTGTTTGCGTTCGTCATGCTCCGGTTCGGATGTCCACTTCAAGAAAGTGGCAACATCTTTGGCCAATTGACTTTGTGTTGGCGGAGTGCCGTCTTCGTACTCAATGACCTACAATACAAACGAAATATTTGTTACACAAAAAATGTTTATAGTTAAAACTAAAACAAACAAACAAACAAACGCACCTCATTGTAGAGCACTTGTGCCATGGAAATAGCGCCACCGGGGAAGTATGGATTATAGTACTGTCCCTCACGCAACACAATACCGGCTGGTGCATCAAAGTAGCCAGTGAGCAGTGAGAAGATATAATCCTCACCGCCTTTACGCGCCGATACAATGTAACTTAGATCGGGTGGATAGGCACCATTGTTGGCAGCACGTGCAGCTTCCTCGTTAGGATATGGTGAGGGGAAATAATCCGATAGCTTGCCAGGACGTACGAAGAAGTTACCCGTATCATCGGGACCATCGCGCACCTGTATTTGCTCAGCTTCAGCCTTAGCCTCAGCTTCGGTATGACTGACGCCGATCAGATTACGGTAGGCAATATACTGCATCGAATGGCAGGCGGAGCATACTTGCTTGTAGACCTCATAGCCGCGACGTACACTTGAAATGTATGTTGCATTATTTAAAATGTTTGCTGTAGGGTTTAGCAATACTTACGATTGATGATCCAACGAAGAGAATAAACCCTTATGACTCCATGGCTGTGCGTGCGCATGCACTTCAGTACCAGACGCCTGCACAGACTGCTCCAAGGCAAAGAGCAGTGCACCAACGCCGCCGGTGATGGCACCAATTGAGGCAATTAGCTGTCGAAGTTAAAGTTAAATTTTTGTTACAATAAATCCAAAGTTTATAAGCTAAACTCATCTTCGAAGATTGCGTCGGTTGAGGTTATGTTGCGCTTGGCTATTATGAAATGCATTAGTTAACTTACCTTTTTATTGTTGTTAGCCCAGCTTGAGGCAGTAGATAGTTTGTTTGACTGTTGTAAGACATAAGAAAATAATTAGTTTGTGCCTTGCATATATATATTATGTATGTATAGGATTCATTCTATGTACACAGTTACATAATGTTTGAAAAATTTCAGCTACTCCGAAAGTATACAAAAGTCACAGAGTGCCTGAGTTAATTAAACACACCTGCTGCAAGTTGAGTGCTTGGGTTGTTTTAAGCAAATTTAAGCCGTGGAATCGTCGTAATGTAGCCGCCATGCTGGCCAATATTATTGCAGCGCAACTTTTCGCAAGATATACAAGAAATCTAAGGGCAGGCTGCTAACTTTTACGCGTTCCACCGTTTCTACGCTGCCTGATGACAAATGCGACGTGTGTGAATGAAACACAGCTGTTGTATGTGAAAGCCAGTGGTTCCCAAAAACCGCGAACTCATTTAACCCGCATAAGGCCAATTGAACACTAAAGAAATGGAACTAGTTCACTTTTAATAATAGCAATAATCGGTCTAACATATAACGCGCAATTTCTTTTTCTTCACAGACATATGCAACTAACTTTTACTCACAAAGTCTATATATTTAACACTGCGTATAGTACGCGGTCTAATGCCGCTACACCAAGTAGAGATCGTTTATTTCGGGAAAATGTATTCATACTTCTCGCAGAGATGTGGCGATTGCGACAACATTTTTGGTGTATCAAACTTAGTTCTTAGATTTTAAGTACCAAATAAATATTCTTCCTTTGTTTCAGAATTATAATTTATTTAGGGTTTTAACATGTAAAGTTAAAAGTCGATAATACGGATTTCAGTCAATAAAATAGTATCAAATGTTTCGAAATTGTTTAGTTGCTTTTTTACGGAATTGCGCATAATACATATAGAAAAGTAGTCAATAATTTGCAACGTTTTGTGCAAATATTAAATTAAACTAAAGTGGTTTGTTGATAGCATGCGGGTTAAGTATGTGCGAATTGCATCTGCGAAATTTGTGAAGCGCTGCATATGAAATCATAGCAACGGTGCGTAAACAACAAAAAACTAAAGAAAAACTGCTTTGTGCGAAATATAAATGTAAAAAACAGAAGAATTACGCATTTGTACGTTTTACGCTTTAAATTTTCGCATATAAAACCGTAATGCCGCCACAGGAGCAGCCGCAGCAACCAACAACTACTGCCGATGATGAGATTGAGAATGTACGCGTTGTGGTGCGCTCACGCCCCATGGATAAAAATGAGCTCGCCAGCGGTTCACTGAGTGCCATTAGTGTCGATAAAATCAATCGTTCAATTAATGTCATAAAGCCCAATGCTACGCCTAATGAGCCACCAAAGACATACTACTTTGATAATGTCTTCGATGGCAATTCGAATCAGCTGGACTTGTATGTGGATACGGCGCGTCCGATTGTCGACAAGGTGCTCGAGGGGTATAATGGCACTATACTCGCTTACGGCCAAACTGGCACCGGTAAGACATACACCATGTCCGGCAATGCAGATTCACCGCAAACCAAAGGCATTATACCGAATGCCTTTGCACATATCTTCGGCCACATTGCAAAAGCGCGTGAGAATCAAAAGTTTCTGGTACGCGTTAGCTACATGGAAATCTATAACGAAGAAGTACGTGATTTGCTCGGTAAGGATGTGAGCAAAAGTCTGGAGGTAAAAGAGCGTCCGGACATTGGTGTCTTCGTTAAGGATTTAAGCGGTTATGTAGTGCATAATGCAGATGATTTGGAGAATATTATGCGTCTGGGCAATAAAAATCGTGCTGTGGGCGCAACCAAAATGAATCAAGAATCTTCACGTTCGCATGCCATATTCTCCATAACGGTGGAGAGCAGTGAACTGGGCGAGGGTGGCGTACAGCATGTACGCATGGGTAAGCTGCAACTAGTCGATTTGGCCGGTTCTGAGCGTCAATCGAAGACACAGGCTACAGGTCAACGTTTGAAGGAGGCTACTAAAATCAATTTATCACTTTCGGTGCTTGGTAATGTCATTAGTGCGCTGGTCGATGGCAAAAGCACGCATATACCCTACCGCAACTCAAAGTTGACTAGGTTGCTGCAGGATTCACTTGGTGGTAACTCAAAGACAGTTATGTGTGCTACTATAAGTCCAGCGGATTGTAATTATATGGAAACTATATCCACACTACGCTATGCCAGTCGCGCTAAGAATATACAGAATCGTATGCACATCAATGAGGAACCAAAAGATGCATTGCTGCGTCATTTCCAGGAAGAGATTGCACGTCTACGCAAACAATTGGAAGAGGGCACATTCGAGGAGGAACAACAATCGGCTGAAGATCTCGAAGATGATGATGATAGTGAGGAGGATGTTGATGCTGACGGACCGGGCATTGAAATCGAAGAGGAAAACCATGCACATGCTACTAACGGTGTTGGCACTAAGAAGTCCAAACAGAAACACGAAAAATCCGATGCTGAAAAGGAGGCACTGGCGCAGCGTAAAAACGAACATCTACAAGAAATTGAACGCACTAAAACCGAGCAGGAGCAATTGCGCACTAAATTAGTTTCGCTTGAGGGCAAAATATTGGTTGGCGGTGAAAATCTACTTGAAAAAGCACAAACACAAGAAAAGCTGTTGGAACAATCCGTCGCGGAGCTGCAAGAGCGTGAACAAACCGAGCAGGCATTACGTGAAACATTGCAGCAGAAGGAAACGGAACGCATAGACATTGAAGAGCGTTACTCGACACTGCAGGATGCTAGCACCGGCATAACAAAGAAAATACATCGCGTTATGCAAATGCTTATGGGCGTAAAATCGGAATTGGCCGATCAACAGCAGGATCATCAACGTGAAAAGGAGGGCATCTATGAGAATATACGTAGTCTGTCACGTGAATTGGCGCTTTGTGAATTGGTGCTGAACTCATATGTACCGAAGGAGTATCAGTCTATGATTAATCAATATACACACTGGAATGAGGACATTGGCGAATGGCAGCTCAAGTGTGTGGCCTATACTGGTAATAATATGCGCAAGCATATATCAGCGCATAAGACCAGCGGTAAGGAGCCGGAGTTTGTTGATCTCTCGCATGTTTATCTTAGCTATAATACGGATAGCGTTTCGAATCCTGTACGCACTAAATCGGCACGCCCACGCACTTCGGGCGTACCGCGTCCGACTACAGCGCGACGCTATTGAGTCGGAGGCGGCGAAGTAGTTGCTGCATATAAAGTTGAAGCTGTTGATGGTACTAAGCAGTGCATTGCAAGAAGCGATAAGCGTGTGCTGGCGGCTACTACTACTATTGTTGGCGGCCGCCGAAGTTTGCGTGAACAAATTTGGCTAATTTTATTTTTATTTTTAGCTTTTTATTTGTATCATTTGCTCTCGTGTCACGAATTTGTTTAAGTGCATTTGTTGATTTGTTTTTTTTTATTATTTAATCCAAAGTATTTTATTAGTTTTTGTTTTTTAATTATATTTAATATTTATTAACAACTTGGTGCAATATGTTTATTTAAAAATTAGCTTTTAATTTAATTTACGCTTTTTATTAATTATTTTTAAGCAAAGACAAACAGAAAGACATGAAAAATTGTGCAGTTGTAGCTTTCGAATAAATATGCAAATACATAATATATAAAATATCTAAATAATATGTTAAAATCTTTTATTTTTAATTAATTAATGAAGTTTTGGATCAAATTTTCAAATCTAGAAGTACAATATCTCTATTAACAGACAACCCGGATATGTCACTAAATTTCACAACAAATTTTTATTTTTAAGTGCGTACTTTTGTCAACGGATTTTAATCTGGTTCCATAGTGTAGCGGTTATCACGTCTGCTTTACACGCAGAAGGTCTCCGGTTCGATCCCGGATGGAACCACAGTGATCAATAATTTTTTTTTTAACCCGTATTTTATAAATTGCTTAATTTAATATTTTTTATAGTATTACAAATCATTTTTTTTTCTCTATAAATTAATTTTAGTTGACAAAATATTTTGATTAGTTTTATTTTTTATTATAGCGTATCTGAAAGTTCATTACACTTGTATGCAGCTTGTCGCGTTCATTTTATGTTGTTTCTCTGCTTCTCATTTTCATTCGTTGCGCATATTTTCAGCTAAAATACACAAACAGTTTATGCACAAAACGCGCTAGGTCATGTACCGTTATAGAAGAAAGCATACTTACCTGGCGTAGGGGTTACCGTGATCACGAAGGCGGTTCCCCCGGAGTGAGGCTTGGCCATTGCACTTTACGGCTGAGTTGACCTCCGCGATTATTCCTAATGCGAATAACTCGTGCGTGTAATTTTTGGTAGCCGGGAATGGCGTTCGCGCCGTCCCGACATAAGTAATGCATTTAATGAAGAATAAATTAAACAGTTTGATTGTTAGCGAATATTTTCAAAGATTTGGTCCCTAACTGTTGCGAAGTTTTTGTGTTAACCATTAATTTTAAATGAGACTACGCCAAGATCTTTTTCAGGATTTTTCGTAATGGTCTGAAGCCGTATATGGCTTCAGTTGACGCTAACAACGGGTATGCGTTCATTGGACCTAACCAACCTTCGCCACTTTTTAATAATCGAATCGACAACAGTGCCATCATTAACTTGAGGTTCCGGTGTCAATTCTGTATTGGCGGTGTTGTGATTAGAAAAATGACTCCTCCATAATCTCAGCGATTCCTGTCCATTTGTAACCTGAATTAGTCATAGGCTTTGTATATCCATGGAGATGGTGATTTATTGCCACTGCTTCCGGTGCAGTCGGGAGTGGTCCGAGTCGATGTTGGGACCATGTATCGTTCGCACTTCCAACACGCTCGATGCGTGACTTCCGCCAATGAAAATATGATCAATTTGGCTGCGTGTAGTTGGATCTGGACTCTACTAACTCTCTACTTAAAATCTGGTGCTACTAACTACCATGTTCCGACCTGCGGCGAAATCGATTAGTCTCTCTCCATTATTGGAGATAGTGTCGTGAAGACTAAATTTTCTGATGGTTGGGCCAAAGATTTTTTACTTCCCATTATTGACGTTTCAAGCGCTCATAGAACTCATCTTTAGCATCTTCGTCCTTCCGTCGTGGCGTGCGCACAAATCAGGCTTATATTAAAATATTTAGCCTTAATGTTTATCGAGGCTAGGCGCTTCTCAACAGGCGTTAATCTGAAGACGAGGCTACGTAGTTTCCTATTCATCAAGACACCGTTCCCAAATTCGTGCTTACTCTCATGGTAGCTACAATATATATTACGGGATGCTTTTTTAGAGCACCCTGTACTATCCATCGTCATTCTAGAATTGGAGTGATGTCAGCTTCGTATCTTTCGACGACATCAACCAGCTGGTGCGGATATATCGTTTGCGTGGGTCGTCATCATAGGGCTACATCGGAGGCATATTTTTGTTTTTATTGGAGTTAATTTTTTTTACGTTGGCTGGTATAAAGCTCAGCGTACTAACCCCTAATTAAAGGGTTTCCTAACACGTTTATGAATTGCAATCTTCGATTCTGTAGAGTTTATAGATGTCTGTGTTTTCTCTATGTTCCCAGATTTTCTCCACTTTAGAATTTCCAGTAAGGATATGTTGAACTTATGAACAAAATTTTATATATTTTTTTATATAATTGAAATAAAATTAATTTAATTTAAAAAAAAAATTATTATTTAAAAATTTGATATAAAACTATAAAAAAAAAAAAATTACACCGATGGTTCCATCCGGGATCGAACCGGAGACCTTCTGCGTGTAAAGCAGACGTGATAACCGCTACACTATGGAACCGTTAAGTACATTTGTGCCAAACTACTGTTATAAGCTGGAAAGCAGAAAGATGTTTCCCAAATCGTATGCTAGAAAGCCGGAAAGAAAAGTCGCGCAGACATTTTAAGTAGTCTCAGGTAAAATTTATGAGATGCTGCATGAAATTTGAATTAATTCTTCTGGTTAGTCACTACAGGTGTTTTTTCGAAGGAAAAAATCCAAACTTCACCCTTATTGCTTAAATTGTTTTTCTTGATTTGTAAATTATTTTGTTTACATTTCATTTCGGCAGGTGTCATAGCTGCTCTGTATTAACTGAAGCTAATTCAATGAAATTTTTAGCACTCCATTGTTAACATTATTAAGTAGTATAATTATTATTTTGTTGTTGTTGTATATCCGTAAGCAGTTCGAGGGCATTTGTGTAAAACTACTCGTACTGTACCTATTTATTTTTTTTTTGTTCTGTGTCACAACGCACCGCTCCACCTCACTTTCAGGGTTCAGCGTGTGAGTTGAGTTCACTATCTTTCAGTGCAGGGCGTTGTTGGGTTCATGTTTATCAGCTCGATTTGTTTACACGCTTCGTCTGTCTGTCTGTCTGTCCGTCTGTCTGTCGTTCTGTTGGATTTTGAGTGAGTAGTAGAAGTTATATCTGAAATTTTGATTGTATCGGATTATGTTAATAAAAATGCACTCAGACTGCATTGACTTCAAAGGTGTTTCTCTAACAAAGAACTCGTGGCTTTGACGTCACACTTTGTCATTTATTTTTTAATATGCATGGAAAATTAATTAAATATTCAGTGAGTAAATTTTGTTAAACAATATAGTTTCTACTCTGTGTGTAATTCTACTCAAAAGATCGCAGTTGAGTGAAAATTTCTTTGCACTCAATTCAGCATTGAGTGGAATTGGTAAGATGTCAGTGGTGAACATGAATTGGAAATTAATAAATATTGAACAAAGTATTATATGGAAATTACATTTATTGTATAAAAAAACTAACAATCACGTAGATTCAAGTAGATATAATAATTTCACAGAAAAATTTTAATATTCGACAGATCATAGTCACCTTTTTATGCCTTAAGTTCATATTAAGTTCAGGAATGCAAATATTTTTTTCGGAATACAGTTCACACTTAGATTTCTTTGTAATATTAAAAAAAAATGTTTCCGCTATTTTAGCATTACGGAAAATGTACCATTTATATTTCAAACTGGATAAAAACTGTGGGTTCATTAAAGAAAAATACAAAGAAATGGACTGTTTTGGTCTGCTGGACCCGATATGGTGTTGGAGGGGCTGAAAAACCCAAAAAAAATTTGGATTCATCGACGAAAAATATAAAAAAATTGACCATTTGGTACGTCAAACCCAATAGTTAGTGGTGAAGAAGGAACTTAAAAGGCTACAATATTGAAAATTTTGAGAAAAGTGGGTACTCCAGCAGAGCAAAGTGGTCACTATTTGTTGATATTGTGTTTCTGAGTACTTATGCATGGCTGGAATTTTGCAATTTGCTTCTTTTTTTTCTTCGTAGGACAAAAAAGAATAGAAACATAATTAACTTAGGAAAATTCATATAATGAAACTGGTTCGACGGAAATTATACTTTTTTGTATAAGGCTTTGCTATACAAACTCTTTTAAATAAAATGATGAATTTTTATTTAACTTAAAAAATATTTTATTATTTATTAATATATATTTTGTCTTCTTTAAATAATCCATAATCCTTCTCACGCATTACTTCTGAAATGCGCTTTTTCAAATCTTCCAGTTTATGTCACCTCAATCGTGATAAAAAGGCGTTCTTTAATGGGCCTTGGGGGAAAAACAGTCTCTAGGCGCCAAGTCTGGTGAATATTGTGTCTGAGGCACGATTGCAATGTTGTTTTTGGACAGAACATTACGAGGAAGCAACGATGTATGATCGTGATGTAAAATCCTGTTTCGCCGAAAATCCGGATAGTATTCTTTATTGAACTGACCGTACGACATTCTGGCAAACACTTACGATACACCACGTTGATCACCTCCACTGAGATGTTATGGCTTTATTATGGAGGAATGTTCCACCGAATATAAATCGCTGCGGAGTCATCATTGCCCAGTTTAAGAAGATGAGATACCGAGGCCTTATCTTTGTTCAGATGCTTGCTTTCGGGCAGCACATCAAATCTGTGTTAGTGTGCTGCTGAATTAAAATAAGCAGGCTTCATTGGCTGCACGACGGGGGAAACTTACTCTATGTGGAATAACCGTACAGAGTACGCTCAAATCATTTCCCTCATTGCGATACGGCATCCAGATATGGAGATTGGAGTTGCTAAAGCCCAACTGAAGAGAGTGCAAGTCCTACAGAAGAACATATTTCGCCTAACGTCAGGTAGACTCAGGTAGGACTGGTAGATAGGAGGATGGATACTCTGTCGAATAACGCTGCCCAATCGTACTGTCGGTTCTTGTATACAGGAAATGTAGTCAGATCACAAGAAATAATTGATATTCGTCCCGGAATGGCAAAATTCTAAAAACTTTGTTTGAGTTTGGTTACCATCCAAATAATTTCAAAATTTAGCTTTCTCCGTGTGTTTTAAGTTTTTTGAACCAGAACAAATGCTTCGGTGGCAAAAGAATATTTTTAAGGATTTAGAGATTAAAATGAATGAAGGAATGAGTTTTGCGATAAAAGGTTGTGTTTCTTTAAGGTCGATTACCATTGAGGTCATCCTCTTATTTACGATATATCTTGTATGTATGAAGTTTTGTTAAGGAAATTTAATATGTTCCATACAACATGTTTAAAGATTCGAGAACTAACTCATTTATCATTTATTTTATTCATGCTACAAGAGCAATAAGGTTGTTCAGAATTGACTATGGACTATCCATTTATGGCGGGTTTGCAAACAGCATAACATGGACGTTTCATATTGTTGGAACCACCATACGTTCTATGGGACACTACCATAACCAGAGTACTTCATGGTTTCGGTAAATTCACAAAACCAAAGATAGTATACCGACCAGTGTTCGCAAAAGAAGTGGCAAAATATCCAAACTGGAGAAGGAGACGGTTGGAAGTATGATGCTGTAAAAACTTTCTCTGTTGTTGACTAACTTGAATTGGTTGTATCAAGATGGGTTTCAAAACACTATGCCGTTTTACAGCTGAAGCAGTAAGCACAACATTTGTAGTGACAGTCTATTCACCCTCCCAGGTATACTCAAGTTTAATACCAAAAACTTTTGCTATAAGGACCCTAATAAACTTTACTTATAAACAAAGAATATAGTACAATCCATTGTAGAGCAGAAGGATCTGCAGTACACTAAGCATGCTTCGAACTGGGCACAGTGATCCAAGCCATAAGCACATACTCAAAAGAGAAGTCAAACCCAACTGTGCCGAATGCGTGGGAAATCTCTCAATTGAATGCCTATTGGTCGATACAATTACTGCCTACCAAAACATCCAACAAATAATTCATTTTCTCAACATTTTGAAACTCTTTCAAAAACAGGAAAATCAAAAGTTAAAAGCCAAGTCAATGGCTTAATAGGTAGAACTCAAAGCTTTTAATCCTACTAATATGCGAAAAATAATGCGAAAATTGGTGAGGATGCTAAACCAATTGGAATGAATATAGAATACATATAGAGATAGATGGGCCGTTGGAAAAGAACATAGGCTTCTTTTTCACCAAATCTGAAGGGACGATATATTATAATATAATATTTATGATGAGATATTTTGATTAAAAATAAAAACTAAAACTAAACTGAAGGTAAAACTTTTTTTTTTTTTCATTTTCAATATTTAAAAAATCCATTATAACTTCGTAACTAATCCATAGATTATTGATATTTAAAATGTTTTATAAATAAAAATAAATTAGGAACAATTCACTTTTATAAAGTTTTCCAATAAAATGTAAAGTTTCAGAGTTAAAACGCTTTAAAGTCACAAAATTATACTCTAAAACCATATAATATGTATGTACTTGCACAGCACAAGCTCAAAAGAGAAGTTGTGCGTAATTTTTCCAACGATCTATCTCGTTCTCATTGCTATGCTACATAGTGTAGTTGAGTGAAACTAATTTGCTCATTCGAAGCGAAAGATGTCAAACGAGCTGGGGGATTGTACTGGTGCATGCTCAAACACTCAGTTCAGTACGTTTTCACTGATCGTCCAACGTGTACGCTTCGTTGTCTTGAGTCGCTTGATTTTAAAGAAATTATCGTTCGTCGCATGTGTATATATTTATTTCGCTTCGTTTATTTAATTTTAAACAATTTAATTTGAAACAAACAACACACCGAGACGCTATAAATACTAACAAATATTACTAATATATATATTATATATTATATATAACTATAAACGCTCAATCGCGAACTGTGTAGGAAATAAAACTTTAAAAAAAAAAAACGTGCCTAGCAACAAATTTCATAAAACAGTGAAATCAAAAATTGCATAAAACAAAAACCACAGCAAAAAAATTTTATAAAATAAAATTACAAAAAGTGTTCGTTCTTTTTTGTTTAAAAGACTTAAAAAAAGCGGGAAATACTAACATCAAACTGTAGACTTTTCAAGACGCTTTAATCTAACAAATTTCTATAGCCATTTCCAATGTAGCCCTTAGGCGTGCGATTAACACGAACGTGGAGATTTGTGATTTGTGTTTCGTGTTAAATAAATGCTAAATAAATAAATAATTACTAGCAAAATTAGTTTAAATTTGAATAATAATAATACTAGCTACAGCATTAAAAATAATAATAATAATAACTAGTCTAGCTCACTACTGTCTGTCTATAACAAATAATAACCCCGTACACCGACGGCAAAACACGAGTCACGAGCTAATATACGGAATTCTATTCAATTCTGGTGAGTTTCATTATACTACGAAATGTTTAAGTTTGTTTGGGTTTATATCACAGTGCTAATTAGTCATCAATTGATTGAGTGATCAATTGATAAAGGCTTGTGTCGGGGTACTTTTTTTTTTTTGTATTTATTTTGACGGAAGAAAAAGAGCTCAAGGTGTCTGTATGCGCAAAATGAAAATAGCACAGCACAGCGTCTACAGAAAAAGAGGGTCAATTGAATATATAAAATAATTTTTTTTTTCAAAAAAACAAATAAAATTCGCACTTTTTGTAGGAAGGGTAGAAGGGTATATTAAGTTTTTGCTTAAGTATGTAACACGCAGCCATGGAGATAGACTTGTCTGTCTGTTTGCATGCTGTATGAACACTGAGAACTCTGTGACTGTAAGAGTTAGAGACCTCAGGTTTGAATTCTTAGATACTCCTATTTCTTCTACAGATTACTTGTATTCATAATAGGTAGGAACTGCCCTCTCTAAGTGTGCGTTGCCACTTACCGTTCAATCCTACGGCTCATGCCTAGTTTTTGTTTGGAAAAATGAGTTTTTAAGTTCTTTATTTTGCTAGGAACACCAAATTTAGTTTAATTTACTTTAAACCTTGTAAAATATTTCAGTTAGGTACAGCTTGGCCTACTAGAAGATGTAGCACCCATACAAGTCTGTTCCATCTTTCTGTATTTTTATATAAACTAAATTTTATTGTTGTTATTAATCCAGCTAGATTTGCCAAATTTGTTGTATTTTGTATCAATTCTAATAAAATATTCTATAAAGTTTCAATACAGACTACTTAAAGCAGTAGCCTCGCTACAAAAACTCAAGCCAATATAGACATATCCATCCATTTTGTTGTAGCTTTGTTTAGCTTCAGCTAACAATATATCTCACATACAAATATAACCTTTAATGATCTTACAGGGTATCACGAAGTCTTGCAAACTCGACTACAGCATTTTTTTTTTCTTGTTTCTTATATATTTTTTATATATTTTTTTCTCAATTTGACTTATTTTTAAATGCGTAAATAGCACAGCTTCGCAAAGCGTGCTGTGCGCATGAAATGTTTCGAGGGGCGTTTTCCGAGCGCATGATATACTAGATTGCATTCTACAGAGTCATGAGTCTTCATGTGAAGCAGGGCAATCAACTTTTGTCAGCATGCTCATATTTAATTTTATATGCTTTATTATTGGTATTTTCGAAGCGTAGAATTGGAATTGGAAATGGTTCGATTGATTCGTTGCTCAGCTCAAGCATGAAGCGTGTCAGAGTCCAAACACTCTAATTTGCTGCTGGCAACTAACCGAAGTCATACTGATATCAGCAGATATAATATTGACATCGAGATCTGCATTTGCAATCAGTTTATATAACCAGAGATTTTTGTTTGTGCATACTTGGCTTATTGGCGCCCAACGTGGTGGATTAACGCCGAAAAAATGGTTTACCGATGACTGACTAACAGAGATGGGAACTGCTACCAGCATCTTTGGATACAATAACATAATCGAAAGTATTTCAAGCAATTGTGATCTGTACTTTAACCTTTTTATATCTTGTGATACTCTTTAGCAAACGTTCAGCTGTACAGTTATGTCATGATCTGTTGGGTAGATGGCTATAGGCTTTACCTTTGAGCTTGCTATAATTGATTCATTAAATCACTTTGTAGGTTCAACATTTTATGTGCTCCAAGGTGGCCATCGGTTAAGTTAATAATTGGGAATTTCACACGGAACTACTTGTACATTAAAATTCACAAAAAACGAAGAGATCTGCATTCACATTTCCCGGTTTTGGATGTAGTCAATGCAGTCAATTGCTGATCGCAATAATCCAATGCAGTGGTTTCTGGGAATGTCCTTTGCCTACAGCGTCTAAGGTGATTTACATTTAGGTCTTTTGATTTGCATCTTGTCGTTGGGAACTGAAACCTTTGCGTAGATCTGTAGTTCTAAAGCTCAGATAAAAAAAAAGAGATAACAAATATAGAATTTGCTGTATAAAATTCCCAAAAAATTACTGGATGGATTGCAAAGTGATTCAACAAGTAACGAATATTCACAGCTCAATGTATTTCTTGATCGTGGGATTCATCAGCGGCAGGAAAGATTGGGTTTTGTGTTTGGATCAAGTATATCAAACTAGACTAGATAACCTATATTAAAGACTTATAAGTAAAATACAAAAATTTTTATGTATATGATATTGTTTTATCAATGGATTTAATTTCAGCTCAATCAGATGGATAGAAGTGCGTCAAAATCAAGTTTATAACATAAACTTAAAGCCGAAATAGTTTAATAGAAGATTTCAAAAACTCAACATTTTCAGTTAATATTTTGATATATTAATATGGAGGCACCATATTTGTGCTTCCCATATATATCCGAATTGGCCGGCGCTGTGATGTATGAACTACTAAGGAAAATTGTCAGTATGTGTTATACTATGATTCCGCGCTAGTACCCGGTTATGCGTGTACACCAGAGAGCAAGGGGGCTGCTAAGTTAGCCTATTCACTTAATACATCGCAAGCAGGGTCCATGTATGTTTAAAATCCTTAAAAAAATTGGAGAAAACAAAGCCAGATATGAATTTTGGGAAAATTATGGGGACATCAGACAGCATTAAAACCGTAAACTTCTTAGAACAAGTAAAGAATGGAAACATGTATTCAACATTTTTAACCGTACAATATAGGACCCAAAATACTTATAAAATCAGGGCTTAGAAAATGACAACAAAGGTAGATTCTTTTTAGAAGAAAGGATAAGAGCCTCCGACATATTTGTTGTAAGACTGCTCAGCCTTGACTATGTTATGGGTTCAGTACTGGACAGTACTAATTTTCAGGAAGTAACTTGCCAACAAAGAATCCGAAGGGACTTGTTCGCCGGAATCATTGTCTCTATTTGGAGATACGGCAATCAGGTATAGGAACAGGATGCCCATGGTATGTCAGGATCTTAACCCTACACAGAGACATGAAGTTGGCGAGTTGAGGACAAGATGGCTTTCTACACTAGGCGATATAATGAACGTCCGTTGGCACATAACAATCGCTTGATCAGACCTTTGGTCGAAGCAATTCCAGGCCTGAAAAAGCTACACTTTGGCTCTCCACTGCAATGAAGCAGAGATCGTAGAAGGAAGATTCGTAGCTTCCCCAAGCCTTGAGCCACCTCTTTGATAATTTAAACATTTTCAATTTTATTTTGTTGAATATTGTTACGGTCTACATCATATAAAAAACTGGTGATGTGCAATATAGGATATGTTCCATGTGTATTTTGAGTCCTTATTGGCGTTTAAAAATTTAAAAAAAAAAAAAAAAAATAATATTGTGTGTCGATATGATGGCTCTTAATTAGGCCCTGTACCGAAGGTACAAGAGCCTATTGGTTTTGTGCAAATGTATGTAACAGATAGAAATAATGGTTGGAGACCCCCCAAAGTTACCCCCATTATGTTCAAGACATGTCCGTCCGACCGTCCGTCCGTCTGTATGAACGAAAGAATCTCGGAAACGGTAATAGATAGAGACTTCGTGTTTTTTGCATTCGACTAGGACTGCTCCGGAATTTCACAAGTTTATTTTAAAATTTTGCCCCTCCCCCCTCTTCCCCATAAAATCACTCCCAAGGAAAAATATTTCTTCAGCACAAAAAAAATGGAGTATGCTAGTATAAAAATAATGTTGCTCTAAGTCAAAATCCAAAAAGTTCATCAAAATCGGATAATAATTGACGATTTTATAAGCAATTGAATTTGAACGACCCCCCATTTCTTTTCATTCATATTCGCGCAGTGAGAAGTGGTCATGTGTTTGGTCATAAGCTCGGGAAACATTTAATGTGTTTGTTAGGCGACCTGAACTGGTACAGGGCCTCTTACAGTCGGTTACGCCGGACTAAAATTTCCTTACTTGTTTCTTATATAAAACGTTGATAAACGTTGATACCGAACTGTGTGCTCTCGATATGAGGATGATACTGCACGCTTCATACTTTATTTCTTTTACGTTCTGGAACTGTTTGGTTCTTACTGTTCTTTAATATAGGTGTGTTTGATCTGGATATTTCTATACCATTGCTAAGTAATGAAAGAAAAAATTTTGCGCAAATGTTCCAGTTCACGCCCATGGATAATATGACATCTCCTAAACTGAGATAGCTTGTTCAATACTTATGGTTGGGTATGTTTAATATTTACTATTGTCCTCAAGTTTACAAAAAAATTTAAGATGCCATGTGTTGTATAAGCATAAGATTGTCATCTATCATTTTTATACTACCACGTAATCACAGGCTTCCAGATGAACTCAAGACTTGATATAAATTGGACTTGGAAGCTATTTCGTAATTGTGAAGGACAGAAATACATACAAGACAGTCAAGTGTAAAAGGTTCTTAAAGTTATTGATATTACTGTGGAGTTTATTTTCTACAAAGTTAGATAAGAAGTTCAGCATCCATGGAACTAAAATAAACTCTAAAGCTTCCTTGAACTGACCAATGCAAATAGAATTAGTTATTGCCGGAAGGGAAGCAAGAATAGTTTTAAAGATGTCGTATGAAAGAATAGATTTTGCATGGAATATTAAACAAAATACTTTCTAAAAATCTTTCCTCAGAAGAACATTGGAATTTCTGCAACGGTTTGTGGCGAAAAAAAAAAATATTGGAACTTCTGTAGCTTGTTACAGCGAAATGCCTTGTTTAAAGAAGTCTAAGCGTAGCGAAATACTTCTATATGTTGGTCTTGCTTTCCTTAAAATACTTTACATCACTTTGTTCTAGAATTTTGCTTGAATTTATTGCAAGTTTCCTTTCCGGAAGTTCCCGGTAACCTAATTCTAGCAACTTATTATATCAAGTGACGCATTTGTTCTAAAAAATTACGTGCGTAGTTTTTTTTTTTTGTTGATCCAAACTAATATTCTATGTAGTACAAAGTATATAATTCTCCAAAATCCCAGACGACAATGCTTATCAGTTGCTCATGTTCCATATAAGCTATACACGCTATGAGTAATTTGTTGCCAACGTTAGCTGTTTTTTTTTTCATGATAATACAAATATATATATTTTATTTAACAGAACTGATAAAGCTCTCAGTAAATATGCAGATATGCATACATATATATATTATATATATATAAACAATTATAATTTCCGAAAGCGTGTTCAAATTCCATGATAGATTTGCAAATAAAGCCAATCATTGGAGGTACTTGACTTAATTGTTAATAAAAAAATTGAAAAAAGAAGTAAACCTGTATCTGACACGCGACCGCGCCAGTTATTTTTAGCAATAAGAGACTTCCTGACTACACATGGCAGTTTCCCAGAAAAGCAAAATATTTGACTTGTCGACAAGTTAAGTAAAAAATGTGATATCTCCATGGTAGAAACATTTGTGATAAGCATCTTGAAGACAAGTTCAATGTCTGACGTTTGTACTTAATTGTTTTTCTTGACGCTTTAAAACAGAGATGCTATACATGTGATTTTTTATTTGTCAAATTTCTACATCATAACTGCACAATAGAAAATAAATAAACAAATAGCTTAGAACTTAAACCACTGACGTCAAACTTCTCCTAATAAAAGATAAGATGTGCAGGTTTTTCTTGTTTTTTTTTTTTTTGGAGAATTCTTAGAATACTTTGCTGAATTTTTAGCGCAGTCTCAAAACTAAATGTGTTGAGGTAAGTTGTATAGTATGGAGCCATTGCCCTATAATAATAATGAATATGTGTAGCTTAAATTACTTGGCATGGCAACAAACGACTTAAAGTAGTTCCAGCAGATTCGTTCTATTATAAAAAATGAAATAAAAGCAAAAAAAAAAGGGTTCAAAGCTTTAAAGAATGTCGGCGCGTCTGTGTGGACAGGCAGCCAGACGTCAGGCAGTCACCAGACGTTTCCATGTTTAGTTTTTTTTTTTTTATTTATTTTTTGTTGTCTTCTTGTTTCCAAGAAGTAGACAGACAACTTCTTCTTGCAGTTGCAAAACAATACGAGTATCTGCTTGCATCAGTTTTTGCTTGCTGATCGCAGCCAAACGAGGTCAAAATCCTTGAGGTTCTTGTCCTTCCAACATACTGCAGCGTGCTCAGTTGTTGTGTTCAAGTGTACGAAAGGGAAATCACTTTTTATATCTGTATCTGTTGGCTAACTTTAGACCTCATAAATGGTGTTTATTGTTGAAAATTGTTTGGCATACGTCTGAAGTTCATATTTTGTTTGTTATTGATCAAAATCTGTCAATCATGCATTTGCGATGTTTTTCTGTGTTATTTTTAATAACATTTTTTATTGGATAATGTCTTGTATTAGTTCCTAAATCTTTTTTTTTTTATTAGTTTAAAGATTTTTAATAAAAAAAAAGATAGAAAGATCGTTCTATCTCCTTTTTTTAAAAATAAATTATGACACCTACGCTGTCTCTTAAATTGTCTCGCCTATAAAAACTGCCTATAACTGGTATGTTCCTGAAATTGCTTTGACTCAATTTCGCAAACATTCCATTTCAGTTGTGTTCCTGAAAATAGATTTAGCACATTTTTTTGTTATTTCAATTCACAAATAAATACATTTGCCAAAAATTAAAGAAAATAAAAATAAAAAATAATAAAAAAATACATTGAAGATGGGGCGATTTTATTACCTTAACGTATATATATATGAGGCGTGTGAAATTTTGGATATCCAATTAGCCTGCAATCTTCTTATTTTTTGAAAAAATGGCTTAAATTACCAACAGCAAATGTGCTAAAATGATTTCTTAGTGTAGAAAGACAGCTCGTACCTGTAAGAAAACCTTTCAGTGAAGCACTGAGTAGTTGAAGGGCCAATAAATGGGTTAATGCGCTCCTGGTTCGTTTGACTTAGGAAAGACACTGAGAAACATCTGCCGAAGTAGTCTCAAGAATGAGTCTTGATTTAGTCTGAATCCTCAGTGCATCAACTGTCGCTGATCTTCGTGTGAAAATATTGAGAGGATGCCTACCATTACTACAGTGAAAGAGAGGCTCGTTTGGTTCCTATTTTGCGCATACAGCCAAGCCAGTGCAAATAAGTATGAGACCGTATCTATTTCCATTGGTCTATCTGCTTTTTGCAGCTATAGAGCCGAGACTATAAACACTTCGAACAGTTTCGATAATAAGCGCTAAATATAACATTCTCCCGGTGACTGCTATATATTATTCAACCGTAATATAATCTTATATTATGCTCAGTATCCAATAACTTTATACGATTTTATATTCAAAATTGTGTAGAAAATTTTTATGGGCATAAAAATTGATACTTTGTGATTATATATATACTGGGTGATTATATCATTGCCTTAGTTGATCTATTATGTAGAATGTGGATATAGTCTAAGGGTGCAACTGATGTTCTGTTCAGAAGGCTTCAATTATAGCACGCAGGTTCGCAAAACGTATAATCAAAGTGTTAGCGTATGTGTATGCTCTGCATGTATGTGTGTTTTGCTAAATGAAAACAACGTGAATTTCTTTCGTCGAAAGCATACATCATACTGGTTAAAAATTTTAATTTCTCTTCTTTTTATACCCTGTACCCATCAGTAAAAGGGTACATGAAGTTTGTGCAAAGAAATATTAAATTAAAAGAAGATCGCGAAGCACACTCCATAAAGTATATATATGCTGGATCACAAACAGAACTTCATTATAAGAGATAATAGCTTAAAATTTGTATATTTAGACTTTCCTATTATAGTATACAATAAGACTAGCTAGCCCTATATAAAGCGTAATACCCATACAAACCTGGCTCCCTTTTATGAGTTCCTGTATGAACAAAATTTTGTTGTTGTGTTTCATTCAGCTAAAATCGATAGATCCAGATCGGACAAATAGAAGAGGTAGTCCTCACATATTCATACTCCTTTTCAGAAATATTGTATAAAAATAATTCTGAATTTTACATCAATTTTATTAAAACATTCAACACGGATCTATATCAGAATATAATCTCCATACAAAACTTTGAATTAAGTTGTAAGAGCGTAGCTTGATGCGGAACACACTCGACTGCAGCCTTCTTGTACTTAGGAAAACTTAGGCATGCTGAACTTCGAGTCCGTTTGTTAAGCCAAATAATATATATCAGTACTGCGGACACTGGAGACCATCTCTAAATTAATATGTTTCATAAGAATTCTGATAAGAAAAGCAATAATTTATATATAATCAAATGATATGCAGAGTTCTTCATCTAGAAGGTATATAGATCTTCGTGCGAAGCATAAAGGTACATTGTACATTAAAGAAGACACTCCTAACTATCTTATATCAAATTTGTAGCCATACTCACCTTCTTTAAGCGCTTTACCCAAAGCCTCCATCTTGAATATAATGCACACCCATTGAGTATTATCTTTGCTCATATTTGGAACCAAATTAATAGTTTTGATGAGAATCAGAGCTAATCATAATTTTTTCAGATGAATTTGCAAATGGAGCTATGGGAAAATTAATACACATTGAGTTGAATGCTCAATTTCTCATAAAACTGGGTTAAAAATCAGGAGGAAAGCAGCTGAACATGCTAAACAACATAATATTGATCGATTGGGTGTTCCAATTAAAGAAGAACGAGTACTATAACCATGAACAAGCATCATCTCAGGGAGGAATATGAAAAGTATAATACGGCTCATTCGTTTCCGCTGCTATATGAAGCGCTATCGCGGGTCACCAGTATTGAAGAGCTGTATATTGTAGTCCAAATTTTAGTACAACAAGAATAAATAGGCTCGAGTCAATAGGAAGCATGATTATAAACTTTGTTAACACAAGGAAGGGAATGTCAACGAGAACTTTCAACTGTCAGAGTCTTCGGAAACACATCACAACTTCATAGTAATATGTAAGAGGCCAAGGAGAAGTTTCAATAGTTGGTGTTTCTGCGCGGCTAACTTCACATATTTGTCCCTTCGGCCGGCAGTTGAATGCAGTAATAGGAAGAGTATAATACTTCTTAATATAATTTGAACAATTCTTAGTTTGAAGAAGTGCAATCATATTACTATGAAGTTTTTCTCCGACAGTAGATATATTTTTTGTGAATTATTTTGTTTTCCTAGGATCTCATCTCTATAATATGTCTTCGTTTATAATTTGGCTGCCTGTCGGTCCACGTCAGCTTCAAGATACTGCTTCATATTATGTTGGAATGTGTAGAAGCATCTCTTCTTTATGGTTGCAAAATCTGCACTGATGGAAGCTAGGTATATACAAATATTAGTCATTTTCACATAGCTGGAATATATTTTTTTTTCCCATAATCGGATTAAAATTGCTTGGGATTATCTTTGCTTGTACTAGTCTCTGGCTCATGGTTCTTTTTGGTTTCTTTGCTGTGTTTTAACCTGTAAACTGCTCATTTCTAATGTGGCTCTGGATTTATTATTGACATTGGCGCACTTTGTCTGACAAGCCTGTCGGCGTGCTCTTGGCCCAGTATGTCAGTGTATGCCGGCAGAAAAACTGTGTTATGTTTGCCAAGTTCCCCAGCATAACTAATATCTTTTGAACTAATTTGGACTTCATGGAGTTTGAGTTGAGTGTCTTTATCACTTAAACTTCCAGTGGTCCAATAACTCAAACATCAGCGCAATCTGCTATGGTTGATATAATGTGATGCTTTCGAAGTACATAATATCTTGTCATACCATTAAATTGTGAGTTTCCTGTCAAAATTACACCTTCTTGTTAATTTGGTTCTTGGCATGGATTTGTGTCCACACTGTTGACAAAAATTTTAGCTGTTTTCAAATCCATCAACTAGTAGTCTTAGGAGTGTTTCCTTTGGAGTTAGTTGAAGATGTGCTTTCAAAGCTTTGGTTGGGTATGTTCGCAGTGCATATATACTAGCTTGTGTACGGAGGTTCATTTCGACCTTTCATCTCATGCAATTTTGCCATTTAGTAGCACTGGTTTGGGTATCACAACCAGGGCATGGCTTAAGGAATGCATACGCATGATTCCCTGGCACGATTTTTGCACACTATTATCGCCTTGATGTAGGTCTTCATAGTTTCTTCTCTATGTGTTTTACAATCTAGAGTTACTCTAAGTTATTTAACTTCCTTGCTTAATTCGCTTCTAATTTCTTTTAGTCAATGTCTGTCTTGACCGGGTTGACCTTTGATGCACTATTCTTGTATAATTTTGTGTTGGACTGCAGATCATGACAGGTTGTAGTGTTTTATAGGCTTTATACAGTCTGTAAGATAATTTTTTAATTTCTTTCTCAAAAATTTCAAGCACTTCCCTACTAAGTTGTGATAATGTGTGGAATGTTGCTAGGTCAATAATTAATTTCTTCCGGTTCGTGAAAACTGTACGCTCTTTAGGGACTTGCTTCGGAACTCAAATAATTATTTTTGCGTAGAAAAAAAGTCAGGAGAATAGGAAGAATACTCCGTATTGCTGTTGCCGTTGCAAGTTCGGGAGAACAAAAACGAATTACTTTTTTTCTACTTTACTTTAGAAATTTTTTTCTCAAACGCTTGACCATGTACGTCTTTGTTTTATGGCTGATGTCATGCCATACTTAATTTGCTATTCTCAACTCAGTTTTAAACGAAAATTTGGTATTGCAATTCTGCCTTAACTTTCATCGCTGAGACAGAAGGCAAATAAAGAGAACCAAAGAAAGAAACTACAACAGAAATGGAGTCAAATTTAAATTAAGTAGCTTCACATAGATTTTTCCGGTATTTATGCATGGATTTTCTTCAACAATAACTAATTTTCTTACTAAAAATTCTTTAAATAAGAAAGAATAAAAAAAAAATTTGAAACTATTTCCACGTTTTCTATTTTTTTATTGTACAATAAATTTGTTTAACATATTTCAACACATTCGTAAGATTTCGTATACTTTAAGGCATAAAATGTAAAAAATTTTATAGCTCTTAGGTACTAATTTATGTCGAAACGCCTTTGTTTTTTAATATTTCTGCTTGTTTAGTACTTTTATTAAAACATGTCTGTCAGTACTTAAAAACCAACCCACGCTGGTTACTTGCACACATCTTTCCTCAACACTGTCTGTCAGGGTGCTTTTCAATTACTTCCCACAGTCGCACGCTTCAATTGTCGATCATTAGTATCTGTTTTTTTTTTTTTTTTTTTTTGTAGAATTTCTCTTCAATTCACACAATTAATTAATTTTTAATTGACTCAAAAAACATTGCAGATATATGTTTCTCCTCCACACTTGCAATTAAATAAACATAAAAAAGAAAATATTTTCTTTTACTAAGAATTCCATAAACGTTTTTGAAATATTTGTATTTCTGTGTTCCAAATTATTATGGAAGATCTTTCAACACATTTTAATGGAAAATTTATAAATTTTGTTTGGCTATATTTTCGCTTGTGTAATAGGAAAACATATTTCTTCAGAATATTTATGTAGTTCAAATGAAATGTCAATTTTTCAATTGATTTTTACAAGAAATGTCTGTTCGTATGTGACGCAGTTTATCGTGCTCTGGCTGCATAATGATGACGCGGCTGTGCCTGCCCTCTCTAGAATTGCAATGCGGAATTCAAATGAATCGTAATTAATTGTAATGGAATTGAAAATGTGCAACTATTTGTAATTAATATAAAATGAATGCACAGAAATGCAAAAAAAAAAAAAAAACGACGTCATTTGTCAACTGTTGTCGTTATAAATCATAAAAAAAATGAAATAGCGTACACATCTGATGGTCAGGGTTGCATTTGTGTCGATCTAGTCGCTGATAACCTTCAACTCATCAAAAAGTGCAGACATACATTTGCACGAAAATGATTTTGAAAATTAACAGAAAGCTGTGTAATCTTTGTGTAAACATTTTCGAAAGTGAGATGAGAAAGAAAAAAAAAAAAATAAATAAATAAATAACAAGAAAAGTCTGTTGGTAGTAGAACTTAAATACGCTACACATTTGTAATGTAAGTTCGTTCCAAAGAAAATATAGAAATTAGGTATTTTTTAGTTGTAAATATGGACACTTATAGGGAGAAAAAAATATCAATATCAATCTGATATTAGCTCATATAATTTTGATATTAAAAAATATCTTTTTGATATTTTCTCAAATAAATATCCAAATTTATATAAAAACGTTATAAATTGATGTTTAGTAAGAACTTATCATTTTGAGCGGAGTTCATATAAATTTGATATTGGCTCAACACACAAAAGCACAAAAAGTCGTTCGTATTTTCTCCTTTATTTCAAATCTTTTGAGAATTGCGTACAATCATCGGCTTTAGTTCAAATAAGCACCATTTTGATCAATAACTTGTTGCCAACGAGACTCCAACTTCACTATGCCCCGCTCATAGAAGCTTGCTTCCCTATTGGCAAAAAAGTGAGACAGTCGATTTTCGTAAGCCTCTTTTGAGGTCAATTTCTCGCCAGCTAAATCGTTCGACATTGACAGGAAGAGATGGTAATCCGATGGTGCTAGGCTTAGACTATAAGTTGGATGCATAAGGACCTCCTATTCGAACTCCCGAAGCTTCTGGCGCGTCATAATCGAAGTGTGTGGTCTGCCGTTGTCCTGATGCAACACAATTCATCTTCTATTGTCTAAAGATGGCCGCTTCTGGGCGATTGCTGCCTTTAATCGGTCCAGTTGTTCACAGTAGAGGACCGAATTGAGTGTTTAGCAATAGGGTAGCAGCTCATAGTAGATGATTCACTGCCAATCCTGTCAATCCGGACTTGGCAACCGATTGAGCCGCTTTGCCACCCCTCACACACGACCGTTTGTGCTTTACGTTGTCGTAAGTGATCTACTTTTCATCGCCAGTCTCCATTCGCTTCAAAAACGGCTCCATTTTGTAGCGATTCAGCAGCAATTCACAGTTGGAAATTCGGTTCATGAGGTTTTTTGGTGTCAATTCGTATAGCACCCAAATATCGAGTTTTTTTGTGTAGCCAAGCTTGTTCAAATGCATTTGAAATGACTGAAATTGAGCTCCCGAGCGATGGTACGGCTGCTACTATGGCGATCTATCTCGATCACTTCCTTGATTGTATCGACTTCTTCGACGACAGGTTATCCGGAGCGTGGTGCATTTTCCACTTCCTCCACACCAGAACGAAATCGAGTCAATCACTATAGTGATACGAGAATGGAGCAAGTATTGTTGCCTTTGTTTTTGCTTTTCAGGTAGTAAGGCTGTAAAATATGGCAAATATCTTTCTTCGAGACCTCCATGTTCGACATGCTGTAGCGCTCAACTGAATAGTCCAAGTGCCATGCTGTTAAAAGGGCGTCGCACTAGATACTCACACCTTTCAAACACCTTAGGACAAATACTTAATAAGATATAACTAATTGAAAAAAAGAGCGCGAAACACGAAAAGACTTTTGTTCCAACTTTATATGTTCGAAAATTTTTTTTTGTGCATTCATTTGTTCTTTCGAACATTTAAGTTGGATGAGAGCAAAATAGAAGATTTTTTATTTAAAAAAATCTTATTAGTTTTGGTGATCCTTTAACTCTGTGCTTGTATATAAATTTACTCTAATAAAAGTTTCTTTGGACGGTTTTTTTCCCTTAAAGTTTCTACCAAAATGATTTAAAGAAATGTCTTCTCTACAACTAGTTACATAGTTCTCTATATCAAGTTTCAAATCGATATCTCCATAACCTAAGAACTAGTTAGCGTTCAGACAGTCGGACAGACGGACAGACGGACACGACCAGTTTGACTTAACCATATAACAGCAACTTTCACAAATTGAATGATTCTGTCTGCTATAAGTCTTCTGATTATTAAGTCTCTATATCATATAAAACCAATTTGTCATTTATTATGTTAAGTTATACACTCGAAAGACGGGCGGATATGACCAGAACCAGAACGAGTCGATCATATCATGATCATATGACAAATAAGTATTTACAAGAAAATCTCTATATACCAAGTTTTAGACCGATTTTCATATAAAAACAATTTTAGAAACTGGTGCCATGTTATAGTCAGACAAACACCTTAGTTAGAACGAGTCGATTATATTATGATCATATCGCCCGAAAAGCTGCTACAAGTTCCGAAAGTGATCTATATACCAAGTTTAAGTGTGCTATTTATATAAAAAGGGCTTAGAAACTTTTTTGTTTTGCCTTGTTACAGACAGACAGACGCACATAGCTAGAACGAATTCACCAAATCACAAAAATTTACATAAATTTGCTTCTTCGGTCTAGAATAATGCTCTATACCAAGTTTTAGACCGATAAAGATAGAAAAAACTGTGGAACTGGTTTAGCATTTAGCATAAACAGACAGACGGATAGTTGGACACAGCTAGAACGACTCATCCATATCGCATTCATTTTAAGAATATATTACTTCTCTTTAAAAAAAGTCTTCATAACAAGTTTTAAGCCGAAATATGTTTAAAAAACTGTGGAACTGATTTATCATATTATATTGGGAGCATATGTACATTAATTTTTTTTAGTAAATTAAGGCTTTATTGTGAAAAAAAAACGATCCATCGCAAGCTACGAAGTTTGCCCATCTTTCTGGCAGTTTGTGGATTCCATTCCAAAAGCACTTCTCCGGCTAAGAACGAATCGAGTCAATTTTTGAAGGGAATCGTATTCCAGTGAGGACATTTTGCATTGCTCTGAACAAGTAGTAATCAGAAGAGGGAATGTCTGGGCTATAAGGCGGGTGAGCTAAGACTTCCCACTTCCACTGTTTCCAAATAGTTTCTTACCGGTCCTGCAATATGTGGCTGAGCGTACTCATGATAGAAAATTATGTCTGATCGCATATTCAGGTCGTTTTTCCGCGATCGCTCTCTTCAAACAAATCAATTGTGTTCGGTAGAGGTCCTCTTTGATAGTCTGACCCGATTTTAAGAGCTCATAATACAACACATCCTTGTGATCTCACCAAATATAGAGCATTATCTTGGCGCCATGTATATTCGGCTCTGCTGTGGATGTTGATGTTTGGCCGGGCTTCACATACGATTTATTGCGCTTGGGGTTTTCGTAATTAATCCATTTTTCATCAACAGTGACAATCCGATGCAAAAATTACTTCTTTTTGTGGCATTCAAGCAACATTTCCGACATGCAGAATCGGCGATTGATGTCTCTAGGTTTCAATTCAAACGGCACCCAATTTCCAAGCTCTTCGATCAATTCCAATGCTTTTAAACGGTCTGGAAATAGTTGTTTCATCAACTCCCAAAGCTTTTGCTAGTTTTTTTTTGAGTTTGGCACGCATCTTCATCAAGCAATGGCTCCAATTATTCATCTTCAAACCTTTTTGGCTGTCCTGGTCGTTCTTCGTCTTCTAAGTCGACATTGCCACTTTTAAACCGTGCGTACCATTTCTGGCATGTTCGTTCATGGTCACCAAAAACTTCTATTTATATACGATGACTTTCGGTATATAACAGTCATACCACGGCCACTTTTATAAACGTGTTGGTGATGGTAACAATAAGTCTCCATACCAAGTCTCCATAAATTTTGCATAAATTTTCCCAATTGTATTTCTTTTTGTGTTGCTAGACTTTTATTGCTGATCAAGAATATTTATATGCTTTGTGGGATATGTCACCAAGCACACTGCTTTCTATCGCTCCTGCCTTTTCATACCAGGTCCAGGTTTGCAATATCAAAGACAGTCAGACAGATTCTTGTGACTTATCCATACGATCAGTAATATTGAATTATATATGCACTTAAGACGTTACAAAATCACTAAAAAAATCTATTAGACTTTATAAGTACCGATCACACTTGGCAAAAGACAAGAAAATTTCCACTCAAAATTGCTAGTTGCGATCGCAAGGTGTGTGCAAAATGCTCTGCGCTGTCTTACACAATTGATCTTTGGCGTTACCCCTAACAAAAGTCAAGTTCAATAGAACGCCAGTTTGTAGAGAATCTTTCTTTCTTTCTTTCTTTCTTTTTTTTTTACAATTTAATAGATGCAACAGACGAAACTTTTTTTTCGCGCCAAGACGAACGACCACCTACCGACCATGTACCGATGTATCTACCATAGCATATACCATAAAATATTTACCCATCTACATGTTGTATTTGTATCTATTGCTCGTCGTCTACATTCGTGCGCTCGTACATTCGGTATCTTACGGATTCGTAATTTTTCGGGGTTCTTCAGCGCTACGTTATAGCACTGCGGCACAGTATTGGTCAAAACGGTCGAGCGCATAGTTTAATAGTCTATAACACCTCAGTCGGTGTTTTGTACGCGCGTCGGTACATTTTGTCTGATTGGTCGATCGGCAAAAATATTTCTGAAATATTTTTCAAAAAGAAATAATTTGCATTTGGCAAATTTTCGCATATCATTTTTTGCGTATTTAAAAAAAAAAGATTATTTATAAAATTCAACAACAACATCTTAAGTGATCAGTGATCTTTGAGTTAATACATATTTTTGTCAAATCATTTAATAAGAAATATTTATAAATAAAAAAAGAAAATTAAAAGTGACAAATAAACAAAATCTTCCACAAGAAAAGGTAAAGTACCTTCAGCAGCATTTGTTCGTTACATCGTATTTTTTTGTGGAGAGTTGTGATGTGTATAAACAGGTTCATTTCGTCAGCAGCATATAAACAAGTGTTATCAAAATTATGCATTAATAAATGAGTTTAATGAGTTTAATAAAGACAATTTTATTGTGAAATTAAAAATTATTGAAAAATTAAATTGAAATTATTTACTGATTCACATTGTTAGTAGATAATAGTTGAGGCACAGAGTGACGGATGCATGGAAATAACTAAAGTGATGTGTCTCATGATGATAATTGCTAATATATAGTTAGTTTGTGGTGTCTCCAATGTTTTGTTCTGTAAATGGCAGTTTTTTATTTTCATATTTCAACAAACTAAATAAATTCTATTAGAAATATCTTTTGTATAGTTTAAAAAATTAAATAATTTGGTGTAAATTTGAGAATCTATAGTAATGTGGCACGATTTACTACATTTCTTATCTATTTTCTAATCGGAACTGTTGTAATTTGAATTAATTTTGTTAGAATATGAGATAAAAGTATATTTTGATAATTATTACGAAATGTTAAAAGACTTAATAGAACCAATAAGCTGCTAAAGTCGAGTCAATATGGTTAAGTCCCTCTGTCATGTTGTCTGTTGAGCAATAAGTTCTATGAGTATATAAGCTTTAGATTTTTTAAGTTATTATATTTTGACTTATCTATACTTTCTTCAAATAAAGTGCATTAAAAGAACGTGCTTTTCTAAAAATGCCTAAATTTGGTGGAAAATAACCAAATAAAAGGCTAGATTTCATTTAACGTTGGTTCACAAAAAGGCTTAGTATATTATAATATATTATATATTATTAGAGAGGGTTCTTAAATACCTTTTAATTGACCACAAATTTGTACATATCTGGAAAGTTATATATAACAATAAATATCGAAAGCCATATTTTCTCGATTTGTTATAAATTGAGACCAAAGTTTCGTAATCAAATATTATTCGATTTAATATTAATTTTGTCCTAAATAATAAATATAATAAATTATTTGTATTAGTGATATTCATTGTTAAGTAATTGAGCGTATGTTATGTCTCGAGATAGTCTGCTTTCTAAAATTCGCGTATTTAATCAACAAACTATTTCAGTTTGATTTAAAAAAAAATATTATAATTGAGTGTGAAAATAAATATTTGTCAAGATTGGTATTTATTTAAAAATTGGCAGACATAATAATTTAGAAGCAAATTTAAAAAAAAAGAGTAAAAAAAAAAAAATTTGAACTTCTAATACACCGAAGCAGTAATACCCTTAAAGAAAGAAGAAAATAAATTAAATATAAAACCTTTTAAAATTTACAAAACCCGAGTATCTACAATTTTCTTCGCCAAATGATTATCAATTATCTCTCTTTGTGCATCATCTTTCACGCGGAAATTTGTCAGTAGAGCTATACATCGTGGATTATAGCGGCTTACAATATACTAAAATAAAATAAAAATTACTTCTTTCGTGAATTTTGGTACAGCATCTATTTGCCTATAAAAGAAACAATGGAAGAAGTTGTTATTTCTCTCCATAAATTGTCCATTGAATATATACAATTGCTGAGTGGCCTATAAGTCTATGCAATGCTAGTTAGTATAACGGATTACTGTATCCCTGGTCTAAACCTTAATGCTTAGTTTCAATACCTATTCAAAAAGACTGTAGTTACTACTTACACAGACAATTTGAAACCTCGTGGGATTACTATATGAACTTAATATTCAAAAGTCTTTCAGACTACCTAGATGGAAGAAGACAGACAGTTGAAAGATTGATGGTAGATATTTCGAAGTTAATTCGACCAAACAGAACTTCTTGCCAACCATGATGTTCTGGTTTGCCTAAGAAGTTGTGTAGTTACTGCCAAGCTCGTCAACTGATACTCGGACAGTCAAGTTACACTCAAAGACTCTTAAAGACTCTTGAAGACTCTTGAAGACTCTTTTTGTAAAATAAATCTCCACGCTGATCCATATCGAAACCAATCAATGTCATATAGGCAGTCATGCTGTCCGACTTGACAGAGAAGTTTTAGTAATAGAAAGGAGAAGAAGATATCAGTCCAACATCTTATATGCATCTGGTCTAAAGAATAACAAGATTGACTAACTGGGGAGGTATACGGTCTACTAATTATATAAAAAGTTGTCCAGAGATTCATTCTGAGTATGGAGTTTATTTATAGACCTAGTTGTGAAGGCATGCCAGTGGAACATAGTTCCTTTGTGAGTTTCTGTGCGTTTTACAATGCAGGTTTACAAATTTTGTGTTTAAATGCAATACAGAATATTTGAGATATTGTGCTGAAATTTTTTCCACGTACAGAACACATATTATAGAATATTTAAATATGGTTATCGACCTCGTTCATATGAAAACACCGAGTACTTCTGCAATTATCGATTCTTTGAATACATTTTTCCAATACTATTTCCATCTTTGGAATGATTTGTATTGCCAAGTGCTTTGCAGGTACATATATTGAAAGGCCGCCTTGTCGCAAAAGTTTTGGTTCTATGTTCCTTGACCGGCGTGTCATAACAAGGCTACAGGTGTTCCAATCTGCACTTGACCAAATATCGCATTAGATTCTTCTTTACCGCGCCAACAAGCTGCATGCATAAGGGTTGATAGTGACTTGAAGGCACAGTGGAAGGCTATCTTGTTCTCTGTCAAGGCACATAAACATTTGTAAGCGCTTGGCATTGTCAGATTTCAAATGTTTGAAGCTGCATTTTGCTTAATTAGTGGCTGACAATCGCTTTTAGTGCCTTGAAGAAATACATCAACTCTGAAGAAGTCTACCTGCCAAGCAACAATATGGAATAACCACTTTTTTCTAATAAATGAACCATCGAAATAAAATAAATATCACCGGAATATAACTATTTCCCGTTCGATATTTTTCTTGATCCCATTTAAAGTTTTGGTGGTGTACACATCAGACGGTCCATTCTAGAACATTTGCTTTACATCTTTAAGGCAACTAAATTATTTTCCTTTAGAATAAACTCTATGGGCTAGAATGTACCAGTGGCTTTCGATAGGATTAAGGTCCGGGTTGCATGTCGGCCCGTGATTTGAGAAACTGCAAGACTTGATTTGTGTGTAGTGCAGTATGGATAGAGGCATTTTTTTATTGAAAGATCCATTCGTCACCAAAATATTTTGCTTCAAATTGTGTTAAACCACTTTCTAAAATCTAAAAACGTAGATTTAAGCGTTCTCTCATTGAGTTATAAGGTAGATTGGATGGAGACTTTTAGGCGAATTAGCCAACTGATGCATCTGAATTGAATGATAAAGACTATGTGCTTTCGCGGGATCCTCTTTTAAAGATGTCGTCACTGCCACTTCAAGTGCTTAAGTATTATAAAAATCACGTCGTTTGATTGTGGTATTGATCCTCGGGCACAAAAGAAAGGCGGCCGGAGCTAGTTCCGAATTATAGTGTAGGGCATTGCATCCTTTTGCTTTGTTAGAAACTTATGAGCGCATTGTCAATAAGCATGAGACAGATAGTGGAGATGTTTGTTCGCATGGTTTTCTTTAAATACAGAATAGTTTTTGGATGGTCCGAATTTGTCGAGTTTATACCTCATAAAATAGAAATTGTTTCAATATCAACTATTTTCAATTGCATCTTAGTGCCATTTCAATAAAAATTTCCCGGAACATTATCAATCGTGTTAATTAATGATTGATCAATAGAACTAAAGTACAATTGTTGAGGAAATTTTTCAAAACAAAAACATTTAAAATTCATGCATTACAGTTGTAAACCTCCATAAAAACAGTGGCCTAATTGTTTTATTGAAATTGTGTCTACCCAAATATATCCAGTTAGGTTGCTTAATAGGTGACAGACACCTAAACAAACAATGCGGCTAATCGCATGCATTATTATCTTTTGGCTAAGCGCATTGCGCACAATACGTGCCTTTCATTACAGAATTAATAGTTTACCTGCTAAACTAATGACGCCAAATTGCTGGCGATTCCCGCTAAATTGTATAAATTTCAGAAAGTCAGAAAGCCACGTGCAGCGTAGGAAATTGTCTTGAAATTAAATCCGAAACGAAGGCAATTTGTCGTTGACAATGCCAAAATTATATGCATGCGCTACATTTGCTTTATGATGATAAAAAGATACAAAGATACTTTTTTTTTGTAAATTTTTTTTTTTTGCAAACTGCATGCAAATGCAATTTGCTTGCTTTTTCTTTTGTAGTTTCTGCAGTTTTTTTTTTTTTATTTTGTTTAAATTATTTTATTTCTGTCACGACTCACTTTACTGTATGGCGTCAATTTATTTAGCTTATCACATAAGCTGCCAGCCTGATACAGACGCGTGGCAGTCTGGAGCGATCAGATTCGCTTGTGCAGTGTACGCTTCACATGGGAAAAAGTTGATTCAGCATGGTTTCAGTTTGAACTCGTTTGAAGTTGAGCTGAGCTGAGACGACTTTGCAATCGAATGTTTGCTTGCTTCTGTAGGCTGTTTGTTCACCTTCATTAAACAGTTATTTATATAAATGTATTTTTTTTAAATGCGTTTTTTAATACCCTGCATGTGTTGTGTGAACGTTGTTTTGTTGTTGATTGGAAAGTTTGTAATGCTTTGAGTACAAAGGAAATCATGTCAAGTTACCTACACATTAATATAGGGAAGGGGCTACACAGTGTATAATACCGTTAAATCTCTCCAAAAAAAGGTGAAGTTCCGATAATCAGAGTAGACTCTACCTATAGATGTAGCCAGTTACTATTCGGTACATAAGCCAGAAAACAAAATGTATGGTCGAGAACTTAAAAAATTATCAAAAATTGTAAGCTAGGAAACCTGAGGGTTGCCAATCTCAAAAATGTCCTTAAATTATAGCTTATAATACTTGATGGTTTTGAAGCAATTCCGACCATGGATTCGAACTTAGTTTTACATATTTTTAAACTCAAAAATGTCCAAAAATTTTAGATTAAAAAACCTGAGCGTTTTGGCACAATTCCGACAATGGACTCGGACTAAGTTTTACATATTTTCCAACTTAAAAATGACCAAAAATTTAATTTTAGAAAACCTGAAGGTTTTGGCGCAAATCCGACCATGGATTCGGACTAAGTTTTACATATTTCTTAACTCAAAAATGGCCAAAAATTTTAGGTTACAAAACTTGAAGGTTTTGGCGTAATTCCAACCATGGATTCGAATTAGAATTTGACATATTTCTTACTCATTAAAGGGAAAAAAATTTGAGGTTAGAAAACCAGTGTGTTTTGGCTCAATTTCGACCATGGATTCGGTCTAATTTTTACATATTTTTCAACTCAAAAATGGGAAAAAACTATAATCTCGAAAATCTAAGGGTTTTGGTGCAATTCCGACCGTGAAAAAAAATTTTACTTTACAAAATCTGAGAACTTTGACGCAATTCCGACCATGGATTCGGACTAAGCGATCTTTGGAAAAGAATATGTGACTACTCAATTGACTCGGGCATACTTTTAGTGGCTTTGTGGGTCTGTGTTATTGGTCCAAACTGGATCGATATAGAATATTATATTAGGATTGAACCAAGCTTTAATAATATTTATTATTTCAATATTTTATTAGAAATATAAACAGTTTCTACATAAACTCATATTGTAGGGCATTAAAGCTTCACTTTAAATGCAAACTAACGGTTCTCTCCAATTTGTTTTTTCATTTACAATCAGCTGCTCTAACATTGCTTGAACGTCCATCGATCTATTGACGCATTAATCGCTCGTGTTTAATTTTTTTTTTTATCTATGTCGCTCTTAACTTTTGAGTGATCTTTTGAGCGTTTTCCATTTCGACTCACTGTAAGTTAGTTGCTAATTAATTTGAGTGCCTATCGCTTGATTAGCTCCCGCACAATTTATGCTCTGCTGTCTGTGACTGTTGTTGTCAACGCGTCATTTTTTTTTTCCACATTTAGTTGTGCTATGCTTCATTTCAATGATTTTTTGCATTATTTATAAGAATTCGACGCGCTTTTCTATAGTTTTCTAGACTTTGTCGCGGTCTCAGGAGCGGCTTTTATTGTGCCGCTGCTGGCAACTATTGTTTGGCGTCAGCATGCTTGATTGCCGCCTGCCCGATCGACTCATTGTTAGGGTGAGCTGGCATGGCAAATTATTTAATAGTGTCTGAAGTAGACTTGCACGTGCTTAGAATGTGGTCGGCACTGTTTCGTTTTATCAGCTTTTGAAGGTGTGTAACAGTTTGAGAAGTTTAATATCAGTTGATGTTGATATATACCCATATAAGCGACATCATTCTAGGGTTTTTGTGTAGTCCATAGATGGTTATTGATACATTTTTGTGAGTTTATATGTTAAGATTTTTCATATTAAAATTTAATGGTTTGAGAGTTCGATGCAGTGAAAAGTTTTTTGTAATATAAGAATGCATTGCAAGAAGCAATAACCAATCTTAACAAATCCCTTCTCATTGCCTTAGATTCTTCTAACAGCCTTCCTCTCTCTTAAATCTTAAAATCTAGATACTATACTATAAAATATCGCCCACTATCTGCCACGCCGTCAGTTTTAGCGTTGAACTTGGATTATCAACTAAGTCTCTTATAAATCCTAAAAGCTTGCATTTCCATGGATGCTGTGCCAGAGGACGCCAATAGCAGAATATAAACAACTTTTTTGAAAATTCAATACTTAGTTGAAACTTATTTGTTTTTATATACAGCTCAACTCTTGACTTAGCCTAAATACATAAAAAGAAATTCAAAGGTGACCCAAAAAATTCTCGACATGTTTACTGAAATTGTGTAGATCAATTGTTTGACCAGCTATAGGCTATGTGGCACCATCTTCTATGAACGACATAACACTGTTGTCAACTCATCTAATTTGGTCCAAAAAACTGCACTTAACCATAACGTGGCAATCACACCTTCAGCATCAACTCTACACGGTCACCTTTTGTGGATGCAATGGAGTCTATTTCAAGAAACTTCATTGCATCCCATCATGTGGGTCTGTTGCCATTCAATAACGAATATTTTCTTTGTTGAATGCATAACCGAAAATGAGCTTCATTGCAGAAAACTATTTTTCGTTGAAATTCTGTATATTCTTCAAACTTCTGCAGAGTCAGCTCGTAGAAGTTTCCGCTCATCAAATGAATAAGAGGTTTTAGTTTTTTAGTTAACTTGATCTGCGTCTAGTCCAAGATCTGTATACAAAATTCGGCACAATGTTCTAGTTTGAGAGATTCCCGATTCCTTAGAATGAAAGGAATCGATAAAATTGGCTCTATTCGAATTGAAACTCTTATAGCTAAATTTTTTTTCAGAGCCTCATATGTACTAAAATGCTATCCGTATGAATATCGAGAAGTTTTGATTAGTCTTTCCTATTCCCTCTTGAGATAAGAATTATATAACAAATGTGGTAATCCATCTCTAAAGGATAGTACCCATAAAAATTTTAATGGGTACTATATTAGCTTAAATTACATTTCGTTGGCTTGTATGGACTTATGCTTAATAGTTGAAGAAATAGGCGTGGCATGCTCTCTACAATGAGAGGTCTTAATAGCATTGTTAAAGTTATCAGGATTTCGGAAGTAAGAACGCGCAACTGTTATAATATTTTGAAAAAAAATTCATACCAACAGTTCAATACCAATTATTATTTGTATTGCTGCCTAGACCAATCGCTCTGGCAGTTTCTTATATACTATAAGCCTACTTAGAGCATAGAAATCTCTGCCTGAAGTGTGCTGGCAATGCCTGCAGCTTCGAGATCTCTTTTTGCATAATGTTGTCCACTTACGCTGTTTCTACGTTCCTATTTTTCTAAATAGCTTAAATTCAACTCACCATCTCTTCATCCGATGTTGGCTGTTATAATGGCGTTGCAGTTCTAGAAGGTTGGTGGTTTGTCATCTTCATCAGTGTTGACTTTGGATGCTCAGGAATCATAAACTTTAATGGGTTACTTGTTTCATACAAATTCTACCAATATTCCAAATATTTTTATCATATCTTCTTTCATTTCTACCACCACATATTTAAGAGTATAAAGTTCTGGTCGAAGTTTACTTAGGAAGATTACATTTTTAAGAATAACCCTATCTCAAAACTTGATATTAAAACTGCTATCCTTTCTTTAGAGTTTTTATGCCTGTAATTCTTAGTGTCCGGACATTGTACGAAGTTTTTTATTTCTTCTTTAAAGTTTCCCTTATACGTATGGGTTATTTTAAGTCGATTAACCAAGGAACTATACATATTTTCAACTTCCAACGTTTTCTATTGTATTTTACACAGTCGGTAATATTCCAGGAAATTTTCTCTTACGAACTGTCTCTCATCACCTGTTCTCAAAACCTTTGACTAGCCACACTTGCTAAAAATTGTAAGCCTCTGTTAGTGCTTCAGATGAGATGTAACGCAGGATTTTGAAACCCATATAGCTTGAATAGTAATCAATCAAAGCTAAGACATATTCGTTGAAACATTATTGAAACTTCTATCTTGATAAGATGATTTCAATATATTCTTCTTCTGCTTCTCTCTATATGCTGACATAATCTCCACACCTTCTGTAGACTTCATACTAACATTCTAGAAACTTTTTTCTTGATGATATGATCTTTCTATATTCTTATGCTTCTAACAGATTCCCCCTAAATTCTGTTAACTTTTAACATTTTAGAAACCTTACTGAAGAAGTTTCTTTAAAAATTTGTTTGTCAGTTTTTTTCGTGTTTTTAATAATTTCTGAACTTTGATGGTTCGTAAACCTTGCCTGATGTCTGACATGAGCAGATCCTCTAAAAGGGTGTTATGACTTAGTATTAATAATAAAAATTTTTTGTTTCTACTAGAAAATCCGTTACATTTTAGCACATTTATCTCATTTTCAGTTCAGAACCAAAAATTTGGCGTAGAAATATCCAAATTCCTAGTATTCAAAGTTTTATATCTCAAATAGTGATCTAATAAAATGAAAAATGATTTGAAATCAATCGATCTACAAAATTCATTAGTATTTAAGAAAAAAATTCCAATGATTTACTCAGAATCAGTTCATTGCTCCATGAAACTCAGCGAGCAAATCACAAGTCATGCCACTATTTTGTAACTCAACACTTCAGCAGTGAATCAAACAAATCAAATATTGACTGAAACAATGAAAACACTTGTCAATCAGTGCATTTACAACTGCTTTAATTATTAGCATTAAATATTAAACAACAAAGACAAAAATAGGAAGAAAAAAAAAATTCAATTTCAGTTTCAAATTGTATAAACAAACAAATCCAATTGGAGAGTGAAAACAGATTCTTCGACAAACAAAGGCGTATAATTTTCAGAAATTAGTTTACAATTAACTCAACTACATACTAGGTAGATATATATATATATAGATACTCACAGCTATATAATTTAATGAAAGCAGCTCAAACTCAGTAAAACAAAAAAAAGTGTCTGTCAAATTGTCTGTCAAGGTTTAAATGAAGTCCGGGCAATATAAGCAACAGATAGAGTTTATTTTCTTTTTGATAAAATGACGTCAAATGCGCATTTGCAATAAAAAATATAAAATGAAAAACAGTTTAAGTTTATTATACAGACTTACTTTATTTAGTAGATACTTTTTTTTTATTGTTGCAAAATAGAAATCGCTTGCATAACATGTGCGCTGGAGATTATAGATACAAAACAGTTGTTATTTATTGGAGACAGGCACCAATTTTCATTAATTCAGTTTAATATTAATTTTCTTAGAAATTTTATAAGCCGCATTTTTTATTATTTTACAATACGAGTCTAGGCTTCTTTCTCAGTTTATAAATGTTTAAATGCAAATTGGCACAGCTTGTGTGGCAAATGTTTATTAAACTATGCCGTAAATATTTTCTGAATGTTATCGTTCCAAGAAGTTAATAAATAGTGGAAAATTTATTAGAATTTATTGATAAAACGTGCTGGTGCGGTTATTAATCAATCAGAAAAGTCGTCGGGGACAACTTTGAGTTTGCTTAGACTTTAGTTCTGTTTTAGATAAAAAAAAGCGACAGCTGGTAACTAAGCAAACAATTTTTCTCTTTTTTGATAAGGTGCGAGGGTGGTGTGAGAAATATGCCTAATGGCGTTAGTTTGTGCTTTTTTGTATTTAGAGAAGTTTAAGGTTTACGGAACAACACCATTCGGGCTTAGAAGAGCACATGAATGACTTGGATGATCAACGAATTCTAAATGAAATTTGAGCATAAACCAGAAAGCAAGTTGGAGTTGAGTATGCTTCATTTATACAATCCATTGAGCCTTAAATTTTTATGGAGCATATATATCTATCTTGATCCTTGTTAAATATTTTATTGCGATTAGTAAAAGATATACAAAATATGTCTTTTAAAGCTAAGATCAACTACTACAAATGGTTTTTCTTATAAAATCACGGGAAGTGGAACAGTTTTGTATGGGTGTCACAGCTTCTAGTGGTCCTTTATGCACAGATATAGAATATTTCATTACAATTTGGTCAAAGCATCAATTCTTGGTCAGTATTACGGCAAACGCTAGAGGCATTGCGCTTCATAAATTTTTAATCGGCAGAGCAATTCAAATGCTAGCCACTTGTAGGCCCACGTATTACCCGTATAACAGAAGGGATACGCCCATGTACAAGCGTATGGCTAGCAGTCTTCTCACAGTGTGGGAAGAGTATGAACTTACATTAGATCACTTGCCCTTGGTTGCTTCGCTGTCAATGTCACCTCAGCGAATTACTCAAATTTCGACGCTTCCAAGATGAGCTGAACAATGCTTTCAATCTCAATACGGAGTAAAACACGGTGGAGGATGTCGATAAAGCTGTCGAAACATTTATTGAAAAGCTCAAAAAAGCAGGCCGAAATACGGCTCCAAGCAACTTTACCCTATCTCCTGAAGCATTAGCTCCTTAACACTTAAAAAGCGCCTCAGATGCGAGTTCAGCAGAACCAAGAATCCAGCAATCGATACTGAGCTCTAACAGAATGAGAAAGGTACTAGCCATATTAAAAAGAGAAACCATAGACGTCTTCCTGGAGAAAGTTACTCCCGATGGTAGCTCTAAGTTTGCGCTCTGGAAGCTTAAGAGGATGTTCAAGAGGCAAGTTGCACTGCAGTTTGCAGTTCGAAACCCTGATGGCTCTTGGACAACATCCCGTCAGAACAGAGCAGAAGCGTTTGAGAAAAATCTGGGGGAAAGCCATTCCAGCCGTTCGAGACAGCGTCGCCAAGAAGAGTACAGCTAGTGATCGAATATCTCTACCTTTAGCCCCTATCACCCTTACTGAAGTGGAAAAGAAAATCAAAGCGCTTCGCAATACTAAGACTTCAGGCGAGGCCCAGTTTGATAGTCGCTCCATCAAGCTGCTTCCTCACAAAGCTTAGCTATTCCTCTTGCTGGAAGAAGGCCAACATCATCAGCAGATGAACTGGACTCGTATCGTCACATAAGACTTCTGCCAGTATTTGGCAAAATATTGTAGTGATGCATTCTGAGAAGGATTCTTGAGACCAGGGCAGTCCAAAGTTTCAGGCATGCCCGAGCAACTGCACCGAGTTTGTCGTTGGAGCTTTTTTGGATATCCAACAAGACAGAGTGTGGCATGCAGGACTCCTGTATAAGCCTAAAGAAACACTCAACCCACAGCTTTACCTAATTGTCAAAGGCTTTCTACACGAACGCTCCTTCAAATTTGTTCAGGACGGTCTGTCCTCTCAAGCAAAGAGAGTCAGAGCTGGTGTACCTCAGAGCTAGCGTGTTAGTGACAACTCTTTACAGCATGACATGCCCTCAGCTGACCACATACCGATCTAGGACCCCAACACTGCAGTTCTTGCCAGTGACAAACTATTGCTACTGATCTCCTACAGATGTGTTTAAAAAGATTTAAGAACTGGGCTTGTAGATGGAAACTTGACAAGTGTATTCTTACATGGTGAGCTCTTATCCCAGAAGGATGCTCACAAGTATCTTGGCTTCACTCTTGAAAAACGTCTAACTTTTCAGCGGGACATAACTGAGGTACAAGGGCACCTCAAGGCAAAAGCGAGCAGCATGGCTTGGGTCCTTAATGTCAGGAATAAGCTATCGCTTACCAACAAGATGCACGTCTGTAAAGTAAACCTGGCAACTACTACGGCATAGCAGTCTCAAATTTAAAACTCAAAAAGAGGTGAAGAATTCTATGAGTTCTACCCCTTATCGTGGCGTTAACACCTTCATTAAATACTACCGCTGTGATGAGGGTATAGGAGACTTTAAATATGTAAACTTGCAGGTTCTATCTTTTATATAGTTTCTAAGTTCTTATTGTGCATAGCGACTTATAGGGGGTCATCTCTCTCAGTGTTCCGATTTGAATCCTAATTAAAGCCAAATTTGCCAACATCGACGTTTCTAGCTGAATTAATAATAACTGACAAAAATTTTCATAAAAAAAATTCCAGAGATTTGGGACGGATTTGTATGGGGACTTACACTCTTAGTGGTCCGATCTGAATCTACATGGAATAGTACATGGAGGAAATTTGATTTTTTTCGGCTACTGCTTGAGCTTCCAGTTCTCTGGCTATTTCAGCTTTATAGCGCCATAATTGCCAACATAAATCAGTTCACGTAGTTCTGTGACTGCCCTCAAAGAGTACTAAATCTATTTGAACTAGTTACTAGGCGTCTACATACTTTTGGAGCAGCTGTGCTATATTTTTTTGTTAGTACAAACATTTAACTTTTAGCAGATACTTTATCTAAAAGATTTTTTGTTCCAAGCTTATCTAAACATATTCAATGCGCCGACAGACCACCAAGACCGAAGCCAATGTACGCTGTTGCACTTCAAAATTCAAAACTATTTAATTTCAATAACTTTTAAGTTCAGCGCTTTTATATAAACAAACAATTTGCGCGTGCGCCGTTGTATACAAGAGCGCACTTACAAAAATAAACAATTCGAGCAGACGTCGGTGTGAATTCGAGATACATTTGAAGTACAAAATTTTGACAATCAAATTGGCTTTGTCGCAACATAAAAATTCATTAAATAAATAAACCAAAATCAAGTCGAAGGCGCCGCTTTCAAGACTAAACATTTGTCTGTGCAAACAAATTAAGTAAATAATAAAAATAAATAATGTATCTTTTTTTCTTCACTCTTTTGCAGTACTTCAAATGGGTTGAGTTGCAGCAAGCATTTACATCCTGCACCCGGGAAACAAAAGGTAATAAAACTCATAAATAATTTATTAACAAACAAAAACATTTTGATTGGCTTTGATGCGATTTTAAATGCCTTTGCTGCATTAATTTCCGAAAAGCAAATAAATTTTGAATTTTTTTAATACGTTTCTTCTGTTGAGTGATCCATTTGGCATTTACAGATCTAACTACAAATTGTATCTGTAAGATAAAAATTTATTGTATTTGCTTTTTAAACAAAAATGCGCACATTAGCTTGTGCGGAAAAATCATAACATTCGTACATCATGATTTTTCATTTCATTTTTCATATTTTCTATTAGTTTTCCGCTTTGTTATTTTCACTGTCGATAGCTGCTTTTACATACTATATATAGAAAATATATATATTTTTTTTGTATCTCTTCAGTTGCTGTTTTTCCGCTTTTCACCGCACTTGAACGAACAAGTTCAACTGCCAAGTTTTTCACTTGATTTGTATCTAAATTTTAATTACAGACAATTCGCATCGTGTACGCCGTTGTTTAGTTTACTTTTGGTGAAAACAGCAGGAAACTTGTTTGTTATTCGCTTTTCGATTTGATTTTATGCGTTGTGGAATTTTTATGCCTATTATATAGCATTCGTAGATAAAAACTGGCATATCGAAAGCTTAATTTTAATCTAATTAATAGTGGAGAAAACTGCCCTTGAAGTAAATGCTGCGTATTTGTAGGATTTAAATTAATTTGTAATAGTTTATAAAAATTTTAAGCGTTTGTTTTTTTAAGCATGTAGTCTGCAAAGCGTAGAGAGTGATCTATTTTTCCATATGAATTATTTGCTGTTCATAATACATGAAGAATTTTGTATTTATGCATTTTTCATTGAGCATAAATTGAAATTTTGCTGTAAAAAGCTTGGAGAGCTATACTAGCAATTGTTTCAGATTCAGCGATAAACTGCAAAATTTTTGGACTTATAACAAGTCTCTTTTTGTACATGATATCATTATTTTTCCTGTAGTAAAGCAAGTTTTTGCGAGGATATAGCGTTTAGACTTGGGAAGGTTCCAGCAAAGATCTAAACCAACCAGGTCTGCTATGTAGCTTGCATGGAACATTTGCTAAAATCAGTTGAGAATTTCTGGAGTGTGTTCTTCATTCTTAAGGCTTTCATGGCACATTTGCGGAAATCAGTTGAGAATTTCCGGATAGTCTTCATTTTCAAGGCTTACAACAAGCCTTTTGTCCTTCATTTAAGAATCAAGCTTAAGTGTAGATCAGTTGCTCGGAAGAATCGTGAACTCCTTCAGGAATAACATCGGCTCACAGGCGGCAATCACTCGATCTCTTGGTAACATGCTTTGCTGCTCAGTAATCAACTCCCTACTCTGTTCAGCAGATAAAAAGAAAAAAGGAGACGAGATGCATTCCATAGGGAGAAGTCATAACTTCTCTACTGTGGAATCTGGTTCTCAACGATCTTCTTATGAAACTCAAATTGAATGAGTGTAAGGTGATAGCCTATATAGATGACCAGGTTCTATGGTCATGGGAAAACTCATCCATAACAAGTAAGGAAATACAGTCGGGCGTAACCGACTGTAAAAGGCCCTGTACCAGTTCAGGTCGCCTAACAAACATATTAAATGTTTCCCGAGCTTATGACCAAACACATGACCACTTCTCACTGCGCGAATATGAATGAAAAGAAAAGGGGGGTTGTTCAAATTCAATTGCTTATAAAATCGCCATTTATTATCCGATTTTGATGAACTTTTTGGATTTTTGCTTAGAGAGACGTTATCTCTATATTGGTACACTCACTCGGCACTTTTTTTTTGTGCCGAAGAAATTTTCACCCTAAGGGGTGATTTTATGGGGAAGGGGGGGGGGGGTAGGGGCAAAATTTTAAAATAAACTTGTGAAATTCCGGAGCAATCCTAGTCGAATGCAAAAAACACGAAGTCTCTATCTATTACCGTTTCCGAGATCCTTTCTTTCATACAGACGGACGGACGGACAGACGGACAGACGGACATGGCTATATCGACTCCTCTATCACTCCTGACCATAATGGTGGTAACTTTGGGGGGTCTCCGACCATTATTTCTACCTGTTACATACATTTGCACAAACCCAATAGGCTCTTGTACCTTCGGTACAGGGCCTAAAAAGTGTGCTCTTAGAACTGTTTTGGACCATAAAAAGATCGAGCTTCAGACTACCATTATTAGCGCAGCTTTACCTATCTAGAGTTGTAAAGAAACTTAGTATATTTCTGTATTCAAAACTCTACTGGAAGAGAAACTCTAAAGTAAGAATGTTATAAAAAAGGACAAAAAAAAAAAATCAAGGAGTCAGCAAATGAATATATTTCATTAGTTTTATACTATTGTCGCCGGCTCCATATTAACCTATGAAGCCTTGGTGATGGGACAACAAATATATCCTAACCTAAGATAAAAAGTATAGCCTGTCTGCGCATAATTATATACTTACGATCCAACATCCAAACAGTTATAAGCGCCATAGTTAGACTCCGAAAGCTAAGTCTTCTTAGGCCATGTGCTGGAGGTCAAAGCATCATCCTTCACTTAGTATAGAACCCGGGTGAGGTCAAGGAACTCAAATATAATGGACATTTTTGTAACAAAGATTAACGGAGTAGGGAAGACGGATAATATGTAACCGGCAGAAGCTAAAACGAACTCTTTATTTACAACGATAAATCGAAGACGGATGAAGAAGGCTTTGTCGCAGACATATCTTCTCTAAGGAAGAAATATCCGGTAGTCAACTAAACGAATTAGCAGCCTGTAAGAAATTTCAAGGAACATATGAAACTACATCGACAGTCAAGCTGCAAGAAGCAAAACACAAGAAGTTATCTCATCTGGAATACTGTGGTAGCACCAAACCAAATTCATTGACATTTATTCATACTTCTGTATCTGTATCTCTGACCGTTCTGGTATACCAGATAATGGGTCTCTTTTGCTCGCTGATACGTCAAATTAGGTATGGAATAGTATATATACCTCTCCAATGGGTCCTGAGAATCGCTAAGATGCTCAGGGGCTACTAAGTTGTAGCGTGTGTTGAAGACACTGATACTCCTTTGATTTCATAGTAACAGCACTCAAAGACCTTTCTAGCTGAGCCAATTCCTTGGATCTTGAAATAAATTCAAATAAAATAGAGTGAATTATTTCTAGAATATAGGAACATGATACTCCCACACCAATTGGAACGGATTCAATCTTACATTTAGAAAAATTGCAACAAGAATTTGAGTAGTTAGAGCAGTTAGAATAGCGCTAGGCACAAGGTCTTCTTCAGCTATAATCTTGAAACATGAAACTCACCCAATTGATTCTTCTTGTTCCACACATCAAAGACAAACGTATGGGAGCTACTACTTAGTGATAGATTGTCTCGTTAACTACAATAATTTTCTAAAAATGGAACGGGAGGGTCAAAATATGCAAACTTGAAACGTACATCTCTTATAGTCTTCAAGATCTTGATTTTCATATGGAAAGTTAGACATTCAGATATGTACATATATATCGGCTTGACTTTGGATGTGTTCCAGAACATATATTATATAATTTATGCGCACTAACTCTCCTCCTTGTATGCAAGAGAGGAGCCAAGTCTAATCACGTGTAACATGCCGTGATTTAATAGATCTTAACCTCTACTAAAGATGAGCAAACAAGTAGTAGTGGAGTGGAGCCAGGAGCGTTGGTTGACGTTTGGCCCTACTTGTAGCTTTCCATTATGAGAACGTTGCATCTTTATCTGTGGCCATATTCACAAAAATATTGACCAAAAATTCAACGATTGCCTAGTTTATTTTTTTGAGCTGAGATAGCTTTTAGCCATTCTAGGCATTTCGTAGATGACATTTTCTTTATTGGAGAGCGCCAAAGCCCAGTTGTCAAAAGGTACATACCACGTTAAAGCTTTTAATGAAAAAAATAAGTGTCTTCATATCCGGGTGAATTTCATTGTCTATACAATGGTCCATTAGTCTCTTCGTAAGAGAGAATATCTTTGAAGTTGAGTCTACTGTGACTATGAAAGGCAAGTGGTCTGAGCTGTTAGTCCGTTCGATCTTCAGTATTAGGCTTCCTCTTTAGAATGCCGCTATAAATTGCGAAGTCCAGGCAACCTGGTTCAACAAGTTTTGGGCATTGGTAGCTAGATCGTTGGTTACATCTCTGTTCACCCTATAGCATGTTTATTCTGAGTTTTAATTGTTACAAATAAGATACCCGCCGTGCAGCATGTCAAATAATGAGTTAAACTCTTTCCGTGGTTCATTTAAACATTGAAGGAAAGTAAATACATTCGATCTCAATACTTCAAAGGGTTTCACAGCTCTGCAAAAAAAAGAAAATTTTTCATCCAGCGCATTAGACAAGTCTTTCATATTTTGAGACGCTGCATCCGAAATCAAAATATAGCATTTAGTTACTAATTTTTTTCTCAACTCAGTAAAAAATTTTCATAAAAATGGTATTTTGAGGTTTTAACAGACTCTCAACCTCTTATATACATAACTAAGCGAACCTCACTGTTCAATGCACGGAATTCTCTAGCTCAACACTCAGTCTTCAATGTTTGTATATCAAATATAGGATATTATTGATAAGTTTCGATCTTATAAATCTATACTAAAGATGTCTGCGCTGTCATCGTCGCCAGCATATAATTTATGGCCGATCGTAAATTTAACGACCTCTGCAATAACGGAAAAGTGAGAAGCTTGTACGTACAAGCAGCGGATGATTCGTGTTACACGCATAAGCCGCAGGAACAATTTAAATATATTTAGACAATGAGGAACCAATTTGTATATTTATTCCAATTCGGAATTTTTTTTGTAGGGCTGTCCATACCTCAAAAAAAAAAAAATAATTTTTTTCATTTACATATTTTGGGTCACTTCTTAAGTATTTTGAGTGAGAATCCAAATTTGATGTCAGAATTTTGGCTCCTCATTTTTTTCAACCTCAAAAACATATTTGTTTTAGTTCAAATAAACTAAGTTTTGTTGAGTTTATAAGAAAATTAAGAATTGAAATGTATATTCTGACCTTGAGTACGGACTAAGCGTCTCAAAATATGTAAGAAAAGATATACGTAAATTTTTTTTTATTGAAGTGTGCTATCCATCCTATTTTTAAATACTATAAGGTCCTCAAATACTTATTAATACATAATTGGAAACTTGGCACTTTATATAGCTATTTTAGAATATTTATGATGTGGAGTTATTATGGAATATGTTGTTGTTGCCTGCCATACTAATGCCTAAGGATGTCTTAATATCACGATACTTCACAAGACCATCCATAATGAATTTTTGAACTGCATCAAATCATTTTTGGCAAAACAATAAATTTTCAAGGAACATCTTCTTTTAGCGACATATGTCCACGATTGAGTTACGATTAATACAGATATGTGCTGGTTCCGGTTGGTGTAGTATAATCATATTAAGAAAATAATTTTTATATGGCACTACTAACGAGATAAGGCTGTAAACAATTATAGCCCCTTTTGACGTCATAGAATGTTTGTCTCTGGCACAAAAGAAAGTAGCGTCTTTGCGTTTAAACATTTTCAGTACTTTTCAGTTGCTAAAAATAATAAAACTTTTTTTTTTTTCTAGAATTCGTAAAAATATCATAAAATTCTTAACTATTTAAATAGCAATTCTATTAAAGTCTAAAGTCCTAAAACTGTACTTTCGTATATCATTGGATTTTATTTCCACATATATATAAATCTACAAAGAAATATTTAAGCATTTTACGTTTGTTTTCAAAACAAAAAATTTTTATTTCGATTATAATAGACTTGCTTTATAATTGCACTACGATGCGATGATCTATGCAGAACCGGCAGCTGAAACATTTGCTTTTTAAAAACAAAACAAAACAAAATAAAACATCTACTTAAGATTCGAACTCAAAGCCTTATGCTATAATAATAAAATGCTAAATTAAGTACTGCAACATAAAAGAAATTTATTAGTTTTACAAATACTTTTGAAGCCATTCCGCTTTGTTTATCTAAGTCTATGGTTTTTTGTTTAAGAGCGAAAGATTTCAAAATGAAATAGTTCATGGCCAGATAATAATTATAGATAAGTATTGTATTTAAATTTTATTTATTTTAGCTAGGCGGCTGCTTGTAAAGGCAATCAAAATAATTTATTTGCAAAATACAACAATTTGTTTATTTATGTTGGAAAGAATTTTTCGCTAAATAAATATAAAGATTTTTCTTTATTTATATATTTTTTTTTTATTACAGACGTCATGAATTTTCATGTGTGACGTCAATAGTTTGTAATGAAAATTTACAATAATCGACTTTTTTATCTTTACAGGGAAACAAAACAACACATCATACTACGGCTACTAACTACGAAAGATACACTCACCTTTAGAGTACTACAAACAACCCACCTAAAATCAAAGATCTTAAAAATTAGTAAAAACTTTTTCTCAAACTATAAAAATTTTGTTTCGAAAGTCATTTTTGAAACCTAATTCGAACGCTGTGCACAGCAGATTAATACATCCATGAACAACGCCGTCGTTTTGCCAGAAAGCGCGGCCACCACCTGCACCAGCTCCTGCTGCATCAATTCCATCATCCCCAACATTAAGCACAACATCGGACGTCGCCAGTGCATACTGGGCCACTCATACGCAGCACGCGCTGATCTGAATTATTGCCAGAAGGGATAAGTGAAGCAACAAGCAACACAAAAGGTTCTAAAAAAAAAAAAAATAAGAGGACTTATATAGTCTCAGGCTTAACTTATTCGAATACTTGAAGTATAATGGCATCCACAGTACTTAAAGTTGTCGGCGCTTCAGGCCAAAAGACACGCATTGGTACTTATATACTAATCGGCACTGGTTTACTTGTTATTGGTGCATTTTTTGTTGCCTATATGGAGCGTCCGGAATACGATGGTACCTATTGTGCAACGGCATTTTGGACGAAGAAGGTGGGCTTTCAGGTGGAGTACTGGAAGCAGCAGAAGGATCTTGTAAACATTCCAAAGGGGGTGGCGCGCATTTGCTATAAGGATTCAATCTATCAGAATGGGTAAGTTTGCTAATAAATAATTTTATAAATTTTTTTTTAAATTTATTTTCTCCAACAGTTGGGCACAAATCGAAGTTGAGACACAACGTACCTATCCGGATTGGGTGCAGGCTTATGCTGCTGGCATGCTAGAAGGTTCGCTGACTTGGAATAACATCTACAATCAGTGGACCAAGTGAGTTAAAATTCTTCCACAATAAATGCCTAAAACTAATTTCTCTACCCACACTTTTCAGCACCATTGAATCATCTTGCGAGCGTGACGATAACTCGCGTGCTTTCTGCACTTGGCTGCGCGAGCTGCTCGGTAAAAATTACGAACGCTATAGTACACTGGCAACTGAATTGGCACATCATGATCACTATTGGCATCAGATACATCTGTTCTTCAATCAGCTAAAAGGTCTGGAGACTGGTTTTATGCGTGGCGCCAAACGTGCGCGTTCCGATCTCGAAGAGCAAATACCATTCTCCGATTTTCTGCTTATGAATGCTGCAGCTGATATACAAGATCTGAAGATCTACTATGAGAATTATGTGCTGCAGAATGCCACTGTCACCGCAGAAGCAGAAGCATCGTCAGCTGAACAGACAACGCCTAAGAATTTCTTTCTGCCCAGCGCTACAATGCTTACCAAAATCAACAGTTTGGAGCATCCAGAGTCGAATACGCGTCAACTACTTTTCGGACACAGCACTGCCGGCAGCTATAGTTCCATGTTGCGCATACAGAAACGCTATAAATTTCATTATCACTTCACGCCCAATCAGCGCACGAATACAGTGCCCGGCATAGATATAACATTTACTGGCTATCCGGGCATACTCGGTTCCACGGATGACTTTTATGTAGTAAAAGGCAGACAGGTGCAATCGATAGTCGGTGGCGTTGGCATTAAGAATGAGAATCTCAAGCTCTGGCAATCTGTTAATTTGGAGGAGGCAATGCCGCTGGTGGCACGCGTTATGGCTGCGAATCGCATAGCGCAAAATCGACGCACTTGGGCGCGTGCTATGTCACGTCATCCGTATACGGGCGCTAAGCAATGGGTGACTGTCGATTTGAATAAGCTGAATGCATCAGATACGCTCTATAATGCTTTGATGAACGATGAGAAATTGGATGATGCCGCTTTGGCGCTGAATGCAGCAGATGAAGCAGCTATTATTGAGCGTCATAATCCGAATAGTGGTGTTGTTTGGATTGTTGAGCAGCTGCCGGGACGCATACATAGCAAAGATGTTACGGAGAATTTTCTTTCTGGCAGCAATGCTACTTGGCTGGCAAGTGGTGTACCCTACTTCGAAGAAATGCTCGAGGCGAGTGCTGTGACACGTGATAACTACAGCAATGAGCTGACAGCCGTTGAAGAGGCTCAGCTCACCAATCTCGAGGCAGTCGATAAGTATTTGCGCACCAAGGGTTTCCGTGGCGATTTACTGGGCGATGAATCTGTTGCTTATGGTAATATTGATTTGAAGCTATTCGCCTATAATGCCTGCATTGGTATGAGTGATTATCACGCCTTTGCTGGGCCCATCTTTATGCGTATGCAGCATGTACAGCCGCGTGCTCTGAACGAGGAGCATGCTGAGCTGTTGACTGATGCTGCACCGGCTGCCATAGGCGATGAACGTCTGAGCATTGCCATCGATGATAATGCAGATTGGGCTGAGCTGGAACTGATTACCGAGCGGCGTCCCGTGCGTAATGATATGCGTGCCATTGCTATGCGTAATATTGGCGGTGGTCCATTTAAATGGTCCGAGGTTGCGGATAAAATTAGCGGTGGAAAGGTGGCGCACGAAGGTCATCCGGATGTATGGAACTTTGATAAGGTGTCGCCCAAGTGGGCGTGGTAGTTGCCTGGTATACAAATTAAGTAGAATTTTTAAATTGATTTTAAATTTGTTTTTCGATTATTTTCTTTTTTCAAACCGAATATCGTCCGTCTTTATCTTTTATGTACTTATATACCCCGAATGTTTCGAATTTAGGCATATAGTTGGAGAAAAGCAATATCCACTGTGTTCTTAGTCTATAATTGAATTCTAGCCGCGTCCATAGTCATAATAAAAAAAAAAATTATGTATCGTTTGTCAATTGTATGTCTTCCAGAAAGTATAAATTTTTTAATCAGTTGATTTTAGCAATGATTTTTTTTTTTTTATAGAATTGTATAAAATTTTAAAACCCCCATAACTGAATTGAGTAGTTAGTGCAAATAAAATTAAAAAAAAAAAAAAATAATAAAACAATTGGATAAAACCTATTTTTGTAATGGAACATTCTGAAGATTATTATTAAGAGAACTAATTGAATACTAATTTATCTTGAACCTCATTGTGAGTTCTATCATGAGGAATCATGTTTATAAGTGGTACAAGCTCTTCACAGAAGGTTGCAATGGACGCCTCAGCATGTCAACAACTGAAGAAGAAAATTTTTAAGAAGAATCGTTGAATCACTATTAGAGATGTTGAAGAGGATATCCGCATATCGGTTGGCTCATGCCACCATCTCAGAATTGCCTGGAACTCAGTTGAGTTTGCTTTCTGCGGTGACCTAAGCAAGAGCCTTCATTATAGACTGACTGTTAAAGGGATGTGTTCTTGGCAGCTAATCAGTTTATCGCTGAAATCTATTTTTGAAGCACTTTTATTTTTGGTGTTTGGAAGTAAAAAGAAATCAATGGGTGCTAAGTAATGGCTTTACGGCGGATGACCCATCAATTCAATATTTTGAGTGCTCAAAAACTCTCTTGTGTGAGCCGACAGGTGAGAGCTTGCATTGTCATGGTGGAGAGTGATTTGTCTTCGACGGTTGGTTTTGCGAGTTAGTGCGAAGATTTCAAGTACACCAATGATCGTGAACCTTTTAGAATTGACTGTCCTACGTTGCTCAAGTGGAACAGTGACCATATGACCCATTCGGGCGAAGAAACTGGTCACCTTTTGCTTCGCAGAGCTTCATTCGCAAACAACTTTAGTTGGATTTGGCTCGTCTTGGAACAGCGACTCATACGCATATATTCATGATTTGACACTTGTAACGATCGCATCGATGTTTTGTGGTACTTTCGTGTGTTGCCACTTCCCGAAATATAAATAGTTCCCCTCGTAGCACTGTCGGGAAAATATTTTAACAGTCAAGAATGTGGTAACAAAGCTGCGTTTGTATTTATTCCAAGAAGACTCCAGTATCGGTGCCGTAATTCGTCTTAGATCTGTCTTCGCTATACGTTTAAAGCTCGCGCAGCAGCCGGTGGCTTCCTTGTTTTCTTCCTCTGTCCTCTGCAGGAATTTTCTTCTCAATTTGAATTTCTTTTTGAACGCTAGAAAATAGTAGACTTGATCTATGTTTTCTACAAAGTATGGAAAGATTTAGGTTCCAGGGTAAGAGCTGCACCCCTGGCTAACTGTGTGCTTCAGCTTCAGTTTGACAGCTAAAATCGCATCGTAAGGTTTTAGGAATGACCAGGCCAGTAAGGCTTCGTACTGTGTGGAAAGTGGGTAGGCGATATTTGATATGAACCATACTTACGGATGAATGATGTACGTTTGCAGTATCCATTTTTGTAGCAAACGAAGAAGGCACAAAAGGCTTTTATTATTCTTTCCTCAGTTTTTCTGCGCCAAGCATGATTTGAGTCAAGAGTTAAACTTGGCTTTCTTGTATAATTTGAGCTGCTTTCCTCCTTCAATAGGGACTCTGAAGCATGGTCCTTTTTCTTTGTGAATTCACTAAGGTAGTTGTAGGTGCACATGTCAGATTGTGGGTAAAAATTAGCTTGTTTCCAGTGGAAGCAGGTCATCTACGTTAACAGTCATCCTTTACCCATTTAGTTTCAGATCTTTAAGCAGAGCTTTGATACTCGGTTGACTATATCCATAATTTCTATTTAATCTCATGACTTTTGTTCTTCTTTCTGCCATCAATATTAGCAAGTGAAACCGATTTCGATTTGATTCTAATATTGTTAAAGGCCAATCTACATCTGCTGCTGGATCTTCTCTACGCTGCTTACTGCATAAACCATTATCAGTGGCTGTCAAAACAAAAAAAACTAGTTAGCGGTGGGAATGTATATGTACTATCCTTTGTATAGATTAATATGGAATAAATTATTAGAAAACATGGACTGCAGCGATGATGACAGCGATGATGACAGCCGATTCATCACTTGCCCATACTCGACGTAAACGGTAGGTGGTGCCGCTCTGAAGAAGAGATTAAAACAGAAAGCTGCTTAGTGGCACCGCTACAAATGGATCTTCTCATTTAACCTCTCACGTTGTCTGAAGTGACCAGAACTTTCCAGAGCCTCAACAGGAACCTGGCCACAATGACATATGCAACACAACGCTTAAGGCATTACCAAAGCAAACACTTCTTTAAATGGTGTTAATTTTTAACGCCATAATAAAGGTGCAACACTTTCCCTGCCAGTGGAAGTTCGAAGCCGGAAAATGTCCTTGACTCATACCGGCCGATCAGTATTCTGCCTTCTATATCAAAGGTTTGGGAAAGACTGTTTGTTGCCCGGCTTGGTGGCTTTGTGGAATCCCGAAGTATTCCGCGCTAGACATGGCACTCCCGAACAGTTACACCGAGTAGTTAACCACATGCTCAGTGCTTTTGAAGCTAATAAATACTCCAATGATGCATTTAATGCCGTTCAGCAGGCTTTCGACCGTGTGTGGCACTCTGGCCTACTAGCGAAAATAAAAAAATTGTTTCCCGCTTCTTTTCTTCTAATGCTGCGTTCTTACTTAGAGGGGAAACAATTTTCCGTCACTCATCCAGTACTAGCTGAGGTACCACAGCGTAGCATCGTAGGACCTATCCTTTATTCTGTGTATACAGCGGACGGAAGTATTTTTTACGCTTCTATGTGCGAATATGACGGACTTCAAGAATACCTGCATGTCTTTGAAGTATGGGCAAAAAGATGGAATATAAAGCTAAACAGTGAGACATTAAAAAGGCTAATTCCTCCGGCAATACACCATAATGGCTCTCTGATGCGCCAGGCATCCAAGATGAAAAACTTGGGGTTGCATTTGGACAAAAGATTGACCTTTAGACATCACATCAATGCGGTCATATGGTACCTGTCGCCCTAAACAGAGAAAATTGTATAGGCTTCTCAATGGGAGAAGTAAAATTCCGCTGCGCAACAAAAGATCCATCTATGAGCAAACCGTTGCTCCAACATGGATAGACCTGGATGGACCCTTGGCCAACGAAATTCCAAAAAAAAAAAATATATATATCTTGCAGTTTGATCTTTGGAAACATTCCTTAAGTGGAATGAAATCTATAGGAAAATATTACTGAGATATGGTGAGCAAATGTATTAATATGACTTTGAATAAATACATCCTTGAATGTTGATTAGCCTCAAAATTGTGCATATAGAATATTTATAGCCACATTTTTTCCATGCACAACAATTTATAAACTCGATCTGCATATGGATAAGGGAATTCTGAAACATAAGACAATGTCAAAGTTCAACTGTTTTAGCACTTAAAGTTTCTGATATCTGTGGTTCCATAATAATTGCAAGACGAACGGGCATAGCTTCATAGACTCAGCTTTCCATATTTTGCCAGCTGCAGTCTGTAACATATGCCGGAGCAACTAAAAAAACCCCTTTTGCATATAGTGTAAAATATTTTGAATTTTTCATGCTGGCAGTACTATTCAACAGCAAATAGCATAAACACAAACCACTTTAGTTCGTGTACACACTAAACTTTAAGCTATATAACTGCATAAATAGTGCCCGATATATATATATATATATATATGTATATCAGAATTTAAGCTTTTTAAGAATTCAAACAGGATTTTTTAACGAAATAAAATAAAATTTCAAACCAGCAGCATAGCCTCGAGACAATCTTTTTTTCTTTTTAAATTTTTAAGAACAATAAGCAGATACGTAGATACTTAAATTGATTGTTTACTGCTTGACACTAACAAAGTCAATTCCGGAACGCTTGCAGACAAACTAAACAAACAAACGAACGTATAAGTCAACTAAATCATAGCCTCAGCACAACAACATTTGAAATGTGAGTGTGTGGGTGTGGGTCCTACTATGTCACACAGTGCACAGGGTCATGCGATGCATTTAACACGGCCACATTGACAATTTATAATCTAAACGATGCTAATGATGATGCTGATGGCGTTGCAAATAAACATAAATGCGACTGCCATGGACAAAGATGGATATACCCCGAACACACAGTACAGCGTGTACATACGTAGAATGCATATCACAGCGAAGGGAAATTATAGCAGTTATATGCAATATACAAGGATATAGGGATGCTAGGATATAAGTATATATATTGTATATTGTACATATATATAAAATAATATATCTGCCAGGTGTTGGAATTTATGCAATGATTTATGAAAGCAGAACCAGGGCAGCCAAAGTAGTAGTAAGAGCAGTACAACACTGCGTATGAGTAACGCACATCAAGCACCGCACCGACACAGTCGACGCGCTTCATTTAATTGCTTCGCTGCGAACAGTCTGTTTATTGCAAAAGCAAATTGAACTGAATGAACAAATGAAAATTGATTTATTATCGAGTGCGCCGCCGCTTACATGAAGCACTTTCGAAATGTTGAGAGGGGTGAGGGGGAAAAAGAGAAAAAATCTAAATATTACATGAAATTAATTTGAACAAGCACGAACATGAAAAGAAATTCGATAATACAAGCGAAGGGACTTATAAAAGTTTCGAAAGTTGGTGAAATATAAATCGAAATATAAAACCCTGAAAAAAAATGATTTATATAAATGTGAAATATTATGCATTCCATTGCGGGTAGACTTTTAAAAAATCTTAAAAAATATTAATAGAACTAACAAGTAACCAAACTTTAACTAGCGCCCTAGCAATAAATTTCATCAATAAATCATAAGCACCAAAAAAAAAAAAAAAAAAAAGCAGTCCAATACATACAACTTAGTTTCATTATTTTGAGATGATTTCATTTAGCCAGAATGGTACTGGACACTGAGTGCTTTAAGCGTGAAAAGTAAGTTGAATGGGGTTGTTGGATGGATGGTTGGGTTTATGAAGTTAAGTTGCCGCCGGTGCAGCTTATCAATAAAGTGCCATGAGTACAGCAGAAGAGCTAAAATCGAAATACCTAGGAGGGCATATTTGCGCTGCGTTGGCGCTACAAAATTTTCAGCTGACAGAGAAGGGTTGCAAGTGGGACAGTCTGTCAGTCAGTCAGTCAGCCAGCCAGCTAGCTACCACTTGCGTTGCCCCGGATATTTTGTTGTCTGTGTTATTTATTTGCTCATTTATTTGCAAGCATTTGTTAAAGTCAGTCAACCACGCGCCGTAAATGCGCAGACAATGTCTCAATAAACTTCAAAAGCCTTGTCTGATGCTGCTGTGCCACAAAATTTAAAACAAAAAAAAAAATTAAATAAGTAAAAAAGGAGAAATACTAAGTTTCACATTGTTGGAATTTTTAGACGCTACAAATGTGCTTTAGAAGTGTAAAATAATAATTGCAAACTAGTATCAGGTCTTATACCTCGGTAAAAAATATTTGAAGCAGCTTTTATTGGATGGTGATATGTCGAAATGACATATCAACGTCTGCTGTTATTTGAAATTGAATTAAATTTATTCCCCAGATGTCTTCCTTAAATAATTTTATTTCTCAGCGGCAGAATCACCAAAAGCACATTTTTTGGGATCCTTGACTTCTAAGTGATGGTAGCCTTAATTTAACATCGGTAGTGGCAGCGATGGACAACAGATTCCTGAAATCCAGAGATGATCAAAATAGGCAGAAATATAATCTTAAAAACACGATACAATTCGTTCTTAGTCAGTTTCACAGATGATGCAAATGAAACTTCGGCATTCCAACTCTATCATCGTGTATATCGCTGATGGATAAAACAGTTTTGACTGTAGTTAAGCGAACGCTCTTCACTGAGTTAGGTTTGTGTGGGGTTTTCCTCAGACACTTCGTTTAATTTAGCCAATAAGCGCTCATCGACCTGAAGAATGCATTCATTCAACATCATTCAACACAGCCGAAACCGTTTTTATGGTGAAAATGTGCCTTAAGGCAGGCAGAATTTAACGAAATTCTTCATAAAAAAAAAGTAAAATAGAGGGTTAACGATTTGTACAGCTTCTTTAAACTCTGTTTGTTCTACATAAATTGTTTATAATTCCTATAAAACATTCTATTCAGTACTACACTTTTTTTTTACGTTCCAAACTTTCCCAAAAAACAATAATACCCTCTGCTAAAAATTTGTAAAGCGCATCGAAAGCAAAAAAAAAAACCAAAAAAAGGATGCGCATACTTCTTTTCTTTTAATCTTTTGCTGTTTAAAGCAGGAATTTAATATATTTTTGAGAGAAATATGCGAGCAAGCAATGAAACAAGAAAAAAAAAGCATCGCAGCACAACAAATCATTAGCACTTTTGTAGCAAATTGAATAAAAAAAAAAAAAAAAGGAAACTTTCTGTGTAGCCACTTCAGTTAGACATACACCCCCCTGCGTACGATATCGATGATGTTCGGTTCATTGGGTCATCAATATATATTTCGTGGCAATTTCGAACAAAAACCACTCAATGCCGTACGAGTTTTGTTTTTAGGACTCCAATGCTGCTGCTGCGGCTGTCCTGTTGGCTATGCGTTGCCGTTCGTTTGTATTTTGATTAACAAAGTTTTTCATGCATTTTGCCGCCAAAAAGATTTGACAGCTGACGTTGGCTTAGCTCAGTTCTTGTGGCTGGGATGGTTTGGATGGTATTCGCCGACGAGCCTGGGGGAATGCGTGTTCCAGTTTGCGTCTGTCGCTATTGCTAATTGTTTGTTATTAATGATTGTCACTCCGCCCAGTCAACATTTTGTGCGAAAGTTCTTCCGTTTTTACTTTTTTTTTTTGTTCTTCATTTTCATTGCGTTAGAATTTAGGGATTTTCTGTCGTTAGCCGTTAAAATATTCCATCATTTTCTCACTCTCTCACTCTCTCACTATCTCTGTCTGCTCTATTTGACTTTTGAAATTGAAAATGACAAAATAGTTGATTTTGATAAATGGAATTTAAATATTACTAATTGATTGGGGATTAGTTGGTGAATTTGTGATACTTTGTGATAATTTCTTTTTGTTTTATTTATTATTGTAAAATGTTTGTGGAAAACTGAGATAAGCGAAGGATTTGATTTAGTGTCTACGACTTTTTGAAAATCGAATTCATGTTTTATTTTAAGAAATGTTTTATCTATTTTTGTGGTCTTTAAAATATTTATTTAAAGAGCTTCACACAGCTTATAGGCGTAAAAGGGTTAAGTGCACATTCTGTCAAATAAAAGACCTCTTGGTGATAAAAAAAACCCGGTGTCCAAATCAACTACAATACAGAAAACTCCCAATATGAACTCCCAAACAGATGAACTAGGGACATCCAGTGATGAGTTGCATGGCTCGGTTCTAAAGACACTCTGCACCTTCAGGAATATTTAGATGACTTTAATTGGCTGTTCTAAGGGAGGTGCCATGACTCTATACAGATATTGGATGCTACCGAAGTACATGTTAAAGCTTTTCCTGGCGTTATTCTTTACGTAAAAGAGATCATCTATGATATCTGAAAGCACATGCTTCGATTTTAAAGGAGCCATCATGCTTACATCATCTGCTTATGATGCCAAGAGTAGGGATGCTTCTGGAAATCCAAGCGCAGCAGCATCAAGATCATGTATATCTGCTGTAAATAAACTAAAGAGAAAAAGACAGAGGACGCTTTCTTGTGATAGAAACTCACTCTGACTTTGAACCTGAAAAAACGATCCTCCAAAGAGGACCATATCAGTGCAAAGTAGAGCGAGGGCAGTCCCTCCTTGATCTTTTGCATTAAGTTCGAGTGCCAAACTCAAACTCAAACAGATGTCTGCTCGATGTTCATGAAGTTGGCATTTCAGTACTGCTTCGGTCGAATGCTCGCAATATTTGGTTGAAGACTCTGAGGAGTTACTCTATCGTGCTATAGTCAGAGTGGAAGCCAAATCGATGGTCCGTTATCAGGCTCAGAAACTCCGCAATGATCGCAAGCCAAGCTATGACTAGCCTTTCCCAAACCTTTGAGATGAAAGGCGGCAGACTAACCGGTTGGTAGGATCTAGGAACCAACTCCGTTTCGCCAGGCTTGTGAATTATTGCGACGACTGCTAAATTTCACGCCAACATTAAAAATCGACCACATAGTGAGGCCAGCACTTTCCCCAGAGCATCTTCAACGTGCGGTTACAGATGTTGTCGTCTTCCGCTATATCGGGCTGCAGACGCTTTATTATGGCTGCAATGACATCCTCGATGTGAAATGGGTACGCATACACATTGAGCTGGAGTAATGCTGACAGGGAGAATCTTGCAGCATCTGCTTATTCTTTTGATGCTAACTCAAATAGCAGCAATGGTTCTTCGAGGTGTGTTATAAGAGACATTCGTGCTTGAAGAGACATCAGTTGCTGAAAACGTTTTTGATTGGAGCCAGTCGAAGTGGACGCTCTCGTCTATTTCTAGTGGCCTTCCATAAGCAGTGTGTTGTGAGCTGCTGCTTACTAATTTTATGCTCTCAATTTTGGAGATTTTTAAAAGATAACTTTGAAAGGATCCTCCCATATGCATGAATGTTCGAAGTATTCCCCCACATGTGTGAATCTCAAACTAAACAGAAAGTATAGAGCCTCGAACTTTGGCATTCGCACTTCCGTTTTTTTTAATGATTTGCATCGTATCCAAAGATGAGATTCACTCTTCCTTGTCTACTGCTTATTTCCGAGCGTCGGAGTATATGAGGCAACATTGGTTAATGGTGAACAAAAGCTAGGTATATATAGATCAATCTGTATTATTCGATATCTTCCAGTAAGACTGCCACTACGTCTCCATCACTAAACTATAGGTGGAGAAAAATATTTAGAATCTTTTTTGTTTTCTATTGTCGCAGCACTATTACTTGGAAGTTTACGGACCACAGTTGTTCTATGTGGTATTTTATAGCTTGTTTAAACGTGATATCGATCCTGTCTGTTGCTAGGCTATTTAGTTCTAAGCGAAAATTTGATAGCATTAGCTTGCTTTCAAGTTCAAGTTTGCTTTCACTTTCCATTGAAACAGTCTATACTCGTACTCCCTTATGACGATGCCGGGACCACATCCATCAAATCTTCATTCGGTGTATTCATAGCAAAAGACACTCGATCTCATCTGTATCCATTTGAAGTATTTCCGGCAGAATTTTGATGGGTACAGCTCAGGTTGATTCCATTCCCATTGCACTACGCTAGCGGTTCGATTAATTTTTGCTCACTTGAAGGTTGTATGGTATGATAGCTTTAAGGTGACTTCCTTGCTGTATTCTATAGGGTGGTGTGGATAATTCTGTTGGTAATGAAGCACCAGTAATTCGGCCGGTTCGGGCGTAGTATGTAGAATGGCACATATGCTCGTGCTCTCTTCCTTGCTGTTATATCATTTAATTCCACTGCTTCCAGATAGAACTCTTCACAACCCTTCAGGTATCCGAAACGCATTCATTTTGATTTAGCCGTGATGCCAATTAGCAACTGTACAAGTTGATGGTTTACTGAGAAACTTCTTGATCACATGTATCTTTATTTTCGCTAGTGAGGCTTCCATTGGGGGACTTAAATCCCGTTATTGCTTTCGTCAATGAATTCCAAGATCGTTTTCTTCTTAATAATTTTTGCAAAGAAGTTGCACTAGCTCGTACCATGCATCTTCGCTCCCTTTAACACAATCTTATGTCCTTTATCGAGCGATTGGCGTCTAGGCCTATTTAGCATTGGCTCCCGCCTTTACTGGTTTTTTTTTGGTGACTGCGTAAGCTGCTTTCTCATGGCATTTCTTCTCTCCTATAAGTTCCTTTAGTGCCTGCACACTACAGAATTATTGAATTTAGGTCGTCCGCAGTAAGTTTGCATTATGTTGGTCAGCTAAAATTACAAGGAAATGCTTCAAGACCACACGCAAGAGTAGTGAAACTTCTTTGAGGTGTGCAAGGATGACTTATGCTTATATATTAAAATTCGAGAGCCCCTAAAAGTATGCATTTGCATTCAACAGACTTACTCTACCAAGCCTAAAAAGTTTCACTTCAAAAACTTATTACATTTGCTCCAATTCTTTTAGAACTGGTTCCTCCTGGTTCACTCGTCCGTTCTTGTTCTCGCTGTTTTTCGTACTTGTGTTCTTGTTATTGGTCGCTTCGTTTCCTCTCGCTTTTATTAGGGAGTTTGTTGAATTCAATTGTGGTTCTTTTATGTTTTGGTTCCAACGAACTGCAAAGATTGGATATTAGTAGATTAGTTGAGATTCTCTCAATATTCATGTAAGGCGTTAAGTCATTGAACCTTTGCAACTGTACAATCCTGGTTTCCAGCCTTGCCGCTTCTCAGCACCTTTCGACTAAACACTTTACCTCTATTGAAGTGCCAGCTAATGAATGAAAGATTTGGAAGGAACGATGAGCAAAGTCTGAGCTGCTAGCTTATGTGTGCCCATGACTTCTGATTATGTTCATATATGGTTTGTTGGATGTGGATGCCCATTAAAAAATCAAACATAAATAAAAGAAAAATAAATTTATATATTTTCATTTTAAGTACAGACTCTCGAAGTAAAAATGAAACCATTCAAATACTGTTTCAGCATTTCATGCTAATTCCATGCGCTGAATAAAATATCAAAATATCGAAATATAAATAAACTAGCAATTGCACTCAAGTACATCAAAATTGCAGTCTCAATATCAAATTGTAAAACAAAGCTAACAAAATTAGCATAAACGTAATTTGAAGATACAATTTATATATAAAGAAACAATAGATGGATGGATTTTATTCCTATTTCGAGTTTTGGTTGATATTTGCTGAGTATTTGCTGTCTATGTACATCGATATGTAATAAGCACAAAAACACAAATAGCTACTCTTCACGTTGAACACTTGAGAAATTATAAACTATCAAAGAAGTGCATAATAGAAGAAGAAGAAGAACAAGAAGAACAAGAAGAAGACGTTGTAGAATTCAATACAAATAACAAGCCTGCGGCGATTCATTGCGGTGCCTTTTAAGAGGATTGCTACCGCAAAATTGTGGCAGCGAACTACTTGCAAAGAGTTGTCGAAAAGTAGGCGGCCAAATAGGCGTGGCGTATAACAGCCAGAAGCGTAACGCAACACGCAGCAGCAGCAACAGCAGCAGACAAACGGGAAACGGAAAACTCAAAATGTTGAAAACAAATAAACTTCGATGGCAATCATGTTTGAGAATAAGGATAATAATAATAATAATAATGCTGATGTTGTTGTTGTTGTTGATGATGATGATGATGATGTGTAATAAACAAGTAGAAAACAATGTTTTTATCCTTTATGACAGCGATATATGACGATGACGACGATGATGATGCTGATGAAAAAAGACTATGCAGCAGGAAATCTGCCATAGTTCAATGCAAAACATGACAATGATGCACTGTGGGAGAGATTAAACAATTTTTGCAACAAAATACAACAAATTTTAAACTTGTCCGAAATAAAGATTAATTGTTAAATATGAGCTTGAAATTTGACAACGTTTAATGCACTTAGATACCTTCATGCCTCACGTTGGGCGCCATAAAGTAATTGTAGCCATACTATGCACTCTCAAATAATTATGTAAATTAAGGTCGAAATCATGTGAAGATTTGATATGCTTCATCTTTTATAGTTTTCTACGAAAGACAGACTATTGCTAATGCTTCATGGGATCTGTGTTTAAGGAGGTATAGGGATGTATTTAACTGCTAAACATCTCCATCAATTCGAATTGACTCATATAAAAGAATAAAACAAAGTGCAGGAGAAGGCCTTCAATCTCTCGTCGAATTTTCTTTGATGTCGCAGGTTTAGTCTTGAGAAGAGGCAGAAGTCACTGATGGCCGTAGCTGGTAAATGTGAGTTGACGCATTACCATGCTGAATAATCCATGAATTGTTGGTCCACAAATCTGTACGTTTACGATGGATAACCTCTCGGAAAAGCCTCATAACTCAAATATATACAAAGTACATTACACCATCCAGCATCAATTTCACTTTTGATCGACTTTTTTGGGGATTTTTGGAGCTAGGCATGTCTTTCGCCCATGCATCCATACATCCATGTCCCGTCACCAGTTACTTTGCGTTTCATGAACATAGAATCTGAAATGGCTCGATCCAGCATGTTTTGCAACTACTTCTTCTCGATAACTTTTCGTGCAAATCATGCAGTAATTCGTTGTATATCAAATTTTTCGTATTTAATCCTACGTTCGCTCACATGGTTACTTCCCGCAACGATTCCCCTTACTTTATCGACATTAAAGTCAGACACACTTGTTGAAGGCCGTCCAGATCGAGGTATATCATAGAAGGTCTCTCGACCATCAATTCAGCTAGGTCTAGAGTCGCCGTTAAAGTTATGTGCAGAATTGAAGTCTCTGAGGAGGTTAGCCAACCGATAGTCAGCTAAGCCCAATATCCAATATATATATTGATGTCGCAGGCTGAACGTATAAGATAGGGTTTCACATGGTCCACTTTCCACCGGGATTGCTACTGAACGCAGGCAGTAACTAGACGTTCCCGTATTGTGAACGGAGACAGAGACAGTTCTCCATTAAAGGCAGTCATGGCCGATGACATATACTCTTCGGATGTCATCGATCTATTTCTTACACTTAGTCTGAATAAAAGCTTTAGGACATTCTTGCCTCTTAAAATGAAGCTCTACAGATGCTCTTCTGAAGGGTGACTATGCTACTTCAAGAAGACAATGAACAGCTTATGATAATAGACATCGTTGATGCAATGAATCAGTTGTAAATCTAAAAATGGGATTTATCCTGTGCATCTAAAGAAGAGTTAGGCTTCAAACATCCAGAGAGAACAGGTAGGCGCGACAAAGCTGAGCATCAAAGTAGAGCATGCAAGAGATATACATATGCAACGAGTCAAATATTTGGTGTGACAAAGCAGCTTCTAAAAGGTAATGTTTTTACTCTTACAGACAGGGAAGTCTCTAAAAAGAAGGCAGCCTTCAATCTTTGGAAAGCAGACTACTGTGTCAAGCCACAACTCCATAGGTACGTGCCTATTTCTTATGCTCCTAATGTCTGCTGCAGGATAATATAGAAAAAGGATTATGCTTTTGCTGACAAACTTGAGCGACGTTTCAGACCAATTTTGCCTAGCAGACCCTAAGGAAGTGGCCAAGACACATGATGTTTAAGACACTTTTCCTTAGATGAAGGTGAAATACTTTAAAATGAAACTTTAAAATAAAGGCATCTTGGCAACAATGGACCAGCCACAGCACTCCCCGACAATACTTTTTCTCTTATTTCTTTTCAACGCCATTTTACGATACTGCGACTTCCCATCTTAGTGGATGTATCTTGCTGTCGTTATGAGAAGAAAGCATCGCATGCCGGATTACAATGTGGAGGTCAATGAGTTTACTTCCAACTTTCTCCAAAATGTTCGAAAGAATATTTCTTTGTAGCATGGTCGTGGTAATAGGTAGCAAAGGATTCATACCATGTCACCAATTTGTCCTTAGAGCTCAGCATAGTTGCCCAGTGGAACTTCATTGTCTTCTCCAACATGTACTTATGGCAATGGAGAGCAAGAAGTACTGCAACTCTTTACTTTTAGAGATGAAGCAGGCATTTGTAAATTGTGACTGGATGGTCTAATCAAGCAATAATGTTGAACCCCTGCTCTTCGCGATGTATACTGCTGACATGCCAACAACTATCGATGATCGTATGATGATATTAGGTCCAAAGATACCCGCACATATACTTGTTACAGCAAACGAACCATCAGTAAGCCACTTAGTAGTAGATGACTCAATACCTGAAGTGCCGTCCTCCCATTTAGTGCGGCTTGGAAGAGAATTAACCACTGTTTGACGAAGCGAAGTTCCATGGTCACACAATTTGTTATGTGGCAGATCCCGATGCCAGGAATTGGTATTAAGATACAAGAGTGATCCATATTTTTGAGTATAAGAGTAGTGCTGGTGTGGAACCTCAGTGCAGAAATTTCCATTTCCATTGTTCACTATGCACCTTTCCTGCACAGCTAGGCAAGTCGCTGCAGTTTGTTTCAAAGCCTGAAAGCTTAAGTTTGCAAGAGTTTGGACCATCTTTCAAGGAGGACGTTGGTGAAGATGGGTCTTACCATTGTGGTATTGATCGAAAGGGTAATTTTTGATGAGATACTCTAAATTCGGCTTAAAAATCGTTTCAGGTCCTAAGAGCTCTAGAAGCCTTCGTTAGCAAAAATCGAGGGTTCGAGTTAAGCCTTAAGTCTATGGTAATCCTTAGGTATTTGACTTCATAGGATTATTTTAAAATTTTTCTGTGGATATAAACTGCAGTCTGGCTTGTATTTTTTTATTAAAGGGAACATGTACAGCCTTCTGAGCATTAATACTGAGGCTTTAGTTGGTACACCATTCGGTTACCACTCACAGGACTAAGATGGTACGTCCAAAACATTATCAGATAGTCATTACTAAGTCAAATACATAATCAATAATGCTATAGCACAGGTAACTGAGCATCCTAAGCAGATCATCAATATTAAGAGACCATTAAATTGGAGAAAGGACGCTTTGCTGAGAACATTCTTTTATGGCTTTGATGTTAACAGACATATTGCCTAGGAAGGACTCTATGTTTCGTCTGATTTAACATGCAAGTAATGGTCTACTCATCTGGCCATATTCGTACTATAGCTAGCACCTTCAAGGTCCAGAGTTCCTTTGACTATTAGGTTTTCGATTTTGTTGACTAAATGATGATCCCTCCTTCATATAGGCGAATTGGCTTTTATGAAGAAGAAACGAAATATTAAGCTTGTGACAGAGGAAGTTAGACTGATAGCCCAGCTTACCTTTTCTTTATTTAGATTTAGACCATATAAACTACATTCTCTTATGTTGTGAACCCAATTATCGATAACGGATGATGTCAACGGGGCCAGGAAAGTGCCACCGAAGTTGAAGTTTTAATGCTTTCTGTTAAGGCTCAGTGATGTGACGGTCTTGTCACTTCAGAAGTCCGGTACGGTTAGAATTGTCTTTAGAGATTACTTTGTGGAGGTGAGTCACTTCTGGTAGTCTTAGTAAGCCTTCGAATTGCTTCCTCCAGGAATCACAGTCTTATGAGTTGAGTTTATACTAATTGGTTAGGCAGATCTGTACACATCCATCCAATCATAGCGTTTAGCTCTTTGAAGAACTTTCTAGCCGTTCGATGCTCTTCGAACCACCATAAATTCTTACTTTTGCAAGAGCAGAGTTCGTGAGAATTCTTGCGAAGCTTCTAATAACATTCGTATAATTATTCAATTATTTTGAATTATTAATAAAAAATATTTATTGCAAAATTGTGCTACTCTAGCCCACTGTGCGACATCACTGTTAGACAAAAACAAAGCCATCAACGAGAAGTTGAAGTTGCATTTGGAATGCAAATTCTACTTTAGTACAAGCAATAAGCATGCTTCAAAACGATAGAAAGATAGCTAACAGCTGGAGCAGCAGGAGCTGAGCTGAGCAAGGAGTAAGCAAGGATCAGAATTTTGCATGACTTTCTACGTGATTAAAGCGAACGACGAGTGTCTATGCATATTTAATTTGATCAATGATGTTGATTGACAGGTACAAGCAATGCCATATTTATTTTATGTGCAATGTGCAATGTGCAACTTTTTTAACGATGTCAAAATGCATACATTTATTGCAGGCAGGCAGGCAGGCAGGCAGCTAAGCTAACCCAGTAAGCGTAAAGTTGTGTGTGCGAGCTCGCGAAAATAGTAGTTAATAACTACTTTAGTGCAAAAGTTCACGAGATGACGTTGAGGATTTGGCTGCAACTTCAACTTACGGCAAACAAACTTTAAACATTTTCATTCGTTTTCATGACTGCTGCTGCTGCAATGACGACGATGATGATGATGGTGCTTCATATGATGTGATGCTCTAAATGATGAGAACTTCGAGAAGCAGCAAAAGAACGTTGAATTTGGACGACGACGACGACGACTTGTATGACTATGATGAAACTGTTTGCGCAGTTTGCGCTTTTTGTCACACTCATTCAATTTTTAGCGCACTTCTTCAACAGCTTCAAACTACTTACTCCAGTAGCAGCAGCAGCAACAGCAGCAGTTGGAACAAGTACAAATACAACAATAAGGATGACAAGGACGACATTTGCCACGCCACAAGTTCTACTACTACTTCTACAACAATGCCAACAATGCTGTTGCATATACTCGTACTCGTACTCGTACAGTATGTGCCGACGTTGTGGAGACACAGGCGGTTGCCATTGCATTCCGTTTGGTGGGCGTTTGCACCAAAAAGAAGAAAAAAAAAGAAGAAACCAAAAATAACTTCAACTCAAATGACATAACATTTTGGCATTTGAGAAACTAAAAGGGGGACAACTTTGGGTTCATTGTTATCAACCAATTTGCCATGCAATGGTGCGTTTCAATCTAGCGCTTAGTTGAAAGAATGAATGAATGGAAGTCTGCATGGAGTTACTCGTAGAGCTTGAATGTGGCTGAATGTGGCTGAATGTGTGGCTTCAAAGATTCAACTTTTCTTTTGGTTAAACTGCATTTTCACAAAATTGGCGCGTTTGTCAATATGAAGAATGGAGAATGAGCAGCGAAATTGCTTGTTTTATTTGCTTTAAGTCAAATTTAAATTGTTGCAGTTGATTTATTTTGTATAATGTCGGAATTTTTGTCAAAAATTCATTACTAAAATATGGAATCTATTTTTCAAACTTTGGTGTATAGCAACTAATCAATGTGAGGAACTAGTATGTAGTTAGTCAATTCACTAGTTCTAGGGAGACAGTTGGCGGTTAGAGTATTGCTTTAACATGATGTTTGGATGCCTCACGGTATTAGCATGCACTAGTACTCGAAGTAGAGCAGTGATATTAGTTAATGCTTACAGTAAAAGCATCTCTAATTCGCCCGAAAAGGTTAGGAGGCGTCAGACATAACATCCAACACCAACTTATATTAATAGAAATAAGCACGTGAATTCTACATTCTATCTTTCTCCATTTTTATCATCCTCTTTTTCACTCATTTTCCCTTTATCTCGCCATACTATACTTTATTCTTTCTCTGCATTTGTTGTTCGTTGTTTTGTTTTCCTTTGGCTTACATACTTGATAGCTGCATAGCGCACTTCAATCTAATCGTATATAAAATTGAATAGTTATCTTCTTCTATGTATGTATGTACTTTAAAGCCGTCTAAGAGAATATTTTATTGTGTTTCTATCAACCAGGAAAACAAAATGGGTTATCAAAAATATATTTGTCAGACACTCCATATAAGAGAACAAATATAATTTTTTATCGAATTGTGGCTACTAATTGGTCGATCGTTCAGAACAGTTTGTTACTATGGAGTAGCAGAAAGTTTCTGGCTTTCATAATCTGGAAAAATGGACGATAGCTACGCCATTTTCGGTAGCACTGTGACACCTCATTCTATTTTTTTTTATTTTTACTATTTCAAAGGAAGCATCGAGCCCTTACAAAGTGTAAATTTCCTTGAACAGCTCGAGTAGATGAATCGAACTAGCTATGACCGTATCTATCAAAAATTATGTCGGAATATTTTTAGGCCCTGTACCGAAGGTACAAGAGCCTATTGGTTTTGTGCAAATGTATGTAACAGGAAGAACTAATTGTCGGAGACCCCCCAAAGTTACCCCCATTATGGTCAGGAGTGATAGAGGAGTCGATATAGCCATGTCCGTCTGTCCGTCCGTCCGTCTGTATGAACGAACGGATCTCGGAAACAGTAATAGATAGAGACTTCGTGTTTTTTGCATTCGACTAGGACTGCTCCGGAATTTCACAAGTTTATTTTAAAATTTTTCCCCTCCCCCCCCTTCCCCATAAAATCACCCCTTAGGGTAAAAATTTCTTCGGCATAAAAAAAATTTAGTATACCAGTATAAAGTTAACGTCCTTCTAAACCAAAATCAAAAAAGTTCATCAAAATCGGATAATAAATGACGTTTTTATAAGCAATTGAATTTGAACGACCCCCCTTTTCTTTTCATTCATATTCGCGCAGTGAGAAGTGGTCATGTGTTTGGTCATAAGCTCGGGAAACATTTAATGTGTTTGTTAGGCAACCTGAACTGGTACAGGGCCTCTTACAGTCGGTTACGCCTGACTGTATTTTCTTACTTGTTTTTTATGTTCCTTGGGTCATCGTGCTACGTCTACTGGCAGATATAGACCCCAAACAAACCCACTGCCTACTTTTCGCCTTCGGTAAGCAAACTTTTCTATTACAGTCAAAGTCAACTTGGCTTTCTCTAGATAAAAGCTTATCATATATAAAAATGAATGTTGTTTCTATTTATATTCCTTATAGGCAGCCAAATCGTTCAAATGATTGAGCTTAAATCAGGCCAGGAAAGAAATCTTGTTAAATATAAAGACAATTATAATTCATCATCTCCATTTGAGGTATGAGGATAAAATTTGAGAGACAATTTAACGAAATCGGGACAAATAAGATCGACTAGAAGTTTGTTGTGTGTCTATAACAAATATTCATAGACACAACAATATACTCGTATATTTTCTATATAAAACTGTTAGTTCAAATGACTGACTGACTGACTGACTGACTGACTGAGCCACTCATCGTCTTCCAGGCTAAAGAAAACAATTAAGAAATATCTGAATACATGTTCTGCTTATAAAATCGTCATTTATTATCCGATTTTGATGAACTTTTAGGATTTTGGCTAAGAGAAACGTTATCTCTATACTGGCATGCCCATTTTTTTTTGTGCCGAAGAAATTTTTACCATTGGGGGTGATTTTATGGGGAAGGGGGGGGAGGGGCAAGTTTTTAAAATAAACTTGTGAAATTCCGGAGCAGTCCTATTCGAATGCAAAAAACAGGAAGTCTCTATCTATTACCGTTTCCGAGATCCTTTCGTTCGTACAGATGGCCAGACGGACAGACGGACATGTCTATATCGACTCCTCTATCACTCCTGATCATAATGGGGTTAACTTTGGGGGGTCTCCGACCATTATTTCTACCTGTTACATACATTTGCACAAAACCAATAGGCTCTTGTAGCTCCGGTACAGGGCCTAAAAATATTATACATTTGATGCAATCGATTACAAATGTGTTATGGTGCAGCCCTTACAGAGATGCATTTATCGATAGATTGTACTTTTCTGAAACAAATATATTTTCATTTTTGTGATTTCCATCAATTTGATATTTGTTTCAGGATGTCTAACAATCGTTGTGCAATTTTAAAACTGTTTCAACAAGGAAAACGCCAATGCGACATTGTTCGTTTGCTCGGCATACCAAATCAAACGGTCTCTGACGCTATCCGGCGATTTAATGAGCTTGGCCATGAAGGTGACCGTCCCGGACGAGGCAGACCATGCACCGCCAACACTTCCAGAATTCGCCAGATCATGAAAAAGCGGATCACCCGGAATTGCAGAGTCTCGGTCAGAAAAATAGCCCGTGAAATCGGAGTGAATCGAGAAAGTGTTCGGTGGATTGCCAAAAATGAACTTCATCTCAAGCGCTACAAGCTCCACAGAGTGCAGCTTCTTACGGATAAATATAAGCGCGTGAGACTCCAAAGATGCCGTCAGCTGAAGCGTCGGGACGCAGTTCAAAAATGGGAGCGTATTCTCTTCACGGAAGAGAAGATATTCACCATCCAACCGGCGCACAATCACCAAAATGACAGAAGCTGCTCAGCTGAAGCTCCAGGTACCTCTGCAATAATCGAGCGCCGTCAATATGAGCAGTCTGTAATGGATTGGGTAGGAATATGCGCCACCGGCAAAACACCCCTTGTTTTCATCGAGCAAGGGGTCAAAATCAATCAGGAAGTGTACCGCCGTGACATTTTGGAAACTGTTGTGCTTCCTTGGGCCCAGCAGCACTTTGGTGATACGGAGTGGACGTTTCAACAGGACTCAGCGCCAGCTCATAGAGCCAAATTGACTCAGGACTGGAAAGCAAAGCAAATTTTCGGGACTTTATCACATCCAGTGAATGGCCACTTTACTCGCCAGATCTCAATCCGATGGACTACAGTGTGTGGTCAATTTTGGAGTCCAGGGCATCTGCTAAACGCCACATAAGTTTGGAGGCGCTGAAGCAATCATTGCTCCAAGAATGCGATCGATTATCGGAAGAAGACATGCGGCCCATTGCGCTAAATTTCCAGAAACGTTTAGGGCTCTGCATCGCAGCGCAAGGAAACTACTTCGAAACCGGCTGAATACTATGTTTACATAAGAGCTATTTGATAGTTGTGTATCTGCATTTTTTCTCAAATATAGTTCCTTAAAAAGTTATGATCAAATATGTAAGTCCGGGTTATTTCTTGTCACCCTGTATATGTATATGTACATTTCATTTCAAATAAAAATAATTAATGCTAAGTTACGCGCTGCGATTAAGCTTCGTCAAACTACTGCTCGATATTCGATAATTTTGTTATACGGTGAGCGAGAACTTGATAACTTTAATCGAAGACAAACCAGCTACACCAAATATATTCGTAATTGAACGAATATGATTTTATTTGATTTTACTTGCTGCTTATGAATAGAAATACAGTAGGGTACCGTCGTTGCTGCAAAGCTACCGGTACGACTGTGTATCGTGCTTCTTCGGAAAGATGATCTCAAGTCAAGTATGTATATAACATAGAATATTTTCGGGTATACGAAAATGAGAATATCATTTCTGTTACATCAGAGACAGAAAAGTTTTTCTATCTTCTTGGGATTGGTCTTCAGAACTTTTAATATACATAATTCGTATTTCATCGGCTATTGTCACAGAGCTTCCTGCAAAGTGCTTGTATTTACAAGTTGAGAGCAACGTATCAACTGTACAAAGAAACCTACGCCACATGGAAAACTCTTACTAGTTGTTTCAGATGCATGTAGCCGATCTCAAGAGCATCATATATCATGTTGCTGTGTTCAAAAACATTTAGGCACTATATACAATCTATACAAACTGAAGCCGAGGCACGTAGTCAGGCGGTTTTCCGCTGTTTGCCATCCAATGTCTGAAAAATATTTTGAGTATGCAGTAGTAGAGAACGATTTTCTTTTGTAACTTTCAAGTAGTGGTTTTTTTTAATTTGTTTTATAAATTGCATGGCATTCTGGCTGCCAGTAACTCATAACAACTTTCTATGTCATAGATTACTCAAAATTTCAAAGCACTATTTTAGCAGTTGCTACTTCATAGAAGTTCTATTGCAATTGAGGTATTATGTTCGCTCTAATAAAAGGCACTGCAAATTCTGTATAGCTCCAATTCAAATACGTTCGAATGGCTTATAAATTGATTAAATTTTATTTACCACTAACTCTTGACTTATTTATTTTGCATTAAATATTTACCTAAAATCCAAACTTCATTGCATTTTCTTCATTTGCGAAGCACATTTTATGAATATTTGTTGACACAGCAAGTTGAAGTGTCATTACTATATAAACAAGAAAGCATTGAAGCATTAAATACACACAAGGACATTCATTCAATCATTCATTTCAATGCGTTGCATTTCACAGCACTCTTACGTTCGATTGCAAACAAATAATATTTTAATAAATAACTCAAAGTTTGAGAGTTTATTTTCTAGCAAACATTTCAATTTATGTTTTTGATTAAATTTGTTAGTAATTATATTTCGAGTAGACGGCAAAGGCAGCGCTTTGAAGATAAAGTATTGCTTGCTAAAGATATTTTATAGCTTTTTCAACATGCTGCCATTTGCTTTTCATGAAAACTTTCACAAATTGTTTTTTTTTTTCTTGCCTGTCTGTCCGTCCGTCCGTCTGTCTAACAGTCTTTCTAGTTTTCGCGCACACAAATTAAAACGCATTTAAAGTGGTATTCTTCATCGTATTCGCATTCGTACACTGCATTTCCTTTCATTGCACGTGTACGCATTTCCGGCTGAGCGCAAACCGCTTTTGTTTGCACATAAACAGGACGGCGACTACGACAACGGGAACGGGGCGTCAACTACAAGAACTTGGAGGCAAAATGTGAATAAAACTCAAAAAAAAAAAAAAAAAAAAGGAAAACAAAGAAAAAAATATATATTAAAGCTCGGCAGAAACGAAGCCTTTGTATGCTTTAGTCTTAGTTATGTAAGCGCGTTAAACAAAATATTCACACAAAAGTATCTCGAATAATCAATGCAATCAAAAGACGATGAGAGGCTTTGACATCGGCAACAATTAAAATATTTTTTTTTTTAATAACTGTTACAAACTTGTTAACATTTTCTACACTGTATTGTGTCTGTAGGGTATTAAAACGCTGCAATGAAAAGCAAAACCCCCAAACAGTTAAAATGAGTTAAAATGAAAAGGAAACGAAACGAATGTGAAATTGTATGCGCTGCCGCCATTGCTGTCTACACTTTTCACACTGCATATGTATGTATGTGTATGTGTATGTGTATCTGTGTTTCATGTATTGCTGCATGTAATCCAATTTCTCGCACAAGGACAATGCAACATTTAATTTAAAAGGCGTTGGCATATTTTTCTTAGCATTTCTTTTCAGCTTGTAATATTTTCTTTAACTCAGTCGCTTTATCGTTTGTTTTGCTTTTAATTTTATTTTATTTTATTTTATTTTATTCATTCACTCACTCACACAGTCACTCATTTCTCATTCGTTTTTCGTTTTTGGTTTGTGCAAAATGTTAAATAAATATAAGTGCTAAAAATTTACATGCTGTGAGTTTATTTTTAAGTGGATTCTGTTGTTGTATGTCGCAATCGCCATAGCCGCCATAGCCGCCATCGTTGTCGTTCACGTCGCAGTAACAACAACAGCTTTCGTTCTACTTGCCTTACAGTGTCCTGTTCTGTTCTGCCGTGTCCTGTGCTGTCCAGTCTGTCTCATGTCCCATGTCCTGTGGTGTGTTTCTGTGACTCTTGAACTCACTAAAGTTCTTTTTGAGCGCACTTGGCTTTGTTTCTTTTTTGCTTTCTAGTGCACTGCATTCTACATTCTACATTCAATGCGAGGAAGTGTGTTAAATGTTTTCATTCTTTTTGATAGTTAAAAAGCGTTAAACTAAATAAGCTCAGACATTTAAAGAAGAAGAAAAACAAGAAGAAGAAGAAGCGAAATTTCGGGTATTATGTTTGATAGTTGTTGGTTAGAGCTAAGCGCTATAAAATTTAAGAATACAGACGAAGAGCACTTAAAGAGATTAGCAATGGAATACAATAAACATTGATAACAAAATATAAAATAAATTTTATTTTTCTTGGTAACAAAGCTTTAATTGGCTTTCAGTTAGTATTTCAAATTGTATAATCATATAAACAAGTCCTCGATCAAATTAAACATGTCCTCATATCCTCTTTTTGCTAAATTGCGACTTTGAGTAATGCGACAGCAATGTTGATGTGTATTGAAGTAACCAGTAACACCAAATTGATCAATAAATTTTGGTTGCAGTGCTTGCCTATAGATGCAAGGACACCACTGCATTGAAAAAGGTTTAAAACTGTGATATGTCACCCATTGAATAAATCGTGGAGTGTATCTGGCGACTATAGAGCAATAAATGCTGAGACGAAGCCAGACAGATATTAATTACTAAAGATTCTCGATTTAACATAATCAAAGTATCAAAGCAGGAAATAATAAAAAAAAAACCAAAGGATCAAAGAACCAACTTATCAAATAATCAAACAATTAAAGAAACTAAGTCACATCGAAACAAAAATAAACATTGAACACCGGCAAAGGTTCTTTGTCTTTTGCAAAACTTATTGAACTCCTTCCAAAACCATTGGATTCCTTCCAAAACCATTGGATTCTGGATAAGGCCATTGATTTTGGCTCAAAGTCATTGATCTCCAGTCAGGAATATTGCACTCTCAAATAGGTCATTTAATTTCGGCCAAGATTATTTACCTTCGCTTCAGTTCGTTGGTCTTTTGCTAAGGTATTTCACCGCCCATCAAAGTCTTTGGTTTCCAGCCTATCTAATTAATCTCCCAAAATGATTATTGACCTCCATCCTAGGACTTTGAATTCCTGATTTTTTTTAATTGTTTAGGATGTAGAATATTCTCTCCGTCGTCGCTAGTTTTTCCGGCTTTTCCATCTATTCATATCTGTCACAAACTTTGCCGTAGTTTGTCCAGCGTGCGTGAAGCACATGTTAAAGTACTTGGTTTGATGCTCCACTTTCGGGCCCAGTGCTCAAGCGTGTGTACGTACTCCTGTACAGAATCACATCCTCATCTGCATACGTTGTCAGCAAGGCTCAAGGAGATCGGCTGTAAACAACAAGTACAGAAGTGGACCCAGCACGCTTACTTGGGGGACAACAAATTTTTTCATATATCCCATTGCAGTACATCTTGTCGTCGAACACGTTTAAGATATGGTACACCACTCTGTGGACTTGCACTATTGTGCCATGACCATAACTAAAGCTGAATTGGTGGTCAGGCAGGTATACTTGATAGCCTACCAGCTCGGTTACTCGCGACGCAAAAAGTCGTTCCTATACCTTCAACAAAGATATTAGGAGACTTTTTGGTCGACACGAGTTTGGATGATCCTCAAGCTTGTGGATCATCGTAATTCTGGCTATCTTTCATTTGGTGGAAAAATATTGCATCCTAAGCATAGCATTTGAGATTAACGTTTTGAAGAGGAGTGCCCTCATTGACAGAGTTTTTAGTGTTTTATGACATATATTGTCGTGTGCTGGGGCCTTGTTTGTGAATAGCTTCCCGATTGCATCAGCTACTAATAACACAAGGTGATTAGCTTTTATTGGAAGGTTCATTTGAAGAGGACTCTCGAGGGCCTGGAGAACGTTATCGACGTTGCTGTCATCTGCTTAAGAAAAGTGTGTGAACCTATTTTTCAAATGCGTTGCGAAGATGTTGGCCTGCTCCATTGGAGTCCTTGACTGGAACTTGACAGAAAGCCTGCGTTTTGGTTGTAGTCCATCTGCTCTAGTTTTGCCTCGAAAAACTCAGCACTTTTGCGTCGCAGAGTTTCTTTTAGAGCAGAAGCAGCTCTTCGATAGGCCTTTTTGTCAAGGGGAGGCTGAATTCTAAGGAATTTGTAACGAAGTTTTCGCTTGGTCTGGAGTAGGTCTTTTCAATATATTCCCCTGAGACCAGCCCGGTGTTCAGATTGATTGTAACTTTTAGGTATCTTTGGAACTTAGCGATGTCCGAGTGCTTTGGCAGGAGTCTCGTTTCTCTCTGCAGGCTGGTAGGTGCTGCGCTGATTCTTGCTACCAGAACCAGATGGTCTGAATGCAAGTCCCAGGAATCGATTATGCTAAGATTATGCAAAGTCGAGACATGGCGCTCTACCTTCTCTACTGGTGGAGTGGTGAGCCGGACTTCAATGTTGCCTGAAGAGATATAGTTTGCTAGTTCCAGTCCTCAGGGATATGCTGTATAATCGCCAATGCCTTGAGATCCAGCCGCCTACGATGAGATAGCGACTTCCTGCCAAGTTCCTGATGTTGGAGAAACCAGCAGCGCTTAGGTAAATCAGCGCCGTTGTCTATTTATCCTAACGCAGTACTAACTTTAAACACAGCCAGTTGGCATTGTAGCGTGGATATATCGTCTTGTGAAAAAGGAGCAAGGTCCAACCTAACCAGGACTGCTACTACTCCCTCTCGGCCTACTGTTTGAATCTGGTTACACGCAGAATTCGCAATCATCACAATCCAAAAAAATCTACGTTTATTTCAAATGAATAAATGTCAACATCCTTGCAGACTATTTCTTCTCTTTTATTTCTACAACATTTACCGAATCTTTCCAGTGAAAGTCTCTAATAATATTTATTATTCCTTGTGTCCAGTCAGTTAACGAATAAACGTCGAAAAAAATACACATTTCGCTGGCCTCATAAATTGCTGAACACTCTGAGTAATTAAAATTTTATAAAAAAAGTAGAATACGAAATTTACAAATAAAAACTTTATTTGAGAATTTATAACGTGTGCAGCTATTTTTGTTTACTTTGTATGTGTGTGTGTGTGTCTTTGTGTGTATGTGTGTGTGTGCGTCATACAAACTATGTGAAGATGGCAGCTTAAAGATAAAACGGCGTAAGATGCTGTGAAGACAAGCCGAAATGACGAGCAAAAAATTCAATTAAATGCTCAAGTGTGAACCGCACAAACACATAGAAAGCGACATACACACACAGACACACAAACACAAATCTTCCATAAGCGCAGCAAATAATGAAGAAGGGAAGTGAAATGCACGCCAAAAGTGGACAGCTAACCGCTAACACGCAGAATGGAACGGAACGGAAACAAAAGCAACGACAAGCAGAGCAGAAGATAGAATGAGCAAGAAATATGTACGATTTTGGTAAATTCGGCTGACACTCCAAGGATATTATGGAAGCAAGGAAGTCTAACCATGTTAGTCAGACATACATACAGTCAGCCAGCCAGCCAACCATTATAATACGTTAAGGAATTTAATTACCTTGTGGTCGACCATAAAGATTTTCACTTTTTTTTTGTTTGTCTATTTTTAATTTTCTAGCTTCTAGCAGGATAATAATTCAAAGCCTTAGAAATTTCTCAACGCATATTTCGACAGCAAAATATTTTTATGTGCAAAGTTTTGTGCCGCAGACGCTTTAAACTTTCGGTTACATCATTGCGCAAAAGTTGAAATAAATCCTTTGGCGAAGTATGCTGCGTATTCAACAGATTTTCACGAATAAATTTATTTAAATATTAAACTCTGCTGATGTTGCATGTATGAAAAGAGTCACACATTTTCTAATTACCATAATCATAAAGGACTATAAAGGATACACGCAAAGTTTTCATTGTAAATGAGTGTTCGCCGCTTTTTATTGTACTTTTTTTTAGTGGATTGTATGCGGAAGTGTCTATGTGTATCTGCTCATTGGTGTATTTATACAATATATATTTGTTGTACATATAGTCCTGTAGTCCTGTGTATATTTTAGTCGCAGCTCGTCTTCTATTTGACTATGCACTTTTGTTTAATTTGCTCAACCACAAAATCTACTTTACACGTTGGCCGCATATGTACATGTTTGCTGCCTCACTAGAAATATTTGCTTTTGTGTGCGAGGGTGGTGCAATAAGTTATGAAAAATGTAAAGCAGATCAGGTATTTTCATTTGAATTATTTTAAGACTGTGGCATGTACCACCCGGCGATATGTAGGGGCTGTGTAGCCTATAAGTTCTATGCAATCCTCATCGCGTAGCTCACACTCACGAACTGCCCCACAGGAAGCCACTCAAACGAGAGTGCATCATGTACAATTCGTAAGTCAGCGAGCTGCCCCCTCAAATGGACAACCTGGATTGTTGCAAAAAATGCCGGGGCTCACATATGCTCAGATTGCTGTAGGAAGTCATCCCATGCGATACTTTGCAAACCAACCTTCTCCCAATCGAGGCCACAGTGATGGAGGAAGCCTTATATAGATCGATCAAGGAGCAGTACAGATTGCTGCCCGCCTAGCATTCCCCTGTCTTATGTCGAAATACATTGCGTTGCCCGATGCCTGAACCCCAAGTGCCTAGAACTGTAACGAACAAAACTAAGTCTAGGGCTCTGTCAAAGGCGACAAGAGAAGCAGGGATCTGTTGGTCTCAAATAGGTATGCTGATATGCTATAAGGAAATCACACATTTAAAGTTTCATATCGCCCAATGCGCAGTCTTCAGCTCGTATTACTTGTCGCTAATTGTCACAATTGACGCCCGTAAGTTCACCTCAGGCATACGGACATTGAGCCTTGTTGAAGGCCAGGATATTGACAATACACTGCAACTCTTCTCTGAGAAGTTCTACGCAACATTCACCAAAGCCCAGAGATCAAGCTCCCGCCCTGCTAAGCGACAGGCAGGAGAATTTATGCTGTCCCATTCAGTAAAAACTTAGACTCTGAAGGATATTTATGTAGAAGCAACACCCAGAAGACAGTGCCAGCTGGCACCGTGCATCGAACCGACTCAAGTATTAGCTAAACTGGCCACGCACGCAGTTGCTTGACAATATGCTGGAGAATATGGGCACTGAATCAGATGCCAACTTCTGCCTATGAAAGGCTACTAGGAATAGTAGAAGACGTCCAACTCGACTTACTTAATTGGCCGTAAACCGTCTTCCGATCATGGCCGCATTTAGTAAGGCGCTCCAACCTCCATAGTTCTGTGCGCAATTTTCAATGCCAAGTACAGAGAGATCTCTCCTTACCTGGTCATTCCAACTGTGCCCCATCGTCCTCTATTTCGGCGTCCTCCAATCAAGTTTGGGCTCTCCATGTAAGCCATGCATGTTGGAACTCTTTCATTCATTCGATTGAGGTGCCCAGCGCAGTGCAGCCGCTGGAATTTTATGCGCTGGACTATGTCAACCTCATCGAATAGCTCGTACAGCTCGCGGTTCATACGAGACCTAAACTCGCCGACTCTAATAGGACCGAAAAATCTTTCTCTCAAAGACTTCCAACGCTGTTTCATCTGACTCAATCATGGTCCATGCCTCTGCGCCATACAATAGGACCGGGAGTACCTGCGTCTATTAGATCTTGATTTTTGTCTTTCGAGAGAGGGCTTTACTCTCATTTGCTTGCTCAGCCCAAAAAAGCATCTATTTGCAAGCGTGATCCTTCGCCTGATCTCCAGGCTGACGTTGTTGTTGCTGGTTATCTCTGTTCCAAGATAGACGAAGTTTTCTACAATATTGAAGTTCAAATTCTCCATCCTCACTGACCTTCCAAGACACGATGACGTCGTGCAAGAAGACGTCGTCTTGTTCTCATTCACTGATAGTCCCTTGAGCCGAGACTGTTTTTCAATCTCCGAGAACGCCTTGCTGACTCGCCGTTCCTGCGTACCGATGATATCGATGTCATTGGCGTAAGCGAGCCGCATCACATCATTTTGGAAGATCGAGCCCGACATACTATGTATGTACGGGCACTGGCATAGGATGTATTCCATCAGAAGATTAAAAAAAATTGCACGACAGATCATCGTCCTTACTGAAAACTCTCTTGGCATCAAAGGAGTCGGAGAGGTTTTTCCCCACCCGGACAACGCTTTCCCACTCGACTTGCTTACATCGAAAACTCTCTCGGTAAGTGGTGACGCTTTTAGAAAGAGCAAGTCGATGCCTTTGAGCGATTCCTGTTCTTCGAGTCGACCGATTAGCATTAGACGGAAAGGCAGATGCTACGAGATTCTCTCTGTCAGCAACAATGAAGCTTGAGCTTTAAGCGTCTAAAGCGCGATGGAGCCTCGGTACGCGCAACATTTGTAACCGCACGTTGAATGTCCTCACTATGGTGTCCATTTTCAGTGCCATAATGAGGTCACAGTATTTGTCGATGGTGTGGAAGCTAGCAGTCATCCCAATGATTCTCAAGCGAGGTAGTTGGAGATGAATCCTAAATCCGATCGATTGATTCGTCTCCTGCCATTGATCTCGAAGGTTTGGGAAAGACTGGTCATCAAGGACGTATCCAGAAGGGGTTATACAGCCCACCTTCGAGGGCAGCTGACCCTAAGCCCCCAACCTGCCCCTCCACCTCCGCTTTTGGAGGAAAGATGGATACGCCCTTGCTGGTCATTATCAAATCTTGCGTTTATTGCGAAGTCTCGGACTATCGGTTTGGCTTCCGCTCGAGCCGTGGCGGAGCAACTTCTCAGAGTCATTGACCACATATTCGACCGTCGGCAGTATTGCATTGTCATCTTCGTTAACAGCGAACAGCTATTCAATCGAGTTCCATCCAATTTTTTCGTGATAGGGTCCTACTTGGAGGGCCGTTCTTTCAGGTTAAAAGTTAGGACGAGTCAGCAATCGCAGGAGTGCCACAAAGAAGCATCCTCGGTGCTTTTATCTTTATTTTGTTTGCCGCTGCCATACCTGATGTTGATACAGCTATGCTTGGAGCTCCAGCTGAGCAACGGGAGGAACGTTAAGCTGTACGCTAGGAAAAGTTTTAAGTCGTGCTTCACCGTCCGTCGGCAGTAGTCCTTATCTGTGCATATCCCCGTCAGCTCAGCTTCAATGTCGATTTTCACGACAAGGTGGCGAGGTGCCGAAGTAAGATATGCAACATAAACTAACACCTGTGCAGCAGAAGTATGCTCTGCTTGCAGAAGAAATGCATCAGTCCGGGGCACTGCTCCAAGGTCAAATCGATTAAAGGTGCAGAGGTTGCAAAACCAAGTCATGCATATCAACCCTCCCCAGAGAACTCAACTTGGCATCGGTAGAAGATTTTTTCCAGCAGCTACATTTTCCGCTTCCAAAAGCTTGCCAGCGAATGCTGCTTGTTCGCACCTGCAACAATTACAGCAATGACAACAGGAAATGAGAATCTTTACCATCCAAGGACCTCATTAGATTATTAGTAAGCCAAATTATATGCACTTATATATCTGAATATATTTTTATTTCAGTAACAAATCTATTAAATTAAAGTTTAAACTTCACAAAAAGTATAGACGTCTCTGTGGTGCACATATTATTGACTTATCAAACAAACCTCGGCTTAAATATGCACGCTATATATAGTCTATACTATAGTATATATAAGTTTATAAGAATTTATTACACATACCAGTGTCGTTGCCACTCAGAGGATTTATTAAACTTTATGATTTATTTATTTATTTTTGCTGTTGCAGAAAGCATAAAGATTTGCTACAAGTTTTCAGCTTTGTTCAGGTCAGATGAAAAGTTTAGTCAAAGCAAAAAGATTTTAAATGCTAATAGAAACGTTTTTCGGTATTTACGCAAAAATATGTTTCCCTCATATTTTCACATAATTACATTTAAATTAAATGTAAATATTTGCAAAGAATTCAATACAGCATACACGGCGTATGATAAATTTCAAATAGAGTATTACGCATACGCAGTGTTTAACTAAATATTTCAGTGTGTGTGTGTGTGTGTACATGATTAAAACAAATAGTAAAATAAATGAGCTATTTGGTTTTGTAAAGTGGAAACCCCCTTGAAATGGAACACCGAACATCGACCGACGACCCTTATAAACAACAACAGAGCGTTGCCATACATTTGTCAGTTGTCAGTGCCCGTGTGCGGCAAAGCCAACTAATCAGAAAATGACAGCGCTCTGGGTGTACCGTAGACATGTGTGCGTGTGTGTGTATGTGTGTGTCTGTGGCTATGCATATATGTGTGTGTGTGTCATGGACAGCTTGCAACCAACATTGGACAGGCAGTTGACCATAGCTTACAACTTTGATTGTAATAAAGACTGGAACTGATGTTGCTGCTGCAGCTCCTATTTGTATATCATTGTTGCCATTAGCAACGTATTTTGTTGTTTTTGTTGTTTTCGTTGCTGCGTTGACGGTTGCGTTGACCAGCGTCACTAATTTGTTAACATTTCACAGCGGCTGCAACTACTAATACTCAACCAAATAACAAACTATTTACAACAGATGTGTTCAACACTCATCGGTGGTATATAGTGGAACAATAGCGAAAATACTCGTTGTTGAGCATAGATCATATTTAAGAAAGCATGTTTATAAACACGGTGACTGATTACATTATATGCCGCACAGTGATGTATAGAGTGATAGGTTTCAAGTACAAAATATTGAAAAGTTTAAATAATGTTACTGAAAGTACTTGAAAAATTTAATGTGATGGAGTAACTTTAAGTTTAGACACTCGTTGTATCTTTTCAACTGATTGATGTAGCTTAAACTCTTATTTCATGGATGCTTTAAAATGATTTTATGTAATAAATTGGGTTAATTTAATTTATCACATCAAACAGTTGTTAAGCATCCGTGAAATAAGAATTTAAGCAGCATACTTGCACAGTTCGTGTGAAAAGGATTCTTTGAATTAAAATTCCATTTATTTGTATAAGTCATTTGCTACTAAAAAATAAATATTTGTTTAGATTTTTAATGTTGAAGTCTTCGTCGGAGATGGAAGGTTAGTAGAAATCCTGCTTCTTAAGCAAATAGACGCTCTTAGTTCTACAAAATTCCCTTGCTACGATAGTGTTGATGGTTAAAGCGTTTCCAATAAAGGGGATACTGTACCTAACAGTGATATTTATTGTCATGGCTTGCATCTATCACTTATCTATACAATGAAAGTTTAGTAGGATTGCGATGATACCTAAACTTGGAAAACTTGAAAAACTTATCACGTCATATCGTCCAACAAGCCTCTTGCCAGTTTTTTCTAAAGTATTCGAAATATAACATATTGGTAGAGTACTGCCGCTATTAGATAGACTCAAAATTATATGAGAACACCAATTTGGATTTAGGTTTAAGCACGGATGTCCCGAACAATGTCATAGAGTGGTCAACACAAACATTGAAGCCCAAGAAAAATTGACAATACTGCTCTGCTGTCTTTCTAGATGTCAAATAATCTTTTGATAGAGTCTAGCATAAAGGACTTCTCTATTAGATAAAAAAATACCTTCTTGCGCCATACTTTTTCTTCTTGAAATCCTATCTGAGCAACAGAGCTTACAGAGTTTTGTTTAGAGATGCAGCATATGACATATATTTTATCAACGCAGAAGTTCCACAGGATAGTGTACTAGGTTCAATTCTGCACGCTCTACACATCAGACATGTCGACTCCCATAAATACACAGATCTGTAGGTATGCTGTTGGCAATAGCCATTCTTTCAGACGTCTTCGACTGGCTGTTTGTTTCAATAGATGGAACATTGTCATTAACAACGAAAAATCAGCACATATGACTTTTTCAAAAAGAAGAGGCAACTGTCCTGCAGTTAGCAACTCGGAATGCACCTCGGTATGCATTTATTTAGAGGTTTCACATGGAAGTAAAACACTGCAAGCTGAACATTCGAAAATTCGAACATTCGAAAGTTATTGGCATAGCTTGTCTAGATACTTTCTGGATAGCTTCACAAATTTTGCTCTTCATCGATTGCTTTCCAACCTAGACTCTCGTTTCTCGTTGCTCATTGAGAAAAATGGGTTTGAGCAGTTTTAATTCGAAAAACTTTTATACGTATGTTTCCAATAGACAGTCTGAGGTATGTATGATATATAATAAATGGCGCTAAGATTGTGAATCATTAGTAAAAGCTTTTTAGATGAGCTATACCCCAAAACGTAGCACTATACCAACTGTTGCAAAAAAAAAAAAGCCTCCACACTTTATATCATTATAAACGCACAATTTATTCAATATCAACTTTTATTAATGAAATTTAATATTATGCCGTATTGCATTTATCTAAATAAAAAATAGTTATTAAAAATCCGCTAGTCCCGCTTAATCCGCTAATCCCGCTTTTCAATTAAAAAAAAAGCTAGATATAGCGCCAAAAAAAAGCTAAAACGGCAACACTGTCTTGGTACCTAATTTGTATTAAATAAAATCCACAAATTTTTCATTATTACAATCGAAGCAACAACAATAACAAATGAAATATAGAACGAGAGAGTGAGAGAGAGAGAGGGAGAGAGAACCGAGTTTGAGGCGAAACATATCAAATTGGCTGCATAAGCAAGCCGTTACGATCGTCGCAGCGAACATTGGAGTCAGTTTTGATTGAAACGGTGTGCAGGAAGCTCCGCGTTCTCTGTTTTATTTTGTTTTTTCAATAATAAATTTTACCGTTTTTGTAAAGAGCAGCTAAAGTGCATAAAAACGGTAACAAAAGATGTTTATATAAAAATTTTGGATCGGAGCAAATATTTTAATGTGCTCTAATATAAAAATTTAAAGTTTTAAATCTCTTTAGGCCATACTTAACATTGCGGTACTGACTAAACGCATAGAATTGTAAATATCAACAGCCAACTTCGCGCGTCTTATGTGTGCTAAATAGTCTTTTGCGCGCAAATACCGGGTACAGCTGCTGGCGAAAGAATACCGTTACAAATGGAAGAAGTTTTTTTTTTTTTTTGCATTAAAGAAAACAAGAGCAGCTGCAATTTGTGCGCTCTCACTTAATAATTCTTCGTCTACAAACAAAAAAATTATAAATTAATTCTGCTTCTTGGCAAGAAGACTACAAGCTCATATAGCAAAGAGTTTTCGCCATTGCAGAACAAACAAAAATATAAAACAAAGTAAGTGACTCTCTTTAATTTTATTTATTTTATTATTTATTTATTATTTTACTACATAAAAAAATTTTGTTTTACTTAACTACTGGCTTTAGTTAGTAGATGGGTACTAAGCGTTCTAAGCACTAATAAATGTGCTTTAGGAGGGTAGTTTAGAAAGATTTGAGTCTAAATCAAAAACACAGTTCTAAGACGCAGAAAATCTATGCAATTAAGTTGAAATACTGCTTTCAAGAGATTTTTAAACCTAATTTTTTATATAAAATACGCTATTTCAGCTACTTTAAAGACTAAAACCTTTCAACCTTTCAAAACAATATTAAAGCATCTTACATCGAGTCTTGTGCTGGTTCTTTCGAAAGTGTACAGCGTTCCACCTCCACAGTTCATAGTTTGACAAATAAGATGTTTGGGAACAGTACTAAGAAGAAAGATTGCTGCAGTCCGCTACTTTGATACTCCCATTGAACCTTGAATTTTTATAAAGTTTTTGGGGTTATGGGTATAGGGTCGAATACTATATTAAGTTTGTGCAAATGTACATAGCGAGCAGAAGAAGCCATGGCTTATTCCATTAATGCTTGATCAACATTAAAAGCCGACTCGATATAGACATGTTTGCCTTTCCGCATTATGTCATTTCATTAATTATGTCTTTGAATAAACCTCAATTTGCTTTGAAGAAGATTGAATAAGTTTTCTTAGTATGCACAAATCTTATCGAGCATTTAATGGTCAGCACTAATTAAGCTGAAAAGAGATTGTAAGATGCTATTGGGTTACTGATACATCAGTTATGTAGATATATATTTATTATATATCTTTGGGCTATAATATATTACACGATTAAAAGGTCATTATTTCCCCAACAATTGGCTGCAGAACAGATTCACTTATTTGCGACTTGTATAAATTTTCCCTGGTAAGAAGAACCGAAAGTATAAAGTATACATTTTTAAATAATTTTTAGAGCTTGAATTAATTAATTTGTATGTCTACGTATTCAGCGTTTTAATACGAGGAATATTATTATGTTTATTAAGTATATATTTGTATATACATACATACATATACATAATGATATTTCTTAAGAAAACATGACTTTTTGGTTTTTTTTCTTCTTTTAATAGTCTATAAACTTTTCTGTTTTCGACAAAAATCAGATTAATTCGGTACAGCGTTGAGTTTAGCAAGATTTGTTGGGTTTTAGTAACAATTTGAACTTACACTTCGATTAATACCTTTTTGAGATCCTTTAACGCATCAAACTGAGTGCAATTCTTGTATATTTTGCTGTATAATATTCCCAATAGATCTTTAATGAGTTCAAGGTCCGTGCTGAGCGTTAGCTGCTGGAATAAGGGTATTTCCTTTCCGACAAAAACTTGTTTGTTTTTGTGTGCTGTGTAGTTAACGCGTAGTCAGTCTTGTTGAAAGATATACCTATTCCCGTATAGATCCACAGCAAAATTTATAAATGTTAAATGTAACAATTTCATTTGTTCTGTTTGGTATGAAACAAAGTGGATACTATCCAGTATATCAAAACATAGCGCAGTTTATTAGCCGTAGCAGGAATATCATGGTTGCCTTATGTGTTCCAAAACTTGTGGCAGCAGTTAAGTCCGCCCTTATTTACTGAAACTTCTCTGAACAAAACTTATATTTTTCAGCGAATGCCTCAGTATAACCTGACGAGAAGTATATATAACGGTTTTTGTTTTAAAATTTGATCAACCTTTATTGTCTTGATCGGCTAGGCTCCGAATTGGCCTTTTACAGCGTTCAGCGATCTTAGTGGGTCCGTATTTGTCAAACTGCTACAGATTACGTTGAGCTGAAATCAATTCGAAGCATGATTTGGTCGAAAACCTTTGCTTAAGTGCTGGACAACCTTCCATAATTCATTTCTTCTAGCAGAAGCAGAAAGATTTTGAACATATTTCCTTTGTTCACAGTCCTTTTTGTGCAGATATAAAGCTCTTTCGCCATCTTTTAGCTTAAATCAATTCGAAGCATGATTTGGTCGAAAACCTTTGCTTAAGTGCTGGACAACCTTCCATAATTCATTTCTTCTAGCAGAAGCAGAAAGATTTTGAACATATTTCCTTTGTTCACCGTCCTTTCTGTGCAGATATAAAGCTCTTTCGCCATCTTTTAGCTTAAATTTTGAGATTGGGGCTGTGTGTTGTTGCCATTGCCTTCTACAACGCCTTTTTTGTAACAAGTTAATTGGTGAATCATATGGATGAATGCTCATAGCTTGTTGTAAAGGCTATTAAAATGCAATGTCGTGTGTTTTTAATCTATTAGCAGGCCAATCCTTTGGCTGCCCGTGAAAGAAATATCCAAATATGCATTTGCATTCATAAGTATTTGATATAATTGTGTATCTCTCATAGCTACAAGTCTGCAGATACCCAAAGCAAAGTGAAACCTTTGTGCAGCGCATTTTACATTATTTGTCCTTACGTTGTCCTTGCGGTGGATCACTTTCTCTTTTTTACTTTTTCTTTGCGTCAAATCGATGCCAAAGCTCAGAATAGTTTTATACAAATAAGTTCCCAACACATTCAGGTTAATCGATGTACAATACGATTCCACACTAACTTCAACTACGCTGCATTAGCATCAGTCCATTGTTTATATTGTTCCTTGATCTCTGCTGAGTACATATAGCTTTCTCCATTTTATATGCATTACTGCTAAACTTCAATTGGTAAATTTCTATGCTATAACTAAAATAAACATGCTTTAAAAAAATATAAACTAAATTCAACAAACATATAATAAAAAACTAAACTAACCTTTAAATGCAGATACATTCAACCTTCCAATGCATAGTGTTTTACCTTTGTGAACCTTATTTATATGCAAAAGATTCTGTGTGTATCTTTTTCAATGTTTCAAAATCCATACAACTGCTACATTTTGTTGCAAATTAAAATGAAATTTGCATAATTTCTTTATACTTTGACTACGACAGAAATTGGATAATAAGAAAATGCAAGCAGGCGACGACGCACACACAAGCAAGAAATTCAACTTGGCACTGCAGGTCAGCACGTGAATTGGTTTGTCAAACAGCATGACATTTCCTGCTGATATATACTACTCGTATTTACTTGTCAGTTGAAAAACCAGAGCAATAGCCACAAGGACAGCATACAAGAACGATCAGGATTCTACCACAAGCCAAGTTGAACAAGTTTAAGTTCAAGCAAAGTATAAATCCAATTAAATAAATGCGACAGTTTCCGTTGCCCGTCCGTCTGTCTGTCTGTCTGTCTGAATTTGTCTGTTGGATATGCTTAAAGAAGTATATTTTCATAGAACAAAAATGCTTCAGCTTTATATCATTGAAAATTTAAGCTTAATCGAGAAAGAATTTGAACTAATTAGACAAATGTCAGAATGATGCTTTCAAGTGGTTTGCATGAAATAGTTTGAGTAAACAGATTGAGCTACTTCATTTTATTTAACAGATACAGATACTTTCGGACTATTAGCGTGTAAGATTAAATTGTTTCAATCTATTTGTAAGATGCTACTATTATGAGTATAATAGAAAGAGTAAGGTATAGACTAAGTAAAAGAGAGAGAGAAAGTATAAAGATACATAGACGTAGTTAGTAGAAAATTGTTTTAGGGAAAACTTGTCGTCAGGTATGAAAAAAAAAAAAGGGTAATTTCCTGGTATAGGTGGGAGGTCCTTAACCTTGACATTGTTGCATTATGGATCAAGCTTCTGGTTCAAGTTTCGTTTCTGTTGCTATTTCTGGTTTATTGCTTCTTTAAAGGTATCCTACGTACAATTTGCACTCTGCTCCACTGAGTCTCCGCTTTAGTGGAATCTCCAGCCATTTCAGGCACTCGGGCAGGTGTTACGAAATACAAAGCCCCATAGTTATGAAAGGTGATAGATCTGTGTAGAAAGTAGTTATAGAAATGTCAACTTTTTAGGAAGGCCGAAATCTCCAGCGTCTTCTCAGTTCTGTAAATACAGACTTCCATATAATGTCCGGAGTTCCTTATGCCCTTCCTAGCTTAATCAGATCTTAATCTGTCCAATCGCACTGTCGTTCAAGTACGAATCATTCGCTAGCCCCAACCTGCAATCTGGCTGGTTTCAATAGCTGGAGGGATCCGCAGAATAATTACGAATTCTGTGGGCAGAATGATTAGACATTTAACACTTAGAAATTTCAATAAAATAGATCCAATTTTTACACCATGGGGAAAGGGTAGCAACTCACAATATTCTCTTAAAGCTTATCTCAGAAATCAGATTTGCTAAACTAAGTGAAAGGGATCAAGAGGTGTCACGCCATGATTTAGTTGTATATATACCAGTTGTGTTATGTATTCTGATTGTTCTAAGTCGTCTCTGGATTATGTTGAACCGCAGGAATTGAACGAAGGACGACTAGACGGAGACAAGTACACATACTGCCAAATGCCCAACGACTTAGTTTAAATTGCAGATATTAAAGAGATACAGAAATCAACAAGGCCCAGCTCATGTGGAAGTCGAAGCATCATTAGGAGAGCCAGGCGGTGTGGAACATTGCAAGAAAAACAGATAAGTGGTACTTTCAGCTGGAGGAAATTACAGGTAGAATACAGGATAGAACAATGATCTAAAGATCATTTCTGCAGCCATAACAGCAAATGGGTGATTCAGACGCTCAAGTTTGCTGACCATAGAAAGACTATTTAGAGCCAAAACAATGGACAAACAGAGCGCTGACATGACCAACGCAAGCAACCGCAAGGTTTCATTAGCATTTCGTCATCCTTCAACGCAAATGTCGTAAAGTCCATGAAAGTCCTTTTATTGCCAGTTAATTTTGGCGAAGTAATGCTGATAGCTGATTAGCAACTGTGATGAAGAATGTCATCTTCTTGGAGCTGACTAAGGAATACACTTACAAAATACACCTTGCTACTGTGCACCTTAGGCGAATGTGCGGAAGTATATATTTTAGAGTAGAAGCTTCTGCATGTTCCATTGTTGGGAGGATAGAAAGAAACTCCATTTAATCCTTTCTAAAGCGATGACATGCCTTCTATGAAAATCATGTAATTTCACCTTCCAAACTGTCAAGGGAATATGATATAGTTTTTAGGTCTTTTAGAATTCCAGAACGGGAAACTGGGAACTTTGGACTAAATATTAGTGCCAAGTATATATGTCCCAATAAAACCTTAAAAACGTTCCAACATCCATTCATCTTTTCTTCACTAGAGGCGTTGCACTTAGAATGAGAGAGCTAAAATGTTATATGAAAAGACTCTATGAATGCACCAATAATCGAGCATCAGTAGCACTGGTTACAAGATGAGCGAAGGACAACTGAAATATTTGAAATCTTCTTAAAATCTGGAGTGGGTTTGGATATTCGACAGCAGAAAGATCCATCCTTATGAAATATTGTTTCATATCATTTTCAGCCTAGTTCATCATCATCGCCATTCGAACTAATACCGTCATCGGACCTGTTATTGTCTTTATCGATTTCAGAGATATATTGACTGCACTAAACTCCTAAACTGAGGAAACGAGTTGTTTATCTTTAAAAGCTATTTTCTCGAAAACTTGATTTCGCACGTAAGTCTCCTTTTCATATATATTAAAGAAAACTATGTGGAGGTTACGAGCTGTAAGTTTCTTGATGTCACTTTCAACAAAATCTACTGCTATTCCTTCTTTCCTTTATGTTTTTGGGGTCGTTGAATACGATTCCGTTGTCCACATTACCTCATCAGGTCAAAATCAAGGTCAAATAAAGGTCAAACATTAAGGTTTTGACCGAAAAATGACCTCCGAATAATCTTTAAAGGTCGGGTCACAAAATAGGTCAAGAATTATTCGGACGTAAAATTTTCCGCTCTTTCAGAATCTAGGGTCAAACAAATTCTATCAGTCAAATTTAGGTGCTTGACCTTTATATGACCTTGATTTTGACCTGATGGGGTAATGTTGACACCGGAATCGTATTCAGCGACCCCAAAAACATAAATTCAACTGGTTTGAGATCCATTCCTAGCTAAGAGACAACCCGAGATATCAAAAGAAGAATTTGACCGCAAAATGACCTCCGAATGACCTTTAAAGGTCGGGTCAAAATATAGTTCAAGACTCATTCGGACGTAAAATTTCCTGCTCTTTCAGAATGTAGGGTCAAAAAAATTCTATTAGTCAAATTTAGATGCTTGACCTTTATTTGACCTTGATTTTGACCTGATGAGGTAATGTGGACACCGGGATCGTATTCACCGACCCCAAAAAAAAGGTCCACCTCAATTTCTTTGAATAGACTCACGTCTTATTTAAAGGCAATCTCCGACGTAAACCCATTAAGTGTCCGGACGGTACATGGTGTTGTTCGGATTTAGAAATAGGTTAAACTTTTCCTGATTAATTTAGTAACCTGAAGTGTTGTTCGAGACACGGAGGCCTTCTTGGAAGCTGTTACCTATTTCAACATTTACGCCAGATAAGATACGGCTTGAAATAAATATGTAGTCACAAAACTACCAAATAGAATTTATGTTTAAGTCATTGTGATAGTTCTGGCTAATGGTAAGCTGAAGATTTTTATTGGATCTTAAAGAACCATAATTTTCTACCAACTTTTGAGATATTTGAGTCAATTATTCTGTGTAGAGTATTGGCAGTTCTGGTAGAATAGAGTTCGGAACATCTGCTTGGCCTCAAGCAGTACAGTTCTACAGTTCTTTTTGGATCTCAAGCAAGTATTTGTTTCTTTTGCTTAAGCCTAATTTACATCCTTATTCAAATTACAAAAGAAATGCTCGACCCTACTTACTTTCAGCTGCTTTTTAAGTTTTTTGGAAACTATTTTGTGCAAAATTTTTGTCAAACCAGAGTTTCAATAATTTTTTGTGTAAGAGGGAGGAAACATCGCAGAAATGTCATCTACAGTCAAATGGCGGTCTTTACGAATATTTTCGACGATTTGTTCCATCAAGTCATCGATGGGATAGTGAAGATCTTGAACTATTCTGATTAACACGAATATTCATTCTTACTTTCAATTAATTCACGACACATCTTTAAGAAGTTTTTTCGGTTTATAATATCTTAAGATGATGATGAGATGTTGTCATAAATATTTCATAATTCATAGAATCGTGCTTTACATTGTGAAGTTTTTAATACTAACGGGGACCAATGTGTTTGGTAGAACTTGCATTACCAGAGCACTGTTACCTATTATTCTATTGTATAAAAAAATTACCCAAATCAGAAGAGAGCAACGATAAGCTTTCTTATTGGACGTGCATCCTTTTGATTTATTTTAAAAACAAAAATAACAGAAATTGCAGATTTATTGAGTTGCTATGCAAATTGCATCATCAAATCATGCTTTCTCATTTCTTCAATACCATTGCAACCCCTCTGCCTACACCTATGAATGTTAAGTTTAAAAAGTGTTACAGAACGACCGCAGCAAATAGTCAACTGTTAAGATATAAAGATAAATGCTAAGATATATAGATATAAAGATGCAAACAAATATATAAGAAGGACATTCTAGATATATCTTGATATATATATCTTTGTGGTACTGTTTTTGGTGTAAGCCACAAATTGTCTGCGGTGCTATTTAGCTATCATTGCTGTTGTTGTTGTTGTTGTTTTTGTTGTTGGCCCAATTGCCATTGTGACACTTTTAAGCAGTTAGAATGAGATAGCAAATCAGAGTAACATCAAGTTGCAGTTGACTTCTGCTGACCTTAATTACACTCAAAAGCATTTGCACATAGATACAAACCCACACACACATACACTCGCACTCGCACAGACAGACAGACAGACAGACGGACAAATACTGACTGGCATGTTTTAAATGTATGAACTGGATGCAATGTATGCGAGAAATGCAGTTAATTAGCTATGAAGTACTTAGTCGAAAGTCAGCTGCGTCAATGCAGCAAAAATTTGTAGCTGAGAGAAAAACTTTAGCGAAAATTTTATAGAAAATGGCAGCCAAGTAGAGCAGCAGCAGCAAAGCAAAATTTATGCGCTTATTGTTGGATTATATGGATTTGTTTGTATGTGTCTGTGTATGTTTGGTGCGACATAGAAAAGCTATAAACTATTTAATTTTATATGCGGTCATTTGCAAACATTCAAAAACATTCAATAAAATACAAACACTCGCACACACACATACACACACTCTAAGCCATAGACAGAGATGAATTGAGCAAACGAAAACCGAATTCAATTGAAAATTGAAATATGCCAAAAACATTTCAATAGCGGCTATAAAAATTCACTCAAAAGCAATTAAGTTGATATCGTTGCAGTGGCCAACGTGCAACGGCGAACAAGGCGCACGGAGGTAATAGGGCACAAGTATGTGTGTTATAGTTGTTTTGTACGACTATGTGATACGCTGCATGAGCTGAAAATGCAGATAAATACAAGACTTTTCAGGGAAATAAAAAAAAAATAAGATGTGCGGAAATACAACTTTCATTTAAACAATTACATTGCTTCATAGCTCGAGATGACTTACACCAATAAATGTCACCATTTCGTAAACTAGTCAAACACGTTACAGAATTTTGAGCTATCAGCAAGTTCGTTTGAGTTATTTTACCATTTTATATTCAATTAGAGTAGGATTTATACAGCATACTTCAAAGTTATTTTGCATCTGACAGGCTGCGTCAGGTTTAGGCTCCATGGTGAAACTACTGCAGCTACGAGGTTGTAGAAGACTTGTTCGGCTGTGGTAGATTCAACACAAAAAGAGGCTAATGACATCACTGGATGTAACTCCAAGAAGATACAATTTTATGGATCTATCGATTGGTTCTGTGAGAAACTGGAAAGCGTTCTCAATATAAAGTTCATCGAATGTAGTGTCATTTCCTGAAATGCTCTTGATTATAAACCGCGGGTCGAGTCAGTATTGTGATCTAATATATCTCCTGCCCTTTTTTTTTTTCAGTAAAATCTTATCTTAATAAGTACATATCTAGTATATGATGTACTATTGATGCATAGTTCCTCCAAGCGTTTGGTGTACGGTTGCTTAAAATAGCAAAATGTTGTCGTCCGAAGACTAGAAAGCCCATTGCAAGTTCAGGTCTCGTTCTCAATATTCATTCCATTCTAGATCTCTAAAAATATAATGATTTTATATCCTGAGAACTCAGACAAACAATGTTGCACTGGAGTCTTATATATGATTGTTTATGGGTTGTGTGAAAGGATATTAGTTAATTGGCCGTCAACCGTCTTCCGGTCATGGTCGCATTTAGGAAGGCGCACCAGCCTCCCTGTCGTCCTCTATTTCGGCGTCCTTCAATCAAGTTTGTGCCCCCCATGTAAACCATGCGTGCTGGAGCTCTTTCATCCATTCGATGGAATTTTAAGCGCTGAACTATGTCAACCTCATCGAATAGTTCGTACAGCTTGCGGTTCATACGAGACCTAAACTCATCGCCGACTTTAACAGCACCGAAAATCCTGCAAAGAATCTACCTCTCAAAGACTTTCAATGCTGTTTCATCTGACTCAAACTCGGTCCATGCCTCTGCGCCATACAGTAGGATCGGAAGTATCAGCGTCTTATAGATCTGGATTTTCGTCTTTCGAGAGAGGGCTTTACTTCTTATGTGCAGCCCAAAAAAGCAAGCGTGATTTTTCGCCTGAACTCAGGCTGATGTTGTTGTTGCTGGTTAACTCGTATCCAAGATAGACGAAGTTTTCTACAAAACTGAAGGTGAAATTCTCCATCGTCACTGACCGTCCAAGACGCATTGACGGAGTGCGAGAAGATACCAAGTTCTTCATCTTGCCCTCATCTTCACCTCTAGACCCATTAGCCGAGACTATTTTTCAAACTCTAAGAACGCCATTCCTGTGTGCCGATGATATCAATGGCAACGGCGTACGCCAGTAGCATCATTTCCTTTTGGAAGATTGAGCCCGGCATATTCTGTATGTACGGAAGGATGTATTACATCAGAAGATTGAAAAAATTGCACGACAGAACATCGGCCTGCCTGAAACCTGTCTTGTTATCAAAGGGGTCGGAGCGATTTTTATCCACTCCGACAACGCTTTGTGTGTTAGATAGCGTCATTATGTAAAGACGGACAATCTTTGCCGGAATACCTAGTGTAGATAGGGCGCCAAAAAACTTCGATCGTATCGGCGTGTTGAATGCCGCTTTATAGTCGACAAATAGGTGGTGTATGTCTTTGTGAAACTCACGGGTCTTTTCCAAGATTTGTTGTAATGTGAATATTTGGTCACTGGTCGATCTTTTTCGTTTGAAGCCACACTGATGTTGTTCTATCATTGAATGCGTATATGGCTTCAGCCTGTTATACAATACGCGTGACAGCATCTTATATCCGATGGAATGAAGACTTATTCCGCGGTAGTTGCTGCAAACAGCGGGTTCTCCTTGTGTAAGTATGACAGTGTTTTGTCTTTGTCTGGCTTCGGTACTATGACGATCAATGACTAATTCGAAAGGTCAATGATTTCAGATATGGTTTCTTCTTTGTTTTTTTGCCACCAAACAGCTCTTTTATGCTTTATGTATGTACACACGTTTTCTAAGAAGTTTAAGTCCGGACTTTGAGGTGTTCATTCCAATGTGACAACGCTTAAATGATTTCGTTTGTTAACAGTTGTTGAAGACTTATTGGCATGAATCTGCGACTTATGGAAACACCACAAGAAAAAGTTTAATGGCGACTACTCGCATGATCTCAATGTGAGCTTACATCGCCTCTACCAGAGATAACCATGCTCCTAATTCGATTATGCAGAATTTATATTGTTACATAGATTGTATGGTACGTTCTTATATGTCATACGATTTGGGTCAAAGGAAATTGGTTATCATCGATCGCTAGCAATCTTCGTTCAATGTGTTGACGTTGATTTTGAAAGCTCACAATTCAAATGACACATTGAATTGTGAGCCACTTGATGGAGATTTCGTAGATTGACATCAATTCATGGCATTGTCTTTGTTCGTTTCCTTCCGCTTTTGGATCAGTTGGATTTTTTTACGTATGGAGACTCAAGTCCTCGCGCAAAATTCGCCAAGTTGATGTCTGCTAATGACAAGATCTTACGCGCGATGTGGAATTGACTATCTGGGACACTCTTACGTGCTCTAAACATCTTGCGTTTCATTGATTTAAGTATGTTGGCAGGTGCTGTCGACTATGAGAAGGGCGACTATGTAAACTAGCTTTGAATCCGGACTCGTTTTTATACAATGTATGTGTTTCATCTTACATCGCACTCCATGTTCTACAAAACCTATATACCGCTTCATAAAAAATCATATGTGCGTAGGGTATGCAAAACGTTGCACTTGTGGCAAGCATGTTACACATAGCGTGAGCAAGAGAGTGAGATGATATGGTATACGTACGAGTATGTGTGTTCCTTCTGTATGATGGGGCGTCATACACCATTATGATTTTTGGCCAAAAGCCAGCGCATGGAAAAAAACCTATTCGAACAATACACGGAACGACAATGTGGCTTAAAAAACGAAAGCAAATGTGTAATTTGAAGAAGAAAAATCAAGCAGAAACGGAAACAGTGCGCGAAACACATACACATTTATAACAATATGGCGGCCAAACTGAAAATAAAAAAATCTGATCACGAAAGAAATGGCGTCAACGTCGACAACGACGACGACGTACAACGTTGACGATGAAGGCGTTTGCTTGCCAGCTTTATAACAATTCATTCATACCTGCATTGAAATATGGAAAATTTATGAAGTGTGCTTGGCACTCCGAAAAAAATGACCACAAGCTGCACACACACACACACACACACATACACATATTAAATTCGAAGGACGCTTTCCTTTGTGTGAAATGTAACTACGTGCAGCTAAATTATTTTAAATTATGCCAAAATAATCGCACAAAATTGCTATAAATTAGCTTTTTTTCTATTTAATATTTGCTGCGCTTTAAATAATTTTGTGGGTGATTTATTTTATTTAATTTTATTTGTTTAAATAAAGAAAAATAGCGCAATTCACTAAATGATGTGTTAAGTTTTTTATCGCTAAGGAAATCTTACATAAAAACTTTGCTAATTAGCGTAGCAATGCGAGTAGTTTGGGCAACAAAAGCTAATGTTTTTTTTTTTCTTTAAACTATTTCTTCGGAAGATAATTTAAAGTTTGCAAGTTTCACTCAAAAACCGCCAAAAAGATTTTATTAGTTTGTACGAAAGTTTGTGACGTTGGCATGAAAACGCTGTTGACCTATTAAATGATTGGCATATAAAACCAGAATAGTTTTTAAGCGCACGCTTCAATGGACCGTATATGGAATTATATTCTAGATATTAGAATTTTCTTAAAAGAGTAATATCTAATATGGTAATTTTTTGGGGGTCTCATAGTGGACCATAAGACAAGCAAACACTTCTCAGCTTTACACCAATCTTTAGCTCTGCAATTGTGCTTTGTTGTTAGTCATGGCTTAGGAAACTTTAAGAGTATTTTGAAGAAGTTTTAATGCAATATGGTGCTCTGATAGAAGAAGAGTAATGTCCTTTTAAAATCGAAGCTTTAATAATATTTCTGTGTAAACTTTTCACTTGAAGTCTGTTGCCATAATTGAATTTTGTAGGAATTAAATTAATGGTGCCACAATTTTAAGAGTTTTCCGTATGGATTAAATGAATTTCTTTCGTACCAGCTTCAACCAGTGAACTGTCTAAGAGCACGATTCTGCAGCAATTGAATACGGTTGAAATTTATCTTGGCAGTTGTAGTCCACTAAATCTGCACGACACAGTACAATCCTTTAGCGAATGTTTTTTTTTTTTTTTCAGGCACAGTTTTTCTTGCTAGCACAGACTACTGTAGTTATGCACCTTCTGTGTGCATTCCTGGAGTGGCAATGCCTTTAAACCAAAAACAAGGATTTGTGTTCTTGCTTGCTTGGTCGGAAGACCAACTGCTCCCCCGATGCGCTACTTTGAGCTGTAGAAAATGACAAAATCGTCAGCAAAAGTGTCTTAGAGGAGGCATCCATGTAGTTGTCATCGGTATAGACCGAGTAAAGCAATGGTCCCTATACGTAACCCTGCGAAAATTCAGCACTCATCGAACGAAATTCTCGGTCTTCCAGGTAGCTGCGAAGGCAGAAGTAAGGCGCTGACAGGAGTTTGTTAGCCTTGTACAAGAGACCGCCATGTCAGGCTCTATCGAATGCCTGCTGCAAGTCGAAGAATACCACAAGTTCATCAAAAGCTGGCAATATATGCTGTGCAATTTATGTTCGATTGTACTAAACCCAAACTGTAAACTGTTTTCTTGAAGTCGTTCAGTCTCTCTGACTTACCTGCCTTGAGAATCATACGGATCTCTACTTTGGAGCATCAACATCGCTTTAAAAATCAATGCGGTATAGAGGACCGTACATATCTGCAGGGCATTCATGTTAGCTCTCTCTATACATGTCTGGGTCCTTGTTTTTCAACAAGTCTTTCGTAAGGTTGGCTGTGTTCTGAATATGGCGGAGCAATGGCGAGGAACATCTGCCGCAGTGTTTCCAAACTTTTGAGAAGCTCTTTCTTACCTGCGCCTTTTGAATCTATTATTCAGAAGGTGTGAAAAAGCATTTCCTACTTTTAGCAAAACTTCAAATAGGGCACCGGATCGAGGATTATCTTGAAATGGTTTTTTCTTGAGCGCACTACAACAGCGAATAGTAGGCGTTTATGGTGTAATCCATAGTTGCTCAAAGAAATTGCATCTGTGTCGTCTTTGAAAAACAACTCCTTAGTTGTTTGGCGGCTCGTTTATACAAAGTACTCTCCCCGTGTCCAATGTTTGAATTGCTCTCCTTCTGAGAGGCCTTTTCGTTGCAAAAGCTAACTGGTTTCTATATTAAAAATATTGGCATAACTGGCTGGATCAGTAAGACGCGTAGAAGGAGGGGTAAGAATTGTTAAGCGATATCTTCATGTTTTCCTTTGAATTTGTCTCCTCACCGATATGAATACAGTTCTTCAGATGCACCTTGAAGGCGGTCAGTCTGCTAACTAGCCGTTTTTTTAGTGCAGAATTACCTACTATGGAGAGTATGAAGAAGAAAGTAACTGATAGGATGGAGTGTGATCAGGGAGAGTGTGTTGAGAGTACAGTCTACGGGGTTTTGAGTGTTTTTTTTTTTTTGGCACCCTCTGTATATTGAGACCCATTGCGAAAATCAATCCTTAAAGTTATTTCTAACTCTTTGAACTTGGTGCTGACCTTCGCAATAAGTATGGGAGGGCTTTTCAACCAAAACGATGTCTTTTTAAAATTTCTTCTCAGTGCGTTTTTTTTAATAAGTCTATGTTTCTGCTACATTCCTTCATTTTTGTCAAGAATCATCAGCATCTGCATCAGTTTTACATGACGTTTTATCGTTCGCTTTATTGGGATCCTCCCGTGTTTTTACACTTTGTGTAGGCTTTCATAGGTTAAATTCATGGCTTTTGCTTTGGTGTTATACAAAGGTTTCGACACTCCGTCATCAACACGATGATAGTCTGTCCGAGTGGAGTGGACTAAGCGAGAGCATGTATCTTTGAAGCCTATAAATACCGTGTATTGGTACTCTCACAATATGCTGCATATCTCGAGTTCTACACTCATATCATATAATTTTTATAGCGTATTGAAGCAATAATACCACCGAATTGTTTTCTGTTACAAACTTTCTGTCGGTCTCAAATGATTTACTAAAATGAATATTAAAATAATTATTTTAAAATATAAAATGCAGAGTAAGAGCGCAGTTAGACGGTCTGCAGGCAACTAAGAGCTAATTGTTCCGCCATAAACTTTGCCAAATTAAGCCAAGTCGCTAACAACTTTTGCTACAAGTTAGCAACTTGCTGCGATAAGACAATAAAGCGAATTTTTTTTTTTTTTTACAAAAATTTCTTTTCAACTGTGATTTTCTTCTTCTTATTATTATTTTCTATTTTTGGCAGCGCAACAACTTGAGAAATGAGCAACAAATCTTATTAAAAGTATTTAAAATGCATTTAGCTACAATCAAGCAGCAACTGAAAGTAAAAACTAACAAAAGCATCAGCTACAAAAGCGAATTGCGAACAAATTGAGCAACTAGCAATGCAATTGCATAAGCTTATTTTTTATATAAAGAAAATGTTTTCTTGTTTTTTTTTTTTTTTTTTTCGATTTTTTAGTTTTTCTTTAGCTGCAGCAGCAGCACGCTTTAAACTGCTTATAGGATTAACTTTGCGCAGCGCTATTGTCAATGCAGACAACGAACGAAAAAAAAAAAAAAATACGTAAGGATATAGTTTACATAGCGGAAAAAGGATGAGAAACTGCATTAAAGTAACTTTGATTGATAGTAAATGCCAGCCAACAATGCGCTTAATACGCTGAAAACGAGAGTCGCAGAGATTAAAAGAAAAAGATACAAAAGTATCTACAACGTGTACGTATTGCACAAGTGGCTGAGGAGTATATGTAGTACGACATGCTGTCAATGAAATGATTTTATATTTAGCAGAAGTTTAAAGCAAGCTGATAACTTTTTGTCATGCAATTTATATAATACCTCAAAGTTTTATAATTACTGTGAATATTTGTGGAAAATCTTTACTCAAAAACTTTCACATAATCGGCTTAATTTAGCAAACTTAACACATCACTCATACCGTAGTATGCACAATTAAACACAGCATAAGCACCTGCACATCGACGTAAGAACTATAAATATAGCGGTATGTATCTATAGACAGCTATAGATACAGATACTTTATATGTTTAATCGAAATTTATTGCATATGTGTGTATATCAAGTAGTATAGTAGGGTGTCCTTTATATGTGCAAGAAATATTTGCTTCGTTGGAACGTATAATTCAGAGTATATATAAGTAATTTTTATATATAAACAGGCGTTGATAGTTTAAGGAAGAAAAGTAGTAAGAAGGGGTACTTTATAAACTTTATTTTATCAAAATCGTTTCATTATTTTGGGCGTAATAGACTTTAAAACTCATAATGCTCCCAAGGTACTAGGTATTTCGTCAATTCAGTCTTGCTCGAATGCAGTAAACTTCCGAACGTCCTTTTCGAATTGAGACCTTAATATGGCGAAGTGCTTAATACGAACTAAGCTGAACCGGTAGATGGAATGACTTAAGCTTGTTTAAAACTTATTCAACCAAATGATTACTGAAGAATGATTACCAAAAAAGACAAAACCTTTGAGAACATGCATAATGACTCGATGGTGGTGTACATTGCTTTATCTGAAGTCAAACTGAAGATCCGGACAGACGGACATTGAGTTTTGGCGGAATAATTGTATATGTATCAGGGGCCAGTTGTAAGATACAGAGTTCTCTCAGCCAGATATACAGAATTCTTTCTCCGGAGCCGACTTTTGAGGTTCACCGTTCACTCATAGACGTGCATTCCGAGGTGCCAGTTAGGAGCCATTATAGCTTTGTAGACATTCATCTTGTGCCATAGCGATAGCTTGTTTCTGCTGTTATGGAAGCAGCTAAGTTTACTATCCAAACAGGCTTCTAAGTTTTCGTAGAACGGTTGTTGATCCAGTTGCTGATTATGGAGATAGACTTCCAGTCAGTCATCCCTTCGTAGTGAGTGCATCACGCAATCGCATTTGTCCAGGTATAAATCGATGTACGAACATATCCAATTCTCAATTTCATGAATATATAGTTGGAGTACATCCGTGGCATTGTAGAAACACTTGCCCCTGGTCACAATCTATATATTGTTCGCAAACATAGCAATTATGAAATAAAAAAGCATTGGGTCCCGAATATTTCCCTGTGATACATCAACATTGATTACGCTCAATGTTGACTGAAAGGGTTATACCCTTCTAATTACCTTCTCGATCACAAATAGTCTTCTTAGGAGGGATCACTCGAAGAGCTTTTTAGATTTATTGAATCGTATGATTCCAATGCCAAAGGGCATTTCTCAGTCTTGTGAATCGTACTGAAACTTGGAATAGTGGGTTCAACCTACCTAAGAACTGTGCTATAAAGTAGACTTTGGTTGGATATTGCACGCAGCTGCCCTTATTGCTGCATCCGAAACTCCGAGGCAGTATTTAAGGCTGCAAAACACTCTGCCCTTAGCTATAGAGGGGATATATATTACCGCACCAGGGACCATAATGTAAATAGAGTATAACGTAGAGTCTCCAAGGCAAAAAGCCTCTGATCATTTCCTACAAAATATAACCCCTAAAGGCAAGCTCAAGACACACATTGTAGACTCTGGCGAAAAGGTATAAGCAACAAGTCTTCCCAAAATTTTCCATCAGGAGGGCTGATAGTACTTGGGCTAAGAGCCTTAAGGAACGTGTAGAGTCATTCTTTAAGGATTTAGAGGCCCGCATTCAGCCACTCGATTACAATTCTATCAGCAGAAAACACATTGTACAGACAATGCTCGACAGTTCTGGCCAGTCCTGCTGAAGATATTACAGCCCATATAAAGAACCTGCAGACAAGAATGGCCACAGGCGAGGACGGGCTTGATAACAACATGATGAAAGCTTTTCCTGTGAAAGCAATACTGTTACTGGCTCACATATTCAATGCGGTGCTTAGAATAGAATATATACCATCACAATAGAAGAAGGCAAGGATTTGTATGATTCACAAGGCTGGAAAAAGCCCTTCAGCTTTGGACTCATACAGACCAATCAATCTGTTATCAGCAGTAGCTAAGCTCTTTGAGTGGTGCCTCCTAACGAGAATACTTGCAATTGAAAAATTCAGGAAGAGGATACCACCCTTTCAGTTTGGATTCCGTAAGTCTCATGGAACGCCGGAACAGTTAAATTGGGGTGGTAAGCTTTATGCTTGATGGATATCAGTCTAAAGAAGTACGTGGTGGCGGCTTATCTCGATATAAGGCAAGCTTTTGATAAAGTGTGGCATAATTGCCTTCTTTACAAGCTGAAGAGTTTACTGCTGGCTCAACTGAAGAGTTATTTGGCTGACAGAACCTTCTCCGTTATTTTAGATGGAGTAGAGTGGAGAGAAATCAATGCTGGTATACCACAAGAAAGCGCATTATTCGCTCTTCATCAGCATTATGCCCACGGTCTCTTTTCTTCCTGATGATACAGCCATGCTGGAAAGGGATACATGTATCTACAGTGCAACTCATACACACCAACTTTATCTTCGAGAGTTAAAACAATTGGTAAAACGATGGAACATAGGTACTAACCTGAACAAGTGCGTCAGTGTGACCTACTCTTTGCGCAAAGATGACTGTCCGGGGATTGCACTTCAGGATCAACTTCTGGATCATCAGTATGTGCATGAATACCTGGCGGTGTATCTGGAGAGACGTCTCTCTTTTAAAACCCACATTAACAAAGGAAAGGATACGTAAACTGTGTTGGCTTTTCAATAGCCGAAACAAGCTGTCACTGTGGAGTAAGGTGCAAATAAACAAATCAATAATTGCACCAACCTGGCGCCTAGGAATGTTGCTAAATCACACCATGCCAAGATCTGGGTTCTTCAAGCTAAGATCCTTCGCAGCTTCTATGGCGTTCCCTGGTACATGAGAACGGCTAACCTTAAAAGGGATTAAATGGTGGTAGTCTACACTGATGCTGTATGCTGGACTGTTATGGCTAGATCTCTTGGCTTCTTCTGATCATAGTTAACATATATACCATTCACACTAGATGTTTCTGACTGTGTTGGCTGTGGAGAACTCGATAAAAATTTAAAGTATTTTCAAGAAAAATAAGGACATCTTTTATAATGCCGTCATTTAGCTCTGAATCTGGAGTTTGACTGATCTCACTCTCGTGATGTAGAACATAATTCAGGACTTCCGCATTGGCGCACATATAACAGGAAGTCCTTTGTGCGCTCATGGAGTATATTTTGTTTGAGAGCATTACATAGAAAGCCCATATAGTAAGTAAATAAAAATTTATATTTTACAAAACATTGATTTCGAAATATAAGGGACACCCTAATGTACATAAATATATGCATCTCTCACAGGAGTTTGTCATAAAATACGTACACGACCAATAATTAAACTGTTGACTCAAGCAAGTGAAACATGATAATGATGATGATAATGATGATGAAAATGATGATCATAATGATGATGAAAATGATAATGAAGATATGCGCATTAACACCGAAACCACTTAAAATGTTTAAACAGTAATTTCGATATATATATTTGCCAACCCATACTACAAACCACTGATTACTATTGAGACTTCAACTACTATATTTCTTACAGCAGCACACCTTATGTACATACAAACGTATATAATGACAAGTCAAATATAATATATATGCAATATATATAAACTTTAGCTAGAATATCTAAGCCTATAAATAGCAATTTGTCATAGCGAACACTCAAAAAGGATAATAGCTGCAAGGCAAAGTCAGTGAGTCAGTCAGTCAGTCAGTCAGTCGACTTACTTCGATTGATTCATTTACGCTTCAAGGCTGCTGCTGTTGTTTGGTTGGTTGCTACTGATGCTACCAATACAGACAGACCGACAGACAGACCGACCGACAGACAATTGTATATTTAATTAAATGATTTTAATTTATCGGTAATTGCACACATTAAGTCAAAGTCAGGCGTGTACAGTACAGTACAGTACAGTACAGTACAGTCGGCAGATATAATATAATACAGTCAAACGGAAAGGACTCGAATTGAAATTATGCATGATCATGATATGTGCAAACGAAAAAAAATTATAATGAAAAAAAAAAATTAAAAACAGAAATAATTAAATTGGCAAACGAATTGAAATGAGTCAAGCACAAATGAATTGAATGAATAAGCAAATGAATGAACGTATGTACGAAATAATATAAAGTCTGAACAATTTAACCATTGAAAAGTTATTAACCCAAGCTCAACTTACTCACATCAGAACACAACACATCGCATCACACACTCAGAGTCAACGTCAGCATCAGCCAGTCGTCAATTTGAAAAGGAAATCGAAAGAACTATTGCAGCATGTAATGAGTTTCCTTGATTACTATATTCAATGGACTGGAAATTGCAAATAAAATATGTCAATTAATAGCGTTGCAAAGTTTTTACACACTCACTCAAATATTTTTTCGTAAATTTTTTATTTTTAAATTTTTTTTAATTGTAAAATGTGCCAGGCATAAATTAAACATCATGGCGTATGATTAATGTGCGCTATACGGTATGCTTATTAAGTATACGAGTGGGGAGTGAGAAGTGCATGGTTTTGGACTGATAACTTTATAAAATTATTGAAACGAGATACATTTTTAGTTTGTATTAATTTTTGTGTCTGTTAATTAATAACTTGGCCTGATAGCATGACACAATAAATTTATTAAAGTGGAATATATTCAATAAATCTAAGCGTACAGGAGACTGGTCACAGAACACGACCAGTCTTACTGAATATAACAAAAATATACGAAAGGCAAAGAGAAATAACTTTCGAAAATTTTGCAGTAACAGAATTATTAATTTTGCAGTAACTAGAATTTTTAGAGCTCTCTCTAAAACTAAAACAGTTCAAGACTCTGTCTAAAGCAGCCAGACGGTACATTTACGAAAGGCAAGGAGAAGAAAGCACGCTTTTTACTCGCAACTCACTTTCCAGAATGCATTCCCATTCTGCAAGACGATACACCAGAATACTTGCATCAGGGAAACACCAGAAGACCGAACTGGAAACTAGCAAGCGATATTTGCACAGAAGATAGGATAAGATGGGCCATCGGCTCATTCAAACCTTTCAAATCTCCTGGGGACGATGAAATATTTCCAGCATTGCTACAGAGGGGACTAGACCTTCTAATAGGGCCAATGCTGAAAATGTTCAGAAGTAGTCTGGCGCTCGGTTATATACCTATGTGCTGGAGAAAAGCAAAGGTGGTACTTCTCACCTAAGTCCTTCAGACCAATAAGCCTTACCTCACTTATGCTGAAGACCTTAGAAAAGCTAGTGGATAACTACATCAGAACCACTTATCTGATTAAGAAATCAACATGCATATAGGTCTGGCAGATCCACTGGAACTGCCCTATACCAGCTAGACATCCTCATTCGTAATGCCGTAAAGGACAAAGGAACAACCATTTGTGCCTTCGTGGACATCGAAGGTGCCTTTGATCATACATCACACACGGAAGTTGCAAAGGCACTTAACAAGAGGAGTATAGATCCTTACCTTATCAGATGGTAAGAACAGTCGAGACTAGTCTAGCTGATAAAAAAATTATAGTCAAAACCACGAAAGGATGCCCACAGGTGAGTGTCTTATCAGCTCTCCTGTGGTGTCTCGTAGTGTATGAATTATTAGTGCTCCTTACAGGTAATGACATCACATCTCAAGGCTATGCGGACGACATAGTTATTATTTGCATGGCGAAGCATGAAGACACACTATGTGACTCTAAGGTAGGACTGAGTATTAATCCATCTAAAACTACTATTGTTCCTTTCTGTAGGAAGTATAAGATGAAGTTACTCAAGCCAATACGGGTGAATGGCACACGCTGATCGAATTCTCCATGAAGGTAAAATACCTAGGAGTAATATTTGACAAGCGTACCACATGGAAAACTCATTTAGAATACGTAGTGGGGAAAGCTACAATGGCAATGATGACTTGCAGAGTCATTGCAGGTAAGAACTGGGGGTGTACCCACAAAATAATGAAATGGATGTACCTCACAATGGTCAGACCCATAATAACATATGAAGCCATTGTCTGGGCGGATAGAGCTAAACTGACAACAACTAGAATACAATTGAACAAAGTTCAAAGGTTAGCTTGTATAACTATAACAGGAGCAATGCGAACCTGTCCTAGTGTGGCATTAGAGGTACTACTAAATCTAACGCCGCTGCATCTTCATATCCAACAACAGGCTGACAGAGCCATTGATAGGGTAGGCAGAATTAACACTAACAGGAAGACCTGTACTGGGAATCAAACAAGTGGTAATATGAAAGACGCCCACCCACTCCTGCAATACCCTAGTGATAACCTAGGTTTAATGAACAACTTCACTAGAAGATGCCAAGTAGGGCTCAGTAATAAAGTAGAATGTGCACAGATGGGTTGCTTGGGTTTTCAGTTCATTGCATTCGCTCTTCCGATTTTAACTTAACAGGTTGAATTCTCCTGATACTATTTACACGTATACTAATTTTCATCCCTCCACCTCAAATGGATTCTAAGATATGATATATTTTTTTTTCTATCGTATATTTAAGGGGGGTGGAATGCTATGTTCTTTCCCAACGTCAAATCTGTTTCTATTGCAAATCTTATATAAATTGATGTAGCGGCTTAGGCGTGTTGGGCGCACAAACTAAAATTTCGATTACGATTTTATTATATGTATGCCATATGCGATCAAAGGTTTGTTTTACATCAAGGAGTACGACCAAAAAATACTTTTACTTTTCAAACGAACTCTAAATGACTTTAACTATCCTGGGAACCAGCTATGGAGTTCAGTACATTCGTCTAAACCCGAATTGATGGTCGGGGAGGATATGATTTTAGGCCCTGTACCGAAGGTACAAGAGCGCAATGGTTTTGTGCAAATGTATGTAACAGGTAGAAATAATGGTCGGCGACCCCCCAAAGTTACCCCCATTATGGTCAGGAGTGATAGAGGAGTCGATATAGCCATGTCCGTCTGTCCGTCCGTCCGTCTGTAAGCACGAAAGGATATCGGAAACGGTAATAGATAGAGACTTCGTTTTTTTTTGCATTCGACTAGGACTGCTCCGGAATTTTACAAGTTTATTTAAATTATTTCTTGAATTAACTGCCTTGCCTATACGTTAGGATGAGCAGCGAGTCGCTCTGCGTATTTTTCAGCAACTAACTTTAATACATCGCCTACTTTAGGGACTCTTAAGTCGATTTCGATGTCCCACGTTCACATATACCTCGAGGCTTTGTTAGGTCTGAGTAATTGCTTAGTTGAATGGACAACAGCAGTTCAAGTTGTAGCTCCCCACTAGTGATTTTTCGCGTTTAGATCACCACCGATAGGAAATCAAGTTCCTTGTGCATCAAATATGGCTTGAAACATGTTTTGAGTTACCTGATGTCATGGTGGAATGTACGCAGCCGCTGTTGAATTAGTGCAGTGACTTAGTCTCTAAGAAGTACTCCTTATAGCAGTGCATGTGGTCTAGTTCCGTGATCCGAGTAATCAGTAATATTTGCCTGTGAAAGAACTTCGATTTTGCATGTCACACTAAGAAGACACGATTCGTAGTGTGAAACATATGATGCTGTTCGAACTTTAAATCCATTCTTTTGAGACACGGAGGCCCGTCGGCCACTTCTTGTTCGCATCTTGATTTATTGGCAATAAGGTCGTCTGCGATAATTTTTTTCGATAAAATAACTCCTTGTATACTCTCTGAATGTTGATTCTCACCTTGGCCAAATTGGGAGTACAGGAATTATTTTCTAGATTTTCTAGATGACGAAGACTGAAGTTATGATACTGATCGACAGGATCAATTTTCTTCTTAACTTGCTTGTAAATCATTGTGATGATTGGAAAAAACCACAATTTTACCATACAAAAGCTTAGAAAGTAGAGGCCCTGTCCTTTAGAGAGGAGTTGGCACATTCATTAACTACTGATCTATATAGTCAATTGGTTAATGAAAGTGCGTAAGCTGACTGAGCCTATAGGCCTCTCAACTGACTGGGTACATCCCATTTTAAATGAATATTTGGACATGAAATAGCTAAACAAGTGATGGCTGCCCCAATTGACCAGTTTCAAGAAGAATTTGATGATGTTCAGCTACAATTTGAACGAGAAACAGTTAAGGCCAAGAAGCTCAGTACCAAAAAATCCAGAAATTGAACTACATAATGTTTGCTACTCCAACCAGCATATTCTCCAGGATTAGAAGCCTCTGGGTGGTAAGAGATTTAGGTCGACGACAAAGAACATTTTGTTCAATAAGCCACTGACTTATCAAGCCACCCTCGTATATAATACTATTCAAACTTTTTGTAAAGAGTTTAATGAACAACAAGTTGCAAGAAGTTGACTCGGATTCTGCACTTTTCATGAGACTAAGTGCTCTGTAGAGAATAGCAAAAACTTAGAAGAATACGAAGACAAATCTTCGATATAAAAAAAGCGGCGAATTTTTTTCAAAGCATTTCCGCTATGCGCATTTTGGTATGCCTTTGGTATTATCATTCTTTCGTGGTTCTATTCAGTTTTGGGAACAGGAAAACTTCCGACCTTCTGACAAGAACTGTCGATGCAGCACGCCATGGACCCAATTTGATATGATTTTTTCGGTCTTTGCTGCTTTCAATGAAATCGAAACCGATGCTCATTAAGCCTTTTGATCAAATCTGGATATTCGTTAACATCATTTACCACATCCTGAGCGACGTTCAAACAATGCTTCTTTCGTTCTTTTTTCAATTCACTTTTTTTTCAATAAAGAGCTCATAGATGACTGATGTCAAATCGTACAATTTCCAAATACATCACACAAAAGATGCTAATATTAAAAAGTAAATTTAATTAAAACCCAAAAATAAAAAGGATTTACATATTTTTAATACCAAGCCGGATTATACAACATCCCACACTCATTAAGCGTATTTCAGTTGCATACCTTCTGCAGTAGTTGCTGGCTGCCAATTAAAGCTGCTGCTGCTGCCACGTTTGCTCATGACAAAGCGTAAAATTAAGCATTGTGCGCCCACATGTCGTATACGTGATTTATGTTTCATACACTTCATAGAAGAAGAAGATACACCAACACCAGCTACGATGACACTACACTACTCTATTCGTCGTGTTAGGCTAAATAGAGATTAATCGTTGCTCATTTGAACATATAGCTTATTAATAGCAAGCGCAGCAGCAGCCACGACTACTGCCAACTCAAATTTCAGCTTTTATATTCATTTACAAAGCAAAAAGTTTTGCGCGTGCATTGATTTTGTTTATAAATATTTCTTAATAATTAAATTGGAAGACAACGCATATCGCATTTCCATAAAACAATAAAATGAGATACGCTGCAGGAATGGCTTGACGTCATGGGTTCGCTACGCTTTGGTTTGGTTTGGTTTGTTTGGTGTTTCGGTTCAACAGCTGTTCCATACGAACTGCTAGGCTAACCTACGCACACACACTTGCAGCACAGTTGTATCTATGTGCTTCAGCACTGTAGGACGCAAATATTTAGTATAAACTCCCGGCGTTTTTTTGTACACGCCTGCGCTTTATTTAGCGGCTCCGCTGCTCCATTAATGCTATATGAAAGTGTATTTGCTTTATGGTGTTGGTGTAGGCTGCTGCTGAGAGCGAACGCAAAAGTTTGAGTCTGCGCTTTGGCTTTGACATCCACATTTGTGCATTGCTGAATCTGCTGTCGAACACAGAAGTAGCCGGTGTTTTGCTTTGCAGTTTTTAATCAAGATTAAGCGTTTAGAAAGCGATTCGTAGATATTTTTAGAGTAGAGCTTGTGTAGCTTTGAGTTTTGATATTTGCTGCAAAGATATTCTTAAAATGTTTATAATTAAATGAAAAATTAATTAAAGCATAATTAATTATTTTATATATGTTAAATGGGAACTGCTTGCAATAACCAAAATTGTTAAAAATTGGTTTTCGTATTTATTAACGTTTTTTGGGAATGAAATTCTTTTATTTGAAGATGTTTTGAGTATCAGTTGGTTGGACTTCATGGCTACATCACTCATTGTGGCAGTTCAGTGAATTTGAAACCGTGGTATATGCATTGATAGCTGTCCCAAAAAAGAATAAAAGGACCATATCAACTTTTAAGCTGGTAGAAGTTTTTCTTACAAATTATATTTGTAGGCAAGTTTGCAATAAAATTGGGAAATATGCTTATCCGTAAAGAAATAAAATTTTTTTATTTAAATAAAATAAAAAATATTGGGCTGAAATACAGGGTGACAAGAAATAACCCGGACTTACATTTTTGATCATAACTTTTGAAGGAACTATATTTGAGAAAACTATCAAATAGCCGTAAACGTTTCTGGAAATTTAACGCAATGGGCCGCAGGTCTTCTTCCGATAATCGATCGCATTCTTGGAGCTATGATTGCTTCAGCGCCTCCAAAGTTATGTGGCGTTTAGCACATGCCCTAGACTCCAAAATAGACAACACCCTGTAGTCCATCGGATTGAGATCTGGCGAGTAAAGTGGCCATTCACTGGATGTGATAAAGTCCCGAAAATTTGCTTTGCACCAGTCCTGAGTCAATTTCGCTCTATGAACTGGCGCTGAGTCCTGTTGAAACGTCCACTCCGTATCACCAAAGTGCTGCTGGGCCCAAGGAAGCACAACAGTTTCCAAAATGTCACGGCGGTACACTTCCTGATTGATTTTGACCCTTTGCTCGATGAAAACAAGGGGTGTTTTGCCGGTGGCGCATATTCCTCCCCAAACCATTACAGACTGCTCATATTGGAGCTTCAGCTGACCAGCTTCTGTCATTTTGGTGATTGTGCACCGGTTGGATGGTGAATATCTTCTCGTCCGTGAAGAGAATACGCTCCCATTTTTGAACTGCGTCCCGACGCTTCAGCTGACGGCATCTTTGAAGTCTCACGCGCTTATTGTCATCCGTAAGAAGCTGCACTTTTTGGAGCTTGTATTGCTTGAGATGAAGTTCATTTTTGGCAATCAACCGAACACTTTCTCGATTCACTCCGATTTCACGGGCTATTTTTCTGACCGAGACACTACAATTCCGGGTGATCCGCTTTTTCATGATCTGGCGAATTCTGGAAGTGTTGGCGGTGCATGGTCTGCCTCGTCCGGAACGGTCACCTTCATGGCCAAGCTTATTTCCTTGTTGAAACAGTTTTAAAATTGCACAACGATTGTTAGACATCCTGAAACAAATATCAAATTGATGGAAATCACAAAAATGAAAATATATTTCTTTCAGAAAAGTACAAGCTATGCGATAAATGCATTTCTGTAAGGGCTGCATCAGATGCACCATCAGATGCATTATAGTGCATTATTTAAAGATGTAAACTGATTTCGTTTATATGACAGCAGAGAGAACATTTGTAGTAAAAGCTTCTTTGAAGTCAATGTTCCAACACCCTTCCACCTCATATCAGCTGGAACAATGTTAATTTTGTGTTCGCTATTGTGCCTGAGTTTCACTGATGGAAAAAGGAAACTGAAAAGCGTTAAATTGTATGAGCAAGGTGACTTTCCGACCGGGTTGAATTTATTTAGTATTGCTTAGAACTACATATTGTTGATATCAAGTTCATTCAATGCCCAAAATAGTCTTCAAACATAGAAGAATAGCGAACTACTTTGACCATAACTTGGTCAATATTTTCAGCAGCCAATCACACCTCCAGCTTCAAGTTCACCCCACACTTAAATTAAATATATGGACAAAAATTTGAACTTATTTTAAGTAAACTAAAAATAAGTCAGATTTAATTTATTAAATATGTTCGGTGTTAGAACTTGGCAGCAAAATTTTATATTACCCTGGCGGCGAGTTTGTCAGAATGAATTTTCTGAAGCCGTTTCGACATGATGACTCCCCGCCTTTCTGCGTCGGTTGTGAACGTTTCTCAGGCGTTCCATGTAATCCAAGGTCTGACGATTAATTATATCCCCTATTTTGGGAACTTCTATGTCATTCTCTATATTTGAAGTTCGCATGAACCTTGGTGCTTATCAAATTCTGCGGAGGGGCTTTGCCTGGAGCACTCTTACTTTGGTAAAAAGACTTTTTGCAGCGATGCCAAATACTTGTAATACATTTTGCATTCCATATCGCCAGGCTGGCGCGATTATGGTCTTGTAAATATTAACCTTGGTTTTTTAGCCTGCGTTATATCTTAGTAGACCGCATGTACTAATTGGGTTCAAAACCTTCCAGAATGAAGTTGACAACTCTATTTCGTTGCTCGGAAGTGCCATAGGATTTCCGGAATCGAAACTGGAAAGGTGACAGTTTCATGACCCAGCATCCTTGTCAACAGACTACCGCACGAAGTAAGCTGATGGGCCTGTATGAGTCCTCTGTTGACGGGTTTTTTTTTCTGATAGATTTTTTTCATACAGATTTGTGTCTATTTTCACTTTCTTGGCATATGACCTAACCACAGAACCGCATTAAATATTAGAACAAGGAAAAGTACTGCTTTGGCTGACATGATTTTTAGCGAAAAGCTATCCAGCCCATCTTCACGTGGGGTCTTCCTGATCTGGAGACTTTTTAAATGCGATTGGATTTCTTCGGCTGTAATGGAAGCAACTGGAAGATCAAGTTGCCCTGGGCTGTCTTGCGTGAACTTTACTTCCATTTTTGTTTCTGCAGAAGTCTTGTCGAAGATGTGGCCCATGTACCGGTAGCCTTCATGATTGTGTGCTTTGGACTGCTTGTCTTTTATAACGCTTTGCCAGCGAATAGAGAAAGCAATTTGTGCTCTCATCAGCAGTGACTTTTTGTATGCTTTACTAACCCTATTAGATACCCTACGATATACTCTGTGCACTATAGTGTCACGAGTTCGAATGTATTGACGCCTTAACCGCTTCTTTATCAGCAATAGAGTATGTATAGCCACTGGAAGGCTGGTTAAAGGTGGATTGATTAGTGTAGGCGGAAGCTGCACTGAGGACTACATAGTGTACTCAATTGAGGATTAGTGTCAGCATCTTCAATATCATCAGCCTGCAGAATTTCAATATTTCAATATTCAAATCCAGAGCTTCTTGAAATACTGCATTATTTGCTCGAGATGGTAGCAATAGACTTCTTAGACCTTTAAACTGTGGGATGTTGTTTAGGTCTACCAATAAGAGTAAATGTTCAGTGGACAATTGATACTAAACTCTGATATTTAGTTCGTCAGATGTTAGTCTATTATAGACGAAAAAAATCTATTGCGCTCGGAGTGTGCTGCTGTATAAAAGGGATGAACTTACTATGCACAGTGGACAAAATTTGGGCTGAAGTATTAAAAGGGCTTCTTGTAGTTTTCTGCCTCTCACCTCCTCTTTGTAGTTTCCCCAGAATCGTTGTTTTGCATGAAAATCCCTGCTAATCAAGAACCTACTCCCAAGCCGTCAAAAAATATACTCAAAGTCGACATTAGGTCGAGGAAATATCCATGGGTATGATATGTATGTGAAACGCACGACAAAGAGAAACCTCTGTATCGACTTTTAAGCTGTTTAATTAAATGATTAATGCGTTTAATGATGTATGTCTATATAGTGTTTCTTCAAAAAGTGGGCGTGGTATATTAAATGAATTACTTAAAGTGCTTAGAACAAAAAGACTGAATATTTAAAGAAGTAGTACTAAAAATTACGTTGTAAGACACATAAAAGACAGACGAATATGAGTATATTGAGTCAATGCTGATCAGCAATATATATACTGTATGGAGTTCGTTACGCTAATTAAACTCTGCCCCTTTGTAAAACATGTATCCAAAGTTTCTAGTACTATGTAACTCTCCAAATGAGTCTGGTATATTGATTTTTAGTCTATTGATTTTTAGATGTTTTAGGTATGAGTCCAACCTGTGCTTGCTTTGAAATAGGCATCGCTAAATCGCATTGCAATTTGCAATTTGTCAAGAAATTGACATATTTTGATGATTAGCTGCTGTTCACCAATCGAGTACATATTTGTTTACATTTTCAAACGTGGGATTCTTCATTTTTTGCTTGTGTCCAGAAGTTGCAACAAATTATTATTAAATACATATTTAATAATAATTTGGTGCAAAACGTACATTCCTTAATTTGAATTAATCATTGTGAAACACTTTAAAACGCGCTTCGAAGCCTTGACGAATAATCTTAGTTTACTCTACCAAGAAGTGTTTAACAAAGTTTCATTAAGAGGAAATGTCAAAAAGCAACAAAAAAAAAAAAATCATTCGCTTAACAAATAAGGACTTCCCCGAATCTGAGTTTCGCTTGAAAAAAATATCAATCACATAACTTGGAATTTCTTTTAAATAATTCAACTTGGAGAAGAAAAACATATTGCAATTATTTTTTTTTTTTTGGTTCGAGTTATTAAAAATTCCAGTAGAAGTTCGATTCATGGAAGTTTGTTTGTAGTTTACAGAAGGAATCGTATATATGCGCTCTTTGTTGCAGTAAGTATTTAATTTAAATACATTTTTTTCGTTGATTATAGGATATATTTGATTATATTTTTGGACCCTGTACATATGTCAGATATATGATTGAAAGAATATGCCGACATTTTGAAGTTGCTTTTGATTAAGTCTCCTCATTGAAATATCCAGCTTGTATCAATTTTTTTTTAGTTTTTATTATGCAGATATAAATAATTGTATAATCGTCTCAAGAAAATAATCTGTACTTCGAAATTTCAACATTTAATTGAATATTTTGTTTTATAATTATTTATTCTGGTTGACCTTATAAGCTACATCAAAATAATGTTTTTTTTTTTCATAAAAAGCTTTTAAATAATGCGAAAAAAAAAAAAATAAAAATATATCATTTAATTTTTTCATGTTTTTTTTTCTTCCAAAAATTTTAAGAGCAACCGGATGTGTTTTTTGTTCTGTCTCTGTCTGTTGTTGTTGCTGTTGATGGCTACTCAGTGTTCACACGCACACACTCACATGCATGAAAAGTTTTTCAGCCATGAAAGGTTAACGGAAATGAGCATGCAACAACAATTTATTATTCTAAATGTAACCGCAACAGATACAGTTACACATGCACATCCGGCTAAGCGGATGAAAGAAAAAAAAAAAAAAACGCACAAACAAACAAAAAATGGCCGAAATTTTTGCAGCAAAACATTCACACTAAGTGCGGCAGCTGCATGTAGCCAGAAAAAAAAAAACGATTTGTTTTTAATATTGTATAAAATTTTAATTTTTTAGTATAAGCGACGCAGCTGCAACATTTAAAAAAACATAATATTTTAAAATTATATACATTTATTTTTTATAACGCTTAAAAGCGTGAAAAAGATGTTAAATTATTGAGAAGTGTGGGAGAGAGAAGGGAATTATGTGGTAAAGGTTCTAAGTTTATTTATACTCGGCAAATTTAGCCAAAACAACTAAAATTGTTAAAATTTGTTTAGATTTCGAGGATGATTTGATATGTCAGTGACTTTTTGAATAACACACATTTTTTCGGCAAATAAGCTATGCTCGATAGAAATTTGCTTCAGTGATGTCCTTTTCATTTAACCCAAATCTCTTAAAGCTCAACCATATTTTTCAATTTAGGATACAGGAAATAGTCTCAGGGATTTACATCTGGAGAATATGCTTACAATACGTAGTCCAATTTATGGGTTCTTGCCATGGTGACTACACAGCTGGGCTTTGTCTTGATTTCTTCATCAAATGCGGTCGTTTCGGATTCAAAGCAATATCGAATCTGTTCAAAAGCTCTCAATAATACCAGTTGGTGATCGTTTTAACTGTTTCAAACTAACTCTTGATTGTCGTGATGGATCCATGTTTCGTTTAGGATAATAAAACGGCGTAAAAATTCATTCAGATTACTGCAAAGCATTGCCAAATACTCCCTTCAAGTGGTTACATTGTAGCGCCGCTTATGGTCGGGTTTGATCTATCGCAGTACCCATCGCATGTATAGCTTTTTCAAATAGAAATATTAATGTAAAATGTGTTGTATCCGCTTAGTTCACTTTTATCCATTAATGGCTCAAAACTTACTGCACGGGAAATAGCCAAAGCATCCAAAAGTCGTGGATATATAGATATTGTCTCAGTGTACTATCCGCCCGATTTATACTGGTCTCTTAGTGACTTTTTCGTTTAACCGTTGAATACAGATAAAAATGTCTAATTGATGTTGGTGATGGCAAAATTATGAACAAGAATGAGCACAGAGAGTTGGTGGTCGCTATTTCTTCTGGCGGTATTTACTTAGTAGTCTATCTAGATCTGATTGAGTACACCGACATTCGCATGTAGAACTTAGCATCCATTAATCTCTTTGTAACGTTCCATTCGTCCGTCAGGTTAACCATCGGATCACAAGAGCATCGAAATACTCAAAAGCTACATTCACATGAACATAAATTCAGTTCATGATATTGATTTCACATTCGACTTGTACTCCTGTATAGCTCACGTCGCTTCTTAAGAAGCTTGCTTTATTAATCTTTGAACCAATCAGCAACATATTGAGGTAAGCAAATCAACTCTGCAAATATGAGATCTCAATGCGACGTAGCGTACATACTTTTGGATAAGGAGCTGATCGACCTTATGTTGGAGTACAAACACAAACATTAAAGAAGAATAAAAACGAGACCAAAAACAAAAACGACTACTTGGGAGAACCAGGAACAAGGAAGTAGTAACATCTTGCGCTTCGGCAATTGCCCATTACTAACTTCAGCGGTAAAGGATATCGTTCCGTTGACCAAAATTCTGGTAAGCCGAAGAAAGACCTTATAATGGAGTGATCGATCAGTTGGGGAATATACTGAAGGACGAATGGCTCGGTGACTTCATGGACTCTTGAAAGATAATCTCCGCGATCAAACAATCAAAATGTGTTGCAGACCAAAAATACTAAAAAGAAATAACTCTGTTATATGCCATAAGAGCAAAATCGTCATTCGCCCGTTGGTTGTGGTGTTAATAATCTCGACGGGAAAGTTTGGATTGTGAAGCGTAATTGAAGATGTTGTTAGGCCCTGTACCGAAGGTACAAGAGCCTATTGGTTTTTGTGCAAATGTATGTAACTGGTAGAAATAATGGTCGGAGACCCCCCAAACTAACACCCATTATGGTCAGGAGTGATAGAGAAGTCGACATAGCCATGTTCGTTTGTTCGTCAGGCCGTCCGTGTGAACGAAAGGATCTCGGATCGACTTCGTTCTTTTTGCATTCGACTAGGACTTCGCCAGAATTTTACGAGTTTATTTTAAAATTTTGCCCCTCCCCCTACATCCCATTAAATCACCCTCAAGGGTAAACATTTTTCGGCACAAAAAAAAAATTAAGTATGCTATATAGAGTTAAGCCAAAATCACAAAAATTTATCAAAATCGGATAATAAATGACTGTTATTTAAGCAATTGAATTTGAATGACTTATAAAACTTTCGTCCTCCCTTTTCTTTGCATACATAAAAAAATTATTTTATATGGAGTGAGAAGTGGGAGGAGCAAAACACTTTTCGTTAGTCGCATCATTTCTTATTAATTTCCTACCTTTTTTGTTTTGCACTACTTGGTCATAAGTTAGGGAACTATTTGTGTTTGTTAGGCGACCTGTACTGTTACTGGGCCTCCTACTTGTTGGTGTTGGTATTGTGGTTTATTCTAAAAGTTTGAAGAAGGTGTCAATCCGTTTTAGCAGCATTGTTTTGTGAAAGTGAGATTAAAGCTTTTTATGATAATTCAGGCGCAACAGCTGCTGCGTTTTTGTGTCAGTTGTTATGAATGTCAAGTACGCAGAGATCTCTCTATTCCTGCTCATTCCTCCGGTCGTCCTCTATTATGACGTTCACCAATCAATGTTTGGGCCTCCATTTGAAGGAGCTCTTTTGTCCGTAAGTGCCATGGGCTATGTCAACATTATCGAATAGCTCGCGGTTTATACGAGACCTAAACTATTTGGCGATTCAAATAGGACACAAAATCCTGTGGAGAATCTTTTTTTCGAAGACATCTAACACCGTTTCATCCGAGTTTTTCTTTCTTGCCTGCCCAAAAAAAATAATATATTTGCTAGCCTTATCTCCAGGCTGATGTTGTTGTTGCTAATCATTTCGGATCCAAGGTAGACGAAGTTTTCTACAAGAACTCTTTGCTGACTCGCTTTTCTTGTCTACTGATGATTGGTCGACCTTTTTGTTCTGAAGCCACAATGATATTGTCCTATCAGTAAATCCATATATGGCTTCAGCCTATTACATCTAATGCTTGACAGAATCTTATATCCGATGAAAAGAAGACTTATTCTACGGTAGTTGGCGCAAACAGTGGGGGCTCATCTTTACAGAAAGCTTATCCGAGTTTAAAACGTTCGGTCAGATGCTTGACCTTTTGATACAATTTTCGAGCTTCATTACTCTAAAAATCCTTAAACGCACGCCATCCCATTTTTCTTGCGTCTGAGAAAGCGTTTCTCCTCTCTGGCATTGCTTACGACTGTAGAGATCGCTGTGAGGCGGAGTACTTTATAGTAGCATTGCGACAATCCTGTATTACCAAGAATTAGTCACACGTTTTGTATATCCAATAAACTCCTTGGCAGCTCCAACCATGGAGCGGGTGATGTGTTTCCACGGTTCAAATATTTCTGGAGAAGGTGGATAGGTTTACCGGAGCTGTGTGGAGAGTGTGTTTGAGAAGTTTTCGGCGGTTTGTTCTGATTATATGTTAGGATTGGCAGCGTGCACCATGCATTGTGCGTACCTTGGCTGCGATATCATAGTGGTTTGGGACCACGTAACGTTTGCGCGTCCATTACGCTCGATGAGTGTTTTCCACCAATAACAACATGGTACATTTGGTTACTAGAAGTATGATCGGGACGCTAAGTCTTGTGGATGTTGAAATGTTGAAGTCTGGAGCTACAAACTGTTATGTTCCGACCTGCGCCAAAATCCATTATTGGAGGTAGTGTCATGAAGGCTAAATTTTCGGACAGTTGGGCCAAACATTTCTTCCTTCCCAATTTTGACGATTTTGTCATCGTGTTTGCGACATCTCTCGTGAATACATTCCAAGCGCTCGTAAAATTCATCTTTAGCTTCGTCGAATCTTTTGAGGACATCAACCATCTGAATACTTGAACCAACCCCTATGGGTGAGGACATTCTAGGTACATATCCTTAAATCGTGTTCGTTTTAACGTTTACGGGTGTCTTCATCATAAGGTCCTATCCGAGGCTTCCTTTTTGTTTTCATTGGAGTCAATCCCTAATTCCGGTGGTGTTTTTTGGCTTCTCACAGTTTGCTCACTTCCAAACGGCTGTTCTAAAGTTACGCAATAGATACGTGTTCTTAGCGGACGGTTGTGAGTTGCTTGAGAATTCATCTTTAGCATCGTCGAATTGTTGGCTACTCCCAAGTGGAATGGCAGTCAACATATTTTCTCACAAACGAATTCAAACGACTACATCTCTGGACAATGTTGGGTTTGTTTAATGGAATGATTTGGCTTAGATTATTGTTCTGAGGTATATATATGAGTTGACTATATTGTTGCAATGGTCTAGGCGTCTGGTTTTTACTGAAGAGTGTAGGTAGTGAAGTGTAGCATTGATTGATATACTCGGTTAAGACCTGGACAGTTTGATGTGTGGAGAAGGAGTGTAGGACTGGGAGTAAGGAGGTTTAATAAGTATTCTTTTGCGGAAATTGTTTTTAATTTTTGAGTCATAAGATTTTTGAAAGATATAACGTTTAATTAACGAAATAATAACATAAACAGTCATTAAAACATTTCTTCCTTAACAACACGTATTGGAAGAACAGGTACTGTCGTTGCTATAGAGTCAATCCACTTGGCATATATACTCCAAACAAGTCGCAGATAAAGTTATAAAGAAAAAAAAAAAAAGAATAAAACGCAAATTAGCAGCGAGACAATTAGACGCAATTAGATTGACAAACCAATGGCTGGAACAACTTATCTTGTAAAGTTAATCAAGTATAATGCAAATATAATTCGCTTTAATACTTTTTATAAAGGATAACTAATAAAAGAAACTGTCGCCAACTGGCGCCGCACGCCACTCTGCCCTCAGCTGCAATGCGGCATAAATAAAAAAAAATAAAAAGAAAATATAAAATGAAGAGTCGGAATAAAAAAAGTGAAAAGTAAAGCATGAAGAAAGTTTCTTAATTGCCATTGACTTTTGTTAAAAATGTATGCTGGTCAAAAACTGCGCAGCCAAAAGCACACAAACAAAGCAAAGCAAACGAGTAAGCGCCAAAAAGCAGACAGACAAATAGACAGACAGACAGACAGACAGACAAAAGGACAAAAGATGTGCATCCTTTAGAGATTTTTCACTGTGCAAATGTCGGACATGAATTAAGCAGCACAAGACGAACGATAGAACGAACGAACTAACGAACGAACGAGCGAACGGACAACTCGTAGTTTCGTGTCGTTTTAGTGAGACAAATAGTACGATTTGAATGAGCTACGACAAGCGGGAATGGTTTTCGCTTCGTTTTTTGGTCTTGAACTAAAGACCAATGCAGATCAACAGCAGCCCAAAGCCAAGCAGTCCAAACACAACCCAGCTCAAGCCAACCCAACCCAACCAAACCAGACAGACTAGACAGAGCAGAATGCATTTCATTTAAGAGCGAAATTTATTTGACTGCATGTGCAGAAAATGGCGTCGGTTGGAAACGGAAATGCTGCAACGGAAGTGCGGAGACTGTGAAAGTCACACAAAACTAAAATGGCAAAGAAATGTCGACTTTTACTGCGGCAATTTGTGTATTCGCCGCAAATTGTGATTAATTACCGAGTAGCAAAATGCAAAAGCAAAAGCACAGCAGAAGATTTAGCTTAATGGAAACTGGGTTTTTTGGAATGAGCGCATGATTTTGATTTTTTGGCATACATATTTGTAGTATTTTTCTTGACAAAAATGTTTGAAGCACGGCACGGTAGAGCACACAGGTGCAACTATGTGTTTGAAGGTATTAAGAGCTTAAAGCACTTAATGCGTTGCGTCTGGTACGTTTACAAACAACTCTTTTTCATATCTCACAACGCACATCTCACTCATTACAGCATATGTTCCCAGCAATGTTAATCCTTTAGCTCGTACGGACGCAACTTCATGTTCTCCATGTGCTTCAGGTGTTTTACTGCTTTTGTAAAAGGCATCTGTAGTGCACATAGTTTGTAATTTATTATGCGTCAAATCATGGCAAATGCATTTAAATTGTCTACACCAGAAGCATGTGGCATGCCACTACGTCTGCTTAAGGAATTTCTGCTTAAAAACTATGCAGAAAATAACTTTGGTTAAAGTGTCTGCTTAATCATAAAACATTAACAAATTAAACTAATTGCAATATTTGCGGCAGTTTAGTGTGTCTCTGTTGGTGTTTGAACTTTGACTTTGACTTAAGTTTTTTATCAAATACTTAAGTCTATGCATTTCTAAATACGTCTGCTGCTATTTTGTGGCTAATCCATCAATTAATAAATCGCATGAAATGCGTCTAATTAAACGTCAAGCTGCCTGCACCATAGCCAGCCACAGTCTGACAAGTCTATTTGCTAATGCTGCCACACAGTTGCTGATGCATATTAATGAAGGCGGGCGTTCATTAAAGTTTGTCATTTGCGAAGGCGCAGCAAATTACGATTATTTTGCGCAGATATTAATGCGCGTCGACGGGTGAAGGTCGTTGAAATGGAAATATACAATACTACTAAATAAGTATACAAATAAATCTATATGCGAATATATAGAAAAAAAATGGCATTAATTTTTGTTGTTGTTGTTGGTCTTTTAGTTTATGTTTTTCTGCAACACAAGCAGCTTTTCATATACACAAGCTGAACTAATACCATGACAAACATGGTTTTTAATCCTTTACACATGCAGATAGATTTAGCTAAGTTTTCTGACTGAATAATACACTACAACTTTGGAACATAGCGAAAAGTTAAGGTTTAGCTCTTTGCATACAATGAGTGAAAGCTTATTTTTCAGTCAAAAGTGTTTCAAATATTTGTGCACTGAAGGACACTGCTTTAAATTTGTAATTCGATGAAATTTCAACTAAAAAAGGAAAAAAAAATTCAAGCAACAATCGGAAAATCTCTGCATTTAATATAATCTTACACTCAAAGTTTTTTTCGGTTTGTTTGTTTGTGCGTGCATCATGTAAAAGCCACTGTTTGGATGCAATATCGGTTCACTGAAAGTTAAGAATCCTTATTGTGATTAACATTTAGAGTTTATTACATCAAAATCGAACTGCAGAGTCAATAGATATTAATTAAAAAATAAAAAATAAATTTTTAAGCTTTAAATTTGCTCAACACTAACGCTATTCAAATTGTTTGCTAGCTGACATAACAGCCTTACTTCTAGGTTAGACTGCAATAGGCTAAAGTATGGCGTAGTCTGTTTCTCTTTTATTTTTGACATTAGGCCTATGTGCCAGGTCAAATGCTTCTTTGATAAAATTTTTTTTTATGTCCAAAAATTAGCTTCAAAATTTTACGGCTTTATATACATTTCTGAGAATTCCAGGGCTAATAGTTGGTGGCTGCATCTATTGGTCGGAGTCTATATCCGTCCGATATTAACAAAACTTGGATCCACGAAATACTCATACATTCGTAATGCAACGAGTTGGAGAAATATGTACCACCAAGATTAACGCAACGGACGCAGCCACGAAATGGAAGAAAATATAACAGAGTTTGACTTTCCTCAAATAACATCACATCTAGCTGCAAGAATTGCAAGCTTTGAGAGATAATTCACATTCAATGGTGTACACTTTTTCGACCATATGTCCGTTGACATCCTCTTTACATAACTCACTCTACGAGCGATATACAAAGAAGTATCAAACAGGCTCATATATTATATGTTTCTGCCACTTCATGACCCGGAACCCAAATGAAAAATATCTCTGATAATGACATTAGTTTCAAGGCGGAGAACATTGTCAAAGAGAAACTAAAACGAACTGACTTGGACCAGATTGTTGTCAAATACAATGGAATAAAATGGATATTCAATCCGTTTGAAGCACTTCACATAAGACCGCTTCGTTTGCTCCGTCAAATCAACCCTAAAGTCATTTTGCCCGTCTTTAAGTTTCAAAAATGAGAGCCTACAAAGTGCCACAATGGGAGCGGAGTATCTTATTAAATCAGATCTTAGGCAGTGCTGGCATCAGGCGCAATTATTCGATGGGTGATGGAATACACTCCAACGCTCACCAGACCTTCGAAGTGGCACGCTAGAACTCCGCACATTAATATTGGCAACGTAGTAATTGTGATTGAAGAAAATGTCACAAAAGCGAAGGGAAGTCAAGTTCGTGGCATATCAGTTGCTCACTTCGGGGGAGGGGATCGGCGAGGGTAATTTTACCGCTGACGGTTAACCAAAAAGTCATCTAGCTATCAATTCTAAACACAATTATGAGCACCTGCAAAAAAAAAAACGCCATCTTTGATTTATGTTTATTCTTATGCCGCATCTAACAAGGGTTGAAGCGGGCACTTGAACCAATCAGTGAAGAAGTTGGTATCGATCAAACGTGTGTTTTAAATACTGCAACCTCATTTCTCATTTATTCTTGAATTTTGGAAACAAAACGAAATCTTTGGGTCACAAATATACGGCAGAAAAGCTATCAATAATATGAATCCTTAAATAGTCTATTGTTGGAGCGATGTGTGAGAAGTTGCGAGTTCTTGATTAAAATTAAATCTTCGAAGACTTCTGACAAACATATACATAGGTGTACTAAGCAGACTTCGCCGCTTTATGAACCTCTAACATTGAATTAGGCCAACTATCGATGTTTTCTTACGACTTTGGAGTGAACAATGGTGACGATTGATTAGAATATTAGAATAGATAACAAACTTTCTAAAAAAATGAATACTACCCACTATCACACCATGTGTAAGGTGTAAACGAATACATGTACACGTGGAAACCTTGATAATGGCAGCTCGCTGTTATACAAATTCATAGACAAAGACCAACGAGGCGAGCGTTCTCTACATCCGTTTGTGCACATATATGCCAAGGATTAGTACATACTGGAACATCCGTCTCATACAAACACGCGCACCCACACATGCTCAACTATGTTGATAGACGTTTTCAGTATTTGACAGATGAGCTTTATAGGTTTTGTGGCTGTCATAGCGGATCTATTTGTATTTAGAGCAGCGTTATGTAAAACTATGCGAATCAAAAGCCTATAAGTTGTATCTGGCGGTCGTTAATTGTAGAATATAGTCAGCCGCCAGCCAGCCAGTGTTGCAAAAAGCTGTGCGAAAATATTTCAATTTGATTTCAGTATTGCATGCACTGTAGTTGTTGTTATTGTTGTTGTTGTTGTTGTGCTTTATGTATTTATATCAACGCCAATTTAGCTTGACAGCAGCATTCAACATTTAGCAGCAGCAGGCAAATCGTTATAGACAGCGGTAATCGAGCATAGCAAGAAAGAGATGAAATGCTATGGTATATATAGAGTAGCGAGAAAGAGACATATAGACAGAAATAAAACCAACATTCACGTGCAACCAGGTTGCATGCTACAACACTGTGCAGTGCAGTTTGCAGCAGTCACAGATAGACGTCGACGATGTTGTTGTCGTCGTCCGTGTACTCAACGCCAATGTAATGCTAACAGACAGCAGTTAATGTGCCGAAAAAATGCTACAAGAGTGCTAAAAAGCTTGTTCGTTCGTTTGGTTTTTTTTTTACTGTTGTTGCCTTTTTGGAGACAAGACAATCCGATCTGAAAAATGCTTCAAATAGGAAGTTGAATGTAACTAGATAGCAAAGTGATTGGTGTAATGTACTGCGCTATGCAACACTGGTTTATGGCACGACAAGGCAGAGTTTTGTGTAGTTAATGCGTGGAGATTTAAAGACTGAAGTTTTGTGTTTCGAATTGAATGCGAGACAGCTTCGAATTACAACTCAAATTCAATGTCAAAAAAAACTTTAAATCAATTATTAATTCTGAAGCAGAAACAATTGTTTCATACAAGAACAAAAAAAAAAAAAGGAAAATAAAAAAAAAATAAAAAAAAAAATATTAAAAAAGAAAATATATAAAAACACCAAAGAAATGGTTTCTCAAAAATCGCAAACCGTTTTGAGTGAAACAAAGCAGAGCTTTGCACCGCCAATGATCAAGACACCTACTGGTTAGATTTATAAATTCTTACATATGTACACAATAACTATAATACACCAAGTTTAAACACAGTCACACGTGCCAAGCTGCTGGAGAAGTACTTCTGGCAGGAATTCACTGATGAGTACATACGCCAAAACGAAAGAGAACGAAACGCTGTGCTACCAAAAGCAAACTCGGAGTATTTCGAGCAATATGGCAAAGAAGTACCTTCGGAGTCTAAGGAGCGCACTGAGGCACTGACAAATAAATATCCTTTATACCACACAGCTGCCATTACGCTCTGGAATAAGGAGGGTGATCCTACGAAAACCTTTCGCAAAAAATACAGTATTACGCGTCCACTACATGAGTGCACAGAGAAATTTGGACCATAAACAATATTCTTAAGAAGTCAAGCAAAAAATCGATGTAAATTTATATAATTTTTGGAAGCAGCTTACAAAATTTTTCATTCAAATTTGGCCAATTTAGCAGAATTGTCTTCTACACTCGCTGGAGTAAGTCATATTTCTGCTAAATAGACAAGCGTGAGGTGTACAAAATATTTGGAAGCATAAATGAGTCATTTTGGCTCAGAATTGTATAAAAATTTGTCTATAATAAAATGTCTTCATTGGCAAACATCGTCGAAATAAATGTTTAATTCATATTATTATGTTAAAAATTATATTGCTTTGGTCCAGCTAGTCTGACTAAAGTGTGTGTGAATAGAAAGGTAATAGAATTCTCCAAGGATTTCAAGGAGCATATAATAGCTATATAACAGAAACAATGCGTACCAGTCTTAGTGCGTCGTTAATCACGCTTTTAAATCTGATGCCGATGCATCTTCATATCTAACAGCAGGCGAACGGAGTCATTGTTAGGATAACAATCAATGAAAAGTAATCTTAACCCACCACTATTATAGCCTTGTGACAACAGTTTAAAGAACAACATCATCAGAAGATTTCAAATTGGGTACAGCATTAGGAAAAAATTTGGAAACATAACGCTGAACTATGATGTTAAACTGGGAGCAATCAGCTGGCTTACAGTTGGCTCCCTAGTAGATAAAGGAACTGGCGCGGTGATTTTCGGATGTTTCAACATCTACTTTAAATCACTAGGGAAAGTCACTGGCATCTTTCAGGCAGAAATATATGCGACTAGTCGTAACCGGCACACTTTGCCGTGCCCAATAAAAATAAAAAAATTATATAAATAATGTCTATATGCACCTAAATTCGCCACACTTTTTTAATGAATCTTAAACATCGCGGTGCCACTAACAAATGAATCAAATTTTATCTCTGTACCTCAATGGTTGCAAATAAATAACGAATTTTTTTTATCGCTTATATGGGGTCAAACTTAACCAGATAACGTTCGTGACCTTCCCGAAGTTTATCTGTGAAATTGAATTCAATTTGTTGGGGTAGCGTTCTAGAATTAAGTGACGGGGGGAGGGCATTGTAAATCGTTACGATGCGTTACAGGGTGGGGAGGGGGTAGGGGGTTCGTGCAACGCGATACATTACATAGTTTTTTTTTTATTTAAATAAGAAACTGGGAAAACCACAGACCGAGATGCACCAAAAGTGTGAGGACGGGGAATTCTGCATTTCACAATCAGGTCCTTGCAATCTCACAAGTTTTTATAACCTTCAAAACAATAAGGTTCGTGTGTTAATAGTTTAACCGGCAGTGACAAGTAGTTTTTTAATGCATATTGAATACAGAGTACTCTTACCTGACCATGACTGGGTCGTAACAGAGAGGCACAAACTTATGCCATCGGCGTCAACATGTATTCTGACGGTTTCGGTATATAAGAAGCTGTTGATCACACCAAGCCGACAAACATATCCATAAGGACTGCTTAACGCTTCCACTGCAGCAAACATCCATGCTTATAATTTCGAATCATTCAGCGAATCAGCGTCTGCTTCCAGGCCCTTTATGATGACAGAACAACGACGCATGGCCCCTCTGAGCAAATGACTGTCACGCTCCATTCTGCCGCATGAACATTTAAGTTCGCATCATGGCAACAAAGGAATTGCTATTAATGGTAATGTGGAAAATAGCAATTTTTGGCGCGCTGGGAAGACACTTGCTAAGCAAGCTCTTGGTACCTAGTCAGCTATAGAAATGCAAGTTGTCACAACTTTTGTGAGGTTGTTCGTTGAGCTGGCGTTACTTGGGGGGAGGGAAAGTAAAAAAATCTTCAAAAATTGCGTTACGTAATATTTGAATGACCCCTTGTATGGTTTGGATATACAAATACAAAGATAGAACATTCTTTATTATATATATATGAGCTTTTACCCGCGACTTTGTCCGCGGATCTTCCGATAAAAAGTAGCATATCTAATTACTTTTCTAATTTTGCCTCATTTGTGAAACTAAAGGGGGGGAGGGGGTTGGTGAGGTGTTGTACCGCCCCACTAATTTTGACCAAACTTAACCCGTTTACTTCTCATGATCCTCTTAACATGTATACCAAATTTCATCTCTGTACCTTAAATGGATGCAAAGATATGACAAATTTTGATTGTCGCTTATATAGGGGGAACGGCAACGCCTCCTCCGATTAAAACATAGCCTATGTTCTTTTCCATCATCCCATCTATCTCTATTCCAAAATTCAGACGAATTGGTTGAGCAGTTTAGCCGTAAGAGAGGAACATCCATACATCCATACAAACTTTTGCATTTATAATATTAGTAGGATAGAGTATAGAAGGATGTACCCAATTCCACCTAATTGGGGGATATAAAAACTAAAACATTGCCAGATTCCCCAACAGCCAGGCAGGTATTAGAGCAGAAAGTTGATATGTGATCAAGTCTAAACTGGTCCTGAAATGGGAGTGCGGGTCTCCGACCATTATTTCTACCTGTTACATACATTTGCACAAAACCAATAGGCTTTTGTACCCTCGGTACAGGGCCTAAAGATTGGAAATTGGCAACGTACCGAAGAAGAATGATCTATGAATGGTTTCATGCTTTCAGACTGAACACTGCAAACCTAAAAGACACATGCAAAATTGTATTCGAGACTGACAGCATTTTTAGATTCTGTTTAGAATATGGTGGAACTCCAGAGCACATAATGGGGCAAAAGTATCATGACAATTGTCAAGTGAAAGAAGGGGAGATATATGAAGTATCGTAGATAGATAATACGGTTAGGGCTGTCTGTTTTAAAAACGAGCTCTTGTATATTATAAGGTGTATCAAATAGAATATGGAACTTTTTTACAAAAAAAGGCGAAAGTTTAATCTCTTTCTCTACTTTGGTTTGAGAATGTGTTTACGGCATAAGTCGAAAAACGAACATAGACAAGAGTGCAAACATTTAGCTTGGTTGGGCGCTTTCATTTCCTATTTTGATGCTTGGCTTCGGAGTCTTAATGAAATCTATACATCTCTTTAATGGACCATCATCAGAATCGTTGTCAATAATATTTCTAGACTATTATAAGTACAAGACTATTCTAATATAAAGAATTAACATTGAAGATCCTTTAAGGAAACAAACTTCTTTTGGTCTATTTTGAGTCATTGAATCTAATTCAGGCAGCAATGTTGGTTTTGTTGGTGATTTCGAGCAGAGCCAACTGTAGATCTATATAATTTAAATTTAATTTTATACCATGGATGTTCATGGAATTGATTTTCAGACAGATTCTATGGCAAAATTATTCGAAGTATATATTTGGTTTTATTTTGAGATTTAAAGGAGCTGTTGCCAATGGTTAAATTTACTAGCAAAATTTGTTGAGAAAATGTCAAATTTGGATAGTAACTTCCATTGATAGTTGATTAAATCTTCTTGGTGAGGTAAACTCCCTTTGATTTCCCGAATCAGATTCTCTTAATAGACTACCATCCATAGGACTACCATTTGGGACTTTTTGGCATATGGTTTCGAATACCACGTTAGTATCGTCTGGTTGGTTGAACCGACTTCAAAAGTTGAAAGTTGCGGTTGGGAATGAGGTTTGTTTTACCGTAATAATCTGGATTATACATACATTAAGAGCTATAGCTGATTTATTTGATTGAATTTCTGAATCTATAAGAATTCGCTCAAGTAGAAGACACGCTTAGTTTGTCCATTCCATTATTAATTAGAATCTTAATCAGCATCAAAAGGCGAGTAATTTTAAGCGTATCCAACTGTGTTTCTTTCTGGCTGTTCGTACGAAATCGAAGTCTTGGAAACTATAACTGAAAGAGCCTTCAATTTTGAATATTTAAATTCTCCTATTCATTCTTCAGATCACTTGTATTCAATGAATGTGCTTACCCCGCTCCCAAAGCTTTACATTAATTCCTACTAGAAGAGGGTGTCTCCTATATAAATATTTTCTTTGTTTTTGGTTTTTTGTATGAAAAAATTATGTTGTGTTGTTAATTCAGCTTGAAATACTAGAACTTGTTTCCATGAACGATCACTCTGTAGATTATGGTTGCTCTTCATACAGTTTCTACAGAGTACGGCATGTTCCCTAAAAGTTTTATTATATGCAAACCTTCTATTGAACTGAAGACTGACTTTCTAACAATATGGTGTCTGTATACCATATTTAAATCATAATAAATACTTAGAGAGTATTTATATTTAACTATATATTGTCATATACCCTATATTGAACGAAAGTTTGTATAGTTGTTCTCTGTAAATAGTAGTCTCTGATTAGTAATTTTGATTTTATAATGCATTTAGCTTGATTAAATGACCATTACTGTTGTCGTCAGTATTTAATAAATCTTTTTTTACTATATTTGAAAAAAGAAGATGTGCTCAGATATCATGTGGTTTGGGTACCAAGTAAAGTAGTTTAAATTGTTGCAATTGTAAGTTCTATGTTGCACACTGTGGCCAATTTTTGTCTCTTTCTTACTTAGTTTTACTGAGTTTTATTTCGTTTCGAATGAACTTTTTGTGAATTATAAAAGTGTATGAATGAAAATACCTAATTTGTATAAAAGTTTAAAAGCTGCAGCAATCAGAATTGTTCCATACTTTTTTGCAATACTTTTTCAAGAAATTTTATTATATTTACTATTCTATTCTTATCATTAGTTCCCACAACGAATGCTTCAAGTACTTCTAGACATTTTGATGCTAATTAAAATGCAAATATCTAACAATTTACAAGCGAAAGTTCAAAATGCATTGCAAATTTTATTTGTGCGCCTACTTTTGCATGCTACACAGTATTCAATATTGATGTCGACGACGACTTTTGTTGCACTATGCAAATTTTCTTGTTGATAACTTGTTTTTAATTAATATGTATGCGAAAAGTTTGCAACACTCAAGACGACTGAGTATTAGGAAGGAACAACGCCAAATGTATCACCACTATCCAGTATAGTTGTATAATGATGCGAAATAGATCTTTAATGCAATTGCAGAAGTTTTACCGCAGACAGACAGACAGACTGCGAGAGAGAACGCCTGCTGTTTTTACCACGGTTTCTGTTTTATTTTTCTTCGGTACTTGCTTGATTTTTAATGACTACTTAAAAAGTTGACGTTTGAGCTGTTATGCTGCTGTGTGCTGCAATCGCAGCGTGACAGTGAAGAAGCAAGCACTGAGGCAGAACTCTATAAAAAAGTTTAATGTATTTAATTTCAAAAATATTTTTTTTTTACTCCTATCTACTTTTCTTTTAAGTACTATATATAGAACTATTGTAGCCTAATTAGTTATAAGTTGTGTCTGTTCCCTTTTTTTCTTTCCTTTCCTTTCCTTTCCTTCCTTTCGCCTCCACGCCAGGAAACAAACAAGCAAACAAATCAACACTGCAACTTTTAACATATATCAAACAGGCTAATTATAGTAATTTTCTAATTTTTCTACTTCTTCTCTGAGTATAAAATAAATTCGAAAAGAAAAACCGCCGCAGGAAGTTTAATAAGCCAACAACACATACTTGGCGAAGTGAAGTGAATGTAAACCAGACCCACTCATGAAATTTGAACATAAATTTCCAATAAGAAACAAGAGTATGCGGAAGTTGAGGTTGTGCTGAAGTTTGCATATCCTTTGTTAAGCGTTGTGTAAAGAGTTAAGAGTTGTAAAATTTGTTGAAAGAAAGGAAGTTTATTTTATGTATATAAACTAGCATAGAAGCATAGACTATTTTGGCTTCAAAAATCGTAAAAACATTAATACCACGGATGGAATATTTGGTTTATATGTGGCTCAATTCGATTTGACTTTATCGATTGATAGCAGAAGTTTTGTTATTTTATATTAATAACACGTAAATATGTTAGCATCGGTGGTACTTCATACGAAGTTTTATATTATGTACAAAATATTTTTAAAATTTAAAAACCTTCTAAGTTTGTTAGGGAGTATCGTAAAATTGTGCGGGACATACCCATTAATATGTTTTTATATGAAGCGTCATGTTATATATTTTAAGCTAAGACTGAATAGATTTGCTAAACTTTTCGTAAATAAAGATAAAATTGGGTAGGTGGGCGCTGGGTTTCAGCTCGATATCTTTGAAATTGATATCCAACAAATGTGCAACAACTACCAACATAGACAGTAAAATGTTATGACATATAGACATGACTAGATCGGACTCAGTTCGACAAGTCAATGCTGATTTTTGTGTTAGCTGATGTTTAAATTTGAATAAAATAAAATTCAGCTTTTGGATCGATATATGACAGAAATTTTGAAGCGTCAGATCCATTCAATTACCAGCTAAACTTGAGAACTATTATATTCGGCATGAAACTGGTTTTTTTTTTTGTCATGTGATAATGAGCAACGAAACACATTTAAGCAATGTTTTTCCCAACAATTGGGATTCTCTCGCGAAACTTAAGTCAAACATTTAATGCAATCGCAGTAATTTAAATAGAAACTCTCCAAAAATTTATAGAAAAGACGGAAAGACAAACTACAAAGCTAAAACCATTTTTCTTCTGAATCTTATTTCTGCCGACGCCATCTACATATGCAGCTAAAGTCAATAGTCTTCGTCAAATAGTTTCAAAGTTAAGACATTTAATTTTTCGTTGGGTTACATCGTAGATTTTTTACAGTATCACATTTCTTAGTACCTTTACTTCTACCTTTTTTTTTTTGATGCAACGGTTCTAACCTAAACAAAATTAAGAGATCCTTTTTTATTTTAGAGGCGTTTCACTTCTCATTTTTGTTTAATGCCTTTTATATATGTAGCCAAAATTTGCTGAGTTGCTGAGATAGAAAGAAATTTGGTATTTCTTTCATCGGCGTTAATAGTTGGGTGGCATGGCACCTCCTTTTGCACTTTAAATAGGTATTTTTATACCCTGCTGCCATATGGAAAAAGGATATACGTAGTTTGCTACATATCTTTCTAGCCTAACTATGAAAAAACTGTAATTTATGAGAAAAATCTCTTTATTGTTTTTCAAAATATACACCATTGAAGATCGAAACACTTTTGCACTCGCCAGAACTATTTTGTGAAGCAGTTTTGCTACTCCAAAAGAGATATTTTCAAAACATGTGTTTTTAGGGCATCAACAGCTTCTTCGGGAGTTGAAAACCGCTGTCCGCGCAATATTTTTTAATTTGAGAAAATAGGAAGAAGTCACTTGGTGCCAAGTAAAGGCTGTATGCCCTTCGATGTTTTGAGCGTTCTTAGACTTATTCGTTACGGCCGAAGTGTGAGAGCTCGTAATATAGTGATGAAGTATGATTCGTCTTCGTCGGTTGGTTTTCTTCAGTTCATCGAACACTTCAGGTAAACAATTGGTTGTATACCATTCAGAGTTGACCGTCCTTCTTTCCACGGTCGTGACATGTCCGGATTTCGAGAAGGAAAATGCGATCATTTACTTCGATTTGGTACGCGAGCGACTAACTTTTGTTGGATTTTGGTCGTCTTGAAAGACCCAGACGGTCGACTGCTGTTTTGTTTCGGGCTCATACGCATATATCCACGTTTCGTCACCTGTCGCGATTGAGTAGACGGATTTTGACCAAATTCGCATAAAATTCTTCAGCATTTACTTGCACCGATCGACACTAGTCTTCTTTTGAGCGATTGTCAAACGATTGCCTGACGACCAAATGTTCATGTAATATTGTATGTATGAGGGATGCCTCAATCTCTTCTTTTAAAATATTCTATTTAGGTCCGTTTGGTTAGTAAATCCAATAAAATATCTTACACGGCTGTAGATAGAAGCATTTTCCATATCCCGTATATAAATTTAAAGTTCAATAAGAAGCAGTGTATCTCAAAGACGAGCGCACTCGACTGCAGCGTTCTTTCTGGTTCTTTTTTAGGAGCGTGGTTCAACTAATTTTTCAGTGTTTATTTTGCAGCTTTCCCAATTATTCTTACTCCAAAGAAACTTCTTCGGACTATTATGAATATTTTTAGAAAAATTAGACAAATCGGTTCAAGAGGATTTAATTACCAATTCATATCAATATTTGATTGTGTCGCTAAGACGATGCTGCGATAGCTTTAGCACATATTTGTAGATGCTGGGCTACATCGTTGCTGCTACTGCCATATTGTGAAAATTTTTGATTGAATGTGAGTGAAATTTCTCTAAAACGAAATAATTACAGCAACTCTTGAATTTCAAGAACTAGGTGCATAACAGAACAGCACATGGCATAGCTAGTAATCGCGATATCACGAATCAGATGATGAGAATTTCAAGAGCCAAAAACACTCTTATCATAGTGGCATGTAATATACCTATCTGCCAAAAAATAATGCAAGATGAAACCTGATGACACTGCTTATCTGTGGCTTAGTTTTTGATTGATATACTTCATTTGTTTAATTCGGCAAATAAAGCAAGAAGGAAAGTGGGGGAAAAAAATTTCTCACAGTAGCTGCTGGTAAAATTGGTTTTATTTTTTCAATGCTTCAGCTATAGTCTTGTAGATCGACTTGAAGTTAATATAAAAAATTAAATAATATTTAAACAGACTTCTATACGAAACTATAATACCTATCACACCATATATGAAGTGTATACCCAAAATGAGACAAATAAATTAAGAAAAAAAAAAACCGAAAAACTAAATTCGTATTGCCCACACGAACCGCTGCAAGGAAACAGCAGCAGCAAGTGCATAGCTCATTTGAGGGTTGGATCGTATGGTTTGCATGGTTTTTGAGTTTTTGACTCGGCAGAGTTTACTCGCATACTCTCGTGGGAGCCACAATATTGGCGACTGTGACTGCCAAAGTCAAGCAGTGAACTCAAGTAGCAGTTCTATATAAACTGCCCACATGCACAAACGCAAATAAGTAGCTAGCTAAGGCCAAGAAGATGCCAGCTACTATGAAGGGCGTGAGCGGTCTATAAAATATTCGTACGTAAAAACTAGCATAAAGTTTTCCAAACAACGACGTCCGTCCGACTGTCCGACAGTCCGACCGACCGACCGACCGACCAAATGAACTTTGCAACTTGAGACTGTTGCAGTCTATTAAAATTACGCCGAAGGCAAAGAACTTTTCTCTTTCCCGTTGAACCGTTCAATGTACTCGTCGTATCTCGCTATCTCTGTTTTTTGGATGTCTATGTGTGTATATAGTATAGCTAGCTGTGCGTGGGCTGGTCCGGCCGACGCTAAATTAAAGGCGCAAAGGCAATGTTTCTTGTAAAAGAGTAGAAACGCCTTACTGCTTGCGCCTTTCTACGCTGCTTCCGGCGCATTATGGGCATTCGTATACCACATACATACATACAGTCAGGCAGGAAGGCAGGCAGGCAGTCAGGCCGTGCATATCTTTTGCCGATTTCTTTTCTTGATTTCGCCTTTTTGGCGCTGGCCACCACATCGTAAATTTAAAGACTATGCAGCTACTTGAAACTTAGCACAAGCAAGTCGACAACGAGAACGACGACGACGATGACTGCTGCACTACTTAGTTATAGTTTTGTACTTGGCATGTATCTTGTAGATACATTTACAATACAACATACAGTGGCGCTCTAAGAGGAAATAAGATACTTTGCTGCTATACTATACTGTGTCCCTCCGTTTGTCCCTATGTCTGTGTGTGTCTGTTCGTTAGTTTTGTGCACAGCGCGGCGGCACTGATTGAGAATTTCTGGTAGCTGCTTTGCATGTACTTTTTGGCGGCAATATTGCTCAAGGGGCTCACTTGCACGGATGCGGTGTTATCATCTATACTGCTGCTGCTGCTGCTGCTGCGACTGCTGCTGTTATTATTATTACACAGTTCGGAAATGTGGTACGGGGCGTGGCATGGGTATGATTTCTTGTTGCTTTTGATTTGTTGCAAAATGTTCTCTTGTGAAAAATATAACAAAAAGAATTTATAGATTGTTGCGAGCTTTGAATTATAGAAAACTATCTATAATGAGTTGGTAACTATTTTCAGATTTTTTGTGCAATTATTTTATATACAAACTAGTATTTCTGATTGTTGCTTAATTGTTGTTCGAATTTAATGGAAAAATATGTAAAAATCGCGCTTTGCAACGTGTCATGTAGTCAGAAAAAAGACCACGAAAGTCACTATTTGCTGGTATAATCGGGTTATCTCACGGGTTTGTCTCTCACTTACACCATTTTGCACATTATCTGAGGTTATTCCACAAACCGCTGCGTCGTTATGTGGTCGTTCTTCATTATTCTTTGTCGGTATCTTACTTCCATTGTTTTCCATTTACAATTAGTGATTTCAAATCGTGACATTCGTATCTGAACTAAAGTGAAAATCGGAACAGAGATTGATTAATTGTAGTATGAAAGGCGTACTGCCTAGCCACGAATTATGATTCGATTAGCTTGAATTAAATATGAAGTTTTTCAAAAAATAGTAATGCCTTAAAGTTTGTCAAGTCGAGTAGCTTTACCTATTTTCACTTTAAAGCATAAAGTTTTGCAAAATTGAAGTTCAAAATGTTTGGCCAACCAATTCAGCCATGCAAAGCGACAATTTTTACCCCTTTTTTATACTTAGTACATGAATCTTTTTGTAGCCCTTGGCTTTTAATACAAATAGCAAAGACCCCTAAAATGCATCAGCTCAAGTTTAAATTCAGACACTCACTATGCATAAATTGCTGGCATTAAACATATTCAAACTGCTGCATTTGTTGGCGCTGCCACGATTTAAATCTAAATTGCATTGCAAACCGAACGGAGAGGGGCAACGCAAACGCCATAGGAGTTAGGAAACACAGATAAAAACAAGTGGAAACAAAAAATGCGGTGGAAACGAAGTTTTGATACGCTTTATAAAATATATTAGTATAAATGAAGTAAAATAAAACAATACGAAATAAAATATAATAAAAAAAAAATTAAATAATAAATTAAATATAAAATAAAATAAGAAAAAATAATTCATAAAATAAAAAAAAAATCTATAATATAAAATTAAATAATTAATTAAATATAAAATAATAAATTATATAGAAAAAAATTAACTAAATTGAAATAAATAAAATAAAATAAAATAGAAGTAAAATAGAAATAAAATAGAAATAAAATAGAAATAAAATAGAAATAAAATAGAAATAAAATAGAAATAAAATAGAAATAAAATAGAAGTAAAATAGAAATAAAATAGAAATAAAATAAAATAGAAATAAAATAGAAATAAAATAGAAATAAAATAGAAATAAAATAGAAATAAAATAGAAATAATATAGAAATAAAATAGAAATAAAATAGAAATAAAATAGAAATAAAATACATAGCAACAAAAATAGAAATAAAAAAGAAATAAAATAGAAATAAAATAGAAATAAAATAGAAATAAAATAGAAATAAAATAGAAATAAAAAGAAATAAAATATAAAAAAATAGAAATAAAATAGAAATAAAAAAAAAATAATATAGAAATAAAATAGAATTAAAATAGAAATAAAATATAATTAAAATAGAAATAAAATAGAAATAAAATAGAAATCAAATAGAAATAAAAAGAAATAAAATAGAAAAAAATAGAAATAAAATTTAAATAAAAAACCAAATTAAATAAACTAAATTAAAATTTAATAAAATAAACTAATAAATAAAATATGTATATAAAAAAATAATATTCTATTAAAATAATATAAAAAATAAATTAAATTAAATTAAATTATACAAAATAAAAAACATATAATAAAATAAAATAATAAATTTAATATTTAATATAGGCAGAAAATATAAATGAACGAAAAAGATTATTATTCTGAAAAAAAAAGCGTGGGTGCTCGATAAATGAAAAATACGACATAAGCATCCCACACGCTATTTTACTAATCCAAAGAACCTTTATGAGATCAATGATTTTTTCTGGGACCGCACAGCTCCTGTTGTTGGTTTCAAACGCGCGTTCGAAGTGCTTAAAAAAAAATTGATATAAGAGTGACCTTCAATAGAACGATTGATGCACAATGATGCGCAGTGTGTTGTTGTGATCTACACAAAATTGATTTGGTCGGAACTCATTATGTATTCGCCATAATTGGGTGTTTAATGTTGGCAGTATTCTGCCTACTTTTTGTAGTGAGTTGAAAAGCTTTATACAGCGCAAGTTTTTACATTGACTCCTTTCAGTCAGCTGGGTTGTTGGCCGGTTTACATGCCTCATGAATAATGGGGTGTGGGGCGCTTGAGATGGCGTTCGTTGTTTTTTATCTTCCTTAAGGCCAGGATTATTTCGCGGATATGTGGAAATGCTTCTACTTGGGTTTCGACGCTGCATATGTCACTAGCCTTGATAGATAACAAATTTGGCTAATGAATTCCTATGTTATTCCCCTTATTTGTCTGATCGATAGGCGCACAATCTCATTTATTATTTGTAGCAAGCATGGTACCACATATATTCGCTTTGTCGATTTTTACATTTTTTCCCATAGATACTGAAATGTGAAGAATTTAGTTTTTCTCTTATGTGAACGATTAGAAAAAGGAATATTTTTTCTTACATAGGTATTACAACCCAATTTTATTAGAGAAAGGATAGTATCCTATGACAATATGCATAAAACTTACAACTTCTTCAACAAGCTAGCAGATTCGGATTAAAGAAACGATCTGACTTTGATGGTTCCACTAGGCTTTGGTAGATTCAGGAACCCTTACCTTTCAAGACTTTATCACGCCAATATATGCATTTGTTGTTTTTCTGCACTAAATTCTTCTGCAAAGTGTGCATATAGGAGGCACATAGGTGAGGTTTCCAAAATTGTTTCTAAGCTTCAACTGCAAAACTAAAAATTAAAGTTTGAAGTCTTCGAAAACTCATTGCTGAACGAAAGACGAACGCACAGACATAGATTTTTCTTGACTCGACTTTGATGCTGCTCTAGAATATATAAATTTAATGTGCTCTGCCATGCATCCTTCGCTCTTTAAAACAATGCTATACTAGCTCTTGATCGCCATTGTAGGGTATAAAAAAAAATGTATACATGCTATGTGAATTATATGTGTTGGTTGTTGTTTTTGTTGTTAAAAATGGCACTTGATAGGAACAACAACAACAGTAGCAGCGCAAAACAAGGATACCAAGCAACAACAAAAAAAAAATAAAATAAAATTGGAGTTCAAGCAGAAGCAATGGCGATGGCGCTGGCGATATCCAAACGCGTATCTATACTCGTATAACAAAAACAAACAGAATATGGGCGTATATGTGTGTTACGATAGTTTGCATGTGTGTGTGTGTGTGTATGCTTATATGCGTTTAAGTGTATGCCATACATTACATTACAATTTTGTAGAGCAGCAAATGAAAGGACAACGGTTGGGCGCTGTGTATACAATCAGACAGACAGACAGACAGACAGACGGACAATCAGTTGCAATAGTTGCACTGCGGCTTTCGCACTATAAGGACAACGCCGGCGCCCAACGATGATGATGACGACGACGACGAGAAAAACACAAGTAAACAATCCGTTCGCTGTTACTGTTGCATGAATCCATGGCAAACGCATTTATTCAAAAGGATATTGCAACTGCTGCCAATTTGCTGTCTGTGTTGTTTTGTTGTTGTTGTTGTTGGCATTTACAAGAGCAACCATAACAGACAATTGCAAACCGCAAAAATTTCACATGCAAAAATTTTGCTTTTAAAATCGAAAAATTACAACACAACTGAACAGACAGGCGGACAATCCGTTGCTGTTGTTGTTGTTGTTGTTGCTGTTCCTGCGCCCTATTTCCCTTATCATATTAGTCGGCGTTAGACATTGTTGCATGCCAACTGCAACATTGTGTTGCAAACCACTTGGCATATGTTAACTACAGAGTCACGTTGCACATGCGTTCTTGTCTGTGCATTGGCATACAGCGAGAAGGTCAGCTAAAGGTCATGCCATATGGTTAGTAGGTGTTGCAACTATTGTTTATACAGTTTACCAGATACAAAATAGATACAAAATGTGTGTATAAACTAAAAGGTGTTCAATTTAGACTATTTCTGTATAGGAGTATGTGCTCTTTATTAGTTACTGCTTGATAAACATGTTTAGGTAGCCTTTGAACATTTTGTTTGTATAGAAACTTTGTAAGTTGTGCTGTAGCACACGGGGTGTCACACTTATGAACTTGTTTCCAGTCTGTCCTCTTCAGAAAATTTTTCTTTTCAATTTGTAAATCTATTTGAACGTTGGAAAAGAGTAAACCTCATCTATGTTTTCTACTAAGTATAGAAAGATTTAGCTTCCGAAATCTAGCTGCACATCTACCGTGTGCTTTAGAAAGACGCCTTTAGGTTCCAACTTCAGTTTGACAGCTAAAACCGCATCGTAAGTACTCAGGTATGACCAGGCAAGTTTGACTTCGTACTCTGTGGAAGGTGAGTTTTGATATGAGTCAATCCCTACCGCACCATTAATTCAGAGGTTGTCTAATCAATGAATGATGTACGTTTGTAGTATTCATTTGCTCTCAAAAGTTCTGTAAGAAATGAAGAAGGCACAAATGGCTTTTAATATTGTTTCCTCAGAATATCTACACCAAGAATGATTTGAGTCCAGAGTTAAAATTGGCTACTTGTATAATTTGAGCTTTTTTCTTGCTAGGACAAAGAGTCTGAAGCATGGCTCTTTTTTTTTTTTGTGAATCCAAGCCCAATAGATTAGTTCTGAGAGCTTTTTCCCGAAGATCACAGCTTGTGGGCAATAATTTGCTTGTTTTCAGTCGATGCACGTCAACTGCTTTAGCAGTCATCCTTTACCCATTTAGTTTCAGTTCTATAAACCGATCTTTAAGAATCAGATTCCTCAGTAAAGGAGATACACGGTTCGCTCTTTTTATGACTTCGCCTCTCTCTCTCATGACTATTTATATCCACCGAATAGTGTTTGGAGTTCATCTTTTGGTTGCTTTACCATCGAGTGATTGCTAGGTGCAAGCGAAGTCGATTTCGATTCGATTCACATAATATTGAAGGCCAATTTGCATTTGTTGCCAACCAAATGCAAATTGCAAAATTGCCGTCAAGCGTTTTAGGAAGTCGCACCAGCCTGCATAGTCGTTCTGAATGCCAAGTACGGAGAGATCTCTCCATACCTAGTCATTCCATCGAGTGCCCGGTCGTCCTCTATTTTGGCGTCCACCAATCAAGTTTGGGCCGTGCTCTTTCATCCATTCGAATGAGGTGCCCAGCCCAGTGCAGCCGCTGGAATTTTATGCGTTGGACTATGTCAAACTCATCGAATAGCTCGTACAGCTCGCGGTTCATACGGGACCTAAACTCGTAGCCGACTCTAATAGTACCGAAAATTCTACGAAGAATCTTTCTCTCGAAGACTTCGAACGCTGTTTCATATAATAGATGCGCCATACAATAGGACCGGGAGTATCAGCGTCTTATAGATCTTGATTTCAGTCTTTCGAAAAAGGGCTTTACTTGTTATTTGCTTGCTCAGCCCAAAAAAGCATCTGTTTGCAAGCGTGATTCTTCGCCTGATCTTCAGGCTGACGTTGTTGTTTCTTGGTATCTCGGAACCAAGATAGACGAAGTTTTCTACAACCCTAGACCGCTAGACCCATGAGCCGAGACTGTTTTTCAATCTCAGAGAAAGCCTTGCTTTTGTCCTATCAGTGAATCCGTATATGGCTTCAGCGCGACAGAGTCTTATATGCGCTGGAAAGAAGACTTATTCCGTGGTAGTTGACGCAAACAGCGGGGTCTCCTTTCTTAAAGATAGGACAGAGAACACTGAGATTCCAGTCATTGGGTATGCGTTCATCGGACCATATCTTGCATAAAAGTTGGTGCATACTTCTAACCAACTCTTCGCAGCCGGTCTTAAGAACGCTGCTATGGAATATAAGCATAAACAGACATAAGTCTGCTAATGTCTGATTCACGCTGAAACGCCAAACCCCGCCGGCAGAGATAGTTGACAACGTGCCCACCCTGCAGTCGAATCTCACCAAACACCTAGGCAATACTCCTGATAGAAGGTTCTAATTTGCAGCGCATATTAGGGTCTTAAGAACTCGCATTCGAGTTGCTGTGGGCAAATACTATTGGCTGCTTAAGCAGGTCTATGCAGGTCATGCCAACTCGTTCATATATGATTGACTCATTTGTAGAAATCTCGATAAGGTATATGTGACTTGATTACGTTTAAAAATAAATTAGACTATGTTCTCTTTTTAATAACTCATTTTTAACCAACTATGATCCACGAACCAACAGAAGTATATATTTTTAAACATTTGCATAGTTCTTTATTATCTTCAACATTTCAAAGTCGCGTACTCTGAATTCATGTCGCTCCCCTTTTTCATATACAACTTTGCACTATTAGAAAGGTGTTGGCAAACAAATTTCAGACACACTGCTATACAACTGGCTTTCTGTATTTTGAAGTTGAAGTTTTTCTCGCTGTGATGCTGCGACGCCAGCGCCATTTAATGCTATTGTTAAGACTTCAAGCGTGATAGCAGTTGAGTAGAGAGAGAGGGACAATGAGTTAGTGAAAAAGCGACAGGGTTCGAGAGTGAAAACTTTGCATGAATATTTAAAAAGAATTGTTGAAAGTCCTTGCAGTCATCATTGTCGTCGTCGTCGTCATCATTGTCGCCGCTTATCCTTGCATGTACTTGTCGTCGACATCGACATCGACAACGTTGTTGTTCCAACAACTGCTAAACGCTTTAGTCCGTCTGTCTGTCTAGCTTTACATGGCAGCCTCTGTATTGGTCATGAATAACTTGTGAGCGCACTTAATGGCGCTTTTGTCATAATCACTGCAAGTGCAATACCTTAACTTAAACTTTCCTTCAAATCCTTGTTGCATACGGCTGACAGCTTCAAGTTCGTTGTTCGAGTAGCCGTTTGTTTGTAGTTCGCAGAGCAGATTGAGCAACTAAGCTCAGCTTAATGCGCTGCGAAAATAAAGTATTTGAAAATTTTGTTAAGGATATGCAAGTTCAATGCGCGTCAGAAATTTTGAGGAGTACAGAGGAGCACAACGTTCAAAGCTCGTCAATCACGATAATTATAACAAATCTGTCACGTACTGAACATTTTGCAAACGTTTTCATAAAAATGGCATGAACAATGCACCAGCGTAGTGGCTGACTGCATGAATGACAGCATGACTGCATGACTGCATGAATGAATGAATGAGTGCATGAATGGCCGAGTGAATGAGCCAACAATGCAGCCATAACGAAGGCAGCGAAGGCAGAGCACTGCAAGTATCTGTTTCTTCATTCGTTTGTCCATTTGCGCTGATGTAGCTGAAGATGATGCATGTTGCACGATTGCAGTAACCATTCAATGGCAAACAGGGTGTTGGAGTGGAGCGTGTATTGGAGTTGGAATGGAGCGTGGATTGGAGCGGTTCATACGGTTCCAATATTGTACGAAGAAAATCTAAGAATCTTATGAAGAGTCTTGCTTTTAGAAATTTCCAAAGCTGCTTCACGCGATTCTATTAGATTCCATGCTTCTATACATACAAAAAATCCATGATTATCAGTGTCCTAAGGATTTTTAATTACATGCTTCGAGGTAGGGTAGAACCCTAATTTGTTTGCTAAACAAATAATTTCTGGGGAAACGGGAAATGTAAATTAATGTAAATTAAAAATGTGTACTCTCTAACTTTAGCCTGGAGCAGGACTAATTTAGCACGTGGAACATTTAAAAAAAACCATTTACACCAAATCCCTGGTTGAAACTAAAACTATTGCAGACAGCACGCCAGCTAAGGTTGATGGAGGATACACGCGGACAAGTGCAACTGGAAGCTATTTTTAAATTGGTCTCAGCAAGAAGCAAAGGCTGCAGCATTTGTTGGCCAAGGCATCAGCATGAGCAACATCATCAGCGGCTGTGACTGACTTACACGCACATGAAACGTGCTTCATGCAAGATATGCCCTAAAGAGGCAGGCAAGAGGCAAATGTACGTCGAACAAATGAAGGTACATGCCGTTCATAGTCGTAGTCGTTGCGCTGTTTCTGTTGTTTTTTGGTTGTCCTGTGCTTCGTTCAAAGTGTTCAAATTGAGTTTGTTAATAGGAGGCAAAGTAGAGCAAAGCAGAATAGCGAATGGCATTTAATGTACAGCATAAAATGGCGCTTCAGGCGCAAAACAAAAAAAAAAGAAAATGGTGGCGTATCGAGTACAACGCATTTTGGCCAACATGTGGCTAACAAGTGAAGAGGATGATGATGCTGATGTTCAGAGTTAAGTATAAAAATAAGAAATAACTTTGAAGTGAAATGCATTGAATTGGAAATGCAAATAAATCTTAGTGAAGCTGAAAGCCAATTGGCTGTACTAGTGTTCAGGCAACGCACACAAGTATATAATATAATGCGTACAGGAGGCATAGCTTCGAGGCAATTTTAAATATGCCAAGTGATGGAAGTATATTATTTATGTCGAACATTTTGTTTTAAAATATAATTAAAATATAATATTAGTGAGTTTGGTTTATATTTATAGATTATAGGTATATATTCTTAAGTTTAGGTCCTTAGAAACAATGTTTTGTAGGCGTTTTTTCGTTGTTACTCCTGTCTTTCTTCTATGTTTCAGGAGGCATCTGGCTAACTGTATATAGTGATCATTAAATCTTTCTATATAGTCTGCGGTGTGAGTGTTAATAATATCCCCGATTTTAGAGAGTTTTAGTTCCTACTCTAGATTGTCTGTGTGCATGCAGCAAGTGCCACCTGTTAGTCTGCGGAGGATCTTCGCTTGAGCAAAGCGTATCTTATTAAGGTGGTGCAATGCTATAACGCCAGGCAAATACATGTAGCTAAATGGGTTAGTCCTGGCATGTAGGATTTTCTCGACCACTTTAATGTGAGTTCGAAGAGTGAAAGAGAGACATGTCATGGCTCTGTCATGCCTTTTTTCATGTCTCTGTCATGTCTCTGTCATGTCTCTGTCATGTCTCTGTCATGCCTCTGTCATGTCTCTGTCATATCTCTGTCATGTCTCTGTGAAAGGCATGGCATGTCATGGCTTACCCATGTGCATATCATGTCTTTGATAGAGGCTACAATGAGGCATGACAAAGATATGATATGTCATTCCTCTGTCATGCCTTCCCCATGTCTACATTCTTATATATTTTTAATCAGTTTATTGGTCGATCAGCTAATCTAGGAGAAAGATGTCAGGGCATTCATCACGCATGACTGTTCCACATTTACTGATGTTTATACCAATATTCCACGCTTAAGTAAATTTACCAAGCTTGCGCCTCTAGCAAGTATGGCGATGTTATCAGCGAATGTGACAATAAGCAAGTCCAGCGGGCTTATTTCAAGTGAAAGGATTATACAAGCTGACATTTATTTATTTATTCCCTGAGGAAAATCTGCGCATATTCGTTTTGTGATGGACTCCACACCATCTAGAATTTCCGAGAAGGTCCTGCCAATCAGAAAGTATTACACTTGCTAGTGTACATTGAAATATGAGGATGCTTTTTCATTTATGTCGTCGTATCATATCCTGTCAAAATGTTGTAGAATGTTGAGAAAAACCACCACTATTACTCCTTCAGAGAGGTTTCCTGTGCCTTCCAGAATCCAAACGGAAAGGTTGTTGTCCTTTGATTAACCTCATCGATTGGTATTGTCTTCTTCAATAGGCATCTCAATTGCAGCTCCACGATAGAAGACAGCAGTTTCATGGGTTTGTATAAGTTAACAACCGAGGCCTTCTGGCCTTGGCTATTTTCCGGGAAGTGCCCAAGTTTCAAGGCAGCTTTGAAACGGAGCACCTGCAAGAGTACCACTTTGAACGGTGGCGCTTTCAGTGTGCTGTTGTTGAGACCATCCTCACCTGGAGATTTTCTATTCTTCAATACTTTGATGCGGGACTAAATCCCCTCGAGAAAAATAGAATTGGCTAGGTGCCACAGCTACCCATGGCTATATCCTTTTTACATTGTATTAGTCTCCTGCAATTATTGGAGATTGAGTAGGTTTGAATCTGGCTTCTAAGTCGTCGTCAAAAGATATCGCCCAATTTCCATCTGTTTTGCGAATGGAAAGTTTTGGTGGAGTTTTCCACTTGTATGACCTTCTCCAAAAATAGGTCAATATCTTGATATTTCATCTTGACTGGCAGCTTTTAGATCCTGTTGTGCTTTCTTCAGTATATACACTTACTGTCTTCTGAGTCTCGTCTTGATTAGAAGAAGCACGTCAGTGGCTTCGTGTGTGGTGCGATGCATTAGAGGCAGCCGAATGCAATGCAAATGTTAATGAGGCATTGCTACAGATCGTTCTATAGAAATGGTTTCGAATATCATGGAATACATTTTTTTAAACATGATTCATGCTATGGAGAGCCAGTATCCTTATTTATGCGCTCAATTTTGTCATTCTCACCAAACTCTGCGTTTTTTTTCCTACATTTTGAGTAGTTTATAAACCAACACACAGCACCCAACTAGTTTTCTGTCAAACATTTGTTTTTCCTTTCAATTCAGTTCAATACAATACAATAAAGCTGTAGGAGCTGTTCCCTTTAAAAAAAAAAGGAAAAAAATATATACATACACATACACAATTAAATACAAATAAAATATTTTATATTTGCTAAAAAAAAACTCGAAAAAAACGAAGAATAATGGATACAAATAATACTAAAAAATGTGAAACTGCTTTAAGCGAAACAAAAGAAAGTTTTTCGGGGCCAAAGCACAAGCCGATACGTGGTAGGCAACACAATTCCTTTGCTTTTTTTCTTATAAAATATTTTTATACTCATCTACTGTTCTACCAAAAGCAACTCGTGCCTCGCGCCTCGAGCAGTTCTTCTGGCAGGAATTCAATGATGAATACATACGCCAAAATGAAGATCAGCGAAATCTACCAATACCAAAGGCAAACACAGAATATTTCGAAGAATATTGCAAAGATGCATCGCTTGATGCTGAGGAGCGTGATGAGCAACTAAGCAACAAATATCCTTTATACAAATCAACTGCAATTACACTGTGGAACCATGAGGGCGATCCAATGAAAACCTTTCGTAAGAAATATTCTATAACGCGCCCATTGCAAGAGTGCACGGAAAAATTTGGCGAATGAGAGAGCATGACTTCTGAAATGAAGAAAAAAAAAAAAAAAAATGGCGTCATCATATTTTTAAATCTTTGAATTTGATTTGGTTTTTTCAAAAATTGACGTCTGTCGTCAGTTTAAAAGACCTTTGTTGCTTTCAAGCGCGAGACATAAGCCCCTTAAATTGGCAACATTGTTCAAATCTTGAATTGTGCATAGTGCAGGCTATTTGGTAATATTGTAAATTTATTTTTCAAATTGGTAATTGAATGTCTTCAATATTAAAGTTTTAAACGCCGAAATTGATGTTTTTTTTAATTTAATCGAAGCTTTCTTAATATGCGCCTGCCAGAGATGCTATCTTTATCTACTCAATCGCGGACAAAACACCATACTTTCATAGGTTTATACAATTTTGGGATCAGAAATGTCCAGCAGCGGTCATGTCCGGTAAATATGTTGGCTGAGGCATGCAAAGAGTTTTGTACTAGCAACTAATTCGAAAAACAAATTTTTTGTAGCATACTTTTAGGCCTGGTAATTGCTTTGAATATCAAAGCATATTGCCGCGTAGTTTCATATGCGTCTAACAGTAAGTAGAAATATTTTTTAATTTTAATAATATTTCAAATTTAAATAAGTCTCTTTAATCGATGTATTTACCTACAGGCAAAAGTTCTTTCGTATACTTTAACTTGTGCCATTGTGCGGCTACAAATGTTTTTCTTATTTATTTTTATCTGACACATTCCTTACATGTTGTTAGCTGTGCAAACAAATTCTTATTCCATTCTTATTGTATAGTAAATAGTCTTAACTACATTTTCTTTATCAATTTAAGTTTTACGCCATGACAAAGCTGAAGCTGAACACATGGAGTAAAACGCTGGACACAAATTCGATTGTGCTTTATAGGTTTTACTGATTTTCCGAAGCTGTTCTACACACACTCTATATATCCTTTATACACTATTGTTACAATATATATTGTTTGCTTCTACTCACTGCTTGTGTGTGTGTGTGTGTGTGTGTGTGTGTTTGTATGGAAGATTTGTCGTTTTCAATATAATAGTAAATATTAAAAGGATTGTACAAGGATTTGCTATACACTGAATTGATGTTGTATTTGTATTTGTATTTGTATGTGTGCCTTTGTTTGTTCGTGCAGAAAGTCAAAATAAAAATATAAATAAAAATAAAAAATTATATAGTAAATATGCTAATTCAAAGACCACCCAAGGCGCTACTTAGTAAAATGAAGCTGAGCTTTTCAACTGCATTGTAAAATGTTTAACATGCAAAGTACACACGCAGCTTAGCTAGCTAGATATAGATATATGTAGATGTACCATGTATACATAATGTGACCAAACGAACGAGCATTAGAAATTATGCGTTTTCGGTCCCGCAGTCTGTTGAAATGTACAAGCATTTTGCTTCGTTGATTTTAAATCCCAAATCCATGCGTATTTATGCGCTTACTAACCTTTTACCTGATCTGCATATTTGAAACATTAAATGCGTTTGTTGTCTCGTCCTGTCAGCTTTTAAAATATATAAATATAGCAAATGAATACGCAATCCTTATAAGTTATTCGAGCCTTGCATAAAGTTGTAATGGTCGTTCGGAGTGCATATTTTCATAACCTTTTTGCACTCTTGAGCTTTATATTTGCACTCGGTCTCTTGAGCTTGGCTTGTTTGCATAGAAATAGACGAAAGGACTAACTGACTGACAGCACTGTCTGTATAAAGTTATATAGGCAGATAGTCAGTCAGTCAGTCAGTCAGCACAACTAAATGGTCAATGGAGATACATATATGTATGTATAGCATGGCTGACAGTCGGAAACAGACTTATGTACAATTTGTGGCGAAATTTTGCTCTAAGCATTCGTAAGGACACCACATATACATATATATTTATTTATGTGTATAGTTATGTCTCTTTTAACAACTTTACAATTGCATATTTGTGTGCGTTTGTGGCTGTGCGTTTATTTTCTATTTATTGTTTGCATATAAATATTTTTCTTATAAATATTTTTAGATTTTCAACAATAAATATTTTCTAAATATTTAAATAACTAGTCCAACGGTCGACACAAACTGTATGAATAGCAAAGGTAAAAGGTATAAAGCGAATAATAGATTCAGGCAGATGTGGCGGGGGTACAGTGTATACTAAAGAAACTGCATATAAATGAAGCTATTTTATATCTATATAGTGTACCCATATATATATATATATAGAGACTATAAAGAAGTATGTAGATGCACTGTTAGTTTTACGTTTATTAAAGCCTTTTGATACATTTTTCCTTTACTTGTAATCATTAATCAATGTAAAGAATGGAACAAGCTGATAGCCTTTTTAACTGAACTGCAAAGCAAAGGGTATATTTAGTTTAGTTTTAGACCTGTCTGTCTCTCCAACATTCGCACGATAGAACCACAAACCAATTTCCATTGATCAAATTAAGTTAACATTGCCATATGGATCCGAAGAAAGCACAATATTATATAAATATGAGCGCTTAACTATGGAAGCAGTACCATAAGTGAATCACTTTTTTAAGTGTAACAAGTTCATGTTCCATCTACATGAACTAGTTGTTAAAAAATAGGACAAATATATATGTTTCTCTTATATGTATAGAAGGTGTAAGGTGCTAAGCTCGTTGGAAAATTTATCGAAGTTGTTGATGACTACTATCACAATTTCTATTAAATTTTATTTTAAATAATACGAAATAAAAATAACATACAGGCAGACGCTCATGTTCAGTTCAATCCGTAGCACTTCCTTAGATCGCTACATGTGAGGTCATCATCTCCATCACACCATTGCTACGCCATTCTAGCACTCTTAGATTTAGAAAGAAGATTTCAGCCTTATGCTGAAATTAAGCATAAAAGTTTTAACAGTTAAAACTAATTTTATAAATCATTGAAACTGAAAATTTTTATTAAAATATTTACAAGAAATAACCCGGATCATAACTTTTTAAGGAACTATATTTGAGAAAAAATGCAGATACACAACTATCAAATAGCTATTATGTAAACAGAGTATTCAGCCGGTTTAGAAGTGGCTTCCTTGGGCTGCGATGCAGAGCCCTTAACGTTTCTGGAAATTTAGCGCAATGGGCCGCAGGTCTTCTTCCGATAATCGATCCCGTTCTTGGAGCAATGATTGCTTCAGCGCCTTCAAACTTATGTGGCGTTTAGCACATGCCCTGGACTCCAAAATAGACCACACACTGTAGTCCATCGGATTGAGATCTGGCGAGTAAGGTGGCCATTCACTGGATGTGATAAAGTCCCGAAAATTTGCTTTGCACCAGTCCTGAGTCAATTTCGCTCTATGAACTGGCGCTGAGTCCTGTTGAAACGTCCACTCCGTATCACCAAAGTGCTGCTGGGCCCAAGGAAGCACAACAGTTTCCAAAATGTCACGGCGGTACACTTCCTGATTGATTTTGACCCTTTGCTCGATGAAAACAAGGGGTGTTTTGCCGGTGGCGCATATTCCTTCCCAAATCATTACAGACTGCTCATATTCACGGCGCTCGATTATTGCAGAGGTACCTGGAGTTTCAGCTGACCAGCTTCTGTCATTTTGGTGATTGTGCGCCGGTTGGATGGTGAATATCTTCTCGTCCGTGAAGAGAATACGCTTCCATTTTTGACGGCATCTTTGGAGTCTCACGCGCTTATTGTCATCCGTAAGAAGCTGCACTTTTTGGAGCTTGTAGGGCTTGAGATGAAGTACATTTTTGTCAATCAACCGAACACTTTCTCGATTCACTCCGATTTCACGGGCTATTTTTCCGACCGAGACTCTGCAATTCCGGGTGATCCGCTTTTTCACGATCTGGCGAATTCTGGAAGTGTTGGCGGTGCATGGTCTGCCTCGTTCGGGACGATCACCTTCATGGCCAAGCTCAAGTCCGCCAGTCTACATAAACAATTGTCAATTGCTGCAAGCAGATAAAGCTAAATATCTAGGGATACTCCTAGACTGGCGGCTTATCTATGTATTTACAAAGCGTAAGCAACTTGGACCAAGACTTAGATCTGTTTATTGGATCCTTGGGCCTAGCTCATCTGTCTCAACAGAAAATAAAATACTTATTTACAAAAAGCAGTTTTAAAACCAATATGAACTTATGGAATTCAATTTTATGGCTCTGCATCCAATCTAGAAATCCTTCAAAGATTTCAGTCCGAGCATAAATGCTCCATGATACATAATCCACCATGACTTAAAAGTATCAACGGTTCTTGAAGAAATATGTAGTTAAAATCAGCAGAAACTACCGAATCAGACTAATCGCACTTACAAACGCACTGGCAGCACAACTAGTTAGCATCCTCACTCACACGAGTAGACTAAGAAGGTATCAACAAGAAGATTTAATACACCGAGCTGCCAATATTCGCCGTTGTCAATACTAAATTTCTTTTTATTTTTGTTTTATTTAAGATTTAATGTTTCTCGAAAAACTGATTGTATTTAATAAAATGGAGTTAAACAAAAAAAAAAGCCCTCTACTTGACAGTGTTCGAATATAGATCTGTGTAGTCAGTAAAATCAAAAGCGCCATCTATTGTAAACATTTCTATTGCTAAGCACCTATTTAAAAAAATTTAAAAAATTTATTTTCAGCATCAATTTCAATGAAATATGCAGTTCAGCAAGGATAAAGCATATATTGTGGATCTAATCGATCAGCCTATATTGGCCAGCGATTAGCGCAAAGAGTTATGTAACAAGTTGCAGGTGCTAACAGATCCTAATGTAAACGATAAAGTTATGCAAATACAGGTTTGAACTAATTTTAATGATTTTAATTAATTATTAATTAATTAACTTAACGAGCTAAGACATGAGGAAGAAGCGCTCAATGAACCGAAATAGGAATTAATTGAGAATATGGGTTTGTTGTCAGCGCTAGATTACTTGTATCTGCAAATAAATATTAGCTTATTTAATTTATTTTAACGCAGCACATCAAAACCAAGACCAAGCAGCGAAGCAAATGAAGCTAAAGACTGAGACGCTTGACGAAAGAGCTCCGTGACAAGTTGAATAATTTATACAGCACGTCTACTGGAATAACTGCAAAATAACAGTGGGTTTGTCAAGTAATTCAATTATTTATAAATAATAAATTTATAGCAAATTAATTAAATATTTTCTTTGTTCTATTGCAGACAACTCTCTTGCGTTGATGTCCTTAACACCAAAATACTTTTTTAATAGTGCACAATATTACGCATTTTCTTGGACTTATTGAACATCGTGTTAATATGATCCTTGCGACTATTCTTATTGAACATAATTCAAATAAGATATTAGCTAAAAAGCATCTTCAAGCAAAGCTTTATGTACGTGAAAAACCCGAAACAAAATATAAACATTTAATAAGCCAGAATTTATCTAAATGTAAGAATGCTGCAGTCGTAAGATTACGACTTCGAAATACGCTACATGATTTCTTATGTAGACTTCAGCTGGCTCTGTATGCTCTCCAGCATTATTAATTAATTAAACAATATATTTTAAATACTTTATTATTAATTCATAAATTTATTTATATAAAAAAATTAAATAAAAATGTTTTTTAAGTTAAAATTAATTAAATTATTAACTTATAATGAAATACAAATCTATTAAAGAGTGTAGAATATAGTCGTAGTCATACAGCTGCTGTAACTGCAGCAGTTTTCCTTATAGAAATCTTACAAATGAAGGCTAAACGATGCTATTTTAGCTAGTGAACACTTTTCCATTTATATTAATGCCAACAAATTGTATATACAAGGATCAAGGATATTACTCTGAATATTTACTTAAAAAAAAAAATGCTCCAATGTATCTTCAATAAGTTAGCAAACTTAATTTAAGCCAATTGCCTATAAAAAATATAATTAAAAGCAATTTGTTTTAAAATTTCATAGAAAATCTCAAAATAGGCGTCAAAAACCTATCTTAACTACCCCTTAAAGTGGGGTTGGGGCATTTAACTAGTACATAGTATCTGTAGCAAAAATCGGAGAATCTAAATCTGCAAATTTGAACGAATTATCTCTTATAGTTCCCGAGATATTTAAGTTCCGCCAGACGGTTACAATTTCTTCACATTTCACATTTTTTTATGCGCAGAGGTAAACAGAAAGTGTCTGCCGAAATAAGTAGGCAGCAGTACTTTTCGTTGCAAATTTGCACTTTGCCTAATTTCAGGCTAACTTTCACAGATCATGTCGACAAAAGTATGCTGCGCCGAAAAAAAATGCTGCCTACTTATTTCGGCAGACACTTTTTGTGCACTTCTGCGCTCCTGTTACTTTTGACAGATTTTAGTTTGGCAATTTTTATTTTTTCTAAACAAAATGTGCGCAAAAAAAAAATGTACACAGAAATTGTAACCGTCTGGCGGAACTTAAATATCTCGGGAACTATAAGAGATAATTCGTTCAAATTTGCAGATTTAGACTCTTAGATGTTTGCTGCAAATAGTGTATACTAGATATATGCCCCTATCTCACTATAAGAGGTTGGCGTCATACAAACAAAATAGCATACGTAAATTTGAACACAAAATTTATTTGAAATAGTTTTTTTTAAATTATTTTTATTAACTTTTCCTTTTTTAATTTAAATAAATAAACAAATATACATATATATTATATCTAACATTATAAGAAAAAATACAACAAAAACAAAATAAAGCAACAAAATATAAAATTATTTATTTAGAAAATGGAAAATATAAAATATTTGGTTTTATTTTTTGCTCCAATGATTAGATGCAGATGCGCACGTACATCCATCAAGACATGCTCCTCATCTGTGTAGCGCTATAGATTGAAAGAGATAAAAAATAAATCATTAACAAATTGCTCCAATCTTAATGTTCGACTTTAGAATTCACATGGTGAAGTGTACACTTAAATACGATTTGTGCGAGAAGCGAAATATTCCAGTCCTTTCAAAACAATACATCCATGTATTAATTCATTAATAAATAAATTAATCAATTCAAGTTTGACATTATCCTTTTTGTGAGAGTTACTATTGTGAGAATTAAGCTTGATGGCATAATTGATGACAAAATGTGTCACTGTTCGTTAGGAAGATGGATTCATTACATTCATAGAATATAAATGAACAGCCAAATCATTTAAACAAATATACTCACACATACTAGTGTATGGCACAAAAAATGTGCACATTTAATTATTAATTTAAAATGCAATGCATCTGCATTTAATTGATTGTAAAAATTATGCTAATCGGTTAATATGAAATGAAATCGCAATTTTGAGTGCTTCTTCTTCTGCTCACTGAATTTTATGAATTTTATATTTTAATGTTATATGAAATATTTATAGCAACAACAATAACAAAAATATCACAGTTTTTGACAATGGTTTCATTTTTATTATATATAATTCTTACACATTTATGTGCCATTAAAAATATTTTATTGCATCTTTGCTTACGAGGGTAGTATTACGAGTTAGTGAGAAAGAAGAGAAAACTTCAATTTAAGCGAAACCAACAAATTAATAATCTTCACACAGGCCCTTGGCGCATATTTTGGAAATATGCTATAAACCTTCATTTCTTTTATATCACGTGGTACTTAAGGGCCTGCACAACTTCACAACCAATTCTTCGTATATTAAAGATGAGCTGTGAATTTAGGCCATACTATAATGTGGTTAACCCTTAAAATAGAAAATCCGGTGTTCCATTGAACATGTTTTTCGTAGAGTTGAAGTACATATATGACTTCGCACTGGACCTAATCATCAAGCAGCAAGTAAATATCGTTGGAATTGAATCAAATCTCCAAAACATGATCTTGGTATGTACTAGCTGATGTCTGAACTACGTGCTCTGTTAGGTAGGAAACGCCGATCAAGAAGTATATACCCATGCACCACCCTATGGATAAGACAGAATGGTAGAGCTGCCTCTGAACTTAGAGAAGTTTTTCAAAATTAACGCTCCGATTTTTTCGATAATTTGCTGGAAAATACGAACGCAGACAAAGATTTAAGTTTTTCATTTGTTAAAGACAACTCGAAGCGCCAAGCGTCAACCTTTGCGCCAGGCTCCATTTCAAAATCGTAGAGAAAGATGGTGTTGCTCTGATACCGAGCAAGCTGACGTATTCGCACAGCACCTTGTTGAGCTTTTCAGTCCATTCAACCTTGGCTCAGCTAATGAAGTCTCAACAACTGAGACATCTTTAAAATCTTCTTTACAGATGTATATTCCTATTGCCCCAATTTCCTCGACGGAGATCTCAAAAAGAACAAAACTTCTGGACAAGATTTAATATGCAAAAAAACCCTAAGAGCTATACCAATAAATGCTCTTCTCTTCTTTGTAACGCTGTGCAATGCTAAAATAAAAATACAAAACTTTTCTATGGCTTGAAAAATGCCTGCGATAACAATGATCCAGAAGTCTGGAAAACCAGGAAGTAATCCCGAATCATACCGACCGTCCTCTTGTGCTTTCGAAAAGTTGGGCGAGACTCCTTGCCACCAGATTATCCGATATAATAGATTCCAAATGCCTCTTTACAGATCATCAGTTCGATTTTCTTTCACGACATGGTATATTCGAAGTACTTCACATAGTCATAAATAATATTCTAGAGGCATTTGATAACAAAGAGTATTGTAATGCTATTGTGGTGGATATTCAGCATCAGAGGTTTAACGTGAACGTCTGCCGTGGTGCAGAGCAGAGGATTGGTAAGCACCAATCAACGCCCCCGCAGTGTTGCTTCTGCAGTTACCAAACCGAAGTCACGTTGTTTTGACGTGCAACTTCGCTTCTTGGTAGGTGAAGTGCAGGCCTGTCTAAAACCTCTGTTAGTCTATGGGTGCCAACACCCGGTTGTAAACGCAATTCCATGTCAAGCTACCGAAGGAACTTTGCCCGCATTTTGGGCGGTAACCACAGCCACCATGTGCCTCCCCGAAGGTCCTCAACCAAACGGTCAAACGGCCAGTAACTATGAAGTACACTCCGTGGGCTCCTGACTAACGTGGTACAAGACAAAATCTCTCGTCATCCCTCGAAAACTAAAACAAACACTTGTTATACTTGCAATTCAAATCTCCGAACAGTTCCGGGTTGCTGAACCATACAAATTTTAAGTATAGCTCTATGAATAGCAGCTTCGGATAGAGTATGACACAACGGTCTGCTGTCAAAAATAAAATATAATTTCCCTGCTTAAATTTTTTTATGCTGCGTTCATAAAAATACGCGCAAGTGCCTTTCCAAATAATCCCGTGTGCGCTAGGATCCCTAAAGGCAGCGTCTTAGGACCATTTATTTTCAACCTCTTCGCCTTTGACCTTTCAATTCTTGAAGGAGTCATATCAAATAACGCGTCGAAAATGATGATTGCGACATTTGCTGATGATGTCTGCATACTGAGCAGGAGTAGTTGCAAGCGGAACTCTACACATTTCCTTAAAGTTTGTCTTTCCCTACTACAGAGCTGAGCAAGAAGATGGAACGCCCGGATAAATAGTGACAAATATGTTACACTTTGAGAAGAAGCATTCCACCCACAAAACAACTATATGGAACTATTTTACAATAGTACAAAAAGGTCAAGTATCCAGAACTTTTTTTTAGATAAATGTCTCTTCTTTAAATACTCGTACCATATCTTGGCTACAGTGCAATCGTGCAGTACATGAATGAACAAACTTCAATGGCATGAATGAACAAACTCCAATGCCTTCTTTCCATCAGAAGCAGGCTGTCCCTGAGTAACATACTATTTATATGCAGACTATTTGGAAATATGACAACCATATATGGGGTATTGCAGCCAAAACCCACACAAATAAAATTCATTGCAAAACATGACGATATGCAAAATAACTTGTTGTCCTTGGTATATAAAAAACTCAACATTACATAGCGATATCAGTGCTCCCTACTTAGAGGATCATGTTTGCTTTTCTCTAGTAGATATAATGAACGCCTGCTGAACCATCAAAACTGCATTGCCAGAACCCTGGCGAACACAACTCCTATTAATCAACTATAATGTCGACATTTTTTCCATCTCATACTATAGTGTGCTGTGCTTGCTACGAAGAAGATTCAATTTCTAATCAATCCAAATTAAATAAATTTAATGAAAAAAAAAAACGAACTAGAACTAGAAATAAATTGTAGACGACACCGCATTCGACTTGCTCCCATCAAAAACGCTCTCGGCACAGCAAGAGCAAGCCGATGCCTTTGCAGCACACCTCGAAGAGCGATTTCTGCCTTTCGATTTAACATTACACGAAGAGAAGAAGATGTTACGAGACTCTCTTAATCAGCAACACTCTAGCTCGAATTGTCTGAGGAGCCATTTGGCCCTGAGCATATCAAAGAATTAAGAATTAAGCGTCTGAAGCACAATAAAACCCAAGGAAACGCAACTTCACAGGGTAACCGACCACATATTGCAAGCATTCAACCGGCGGCAATATTGCAATGCCATATTTGTGGATATCGAGAAGGCATACAATCGAATTTGGTTCCTGCAAAAGGTCAAGGAGAAACTGCCTTCGCCCTACTTTGCTCTCATATGGTCCTACTTGGCAAGTCAGTCTTCTTCTCACACAGCAATCGTACGAGTGCTACAATAATGCGTCCTTATTCCTTTTCTATTCAGTTTATAAGCAACAGACATTCTTTGTATTGATGCTGCTACGATTGAAGCTTCAGACACATCCCTGCTCTTCTCCTCATATGCAGATGATGTATGCTAGCTAGGAAAAGTGCTTCACCCGCTGTTATCAGCAGACCTCACATGTGCATATGTACGGCACATCTTTGGAACAGCCAGCTTAGGTTATCTACCTAGGTCTTAGTCTGGATAGAAGGCTCACTTTTAAGAGCCACATCCAAGCCAAAGTGAAGACTTACCGGAGCAGGATAGGCAGCATGAACTGGCTCCTGTGCAGCAAAAGAAAGCTCTTCTTGCAGAACAAACGCATTAAGTACTCCAATCTGGTGTTACGGGGCACTGATTCAATGTCGAGTCGACTAAAGGTGCAGAGGCTGCAGAATAGATCCATGCGGCGCATTACTGAATGTCCTTGGAACGTATGCAACGCCACCCTACACAGATACTTCAACTTGGTTTCCATCCGCACCAAAATCATGCGAATGCTGGTTGGCTCGCGGGCAATCAGACATCTGAAGAGGCAGTTCACTATATATTTATTTGCTATGATGGAATTAGTGTTGCAAACTTTGGGAAACTATTTCTCAGTGCACAAGAATACTCTTAAAAATCTTTGAGTACCTCCATTCATAAGACTTATTTTCTTTACTTTGTTTAATAATTAGATAATGAAGGAATTGAAACAGAAAATTTTTCAATAATTTCTTTAACTATTTTGATATGTACTTGATTTGTCACGGATTTCTCAAACTACGCTCGAAATTATCTTGCTTAAATGGACCAAGTATGGCTATATACATAATATTTATCTTACTCTGTGTGATACTTTGTAGTATGTAGTTATTATTGCAGCGCTGATGTTGACGACGATGAAGATGATGATGATGATGATGATGTTGGTGACGACCATGATGATGATTTATTATTCTCTGTTGTGTTTTATATTTATAAAAAGAGTAAAACTGTAAAACTGCAAAACAAAACAGGACACATTGCTCTGCTTTTTAAGTACGAATATGTGTTACGCTACACTAAGCTATTATGATATTATATGAACACAAATATCTTCACTTTTTGCAAAATATTTAATAGAAATTTCTGTGATTTTTCCTAACCGATAGGAATAAATATTTTTAAGCAATAAGAATAGAAAGCGCTACAAGTGAAACGAAAAAAAGATTTTCTTAATACCACACAAACGAGGATCTATGGATTATATATGCTTTGACTAGACATTAAAATAAAGAAATGTTCAGTTATTAATCCAAGTTTATGCCCTAATATAGATCATATGAAGCAGCGCCAGTCGCTTCCTTTAACATATCACCAATACCATTTGCCCAAAAATATATACAGTTGCAGGGTATGCCAAGTAAAGCTAAAAAGTTGAGTAAATGCATTTAGTTTTTTTTTTTGTTTTGTTTTGTTGCATTTTTCAGTTTGTTCAGGTATTTTGTTTGAGTTTGTTATTTATGAGCATTGTGTCTGCTGCGGATTTGATGCGCTGCATTTGCTTTGATGGATTAAAGTAAAGAAGTGATACAACAATTTATACAAAAAATGTATTTTTTAGCTTTATTCGTTGGCTGCAACTTCTGAAAAATATTTAATTATGGCAATTATTTATAGAATTTTCGGTATTACATTTGGCAAAGTAGAATCTCTGTCTTGCTTGGTTTGATAATAGCATTTTAATGAATTTATATGAACAAAGTTGTTTGTTATTTGTATTTCTTTCGAGCTAAATGCCGCAAAATTCGACACACTCAGCTAACTTTGTTTAATTTTTGAAATTAATTTTTATAACAAAATTTAGACGCTTGAGGAGCTCAAAATTCAAGTAAGTTATGCACAACTTTGTTCGTCTGTCCATCCGTCTGTCTGTTTACTTATTTGCTTGTAAGTGAATGCCTAGCAAATTGCTCAGCGTTTGCTTGTTTGCTAAAGTATCTGTGAGCTTGAATACGAACAACACACACACACACACACACATGCAGACACACACACAAATTCAGCTTTACGCATTCATATGTTTATAGGTATTTGGGTTACAAGCCCAAGTGCTTTGTTATTGAGTAAACACATGTAATAAATACCAACAGACTGCAGTGTGCTAAGCAGCAACAGCAGCAGCAGCAACAGCAGCAGCAGAAGCAGTGAAAACTTGGCTACGTACTACGCGTCTTTGTAGTCAGATTTAAATACTTCTAGCTACCTTCTGTTTTTCTATGTATTTGTTTATGTATGTGCGTTGAGCAATATAAAACCGCAACGCTGTTGCTTATATCCTTTTCTACTAAATACAAAACTACATACATGCATACACACAAACACTTTACTATCACTATTAGACGTACGTGGAGGCTAGTGAAAGTTTGGTAAATTGCTTTTAAAGGTAATGATATAAACTGATATATTAGTATAAGCTATACTCAATCTACCGCTGCCTTTACTTTATCGATGTTGTAGTTGGACACACTCGTTGATGGCCGACCAGAAGTAGGCATATCTTTCATAGTTTCTCGACCATTCTTGTTACACAAATTTTAACAAAAATACGTTGAGCAATATTTTTCACTTATTCTTTCTTTAAACAGGTTTCAGAAAGAAGTACATTTTTGGAATGCTTGACAAGTTCTGCAACATGCGCCCTGAAGCACTGATAATGTAATGAAAATATGAAGCAGCCGCTGTGGCTAGTGATAACTGCCATCAATGATTCATCAATCGTTGGCAACTTGTTGAAATAAGCCTACGAAGTTCTCCATGTAGAGTGCATTAAGTGGTCGACAGCCTTCTCCCATGAAAAAGTCTATAGGCGTTGTTTGACTTAGTAATATATAGTCCACTCAAGCTTGTAATTCGCGATAATGTCACATATAAAAACTTCTTCGAATGATATTTATCAAATTCATAAATGAATCCGACGAATGCTCATCCTTAAGACTTATGAATCAGTACATGCAGCCGCAGAGATAACAAAAAAATTGTTATCTTGTTAGTAATCAAGAGAATATTCGAGGAACGTCGGACGATAGGCATAGCTGTTCGACTTATATTTATTTTGGCATATGTGTAGTACTCGATTTCCTCTGCAAAGCAACCCTAAAAGAATGCAATGAATCTTTATACAAAGCAGCAATACAGAGTAGCAACTAAAAGTATACGGTATACAACGTCGTCCCCGTTTTCGTCACGTTTTTTTTTTTCGCCACTTACACTAAAATGCCTAGAGATAATATGCATATAACGAATGACAAACAACATGGTGAGCGTGACACTAGCAAAATTTTATGCGCGCTTTTAGATTTATTAACGGAATGTTTCCCATTTCTGCTAAAACTGCTAGAAAATATCGAGTAAAGCGTTCCGAATGCTTATAGAAGAAATAGCAAATTATGTAAGTTGATTTGAAACCATTTTCAAACGTTAGCTCAAAGCAAAGAAAGCGGGTACCATATGAATTGATGCCGGGTAACGTAAATACTTTTCTTTTATAAGCTGGCGATATTATTTACTTTATTTCTTTCAGAATAGAACAGAACACCGGTGGACTATTATTAGCTAAGCAATATTAGAAATAGCTAAGCAATATTTTTTGTTACTATGTACAATAAATATCGCTTAGAACCAGAGCTCGCAAGAAGTGGTCCCTTTATTACATATTGTCAGCAAAAAACCTTTCGCTCACAGACAAAATTCGAAATGGTCTTGACAAAACACTCAAACATAGTTTTTGCTCGGTTTGCACTTCGCTCAACCAACGAGCAGTTTGGCTTGCTGTCTCTGCTCAGGTGTTCACTCAGGACCCTTTGCTTCGTAAAAATTTGGCAAATGGTTTTTTGCGCATGTATGCATGAGATTATGTCGATCCCTCTCTCCCTTCCTCTACCATGCTTTGCCACTGATAAAATATCTAAGGCAACAACAACAAAAAAGACCATTTTCGTGGACACTTTGCTCATTTGGGTCAGTTACCGATTGTCAGTAGCTGAGCGACAAACGCGTCTGTTCGTTTTGAGATATCACTGAACGCGAGAGCGAGGACATCAACGAAACGAAAAAAACGGTTACTGTTGAGACCGCGAGCATCCGTTTTCTTTTTTTGGTCTTTTGAGTAAGCAGACCACGCAGAAAAATTTGGTTGAGTAATTTTGGGAGCTTTACTTAGAACTCCTCAATCTCTCGAGTATGCTGTCTTGAACAATATACAGGGTGACAAGAAATAACTCGGACTAACATTTTTGATCAAAACTTTTGAAGGAACTATATTTGAGAAAAAATGCAGATACACAACTATCAAATAGCTATTATGTAAACAGAGTATTCAGCAGGTTTCGAAGTGGCTTCCTTGGGCTGCGATGCAGAGCCCTAAACGTTTCTGGAAATTTAGTGCAATGGGCCGCATGTCTTCTTCCGATAATCGATCGCATTCTTGGAGCAATGATTGCTTCAGCGCCTCCAAACTTATGTGGCGTTTAGCAGATGCCCTGGACTCCAAAATTGACCACACACTGTAGTCCATCGGATTGAGATCTGGCGAGTAAAGTGGCCATTCACTGGATGTGATAAAGTCCCGAAAATTTGCTTTGCACCAGTCCTGAGTCAATTTGGCTCTATGAACTGGCGCTGAGTCCTATTGAAACGTCCACTCCGTATCACCAAAGTGCTGCTGGGCCCAAGGAAGCACAACAGTTTCCAAAATGTCACGGCGGTACACTTCCTGATTGATTTTGACCCCTTGCTCGATGAAAACAAGGGGTGTTTTGCCGGTGGCGCATATTCCTACCCAAACCATTACAAACTGCTCATATTGACGGCGCTCGATTATTGCAGAGGTACCTGGAGCTTCAGCTGACCAGCTTCTGTCATTTTGGTGATTGTGCGCCGGTTGGATGGTGAATATCTTCTTGTCCGTTAAGAGAATACGCTCCCATTTTTGACCTGCGGCCCGATGCTTCAACTGACGGCATCTTTGGAGTCTCACGCGCTTATTGTCATCCGTAAGAAGCTGCACTTTTTGGAGCTTGTAGGGCTTGAGATGAAGTTCATTTTTGGCAATCAACCGAACACTTTCTCGATTCATTCCGATTTCACGGGCTATTTTTCCGACCGAGACTGTGCAATTCCGGGTGATCCGCTTTTTCACGATCTGGCGAATTCTGAAAGTGTTGGCAGTGCATGGTCTGCATCGTCCGTGACGGTCACCTTCATGGCCAAGCTCATTAAATCGCCGGATAGCGTCAGAGACCGTTTGTGTTGGTATGCCGAGCAAACGAACAATGTCGCATTGGCGATTTCCTTGTTGAAACAGTTTTAAAATTGCACAACGATTGTTAGACATCCTGAAAAAAATATCAAATTGATGGAAATCACAAAAATGAAAATATATTTGTTTCAGAGAAGTACAAGCTATGCGATAAATGCATTTCTGTAGGGGCTGCACCATAACACATTTGTAATCGATTGCATCAAAATTTGTCCGGGTTATTTCTTGTCTCCCGTACAACAAAAAGATAACAACGGAACCAACTATGTACTAAAAATTTATTAAATTATGTCGGGACGCCAATCCATGCTACAAAAAATTACGCGAACGAGTTTTTCACACAAGGAATAATCACGGAAGTCAACTCAAACCAAGTGCAATGGTCAAGCCTCATTCCGGAGGAAACACCCAAATGATTATGGTATCCTCTTCGCCACGTAAGAGTATGCTTTTGCCATCAAATCGTCAGTGACTTAAATCTTATTTCAAATGAACTACTTGTGTATTATAAGACATGAACTTTAAATTTGCTTGGTTTATATAGCTTTAGATAGCTATTCTCGGAAGCACAAGAAAGCAGAAAAACAACAACAACTGACGTACAAAGTTATTCCATTCTCTCTCATTGCATTTCATTATCGTTAGAGCCTTTGTATCGCAAATACTCTTACGAAAGCGAGAGCATATAATATATTATATGCATATTTCTTAGCCCCTTCGCATGTATGTATTACAACTTAGAACGGTAAATACTCTTTCGTTGTTGCTTTTAACTGCGACTATGATTTCTTATGAAAGGCGAGACGGGAAACCACAGCATATAAGTATTTCAATGCTTTTTATACAAAAAAAAAATAAAGAAAAAATAAAGAAAAAAATTGAAACCGCTTTTTAGACTTTTGTGTAAACAGAAGCAAGCAAGATTTATGTGTTAACACACACATACACAACGATGTTCGCACACACACACACACACACACACACTCTGTCATGTAAATAAAGTCTTGTATTTAAAAATGCCCGAAAGCAAGGTAACAAATATTAATATCGAACAAAGTACGGAGTGGCTATACGCTAGACATGCTTGAGTTCTTAACTTTTTATGTGAAATTAGTAAACCAGAAATAATGTATGCAGTATGTACGCAGATGTATGTATGTCTGTTTGTCGTTTATGTAGCACAAGTTGCAGAAATATGTTTTGCTTAAAATATTATTTCTATAAATTCGATAGATTATTATGAAAAACATAAAATAGTAAAAATGTCAGATTATGTATAAAAAAGTTTAAGGGAACCTTTTTCTTCAGAATAAACAATCTAAAATATGTCTTCAAGCTGTTGTCTTTGAATCTCATTTAGTTTCGGAGTTATAGCCATTTTATTGAACCAAAGTCTTGCAAAATTTTTGATAGCCCGACATTAATAAATTAATTCGAAATGTTAACAAAGTCTCGCACTGAGTTGATTAAATTTCAAACTGAAGATGAGAATGTTTTATTTCCATGGCTGCTTTGTCTATTTATGAGCTAAAGACGAAGATACAAACGTTTATTCGATGGAGAATGAAAGAGAGATGGTAACCAGCTGTACTTTATACCAATATGAAATGTAATTATTTCTGAGACTTAATGCATAAAAAATGTTCTTAACTTTTTTTTATTAGGTTTTGCGTTTCTTCATATTAGTTAACAAAAGGATTATAAATCTTGAAAAAATAATGCAATGAAGCAAACCTATAACCTTCAGCCTAGCACTGTGCAGCACGAAAGCTAGTACGGCATTTTAAATTTAAAACCTTCTTGCATTTAAAGACATAGAAACAAAAAGAAAAGAAAAGAATTTAGTGCTTAGCGCGCTTCTAACTACTAACCTCAAAAACATGCAACAAAATTTCTGCGCGCAACCACTTGATTTGAGCGCTGCTAAGCTTTTGCTCTACTTTTAACAAACCCTTCCTCCTCCTACACTCACCGACTAAACATCTTCGCACTTGACCAAACACAATTACAGCAATTTCAGTTTAAATGGTGTTTGCACTTAAGTTCACTACAGACCCCCCACCCTAGAAAATCCCTGCAGCAACCAACCCTTTTCATTGCTATTTGGCATGTTTAGTGTGATGTGCTGTGGTCTACAGTGTTAGGCTAACAACATATTTGACAATGACTTGCTCGATTATATGTAGAATTTTAGTTTTCTTCTTTTTTTTTATTCTAAGTATTTTAGTCATAGAGTAAATGGGTATATTAGATGAGTGCGAGGGTATGTAACAGCTTAAATGAAAATACAAGAAATTTTGATTATGTTTAAAAGTTAGACATTTCGTCTTTCTGTCATGAAATAGTCAAATATAGACATGCCCGTCCGTCTGACTGTCTATAAAAAAATCTTGCAGACCTAGATCGTATCCAGCTGCCCTCGAAAGGGGGCTGACTTTTTTGGTTAGTAATCTAAAGTCCTAAAGACCATTAGAACCCATTAGAACTAATTGAAGCCACTAATTTAGTCCAACAAAAATATTTTTTTATAAAACAAATAAATTATATGAAAGTGCAAGAACACGTAGAAAAATATATTTTTTGATGTACTTTTTAAAATCTAGGTGGGGGAATGGGGCATTGCGCCCCCCTGCATACGACCTTGTTGAAGACTATACGATATAGAGTCTGCAAGTATGAATATTTATATTCTCTTATTCATTCTTCAGATTTCTTTTATTCAATGAACAAGCTAACCCCTCTCCCCCTTGGGTTGATTAACCATTTACCATGCAAACCTACTCCTCCTCATTTTGAGTTTTGTTATGAAATACCAATGTCGTAGACGAAACCACACGACTGCAGCTTTCATTCTTGTTTCTTTATTAAATAGTTGAGCTTACAAACGAAAGAATCGAATTGAATTTCTGTCCACGAAAATTAAGAACCGGTTCTGTAGGATTCTCTGGATGTGAAAACCGGACGTATCGCAGGTGGCGTGCATTGGATGGACTCTCCTGGATTAGCCAAGGATGAGACCAAGCAATGCTTTGAACTAAATTCCAAAGAAGACCATCTATTGATTAAGTGTTAGCGAATAGAGAACCTCCGACAATCAGTGGGTATGTCGGTCCAACATTAGAAAGGCACTTGACTTGTTGTGTTTTCCAAAAATTATCTTAAATCCTGAGCTCACCGACTGTTCTTTATCTATATTTCATATTTTTCAAAATCTGTCACCCATAAGTTTAGGGCGCAAAGTTATCAGTGCTCATTGGATTTCATGTTTACAGCCGGGATTAACGATTGGTCAGTATTTGAACGAATCTATGCCGATAAATCAGTTTCTCGGGATGTATGGATGAACCTTAGTATCGTGGTATCACATTTCATACTAATTCGAAACAACAATATATATGCATATTGGAGCCACATCACAAATTGCGTACAGATTTGAGTCCAAGCTCTTAACTGAAGAAAGTGGATCTTCCAAAGGAAAAGAGAAAGATGCCGAAACATTCGTGAGCAGTACGGCGCTCCTTTCCTCACAGAGGTATTGGCAACTTGAAGCAAAAATCTTGACAGTGGTGCAAATGTACGACGACCACAAAGCACTGCAAAAAAAAAAAAAATTGTTTGGAATCGCTTTACCCAAAAAGCCGAGTGATTTAGAGCACCTACTACAGCGTGTAGTAGGTAGCGATACTTGCAGAAGAAGAAGGTGCTATATTATAGTGCGCAACTCATAGCAGAGGAAGCAAGAATCGATACTTCGAAAAAAAAAGACTGCGTCGAGATCTACTAAGGTCTCTAAGGAGGAAGCTAAGATTCACCAAATTGCTTAAGTATCAAATAAAATCAAAAAGAATGTGGCAAGCTGCGCGAACTGGATCAAGTGTACTAGGGTGTCGGTGTTATTACAGTAGAAGCCTGATCTATGCTGTCATGAAAGGATATGCATGGACTCTCTTATCATTGATGATGAGCTTACTAGACAGTTGAAAAGAAGATAGTCCTCACTCTTGAAACTCCATGCACTCCATTATAGGCTGTGTTCCATAATCTTTTAACAAACAGTGTTGACGAGACCCCTAGCATGCACATCATCTCAATGAAGAGGTGGAGAGTAGCCTTAAGATCGCTAAGATATGTTGAAAATGCAGAACTGCAGAATTCATAGAAGATTATGTTGAGCGCTACGCTTGAAGGACGATGCAAATAGTAGACTACTCACGACAGAAATTCTCTCTCTCTCTCTCTTTTTCTCTCCTTATTTTTCGCCCGCCAAACGAGTGGCGATAGAATGATGATAGAATTTATTTCATTAATATTTCTTACTCTGTATTTGTTGGCTGCTTTTTCTTATCATGTATCAAATTCATTTAAGAGGTGAATAGAAAATAATTATGTAGAAAAATGTATCTACCCGAGTACTATCTAACAATATATTTATGTTGTGTGCAGCGTATAAAATAGTCCAGCATACACTACTGCTCTTCTACGTTTTTTATAGCTTGTTGTTTTTCTTTTTATGCTAGCTGCCTAAAAACGAGCAAAATTTAGTATTAGACGTCGATGACAACAACGGCAGTGGCAGTGGCAATGATGATGATGATGATGATGACTACGACGTTGTTGAATGATGAAAAAAAGCGCACTCAGCTTAAAAATTTTGTTGACGTTGATGGCCGGCAAGCGATAACAACAAGTTGAGCAAAAAAAAAAAAAAAAAAAGTTACTTTTCTTATTTGTTGTTGTTGTTTTGTTAAAAAATGTGCCAACCACTACAGTACAACAACAACAACAACTATTACTAACTACATATACGAGTATATCGAGTATAGAGGAACCACAGTCGCGCTGTGGCATCATGGCCGCTTGACTTCAATGATGTTCTTCCGTTTGCATGTCCATACACATCCGCTTCACTTCGATTCCATTTGTTCGTCCTGTTGAATGTCCTTCATACTGTCTGTCTGTCTGTCTGTCTGTCTGCCATTTGCTCGTCAACTTGAAAAACTCATCAACATTCAACGTTATTGTCACTGAAAAATACACACAATTATCGTTACAAATTGCTGTTAACTCTCACTCGCCGTTGAGACTATGCATACTCGTACTTCCTTGTACGTAGAAACTTCCTTTACCGCTTCGTTTGGTTTTGCCTTCGTCATCTGGTTTTCGGTGTCATTCGAAAGTGTTATTGAAAGTGATTCAGTCAGTTCAGCTTGTGGCGATAGATAGCAAACTCAAGCTGAGTGCGCTTCGAAGAAAAGTAAAGCAAAAGGGTAAAAAGAAGAAAAATGAGGAGACAACAAAAAAAAAAAAAAAAATGTGTAAAAAGAGGCAAATGGAAAATATATATGCCGGAAGTTGCCTCAAAGCCATTGGCGTTCACATTTTTTCCTCACAGGCTCAAAAGACTGACTGACTGACTGACTGCTGCATGACTTGGGCTTAGTGTGCACTTGTTTATCGGAAATAGATACAGATATCGCATAGACATATAGACATATAGACAACGCTGTCGTCAACAACAACGTTGTCATATCTGCATTTTTGCATAATAATGTGTCTTCGCTTCATAACCGGAACTTGCTTTGCTGTTGCTTTAAGCTGCATTTCTATTCAATTAGAACACATAATTTTTTCGTCTGCTTATTTTCAAGTCTCGAAAAACACATTTCGTGCAGTTCATATCGGTGTAAAATAAAAATTAAATGCTAGGTGCACCCTAATGAGTTCATTTCAGTTTACGAGCTGCAGCACAACTATTATGGCATTTTGCTTTAGGTTTGTTTATACCCTGCAGTCATTGTGACAAAGTGTTTGTTAAATTTTAGCAAGTGCATGTAGTCATAAAGAATTTAATAAGTTAATTGATTTTTATTATTTTATTGCAGCGAGTTCATTAATTCAGCTCTTCTCATAATCGTTATAGAGTAACAAATATTTTTATGATTTAATAAATTGCCATAAAATATGTCTAAAGCGTACTACATAGTCCTGCACACTCAAATGCAGCAATATTTTTTGTTTCTTTATTTTTTTTTTTTTTTTTGCCTTACTTCACTTTACTTGCAACTAATTTGCATTTCATTAGTTCGCTGTTGTAAAGTGAATTTGTTGGCTGATATTTTGCTGCTGCTGCATGCAATTTTGTTGCGTATTTCAAAGTGTTTTTCGAGATCGTAAACAACTCCTTCGTTAGCTAGTTGCAAGTTCACAGCAACGCGAATGGGAAATTTATGCTGAATGAAGTGTAAGTTGCTATTTGTAAAGTTGCAGCTTGATTTCGCTTAATTCAATTTATAGTTTAATCAAATCTCAGTTAAAGTGTTGCAGGAGAGATTTGTAGAATATTTTTTATTAAACACATTTCCTTGTAGTATTTAAAATTCAGTAAGTTGTCAATACATGGGGCGCTTTAAAAAGAAGTCAATAGCGCTTTTTAATTCATTTTTTTTTTTTTTTTTTTAAATTCAATGAGGGGTAAAATTTTATAGTACACTAGGATTTCTTCATTGTTTCAAACAGCAGTAATTGGTAATGTATAACAATTATCCAACATGGAAAATCTCTTTTGATTAAAAAATAATACACTTGGGTAATATTTCTTGACATTAAGGGAGATTTGCTTTCAATAAAAGATTGTAGCACTTAGCGCATCAACGCTTTTTAGATTCTTCAATAGAGCTACATCTTAAGGCGGGCTTATCTCTCCTTTCTACTTATTAGAGTAATGTTGCTTAGGTATAAAACCAGCCGACACAGAGATATGTTGGTAGTCCCTACTAAGAAATGATTCCTGCTCTTTTTGCATACAAGGAAATTCTATAGTTCTAGAGGTTGCCTCATTTTCTTGGATTTGGTACTCATCAGTAAGCTGAATTGAAATTTTTTATATCAAAATTCGAATGAAAAAAGCGACTATCGCTCTTAATTCGTTAGAATTAAATTAGAACATATGCTCAAAAATAGTTCACTGCGTATAGTCTGCTAATGTTAGAAATTTTCTTACATATATGGCGGAACCATAAGTAAAAAAAAGATAGTACCACCGAACATGGCAAAGATGATACTCTTGACACATATACTTTCGCTAGACATGATATGAAAAAAACCAAACAACTGCTGCTGCTTTCAGAATAAAAGAGGTCGAGTGCAGGTAGATGGATTTGGCTGGTCACTGAACAATACTCACAGCAAAACCGTTTCTACTTGCAATAAATGACTGTTCTAACTCCATAAAACAGATTAGCCATCTTTCAGTAGGTCTGGTTCTTCGAAAACCCAAGATGCAAACAGTAGATTTCTGATAGTTCAAAGCTAAATAATCAGGTTGGTGCAGAATTTTTTTTTATGAACCAGTGACCTAAAATGTGCTGTATAAATCTTAGTATTCTCCAAGTATTTATCTTCCTTAACTCCTCTTCGCTAATGAATGAATTAGTTTTCCAGCAATTTAAGTCTTCTTCTAGCTTATATGTCTAAGTCTCTAAGGTCTCTTCCACATGGTCAAAGAATCTGCACTCAAAGGAATAATGTACCTCCATATGACAAACGACAGTTATCTGTTAGCATTCCTGTCAGTATTCTTATTTGACTTTTATCTTGTTGGAACATGGTTTTTGCTCCGCTCGAGTAGTTTCCTAACTAGTTGCCCTACTTCTTCGTTTCGTGTCAAAATAGCTCTGATTGCCGCTCCACCTTTAGGAAACATATCAGGCTCTTCATTTTTGTGGAATGTTGTTGTGTCTTGGTACACACAGGTGTGGCCAATGGTTTAACCTCAATTTGAGCGAGTTTGATTTGAGTTATTTTAAAGAATCCTGGTTATCCGATAGAATAGCCAAATCATAATTCAATTAGATTCTACACACCTTATTATGAGGCACAAAGCAACCACAGCTTTATCTACAAAAAACAAGTAAGAAAATCACAGTCGGGCGTAAACGACTGTAAGAGGCCCTGTACCAGTTCAGGTAGCCTAACAAACACATTAATTGTTCCCCTAGCTTATGACCAAACACATGACCACTTCTCACTGCACGACTAAGTGCCTTTTAAAACATTTTTTTATGTATGAATCGAAAGGGGGGTCGCTCAAATTCAATTGCTTATAAAATCGTCATTTATTATCCGATTTTGATGAACTTTTTGGATTTTGGCTAAGAAGGACGATATCTCTATACTGACATACTTAGTTTTTTTTGTGCCGAAGAAATTTTTAGCCTTGGGGGTGATATTTTGTGGATGTTGGGGGGGGGGGGGGTGGGTTGTGGGTTTGTGGGGTTTCGAGGGGCAAGTTTTTAAAATAAACTTGTGAAATTCCGGAGCAGTGCTAGTCGAATGCAAAAAACACGAAGTCTCTATCTATTACCGTTTCCGAGATCCTATCGTTCACACAGACGGACGGACGGTCATGGCTTTATCGACTCCTCTATCACTCCTGACCATAATTTGGGGGGTCTCCGTCAATTATTTCTACCTGTTACATACATTTGCACAAAACCAATAGGCTCTTGTACCTTCGGTACAGGGCCTAAAAATTCCAGCATTTCATTCCGGGATCTTCCATACCTAGATCTGTCCCGTTTCGCTCAGAAATCCCTTTGCATATCTCTTGATAATGTGTAGCTTTAGAATATATGCTCTCTCGTCCAGGCTTTCTTGTCAAATCAATTAATATAAAAGTTAGACTCAAATATTTTCGTACTTGTGCAGCCTGTATCCAGCTAGAGAGACGATTCTGTTACAACTCTGAGGTAGTCTTGCTTCCATTTTCCTGAAATTTCCGATGTGTCTCCTTAGTTTCAAGTTGAATTTCGAGAGGAATTGGGTTTTAAATTTAAAACTGATTTCTATGGTCTATACACCGCTAGTCGAAGGGAGTTTAATTCCTTATTGACTGTGACTTGGAATGCCATTTCTACCGATGCGACTATGCCGTATACCAGCATTGGTTTTACCATCAGCCTTAGTACACTTTAGTTTTTCTTATTGTTTTGCTATTGTAGATATTTAACAGTGTTACTAAGTTGCACTGCTATCCCCTGAATTTTATTTCTTTCATTCCGGAGATTTTATGATTCCAGATAAATGGTACAGTGACTGTTTTGACAAGGCTTATAGTTAGACTCGAGTCTTATGTATGTAATTTTGAGTCTACGCTGGCATAGCTGGCAGCCAGTTGGATATCTCATCCTTGCAGTTTCAACCCTTCTTTGTGTCTGTACTGCATGCTTCGGAAGGGTAAGCGCTTTGTTTGCCTTCTTTATGGCCGACTGTTGTGCAACAGTATTGTCGTTCAGAGAACTCTGTAAGGTGTCCCATTTACGTTCTCACTACTCAATCGCTATCCCTAAGAATTGTCTACACCCAGCGGATTTCTAGAAATTTTTGCGAACGAGTTATTCACATTAGGAATAATCATGGAAGTTAACTTAATCCAAGTGCAATGGCCAAGCCTCATTCCGGAGGAACCACCTACATGTATCATCATGGTATCCTTTTCGCCAGGTAAGTATGCTTTAGTGAACATATCATCAAACTACGCATGAACTGCTTGTGTATTATAAGACATGAATGTTAAATTAGATATATTGCCTACTTTTAGCTAGCTAAGCAATTTGTTGCAAGTTTACAGTGTCGAGTGTGTACTCATGCTAAAAATTTTAGATATAACTGAATTGGAAGGCAACTCGCTGGTCTGTTATTCGCTGTGATAACGAGAGAGCAAAAATTTCGGGTCTATGACGTCACATGGTCAGTTGTCTGTTTATGTTAGGCAGATGTGCTGCATATAATGAAGCTAATAAGACAAATTTTTTCTTATCAATGGAAAACTTGTCAAGGCCGATATTATTACTGATCTTCTAGAGATTGCATCGGGAGATATATTTATATCGCAAAAGGTCAACATTAAATAGTTACTAAATGAGAAAGACAAAAAGTGCAAATGGTTCTCTTCTAACACGGTTGCGCAGCCCATAACTAGAGTTGCAAGTGTAGGCCCAAATATAATTTTCATGTATGGCAAAGACTTTGATGAATGAGTTGGTACGGCTATTAGAACTATAAAAAAATTAATTAAATTGAATATAATTTAAAAAAATATAACAAATGTTGCAGGTTACTGCACCGAATATATCACTTATTGCAGACATAGCAATTTGTGCAGCAAATTTTTCTACGATTCAAACGAAAATTTCGTTAAATTGTTCAGAATATATATATATATACTATAGTACATATGTATGTACCAGCATTAATACTTTGCCATACACAGAGTCAGCCAACGTTTTGTCAAGTTATCAAATACTGAAATCGATTTAGTCAACAGCACGGAACGAAACAATGCCAACAAATGAGCGTACAAACAAGCGATAGAATGAATGAATAAATGAATCAATGACTGAGCGATTCAACTGCACACATAAATACAAACAATTACATGTTCAATGTTATCTTGATTTCGTTGCAGCAAACTGCGCTATACTATATATATATATTCTATATACTATTTACTTAGAATCCGAGGGTTAAATAAAATAAAATAAAATAAAATAAAAAAAACAGGAAAGGCAAAATACATGCCAGCTAACAAGCAACACCACTAACAGCCAGGACAACGACTGATAGCCTTGTACAAAAGCTGCAAAAGCTTGAAACGATTTACATTTCATTTGAAATCTTTTTCGAAACTCTTGCTATTAATTTTACACTTGTCAACTTTCTGATAACAAAAATAAAATAAAATAAAATAAAAAAAAAATGGCAAAAATAAATTGCATTAAAATGAAAAACGCAGCAAATGCTTTTCAGCTGCATGCAGAGTCTATATAAATATTTGTTCTTCATAAAAGACAAAAAAAAAAAAGAACAAAAATAGTTTTTATTCATTTGCAGGCACAACGCTGCGTATGCATAATCTCTGAAAAATGCGCGTGCAGTCGTCGAGACAGACAGACAGACAGACAGTCAGACAATGACATAAAATCGACAGCAGCATATCAACCAGCAGATATATATGTATTTAAAATATAAAAAAAAAAAAGATAAATTCAGATACACTGCAAGTTTTATATAGACAACATCATGCATCAGGTGTGCAGCATGCGTCGTGACATATGCAAATGCGAAATGCTTCAATAGCGTAAAAAGCGAAAAACCAGAAAACAAAAACTGAAAGAAAAAAAAACCGAGTCACTGCAAACAAATGTTGCACAATGAAGCCTTAAACAAATGAAATTTATTTTAAATTTAATTAAACATGCATTACGACAACGACTGCAAGGACTGCAAGGACAACGCCTTGTTTGCACAGCTTAGTTTTTACATACAATACATTAATTTTTTTTGTTTGCTTATTCTCATTTAATGTTATTTATTATGCAGTGTGTAAATGCTGTGCATTGTATATTAATTTTGGCAGAAAGTTTGTAACAAGCTGCATTGGAATGCACATAAAATGTATTTTTGAGCTTAGTTGCTTCATGTCATGTTTGTTGGTCCTTCAGTCTGTCCAATTGGAAAACTGCCTAAGTGAAAATTTCTCTAAGTTAGGCAACAAAATGCAAGATATTAGATGCTCTCTACGCCGTACTGTTACAAGCTGATATTCAATAACTTGAGTAGCTCTTGATTTTAAGTCATTGTTTGACAGTTGTTAGATTTTTTATACCCTCTAGAAAAGTGTAAAAGGGTATATTAAGTTTGTGCAAATGTATGTAATAAGCAGAAGCATGCGAGAAAGACCACATAAAAAATATATATATTCTTGATCAGCAACAAAAGTCGCGTCAATATAACTATGTCCGTCTGTCCGGCAGTTTGGCTGTCTGTATAAACAATCATAACTTGAATACTATAATAGATTGAGCCTTCAAGTTTGCTTTTAAATTCTTCTCATATCTTCTTCAGTTAATTTGCGCCAATTTTCTTGACACCTACCATACAAACCGAACTCTTATTATGACAAAATGCTTATAGATGTTGTTAATTAAGACGAAATATATGGTGTAGGAGATTTAATATCAAATAAAAAATTGAGTCATACAATACAGTCATACGATGATTCAAAAATTAAACTATCTAGGTTCGAATTCTAAGAAGAGATAGGGAGAGAAAGAGGGGAGAGTGAAAAAAAGAAACAGATAAAAGAATGTTACAACCTATGGTTTATGCCTGAGGGAAGCCTAATATTGGTGTTCTTATGCCTTCGGTCACTCAATGATACTCAAACTACAAGAGTTCTTTCTATCAAAGCTTGGCATCTCTTCCGGTCATTCAATGATATTCGAACTACAAGAGTTCTTTCTATCAAAGCTGAAGGCTTGAAGCTTGGCATCTCTTCCGGTCACTCAATAATATTCGAACTACAAGAGTTCTTTCTATCAAAGCTGAAGGCTTGAAGCTTGGCATCTCTTCCATGGAACTAGTAATCAGAAAATCTTTCACTCTATCCGACCATATTACCGTCTTCCAAGTGGATGTGTTAAGGACCTAGAAGGCTTTCTCAGATTAACATTTTCTCGGATAGCCAAGTAGCACTCAAATGAATGCCGCAGAACTTTCAATGAGTTGACTGAGCACAAGGGAATCCTTTTCGTCTAAGTAATAGAGCACTAGAATATTCTATGTAATTAGGAAACTGACAAGCTGGCCGAAGAGATTACCACTGCCAACCATATGCAACCTTCACAAATCACCATCATAGATGGGACAACACACACAGTAAAACTTATAAAACATCGAGGCTTACTTGTGCCAAGTACAATCGAAAGCATACAAATTAAGCCAGAAAAGCATAGAAAAGATTAGACTAGGGTAGGAACGCTAACCTTATGGGTTATCACGTATAACTTTTGCAGAAGTAGATGTCATGATTAAGTGGAAGAAGGAATGACCGAAGAGTAAGAAACGGTGTACAATTTTCTTATTATAACATTATGCGCCTTACAGTTGGAGGTCACCTTGCATTACTTCTTAGATAAACTTTGTAAACGAAATCAAATAAACTTAATATTTCTTGGGAAACACCAATTCATTTTAAGGCGTGAGTGAGATCATATGGTATCACAATGCGCCTTATACAATTTACTGAGCATAGCAACCTTTTTTTTTTTTTGAGTTATAAAAAATTAAAGTTTATTGAATCAATTCACATTGAATTCCTACAATAAATATTTCTGCACCATTAAGTAAATAAAACTCGCCTACTCCTTAGAGAGTAATCTGTATAATGGCCTAAGCCTTCAACGACCTCTGGATAATGACGCTGTGAAGACAAAATGCCTCCTTAGCCTCTTGATCGACATCCTATTTGTAGTGAGTAGTGAGTCTTTCGCTATTCCGACTTGTGTGCCGGGCAATTTGTTCCAAAATTTTCTTCACGCGGAGGGAGGGCTTTGTATTGCATCACCTGTATGCTTTTTCGCTGTGTTTTAGTAAAAATACCCAATAGCTGCACTACATACCTCCAGATGGGAGCAACGGCAAATGTGTAGACAGCTCTTTTGCAGTGGAGAACCAGATTGCTTCGTCTGTTTACTAGCCAGTAGAGCTGCCTCAGTCTGAAGCGACAACGGGTGACCATGAAGGTCAACTTTTTGTCCCGCGTCAGTCGAAGGTATCTAAACTTATTTGCATGCGTGAGGAAGGCGCTGATCAGCCAGACATTGGGAGGAAGCACACCGCATCATACTCTTATTCAAAATTGTACAGAATCGCAACCTCATTTGCATATGATGCCAGCAGCATTTTTTCCGGTGCCATTATGTCTACACAAGTCTCAGGGAGATCGGCTGTAAACAACGAGTACAGAAGCGTAGCCAGCACGCTTGCTTGGAGTACAACAGATTTTACAATATGCATGTTGGACAGCTTATCTTGCACTTTCACCTGGAAGCGGTGTTTCTACAGATAAAATGGGCTCATCAGAAAAAAGGGTGCTAGGAGTAGCGCCATAATCTTAGCCAGGAATCCGGCATGCCACACTCAAACGAAGGCTTCCTGCATATCGAAAAATAGCCCATTGCAGTACTCCTTGTCATCGAACAGCTTCAAGATAGGGTTCACCACATTGTAGATTTGCTCTATTGTGTCATGACCATATCTAAAGCTGAATTGGTGGTCAGGCAGAACTCTTTGATAGCCTATCAGCTCAGTAACTCTCGATGTAAAATGTCAACACAACCTTACCTAAGAAGGAGAGTCAAACTAAGAGTGCTTGAGCTAACTAAAATGCGATTAAACCTTCCCCTAAAGTGCATTCAGTAATCACCCCATCAGCACCATTCCAAAAACAGGCAAGCACAAAAAAACGTCGCTTTTTTTCACCAATTGGTGATATTCTCCCAAATACTTGAAACTGAAACCATTGGAGCACCACTACATCGGTTGGTGTAGCGAGTATTGAAGACCTTCAAGTACAAACTTACAACACAATCTGGTTTACTGGCTTATACTACAAGTAGAAACTCCTCTGTAAGATGCAGAGAAAATGAATTCCATTTAAATGTCTTCAAAGGAGATACTCCCAAGACTACGTCTCGAGCAATTGTTGCGGTGCTTCAAGGTGTTCTACAACACCTGTAGAACGCAGTCGGTCTATGTCTACGAATTAGTAATCGACAAATTTTTCCAACTCACAGTCACCCTCGGGATAGGAAAGTGTCATAATACCAAACTTAATGACTTGACTTCCATCTTGGGTAGGCGCTAGACGACCCGCGAAGCTAGACAACTAAAAGCTGAAGTTGCCATTTTGGGCTTTTGGTTGTTTATTTAAATTTAAACCTACACAAGAAGACTTTACTGTACAAGTTCCTATGATATTCTGCACTGAGAAGTGAAACATGTTTCCAACATTGACATCTTCATAATGTTCCAGAAAAAATTTCTGATGATGAGCTGCAACCACATGGCTTAAACTAAACTTCGTCAGGTACACGTGTTGGATATGCGCTGTTATTGATCAATCCCAAAAAATTATTATAGCGCTTTAAGATATTAAGGGTTCTATGCTGACTAGGCAGTGTCTAGATTTTTCTTCTTTAATTAAGCAATTTGGAGTGAAGTAGTGGCGAGTATTGAAAACATGTCTTTTGAGTTCAAATGGTTAGATTAATAGAGAGAAAATCTTCTCGGTTACTTTAATAAGCCTGAGATGCACTTTCATACAAAATTTTTAGAGATTCGTACATGCTCCGCTAATAACTTGAACTGTCTGTTTGGCTCTACCTGTAAAAAAAAATAGCTTCTACTTTCGATTTTATATAGCTTTGCTCTGAAATCAATCTGATACTCCTTATAGAAGATACTTTAGCCTCCAAAAACTTCAAATTATAAGCAACGTTCTATGAGAGAGGTTTCAATATGCTTTTCCTGCCAGCTTATTGGCTATGTTGAGACATCTAAAGCATTCATTTTATTTTTAATGCTTATGAAGAGTGTTAAAACTTCGTTTCGACCAAACAATAAATCTCCTTCCATTTTAAATGCGTTTTAATGTTTGCAAAATTTATTTATGCAAACAATTCAACAATTCTTTTTCTGTACTCGTTCTCGTACACTTTCTCCCCATGCTGTCAATTTATTTGTTGTCAAAACTTTTTATAACTTTAATTACTTTAGTGTTTTTCGGGTTAAATTTATTAGCCAAATAAATAAATGCACAGACATAAACACAAACACACACACACACACACACACATATATATATACACACACACAGCCAAATGCGTTAGTCGTTTGGCATTTAGTCGCAAATGTCAATAGTCATCTGCTTGAATCCCAGCGAGTACGAGTATGTTTAAATGTGTATTTACTTTGGCACATAAATTAATTATGCACGAAAATTTATTAATTGTCAAAAACGAATTGACATCAGCAACAGCAACTGCAACAACAGCAACAACAATTGCTAATAGCAATAATAAAATCAATTATGCGCAAAGTCAATTTTGCTTGACAAATAGAATTTGTAATGAATGCAATTACGTATGTACATATGCAATTACTTGTGACTTAGTCTTTTGTAAAATATATATATGTATGTATATATGTACTATATAGCATATATATATCTCCATATACGAGCATAACAATTGAGTTCTTTTGTATTGTATTGGAAATTAAATTGTTTCAATAGATTTAAATTGCCTGAGTTGCATAAGTCATGCGAAAAAAGTGAAACTTCAAATTGATTTAATGGCTTAATGCAATTTATGCAAAATTTTGATATCTGGCTTGTTATGCCACAAATATGCTTTTAGTTTTTCGAAACAATGTAGTTTAATGGAATTTATTTCAATAATGAAAACAGTTAAACTATTTGGTTTTGCTAAAAAATGGTTAAGAAATTAAAAAAATTATAAGAACGCTGCAGTCAAGTGTGCTCGACTATGCTGTAGACTATGGACTCTGTATGAGCCCTACATTTCTGCGCCTCAGTCGTCTGATTGGATGGTAACTCGGAAGTACCCGAGTCAGCCTATTAACATGGCTACTTAATCGGTTGTTACACCTGCTAGTGTATCTTGAGATTTCACTCTCTACCGTCTCAATCTGTAGATCTCTGTGTAGGCTGGAGTTGCGTACAAACCACGGGCATCCCGTGATTGCACGCAGTGCCTTATTTTGCAAAACCTTGATTCGTTTTCGGTGACTTTTTGCAGCAATGCCCCAGGTTTGTATACGGCACTTTTGCATTTTAATGGAAGCCTACTTCGCCTGTTCAGCATCCAATACATCTGAGCTTGCCTCACTCGACATCGGAAGACGAGCTTCTGTCTAATGTTAAACCCAGATACCCTTTACTTCATTTGCTTGGGTTAGGAAGGTATTGCTGAAACGAAGTGCGGGTGGTGTTCTCCTTCTAAGCATGAAGCAAACATTTATGCATTTGGTTGGGTTAAGCTTAATGTTCCACTGTTTAGCCCACGTTTCCACAGCATCGACGTAAGTCTGCACATAATCTGCTGCGTCATGCTCACAAGCGGAGTTATATAGCATAGCCACATCGTCAGCATTGGATGCCAGCAGTATCTTTTCTGGTGCTAGATCAACTGGCGTCGGGAGTTTGGCTGTAAAAAGCGAGTATAGCTAGGACGCTTCCTTGCGGAACACCAGTGTTAACGGGGTGTGTTGTGCAGAGTTTATTGCGTACTTTTACGTGGAAGCACCGATCAGCCAAATATGATCGCAACATCATATGCCGGCAGAAGCGTCTTAAGTTTCGCTAACAATCCATCATGCCACACTCTGTCAAATGCCTCCTGCATATCTATAAAAATACCGTTGCAGTACTCTTTATCATCGAATGCACCTGCTCCACTGTGCCGTGACCCACACGAAACCCAAACTGGTGTTTCGGCAATGCCTCGCTGTAACATTCCAGTTCCGTCACTCTTGTCACGAATAGTCTTTCTCATACCTTCGACAAAGAAGGCAGGATAAGAGTTCAGCTGAACCTCTGGCTTGCCAGGCTTATGAATCATTGAAATCCTTGCCATTTTCCACATAGCCGGAAACTGCTGTAGTTTCAGCATCGCGTTATATATTCTATGGCATATACGGTCGTGTCCCGGAGCCTTGTTAGCAGGAAATTTCTTTATCACTGATATTACCTCAGCAGAATGCACTTCCCTAATGGAAAAAATCAAGCTGTAGTGGAGTCTCCAGTGATCGCTGCATGTCAACAACTTGGTCATCATCTGCTAGCTCAAATGGGCTGAACCTGTTTTATAGGTGCGTCGCAAATATGTTGGCCTGCTCGCTATCCGACTTAGCCAACTCACCGCTGGGGGCTAAAACAGGGACTTGCCTTACCACATGCCTTTTTGTAGCCCTTGTCGCCTTGTTCGCGTCATCGGTGTTGTCCATAGTTTGGAGTCTGGCTTCAAAAAAGGCTGATTTCTTAGAGTGAAGCATCTCCTTCAAAAAGTTAGTTGCTCTGCAACATGCCGACTTGTCCATGGGGTGTTGAGTCCTAATAAATCTTCTTCTTAATCTTCTTTTCACTTGGAGAAGTTCACTGGTAGCTTCATCAAGACGAAAACAGGAGAATTGATGCCGTGGCTCAGGTTCAGATGGGCTAGCGAAAGCTGCTGACTATTCCAACAGCGTGACTATTTCAACAGCGTCATCAATATCCTCTGCGGAGGTCAGCTCAGTATCAGCGTGCACTACATTATTTAGATGCAGTTGAAACAATCCAACTTTAGAGTTCCTCGACAAAAGTCGTCCTTCTTTTATTATGTCAGTTGGCCTCACATTTATTTTAAAAACGAGTGCCAAGTGATCAGAAGGTCTTCGATGCTCATGAGCTGGCCAGGAATTCCGCAATACATGGCGGTGTCTAGGCACGAGGCACTACCACCACGTCTGGTTGGGTGCCGAGTCGGTGATTCAGTGGCCAATATTTCCAAATAAGTTGAGCTCAGAAAATAAGCAAGCCTCCTGCCTCGTCGATTCGCACCGCCCATTTATTCAACGGATAACATTTCTCCCAATTTCTCCCTCATATACTTTCCAAAGTCTATGAATGTAGGTGTTAAGTGATTAATGTAATGTTAAATGATTTTTTTTCTTTAGGTCCTCTTTATTCAATATATTATAGCATCAGCACTATCACAAAAAATATCTGAAACAAAACATATTATTATATATAGTAAGTGGTAGGTGACATAGCCAAGCATAGCTGAATATAGTGTTGTGGCCACTAGAAAGTGCCGCTCCCATACAAAACGAATCAAAGAAATTTAATTAAATTCATAATAAAGCAGTTCATATTAATTGGCTTGCCACATTTTTTAAAATATATGAATAACTTATAAAACCACGCTCGAAAATTATCGATGTTCTGCGAAGCTATGAAAAAAAAAAAAAAACACTCTGTCAAAGCATAAATTCGCAAAATATTCTTAATTGACATTCTTTGTGCGCTATTTTCGACGCCAGTTTAGAAACCGCAACAGCAGCACTTCTTCAGTCAGTCCGTCCGTCCGTCCGTCCGTTCGCTTCTAAGTTGTTAGCTGTTATGGGAAAACTCTTCGTTGACATGTAGTCGAAAAGCAAAATGCAAAAGCAGAGAACTGCAGTCAAGACGTGTTGAAAGTCACGACAAACAAGCCGGAAACCGCCAACATGTTCAATTAAAATGTTTTTCCCATGAAGCCTCAAAAGCATGCGCTACAACGTATATCCTTCACGCTTGTGCTGCAAGCATAATAGTGGTTTAAGCTATTTTCAGCGACTGCAATTACTCGTATCAATATCAAATAGCACGTTCTAATTATGAAATTTGTTGAATATTGTGTGTTGAGTTGATTCTGTCTGACGTCACGCGTTAAAAGCCAATTTTCCAGTGAAATTTTGAACGCTCATATAATTGGCATATTGTTCTCAAGGCATCGACTATTTTTGACGACTGCAAAAGCGACAAAAGAAAAAGAAAAAAAAAAATAGGTGTTCGATTGCCACAAAATTTAATTATCACACACACACAGACACACACACACACCCACATAGATACTGTTGCACTGTTGTCCAACCTTGTAAATAATAGCTTCCTTATTCACTTACAATTGTATGTATATGTTGCCCAGCAGCTGTGAGCTGTGTATGTCCTTTTTGCCTTTTTCGTGCATTTTCTGTGTCAATTGTCAACGTCAATGCAGTCAATGAATGCATTCGTTCATTTGCTCACTCGGTTTGGTTTGGTTTGGTTCGATGGTTGGTTGGTTGGTTGGCTGACTGGTTGGTTAGTTAGTTACATCCTTGTTACATACAACTGCATCGATATGTCAGTCTATGTGTACTTCTGTCTGCCTATCTCACGCTTGGTTACTTGCTTCGATGCCTCTCGACATTTGGTTTTAACTTTTATTTTTTTTTTTTGCCTTGGTCTTTGCCATACTGGCCCCTTTTTTTGTGCATTGGTATACAGTAGTTCAGCGTAGTACAGAGAGTACATTGCATTTCTTGCCATTTTATGCCTTTGTGGTTAGCACGTCCCTTTTTTTTTTTTTTTTGTGTGTGGGTTTGTCAATTTTCGTAGTAACAGCAGCAGCAGCAGCAGCTGGTCGAACAACTTTCCATAGTAAGTTTATTTATGCGAAAAAGCTGACATTAAAATTTCAACTCTCAATGCATAAGATTAAGCAGGCAAGCAAGCAGCAGGCAGGCAGCTGTTTTTGTCCATTCACACTTTTAATGAAATTTTCAGACAGCCTAATTAAGAAGGATTGGCTCAACATTGTACAAGTATAATTAAAAGACGTTCATTAAGAAACCTTTTCGAAAAGTTTACGTATGCCAAACAGTATTAAGGTAGCTGCGTAGGCGCATATACTCGTAGTTGTTTAATAGAATCAAAGAGCAACATTTAAAATAACAAGTAAGAAAATTACAGTCGGGCGTAAACGACTGCAAGAGGTCCTGTAGCAGTACATGACGCCTAACAAACACATTAAAAAATTTATCTAGCTTATGACCAAGCAAAGTGCAAAACAAAAAAGTACGAAACTATTAAGAAAAAGTGGTACTAACGGAAAATACTTTGCTCCTCCCAATTCTGACTTCACGAAAAGTTAGGACGGAAGTATCATAGATCGTTCAAATTCAATTGCTTATAAAATCGGCATTTATTATCCGATTTTGATGAATTTTTGGCTTAGAGGAACATTAGCTCTATGGGGAAGGGGTGGAACGTGCAAAATTTTAAAATAAACTTGTAAAATTCCGAAGAAGTTCTAGTCGAATGCAAAAAACACGAAGTCTCTATCTATTACTGTTTCCTAGATCCTTTCGTTCATACGAACGGACAGACGGACATATGTAGGTATATCAACTCCTCTATCACTCCTCACCATAATAGGGGTAACTTTGGGGGTCTCCGACCATTATTTCTACCTGTTACATATACATTTACACAAAACCAATAGGCTCTTGTGCCGTCGGGACTATTTTTCGGTTAAATAGAATTTTTAAAGAAATTTATTATAATTCGGAAAATATAATGCTTCATCGAATGATTACTACTTGACATTTCTTTATCATCAGTGAAACATTTAAACAGAAACTGAAATAATTTGTCAAAAACTCATCATACAGCCCCCCAAAAAAAAAATATAAATGCACAACTACAAGATTGAAATCAATAAACACGATCACAGCTAATTGAACTAATTGCTGTGACATATGTCATTGATATTGAACGATAAAGCAGATATGGGCGTGTGCTTTCGGCTATAAAAGTAAGCGAATTGTCAAATATTGAACTGAGTCTAAATTTCGTAATTAAGAACGTGTGTAACTTGGGCAAAGAACTCGAACTCGAACTCGAACGTAATATGAAAGGTAAGTGGTCAAGGTCAAGAGCAAACCTTTTTTGTAGGAAAAAAATAAATTTGACTTGTTTTTGCATTCGAACACAGCCACACTCCTTGCAATCGCGCTCAGCGTTTGCGTCTTGAACATACTCAATGCCGATGCAGCCGATCCCGAATGTAAATATCGTAAGATACGCGGACTCGCCATGCATTGGCCCAATCCGACTGACTGTGCACGCTACTATCGCTGTTCGGCGCGTAATATCAAGCGTGAAATAGTCTGTCCGGTAGGAAAGGTCTATAATGCTAAAAATGGTAGATGTGTAACCAAACGTCGCGGCGTCTGTAAGTTATCCATGGCAGCACCACTTGTCGGTGAGGACAATCAATGTGCCGATGTGGTCGATGGTGCCTATTTGGGTGAAACAGGCTATTGCCGACAGTTCTATATATGCAATGATAAAAAGGCCTATCCACAAGCATGTTCCAGTGGTAGTACTTTCAATGCTACACTGGCTGCTTGCGTACCGGATACAGATAATACCTGCTGGCAAAATAGTTGCATTGGCAAAACTGATGGACAATATTTGGCTGACAGTTCGTCCTGTACTTCATTTTATGTTTGTACAAAAGGTGAAGCCGTCTCTCAATCATGCAGTCTGGGTAGTTACTATAATAAAACGATAAATGCATGTGAACCGGATACCAATGGCAATCAATGCTGGGAGAATTTGTGTTTAACTAGCGAAGATGGTACATTTATACCGAACAGCGCAGTTTGTACAGATTACTATGTGTGCAATAATAAGAAGGCGGTGTCACAATCATGCCCGGATGATAGTTACTTTAATAAGTCATTGCTGGTCTGTGAACCAGGTGATTGTCCTGATGATACCACAACTACGGAGAGTCCTAGCAACACGGATAGCACAACAACTGAGATTCCTAGCAACACGGATAGCACAACAACTGAGTCTCCCAGCAACACGGATAGTACAACAACTGAGTGTCCTACCAACACGGATACCACAACTACAACTGAGTGCACTGGCGTAATAACTACAACCACTGAGTGTCCTGGAGTAATAACTACAACCACCGAATGTGCCACCACAACCACTGAGTGTCCAGAAGTGAAACCAACAACCACTGAGTGCCCTGAAGTGAAGCCAACAACAACTGAGTGTACTGAAGTGAAACCAACAACAACCACTGAGTGCCCTGAAGTGAAACCAACAACAACCACTGAATGTCCTGAAGTGAAACCAACAACCACTGAGTGTCCAGAAGTGAAACCAACAACAACCACTGAGTGCCCTGAAGTGAAACCAACAACAACCACTGAATGTCCTGAAGTGAAACCAACAACCACTGAGTGTCCGGACAACTAACTCCTAAAAATGAACCAAAACTATGACTGAGTGTCATTCATTCCCAACTCAGTATATCAACGCTTAGAATCGCTTTTAACCAGCTACCGACGAACTTCATTGCTGCTTGGGCCTTTGGCTAAATCGAAATAGTAAAATATCCTATTTCAGCAATTGTTTCATTTCAATAAAAGAAAATTATTTTAAATAAGCGAAACGTGCCTAAAAATATACAAAGTTGTTGTTATTCTTCATTGGGCGGTCGTTGGCGCCGAATTGTTTGCCAGGAGAAATGTAAAAAAAAAGAAAAACATGTCCTTTTGTAAATATTTTCTATAACGAATTCCGGCAATCATACACACACACACACACACACACACACGCACGCACGCACATTCACTTAAGTCAAGGCAGAGCAAAGTCCTATTTTATACGAGTTCATCGTGCAAATATGTACTAAGTAAATATGGCGGCCCGCTGCTTTTGGCCCATTTTGCGCTCGTAAGCATAAATAACAGCATCTGTTTAGACGTATCGACTGCGAGGCTGGCTGGCTGGCTGGCTTGCTTGGCTCATAGAAACGTAATTTGGCCAAATCAAACCCAACCCTTCATAGTTCAAAATGCTTCACTCAACATGACAACCTCAAACGTTTACCCATTCATTCATTCATTGACTGCAGCTGCGGAATTTTCGTTTCTTTACTTGGCAAAAAATTGCGCACATAAAATTTTTGTGTAACCGAAACAAATGTGTTTGTTTGTTTTTCATTTTCTGGCTTGGCTCAGCTCGGCTTGGACTGCGGATTGTCCAAAAATAAAAGCTTTGAAGTAGACGTAGAGCATATCTTTGACGATGATGTTGTTGGCAACATATGCCATCCTTAGCGCGAACCTAAGCCCTTTTTAAGTAGTTTTTAATAATGCGCAACAACACACGCGGAAAAAAAGGATAACCAAGGCGAGACAGTATGTGCCAGTTGAGCTGAGCAGAGCTGAGCGGAGTGACGCACATGTGGGCTGAGCTTTAAATGACTGCGACATCTTATTCAATCCGTTTAGAGTAGGGTTAAATATTCTCTGCTTCTGCTGCTGCTTATGTTACTTCCACTTAGTTAGTCTTGGGCACGACACGACGTAAGCAACCTTGCGTCGAATTAAGTAAACAAAAAAAAAAAAAGGAATTTATTAAAGTTTTCTCGCTAGTTTTAAATAAAATTAAGAAATTAAAATACTGTTGGATTAGTTTAAAGTTCTGAAGCCTTCTTAGCAGAGCATTACTTCTTTTAATCCACTTTTTGGTAATATATTTTCTATTACTTCGAAGTTTTCATAGGTTTATGTTCAATTTCGGCATTTACCTACTTTCTCTCTGCTCGTCTGTCTCTTTTTTCTAGGTTTCTCTTATCATTTTTTATTTTAAATAATCATCAATTATAACGATTTAAAGTTGGTTCATTCTCTCTTTGAGTGCTGTATCATTCATTCATTGCCATTTATAATTCGCATTTTGTTCTTGCTTAGTTGGTTCATGTGCTTTTCATTGGTTGCTATCGGATTTTGTATACTTTTTACTTCTTCAATATATTTATTTTCTATTCAATTTTTCTTTTAAGTTTAATATTAAATATTATACATCGCCGCTACTTAGTCTGTGTGCCTGCTTTTAAGTAGCTCCAAGTTCTACCTGTTATTTTCTTGGAATTTGCTTATATTAAATCTCGTATATATTCGACCGTCTGAGCAAGGCATTACTTTAATTTAATAAAAAATTCTATTCAGATTCCACTCAACAAAATGGATTTAGTTGTGATTGATGGAAAGCACACATCGAGCGTGTTGGACATGCGAACGTTACGTGGTCCCAACATCGGCTCGTACCACAATCTTGTTGCAGCCAAGGTGGTGCAACAAAAGCTAGAAGTCGGCAAGCTGCAAACAGAACAGTTCGCCGTTGCCTTTTCAAACACACTCCACCCACTACTCTGTTCTGCCATGCTCTGTTCTGCCATTGGTTATACAAAACCTGTGTCTAATTCTTGGTCCGACGAAGATTGTCGCAATACTACTGCAGAGAAGAACGCTTCCTATCAGTGAACTCTGCAGTCGTCGGGAGTAACGCGAACTGTTGGAGAGCGATATCGAGAGAAACGCCTTTTCAGACGCAAGAAAAAAAAGCAAGAAAGGCGGGAGTTTGTGCATGTTGAGATGTTATGTGACAGAAATGAAGCTTGAAAATTCTACCAAAAGGTCAAGAGTCTGACTGAAGGTTTTAAGCCCATAGTAACTTTCTGCAAGGATAAAATTGTAAATCTGGTTACAGATGCACAGGAATTACTGAGAATATGGAGGAGTCATTTTTCTAACCTACTCGGATGCGATGAAGCGCACAATACCGCCGATAGAGAAATGACACCGGAACCAGCTGTTAATGATGGAACTATTGCAGAGCCACTGGACTATAGCGAGGTCGATTCAGTTATAAAAATAGCAAAGCGGAAAGCTCTGATGGGCTGCCAGCACAGTTATTTAAGACCAGCGGCGAAGAGTTGGTTAGGAGTATGCACCAACTTTTATGCAAGATATGATCCGATGAACGCATAACCAATGACTGGAAACTGCTTTCTTAAAGATAGGACAAAGAACAGTGACTCTGTCCTATCTTTAAGAAAGGAGACCCAGATTCTCTCGCGTGTATTGTGTAATAGGCTGAAGCCATATACCGACTCACTGATAGGACGATATCAGTGTGGCTTCAGACCAAAAAGGTCGACCAGTGACCAAATATTCATATTACGCCAAATCTTGGAAAAGACCCGTGAATTCAACAGAGACACACACCACATATTTGTTGACTATAAAACCGCTTTCGACACGTCGTTACGAACGAAGTTTTTCGACGCCCTGACTGCATTAGGTATCCCGGCAAAAATTGTCCGTCTTTGCATGGCGACGCTATCTAACACACAAAACGTTGTCAGGATGGAGAAAAACATCTCCGAACCCTTTGATAACAAGAAATGTTTCAGGCAATTCGATGCTCTGTCGTGCGATTTTTGTAATCTTCTGATGGAATACATCCTACGACAGTGCCCGTACATAGAGAATATGTCGGACTCGATCTTCCAAAAGGAAGTGATGCTGCTCGCTTATGTCGATGACATCGATATAATCGGTACACAGGAATGGCGAGTCAGCAAGGCGTTCTCAGAGATTGAAAAACAGTCTCGGCTCATGGGTCTAGCGGTGAATGAGAACAAGACGAAGTATTTGGTTTCTTCTGGCTCGCTGTCAATGCGGTCAGTTGGACGGTCAGTGACAATGGAGAATTTCAAACTTGTAGAAAACTTCGTCTGTCTTGGATCCGAAGTAACCAGCAACAACAACATAATCCTAGAGATCAAGAAAGAAGCAAGATTGAAAAAAGTTGCTGTTTTGGACTAAAGAAGCAAATTAGAAGTAAAGCTTTCTCTCAGAAGACGAACATAAAGATTTACAAGACGCTAATACTTCGGGCTTACTGTATAGTGCACAGGCATGGACCGTGATTGAGTCAGATGAAACAGCATTGGAAGTAATTGAGTGGAAGACTCTCCGCAGGATTTTTGGTCGTATTAGAGTTGACGATGAGTTTAGCTTCCGTATGAAACACGAGTTGGATGAGCTATTCGACGAAGTTGACATAGTCCAGCGCATAAAACTCCAGCGACTGCACTTAGCTGGCAACCTCATTCGAATCGATGAAAGATCTCCAGCGTGCATGGGTTGTTTATGGAATCTCAAATTTAAATGGTGTACGACGAATTAGAGAATGACTGGGCTCGCTTTGAAATTACCAGTTAGGAGAGATCTCTCCGTACTTGACATTCAAAACAGCTGGCGCCAGCACAGACAAGACTACATCAGCTGTTGCGACTTCCTAAGTGCTACCATGATCGACGGTTGATCGCCAACTTTCGATTAAAGATGTTTTGTTTTAGTACCATTTCAACTCTTTACGCTTAACTTCCAAGCAGTATAATGCGCCGCCTATTATATACAGCTTTCATACAATATTCGTTCTATTTCTGGTTGGCTAGAATTCAATTCAAGTTTTCCAGCACTTTGTTGAATCTGACAGCAGCTCAATAGATAAAGAGTGCCACATTTATTAAATTTCCATGGAGATATTTTTCTATGTGCTTTATGAAATGCATTTTTATTTTAAATCTTTTCTACCTTTAGAAAATCTGCACATCCAAATTCCAAAGACTTTTCTTCACCGTTGCAACACGCAGATAATCTCAGCGTTTTTTTTTTTCAATGCTTTCTATTATGCGCGACTCAAAAATGAAATTAAATTAAACAGCATGTCACAGACAGAACAGAGCATGGATATTTTTATACTAGTCAGAGCAGCATATTTCATTTGATTTTTACTACACGATTTTTAATAAATGCTATTTATCTCTCTCTGCGCTCGATAGCGAGGCATAATTAAAAAGCGGACAGCATGATAAGATTGTCCTGTGTACGTTGCTTCTTTAGCTATTAATTTGCGCTCAAAGCGCGGAAATAATTAGCGGCATGTTTGCGCAAAATGTCAATGACAGAGGGACAAAGATTGCGATAAGAACGAGAACGACGATGTTGATGTTGAGAACGACGATAATAAGGATGACAATGAAGCCGCCAACACTATAGAAGCAGCAACAGCAGCAGCAGCAGCAGTTGGCAACTTGACTTTTTATAATATATATTTTTTTTTTTAAATAACTCCATACATACATCGTACTGTAGCTGTAGAGATTTAAAGGATGCAACTCAGTGTAGTTGTGTATTAGTAACACGCTTCGCTTCCTGCGCAACTGAATGCCTGAACTGACTGCAACATGAAGTCGACATTCAAGTTGTCGCGCTTTACGAATGCAACTTGAAGCCACGACATGGCTGTGAGTGAGTGAGTTGCTGTAATGCTGGCAATTTTTTATGCAGCTTTATTATGCTGACAACCGCAAAGATGGCGACAATGAACGATCTGACTATACAAACTATACGAGACTATGGAAATGGCTTGTAAGCGCATGCATATGAGCAGAGCAGAGCAGAGTACATCCCATCGCATCACCATGATGAGTGAATAATGCAGAACACGTTGAGTGTCGACTGTGTCTGGTCTGTCTTTCGCTCGTATGTTGCAATATATGTGCATCATATATTTGGACAAGTAACAACTCAAATGGGAAATGGTGTTTGGAGTTCCAATACATACTTCAATGAGAAAGCTAAGAATGTCATTGACATAAATCTGCTGCAAATTTGTAAATTTTAGTGATTATTGCTGTTAATAAATTATTTAATATGAAAGAAAATCATTTTGCATTTAACATTCTTAATCAATTCAAAAGTTTTATAGGAAAGACTGCTTAAATATGTACAGGGTGCGCCATATCAAGCTTCGGTATAGAAACACTGAATAGCTTTGACGTTCGTGAAGCGATTGCCTTGTGTAGGTACTTTTTGGAAACGTCAATTCAGTACAATTTAAGCCATGAATAACTTAACAGCCATCATCGGCCCTTACTTCTTCAAAAAAAAGCGAAACAGTCGACGGCAAGCGATATCGCTGGATGTTGGCGCACATTGTGTGCCCGGAGATGTGTCGAAAGGGTCTAGAAAACTTCTGGTTTCAATAGGACGAGGCCCCATGTAACACAGCAATCGATACAATGAAATTTTTGCAGCGAAAATTCCCTGAACGCGTTGTGTCAAAAAGATTCGATATCGACTGACCGCCGCGTTCGCCGGATTTGACCCCGCCGGACTTCTTTTTGTGGGGTTATCTGAAGAGCAAAGTGTACATGAGCAAGCCCAAGACCAACACAGAGCTCAAGGAGAGTATTCACACCGAAATGGCCAATATATCGGCCGATATGCTCGAGAAAGTCATGGAAAATGTTCGAAAAAGGACACTTGTTGCCATCAAGAACAAAGGTGGCCATTTGCTCGATATTGTATTCAAAAACTAACTCAAATGAATTGTAAAGGATCAATCGAAATAAACATAAAACATTTTCCATGAATTTTGGTTTTTTTCCAAAGTTATTCAATATTTTCATACCGAAGCTCGATATGGCGCACCCCATATAGTGCAAGGCATTTGGAAGTCGAGCACTTTAAAATGTAGAGTTTTTTGCTTAATTCATCTACACGCTGCCAAGAAAGTATACGTACTTGCCTAACTACTATCTCCCTGGTAGCAATTAGGGAGGTATTTTTTTTTTCTTCCATGATGCCAATTTTTAGCGCAATCTGTCAACCAGAATGCTTACAGCAGCTGTTTCAATGGACTTCAATGTTGCTGCTGCCTGCTGATCCAGTTCTGTGGGCCAGGTTTGAAGATTGTGTGAAGTACGTTTTAATGCCGTGTAGACAGTGGTACTTTCCACCTTCCTGAAAACTCTTGTAGGTGCACATAAATAGCTTCTTGACACGAAAAAATCTACGCTATAAGTTAATTCCTTCCAAGTAAGCACATATACAACCTACAAAACCAAATACTATATAAACGATATGAGCTATAAAACTAATACTGTCACATTTATGACTTAAAAATTTTAATTTTGTTTAATTACAAACTTTTTGGTCACTTCTACTCCTTCTGCTGCTGCTGCTTCACAAGAAATATTTATGTTCAAAGCACTTAAGACAATCTGTCGTCTCGAAAATTTTCAACATTTCTTACAGCAGCGCCTACAAGAAGATTTTATGACAATATGCCGCATGTTCCACGCTAATAATTACTATATTCATTTTTTCTACGCTTGTTGAGTAAAACTTGGGTAATGCATATGCAAAAAACTAAAGAAAACTAGTTGAATTTTTTCTGTTCTTTTCAATTTTATAATTATTTGCGACAGCCATCCAGCCAGCCAGCCAGGATTGTAATTTTAATGTGGGCGTGCGCCTTTTGTATGAAATAAACTTTTGCCATAATTAAACTAAATTCTTATTCGACGTTGGTAGTTTTTACTATCCTATATACATATGTACTATATATATATATATATATATTACATTACATACATACATTTTCCTTTATCTTTTGTTTTATTCAACTTCAAATTCTGCGAGTGCACTTTTAAGAAAATCTCGACGGCTGCAAAATGGCCGCTAAGTGCAGCTGACAACAATTACATTGCTCATTGCCGCTGCTGTCGCATTTAGCTCAAAGCTGAATCCTTTTCCATGCTCTACTGTACCATTTCCCCCGCTGTTCCACTAATTCTTTGGGTGAGTAGCGAACAAAGCCAAAATTATTCAACAACTTTGCTTTCATTGCCTGCTTTTCTTAAGTTTTCTTTTCGACAGTTTGTACTTGCATTTTTTTCTTCTTTTTTTTTTTTTGGTAAAAAAAGAAAGAAAAAATATAATAGAAAGAAAAGCACAACGCTTTTCTTATTGTATTATACAATATGATATTCTGCTATTTGCTTCGTTTTTTTTTTTAATAAGTTTTCTACTGTTCTCGTGCATTTCCTTTTATATTTTCTTTTTTCTTTTTAGTTTTTCTTTATTTTTGCATTGTGGCAGTCGGCATGTCGGCATGTAAGTGCAATTAATATCGCTGGTAGTTGATTTTAGATTTATTTACCTTTCTATTTCTTCAGAAAGCAGGTAAAAGTAATTTAGTTAAGGCATTCAACTGTTTAAAATGCTACACCCTACAAATCCACGATTTAATTATGTATATACAGAAAGCACATCTCCAGCTAAAATGGAACTTAAGAAATTTGTTTTGTATTCTGAAGTTATTTTTCTTAGAACAGAAAGTTTATTTCGATTTATTAGCCGACCAAGATTATATTCGAGGTATTATCTATGTGAAGAGGGAATACGGAACATTAAATATCCAAAATTAAAGGCTCTTACTTTTATATTCTCTGTTTTTTTTTTGTTTGTTTATGAACCAGACAGACGGACATATGTACATTGAATAGTTAGACATAGACAGCTGAGCTACAAAAGACTTCAAGCCCAGTGTGGAACTAAATCAATGCTGAAAGAACAATACAAAAGCACGCTACATTGCGGATATAAAGGATTTTTAAATAATGTCTGCGAAATAATGGATTCGGAAATAAGGATTTTAAAATAAAGAATTTGGAAATAGGGACTTAAAAACAAGGAATTTGCAGAGAAGAATGCTTCCTAACAGAGATCTTTGCAGTCAGAAGCACTGCGAGTTGTTAGAGCGCAATATCTAGAGAAACGCAGAGAGGAGAAATGTCTTTTCAGACGCAAGAAAAAGGAACAAGAAAGGCGAAAGTTTGAGGATGTTGAAAAGTTATATGAAAGAAAGAAATGAAGCTCGAAAATTTTATAGTAAGGTCATGCGTCTGAAAGAACGGTTGTAAGCCCGGAGCACTTTCTGTAAACTTGAAATCTGGTAACAGATGCACAGGATTCACTGAGATTCTGGAGGAGTCATTTCTCCAACCTACTCGGATGCGATGAAGCGCACAATTCCGCCGATAGAGAAATGACATAGGAACCACCAGTTAAAGATGGAACTATTGTAGAGCCACCGGACTATAACGAGGTCGATTCAGTTATTAAAAAACTGAAGAATAACAAAGCGGTAGGCTCTGATGGGCTGCCAGCACAGTTATTTAAGACCGGCGGCGAAGAGTTGGTTAGGAGTATGCACCAACTTTTATGCATCATATGGTCCGATGAACGCATATCCAATGATTGGAATCTCAGTGTTCTCTGTTCTATCTTTAAGAAGGGAGACCCGCCAACTATCGCGGAATAAGTCTTCTTTCCATTGGATTTAAGATTCTCTCGCGCGTATTGTGTAATAGGCTGAAGCCAAATACCGACTCACTGATAGGACGATATCAGTGTGGCTTCAGGCCAAAAAGGTCGACCAGTGACCAAATATTCACATTACGCCAAATCTTGGAAAAGACCCGTGAGTTCAACAAAGACACACACCACCTTTTTGTCGACTAAAAGCAGCGTTCGACACGTCGTTACGAACGAAGTTTTTCGACGCGCTGTCTGTACTAGGTATCTTGACATAGATCGCTATCTAACACACAAAGCAAGAAAGAAACTCTCCCTGTCGTCCTCTTTGATTCCAAGAGAGGTATCAGGCAGGGTGATGCGCTGACATGCGTTTTTTTTAATCTGCTGATGGAATACATCCTATACCAGTGCCCGTACATACAGCACATGTCGGGCTCGATCTTTAAAAAGGAGTAAGTAAGTGGGTGATATTGAGTCGACACGATATTCAAAAACAGTTTTGGCTCATTGGTCTAGCGGTGACTGAGGACAAGACGAAGAACTTGGTGTCTTCATTGCGTCTTAGACGGTCAGTGACGATGGGGAATTTCAACTTCAGTGTAGTAGAAAACTGTGTCTATCTTGAATCCGAAATGAACAGCAACAACAACGTCAGCCTGGTGATGGTCATACTCTTGAAATAGTTCAGAAAACCATGATTGAGTCAGATGAAACGGCGTTCGAAGTGTTCGAGAGGATGAATTCTCCGCAGGATTTTTTTGTCCTATTAGAGTTGACGGTTAGTTTGGGTCCCGTAAGAAACGCGAGCTGTACAAGCTATTCGATGAGGTTGGCATAGCTTTTAAAATTCCTGCGGCTGCACTTGGCTGCTCACTTCATTCGAATTGTTGTTAGACCTCCAGCGTGGATGGTTTATATGGGAACTCAAACTTGATTGGAGGACGACAAAACAGAGGATAACTAGGCACGCGTTGGAATGACCAGGTATGGATTGAACTCGGCGTACTTGGGATTCAAAATAAATGGCGCGAATAAATAGTTGGTGCGCCTTCCTAAAAGCAGAAATGGCTGAACGACGGTTGGAGGCTAACTAAATAAAGTAAGTAAGCTCGGAACTCTGAAGAAAAGCATTCCATGATATCTGAAATAGATTTTATGTCTTAAGTAAGTTCGAAGTCCTTAAATCTCACGCCATCATGGCCATACTCGTATAATGTGGCTTAATAGAGATATTACTTTCAATATTATAGAATTTTGACTGAAAACTTGTATTCCAACACAAACTATACTCATGTATAACACCTCATATTGAAGAGCAACATCTTTCGTTAACTTTCGGAACTTTTCATTAGCAAAATTTTGTCTTGAATATGCATGAAACCATATAGTTTTAAGTTATTTTTGATTACTTTGTTGCGCTTTTTGCAAGCTTCAAATCGTGCCTGAATACATTTGTAGTCATTTGTTCCTCTGTCTATCTCACTCTTTCTCCCCTACTGAAATTTTTATATGCTTTTTCCAATTTGTTTTTCAATTTTTTTTTTTTTTTTTTTTTTTTTTACTGAATAGAAAAACTTTTTATCTGACTGCACGATTTTGGTTTCTGGCATACTCTGGTGCTTCTCCATTCACCGCTTACCTATTCATTTGTCTATCTCACTCGTTTATACACGAATTTCTAGACCACAAACAAAAGTATCAATGACAAACCGTACGAGATGGAAATCGAAAAAATAAAAAAAAAAAAAAAAATGCCAAACCAATATAAAATCGATACGACAGCAGATTAATGTTGCAATTTGTTAGTCAAACTTATAAAATGGAAAAGTTTTTCCCCAAAACCAAGCATGAAATTATGCTTGGAATTGTGAACATTGTGTTCCATCAACTTTCTTTGATGTTGTTGCTGTTGTTTATTCTTATCAATGAAATTATCAACAGAGCAGATTTTAACTTGATGACAGCTAACCAAGCAAGCAAGCAAGCATTAAATGCTTCAACTCAATGTCAAATATTGATATTGAAACAAATAAGTGTGCCATGGGCTAGGCGACTGATTGTAGTGTACCCTGCAGAATGCGAGCATTTTTTAGTATGCTTCAAATTGTTCGTTTATTACCATTTTTCGAAAGTTTCATTCTACTGAGCCATTGAAGCTTGAAAGTTCTTCAGAATATGGACTCTAAACAAAAACTAGAAAAGTATACACCAGTGTTAGCAACGATCTTTTCTCAGAGCACTCATTAGTTATGCTGTTCCTCAATATTCCCATCTCCACAAAACCATCAAAAATAAGACTCGTGGCTCCAGCAGGGAGATATAGGGAGATATTCTTCCATAAAAGACATCCAGTTAGAGGTTCAAGAACTGTAAACTCATGAAGCTGCAGACTATGTCACTCCTCACTTCAGGTCCAGGCACTTCAACCCATTGCCAGACGAATTCTTCATCTGTGGTGTCTCGAGGCTGCACAAATAGTAGCTAAGAAGAGTATAACAACTCTATACTAGCCCTAAAGACAATAAAGCTCTTAAGCGGCTATTCAAAAAACTTCTCCGAAAGATCTCCGCAGTGGGTTAAGAAAACAAAGAATTAACAAATTTCACGAAACAGTTGAACCTTCTAATGCGTTCGACTTATCAGCTACCAAATATCTAAATAGATAAAAAAAATTGCGCCTAATAAGAAGCAGGAGTGGAGGACAAAGCTGAAACCTTGCCGAGCAGCTTGGAAGATTTTTTACTTCTTTAAATACTTGCGCTCCAAGCGACTAATTTGAGACATTGCGGTTGCTCGTGGTCGCTTGCTCAATGGATCTTCTAATCTCGGAAGTGCACTGCCAAAAAATAAAAAAAAGATATCCAAGTCGGCGGACTATGTTGCTGTAGATGGAAAAGCCAAATTAGCGCTACCACTCATTCGGCTTATTAGCAATAATCTCCAAAAAATTCGAATGATTATTGTCGACTTTGAAGGAAAAAAGTCAGATTCCATGCCAACAATTTGATTTCCGAAGCTGCCCTCGGCACTAGAGAGCATGTTAAAACGACGTATCGACCAGTGAACCTATTGAAAATACTTTCCAAAATAATCGAAGCAGTTTTTTGCGTAGCCTGTGATCAATTCTGGAGGAAAAATGGCTGATATCCGAATTCTATTTTAGTTTACGACAAAACCATGGAACCGCAGAAACACTTCATTGAATTATGGGAAGCATCATAACACGACGTAGCTTCCTATAGACCTATAAGCCTATTCGAATATTCTCCAAAATATTCCAATGAGTATTTTTGCGAAGATTATGCCCAACTCGATAAGAAGAAAGCCGGATTCCAGACTAACAGCTTGGTTGCCGACGCAAGCATGGAAATCCAGAGTAATGTCATCGACTTGTGATATCCTAACGATCTACTACACAGCGGCATCCTTCGATGTGAGACAGCCATTTGTTCGTGACTGCAATTATGACCTGCTCTATAAGCTTAAAGTAAAACTACTGACACCGTTTTATCGTGCTCTGCAATCGAACTTGGAGTTAAGAAAGTTTTTCGTTTGGTGCGGAAACAAAATCTCTGAAATTACTTCTATAGTGGAGGGTGTCCTCTAAAGCAGTGTTCTGGATACCATGGTTTCTCCTATCCAAAAAAATATTTATGCCGGTTTCAGAGGTAGATTCTTTAGTGGTACCAATTTACGCTGAGGAAACCGTTTTTCTTAAGACTTCGTTCGATCATAACGCTACCTTAGATATTTTATAAGCGCAGCTTAATATCTTTGGAAGACAAATGTGGAGATTCTGAAAAGGTTTCAGAACATTATCTCCAATACGCACTACCTCATCCCCAACCAAGTCTTACAATGCACAATTTCATCTTTATTACTGATGATATTAGCCACACACTTCCTGAGCTTCTATGGAGACTGTCTGATTACCTTACTATTCTGACAATTAAGCTTCTTCATAGTAAAATTCCCTCCACCAGAAGACTCAACAGACTAGTCAGAATAGTAGAGTAATCAGACAGTCTCCATAGAAGCTCACCCTTTCCTTTTACTTCTTATTGTTATAAAAAAAAAGATTATATAAGCTTTAACTCTGTATTGAGTGAACCACTCCGAACTCTTTTATACCAGAATATATAACTTCACAAAGTCTCCATTTAAAATTTTATTAAAAACTGCAGGGTATAACATATTGCAGCATATGCCAACCAAATGGAAAACACTTAAAAAGTAAAAAAATATGCCAACTAGGCCGGCCACCGAGAGTAAAATGTTTGGGAAAAAAGCTGTTAACCAAGTTGAAATTCAATTTCGAACACTCTCAACAGAACTGTGGAGTGGAGTTGATTTGGCTCGCCTCAAACAGCGACAAAAAAATAACCGAAAAAGTAAACAAATTGTGGCAACATATATGTCAGAGGGAGCGTGAGGGGGCACGCGCATAAGAGCAAATGAAAAAGATACTAAATATAGAAATTCAGATTCATACTAAATTTTTGACTTTTTACCATCATATTTTTTGATTGTACGAGTGTAGTTTAAGAAGTTATTGAATTTATTGAAATAGAAGTTGAAACCTCTTTCACCAAGTTTGAATTAGTTTCAAATATTTCAAGCGAACCAATATGGATTTCTTTGCAAAATTGAAACACCAGAAGAAATACACCGTGTAGTGGAAAAAATTCTTATTTCTTGATATACAGCAAACTTTTAAAGGAGTTTGTATGGCACAAATGATTGTTATACAAACGAAACGAGTGATCGAAAGTATTATATTGGACAGCAGGTGTAATCACCAGCAAAATGCGTCATCCTTAGACTTCGAGAACAAAAAGGCTTGCTGACATGGAGACCTCACGAATTCGAGAATAGGTTTCATACCCGGTAAATCATGCTCGAACTCGAACATGCAAAGAAGGAGCAACAAATTTCCTCTTGTTTCAGTGCTGTTCAATAAGGTTCAGATTGTGTCTGCTATTATTTGTACGCCAAACAGAGGTATCGAACTTGGCGCAGAGAATTTCCCACACAGTGGCTAACTGGAATATAGGTACACATAAAAGTTCCAATAGAGGAAGAGCACTCTATGAGTACTCGCTTTTGTAGCGAGCTGAGTTTCTGGCAACAGGAAGCCTCAAAAGATACCCTTTTCTCTCCAACCATCAACCTTCGTGAATACTTTCGTATTAACCTAATTATGAGCTAAATTGATCGTGACACAATCTTAAGGCGAACCAACAGATTGCGCAAAGTCGAGCCCGTCTTAGACTCTGAAGTTGTTCTAGAGTCTGGACGATGCTTTATCAGAGTTTGTCAATACAAACAGACCGCTGCAAGCAATGCTCGTTGCCCAAGAGCACAACCTCGCAGGTGCTATGACGGCATGTTTATTAAGAAACAAGCATCGTCTCCGCAAAATCTACTCACGATTAAATCAATTGACACCGGACTCATCGGCTTAAACCCGGTAACTACCGGGCCACGATAACGTATGCATTCGTACGCCTTAGTCTTCGCTAGAGATCGTGCTTCACCAACTGACATTCTTCATAAATGCTATTGTGATGGTGCAATACTTTCCGAGGATGTGAAAACAAGCAATCGTATCACTGAGAAACAAACCAGGCAAGCTCGTGCATGATCCTACCGAACCATCAGTCTTCTGCCCTTGCTATCAAATGTATGTAAAAGACTAATTGCCGCCAGAATTAAGCATTTTAACATTAACAGAGTCGATTCTGCGCTGGTCACAGCAAAATTGAACAGCTTCACAGAGTTATTAACCTTACATTTGAGGCCTTTAAACCAAAATTTTATTGCAATGCTGTGTTTTGTGGACATCGCTCAAGTTTTCTATCGAATGTGGCATCCCGGAATACTTGCTAAGTTAAAGATGATCTGCCAACACCATACTTTACCTAGATTTGAACCTTCTCAGCAGGTCGCGTTTTCATGGTTAAAGACACAGCTGCCTCCTATTCACTCGATTTGAACTGGAACTGGAAGGAAAAACTCAGGTGTAACACTAAACGGCTGTGTCGTAACTAAAGCAAATGGGACGCCATATCTTAGGATATAATTCCGCATAGTGATAATGTATTGTATATTGGAGCAAACTCTTGCAGCGAGGGCAAATTTGGAAATAAACATTTTAAAATAAAAACTAGAGAAATGTGGTGGCCTCTCAGATGTGGTTTGCCAAGTTAAGATGAGGCGAAATGAACACCGAGGACGATACTCGCAGTGGACGCCCCTCAAGGCTGTTATCGACGAAAACATAAAAAAAATCCACAAAAAATCGTAAACTGAAGTTAATCGAGATAGCTGAGACCCTATAAATATCAAAGGAACATATCGTGAATGAATATTTGGGTACGCGAAAGCTGTGTTCAAAGTGGATGCCGCGCGAGCTCACAATCGACCAAAAACAACAACAAATTGATGTTTCTGAGCAGTGTTTGGCGCTGTTTTATAGTAATAAACCCAATGAAGCATGGCTATATTATATCACACCTGATCGACAGTCAGCCGAATGGAATGGGGAAAGACGAAAAAGTCGGCTGGCAAGGTTATGGCATCAGTATTTTGGGATGCGCTTGGTATAATATTCAGCGACAATTTTCTAAAGGGAAAACGATCAACAGCGACGATTATGTAGCGTTATTGAAGCGTTTGACAGACAAAAGAAGAAGAAAGTGCTGTATTCTTCAGATCAGGATCTCAGCGTCTTTCTCCTATTCTTAGATCTCAGCATGCTCCTTGGATAAAAGCGCCGATAAAGAGGTAATCGCAGAAACTGAAGCCTATTTTGAGGCCTAAGACAAATCGAACTATTAAAATGGTATCGAAAATCGTTGTATCGCCCTCGAAGGCAACTATATTGAATAAAAAATGATCATGATTTATTTTTTTGCTTATAAACTTGTAGAAAAGCCCTCGTAGTAGCCTCTCCAATGTGCCGCTGTATGTATGTTGTTGTCTGTTTGATTTGGCTATGACAAATTTTTCTAGCCAACATAAATTGGAAAAGTGAAACTGAGATAACACTTTGTGTTGCGACGGTGCAGGTCAACCACCTACCTCCTACCGCACGATGCAACCAATACCAGAGGCTATTGGCATTTTGGCTTTAGCTTATATGCTAAAGTAAAATATTTGACTGTCAGAAAATAGCAATTTTTTGTTAAAAAGTTCATGTTTACTTTTGAACAGCATTTAAAATTGATTGCATAAAAATTTCCAACATGATATATTGTACGAAAAGAAAAATATCAAAAAAGAAAAAATTAATAATAAAATATTAGCAATAAAAAGAAATCAGTCAATTGAACAAAAATCAAATGCTTTGTAGGCAATGAACAACGGCGACTGTTTGGCTAAGTGAAATAACTTGTAACTTAAATGGTCGACATAATTTTTTCTATGCTTATCAATTATGTCGAAAATTTGTTCATCTTCTGATAGAGTATATAGTATTGAAGCACATTGTAGCTAAAAATATAATTTAGTAGAAAATAGAGAAAAAAAAAAGAAACAATTAAATAAATAAAACATCAGAGTCTATCTATATGTCTATCTAGACATCAAGTAGGCGTCAGTGTCCTTGTTGTCTGCTATGTACAAACCTACTACAAAATCCATAGACGGTGGGTGTGTAGTCTCTGTTTATATAGATGTGCTGTGCTGTGCTGTGCTGACAGAAGTGTAGTACAAATAGACACATATACAAATACTAACACACACACACACACACACACACACACACACTCAGTCCTCTAATCGCGAGCTGTCTATGCAAACTAATGGCGCTGCTCTGAACTATCTATTGAAGTTGGACCGCGCTGAGTTGACTGCATGATTTATTGTATGTTTGACGCCAAAAGTGCTGGAAAATTGTTGAAGTAGTCGCTCGTTTATACAACATACTCGTAGATGGATGGATAGTGAAGCGGTTGCCAGACAAGAGCAAAGAGGCCTTCAAGGCTTTTGAATATAGCTTTAAATGCTGCTAAGCGTATGCAAAATGGCTGTCGACGCAGTCAGCAATTTGGTTATTTTTTGGCTTACCATATATGCTATATAGATATATATTATTTGTGTAAATGTTTAGCTTAGTTCGAAAAAATGCTGCAATTAGTAAATAAGAAATTGTTTTTAGATATTAAACTAAATAGCAACATTCCGAGTAGGAAGTTTTTTCTATATATTTAGTTAAGAATTGTAACTCAGCAAGCAGCTTCCTATCAGCATCAACATAAGCGTTCGCATGCCAAAGAGGCCTTAACTGCGAAAATAGATTCATTACAACTTATGTTTAAGGAACTATAAGAAGCAAATCAGTTCCTCAAACAAGGCGGAACATAGAAGCAACATATCAACATAGCGTTTCTAGGAAAACTACACAGATGATGTAAGAGGCACCTCTGGCAAATACTTCAGCGCAAATATTGTACACATGGCCTAGCAAATGCATCCCATTTACACAGTAACACATTCCGAGCTCAATAGATTTTTTCTTCTATAATGGGATCTGAGCCCTTAGGATATTGAAGATGACCATGTACCTATACTTAACAAAGTATGTACATCCCTCAATGCTGCACCTTCTACCCCAACCAAGCATCTTCATCATTAAGGAGGCTTCCAGTGGTTACACATAAGCTATGGCTGATTAATAGGATGTTAAGCCACCAATACATTCGTATACGTGACTCTAAAGTAGACAGAGTATAAAGTAGGGGGCCTGATAGAGTCAAAAAGCTGTCCATTTAACTGACCAACTTTTATAAAAAGTCACATCTGATACAAACTATTCTCTCTGGTCACTGACAAAGCAAACAAATGACAAGCCTTACTAAAGCATCCAATATCGAAGGCTGAGGGTACCTGAGCAAGAACTTGGAGTTGCAGCCTTTCAAGTGGATTTCTGCAGAAGCAAAAAGGGTAGTAAGGATGACTTAAGATTGTCCATGCAACTTGCCCTCTCAGACGCTCATTACAGTCAACGAAGTCCAGTCGCATACAAAAAGTCTTCAGACTAGGAAAAACGCTGGCTAAGATGGGCTAAGCCAAAACAGTAAATAAAATCGGTTCAAAATACATTTACAACCAATTAACGTAATGTTAAAATCTTTAACCAATGCTTTGTGACAACAACCGATTCCCTGGTTCTTTAACAACTATGTACTATGTTAGTTCCACATTTGTTTTCGTTCCTCTTCAATTTTTTTTTGTTCATCATTAAATCCAATGTCTTCAAAAAGAATTGTATCTAAGATAGAAGCAACTCTGTCGAAGAAGCCAATTCTATCTCATATCATCACAAAATAAGAAGCGTCGTACATTTGTGTGTATCATCCACTTTTTAGCGCAGTGGGATGTCTTGAAGTGGGTATTGCGAATTTAACTTATACAGACATATATCCTGTTCCAGGCTTATAAGTTGAATCAACAATAACTGATTATAATTTTGATTCCTGATTTAAAATGCTTTCGGGAATAGTTCGCACTGAGAAGTCAATCAAAAATTCTTGTAGGTGATCAGAAACTATACCACAGCAGAAGGCGTTGTTTTTATTAACCAATACTTTCCAATGTAGAACAGATCATTTATAGTTCTTAGAAATTCTGAGCATATGAAATCAGACCAGACAGATGGACGAAACCCAATAGTAGGATATCTCCGTCTCTATTTGATCGCAACAGAAGAAAACATAAGAGCTATCGTTCGCCTTGTGAAAAAGAAGCTATTATCGCAACCTTAATACACACCATTTCTTATGGAGCAGAGTAAGTATAACAATAAGAGAGGGGAAATATGATCCAATATGGTCTGCAACCAAATCTTAGTGTGTGCAACCGGGTTGACTACTTTACCTTTCGCAACAAGAGGTCGTACAAAGGTTCTGGAGATATTCTTTGTGACAAAAACGATTCCTTCGTCATGGAGTGTTTATTATTAGATCGCTTCAAATAATGGAGAGAGAGATGCCTACAGCTGAAATTAAAAACTGCAGCCTGACATACTTTAGAGGTCCTCTCAAACCGTTGCGTAAGTAGTACAAAAAAGTCATGCACAGACCAACACCAAAGTCAAAACGCAGTATGGGGTGAGCTTCGGAGTTTGCTCAGATCAGAACGGACACAAAAGCTCTATAGAAATAGGCAAGACGACACCTACTGTCCAGTCTTAATAAATACAAATGTGGCATAGCAAAATTATATCCCACGGCTATCCTTTGCTAGATTACAGCTGTGAAGCGTTATGAAGCGCCAAGACTTCGGCAGGTGTTAGTAAGAAATCCAGAAAAAATTCATCTGATATGTAGACAGCACATATTTTCTGAAGCTTCTAGGGAAAACACAGAAGGAAAAGTGGTAGTTGATAACATCATGGTGACGGGAGAGAAGATAATATGAGCTATCGGGTCATTCCAACCCTATAAAACGCCAGAACTAGACGACATTTGACCGATCTTGGTTATTCAAGATATTCAAAGGGTGTCTTCTTAAAAAGCAACGACAACAATTATAGAGGTGAAACATTGTTCGAGCTAAATAAAACTTATGGTTAGATTGAACATTATTCTTTAAGCTGTGAAGATTACTATTGTTTCTGCGGGGTACAGAACCTACCTCAGTGATAGATCAATTGAAACAGCACACACGAAGTGTTTAGTATCATTGATAAGACACTGCAATATAAAGAGTGGACAGCCTTCCTCGATAGCAATGGAGTGTTGAAAAGTGTCTTTGAATCAATGTCGGCCTTGCTCCATTAAATTGATGGCTTCTCATCTTGCTATGATGGCGATTAATAAACTACAAGCTTTGTTCGCTAATATTGGCTCTCTATGATCTTCTAACAAAACCAAAAAAAATAGGTGTAGTTGTAAGGGGAAATGTTTTACTCACAATCAGACATCCCTTAGGAAATGCAATAAGGTGACCACGAGAGACAGAACTTCACATAAGATTTTGAGCTTCAGACTTCCGTCTAAGGACTACATATCTTAAGAAACCAATTAAATTGATTAAATTTTGTCCTCAAATCTCTTCTGAGGAACAAAATTAAAGAAGCAATGGGCGGTATTGAGCAATATGCTTCTTGGTTTCCTTACTCTTGGCGTTCAGCTTCTGTCAGAAATATAAGTCATAATCGATTTGCCAATCGGAAGATAGTGGAAAAGCCTGCAGCTCGCTGCGCCATAACCACACAACGAATTTAATGTTGTTGTTGTCTTCGCAAAGAGGCAGAATGAGGCGAAGGCCAGCTTGCACCTCTAATCGATACACTGGAACATGCTGGCGATCAAATTGCATAACAAGAAAACCTTGTACAGTTCCACGCTGTGTATTTGTATTCACCAAACCAAACCAGATGTACTTATTTGCGGTATTAAACTCTTCGCGGAAATACGGAATGGAAACAGATTTGTCATAAAAAGTTAAAGATGCGCTTCGGCAGCAGATCGAAGAAATTCATTGACTTTTTTTGTTTCTTCTCTTCTTGCTACTTGAGCTGCTTGTGTTTGTCACCAGCTTTGGCCTGGAAGTCGAGGTACTTCTTGGGATCAACAACGAACGACAGCTTACAGAGTTCGAAGTTTTTAACGGCAGTTTGAACTTTTTTTTTGAAGATTATTGATAAACAAAAGATTCAAGTTGGCATAGGATACTGCAAATGCTTGGCTCTTAAACATATTGGAAGATGTGCAACTGGCTGCTGAGAAACACGAAGTTAGCCAAGCTGCCCATCAGTGGAAACACTCACGCGCTGGAGGCAGGTTCAATTTCTTTGTCGGCAAACAACAGCTATTGCTGCACCTGTGCTTAAATTTGGGCATTTAACGCCACCAGAAAGAAAGACAAGACTTGACTCGATCAGGAATTTGTCATCAGCAGTCTCAAAAGTGAGTAACTTGTCACTGGAGAACTAATTCAGAAAGCAAGCTAACTTGGTCTTGCCAAACACAAATTTATCAGCCACTTTCACCTTAGTGATTGAGCGGAAGTATTCAGCATAAGTGTAAGGAGTTCCAATCGCTACAGTGACGTTCTTCCATTCATATTGCCTACTTGATAAGTTTGGATTTTTTTCGGAGAATTCGAGTCAACTTTTATTCAATGTTCTGACTGCGCTTTGCTCTATGTTTTGTAGTGTTGGATACATGTTTCATCTTCTTTGGGTCAAATTTAGTAATTAAAATTGTACGAACTTCCTGATATGAGATTTGGTACACATATTTAATACTGATGACAATATATTTATGTATGTTTAGTATATTTGTCTGTCCAAGATGGCCGCCATCACAGAATGAAAGATTACCTTTCTTTTCAATCACCTTATTATGGGTATCAAATGAAAGGTCTTGACTAGTAGAATGCAGTACATCATAGAAAACCAAATTCAAGATAGTCGCCACCACAAAATGGTATATGTTTCAATACCCTTAATATGAATAATGGATGTCAGATATCAGATATCTAGATTGATGAAGAGCGTGGTGTGATGGCTGGTGCCTACGACCAACCTAATTATTTCCTAACTTTTAGCATATATATTCTACATCATGATTATCTTTCTTCTCAATTCATCTACTTCATTATAACATTAAAATTTGTCCAAACACAGCTTCAAAGTATTCATTACTCTTGTCTTTGCTTTTGAGGTTATGACATGTTAAGCATGTGTAGTGCGCGTTTATTGCTTTTCATTTTTTTTTTTTTTTTGTTCTGTCTTCTCTTAATGCACTTCACTTTAAATTTATGGTTAATTATTTTTATTTTATTTTGCACACTTAACCCATTAATGTCAAGTCAGCTACATATGTATACGCCTCATTGTCGATTGCTCCGAGCGTTTACAACGACAATTACTTAATTCATAGCATTGCACAAATTGCTGCTCATTTACTTCAGTTGTGCCAATTTTTATTGAAAATATTGCGAATTTCGTTATATTTTGCGTTGGTTTGCGTACCACAAAAACTTCAAATAAAGAAATGCAATAAATACGCTTTTATGGTTGCTCGCTGGCAGCTTTTCACTTTTTATTTTTATTATTTTTAACACGCCAACAGCAAAGGTTCCGCCGAATTGCAAGCAAATGCCACAGTTGCCGAAAAGCGTTGCTCATTCGCAGTTCGCAGCATCGACAGCGATAGCGAGTATAGGAGCAGCAGCAGCAGCAGCAACAGCAGTCACAATTGCACTTCCGGCCGCCATTTTTTTTTCGCTTCTTCGTCGTTTTAGTTTGTTGTGTTGCCAACTGCAGCTGGGTCGTCGTCGAAAGGAAACTCTGACGTTTTTTTTCCATTCCCATTTTCCATTTTTGTGCTATAATAAATTTTACTTTTCAGCATTGCTTCGTAGTTTGGGTTTTATCGTTTTTCTTCTTCTTCTGCTGTGTTGTTGTTCATTAATTTATTTATATTGTTTGCCGAAATGTTTGTTAAAAATCGTAAATTTTATTTATATATTTTATTGTAAGCTGGCTGGTCTTAACGTTAGCGCCAGCGCATTGCATAAGAAAACTGATTTGAGCTTTGCAAAAGTTATTGCCGTGTGAAGTGTACTCAGCAAGTGAAGTAGTAGTGCTTCAGCTAAGATTGCGAGACGACATTCGTTAATGCTTTTCTTCAGTACTCAGTGCTCGGAATTGTCCTTGTACTACATTCACCCTTGTATGTACGAGTATTTAAGTTAAACAAATTTTCATAAATTGTTCGCCTGCCCGACTGCCTGCTTTAACAATCTGTCCTTTGCGCTTTTAGTTAAGCGCTACATTGTTGCCAAGGACGTTCTGTTGTCACGCGCCACCAACGCAACAAAATGACCACGAGATATGCTCATCTCGCAAGTTATGTTGAACATTTCTTCTCACACACCAGCAGCAGTATATAGCCATGGCATCATTTATGAAATATTGAATATGACAAATATCACTCGCAATTCAGAATCCCACACAAGTGATACTGTGTGTGGGTGGCTTGAAAAGTTGCGAGCATAAATGTCAGAAGAAATTTTCTTTGAATAATTTTTTTTTGTATTTGTGCGGATATAAATTTATAAAAAAAAAAAACAACAGACGTAACAAGGACCAAATATTATTTTTATCTTACAAAATTTGTTTACCCTACACAAAAACTGTCAAATTGTATGGAAAAAATACCGGAGATATATTGAAGTTTATGTGTAGGTTGCGTTGGAAATAAATTCCACTGAATAGAGCACACTTGTAGCAGCTAAACTCACGCCTTACGACTCAACAGTCGTTTCCTTACAAAAATCGGAAAATTTTAAGCATGAAAATGACATTTCAAGTAGCTATCAGTTATAAACTTGAGGGGTTGATGAAGCAGAAATATTATATTCCAAAAATATACTAAAATATGTTCGAACTGCAATATGAAGTTCGCTATGAGCTCATGATCTGCTTGCTGCGAGTTGTACACCAACTCATCAACTGAGACGCAGAGTTCACAGCTCACTGAATGCGATGTTCCGGCCACCACATAACCCATAAACAAAATAAGTCAAATCTTTGCATCCATTTGAGGTACAAAGATGATATTTGGTATACATTTTAATGAGATCAGGAGAAGTAAAATCTATTGAAAAAGTGGGAATTGTTTGGCTATATACAGGAAACATACAAAATTAATTTTGAAGAAAAGAAAAGTTTATTAAAACTTATCACAAGCATTATTCAGACAAAACCAATAATAATTCGGCATTTTTGTCGATAGCTCCATTAAAATATATTTAATGATCTGTTAAACGAAAGTTTATTGAGTTTCATAGTCAATGGTGTTTGGTGTTGTTCAGATGCTGAACAAGCTGAAGTTTTTGCTTAACACCTAAAAGAGCGATTTCAAGCGCACGATTTGGAGTTTGAAGAAAACTACAGACGGTATAAAACACTAAAAATCCGTCAAGTTCTCGGGCCACGATAACGTATGCAATTTAAGTCGTTGCCAGTATAGTAAGCATCGCTGCGTCACGGAACCTCATCCCAGATTAGCAGTTTGGATTCCGCGCTAGTCACCGCACAATTGAACAACTTCACAGAGTTGTTAACTACGCATTGGAGGCATTTAAGCAAAAAAAATGTACTGCAACTCTATGTTTGTGGATGTCGTTCAAGCTTTCAAACGGGTGTGCCACCACGGAGTACTTGCTAAAGTTAAAAATGATCTACCATTACCATACTTAGCCTTGATTGGATTTTTTTTGGACGGTAGCACTTTCAGGGTTAATGTAATGACAGAGCTGTCTCCAATTCACACGGTTCGAGTTGGAGTACGAAAGAGTAGCGTGGTAGCACCGTTGCTCTTGGCACTTTTTGGACGATGAAACGTTAAACTGAGTCAGTCTAAGTAGGTAAATGTATATTTCATCAAAAATTAAAGGACATCCGCCACCTCTAACACTTTATCTTGGGATAATACTAAAAAACTGATTTTCGTCAGCTATATAAAGAATGAAATGCAAATCCAAGATTGAACTACCTTCAGCTGCTGTAAGCTCGCAATATATTATCAAATATATATTAAGATATGATGGATGAAGACCACATAATTCAACCGAAATATGATGCAAAATTTTGCAAGACTATGCTATGAGGTAGGCTGCATTCTAGAAGTTCGGAATTCAGTGCTTTACAGAGATCTGCAACATATACAACTTATAGAAATTGAGAATCAGCTTAAATTATAAGAAAAAACAAGTAAGAAAATTACAGTCAGGCATAAACGATTGTAAGAGACCCTGTCGCCTAACAAACACATTAAATGTTTCCCAATTTGAACCCTAATGAAATAATTGATTAAGATTTACGCAAGATACCCCGAAATATAGTATAGAGCCTAATTTAAGTGATTCGATCTGCATATTAATATAAGATTTTAGAAGGATTAATATAATTGTAAAACAAATTGGGTGTTTATAGCAAAGTAATAACATTTGTTTATACAAAAACTCAGAAAGAATAGTAGTAGGTTTGCATGATAAGTGTCCACTTTTGTAAGGAAAGTGGGATTAGCGTCTTCATTGATTACTAGTGATCTGCAGAATAGGAGAATCTATTTATATAAACTTGTCAGGAACTAAATTTGGCGTCTTAAAGAAAAATATGATGCGAGAACAAAGCATAAAGAGAGCAGCATATGCAAGACACAATATAACAAAGTGTAATAAAACAAACTGACGCCACTCTCAAAATCAAAAGCATTGAGTAAAATTTTCTGAAAGCTGATATAGCACAAAGTGGAACTATTTTGATATATTTGTAAGACTATGACACACACAAACAATAAAAATGACATTTGTTCTTTGAATTTTTTTTTTTTCTTTTTGACCAAATAGATGTAAAGCAATAAATTAATAATAGGAACTTACATTGACGTCCAGTTATTCAGTATATTATGTCTGTCTCACAAAATCTGTGTATTCCAAATTATTTTTGTTTCTTAAATTTCCTTTATTTTCGGCTGTACTTATTTTCCTTTTTGTACAAATTTTATATATTTTTAATTAATTTGACTGACTCAAAATTTAATTTTGCTTTTATTAAGCTTCAAAAAAAACTTTCAATTCATTTGTTGCCTTTTTTTTCACTTTCGTTTTCGTTCTCTTTTTTGCTCTCACTTCTACATATGCCTCTCACAACAAGTTTGCTGGCTGCGCTTCTCATGAAAAACTAATAAATGCATTTTTTCACAATTTTTTTTTTTTGAGTTTGTTTTAAGTCGATTTTATAGGTTTTCGATTAAATTTTTTATACACTTTACTTGTCAATTTGTTTTACCGTTAATTTTTTTCTATTAAACGATTAAAAAAATCCGCGCTCAAGCTACGCACTTTTCGCCGCACTTGTTCGTTGCCTCAATTTAATCAATTACAAACATTCAGTCAAAGTGTTTGTAAGTAGTTGACACTCGCTGGAAGTGCGCTGCACTCGCTCGATCAGAAAAGTAAAAAAAAAAAAACGGTGAAGAGAAACATGTGTGAAGCAGTAAATTACTTTGATACAAATTATGAGCAACAAAATTCAATTTGAATAGATTATCTGCTCTCTTCTTACTCAGCAAAATTGAATTCATGCTCAGTCAGTCTTTCTTTTTTTTTTTTTTTTTTTCTGACTTTACTTGAGATTAGCAAACACAATTGTATTTGCGATCGAATAAAGAAAGATTTTTAAATAATTCGTTTAGTTTTTTTTTAATTAAAAATTATCTTTAATAAACATATAGAATGTAAAATTTATTTAGAATATACCTGAATCTATAGAAATCGTCTTGATATAAAGTATCCAAAATTTGCCTTTAGCACAAAATGGATTATTTAAAAAAAAAATTTTATCTGCAGATGAAATATGCCAACTTGAAGGCTCTATCTTTAATAATCTCCAAGTTTATCTTGTTCATATGGACAGCCAGAAGACATATGTACATGTTTGGGACTATTTTCAGCTCAACCTCGCTTATATGTACATATGTATGCTTCAAAGGCATATGTAAAAATTTTGGGTTTACCACTCAACTGCCGGCCTGCAGAGCTGCCAATAATAATGAGCAAAGATTTCTGACGCCGGAACAAATGCCAAAAAATAAAAAAAAATAAAAAAAAATAATAAGAGCATAAAACTATTCGCAGCAAACTTTCACAGAGACACTTACTCATTTGCTGCTGGTGCGACTCATACGACATCAAACACCACTTCCAATTACAACACAACAACAACAAACAAACACACAAACAGTCATACATATTCTATGAGTATATTTGATGTAGAGGACAAGTTTTTGTCTGTTTTGTTTCTTTTATTGAACATTGAGTTCATTGTTACAATTCCATTTCAAGCATATTGGGTTTCCTGCTGCTGCTGCTGGCGCTGGCGTTGGTCCTGCTGCTGCTGCTGCTGCTGGTGGTATGGCAAAAGACATAACACGAATGAGATGTATATAGAGTCAAGTATAGTGTGGAGTGGCACTACTATGTGTGTTTGTATCTATGAGATACTTTAGTTGCTGTCAGAAATTTAGCTCAAAGGTCACGTACGAAGTTTGTGATTTCATCATCGTCCTCGGCTTTATGTGGGCGACCGCTCTTTCTCGCTGCTTAGTAACAGTGTCAAACGCTTGAAACTCTTCCTCACTTACGCCGGAATATGCTTAATGTGCCATGCAGATTTTTTGCTGATTAAGTGAGAATATTAATAAGCCGTTGTTGCTGCGTCCACTTTGTGCAAATTATGCCATTTTCTATAGAATTTTCTCTTTCCCTTCTTCGTCTGCTTTGTCTTGTTTTAATTTCGTTTACTTTCATTTAAAGTTTAACGGCTTAGTTGAACAAGTTTTTTTGTCATTGTTCTTTTTTTTTTTTTTTTTTTTTTGTTAGCTGTCGGCGCCATTATTAAATATTTTCCACAAATCGCTGTCTCGCACACAAACAAGTGTCGTCCTTTCTAATGCGCTGCGCTGGTATAACTCTTTTTTTTTTTTTTTTCTTACTCCTCTCTGTCATTTTTTAGGCTCACTCAATATTCATGTTTAGTCACACTAATCCTTTGCATAAACAATAAATGCCATTGCCTCAGCTGTCTTGCCTGGTCTGCCTGCTACTGTGTTGTCCTTGTCGCTGCGGCTGCCAGCCTGCCTGCATATCCTGCATTGACGAGAGCCGTCATCGTTGCCGCCATAGAAGAAAGCCGCCATTGTTCATTCGGCTCGTACGGCTTTTGGTCTGTTTGCTCAAAGGATTTAAAGTTGGATTTTTTTTCTTCTTATTCTATTTTCCGCTACACACTTTCCAGGCTGCCCCATAGTTCGCATAGTCAATGCTGCCGTTGTCGGTGTTTAAAATTCTATTCTTTCTATTGTCTGCGCGCAGAAATTTATTTGGTTGCTCTTCTATGTTTGAAATCGATGTGGTTGCATTGTTTGGGATTAATTTTTTCTTGCTTTCGGATTTTATTAATAGACATGCAGCGTCAGCACATTGGTTTGGCATTTGATTTCGGTCTCACGAACGGTTATGAAATTATGAACGTCATTTTTTATTCTTTGATTTTTTTTTAAGATGACCCAAAAGAGGTTAGGTAATATTTTGCAAACTCAGAGGACACAACGGATGAGCCACGAAGGAATCTGGTTTTGGACTTGTTGAATAGGCCACAGAGAAATCGAGCTGTAACCTCAATTGTGCAAAGGATTTGAGCGTTGAGCTCTAGAAATGATTTCAGTATAAAGGATTCGGAAGAAGGATTTTAAAATAAAGCATTTCAAAATAAGTATTTCGAAATAAAGGATTTGAAATAAGAATTTTAAAATAAAATATTACGAAATAATGATTTAAGGATGACGAATTGGTAATAAAAATATAAGGTAGAAGTAACTTCGAAGAAAGCTTTCGAATAAAAAATAAAAGGATTTGAAAAAAAGATTTCGAAATAAAGGTATATAGTTGGAATAAAGAATTTGGAAATAAGGATTTTAAAAAATAAAGGAATTGAAACTAAGAATTTAAAAACAGTAATTTGAAATAAGGACAAAATCTGAAATAAAAGGATTTCGAGAAACAGGATATGGATTTGGAAATAAGTATATACGGAAGTAAGGCTTCCGAAATAATGATTTGGAAAGAAAAATTTTCGGTTATATGGAAATTGGAGATGAGAAAAGGCATTTAAATGTGACAACAATCGGTTTTCACAGGTAAACCGTGGATAGTTGAAGCTCGTTGAACCGACCGAACCAGCAGCACGTGAACCAAAAGAAGAAGATACACTTACGATTTATCTTAAAAGGAAAATTGAGTAATAAACAAAGTGAAAATGTTTTCATTCCACAGCGACTGCAAAGTTGCGCTATACCAGCCTTTGAAACAGAACAAACGGGAGTCCTTTACACTATCGAGAAGAAAGACTCTAAAATTCAGGTACTGGTACATTCTTAGTTAATGGCGGACGTTATGAAACCTATGAAAATTTAAGAAATTATGAATCAAGAAGACTTTGTCCGGTGGTGAATTGAAATGCGTCACTTTCGTGTTATACCGTCAGCATATTTGGATTTCGAACTAGGTTTAGTTGCAGCTACCTATGGCCACCTACCTGGTAGATGGTGTTATTGTACTCAAAGGTTCAATCCGCCACTGAAAAGAAGATTTGTTTATGTCAGCTTTTGGAACTATAGCTGAACCTCAAACAGTCCCTGCCGACATTGCAAGTGGCATGGTCGACCAAATGTCTACGCAAATGTCTTCTATTTTATCTGTTTTCATGGATATTGAATCAGTAACATCACATATGGAGCTATATGCGTCTTGTGCATCCGATTCAAATGCATAGAACATAATGCAATTACGAGGGTTGCTATATATATTTCTAGCCTGAGCAACAAAACATACAATCTGACGTCACCATCGTAAAGTCTGACATTTTTTAGGACTAACTTACTGTGAACACTTTGACGTACGAGCGCAATTTAGGTTCTTCAAGTCATCTCGCCCAAAAAATGGATTTAAACCGTGAACAATTTCATGCGATGATGTATTTCGATTTACGACGCGGATTATCAATCAACTAAAATCGACTTTTGATGCTGAAGCTCCATACTTGGCCACTGTGAAAAACTGATACAACTTATCCAATCGTGGCCGCAGTTCGTTCGCCCTCGAATTTCGTGAAGAACCCCCAAAAATATATCGTTGTGCCAGAAAACAACGATGCTGTGTGCGAACTGAAAAAGTAGGATGTGACATACAGTGAGATTGAGGCATCCCTGGGCATTTGTATGACTAGCATACATACTCGTACAATATTACATGAACTTTTGGTTGAAGAGAAAGGTTTGTTCACGTTGGATACCGAATAATTTGACAAACGCTCAAAAGAAGGAATTCGGACATGTTGCGACCGTACCGCTTGTGGAACGAAGAACGGGCAATTCTGAATGGTATGCAAGCCATTTGTTTGCCTGAAGTGTTCGATGAACTGAGGAAATCCAAACGACGAAGACGAATCATACTTCAACATACTTAAAAACATCGAATTGGTGGGTCATCCGGTGTACAGCCCTGACTTGGCACCAAATGACTTCTGCCTGTTTTCTCTCATCATAAATAAACTGCACGCACAACGGTTTTCAACTCCGGAAGAAGCTGTTAAAGCCTGCGAAACGCATGGAGTGGCAAAACTGCATCACAAAATGGTTCGGGCGAGTGCAAAAGTTTTCGTTCTTAATGGTGAATATTTTGAAAAACAATAAAGCGAATTGGATATTTGCAACCTGTTGAGGAAGCACAGCATAAATTCTTACAAATGTACTTCGTAGGCGATATGGAAGAACAACTTGATCGATGCCAAGAGATCAACACAGTATGTCATTGAATAAAAATTAATTTCGCCTCAACATGCCTCCTTTAAGGCATTGCAAACAATACGACTATAAATAATAGTATTTACACACACTGTGTAAAGAGTATAAAAAGAAATTATTGGTGTAGCGTAGGTTCAAGCCCGTCAGCTATAAAACTTTTCACATTAATGTGGACCGTTTTCTTGGCACAGATTATACAAAATAAAGAACACAAAATTGGATGACAAAAAAATATTAAAATAGAAGCAAATTGAACGAAATCTATTTTTTTCTTTTTATAATATAAGTACGCAAAATTTTCGAATATATTTGAGTGTTAGCTAAAAACGGCCTGCTTACATAATGGGTTAAGTGCTGCTTGACATGATAACAAATAAAGACATAAAATTGTAGAAAATTTTCATTGTCGCCAGTGCTGCCAATGCTATGAACGCTGCTTACTAATTTGCAAATGCCCAAGGACACTGAAAATGATATAAAAAGGACGACACTGCTGTACAAAATGGCCGACGGCGCATAAAAGTGTGCAATGAAAATTTCATATTAAATGCCGCATGCCAAAGTTTACGAGCGAAGAAGCCTAGCGGCAAAGATTACGAAGGAAGTTACAACGATTTTAAGGACAAGCAGCGGGAAAGCTTCAATTATTGCAACAAATTATAATTTTTTTATTATTATTTATTTTTTTTTTTTTTGAACCAGACAATGACTTTAATATTAAGAAGAACTTAAAAAGTGGCAGAGCATAAAATTAAAAGCGCACAAAAATTTCGAAAGGAACATGTTTTAAATTTGCAACAGCACTCAAAGGAGCTGTTGAACATTACTTGGTGGTATTAAAATTTAAGCCAAGCGGAGGCGATAAAATGGCGGCAACAGTCAACCAGCAACATGTCTGCCGCTGAGTGCATACTTTTAAAATACATATATGCATGTATGTATGCATGTGTGTATGTATGCATCTGTGTGTGTGTATTGTAAATGTGTGCAGGTGTTTGGTATTCCACAATTTATTATGCTGTGTCAAAATCTTTGGTAAAATGCATCACAACAGCAAACAGCAACAAAATGTGTTTGATATACCAAAAATGTTTCGCATGGATTTAATACACAATAAGAAAATAAATAAAAAAAAAAAAAACGAGGAGCAGTAGAGTGTACAAGACTTTGAAATACGCTTTACTACTCATTGCAAAATAAATAAACAAAAAAGCTATGTTGAAGTACAAAAGCGTCAGCAGCATACGCACAGCTGAAAGAGCTGATCAAGTCTTTACTTTAGTAAAATTTGTCAAATCTCTAAACTACTAATACCCTGCATAGACTTTGTGTAGCGTGTTTTAAAAGAACTAAAAAGCAGTTTTCAAAATAGCAAGAAAATGTGAAGAAAATATTTTAACAGCAAAGTAGCTTCTGCTGCTGCTGCTGTTGGGAAATGTCACTCGAGTGCCTGTCCGCTGTCGGCTGTCTCAGCTGTTGGTGTGTAGAGTAGTTCCAGTTGCGGCTGCTTGTTATATGGAGCATAGCGGATGTGGCATGATGCAGCCTGTTTGGCAGTTCTTCGACACACATACTTACGGCGACTGTTGCTGACTAGCATACACGCTACCGGATTAAAGGATTATTTGCTGATGCATGTGCGTATGCAATGCGAGTACGAGTACGAGTATGTGTGTGTGTATGTATTTGTATTGTATCCCTGTGCAACTTCGTCTTTGAAAGTTAAGTTTTTAATCATTTCTCAGTCAACATAGTGCATACTTTTTTGCTTGCCTTTCGTCTGCTGCTGCTGCTGGGAAATTCTCAAAGTACGAGTAATACTTTTTGCAGATTAATCATACGCGCTGTACTAGTATTTCTTTGGAGTGCTTTCATGTGTGTGTGTGTGTGTGTGTATTACTTAGTTGGCATTGATTTTATAGTGCCATAAAGAAAAGTTTTGAAAAATTCATATATATATGTATAGTATATATGTATTTATAAAACACTGTGGCAAAGTTTCTCATTTTATGTTATAAATATTTGAGCTGGAAAGTTATGCGCAAATTATGTTTTATTTGCTTTGGAGATTCGATTAGAAAATGCTCGAGGATATTGGTTTAAAATGATACATTTTTGAAAGAGGATTGTTTAAATAAATTAAAATGATATTGCTTAGATATGATATTTAAATTTTAAATAAATATATTATTTTTCTGTTTAAATTGTGTTGCGAATTTGGTTTCATTTGAAACATTTTTATTTTATTTATTTGACGTTTATTAAAAATATTTAAAACAAAATACAAAATGAAAAACAATAAAATAAAAAAAAACAAGTAAGGAAATTTCAGTCGGGCGTAACCGACTGTAAGAGGCCCTGTACCAGTTCAGGTCGCCTAACAAACACATTAAATGTTTCCCGAGCTTATGACCAAACACATGACCACTTTTCACTGCGTGAATATGAGTGAAAAGAAAAGGGGGGTCGTTCAAATTAAATTGCTTATAAAATCGTTATTTATTATCCGATTTTGATGAACTTTTTGGATTTTTGCTTAGAGGGACGACATCTTTATACTGGTATACAAAATTTTTTTTGTGCCGAAGAAATTTTTAGTCTTGGTGGTGATTTTATGGGGTAGGGGGGGGAGGGGCAAAATTTTAAAATAAACTTGTAAAATTCCGGAGCAGTCCTAGTCGAATGCAAAAAACACGAAAGGTTTATCTATTACCGTTTCCGAGATCCTTTCGTTCATACAGACGGACGGACGGACGGACGGACAGACGGACAGACGGACATGGTTATATCGACTCCTCTATCACTCCTGACCATAATGGGGGTAACTTTGGGGGGTCTCCGACCATTATTTCTATCTGTTACATACATTTGCACAAAACCAATAGGCTTTTGTACCTTCGGTACAGGGCCTAAAAATTTAAAACTAGTTTAATTTTTTTTTAAATTATTTGCTTTACTGACCTTACTGAGTGATTTAGTTGCGCAGCTATTAATTGTTTCCAATAAAACCTGGAAAATACCAAAAACCTCAAAATTGAGCTGACCTCAGCGATGGCAGTAGATGTTGAAGTGTACATGATGCCGCTCCCATTGCCAATCCTCCAAGTAGACAGCACTCTATCCAACACCTATGCTTTACCCTTGAGCAAGCCACAAGCAAACTTCTTTGGACAAAGAGAAGACTGCCAAGAAAGTTCATCAGCATCCCCTGGACAGACAAGCAAACAAGCTTACAATGGAGCTGCGGCTTTGTTCAAGGACATGCTACACAGTAAAAAGCTTATTTCGTTGAACAAAAGCTGGATGCCAACTACTCGAACTACTTGAAGAAGACAATAAATGCAACCAAAAGGCAGGCTCTCCGGCTGGTTCCTGTTTAGGATTCCTATGGTGTGCTAGTTAATTACGAGGAAGATCTTCGCAGCCAATTTGGAGGCCAGTTTTCACTGGCTGACGAGAATGACGTAGCCACACTGTTGCATTTGCTTGAAGTCCCGCTTCAAATGGACTTTAAAATGAGAGCGGTTTGTTCCGCAAAAAGTCATGGTGCATTTGCCTTGAATCAAATTTGTCATAACACCTTAAAGGCATTGCCAAGGTGTGCACGCCTCTATTTGAAGTTAATATTTAATGCAAGGTTGAGGATGCTGCATTTCCCTAGCAAGTGGAAACTAGCGCTGATCACTATGAAGGTTTGGGAAAGAACTTTTACGACGCTGGTAAAAGAGCTTGGAGACTTACAAAGGGCTATACCTGAGCACCAATTTGGTTTTCGGCGTGGTCATGGCACCACTGAGCAAGCTCACAGATTAGTGAACTACATAATAAAGGCGTTTGATAAAAAGGAGTGCTGCAATGGAGTTTTTGTAGAAGTACAGGAAGCCTTTGAACGAGTATGGCACGCTGGTCTTTTACGGTCTTATTTGGAAGACCATCATTAGGCCCTGTACCGAAGGTACAAGAGCCTATTGGTTTTGTGCAAATGTATGTAACAAGTAGAAATAATGGTTGGAGACCCCCCAAAGTTGCCCCCATTATGGTCAGGAGTGATAGAGTAGTCAATATAGACATGTCCGTCTGTCCGTCTGTACGAACGAAAGGATCTCGGAAACGGTAATAGATAGAGACTTCGTGTTTTTTGCATTCGACTAGGACTGCTCCGGAATTTTACAAGTTTATTTTAAAATTTTCCTTATTTGTTTTCAAGTGAAATTGTGAGAGAAGCTCTGAACTGTCCACCCAATGAGAACCGCAGTTCCACAAGAAAATGTGCTGGGGCCATTGTTGTACTTCTGGTTCACTGCTGAACTCCCTGTCCACGATGAGGATATAATGCCACCCGAGAAAGTTATATTGGCATCTTACGCAGACGACGTCGCAATGCGAATACGATGCAGCAGACTGTGTGCAGGAATATGTCCACCAGCTGGAGAATTGGACCAAGCGATGGAATATTAAACTAAATGCATGGAAGTGCATAAATGTGAGGAAAAAAAATTACGTCCCTGATTTGACTTAACAACATGGCCCTTAATCAGGCAAACAAGGTCAAGTACCTAGGTGTGATACTGGACAAAGGGCTTACATTTGGAGGACATGTCAATAATTTAATATCTAGATGTCGTCTCAGACTAAGGAAGCTCTTTTAGATGCTCAATTGGAGGAGTAGGATATCCTTACGCTGCAAACGAGCAGTTTATAACTGTGCGGTGGCTGCTATTTGAAGATACGCGACACAAATATGGCGCATCGGAGCCACAACACACAGGCAGCGAATCCAAAAGCTGCAAAATAGAAGTCTTCGTGAGATTACAGGGTGCTCTTGGTACGTCTGCAACACAACATTACACCGAGCCTTGGGGCTGAACACCATACAACAAGAAATCATTCACCACTCAAGCCGTTACAACTTTAGACTCTGCTAAATCATGCCAAGCGGTTTGCAAGTAGTTTGCCACATAGGCATCCGATAAGAAGATTTAGAACGACTAATATTGGTGTCGGCGCTACTCCTTATAGACGAGAGAGATGACAGTAAATTTATTTCGAGTATATTTTCAGAATAATTTGTAGATTTGGCGATCTTAATAGAAGGGTGCGACATGATATGGTTATAGGATATATCGAATCCTGATTCCTATCAAATTAAATAATTATATAAAAAAACAGGCTTTACAGAGCACAAAAGGTGGTAGAAAGATCTATCGATTGCTTCACTAACTATCTACGCTAGGCGTCATTTTGGTGGCGTTGAAATCTATTCTAATTTGGGCCTAGCAAAATTGGAAAAAAAATGGGTACAGTACAAACCCTAAATCATTATCGCATTGCCAGCCTACAACAACGCCCATTCCGGATTATATATATGCTATAAGCGGTCCAATACCTTTCGTGCCGATAATTGTGCGCCTGCTACACGATTTTGGTCACCATTATTGCCAAATTCTTTGAGTCGTCATACATAAATGCGTGAGTGCTTATGACAATGTTTCACCTGTTGAACCAGTCAGATAGTTTTGCGTGGCGAGTGACGCTATGTCATCAGCATACCTACAGATCTGTGTATTTATGTCAGTGAGAGTTGGCATGTCTGATGTGTAAAGAATAGAACCAATCACACTATCCTGTGGAACTTCTGCGTTCAGGAAATTGATGTCGGATGCTGCATCTCTCACCACAACTCGGTAAGCTCTGTTGCTCAGCTAGAATTTCTAGATGAAAAAGTATGAGGCAGGGAGGTATTTTTTTTTTTTAACTTTGTAAAGAAGTCCCTTATGCCAGACTATGGAAAGTTTGTTTGACATCCAAGAATACAAGAGCGCAGTATTGACGGTGTTTTTGGGCCACTCTATGGCACTGTTTCGGACATTCGTGATTAAATCTAGAGCCAAATTGCGGTTCTGGGGTTTTGCGTCTATTCAGTAGCGGCAGTACTCTACCAAGACGTAATCTTTCAAATAACTTGGAGAAAACTGGCAGCAGGCTTATTGGACGATATGACGTGATAAGTTTTTAGGTTCTTCAGGTTTAGGAATCAGCACATACTCACTAAACTTTCATTGTTAAAAATCATTGTTAGGAACATTATTCCCTTTTATGGAAGCGCCTTAAATATGCCATCAACACTGTCCAAGGCAGACGACTTTATAGATTTAAGAGCTTCTATTTGCTTAAGAATCTCTTGAGCCGTGATATGAGGTATAGGCAAGTCATTTTCTAGGAAGTCCTCCACTTCACATATTTCAGTAGTTTTTGCAGTATCAAAAGGTTGAAATTGTGACTTTAAATGCATAGCAAAGGCTTCAGCGTCTGATCTGCGCCATACTTTGTTTGCATCTTTGATTGGAACTTGTCTTCGTGTAGGTCGTTTTATGCCTTTTGTAGTTCTCCATAAACTAAAGCGATCTTTCACAAAGGGGTCTAAATCTCTTAGACGCTACCCGATGCCTTCGTTTCATACTTTTTCGAGAAACACCGTTAGATCTCTGCATACTTTATTGAAGTCTCGCTTGTCTAGAGGATTTCTACTAACCTTCCATCTCCGACGAAGCCTAAATGGTTATGTCTGCATTTTATTGTATTAGCCTGGGATTATTTTTTCTATACTGGCAAACATGTTCGCTTCAATTATAAGAACAGAATGAACAGACCATAAATCGGGGCGCTCGTAAATAGATACTAGAGGAGCAGGAATACCGTAACTTAAAGAGAAGTCGTGAAAGTCAGAAATTCTAGCTGGTTCTATAGGCCACCTGAGCTAGTGCTGTGGTATTGTGACAAAGCATCACCAATTCGTAGCGTATAGAAAATAGAAGCAACTTTTACTGAAAAATAACGGTAAAGCAGTGAAAGAGATTGGACTCAAAACTGCGGAAAGCCTTGTGTTACTGTTGAACGCAACCCACCACATAGGATTGTGCAGATTGGCTCAACGGTGTGAAAATCCGAAGCTATAGGGTCGTGAGAGGCATGAAGGTAGTGGATAGAACTTATGTTTCATTCGTACCAAAGACCAAGGTTATAAATGTTTCCAAGACCGAAGTCAAAGGTCAGCAGCTGATTCTTCAAATCAGCAAGAAGACTGTGGAAACAATGTAACCGGGCTTCGCAAATAATCCAATACTGTTGAACGGATATAACAATAGACCGCCTCAATTCATGTGACTTAAGGAACACTTCTTCAGTTACGGCAGCTATCGGGGAATGATTTTGGAAGCATTGGAAGCAATACTCATCAAAAAATAGTACTGGAAGAACGATACTCCCGCAAATCAATAGACGAAATATTGCTTCTAAGAATGACTAGTTTCAACTCACCAATTGGGTCTTGACACTACAAAATATATATTTGTAACTCTTAGATTATTACATTGAAAAATTTTGCATAAAAATATCGATATGTCAAGTCCAGGAGATTATTTTAGCTTGCTTATAAAGAGCTAATAAACTTCGTCATAGGGATAATACATGGATACATCTTTCTTTCCTTTTTTTTTTTTTTTTTTTTGGCTTGTAGGAAACGCAGAGTTTAACATCACATTTTCCAGTTACTTGAAAGCTTTTCGCCGTTTTCACTGACCAAACTTCTCCGTGCACTCATGCAGTGGGCGTGTAATGGAGTAAGTCTTCCTAAAGGTCTTCGTTGGATCACCCTCCTTATTCCACAGCGTAATTGCGGTTGTACAGTATAACGGATATTTGTTGTTCAATTCCTCGTGACGCTCCTTTTCCTCCGGTGAAACATCTTTGCAATATTCATCAAAATATTCCGTATTGGCCTTTGGTATCACAGTTTTCTGCATGTTCTTGCTCTGGCGTATGTATTCATCATTGAATTCCTGCCAGAAGAACTGTTCGAGACGCCGCGCACGTGTGGCTTTATGAAGGCATTAAAATGTGTGAAAGATGCTGAGATATATTATATAAAGAAATATTTACCCAATTGCTTCTTGATCTTTGGTGGACCAAAGCTTTCCTGTGTTTCACTCAAAGCGCCCTGACATTTATTGGCATCCATAATGCTTGCTGCACTTTTTTTTTTTTAATATTTGGTAGAATAGTATATAAAAATTTATTTTTTAATGTTTTTAATGTTTTTTTTAATCGAGCGAACAGTGGCTGCTGCTCAAGAGTAACGGAACAAACTGTGTTGTGTCGACAAGAAAATGGAGAATATTAATATTTTTTTTTTTTTTTTTTGTTTGTGACATTGTTGTGTCAGGTCATGAGACACGCTGCATGACAAACTTAATAAATAATTTCTCTAATAAAAATATTTTTGCAGCAAAGGTCTATCCGTGTAAAAATTTGTTTGCTTTAAAGCTTCTCCATTGTGTATCTGTCGATAACAGTTGGGCATATTATCAACCAGAATCGTTGCGGCTATACTTTTACAAACAACAACAATATATGGGGGCGTTTAAAAAAATCAACAAGGACGCCGAACAGAACCGCCAAAGTCTACAACAAATTTGAACATGAGACCAGTGAAATGCAACTTTTAGTACAACTAAAATCAGCGAAGCAGGCATTACAATGAGCGAGACAGCAATACTTGCTGCATGTAGTGAAGAACATACGGAACAGACAGAGAGAAATAGTAAGCGTGGAGGCAAAAGCATTTTATACCATATTAAATTGTATGTTTGTCTGTACGAGAGTAGCACTGAAAGTCTTTGCAAAAATATATTAAAAAATAAATTAATATATAAATAAATTAATTGGAGCCCTACCTGAAATGTAAATATAAAAAGGTACTTGCAGAAATTTTCAAGTCGAAAGTAGTTCCGGCGATTCCAAGATTCCCGCAGAAAGCAGTGGTTCATCAAAATAAAAAGATTTTAAAAACTAGTTGATCACATACCAGAGATTGCCTTTTTGAAACATTTATATAATGGTTCAATATCATCAACAAATTTAAAGGACTTATTGGGTCAAGATCAAAACCAAAAATACAATTGTTAAACTCGTCTGAAGATGTAGATTTTGCACAGGATCTATTCGCCAAAGCAGCAACAGAATCTCGCTCTATTATTATCTGAGCTCCAAAACATAATCGGGGTATATATATACTCTGTTCCTGAACACTGAGTGGGCTGACATCTTCGCACAACATTTCGACAAGCGCTTCATTCCTTTCAATCTGAGTTCTGTGCATGATGTCTTAGCTACAGCTACAGATGAACAACCAAATCGCCCACAACACTTTTCAAAAAAATTTCTAAAACAATTAAAGAACTCAAAGCAATGCTCCTGGTTACGTTTAAATGTTAACTTCAAATTTAAGACCTCTCCCGTGAATACAATACGTGAAAAACGGCAGCCAACAGAATGCTTCAAAAGCCACCATGAATCGAACCAACCGTTCAGCCAATCGTCCCATCACTTTCAAAGGTTTAGGAGCCATTGAGTAGCTGACGTCGTAAACTCCAAAGACTTATTTCTGGATTACAAGCTCATCTTCCATTCGGGATTGAACAGTTGTTGTCCATAATATTCTGGAGGCCTTTGAAGATTAGAAACATTGCAATGCTGTATTTTGATGAAGTGTGACAAAGTTAAAAGACAAACAACTGCCCCATTCTTTCCGAAATTGCACTTCTAACTAGAGAGGCAACAGTATTTTGTAAATGTGCGCGGAACTGCCTCTCTTATTTATCCTGTATGTGCAGAAAAGGTCCAACATCTTCGTAACTAGTCTTTCTGATCACATTAAACACTGTCGAACAATGACCCTTTATACATACATACATACATACATTCGATAAGTAACATGAGAGAAGATTGAAGGGAAATATCGGTAGCCATAGAATATCAAAAATTGGAAGACTTTCTTTTCTTTTTCGAATGTTTGATAGTAATCCTCGCATCGGAATACATTTTGCAGAGTAACAATTGCAATGAAAGATTTTTTTTCTCTAGGTTTTTTTTTTTTATTTTCCATACTTCGAACGAAAATGAGAACAACAACAGCAACAACAATAACATTGAGAACAACAACCACGAGAACGACAACTGCAACTATTGTACAACTACAAAGCAAAGCAAAGCGAAAGGATAACTAACTATGAACAAACAAGTGCAACGAATGTTCAGTGAATGTTAAATGTTTGCCAGGCAATGTCAATGAAGAGAAAAGAAGCAGAAAAATACGTAAAATGGGAAGCACAGAGCGCGCTCGCGACATTTGAAACAGAAACCGGAAATTAGAACTGCAATTTATGCTGCATGCATGTAGGCGCATTTGCCTCGCATTCGTTCGTTCGTTCGGTCGATCCGTCGTCCTTTGGCAGGCATTTTGTGCAAAGGAAGCAAGAAGCATGCACAGCGAAAAGGAAGCGTGGGGCAAACATTTTATGTTGTAACTTGTGCTGCAACTGCATAATCTATTTTGAGGTCATTTCCAAAAGGTCAACACATGCAGTAATTCGATGGAAAATGTTGCACAGACACATACAGACGCACACAAATGCAACTGTGTGTACAGCTGTGTGCGCCTCAACTGCTTGTTGTAATTAGTTTGGGGCGTTGCAGCTGCCGTACGCTGAAAATTTCGTATAGCGATACTACTACGACCAGACAGCAAACAGAAAACTATTTCGCGATAATTGATAAATTTTCTAAATAGGTCATTTTTGGTGATTTTATATTATTTATTATTATCGAACATTGCAGCAAGCCAACTGCTCGTCGATTTTATACGATTTATGTGCGCAGCTGGCATTCTGGGGCGTATGAGTAATGCATTTTGTGTGCTTAAAGCGATTGTGGACGATTTGCGCTAACAATGCACAGATATTCTCGTACTGCATGCATAAAATATTCAGCCATACTCACTCGCATATATTTATAGCAAATGGAATTTCATTTGTTCGTTCGAAATTCGTTCGTTTTGAAATTTAATGTTAATTTCTAAAACCAGTTGAGTGGTTTTTCATTTAAATAAAATTAACAAATGCGCAATGAAATGGCAGAGGGTTATAGTAAGAGGAATTGCTGTTTAGTTAGGTATTAAGGAGCATGATGTATTGTATTATTTTCGGAAAAAATCTTTTGTTAAAGAAATATTTGTAGATGTCAGAATGTCAAAAAAAAAAAAATTATTTATATTCTTCATTTTCTTGTCGACACAACACACAGTTTGTTCCGTTTCTCTTGAGCAGCAGCCACTGTTCGCTTGTTTAAAAATACATTAAAACAATTTAAAAAATAAAATTAACTTAGAAGTGTTTTATACTATTCTACTAAATATTAAAAAAAAAAAGTGCAGCAAGCATTATGGATGCCAATAAATGTCAGGGCGCTTTGAGTGAAACACAGGAAAGCTTTGGTCCACCAAAGATCAAGAAGCAATTGGGTAAATATTTCTTTATATAATATATCTCAGCATCTTTCACACATTTTAATGCCTTCATAAAGCCACACGTGCGCGGCGTCTCGAGCAGTTCTTCTGGCAGGAATTCAATGATGAATACATACGCCAGAGCAAGAACATGCAGAAAACTGTGATACCAAAGGCCAACTCGGAATATTTTGATGAATATTGCAAGGATGTACCACCAGAGGCTGAGGAGCGTCATGAGGCATTGAACAACAAATATCCGTTATACTGCACAACCGCAATTACGCTGTGGAATAAGGAGGGTGATCCAATGAAGACCTTTAGAAAGAAGTATTCCATAACTCGCCCACTGCAGGAGTGCACGGAGAAGTTTGGTCAGTGAAAAGGTTTTTCTGCAGTAAATGGAGAAAGTGGCTTAAATATCTGCGTCTCCTACAAGCCAAAAAAAAAAAAAAAAAGATGTAGCCATGTATTATAAAACTTTATTAGCTGTTCTACAAGCAAACTAAAACTCTCTCCCGGACTTGACAACAAAAAAACGTAAACTTCTAGTGTAAGCCGCCATTCTTAGGCGGTCGTGTCTCGATATTTTTAAGCTAAAATTTTGAATGTGACAATAACTCAATAAAAAATGAAGCAAATAAATATTTTGTCATGTCAAGGCCCAATTATTGGAATGCCTTATGCACCTTTGAAATCGTGGTACAATGAAAAAGAATGTTCCGGTGAGTGCTTCGTTTTCAGAATTTCTGCTGGCAGCGTAAGTAAGACGTTACATCATTTGATGAGCCAGCTAGAACTACAAGATTAAATACATTTAAACTCCCAAAAAGTAGCATAAAGCTTTTTATATCTCTACAATATGACGGAGAAGATTGAACAACAAAAGTTTCGGTCACATATTTGCTTCAATTCTTAATAAAAAAACGATGCAAATCGGTGTTGGAGAAAATATTAACGAAAAGTAAAATTTTAAATCAATTTTAATGAATTATGTAAACGAGAAACCATTGATTCCAGTCATGAAATATAACTACAACTTGATGAAGATAATTCTGGAACAATCAAAAAATACAAATTGCTTAGTTTAAGCAACTGTGGAGACTTGAAGGTGCTTAGCAAGCTTAACGAAATACAGACATACATCAAATACAACTGCTTATTGTGTGCTAGTGAGTTCATTCCTACATAGGGAAGCATTGTATGGTTAAAGAAGATCATGTAAGTCTCTAAATTTTATATTTTGTTCATTTCATATCAAACTCGGATTGGTAAAAAAATTCATAAATGAGGAAGCATATTTTTGAATCACAAATAGAGAATTATTTGGCGACAAAGAATTTGACGGATTTGGTGATCCAAAATTGAACGCACAAAATAAGTTCCAGCCAAAAGCTTCTTTTGCTGTTTACATTCAAACTTCTTTCTCCGTTTCTCATTCCGAATTTCTATATGAAAATTTTTTATTGGTTTATTGCGTTGCTCCACTTTACACTAAAATACGGTTTTCAATAGTTTCGAGTCGATGTTCTTTGCGGTTGGACTCGCTTCTATCATATTGTTCCACGGCTAGGTGATGTTTTGCATCAGTGCTGGCTGTCTTATATGTTTGTTTGATGTGCTGTGGCTTGTGTGGTCGTTTGTTTGTGGGTTATATGCTTCCACAATTTTCACCGATCTCAACTTTCCATTCTTTGAACAGTCAACGAAGCAGATAGCAGGCTCTTTTTTGTCCGATTGGTCCCAGCCTTATAAAACGCATTGTTATACTGGAGAATTGCTGTGGGGTCTCTGTGGCAGCCTGATGCTTTATCGTTGTTGTGGCCTGATCCAACAACATCAATTGTCTGGACCACTTAACATCTTCCAAAGTTAAAATGGTCCATTCTGGCTGGTATCTGTATTTTCAAGCATGTTGTTGCCCGCATTGCTTCTTAAGCGCTTGCTTCAGCTCGTGGCCTGCTCTGTACATCTTTCGTAGGTGGGGTTTCTCGAAAGAAAGGCGCGCAATGTTGAGTTCCCCAATTGTCGAGGTCTAGCCTTTGAAGTAAATAGTCTTGGTGCATATCACGACTAGCACTGCAATTCGATATTCTAGCGCTTTTATGCAATCTTAACGTTAGACGCTGGTCTAGTATTACTCCTAAATCTTTGCCTCCTGGTCAACCTGTAGACGTTCATTATTTATCTGGACAGCTAGCACCTGACCCCTGCGCAGTATGTTGCAAATATGTTTGCATTTTTTAGGATTCAGTTTGAGGTTCCAACTGCGAGCCTTGCTCTCAAGCAGGTGGAGGTACTCCTGAACACCGGAATCGAATATTGTCTGCATATGAGGCAAACAGTGATTTGTGCCTGGAGAGATTGGTACTTCTGCGGTGAAAATGTTGTAAAGAAAAGGGGCTAGCACGCTTTCATGTGGAACTTTTATCTAGAACTGACGATCTTGCAAATACGATCTAAAAAGGAGATAAAAGGGGGCGGAAAGGTGTCTCTTGATTTCTGAAAGTAGTCGTATGTGCCATATACGTAATCTTAGCTGCCATATGTCTGAATTGGTAAGATTTCTCCAAGATCCACAAGCAAGCCGTAATAGAATTAGCCTCTCGTGCTCCATAAAGAGTGAAGGGAGCAGGCTGATTGGTCAATACGACTCAGCATCGTCGTGCGGATCATCAGAACTCTTGTAGTATTGCATTCTAAGAATTGCTTTGAAAATCAATAGCATAAAAAGTATCGCTCACTTCGGCAGAGCATTCAAGGTGATGTGGCATATACTATTCGGCACCGCGGATTACTTCCTCGGCAGACGTTTAATAGCATCGAATACCTAATTTATTCAATGTAGTCTTCTTTTAGATCGATACACTTATTCCAGTGATTTTTCAACTCTTTGTTCCTGTCCGAAAAGTAATTTTGCGGATGGTCGTCAAAATACTACTTCGCAGCGCCGATGATCTCCTCGCGCGAGCTGAATTTTTTATTGATGAGCCATCTTTAGAGGTTTGGTAAGAGATAATAGTCCGAAGGAGCCAATTCAGCGAATAAGGTGGATGGCAACCCAATTTTTTCGCTTCATGTGAGGTCGTTTCGCAGCGATTTCGGCCATCAATCGCTCCAATAATGCGCAGTAATACTCGTTGTTGATGGTTTTTCCTTTTTTGAGGTAGTCTACGAAGAGTAACCCATGACAATCCCATAAAACGGCCACCATGACTTGTTCGATCCATTATGCCTCCCTCGGCACTTCCGAACAGTCCATTGCCGGGCTCTCATTTTATTCTCTAGCGGGTAACAGTAGATCCAGGTTTCATCAATAGTTACCAAACAACGTCAAAAACTCTACTCGAATCTGCATCAGCATGGCCAAACACTCTTTCGAAGTGCGCTATCGTTCGTATTTTTGGTTCGCAGTCAGCATGCACGGCACCTAGCAGCGGAATAATTTTTCATATGCAGAATCTCACCCAAAATATGTCGTGTGCGCTCAGTACTAATCCTTGTGGCATCTGCTAGCTCACGCATTCTACATGATGTCAAATACGCCAACAAACATCAGCTGCCTGTCTGCCTAAATATGAATGGCAGAAGCCGGTTCTTCAGGTGTAGGGCGAAAGATTCTGCATTCTATATACGTTTTTAACAGCCTTCCGGAATCTATTGTGACTCGTGTTTTTTCTCATAATACTCTTCTCTCTGGATCTTAAGTGCCTTTCATAGTAGTCGACTAGTGCTTTGCCACAAAGCATTGTCCTCTTGAAGGTGAGTGCGAATCAATCTCCGTTACTGCTGTCTCTTGAGCCGAATCAATTCCATCGTCTCTCTATTAAGACAATCGAGAGTTAATGAACTTGAATTGCTGACAGCAGCACCCTGGCAATGTCGATATTATGAGATTTCTGGCTTCCTGCGGTTCTCCCAATGTATATAGCGATAAACCAGGGACTTTGTACCCATCAGTTCGTTGATGTTGCTGCTTCTGATACTGATTTGTCTTCAGTAGACTTTTTCGTTATGAAGAATCGTTTTCTAATAGTTTTAGTTCAGCTAAAAAGTCTTCTGAGGTGGGCTTGCACCACTTTTATGCTACTAGTTTAAGTTTGATACAGTCCAACATTTAAAAAAAAACTTCACTTGGCAACTGCAACAAGTCAGTATCTAGTATTCCTATTAGCAGTAAAACCAGTTTATTTTTTTACAATCAACTATAAAACCTCATGGAGCAAGCGAGGAATTTTCAGTGAACTGTCGAACACACACACACACATAGTACTCAAAATTTCATACCTACACACAATAATGCGGCTACAAATAGTACTCCTGGCCATTTAACAATATTTTATGTGAGCTCCTTGCTGTTGCTGCTGTGCATGTGTTGGTTGGTAGCAGCCAGCAGCTAGCAAACCACTTCAACACAAACTAAATTGAACTTATTAAGTGGCAGAAGGGTGGCGGCGGCGGCGGCTGCGGGCACCAAAAAAGTAAGCAACGACTGCCCTCAGAGTGTAAAGTTCATTGGGTTAGCAGCGAAATAAATAATAAAAAATAAATAAATAAAAAGGAGCCACAATAAAAAATAAAGTAAAATTCTTTTCACCAAGCAACAACAACAACAACAAAAAATATCAGCTATGAAGCATTTTGCTTCAGGTGTACAACAATTTTTTGGACACAAACCAGACGCTAAACGTTGCAAGTAGCCGACTATAGTTACTGAAAGGACATTATTGGCACTTACGCACACAGGATAACCTGCAGGCAGACACCATTGTGTGCGACACATCTTTGCCCCGCGAAATTTACCGCAGCCTTCAATGCCAGACATTGGCAATGTCGTCGATGTCGATGTCGTTGTCGTTGCTTTTTAAAATGTTCTTATTTATTTTTGAACTTTTATACAATTCGATGTTGGAGCATAGTCCTGCCTGCGCTGATAGCGCCGCCGTGCAATTTAAACGTCTTATTATCGCTGCTGAAATGGAATGGCCTGGAATCGAATGAATCGCATTACAGACGACGATGACGACGACGACGACGACGACGACTGTGCGCAACAAACAGGTGAAAACATCCTGCGGCGCGTGTACGTCGCTTTGTTGTCGTCCTCATTTTAAGTGGCAATCTGGCATGACTGTAGACGCCTCTCTGCCTGCCTGCCTACCAACGTTTATTATAAATACTTCTTTCATTTTCATAAATTCAATAAATCATTCGATTGTCTTTGTACTCCTGTGTTTGCGTCTAAATTTGGTATGAGTCCTGCTGCTCCATGATAATAGATTGCTTGCAAAGTAGGGTGGTTTATGGGGTTTGTGTTACTAATGATTGCTTATTAGTAATGCGATTAAGCATGGTTGGCAGGGCTTAAGCAACGACAGCATCATATCGTATCGGTGAAGACGACTACCACGACCGACCACGATGAATAATAAGGGTCGTCGTCGTCGTCATCGCCAGTTTGCCGCAGCAAAGAAAAGGCTCTGCCAAAGGAGTGCACAAATTCATTTCGGCATTGGCAATGGTGTGAGAAAAAAAAACTAATATCTTCAATTCGATTAAACTGAAACTAACATACCCTGCTTCTTAGTTGTTGTAGTCGTTCGGTTGCCAATAGATAGCATGGCTGATGAACAACGCTGACAAAAAATAATGAAAAAGGGAAGCGTTTATTTTTTTTTTTAAATTTTTTATGTAATTAAGATTTAATAAAAGTGGCTGGCGAAAATAGGATTTTGATAATGCGTCGCTGTTATGCTTTGATTTTATTGATTTTACTCAAAAAAAAAAAAAAAGTTTCACCATTTCTGCAAGCAAATAGGGTTTTATTTGATACTAATGGGCTCTTTTGCCGCGCATGGGACAGTCAGAAAGCTGCTGAATTCTCACTTTTACCCTTAACCGGCTTAGATTTGACCATCAAAAGTCTTATAATGTTGGATTGGCATCAGCTTTGCACGTTCTTCTGCGATTTTAATATAAAAAAAAACGATACTGTTCCACGGTGAGAGAGTATGATGAATAGGTGAGAGTGATAAGCAGTTTTTTTTTCAATAAAATCTTATAAATGCGAAAGTTTGTATGTATGGATGGATGGATGGATGGATGTATAGATGGATGTATGGATGGATGTATGGATGGATGGATGTATAGATGGATGTATGGATGGATGTATGGATGGATGGATGTGTGGATGGATGTATGGATGGATGTATGGATGGATGTATGGATAGATGTATGGATTGATGTACGGGTGGATGAATGGATGGATGTATGGATGGATCGATGAATGTATGGATGTATAGATGTAAGAATTTATGGATGTATGGATGGATGTATGGATGGATGTATGGATGGATGGATGTATAGATGGATGAATGGATGGATGTATGGATGGATGTATATATGGATGTATGGATGGATGGATGTATAGATGGATGAATGGATGGATGTATGGATGGATGTATGGATGGATGTATGGATGGAAGGATGTATAGATGGATGTATGGATGGATCGATGAATGTATGGATGTATGGATGTATAGATGTAAGAATTTATGGATGTATGGATGGATGTATGGATGGATGGATGTATGGATGGATGGATGGATGGATGGATGGATGGATGTATAGATGGATGAATGGATGGATGTATGGATGGATGTATGGATGGATGTATGGATGGATGGATGTATAGATGGATGAATGGATGGATGTATGGATGGATGTATGGATGGATGTATGGATGGAAGGATGTATAGATGGATGTATGGATGGATCGATGAATGTATGGATGTATGGATGTATAGATGTAAGAATTTATGGATGTATGGATGGATGTATGGATGGATGGATGTATGGATGGATGGATGGATGGATGGATGGATGGATGTATAGATGGATGTATGGATGGATGTATGGATGGATGTATGTATAGATGGATGTATGGATGGATGTATGGATGTATGGATGTATGTATGGATGGATGGATGTATAGATGGATGTTTGGATGTATAGATGGATGTATGGATGGATGGATGTATAGATGGATGTATGGATGGATGTATGGATGGATGTATGTATGGATGGATGTATGGATGGATGTATGTATGGATGGATGTATGGATGTATGTATGGATGGATGTATGGATGGATGTATGGATGGATGTATGTATGGATGGATGTATAGATGGATGGATGTATGTATGGATGGATGTATGGATGGATGTATGGATGAATGTATGGATAGATGTATGGATTGATGTACGGGTGGATGAATGGATGGATGTATGGATGGATGGATGAATGTATGGATGTATGGATGTATGGATGGATGCATGTATAGATGGATGTATGGATGTATGGATGTATGTATGGATGGATGTATGGATGTATGGATGGATGTATAGATGGATGTATGGATGGATGTATGGATGGATGTATGGATGGATGTATGGATGGATGGATGGATGTATAGATGGATGTATGGATGGATGTATAGATGGATGTATGGATGGATGTATGGATGAATGTATGGATAGATGTATGGATTGATGTACGGGTAGATGAATGGATGGATGTATGGATGGATGGATGAATGTATGGATGTATGGATGTATAGATGTAAGAATTTATGGATGTATGGATGGATGTATGTTCCTCTCTTACAACTAAACCTATTAACCAATAAGTATGAAATTTGGTAGAGAGATAGATGGGACGATGGAAAAGAAGATCGGCTACGATTTGACCTATTTGCAGGGGGCGTTGCCCCACTCGCTATATAAGCTATAATCAAATTTTGTCATATCTTTACATCCATTTAAGGAACAGAGATGAAATTTGGTATACATGTTAAGAGGATCAGGAGAAGTCAACCTGTTAAGCTTGGTCCAAGCGAACAAGAAATTAGTTAGGAGACGAATTAATTTATGGACATATTGATCGAGAAGAGCGTGTTGAGGGAAAAGTATGCTGTTGTTTGATCCTTGACTTTTTTCAACATTCAATCCATAGCCGGCTATATTACACTTAATAGAACGGCTTCGACTATGGCGGTCTATCTCGATCACTTCCTTGATTTTATCGACTTCTTCGACAACATGTCTTCCGGAGCGTGGTGCATCTTCCACCAGAACGGAATTGAGTGAACCACTGTTGTGCTACGCGAATTGAACAAGTATCGGCCCCGTAAACATCGAAGTGAATGAAACAACAAACGGACAAAGTAGAAAGGTTCCAACAAATCCTTTAATAGGACCAGAAAACTTCTGTAGCCTTAGTTGTGCTTCGACCAAATCGATTCTTACTAAGTGGTTTTATTGAGTTAGACAAACCTTCTTTAAATATGAATTATACCTTTAGTGGCCTCTTACATATGTTTAAATCACCTCATATGTTATACGCTATGTGGATTGTTTTAAGTGTACCTAACGGTATAAAAGTAGTTGTAGATCACCCTATCCCTATCATGTTTTATCCTCTATGTTCCGTTGATACCCAGTTGCGAGATACTCAGTTGTGATGGATTCCGTTTTGCTCAGCCATCTCATTAAGAAATCGGTGGCACATGGTATACTTTTTTTTAACGCTTTGAGAGCTGCTTGACTATCAGAGAGTTTAAGTGAAGAAATCTGCAGCAGATTCTCTAATTTTCATAATCGGGCAGAAAATACCATCTCCAAATTGACCGTCGTGTTTGGCTCTGATAGTTCAAACATCTTCCATGTAATTATTGGTGTAAACCTTGATTTTAAAATATTCCTATAAGAAAAAGTCAGGCGGAGACAAATGTGTTGAACAAGGTGGCCTCTAGAAATCATCTATTTTAGAGATCAAACGACATTCGCTTCAATAAATTTATTTTTGGATTTTTTTCTTTTTGTTTTCTTCTTCTGCACTTATAGAATATTGAAAACCATCTATTAAACTAGGAGAGTAATAAACAAAAATCCTTACGACTCAATAGAAACAAAAAGTTATTATTATTGCCTAAGTCGGCTTTAAAACTGCGTTACAAACTCAACAACAAACTGATAGTACCCACTCAGACGCATGTAATGTATAAAGGATTACAAAAACAAGAAATAAAGAGAGAAAGTATCAAATAAACCGACTTAAATCAGCTCAACAAGTTCCTTCGTTCGCAAACGCAATGCGAATTTTGTCGCCAAGAAGTATGCAACAAAAAAAAAAAAAAAGAATACAAAAAGAAAAGAAGAAAAAAGTTTAAGCATAAAAAATGGCGGACGTATACAGTTTGGGTGCTCATTACCGTGAAGATAATCAGAAATGCCACCGCCGTCGTAATGCGAGTTTAGGCCTTATTGCTGCTGCTGCTGCTTCTTCTACTTCCATTTGTCGTCGTCGTCCTTTTGCGGCTTTCATTGCTATTTTCGAAACTGACTTTGGCGGCCATTGAAGTGTTAATTTAATTTCATTGCAAATTCGTTTTGCTACCACGAAGTGACAGGCGGATTTCGGAGCATATCTATGCTTTAAGAATATTATTCCTTTTTTTCTTCTTCTTCTTTTTTCTTCCTTTTATTTCTCTGCCATTGCTGTACACTGGTGATAAAGTTTTCTTTGTCGTGCTGCTGCTGCTGCTGCTGCTGTCCTTCATCCCCCATCAACACAGCATATAGTGCCTTTGTTTGTGTCTAGCGAGCGTTCTGTCGCTCTGAAGTGTGCTGAGTGCTGGGCGGCACAGAGTTCTACTCATCTGTTTGCTTCATTCGGGGTTTGCTTTAGTTAGATTTGTGTTTTTGGTTTTTGTGGCGTAGACATAAAGCATTCATACAAAGCAAGCAGCCCAGGCTAAATTGGTTAGTGGATATGTATATATGTATATATTGTATAAATGTATATACATACATATATGTAGGGGAGTTTGTGTGTGCTTTTGAGTTTTTGTCGCTTGTAGCCATTGTATATGCATATTATTGCGGTGTCGGTGTTATATGCATACATGTCCGTACACTTTTCTGTAGGCATGTAGCAAAGGATTAGCGTTGCATGCACATAGTTCGAGTTTGCGAGCATAATTCGGCTTGGTACAGCAACAAAAACGAAAGAAAAAAAAAAAATGCCATAGAAACTATGAAAAAATTCATGAAAAGCAAAACTATGAAGCTTTTCAGTACTTCTAATACAAAGCGTGTAGTATTACTTTATAAAGGGTGACGAAAAAAATATAAAGTATGACAGCATGCCATGACGACTGTGAAAAGACTATAAAGGATGTTATGGAGTCTTTAACGAATTAGTGCGAGCAGTGCGCAAACTTCTTAACGAGCGCTGTATGTTAAAATTTCTTTTTGTTTTACTTTATTCTATTTTTTTTTATTTTAAGCGAAAAACAGGACTCAATTTACACTTTGAGATGTCTTTTTTATATGTACTAATCGCCAGTTGTTTTGAATACGCAAAGATCTCTTCATACGTGGTCATTCCAACGCTCTATTGCGTCATTCACCAATCAAGTTTTGGCGCCCATGTAATCCATGCATGCTGGAGCTCTTTCATTCTCGAATGAGCAGAGAATGATAAAAGAAAATCCTGCAAAGAATCTTCCTCCCAAAGACTTTCAACAACGTTTCATTTGACTCAAACACGGTACATGGCTCATACAACGCTGGAAACATGACCCGAAACTGTTTTTCAATCTGCGAGCAGCATCCTTTCTTTTGAAGGCACTGGCATAGCATGTATTCCATCAGCAGATTGAAGGCTGCAGAGAGGTTCTTTCCTACCCTGACAACGCTTTGTATGTGTGATAGCGTCATTATGCAAAGAAGAACAATCTTGTACGGTATACCTAGTGTAGACTGGCCGTCGAAAAAAAAACTTCTTTGGTATCGGCGTGTCGAAAGCGGTTTTATAATTGACAAATATGTGGTGGGTATCATGGTTAAAATCACGGTTTTTTTTTTTCTAAGATCTGTGCGTAATATTTGGTCACTGGTCGAAATTTTTGGTCGGAAGCCACACTGAATTAATAAAAATCGAATCGACCTCGTTATAGCCCGGTGGCTCTACAATAGTGCCATCATTAAATGGTGAATCCGGTGTCATACTCATACTCTCAGTAGATCCTGAGCTTGACTTGAAGTAATCATTGGATCATTGAGTCATGTAACATTTAAAGGTGATGTTGCAAACTTCATAGTAGTCAGGGGCTTTGTTCCTCTATAGGCATTTAATAGAACTTCTCACTTTAGCCAAGGTGAATGGTTTGATGAGCAAGTCCATTTGTGGAGAGAAGTCCAGAGATTTTTCAATTGGTAAAACTTTTTCAAAACTTCGTTGCCTTTTAATGCCTCCAGGCTTTCGAGGTTACGTTCAATGTAACTGCAACATTAATCCTGAAGAGGTTTTTCGATTTGTTCAAAATAGCACGAATGTTCCTTGTAAGGATATATGCTTCACAAAGGCGGACATGAAAATCTGAATGTAGTCAAGGTGAAGGTGAAGGAAGCTTCGCCTCGGTATTGATATTATGGCAAAACGACTTCAAAGCATCAGATGAGAATTAATTTCCATATTCAAATAAATGAAGTTTATAAGACTTCTCTGGAAGACATAAGTCGTTTTAAAGTTCAGAATGCAACAGCGATTGCGTCTTAAGTTCAGTCATCTGTGCTAAGATCCAGTACTTCCTAAAAATATTGATTTTCGAAATATGGCGAAATCGTTGCATCCAGGCAAATTCTTCGCACGGTAGAGATATCTAGTTCCAATACTTTGACATTGCAGGAGGAGATGTAGTCGAACAGTTCTTTTGTCACATCTTCAGGATTATGAGATTCAATTTGCTTTGAAACTCTTGAATTAGGTATACGCAAGTCCTGTTGGCACGCTGCTTTTAGGAAGTCCTGTATGTAATATTTAACATGTAATACTTCAGCAGTTTTTGCAGTATCTAAAGGTTGAAATAGTGACTTTAATCAAAGGCTTCAGCCTTCACTCTATTTGCTCTGCACCATCTATTCTTTCCATTTTTGATTGACACCTGACTTCGTGGAGGTTCTTTTATATCTTTTGTAGCTATCCATAATGGTCTTTGTTGAAGTCGCTCTCCAAGATCTCTGCATAGCTTATTGAAATCTTGAGGTTAGAAAGAAACCAGAAGATGTTGGTCGAACTATAATAACTGTTTCGTAGTCAGCAAATCAGAATCCATAATACTGCATTGCCATATAATGTGACTAATCTCATAATTCATACAAGAACTCAGAAAGGTTGCTCATATTTGGGGCAATAAGGGCATACCTCTAGTAGTGGACTGGTTTGGATCTAAATATTATATTTTATAAAGACACAGAAGGCACAGAATTTGAAGTGGGTTTACATGTTAAGTTCCAACCTCTCCTTAGGGAGGAAGTAGGCACATGCAATATATACAAGTTATCTGAAGAATAAATATGAAAATCTAAACATTTAAATTTGAAGTCGTCTATCAATTATAGTTTCCAAGATCTCGTTTTTCAAATGCAGTATATCAACTCACCCGCAAACGTAGTGTACCCGTGTATTCCTATAGAAACAGGTTATAAACATTAATTTACATAAAACCGCTTTCAAAGTCGGTGTCTAAGAATATATTATCGTCGCTTCATTATAGTTCTGTACTGACTTCTATCGAAATCGCGGAATATACATTAAAAATTCGTAGCCTCCTAATTTTTTTAAGTCGGTTGAAAGTGGACTTTTGGAATGATTGGAGATTTGTCAATCTTTAAATTTTAAGAAAGATAAATATTTTGGTAAAAAATATAACAACCAAACGCACTTGTTTCTGGAACTCAATATTTTATGATTTTGGAAAAGTGCTGACAAAAAAAATCTTGAGTTTATGTTAGAAGCTTAGGTGAGGGAGATTGTATTTCAAAACATATTCTTCATTGGACAATTGCACAAAACATCTTTTTCCTCTACCCGAGAGTGTCCAACATATACCTTTCTGACTATTGTATTTTCGGAAAAGGAAAAACCATTAAAATTTTTATTATCAGCCAATTAAACTCTGCGAAACTTTTGATTGCCTGCCCACACTTCCTGAAGTCTAATCAAAAAGCAAAGCAAACAAAAGTTAAATTTGAAAATTTCATATATGTATGTGCTGGCTTCGATTAGCTGGCGATCTGGCGCGCTGCACTATAGTATCTACTCGCAGCAGCACTAATATAAATCGCGCGTAAACTTTTGCCAAATGCTAAATACGCGCGTGACAAACTAATCAGAATCATAATCATGCTCGTAATTTCGTTTTAATGCCAAAATTATGAACAGCGCACAAAAAATATTTGCGATATGAAACGCCGCACCAAGTGAAATTTGCGCGCTTAATGGATTATTATGTCAGCGGCGCGCATTTGGAAATGGCAATGGCGCGCTGATGATGGCGCTTAATTCCCACAGCAGAATGAGACGCATTAAGCTTATATATATATGTCGTATATATATACACACAATATAATACACTGAGGCAAAAACCGCAGACGCACATGTGTGGCACATCATGCATACTCATTTATATTACGACGAGTGGAGTGGAGCGGGTAGCACATGTTTGCATTGGTTTTTGGTGTGGTTTTGGGTGGCAGCAGCAGCAGCAGCAGCAGCAGCGGCAGCACTACTAACCAGAGACATACTTCATCTTTAGATGAGCACCAACTGGCGGCGGTATTGTCTTTCACGGCGACGTTGCCTCGTAAACTTTACGCATTTGCTGTAATCAAATTTATGAAATGCGCGCATTTAATGCCTTACGCCGTAGCAGTGGTATGATGTGCTGCCCGGGTGTTAAGAGTGTCAATGTAATGCGGCTGGAGTGTGAGGAAATTTTGCGGTGTTGATAATTAAATAATAAATTGTTGTAATGTCTACATTTATGCGAATCTATAGCATAAGCGTTATATAGTAAAGTGTGTAAGTGTGACATTTGCGTCTTTGCGTATGTCCTTCGTCACATGTGTCTCGTTGGCTGTTTATCCTTTTTGATATGCATGTTGCGCAATGAAAATTGAGTCGTCCTCTTCGCCGCCATAACGAAACTCTTTCATTACAGCTGTTTGTAAATGATTTATGTATATTGAAAGCGTTGTCAATAGCTTTAATTTAATGACTTGATGACTTGACAACCCTGTTGCTGGCGTTTTCACTGATTGCTGCTGCGCTTAATGACAATTCCGTGAAAACGGATGTGACGAAAGTAATTCTGTATGAAGCAACGGAAGCCGATTGACGTAATTATTCTTAAGCGGGTGATCTGCTTTTCTGTGTGTGTGTGTGTGTGTGTGTGTGTGTGTAAATTGCTTATGTGTGTGGGTTGATATAAATGTATATAAATCAAGAGTAACTTATTATACCTTTAGTACCAATGAAAATGAGCTATTTGGTAAGTGTAGCAGATAATTGTTATTCTCTTCTGTTATATACTAACTAAAACACATGAAAATCTATGTGGCCTCACTCCACCCCTGGGCTCACCACTCTATATTAATTATGAAATGAAATAATTGAAAGACTTTTATTTTAATTTCAGTCTTTTGTTTTCATTTATTCTTTATTCCTATTTTGTTTTAAAAATAATCTTACGTCTATCGTCAACTCTTGTTGTTCTTGCTGATGGTTCCAAAACGATCCAAGGTCCACCTGTGGTGTCAATTGTTGCCAGATTAACGACTTGCCTCTTCAAATCCTTGATTTGAAACTCTTAGATACAAATCCTTGTTCTCCTTTTAAGCAAATAATTTAATTTGAATTTCTTATTTCCATAGCTCTAAATCCAATACATTATTCTTATCCTTTGTATCTCCAATTGTATTTTATTATTTTCAAATTCTTATTTCCATATTCTTATATCCGACTCAACAAGACCAAAAATCCTGCGAAGAATCTTGCTCTCGAATGCTTCCAACACTGTCTCATCCGTCTCAATCACGGTCCATGCCTCTGCGCCATAGGGACCGAGAGTATCAGCGTCTTATAGATCTTTATTTTCGTCTTTTGCGCATGCATTTGCTTGCTCAGCCCAAAAAAGCATCGGTTTGCAAGCGTGATTCTTCGCCTGATCTTCAGGCTGACGTTGTTGTTGTTGCTGGTTACCTCGGATTCAAGATAGACGATGTTTTCTACAACACTGAAGTTGAAATTCTCTATCGTCACTGACCGTCCAAGACGCATTGACAAAGTGCGAGAAGACACCAAGTACTTCGTCTTGTTCTCGTTCACCGCCAGACCCATGAGTTGAGACTATTTTTCAATCTCTGAGAACGCCTTGCTTACTCGCCGTTCCTGCGTGCCGATGATATCGATGTCATCGGCGTAAGCGAGCAGCAGCACTTCCTTTTGGAAGATCGAGCCCGAGTAGGATGTATTCCATCAGGAGATTGAAAAAATCGCACGACAGAGCATCGCCCTGCCTGAAACTTCTCATGATATCAAAGGGTTCCGAAATGTTTTTCTCCATCCTGACAACGTTTTGTGTGTAAGATAGCGTCGTCATGCAAATACGAACAATCTTTGCCGGGATACCTAATGCAGACAGGGCCCCGAAAAACTTCGTTCGTATCGGCGTGTCGAAAGCGGTTTTATAGTCGACAAATAGGTGGTGAGTGTCTTTGTTGAACTCAGGGGTTTTTTCCAAGATTTGCCGTAATGTGAATATGTGGTCACTGGTCGACCTTTTTGGTCTGAAGCCACACTGACCTATTATACAATACGCGCGACAGAATATTATATCCAATGGAAAGAAGACTAATTCCACGGTAGTTGGCGCAAGCAGCGGGGCCTCCTTTCTTCAAGATAGAACAGATAATACTGAGTTTCCACTCATTGGGTATGCGTTCATCGGACCATATGTTGCATGGAAGTTGCTGCATACTCCTAACCAACTCTTTGCCGCCGGCCTTAAATAACTCAGCTGGCAGCCCATCAGAGCCTGCCGCATTGTTTTTTTTCAGCTTTTTAATAACTGAATTGACATCGTTATATTTGGTGGTTCCGGTGTCATTTCTCTATCGGCGGTATTGTGCACTTCATCACCTGCAAGTAGGTTGGAGCAATGACTCCTCCAAAATCTCCTCAAACTCCCGCCTATCTTGCTCCTTTTTCTTGCGCCTGAAAATACGTTTCTTCTCTCTCCATTTCTCTCGATATCGGTCTACCTACTGTTGGGTTCAAAACGAGCTCCAACTCTACATGGTCCACCTGTGGGGTAGATTGTTGCCAGATTTACGATTTATCTCTTCATTTTCCGAAATATTCTTAAGTTTAAATCTTTATTTCCGAATATCTCATTCAAAATCCTTCAATTTAAAAGTCTTAATTAAAAGCCCTTATATCATTCTATCTAAATACCTAAACCTTATCCTGCTTGAAATCCATAATTCTGAATTCTTTAATTCCAAATCCTTTAATTTTAAACTCTTAGTTGCCATATCCTTATATCGAAATACAATAACCATATTCTCATTTTTACCAAATATTTTAATTTCAATCAAATTCTGCGTGGCTTATCCGTCAAAGCCCAGAACCAGATCTCCAAGTAAGTGATCTATTGCGTTCCAAAACAAAGACTCCTCCACGTTGTGGAACAGCTGTAACAATCACAATAGCTGGCTCGCCTCCTTTTGTCCCGATGTATTAATAATGGTCATCGATATTGCCGACCAGACATTGCTTTCGAAGTTGCCCTTAAATAAGGCCTTGTGAGCGTGAAACCTAATCGAATTTACACCCTCAAAACTTGTCTTTGCGAAATATCCCTATAGTCATATTCATTGATTGTTATATCATGCGCTTTTTTTATACTCCGTAAGAGATGTAAAAAGTTTGGTTGCAACGTCCATAGACATGGTATTGTTCTGAAGGCTTGTATGTCTTTGTTTTATTGATAACACCCAACAGTTTATTCTAGATTTCCGTTAGCAGAACAGTGTTTCGAGCCTTAATGTAAGAATTGTATGGCTTCCTGAACATATCCAACCAACTGAACTTCTAGCAAAACTTACCAAAATTTTCTTACATTTTTAGTTTAGTTTAAATGCAGTTCTAAGTACGTGTGAAGGGCAGCAAAACTTCGCCAAACCAATCTAAAAATTGCACTTTTTTTTTTTTTTTTTTTTAATCTTTTAATACTCTTGAAGACTCAACATCGGGTCAAACGGTGAGCTTAATTTATTCATACCTTTTTTTTTTATTTTTTTTTTTTCCTGGGCTTTGCTAATATATTCCAAATTTTTAGAAATTTTATATTTGAAATGCAACCGAACCGAAGCAGAAAAAGATAAAGATGAAGAATAAATTCTAAACCTACGATTTTTGTTTTTTTTTTTTTATTAAAGAGAAAATAAAATTGTTTGCTGACTTTTCACTTTTTACATAGCCATGCATCGCTGTTATTAAGGATAACACACCTAAACAACCCATACCCCTCAGAGGAATTTGTGCGCTGGCGAGGTCATAACGCAAGTGGAATGAAAAATAGAACAAAAAAAATGAAAAAGAACAAAAAATGGTGCCAAACTTAATGAAAATACCAACGCGTCGTCATCTTGGCCCGTTTCTGCCAACGCGCCGCCATTTTCGCATGTCCTGGCATGTGTTATTTTGCATGATTGCGTATACGTGTGTGTGTGTGTATGTGTGTGTGTCTGTGCGTGTATTGGCATATTTGATTTTTTTCTGTTCATTCATTCAACTTGAAATATATTCATAGGCAGGGTTATAGAGCGGAGCACGAGCAGGGATTTGCTGGAGCGAATTTTTGGAGAAAAGAACTTTTTATGTGTAATATATGTATTCTTAATAAATAATGAATATGCAATGTAATCGGCTTTGTTTTGAAAAGGCGCACGAGCAGGGATGGTGTGAAAGTGCAATTTTATATGCAGTGAGAATTGATGCAGTCGACAAAAAAGCGGAAACTTAATGTACTCATAATAAATAGCTAAATACCAATTAAACAAAGCTTAGCTTGGTAACGGCGCACGAGCAGGAATAGTTCGAAAGTGCAATTTTCGAATTAAAGCAAACAAAACTTTTTCAAATATTTTTTCAAAGTTCGTAGCGTAATATTGTTCGCAAAATTGAGTAATTTAGTCACACCGCAGCCCTGGTTCTGATCAAATTTTTCTGTCTTTCGCACACATTGCACAATTCTGCTGCCATGTATTTGCATATCTCGAGTCGATAGTGTCATTAAATTTGCATATTTTAGATAAATTTAAATTCTTTGCATGTTTTTTCGCTAGTCAAGTTGAATTTAGCTTTTGTCCTTTTTTTTCTCCTTCTTTCTTCTTTTTGGTTGCGGCGTTCAATTTTGTATTTGTTTTATTTACTCGTGCTTTTGTCGTTCTATTGTATAATTTATTGTTGTTGTATTATAGGCATATATTGTTGTTGTTGTTGTTGTTCCTGTTTTAGTTGACTTCCATATATCATTTGTTTTTCGTCCTTTTGATATTTGCTCTCGACTGACTATATTTCATTTTCAACCAACCCCCTTTTGTATGCAGCATTTTTTGAATGGTTTCTATGTGGGTGGGTTGGTGTTTGAGCGTAGGGTATATCGTATAAGGTATGAGTATGCGTACTATTTATGTATGTACATAAGTATGCAAGTTTTTTTTATGTCGTGCACTTGTTGAGAATATTAATTTCATTTAAATAGGCCTAGCAAAGATGTCAATGGGGCGGCGATAAGTAAATAAATGTAATGCAATGAATAGATGACATCGAGTTCTTAATATTCTCCAGGCAATTCCGTTTGATTGAAGAATTTAATGCTATTAAATAACTCAAGCGAAGCGTCAGTCGGCTGTTGTAAAATTTTAAATTTTGTGGGAGTAAACTTCCAACAATTCAATGTGCTGCTATAAATAAACTGTCAGTTGCTTGTATCACATTAATAATCTTCATTCTTCTATGAATACAATCTGTGAAACAGCAGTCAGGAACAAGTTATTGTTAAAATAAAATTATGTTTGGCGCATTTCAATGGAGCATATTTATAGAATATTAAATTTATCATCGTCTTATCTCTGCATGGCACGTTAGTGTGGTCGTGTGACTTTTGTCACACTTTAATAGAAGTTGTGGCGCCGAAAGTATGATAAACTTAACAGAGCTTGTATTAAGAATGATATAAATTTCAGCTGGAAGTCTTACTAAGCTCAAAGTCCTTTACCCGTTCTCAGTTTAACAAAAATTATTCGCATTCGATAAGAAATTTTTCGGTTTCAATTTACTTGGTTTGGAACATGTGAATTCATGGCGCTTTGAAATCTTTGGACACTCGAGAATACTCCAAAATATGTATTTTTTTTCTGCACATTTGATAAACAGTAAGTAGCCTCAGCCACTAACTATTAGGTAACTATCTGGCGAATGTGTCGGATACACAGAATTTACTTTACTAGCGACAAGCTATACCGTCAGACTTCCAGACTATTCTAATGTCTATCAAGATTGCTTTCAATATAAACACCGTTGAGCTAAAGTTCTTGGCGGATTTGTCGCATTTTCTTCGCTGGAAACAAAATATTCTCTCAGACTCACTGACGAAAGTAGCGTCTAACAATCTTTTGGAGATATTCAGTCCTGATACAATCAAATAGTATTATCAATCAATTCTTCTTCATTGCGCAGAAAACTTGTGATTGTAAAATTTTAATAGCTATGCAAATACTTGTGTGGCAAAAATCATGCGACACATGTTTCCAAATGACTCACAAAGTTCATTTTTATGAGGAAGATATGATGTTCTCTGTTCGCCAGCGTTATGAAATGTTTCAGCAGCAATTTCTATTATATGCATGGTATCCGCATGAGCGAGGCGTGCACACAAATCAGGTTTATACAGTGGTGAATCTGGAGAAGAGGCTTCATAGTTTTCTACTTACCACAAAACCGCATACAAATTCGTATTTACTCTCATGGCAGCAATACTAGATGTCACAGGATGATTTTTTAAAATAACCCTGTCGAATCCATTACATTTCCTGGATTGTAGTGATGTCGGTCTTGTATCTTTCGACAACATCAACCAGCTGGATATGCGAGGCTTCCTTGTTGTTTTCATTGGAGTTTAATTTTTTTTTAAGGTGCTGGGTCCCAAACCCAGCACACCAACCATTAATAAAGGAGGGTGATGGTCACCTTCTCACAGTTAGCTTGTGCCAACGACTCCATTTCTTGGACGTCTTTTTTTTATAATCTCCTTAGTTCTTGGTGTTCATATGAACAGTCAGATAGACGGATATTTTTATATCAAATCATCTTTTGATGCTAATCAGAAATATATATAAATTCCCGGCATGTATTGCAGCGCCTCCTTTATTTTCCATCATATTGGCTCTTGGCACTGCCCATTTTTCTATTGAAGCATATATTATGGAGACATATGTACTGTGGGAGTAATTTTCTTCGCAGAATACATTTGAGCCAACAGTTCGGCAGTTTTTGAGGCATATAAACCAAATTCCAATACCATTCACCATTTTCCCTACATACTTTAAAATTAAGTATAGCACTTAATATTTTCAAATTATAATTATTGACTCCAGTGATTCGTGCTGTGAGCTCATCATTCTCGAAAAATTTCCGCCGTCTCAATACGTTGATCAGTCTACTCCTAACGTCAGCTTTGAAAAATTCATCTTGTATAATATTTTTTTCCTTATTTCGTTTTTCTCCTTTGATTGAGTGTCTTCGTCATAAGTTTCTGCATCTCTCAAAAGTGAATACGGTAGCTTTAAGATGAACTCCATATATTTTATATTTCAAGCACTCTGTCCAGATGATCCAACACCTCCACACTTACTGATCAATGGACAGCTTTCATTAAGTTATACTACCTCCTTTCAGTTAAAAGCGCCATAAGACGTCTCACAGTATGATTCATCAAATCTTGAAGATCTACTTTGCTTGATAACTACAGACTTCTGTTTAGGAACTCTAATTTATTTGTACCCAGGAAGAACATTCACTTTCTGATGTAGTAAACAGTGTCGTAGCACGGAATATATTTCTTTTGAAAATGACAAGGCTTCTTCTGTAGTGTACGGTACAGGTGAGACATTCGGTGACATTCGAATACTAGTTTTAGTACTTTGCAGTCACGCAGAACTTAAGATCATCATAGCTTTTGTTATACGAGTATTCGATCTTGTGTACTTGTGGTGTTTCATATAATTAATGTATAAGGCTTGAGACAGATGTGTTGTAGAGATGTCTTCTGTTAAGTCCACAAGCTAACTCTTTCTTGTAAAGATAGAACATTCGCCCATATGTCTAGCCGTTCTTCCACTGATTCGTTCAATGGACGTAAGGGGTTTTTCTTAAAAATTTTCAGAGACTCTAAGCTTGCAGCTAGTCTGGTTTCATACTTTTTCATAAAAGATTCCTAAGTAGATATCTGAAAAAAAAATTATATGAACTTAGGAACCCATTAAAACCACAAATTAAGATAAAGTTTACATCCTGTTACCTGTAGTAACTGTAAAAAATTTTCAAACTAGTGTTGAACATGCATTATAATGAAAGGGTTTTATAATAACGAAATATGAGTAGTGTCTTTGGAAAACAGTGTTTGCTAATGAAATAAATCATCAGATTTATAACTTATAATGGAAATACATTCGAAATTGGTTTAGTTTTCAAATAAATCCAAAAATTTAACGATCGGTTGTTTAGTTGTCCTAAAATTCAATCTGAAAAATTAGTGTTTTGCCAAAATTTTGTGATTTTTTGCCGATTGGAGAAATAAGTCAACTTTGAGCGGCTTTGAAAAATCATTCAGAGTACGAAATTTAGTTTAAAAGCTGTCGGATGAAAAAAAATGTACAATGAAACTCTTGTCCATCGCTTATTTTCATCCCGTGACTATTTAGCTCTCCAAGAATTTCCTCAACATCGTTCAGGCCATTTAAAAGGAATTCAGAGAGAAAGCATCGTTCACAAAATTATCTAGTCTAGATAAGTTGAGGCAAAGAATTGTATTTTTGTATGTTTGTAATGAATAAACTCAAAAACTACTGAGCTGATTTAAAAAATTCTTTCACCACTCGAATGCTACATTATCGCTGAGTAACATAGACAATATTAGTTTGAAATCAGAAGGACCGCAGCCTAACCATGTAAGCAATAAAGAAAAATCGACATATCCTTGCATTTATTTAAGGTACAGTGATAATATTTGGTATATGTACATGTAAATGGGATCGAGAGAAGATCATTGGTAATGTGGGAATAGTTCGGCTGTCTATAGGAAACATACATATTCAACTTTTAAAATTCTTTGGTATTAATTGAAAAACATGAAGTCTCATTAGACATGAAGTTGGCATCGACAAAGGAGGAAGGTTTCTCCAATTCTCACGTTGAAGGATGCAACTGATCTTAAAATAAATCAAGCTAAACTTGTTTCTATAAATACTTAACAACAAATGCGTATAAATAGATAAGAGCCATATTTATAAACTTAATGCATTTGCTTTTGCAATGCATTCGCACATTTCTAAAATGCTCTCTCTCTCTCTCTCTTTCACCCATTCAACGTGCTCATTAACACATTAACTCGCCATTAGCACAAAGCCAAAGCAAAACAAATGCAATTTGCAAAAGCAAAAGAAAAAATTTGCAAAAACAATTGTATCAAAACAAAGCAAAAGTGTACGGATGTATGCGACTAGTGAATACGCTACAAAGTTAAATTAATTTAAATTAATAATTAATAAACTTTGAAGAGAATGAATAAAGCAAAATAACAGTTAACTACAAGTTACAGTTGCATTTATGTATATATATGAATTTTTCACTTGCAATTATTTGTGCTTTTATATTTTATACTTCCAAGCAATATAAAATTAAATATGCTCTACACCTGCAGCGTATCAATGTGCTAAACAACAAAACAAAACTGATAGTGAGAGTGTTTTGATAACAAACAAAAACAAAAAACAAGAGAGTGTGAACACCAGTGAGAGAGAGAGCGAGCTAGAGTAAACTTGTTGTTGTTGTTCGTCCACTCTATAATCGCGCTGTGCTTTTTGTTGCCGCTGCTGCCACTAATACTACAGCTGCTGCTTCTTCTTCTTCTTCTTGCACTTTTTGTTGTTCATTCAATTTCTGCTTTGCTCTGTTGTTCGCTCGCTCGCTGGTTCGTTGGTGGTTCGGTCGTTCGTTTTGCTCTTCTTCTCCGTGCATTTTCGTTGTAATTTTTAATTAATTAAAAAGTTTACCGCGAAATAAAACGCGAATTCAAACGCAGATTTACTAAACAAATAAAACTGTATACGCGGCGTCATTTTTTGAGTGCAATAAAACGTTTTTGTGTAAAATATTTTGCTGGAGCACTCGTCGAACAACAACAACAATTTAACACACACCACAAAAGTTTTTGCTGTCGTAACAATTTGTGCCGCTCCGCTCCGCCGCCAACGTAAACGACAAATAGAGGAAGAAGAAGAAGGTTGTTAAATAGTTGATTTATTATTTTTCTTCTTTATATTATTTATGTATTTGCTACCAAGTAGTGTGTGGAATGTGCTAATTAATAAAAAAAACAAAAAAAAAACAAAAACAACAACGCAAAATTCATAATAAGAAAAAGTCAATGCACTGCAGTCGCTGCTGAGGACAGTCTGACGGACAACAAGGTGCCCTAATACATACAAACATATATATGTGCGTGTATATATGCAAATGCATTAATGTGAAGTATTGAAATTCTTGTTTTTTTGTGTATAGAATTGCATAAATTTTAATTTCGCTTTTTATTTGCGAATAGCAGGTGAAAAAAGAACAGCAGAGAGGCTCAGCAGCAGCAACAACAACAAAAAAGCATAATAATAAAATAACAATGTGAGAGTAAGATAGCGCAACAGACACCGCATCGCAAAGCTAAAAAGCAAAAAAAAAAAAAAAACAACAACAAAAGTGTGCACAATCTCATTCAAATTGTCGGCATTCGTTCGCTCTTGACCAGTATGCTCTCGTTTGTATTTGGCGTGCATGCGCTCTCGCTCACTGACTCGTAGTCAGCTGCTTTAGCTGGCACCGGGCATACAGTGTGGTTTGCTACTATGCACACAATTTTGAATGCTTTGTGATAAGAATTTACTTAAAGAAATTTTATTTGAGCAAATCAGTGTTTTTTTCGTTTGATTTAAGGAACATTTAAGGAACATTTTACCGAATCTTAGTTTAACAGTTTTCAGAAAAAATTTGCTTAAAAGATGTTCACGGATACACGGATACCAAGAACGAATCGAGTCAATTTTTGATACCCTGTTCTGAAGTGAAGCGTATTCCGGCGAGGGCATTTTGCATTGATCTGAACAAGTAGTAATCAGAAGGGCCCATGTCTGGCCTATAAGGCGGGTGAGGTAAAACTTCCCAGCCACTGTTTTCCAAATAGTTTTTAACCGGTCTTGCAACATGTAGCCGAGCGTTATTATGTTGGAAAATTATCGATTCGTGTCTGGTCGCATTTTCTGTTCGATATCTCTTCAAACGAATTAATTGTGTTCAGTAGAGGTTCCCTTTGCTCATCTGACCTGATTTCAAGAGCTTATAATACAATACACCCTTGAGATCCCACAAAATACAGAGCATTATGTATTAAATTTCCTTTGATAGAAGTTTGAAAGAATTAAATAATCATAAAAGAATTAAATAATAAAAAAATTTAAAAAATAAATTATTTAATTTTAATTATTTTTGTTTCTTTCAATATCCAAAAACATTTTCAAAAATTAAATTCATACATCTTGCAATTTTTTATATACATGATAATTTTACAACACACTGTAAAATATCTGCGCCTAGTTTGTTTCTTCTTCTTTATTATTATCATCTCAGACTGCATTGCTTTTGTTGGTTATTTGCCTCATCTTCTTCTCTGTGATTGTCCTTTCGCACAAACAGAAAACGATGCAGAAGATGCTAAGAAGAAGAAAGTGTAAAATAAACAAAACGAAAATTAATTTCATGTCTTATGCCCCGTAAATATATTTGCTTGCAAATAATATTTGCGCTATACTAGCTGTGAGCTATTTAAAGCCTATCAAAGCCAACAACGCCGCTGCTGCCGGGTGGAGCAGCAACATAAAAATAAAGTGCAACAGCAACAGTGCGAAAAAAAGAGAAGTAAGCGCAAAAAGCATGCAAAGTCAGAATAGATTGCAACGAGAGTGCAACGCAGCAGCAGCAACAGCAAATCAAAGCAAAAAGACAACAAAAATAACTTGCAACAGTGCAACAGAAAAGCAATAAGTGACAACATCATAATTTAGCTTTCTAGCAAAAAAAAAAAAAAAAAAAACAGTCCGTAAAGTGCTAATATATTTTCTATATATAATATATAAATAAATATTTATTAATAAACTTGAGAAAAAATAAAACTCAAAAGTTCAAAAGCAATTTGTGTGTTGTGTTTTGATTTGCGTTTTTTGATTTTGCAAAGTCAAAGTGCAAAGTGAAATAGCAGAAGGTAGTAAATAAAACAAGTTAATTTGTTTTGAATTTGTAGCAAAAAATATTTATTATTAAATTTAAAAAGTGCAACTGTTGTAAATGTATTTAAAAATATTTTTAAATGCATTTTTATTTGCCTAATTTGATTGACTGTCTGCAGCGGAAATAAAAACAAATACAAAAATGCAAACATCTGATTTCCGCATGCAAAAACAAAAAATGAAAACAAAATAAAATAAAAGTCAAATTTATGAATTAATATGTATTTGCTTTTTTTTTTTTTTTTGCAAATTAAATAATTTTTGGCAAACTATTTGCATAAAATTTGACTGATTAATAATAGCAAAATGAGGAAGGCTATTAAAATTGCAATAAAATCACACACGGTGTAAAGAAAGACAATGAGAGCGTATTTTGCTTTTACAGTGTGCGCTTGCAAAGACAATTACATTGCTCACTGTTTTTGCATGCATCATGCTGTTAATATGCAGCTCTCTCCCTCTCGCTCTCTTATTGTCTTTGTCACATTGTAAACAAAAATATTATTGCACAAATTTAAATGTTTTATAAACAAAGAAAATTTAATATTTCGTTGAAACTGAATTATTTGAGCTGTGTTCGAGTAAATAAAATTAAATATTAAAAGAGAATAGTTTTTTTTGCAAGTGAATTTTCTCTGTTTTGTATTTGCTTGCAACAGCCGGTTCTTTGCACAGTGAAGTCTCTTTGAAATGAACAGTCTAAAAAATTTTTTTTGTAACGTTTTGAAAATTTGAAAAAATGTGTGAAGAATTATTTCTTTTAAAAAAAAGTTGTTTTTTATAAAATAAATTAGTAGACAGTAGGAAGTAAAATTGTTTTACGGAAAAAGCAATTCCTATATATGCCATCCCAAACATTGATACGCGCTAGATGTATTGGATTTCTTGCAGATTTTTCCCAGAACCATATGCGACAGTTTAAGCTCTCGTCGAGATGGAAAAAAGCCACATTAAAATCTCATATCGCGTAATAATTCTCAAGATCCGTTCTTCGTACAAATTGGTTATAAAATGTTCTTTTTTATAATTTTCGTAAATGAACTAAGTCAGCTAGATCGCTTTGCAAGCTCCAATAATAGTCAATAGTAACGCTCTTCTATAGTACTTAAGGCTTAGTAAAATCTTTCTGCCTGTTCTTCGCTGAACTCAGCATGGTTTTCTGGAAATTTATATTGATGGAGGTGTATTTTGATACTCATGTTGCAGCCGAAGTCTTTTAATGAATTGATTTGCTGTTTCTAAGCCTTTTTTTTTTACAGAAACAAACAATTTCTAATCCTCAAACTTAACTCTGATCATAGAATTTCAAAATTTTGGATCTTTTATAAGTTAAAGAAGCTTTTAGTTTTTCTGTACTGAAAACTTTAGCTAATGGGCCTTTACAAACCGTTTCATAATCCCAACTTTGATGTAGAATGGTGATAATAAAATTCAAACTCTGTTGAGTAAGAGCATAATTATAAAAATTTTTAATACCAATCAGTTCTCAGTTCTTCTCTTAGTGGGCAGACTTTTTGAGATCAATGATGTGTTTGTCTTGTTTAGATATATAAAGAAAGGGGGGAGTTGTGATAGTTTTATCTTTCGATTGAGTAAAATCACCTAAGACGAAAAGTTCTTTTTTCTAAAATATTTTTATTTTTTCAAGACCATTCATAGTTTTTAATATATAAAAGGAGACATAGTAGCCCTCATAAAGTCAATTTGTTTTAATCATCTTGACAACAGGAGTCGATCTTATTATCTCTATTTGCCTGTCAGTTTGTTGTTGCGCACTTTATTTGCTCTAAGCAATCCATATTGACAATTCTCGCCCATTTTCTGGTCACCATAAAAAACCCACCGCCCATGGGGTACGGACGGACAGACGGACATGTCTATATCGACGCCTCTATTACTCCTGACCATAATGGGGGTAACTTTGGGGGGTCTCCGACCATTATTTCTATCTATTTGGAGGCCTGTTACATACATTTCGGTACAGGACCTAATTATGGTGTTAAGTCTCATGATCTATGTGAAGAATTTTGATTACTGAAACGAACCGTGTACACGGCTAAAAATGTCTTATGCAGTATTTTCAGAATTGTTTCACGGGCTGCATGGCATGTGGCACCCTCTTGTAGAAATCACACAATTTTCAGGAGAAAGAACTAAGTTAACATGACGCGGTATTGAGCACCAATAACAGTTACTGCTTAATCAGTCTCATTTTCCAAAAAGTATGATCCAATAAAACCGAATGAAGCCCAAAATCCAAACCAAACAGTGACATGTTGTGGATGCATTTATTTCTTGACAATCAAATGTGGGTTCTATGTAGCCGGTATAGCCGTCAAGTTGAAAATGTGCTTCATCGCTTAGAACTATTTTGTTCCAGAGATCAGCATCCACTTGTTGATGTTCATTAATTCCGAGTTTTTTGGGTTGGATTTTGTATGCATGGAGACAGTTGTTTAGCGAGTTTACGCAGTAGAGAGCAGCTTGAATGTCTTCATAAGAAATATGACAGAGTCAGGAACTGCTGACTTTATATAGTACTTGTTCCAAATGAAATGGAGAAGTTTTCATATAATTTTGAAAATATTGACATAAACAAAATGCTTATTGATTTATATATGCTTATGGATGAGACAAACTGAAAGATAAGAAGCTTTAATATGAGTAACATTTGGCGATTTTTTCAAAAATATCGAACTGCAGAGTCGAAAAATAATAATGTTAAAATATGAATTAAATTTCTAGATAATCGTAAAATTTGTTAAACACCAATGCTATTCAAACTGTTTGTCATTTGTCAGAGTACCTTACAAACTTTTTCTTTTGGCACAGCTTGTAAATCTGTTAAGCTAATTGTTAGTGCTTAAAATTGAGGAAGAATAACTTATATAGAATGACTATTATTTTGTAAGTAAGAATTTCTCAAAATAGCGTCTACTTTTCTTAATTGATGAATAGTTAATTCTTTTAGGAAAGTCATTTTGAAGCTTTCTAACATTTAAACACATTCAAAGTTTCAGGATTCAAATAAATTGCAAAATAAATTTTAAACAAATGATTTAGCTACACTTGGTATTCTCAAATGCTGCTGTTTTCTATTGTTTTAACACTCTGAGTTGTCTCGAAGCTACTCTCATATTGGAAAATCCCCATATTTAATTAAAAGAAATTGTTTATACATATTGTAAATAGCTGTTAATTACATTTGATAAGTTGTTAAATAATTGATGTAATAAGTAGCTATTAATGCTTAGTATTTGCAAAACTTCTCGCAGCAACAACTTATCAGACAACAACTGCACTTTGACACGCTAGTCAGCTGCATTTAATTTGTTGTTTTTATACACACTGTAAATATGTGGTGTATTAGATTTGTGGAAATGTATGTAACAGCCTTTAGGAGGTGAGGCAGTTCACATAAAGTTGTTATATTCTTCATAAGCAGCTGAAATCGAGTTGATATAGACATGTCCGTCTGTCTGGCGGTATGTGTGAGTATCAAGAAGTTGGAGATTATAGAAGATAGAGTCTTCAGATGTTGATATATAGTCTCTCCTATTTTTTATTCAGCTAACTAGTATTCAAGGAAAGAGCTTAACCATGTCTAAGGGGTACTACCCATAAAGAATTGCATCTTCTTTCTTAATTTTTATATGAAAACATTTTTGTTTTTCATATTTTTGAACTAGAAATGCCAAATTTGGTGTATCTTACTTCAATTGCCATAAAAATATTCTATATGTGTCCATGGAGGACCTCTAGAAGAGGTTTCCTTCATACAAATCCTCGCCCGTTGTGTGATTTTTGTATGAAAAACATTTTGTTGTGACATATTTAGCTTGAAACAAAAATAAACAAGTAAGGAAATAACAGTCGGGCGTAACCGACTGTAAGAGGCCCTGTAGCAGTGCAGGTCGCCTAACAAACACATAAAATGTTTCCCGAACTTATGACCAAACACATGACCACTTTTCACTGCACGAAAGTGCCTTATAAAACATTTTTTTATGTATGAAATGAATAGGGGGGAGGTCGTTCAAATTCAATTGCTTATAAAATCGTCATTTATTATCCGATTTTGATGAACTTTTTGGATTTTGGCTAAGAGGAACGTTATCTCTATACTGGCATGCTCAATTTTTTTTGTGCCGAAGAAATTTTTAGCCTTGTGGGTGATTTTATGGGGAAGGGGGAAAAGGGGCAAAATTTCAAAATAAACTTGTAAAATTCCGGAGCAGTCCTAGTCGAATGCAAAAAACACGAAGTCTCTATCTATTACCGTTTCCGAGATCCTTTTGTTCATACAGACGGACATGGCTATATCGACTCCTCTATCACTCCTGACCATAATGTGGGTAACTTTGGGGGGTCTCCGACCATTATTTCTACCTGTTACATACATTTGCACAAAACCAATAGGCTCTTGTACCTTCGGTACAGGGCCTAAACATTCCCCAAGGAATACTGAGTGTAAAGCGTATTTCGAAGTCGTGCACACTTCACTGCAGCGTCTACCTACTTTTTCTTATATTTCAAAATGCATTTCTAATCGCTTTATTGTTTATTTTTACTCATTTATTTATTTATTATTATTTTTTTCGTCTTATCATTGCAGCTAAATATAGCAGCTAACATCGGTGCAAGAACTCAGCGACGTACTATATATAGCCATATATATATATATATAGATACAATCATACATCAGACATACTCACACATACACATACACATATACTGACATATTTTACTGCCAGCAAAATGCATCAACCGCGTTATAGTCCAGCGCCGCCGCCGCCATCAGTAACAGGAGCTGGTGGCACACAAATGCCGCCACCGCAAGGACCTATGCCCATAATTGGTGGTGGTGGTGGTGGTGGTGGCGGTATGCGTCCGCCACCGAATGCACAGCACCAACAGCAACAACAACATCAACAACAACAACAACACCAACAGCATATGACATCGCGCCCACCGCCATATATGAATGTTAATGTAAGTAAAAAAAGTTTTGATTTCATTTTCCAAAAAAAATATGTTGGCCAAGTTTTCTCTAATTCTCTTGGGAGTGGGGTTGGCTCAAGCCAAGTGAACCAATCAATTGAGATTGTGTGTGGCGCATCAATCAAATGAATCAGTGAATCAATCAAGCAATCAGTCAATCAATGGGTATGAGTCGTTCGACGTATAGTCATTCAATCGATGACTCAATCAATCAGTCAGTGAGTAGGTCGGTCATAGTTCATCGTCGTCGTTTGAGTTCCGCTGCAACTGACAGATTTTTCCGTGTGTATTTCAGCACAGCTGCTACTCAGTTGCTCATTTAAGCGGAAAAATGAAAAGAAAATTTTCTATATGCTAAAAATTTTCCGCTATCAATTGTTGACATTTGCAGGTTAGTGAAAAAAAAAGAAAAGGAAAAAGGATAACAAAATGTTTTAACGAGAGGAAGTAAATTAAAATTTAACAGAATAGTAGCTGCTGGAAATACTCTCGTATAAAAGTCTACACAGTCACACAGTCAATGCCCTCATCATATTAATGGAGTGCTGCCGTTTTGTATGCAAATATGCATATTTCATTCAGCTTTTTTTTTCATTTCGGAATTTTTTTTTTAGGTTTTTGGCATATTTTATGCATTTGTATGTAAAGAATGCAAAAGAGAAAAGTGCGACGCGCATATTTTTGTATACACTTCGAGTTGCTACATTAAGCGAGCTGTACTAATTTGTTGCAAGGTTTGTTAGTTTCTTGAAAATTTTGCTCAAAAGCTGTCAAGGTTTCGTGCTGTAATACTTTGCATCATGCAGCTTGAAGGTGCGTTCCTAATTAAGTCTTGCAACAAAAAAATTTGAGCCTTGTTTGCTGCAGCTCAGTATTCCATCTGTTTATACATTCAACTCTAATTGGTTCATGAATCATAAGATGTATCTTTCTCTCAAAAACTCAACACCTTTTCATTTGATACTTCCAGACTACATGCTTTTAAGCCATGAAGCAGGACCGGGATTAAACGCTTCTTACAAATTATAATTTACCCCATTCAAGAGAGCGTTATACTTCCAATTTACTGGCTGAGTCCAAAGTAATAACTTTGATTCTTCGTCTGATCTTCAGATTAACATTGTTGTTGCTTGTTACGTCTGTTCCCAAATAGACAAAGTTTTCCACAATCTTAAGGAAGAAGTTCTCCATCGTCACAGATTGTCTAAGACTTAATAAAGGCTTTACGGATTCACCATTAAGTCCATGATTCGAAACTGCATTCTCTGAGAACCTGTTGCTAACTCTCTTTCTTATCCGCCCATGATTTCAATGTCATCCAAGAGCAGCATCTTTTCCATTCTAGAAGATCGAGTCTGACATATTCTGTTTGTAGTATTCTGTTTGTTGTAGTTCAAAAGAAGATCGCTCGATAGCGCATTATCCTGCTTGAAATATCTCTTGGTATCAAAGGGTTTACAGAGGTGCTTTTCTAGCCTGACAACGCTTTCTGTGTGGTACAACGTAATCATGCAAAGATAATAATTTCTTCTTGGAATAGAAAGTCGAAAAACATCGTTCGTATGGGCATAGCGAAAATGGTTTTATAGTCGCCAAATAGGTGGTATTTGTCTTAGTTAAGTTCATGGGTATTCTCCAGTATCTGTCGTATTGTGAATATTTGGTCGCTGGTTCACCTTTTTGGACTAATACTGTCCAAATACTGCCACATTATAGGGCGGCAGCCTTCTACACAGCACGCGTGACAGAATTAGTCATTGTGACCTTCATCACCACCAAATAGATTAGAGAAGTGTCTGCTCCATGCTTATCTTTGAGGACAGTAACTCTTCTTCGGTCAGATGCTTGACTTTTTGATAGAATTTTCGTCTTTCTTGTTCTGAAAACACATTTTTCTTCATATCATTGCTCCCGATAAAACAGTTCATGTTGCCTCCTTTTGCAGAGTTCTTTGTTAGGCAACAGTCTTCTCTGTAGTAGCTTTACAGTTCTAAAGTAACCAATGACCATCTTGGCAGCCATACCCATGAAGTAGATGCCTTTTCTCCACTGCTAACATATATCTTCAGAAAACTCAGAAATTTTAGAGAGAGTACTCGAAATAGTCTGCCTGAGAAGGCTTCGACGGACAGTTGTGATTGCCGTTTGCCGAAGCTGCGCCTAGTGCGTACATTGGCTGCGAAAAGATTTTGTTCCGAATCGATACTGGAACTTCATCCCATTCGTACATCGAACACGCTGGATTCGTGCCATCTGTCAATAAAAATAAAATTAAACAGAAAAAAAAATAAATTTATTTCTTACAAAGTTTAAAAATAGGCAGCTCGAAGACAGCACTGCGGACATGTCATGCAGAGTGTAAAAAAAAAAAATAACCACACATTGAAGACACAGTCACAACCAAGAAAGTCATGCACTTATTTCGTATCAAAATGTCTCAAAACACTCAAATAAAGCGACCTTCACTACGTCTTCACGGACACTGTCCTTCACAAATATTTACTTCGGGATGCCTGTAGTTCGATTAATCTTTGGATTTTTTGAAACCAAATATTGCGAATAAGCATTAGGAGATATCTTTCGTACAGAATAGATCGAATAAAATAGAATGGCTAGAACTTTCGTGTAGAAATATATACAAGATCACAATGGGATAACCTTCCTCGCTGTGAAGAAAAGGTTATTTTCTTAAATTTTCTTTTAGGGTCTTTTATCTGTGTATAATTTGGCCATAATGTCGTGTTATATCGAGGTCCCGGTGGAGTGTAGAGCTACGCACATACCAGGGACAGTCGGTTATCATTTGCAGGGTATTGTTTGCACTCTTTCGACGGCTAAGTACTTCACCTTCTTTATTTCGTACCGTGGTTCGAATGTGTTCTCTAAAAGTGAGCCTTCGGTCAAGTCAAAGTCCTCAATACTTCGCCTTGAAAGAAGTCAGCCTGAGAAAGAAGATGGTTGTTGAAATTCTGTGATGGTTGTTGTCACTTCTTAGTGCGAAACACCCGTTTTTCCCATTAAGCACTGTTTGTGCGAATGTTCCACCTTCTAGAACATTCCTCTAAGACATTGAGGTACTCTTGCATACCGTTTGCCGCTGCTAGCTTGTATCCTGGTCTATAGAAGGCACATAATATCATCTATGTAGGTTGCTATTAGAATCTTCGTTGGCGTTATGTTTCTGTTTATGGCATCAGGTATAAGAAGGTTTTCACCTGTGTACAAGTTGTATGGGAAAGCGTTAAGCACGCTTCCTTGAGGGACACCAGCCAGCGCTTGCTGAAGTAAGGAGGTGCTTGACCGTACCTTATTGCCTTCCGTCTAGCTAGATAGAAGCGCAGTAGGACATATTATGGAGCAAAATCAGAATTGGTTATGCGAAAATAACGTCTTGTATCGCACTATATCCTAGAGCCGCCCAAGAATCAGTCTTTCCTAAGCCTACGCTAATGAGGTTTGGAGACTGATTAGACGAAATAAATCTGGGTCACCAAGCCGAACAGATCTATCAAAAAAAAAAAAAAAGTAGATATGAAGGAGGTTACTTACTATATTAGGCCACATCACTTGTCACCAAGAACGAGGAAGAGCCTATAAAAAAAACGTATATCGATTATCAAATTTAGCTGTGTTCCCAAAACCTTTAAGTTTTTAAGTGAAAAAATTTGTGGGGGCTCTTTCTGGTTTTTGTTAAACGTCTTGGAATCACAGCTAAATTTGATAAAGACTGCTCCTGTGCTCTTAAAGAGTTCGTATAAGACTACGAAACCTACTTCATTTCCATAGCATAAAATTGAGGGTAATTGTGAAGCAGATAAGCTAGCCAGAGAGGTTATTACTGTCGATATTCTTGCTGAGAAGGATACGTAAGTGATAACTAGCTTAATGTAAATATGTGATCCGCTTGGCCGATATTCTTTGAGGTAATTAAAGCACATTCAGAGCCTTGACATACACTTGGTGGAGCCATAACTTCAGTTGAACTATTACCTTACTACACTAGAAAATCTTAATCATTTCCATTTTCCACCAAAATAGTCAATTGTACATAGTTCTCATAGATCATTGTTTTATCGGAAAATACATATACAATAGCTCGCATGAATTTGATTTGTTTTATGGGTGCGCCGATGAAGTTGAGGCAGTAGGAGTTAACTAGCTCTACTCGGATGCCTTATTTTGAATAAAGGGAGAGAGATAATCACTAAAAAGTTTAAGTTCATATCATTTTAGAGATTTTTTGACTGTTTGTGCACGCATCACATAAAAGCCGTTTATTGGATTCAATTTTGAATTACTGAAAGATGAAAAACTTAATTATTTGCAACATTTAGCGTTTATTTCATCAAAATCAACCAGCAGAGACAAAAGTTATGAAGCTTAAAATATGAATTAAATGTCTAAACTTAAAAGTTGCTAAACAACAATGCTATTCAAACTGTTTGACATTGCTAGCGCTTTTCAAAGCTATAACATATGTACCGTGCTACTCAAACTGTACCAAATTGTATTGCTTCAAACTGTTTGTATATAAGTAAAATTGTTCCTTTTTCTGGAATGGCTCAAAAAGAAGAAGAAGCTGGGTACACTAGTCTACAATAAGAATAAGACATCGGTTAAAAATAAAGTCTTGTACCAGTTGTGCGTTACAGCGCACGCTGTCTCTCTCTCTCTCTCTCTCTCTCTGAATTTGCATCTTAATGTCCTCTGAAAGACTATCACTGTGATTCTTCCACAGATTCTCGAGACAACGGAAGTGAAACTTCATTAGAGTAGAAAGTAAAATAAAATAAAAATTGTCACGAAAACTTGTGTTGCAACGGAAATGAAACTTTTTCAGCAAGGATAATAAAATAAAAAAGCGTCACGAAAATTGTAACATTTATCTTGCAACGGATATGTGGATATATCTCTTTGTCCTTCCTTTTAATTTAACTTTCAATAAAAAAGAGCTTTTGTAAGGCATATAAAATTCGTTGTTACCCGCTTTGACACATTCGTTTGTTTATTTATTTATTTTAATGCATTTTTTTAACCGCACATAAAAATTGTATATTCAACAACTATGCACAGTCAAAAAGCCACACAATGCGCACTTTTTCGCAGCCAACGTCTGCCTGTTGCCGCCTACCATTTTCCTTTTTTTTTTTTTTTTTTTTTTGATACACGCTGACTCTGTCTATGCCAATAAGTCCTTTAGTCCTGTTGCTCCTAGTTTATATATACTATATATATATATATATTTCGACTATTCAGTTGCTGTTGCTTTCACAAATCCTTCGCTCGTACCTTAATGCATTTTGCAATGCAGCTGCCGAAAAAAGAAGAACGAAAAAAAAAAAACATCCTTTGATGCACTTAGCTATAAAACAGCATGTGGCCTAAACTGTATATATATATATGTGAGTGTGTGTGTGTAGTAGTAGCTATTGTAAGGATATATTTTTTTTTCATACTTAGTATACCTCTATTAAGTTTTCTTGCTTTTTAGGCAGTTTTCAGTTTTTGGTTTTGGCGCTTTTACAAAGTAACTTTAGGACTAATCACTCAAATTGCAACAGCAACAGCAACAGAAGACTTCGAGGGAGAGGAAGTGCTTCTTCTGAAAGATGTTCACAGTGCTTCCTGTTGCTTTGCAGTTGCTGCTTGTTTGGCTTTGAGTTGAGTTTTGTTTAAGTATGGCTGCCATAGCTGCTGGAATTATTTTAGCATGAAATTAAACAAACTTTGTCTATGAACAACAAGAACGGCAACGCCAACGCCAACGCTTTCAGTGCTGCCTTGCTCTGTTTGCAACTGTCAACCGCAGCGACAAACTTGGTTACTTAAGCGATCCGGTCGCTTGGTCGCTCAGTCCGTTCAACGTTTTGCGTCATTCTGTTGGCCGGAATATGCCATTGGCTACTTTTCACTTGCTGTGCGCATCTTAATTTTAATTACTAATTGTCTTTGTTTGTCATTGCTTTTGAGTTAAAGTTGTTATGCTTCTTCTTCTTCTTGTTGTTGTTGTTGTTTTGCCTTCCGTCGCCATTGACATTGTTGTTGTTGTTGCTACTATTGAGTGGGCATATAAACTCAAATAGAACTGGAAATTTTACATAATTTTATTCGCTCGTTTTGCTTTTTATAATGTTACGCCTGGCCTAGTCTGAGTCGTCTTATTTTGCAAAAATTAATTTCCTTTTTTTTTTGATTTTCCAATCTGTTTTCTTTCTGTTTTCTTATACCATCACCATTTTATTCTGTTGACGGTTTTGCCCTTCCTTTTTGGCGATCACAAAGCTGTTCATAAGCCTTTTGACCTCGAACGGCTTCAACACGCAGTTTCCTTGCTTTTCAATCAATCGCATGACATTTTTTGAATGTCATAACTTCTGATTTTTTTTGGCATAAGTCCTTTTAGAGCAATGACTTCAATTCTTTGTCTTCAAGCTTTGTGGATTGACCTGGCTGTTTCCGGTCTTCGCGCGTAATATAAAAAAGAGAGAACACAAAAAAAAAAAAAAATCGAAACTCGAAATTTGAATAGTCTCCTTTTCATACACTTTACCCATAGTATTAAAGGGTATATTATGATAGTATGACAGTATACCCTAGAGTTTAAATTGGAGGTCATCATGCCATATTCTATCAAAGTTCTTTCTCATATCAAGATAAGAGCCCACCACATAATCTTTGGCTACATACCAGTCTAGGATTAAATTTACTATCCTATTCAGTTGCTGTTCTGGAGTTCCACTTACGGAATCCAAACTGAAAGGGTGTTATCCTCTTCTTACCCTTCTCAATCCCAAGTATTCTTGTTAGGAGGCACTTCTCGGAGGACTTTGCAACGGTGGACAGCAGACTGATTGCTCTATATGATTCCAAGGACTATTGGCTTTTAATAGCCTTGTGAATCATACAGATCCTTGCCTTCCTCCACTGTGATGGAATGTGTCCTAGCCTTAACACCGCATTAAAGATGAGCACCAGTAAGAGTACCGCTTTGGGCGGCAAAGCTTTGAGTTTGATATTAACAAAGCTCATTTTCTACTGGAGCCTTCTTGGTCGTCAGATCTATTAAGTTTGCCGAAATTTCTTGGGCAGTGATGGGTGTGACTGAAAGGCATAGCTGATCAGTGCTGTCAAGCGTGGCCTAGACTATGCGTTTTATGTTCTCTGAGTGCTAGGTAAATGACTCGAATCTCACCTCTTAATCCTTAGTTCCTTTGGAGACTTAGCACAGGAAGCATCTGCCTTCCTGATCGGAAATTTTGAAGAGACATATTTTTTCTATCTCTTAGCCAAAGTCCATTAGGAATGTTTTGTGCTCAGATCTAAGGTGACATTTTTTTAGGAAGCGATCAGTGGTTTTCTGTTTCTGGAACTTCTTGATTCTATTGGCAAATCTGCGGTAAACGGTGTCCACATAGGGTCCTGAGTCTCCTTATCACCAACAGCAATACTTCTATAGCTGTGCGAAATCTGTTTTGCAGCCTTGGTACTTGCTCAGATGTAGAAATAAGGGCAGCAGCGTGTACCTCATTAAAAGAAGATCGCGTAAGCATCTTCAATGTCTTGTGGTTTGAAGGATCTCGTGGTTAAGATCAAGGGTTTCCTCAACCTGACAGCGAAATGTATCCATAATAACACCCAGGGGCAAAAGTCGTCCCTTAGGTGTCTTGGTCTGCAGGTGTAGTCCAAAGTAGCCACAAGGGGCAGACGGTCCGAGGAGTAGTGGAGTGGTACTCAGCCTTATTCTCAACACTTCTACTCGCAAGCCTTTGAAGTAAAAGAAATCAATGGTGCTGGGTGTGAATTATTGCACGAATGTGAAGTACCCCGCTTGAGCGGTAGCCAGAATTTGGGCAGAAGAGTTTAGTACAGCTTTCTGTAAGCACTAGCCTTTGCATCCACAAATATATGCGGACGAAGTCGCGGGAAAATACTTGCAAAAATATGAAAAACTTGTCAGAACAGCGGTGGCTGATTTTCAATATATTTCATATACATTTTTTGAGTACACGCAGACACGGTACATCTCCTACGAGATGTACCGGGCAAACTTAAGGGCATTATTTTCCTTGTACTAACCGAACTGCGTCTGTGGGAAAGAGCTCGGTTAAACGATCTGGTAACCTGGTATAGCTTAAAGATTTGTATATATGCATAGTTTGAGTCAATTAAACTGCTTGCAGTTTGAGTAGCATAAATGTCATAGATTTGAAAAGCACTACAGTAAACAGTTTGAATAGCGTTGGTGTTTAGCAAATTTTTAAACGTAGAAATTTAATTTATATATTAAAATTAATATCTTTTGATCGTACAGTTTGATTTTGATGAAATTATTGCTAAATGTTACTTAAAATTAAGCAGCTGAACTTACAGTAATTAGTTTATGAACCAAAGAACGGGTTTTACGTAAAGAACTCATTTGTCAAAAAAATTCTACTCGTGGTTTATATGAGTTTCTCTGCATTCTATACTTGAAAAGATGCCTTCTGTGAATTGATAATCCAGCTTTAAGTCATTTATATCCCTTTAAAAGAAACTCCTTTTAAGTACGACCTAAGCACTCCATCCGAGTTTATATTTGAACCTGCTCTACTACAGCATAATCAAACTGTTATATGCCACATTTGAAGCATGCATCAAACATATTCAGCAGCATATATGAGCATTCTGCAAGAAGCATGCGCAATGCGGCAACAAAACGCCTTCGACTACAACGCGCTTGTTTTTGGTTTGTGGACGCTGCACAGAGCAACAAATACCAATACAAAGGATACTTGCGCTCTTTAGAAAGTGTGTATATGTATACAGCATAAATTTTGCCGGCTAAACGTATGCGTCATCAATGTATTGTAGCGACGCCGCCGACAAATTTTTATTTTTTTGCTGTTAAACATTCGTCCTTACAGCCAACAGCCGATTGCCGATTGTAACAGCAGCAGCAGAAACAGCAGCAGCAGCAGCAGCAGCGTCTACTTGGCTGCATAAGTTAAACACGAAACCTTACTCAATGAGAAACTCAGAATCCATTCGACGATTGTCAAGTTAAGTTAGCACAGCACGCCGTATGCTCATTTACGCTAAACCGTATAAAAAAAAAAAATAATAAAATAAAAATAAAAAATATCAAATTTTAATCAAAAAAAAAAAAAAAAAAAAATCTTGAAAGGGAAATTCCTGTTACAAGTGTCTGTCTGTGTGTCTGTGGTCGCAAGGATAACAGACTCAAAATAAATCTGTGCTGTTGGTTCTATATAAAATAATTACTAAGCGACGACAAGGAGTTGTTTAATTTTTTGCTATATTTTACGCTGCGTATACGTAATTTTTAAGCGCTAAAAAAGTGAATATATATTTAAACATAAATACAGTACATTCTGTCCATAAAAACAATAACAAAAAAATAAACAGGAGATATTTAATATCAATCTATATGCATACATTGTCAAATATAAAGCATACGCAGTGTTGTCTGAAGTATCCTTGCAGAATTTAACAAAGAAATCAACAGTATTCCGACAAAGAAGTCATTAAACGTGTTGTGACACAGACAACTCAAAGCGCTCAAATTTAGAAAAAAAAAATTATAGAAAAAAGAATTTAATTCAAATATAAAATAAAATTAAAAACAATATTAAGTGCAAGTTGTATTAAAAATTTTGAAAGCCTAAAGTAAAGCTTGTCTTTGTCTATCTGTGTCTAAAGTATTAGCAAAATTTATTATAAATAAAAGCAAACAGTATTATTTTTAGCAATCCTGCATAAATTTTAGATGAATATACATAAAAATTATATTTAAAAAAAAAAATCTTATAAAACAGCTAAAAACTCAGCAAGCAAATAGGAAAAAAATACAATAAAAAACTTTAAAAATTAATTACTTAAAAAAAAATCGTTTAAAAAATTAGCAAATTTAAAGTGTTGTAATAAACTAAGAGCAGCTTAAATAAAAAAAAAAAAAATATTCTACTTAAAAAAGGCAATTAATAATAATTTATAAAAATAAACTATAAAAAGCTTAATTAAAAAAAAAAAATAAAAGAAACTTGGAAGTATTAAAAAAATCAAAGAAAAATAATTATAAAAAATTAATTAATAAATTAATTTGAAATAAAAAAAATAAAAACTTTATAGTGCATAATAAAATACAGCGCAAAGCTAGCTTAAAAAATAAATAAAAAAATAAATAAAATAATTAACAGCAACTCATATTTAGCTTGTGAAAAATTATATATATGTGTGTGTGCTTCCTAAAATAAAAACAAAAGCTTAAAAGTTATAAAAAAAAAATTAATATATTAAAAATAAAAATAACTAAAATTAAAAAAAAAAAAATTAAACAAAATTTAAACAATAAAAATTTGTTTAAAATCAGGCAAAAAAAATATCCTAGAACAAACAAAATTAAAAAATAAAAATATAAAAAAAAAAAACACCACGCTCAACACTCATTCAATATAGACACCGGTGCACAGCTTAAACCATTAAAATTGCGTCAATAAAGAGAAAAACATCGTCACCGCTCCACACGGCAACGATAACATCAGCAGCAGCAGCAGCACAAGAAGCAGCAATAAAAACCGAAGCAGCAGCAGCAGCAGTACAAGCAGCCGAGCAACAGCAACAGCAACAACACTACAAGCAATTGACAACAGTTGTTGCGACAAGAGTAACAACACTAACCACAATAAAATCAACAATAATTGCAACACCAACAGCAGGAGCAACTGAAGCAGCAAATACAACACAAACTTTTGAAGCGGCAGCAAATACAACAGCAGCAGCAGCAGCAGCGGCGGCAGCAACAGCAGCAGCAGCAACAGCAACAACACCAACAGCAACACCAACAGCAATAAACGAAACCGAAGCACAACAACAACAACAACAACAACAACAACAACAAGCAACATACTCAACAGCAGCAGCAACAAATTTGTTGACAAACACCAAAGCCTCTGCCTCGGTCGCCACAGCAACAGCAGCAGCAACAACAACAACAACACAACAACAAGCACAACAACAAGCACAAGCTCAAATAACAACAGCAACAACGGCTGCAACCGCTGCCGCTTTGATACCCATACCAATTGTTCAACCACAAGCAACAACAACAAACAACACGACGACTCTGTATACTTGTTCAAGCGCTTCATTGGCGGCATCGTCGTCCTCGTTGCTTGCCCAACCGCCACCGACAAAGATTTTTAAGACGGATCATTTGTGTGTGAACGCATCAGCCGCCGCCGCTGCAGCCGCCTACGGACTGCCAACTGTTGCCGCTGCCACTGTCGCTGCCGCTGCTGCCGGGCATCCTTGTGTCTATTGTGTAATTCCTGTTGTGGTAAGAATGAATGAGAAGACTTTTATAAAATAATTTGTTTAAAAATAAAAAGTAGAAAGCAGACAGAAAGTCACAGTAAGTCCTATGTCAACTTATTGAGTACTATCGGAGCCGGTACAGTTTCTCCCATTTTGATCAAACTTAAAAGCATGCTTTTCTGATCTAACTGAAGTTCATCTGTGTGTTTCAGCACAATCTGTTGAATAGTTTGCCTACAAATAAGGTAAAAAAAATTATATATATACTTTGAGAATTGCTTAAAGTTTGAGTACCACATATCTCAAAGGTTTGAAAAGCACCGCAGCAATCAGTTTGAATAGTATTTAGTATTTAGCAATTTTTAAGTTTAGAAATTTATTTCATATCTTAATATCTTTTGACTCTGCTGGTTGATTTTGCTAAAATAAACGCTAAAATGTTATTCACAATAAGGCTTCTTTTCAGTAATTCGATTGTGAATCCTATTAATTTATCAACGTCTTAAATATACGACATCGGGTTAGTAATCAAAGACCTCTATCCCTGTACACTATATTGCGTTTTGATTAAATATCTTTAAATATCTTAAAGAAAATAACAGTCGGGTGTAACCGTAAGAGAAATTTTTAAAATAAACTTGTAAAATTCCGGTAAATTCCTAGTCGAATGCAAAAAGAACAAAGTCTATATCTATTACCGTTTCCGAGATCATATCGTTCATACGGACGGACAGACGGACATGGCTATATCGACTTCTTTATCACTCCTGACCATAATGGGGGTAACTTTGGGGATCTCTGACCATTATTTCTACCTATTTACATACATTTCCACAAAACCCATAGGCTCTTGTACATTCGGTCCATATATATCTTATATAGATGGCCTTCAATCTTCTTTTGGCCGCATTTAAGAAGGCGCACCAGCAACTGCAGTCTTTTGCGCGCTGGCGCCTGTCGTTTTGAATGGCAAGTACAGAGAGATCTCTCCATACCTGATTATTGCAACACATGCTCGGTTGTATACTATTTCGGCGTCCTCCATTCAAATTCGAACCACCCATGTAAACCATGTTTATCCATTCGATTGACGTACCCAGCCCAGTGTAGCCGCTTGAATTTCATGTGCTGGACCATGTCAACCTCATCATACTGGACCATACGTGACCTAACCTCGTTGCCGTCTCTAATAGATCCAAGAATCCTGTAAAGAATCTTTCTCTTAAAGACTTCCAACGCCGTTTCGTCTGACTCAATCACGTTCCATGCCTGTACTCCATACAGTTTGATCTTGTAGATCTTGATTTTTATCTTTTGAGAGAAGACTTCCGTTTCTGTTTTGCTTGCTCAGCCCAAAATAGCATCAATTTGCAAGCGTGATTCTTCGCTTGATCTTCAGGCTGACGTTGTTGTTGCTGTTTATCTCGGATCCAAGAAATAAGTTGAAATTCTCCATCTGACGAATGACCGTTCAAAACCCAATGACGGAGCGCGAGGAGACACCAAGTACTTCGTCTTGTCCTCATTCAACGCTAGAACCATGAGCCGAGACTATTTTGCAATCTACTGACTCGGCGTTTCTGTGTACCTTCATTCTGGAAGTTTGAGGCTGAAATATTTCTTTAAAAATTTGTCATAATTATGTGAATATTTAGTCATTGGACAACCTTTTTGTTCTGAAGCCTATTACACAATATTCCTAATATAATAAATTCCTTGGTAGAACTATAAATATTTTCTTCTCAGGATACAACAACAGTTCGACAGTTTTGTTGAGACATATAAAGCAAATCATCTCCTTACATTTTGAAACATTAAAGATAACATTCGGGTTGTTATCTCATCATTCTATTTCCGCAATCTTCTCTCACTCCTCAGTTTCTCAAAAAATTCATCTTGTATAATTTTTATCCTGCTTTTATATTTATTTTTGGATGGCGTGTCTTCGTTTAAAAATTCTCCAACTTGCGAATGTGAATTCCTTAGTTTCAAGATAATCTCACTCCATACATTTAATTCTGGTATGCAGTGGGTAAATTTCATATTCGTAGTTCTTCTCTTCTTTTTTTTTTTGAATCGTTCAAATTTTGAAAGTCTTTGATGTCAAGATTGACGAAGTATTTGCAATTTCATTTAAGATTTTGCCACATATTATTGTCAGGAAATGTCATAATTAATGTTTCCTGACGAAAGCTGAAGATTTTTTTCACTTTTTAGTCGTAAGCAAACAAGAGATGCCATAGAAATATTCGAATCTGAAATAGTTTCGCCTCTCGTCACAATTTTTTACAAATACTTTTTCCTTTCTGCATACATTTTTACATATCTACCATAGCTAGAGATGGCATCAGTTTATACTACATAGTAATGAAATTTCGCAAGATATTGAACTGCAGATATTGGCTCCCTACTCTAAGCATTATCTGATATTTGTCACTTTTTGTATTAATTAAATATTGAAAGCCAAAGCCAAATTTGTTACAAAAATTCAGCTTTTTCACTTATTTATTTAGATTTTAATTTTATTTAAAAAACACGCAGCAGTTGTATGCCCTGCTTTGTGAGTATGTCCTTTTATCTACACTCTCTGCGCGTGTATGTCTGTCATTTTCATTTGATGTTGCAGCTTTTTAAACCAAATTTGTACTTGACATTTTTTTTGATTTTACTTTGAGTTAAATTAAAAAGAAATATCTCGCGCACTGGCTAAATTTTCTCTTTTTTTAAATAATGCCATCTCCAGCTTATACCATTTGCTTATGGTTATACGCGCTGACTACTAAATATTATCATCATCATCATCAAATCAAAGCATGTCCTTCATGTTTTACAAATTGCCTACGCTCACAGGCTATAGAAAATTATGCGTACTGTCTGTCTGTCTGTCGGCAGGACATTCGCTTTTAGTTGTTGTTGTCTGGCAACAGCTGTTTGACCACTTAAAGATTGGCCAGATAATAGCCGCCACCAAATGTTACTAATGTCACTGACAATAAATGCCAAACGAATTTGCTTTAGTGTTCAACGAGAACGCCTAATGTTCTTCGCTGTGGCTGTTGCCTGCTGTTGATGATAATGCGTCGAACTTTGACGGTTTGAGCAGACTATGGTTGGGTTGTTCTAGTTGAAGTTTTTTTTTGTTTTTTTTTAATGATGGATAATTTGGAAGTTTGGTTCGAAATATTGTCACTAGATGGTAGTTTAATATAAGAGTTGGTAGAGTATTGAGGGTAGCCTAAAACTTTAATTAAAGGCGACATAACTTTTGGCTGATTAGTAGTCATATGTTAGGTCCCACATTTGCTTGCAATATTTTCCATTTTCATAAATAAAAAATCGATAAAGTTTAGTAATAAAGGAGAACTCTAAGCGGAATAGTTGCTATAACTCCAAAGAATATGGTAGAATAAATTACCGTATTAGATGTACAAAACTTGTAGATTAAAGAAACATGAGAAAACGTTATAAACAAAGTCTTCATATAAACTTTCAAATAGAACGCAGCCGTTTACACAGACAGATGAAGAGACCGTCTCACCTTGTCGAGCTGATCATTAATAAATGAACAATTATACTCTATGGAGTCTCCCATATTTGCTTAAAAACATTGCAAATAATGTGAATAAACAAGAAACAACGTTGCAGTCGAGTATTTTTGACTTCGAGATACCCTGTATCCCCTACATTAAAACTTACATTTATATGGCGATATATTTCTTTCTAGGATTTTTTATGAGAATTAATTAATTCCCATCAAAAACTCAGAAATAAAGATAGGTTTATTTGACTTTTATCCATTAGAGACAGAGTCGGTTTCTCATAAGAAGGTTTAATCGTCCCCAAGTTCTTATGTTCACATGAATAGTCGGATAGACGGATATGTCTATATCGACTCAACTTTTTGTAGAGGGTAACACTATTAGTGGTTTGATTTGGACTTTTATGCAAAAAGTTATTAGGATTGACATAAAATACATCAAATTTTTTTTCATACAAAAGAAGCATCATTGATAATAATTGATGGAGAATAGAAAATCGTTCAATCCTTCATTTTACCTTTTTTTTTTTTTTTTGAATAACACAGTTTTTAGAGAAATGGGCATGATGTCCGTCGGATAGACTGCATCCATAGTATTGCTATGGGTTCTATGGACCCTTAGTTTTCTTCTAAGTTGAACATTTTTATTAAAATTTTTGATTTCGTCTGAAAATTCGTACTTCGTCGGACCCAGTACTTTGCGGTGTGGTAGACTATACAAAGTACATTGACGTAAAACTTTACCCATAAAAGAGGGTGTTCCGAAACATTGCCAATGAATTTTGATTTGCTCCGTGTTTTCATTTTTGTAATAAGTAACATCAAAAGAAAAGAAGTAAGGGAAATGTGTGGTGTTCTGTTGGTGGGAGATCTGTATGAAGATCCAAATATAAAAAAAAAAAAAAAACCGATTGACCAGGCGGCCATTCTCAAACTAAATCATATTTTTTTCAAACAAATTATAACAAAATTACAAAGTTTTTCCTTTATTTCTTTTTAAATAATTTTCAATGTATATATTTTGAATTTTTATTAGTGGGACCCCCAACGGATTGATGATTTAATAACAGCTGTTTGGAATATCAAGACCGATGTTTGATCTCACTCCAGTTCTCCTTTAAGTTATTCATGAATTCTCAATTTTCATCAATGCCAGTTAATTCTTCCTGGTCTTCAATACTTTAAGCTTTGTCCAAGTTAGGCACTACTGCCGATCAATTATGTTCCAAACGTACTACGAAATGGTAACCGTACAGAAAAATGGAAAGAATAAAAAACAAATTACTGAAAGAACACGAAGTAGATACGCCAAAAGAGGAAAAGGAACAAATTCTTACGGCTTCGACTAGTTCGAAGAACTGGAACGGTTCTTATTCAACAATGTTTTATTCAAATTATTGTTCATCGCTTGCCAAAATTTTTTCCCATATTTCTGGCAGCATACGGATTCCGTGTCAGGTTAAGTTCTGCTTAGACAGGGCAATTCTCATCGACCGAAACAAGTGGAAAGCGGAAGTGAATACAGTCGGGTGGTGTAAATCTTCCCAGTTGAATATATCCAAATTGGTTTTAACCGGCTTAGCAACATATTCACGAGCAATGTCATGCAGGATAAGAACTTTGTCGTGTCTGGAGTAGTCTTGTTCACTCTATTCTTAAGTTTTTGACTAAATCTCATCAATTATGTTCGGTAGACAGTCTCAGTAATTGTTTTGTTCGGTTAAAGCAAATTTTAATATACGACTCCAATCTAGTACCACCAACAAAGAGTTTAAAAAGTTTCATCCATTGATATTTGGCTTAGTTGTAGATGTTTGGCACGACCAGCTGCTCGCCATATTTTCTTCCTTTTGATTTATCATTGTGTATCTGTTTTCTATCACCAGTGATTATAAGCTGCCAAAAATGTTTTCGTTGCTGTTTGCCAAGCAGCATTTAACATGTAGGAAATCGGGCTTTGTGCGATCAGTTAAAAGTGGTTAGAACACCTTCCTAAAAGTTTGTTTTATTACTGGTTCCATATTATATATCAGGAACTTCCCAACTTCGATTGTAATCTAAGCCTGGCAAGCCGGAGAACACTATAGTCTTTCAGAAAGATAAGCTGCTCTCGACCTTCTCCAAAATAATAAAAAAAAAATATTGAATATACATCTTTTTCGGAGAGTAAAACGGAACCATAAGATTGACTTCAGAGCTCTGCATGGTACACTGAAGCAACTGCAACGAAAAACAAAGCATTTCAACCATTCTTTCGAAAGTAATAAATTTTGCTCCGTAGTCTCACAGAATATATGTATTCGATATTGTTTAAATTGATGGTCTACTCCACAGCCTAAAGAACAATACTGCTTATGAACTTATGTGAAGGACAGATCCATGAGAGAACAATACAATCTTCAAACAAAATATGTCAGTTTCAGTTCTCAGTTCACAACTGATTTGCTTATGCTGTTCGGCTACATAAATTTTACAGTCAAATTTTCGCTTTTAACTCCACATTTCTATGCATTATAATTCGCAATCAGTTTATTATTCTGCTACGCATTTGAGATTATGACAGCAGAGCAATACTGTTTATTCTGGAGAGTCTTCAAAACTTTTAGTTCATCTTCATCTAGTTTTGGTTGAATACTCTTTATAGTTCGAAAACAAGAAAGATTATATTCAGACTTGACTGATGAAGGTAGGAAAGTAACTTAGGTAATTACTGTCATAGTCTAGAGCCTTAGATGACTTCATACTTGCAATATTTTTTTTTAATTCATAGGGATTATCTAGTAATTGTAAGCAAGGTCTCCTCATGATTTATAGAGCTGCAGATATTGAATGGTAAAACGGAACTAAAGACATTAAAAGTGGTTCAAAGAAGCACTTTCATTTATTTAGACCCTGTACCGAAGGTACAAGAGCCTATTGGTTTTGTGCAAATGTATTTAACAGGTAGAAAGAATGGTCGAAAACCCCCCAAAGTTACCCCCATTATGGTCAGGAGTGATAGAGGTGTCGATATAGCCATGTCCGTCTCCGGAATTTTACAAGTTGTACGCTCGACTATGATTTTTTTTTTTTTTTAATCATTTCCGATTATTTTGAACGATGTTAAATTTCTTGTAGAATCACTCCTAATATACTTGTATGTTCAACTTATTTCAGCCTTTCGTTTTTTTTTTTTTTGTCCTCGATGTTAAGTGCATTTTTCTTAAAATTTTGAAACCACTCAAGACAGCTTCACCATATGCTCCTCATCTCCAGATTTCTTTAACTTAAATAAGTAAATCAAAAGTTCCCTAAATGAAGTTTATTTGGAACAAAACTCAACATTTGTGGAAGGAAATACAAAATTTTAATTCTGACAATCTCTTGTCACACATTTCCTTGAAGATTTTGCTAAATCAAAGCTAAAGCTTAAGTTGAATCGATCAAAAATTTATTTAATTTGAGTTTCCACTAATAAAAATTGCATTAATTTTAAAAGCTTTGGATTGTTTTAATTTTTTTTTTAATATTTTTTTTTTTACAATAGTAAAATCGCTTAAATTTTTAAAAAACGAAAGCTGATTATATTATTAAACAGGGTCTACCAATGAATTAGCGGTTTAAAAAAATTGTATACATTTTTTATCATTTCGGATGTCTTTGTTGGCATTTATAAATCCTAAATCCATATTCTCCAATTAAAGCTTCCATGCATCTTTTTATTTTAAAACATTTTAAAATTCCTCACTTCTTAATGTTAGACCCTTTATAATGTATGAAAAACTTTGTACTAATTGTTTTGTTGCTGTTGGATATTAAATTTTTATTACCATTTTTTTTTGTAAATATTTTAAAATGCACTTAAAAAAACCCACCATAGATATTGGCTTTATTTTTAATTAATACGAGTATTTAGTAAAAAAAAAAAAAAAAGAAGGTTAAAATATGGAGCTACAATGTTGAAAAAACTATATAAACTAACATAAAAACAACAATAAAGTCAGCAACAAACAGCAATTTATTATAATCTCTATAGACTATATATACATATATGAAATACAAGAAATAAAAAAATATTATATATAAGCAAATTGTGTACTATATATATTTATAACGAAGGATTTTCCGTCCCGAATTTTTTTCCATCTCTGTATTTTTTTTTTTTTTCTTCCTATGTCAGATTTTATCTACAGTTTTGTGCATTTATTCATTTTTACGAAACGCCATTGTTGTCTGCATTTATTTTTACATTTTTTCGGTATATGATGCTTCTTTAATATATATCTCTATATATTATATATAAAATATATATATTTGTTTTTTTTTTTTTTTTGTACACTGCACATTTATAGGTTTTCGAGTGTATATTGTGTTTAGTAGACTTGTGGAATGTACTTATGGCACAAGTTGAAGTAGTTGTGATTGGGATTGTGGAGTAGTTTTACTTAGAAGTTGGATTTAATAATATTTTTAATATTTAATACTTTTCAATACAATCAAATATGTTGAAGTGGTTTAATGGTACTGGAGTTTTTCGTTGGAGATGACGCACAAGGACTTTAGGTTACAATAAAAGGTCATCAGTGGAACATTTCAAATTTACGTACTCACTTTTCTTAAATTACCACACAACTAGGAGTATCCGAACAAAAGCGTGGTGGCTTGGAATTTTTGGCTGGTCCAACGCTGCTTTCCAGTGAGGCTGTTGTATTAAAAGTTGGGCTATAATATATCGTCTCTGGAATTTAGAATGAAATTGAGTAATAATATAACTATTATGAAAATTAGATGGCGCTAAATTTTGTTTATGAGATGTTTATTTCGGTAATGACATTTTGCATTGATCTAAAGAAGTAGTAATCATAAGGGGCCATGTTTGTGATATAAGACGGGTGAGGTAGAACTTTCCACCCACTGTTTTCCAAATAAGTTTTTAATCGGTCCTGCAACATGTGGCCGAGCGTTGTCATGTTGGAAAATTATGTATTCGTGTCTGGTCGCATATTCGGGTAATTTTTCTGTGATCGCTCGCTTCAAACGCATCAATTGTGTTCGGTTGAGGTCCCTTTTGATTGTCTGACTTTTGTAATCCCACCAAATACAATGCATTACCTTGGCGCCATGAATATTCGGCTTTGCTGTGGATGTTGATAGTTGACCAGGCTTCACATGCGATTTCTTGCACTTGGGTTTATCGTAATGAATCCATTTTTCATCACCACTGAAATGACTTCTGTTTGTGGCGTTCAAGCAACATTTCCGATATGCAGAATCGGCGTTCGTAGTCTCTAGATTCAATACATACAGCACCCAGTTTCCAAGCTTTTGTATGATGCTTTTAAGCGTCTGAAAATGGTTGCTTGATCCAATCCCAAAGCCTTTGCAAGTTCTTTTTGCGTTTGGCACGCATCTTCATTGAGCAATGCCTCTAATTCTTCATCTTCAAACCTTTTTTTCTGTTCGGGTCGTTCTTCGTCTTCTAAGTCGAAATTGCTACTTTTTAAGCGTGCAAACCTCTTCTGAGATGTTCGTTCAGCTAGAGCATGGTCACCATAAACTTTGACTGAAATACGAAGACTTTCGGTAGCACTTTTCTTCATGTTACAGTAATGAAGAAAAACACTTTATCTGGCACATAGACCGATTTTGATAATATATTTTGCATGTGTTTTAGTAGGTCGCGGTATGGTTTCGATATACAATTGCACCCGGCAGTTGGCACTTCGATCAGGTTCTATGATTTTTTTTTTATTTAAACTATTTTGAATCTTAAACGGCTGCACCGATTTTTAAAATAGTTTTAATGTGCTTTTTGGTAGGTTCCTGAATAGTTTAGATTCATAATTGGACCTGCTAGGTGGAACTTCGATTGGATTCAACAAATTTTTTTTATATTGTAACTATTTCAAACTCCTAATCCTCCTAATTTTTTTTATATTGTAACTATTTCAAACTCCTATACGGCTGCACCGATTTTGATAATATTTTTTGTGTGTGTTTTAGTAGGTGCATTTTTTTTTTATATTTAGACTATTTAAACTCCTAAACGGCTGCACCGATTTTGATGCTATTTTTGTGTGCTATTTAGTAGGTACCTAAATGGTTTAGATTCACAATTAGTACTGCTAAGTGAAGCTTAGATTTTTTTATATTGAAACTATTTTAAACTCGTAAACGGCTGGACCGATATTGATACTATTTAATGTGTGTTTCTAAGCAGTTGCCTGAATGGGCTAGATTCATAATAGATTCTGCTAGGTGGAGCTTCAATTGTGTTCTAGGAATTTTTTTTTTTATATTTAAACTATATTGAACTCATAAACGGCTTGACCGATTTTTATGATATTTATTTGTACGTTTTTTAGTAGGTGCCTTCATCATTTAGATTCATAATTGATCCTGATATGTCGAACTTCGATGGTGTTCTAATTTTTTTTTTGTTAACTATTTCAAACTCCTATACGGCTGCACCGATTTTGATAATCTTTTTTTGTGTGTTCTTACACCCAAAAAAAAATTTTCCTAAAATTTAGGAATCATTACCTAAAAAAATTGTTTTTACCTAAAACAGGAATTTAAGGTAAAATTTTGCCTGATTCCTAAATTTTAGGAAAATTTTTTTTTTTGAGTGTAAGTAGGTTTCTGAATGCGTGGAACTTCGATACAAAACGTTTCTAAACACAGTTTCATTATGCTTAATAAACGATGAAACACGTTATTTGCGGTTAACTATTTTGGGAAACTTCACATTCAAACTTGGAACCGGTTGGCCCGAATTTGATCGCAATTACAGAGCTTTTCAGAAATAAAAAAAATATTTCGTATCCACGTTGCCACATCCAACAAAAATTTTAGAAATTATTGGAAAAAAAAAATGGCATAAGTAATCCGAAAAATGGAAAAAATTGTGATGAACTAAAAAGTAGAAATATATGGAATTTTGGTTGAACTCAAGACTATATATAACTCACGATTCGAACCATAAATATGCGTAATTTTTTTTCCTTTGTTCGTCATGAACATGAGTTTTAAAGGAATTATAATAAAACAAGTAAGGAAATTTCAGTCGGGCGTAACCCGGGGGAGGGTCAAAAATTTAAAATAAACTTGTAAAGTTCCGGAGCAGTCCTAGTCGAATGCAAAAAACGCGAAGTCTCTATCTATTACCGTTTCCGAGATCCTTTCGTTCATACAGACGGACAGACGGACATGGCTATATCGACTCCTCTATCACTCCTGACCATAATGGGCGTAACTTTGGCGGGCCTCCGACCATTATTTCTACCTGCTACATACATTTGCACAAAACCAATAAGCTCTTGTACCTTCGGTACAGGGCCTACAAAATTTGGAACTTCGGACGAATTTCAAAAATCATAATCTCCATCATAATATTCGATAGGAACGACATATTTGGTTGTACTTGTATTGCTTTACTATAGAGTACAAAGGAACATATGTTCCAATACAAACAAGTGCAGTCCCAAGGTCCTATATGTGAGAAAATTGAAAGGATGCGATGTAAAGCACGCCGGGAACGAATGAACGATCGAACATACGAAATATTTATTCCAAAAATCCAATTATTTAAAAAAAATTTCCAATTTGAAATTTTTTGTTCCGGCTAATCTTGAAAACGGCTGAACCGATTTTGACAGGACTTTCACTGCCTGATAGCTAATGTTAGAAGGAGTAACTTGGGCTAGATTTATATGAAATCGGAGGAGGCGATGCATCGCCCACCATATAAGCGACAAACAAAATTCATCATATTTTTGTAACAAATTTTTGGTACAGAGATGGTACATGAGATGTTAATGGAATCGGGGGAAAATTATATTATGAGTTCGGTCGAAATCGGAGGAAGCGGTGCACCACCTAACTAACTACTTGAGGTACCAGTATAATATTTGGTATACATGATACCAGGAGAAGCTTACATCATGAGTTTGGTCGAAAACGGAAGCGCGATGCCACACCCACATTACAAGCTGTAAACCAAATTCTTAATATCTTTGCATACATTTGAGATACAGGGTTGATATTTGGTTTACATGTTAATGGGGCAGGTAGAAGATTCTATTATGAGTTTGGTCGAAATCGGAGAAGCTAATGCATCACCCACCATATAAGCGATAGATATTTGAGTTATCGGAATAATATTTGGTATGCATGTTTATGGATTCGGGAAAACAAGTTATGAGTTTGAAAATAATTGGAGTAGGTGATGATGCACCACACACCATATAAGCGAGAAACAAAATTCGTCATAACTTTGGATCCATTTGAAGCACCAGAATGATATTTGGAATACATGATAATTGAATCAGAAGAATTTCGATCCATTGAATAAGTGGGCATGGTTTGGATGGACATAGCTTGAAGCACAAGCACCTACAAATTTTCAGTATTGATATTCTAAAAAAGACTTTTACACATTAAAATCTTTATGCAACAGTGTAGTGTATGCTAAAGTCGAACTATGACCATCCAACTTGTTGTATATCTCAATTTTGCATGTTGCTAAAATATTGCAACGTGTTTTTTTTTTTTTTTATTATAAATACATAGTAGTGCAATATGCATAAAAAATATATTTTTGCTGCTTTTCTTGCCATTGTTAGATTGATTTTTTTTTTCTCAACGCTATGCATTGTTCCTATTCTAACTATATCTATATATATATATATATTTCTATATATATACGACTGTATGTGCATTGTATTTTAGTTACTTAATGCTGATACTTGTGTACTTGCCTTTACGCTCGTTTGTTCGTTCGTTTTGTTGATTTCTAATTAATTTTACTCGAAGTGAAAATGAATTGGCAAAATGCCGCCACAAATAATGAACCAACATTTATATACAATACATAGCAATAGCAATAGCAACAACAACAACAATACAATATACATAAATATACAAATACAGCAGCAGCAGCAGCCAAATACTACAAATGTATCAAGGATTTTCTCGCAAAGTCAGTCAGTCAGTCTGTTGAGTTGAGTTGAAATCAGTATAAATGTTTGCTGATTGGAACTTTTAAGATAATTGGAAAACAGACTGTAGCGCAGCGAGGCGTAAGATTTCACTCTCATACTCACTCTTTGTATCTGTAACTTGTATCTGTAACTTGTATCTGTATTTAGCTGCATCTGTGCTTGATTAAAAGTGTTTCTCTCTTTTAATTACAAATTGCAAAGATTTATTATCTGTTGTGTTGCGGTGCATTTGGCGTGTAGTTAATTTCTATTTTTATCTCGAATAACGTTTAATAGTAGTTTGCTCAGTCCAGCATAAGCAGCTGAAAGCGCAAATCATTTATGTTAATTTTCATAAAATTTTCGCCTCTTGCGAATTTTATGTTAAATTTGCTGGAAAGTCAAACTATAACAGTAAAATAGCTAAAACAACAATAACAACAACAACAGCAAGAATAGTAAAGCCAAATTGCAAATAGCCGAAAAACTTTGCCCATCATAAACGCCATTTTATGCTATTCAATATGGCGTCGTCGTCATTGCTTGTGTTGTTGGTCCTTTGAACTGTTAGCGTGCACATGTATGTGTGTAGATGCTTAGTTGGCTAGCTCTCCAGCGAGTTTGCTGCCGTTTAAACGCTTTGAAGCACTTTCTCTACTATATCCATCTCACACTCCTTTTTGCGTCCTGTCTGTCTGTCTGTCTCTTTCTATGTATTCAAATTTGTTTGCACAATTTTCGCTTTTTAGTTTGCAGCTCGTTACAGATTTTTTTATTATTTTTTTATATATATTTGTTTTTTTTTTTGGTACACTACACAAATGTAGTGTTCGAAGGATATATAGATTTGTTGTAGCTCAGTGTCAGATTTCAGCTTCTTTTAAGGCATTTTTTAGTTCGCACAATAATTGCTCATAATTATGTTAAAGGGTAAAATCCGGAGATCCAATTTTCTTTTTAAATGACACAATTTTAAAATAAGCTCGTAAAATTCTGACGAAGTCCTAGTCAAACGAACTCTCTATCTATTACCGTTTCCGAGCTGCTTTCGTTCATACGAACGGACAGACGGACATGTCTATATCGACTCTTCTATCATTCCTTACCATAGTTAGCGTATTTTTGGTGGGTCCCCGACTAATATTTCTACCTGTTACATACATTCGCACAATACCAATAGGCTCTTGTAGCTTCGGTAAAAGGCCTAAAAAGAAGGTGACTCAAAGCATGCAATGTTGTTGGCTCATATCACAAAATAATGCTAATAAGAAACAATTTGCATATAATATAAACTATTACAAAACACCCTTTGATAACACATTAAAGATACTCATCTTGAAACCCGTTGGAAAGCTTCCAATGAATATTGAAAATATAGCGAAAAAATATTTTTCTTTTATTTTAATTTTTCTTTTCTTCTCGAAACTTTATAAAAAGTTAGTTAACCGTCTCAGTTTAATTTGCCTCCAATTAAACTCATAATTAAACTTGACATTGTTAAAAAAAAAAAAAAAAAAAACAACTGCAAAATAGCAAATCAGAGATGAGAAACTTCGGGCGAAAAGAAATCCATGGTTTCAATGAAAAACAAGTAAGGAAATACAGTCGGGCGTAAGCGACTGTAAGAGGCCCTGTACCAGTTCAGGTCGCCTAACAAACATATTAAATGTTTCCCGAGCTTATGACCAAACACATGACCACTTCTCACTGCGCGAATATGAATGAAAAGAAAAGGGGGGGTCGTTCAAATTCAATTGCTTTTAAAATCGTCATTTATTATCCGATTTTGATGAACTTTTTGGATTTTGGCTTAGAGAGACGTTATCTCTATATTGGTACATTCAATTTTTTTTGTGCCAAAGAAAGTTTCACCCTAAAGGGTGATTTTATGGGGACTTGTGAAATTCCGGAGCAATCCTAGTCGAATGCAAAAAACACAAAGTCTCTATCTATTACCGTTTCCGAGATCCTTTCGTTCATACAGACGGACGGACGGACGGACAGACGGACATGTCTATATCGACTCCTCTATCACTCCTGACCATAATGGGGGTAACTTTGGGGGGTCTCCGACCATTATTTCTACCTGTTACATATATTTGCACAAACCCAATAGGCTCTTGTACCTTCGGTACAGGGCCTAAAAAAATTTAGTTGTCATTAAATTTTTTTAATTCAGTAATAAGGTGAGAGAAGATTAATTCTTTAGTCCGAAGCAGTTCTCATTTTAGGATTCAATTGCCTAAAATTATCGATTTTTAAGATAAAAAAAAAATCCTTATTTCATGCCAGATAATCATTACTAAGTAGTTTTTGTATTTTTCTTATTCGTCGTCTATCTTCAGACCTTTTTACTTTTTGGTTGTGCGGAAAAAAAAACCTTGTTCCACGTGTGGTTTGAGGACATTCTTACTAACTTACGCCTTTCGTTTCTTCGATTATTTTAATTTTTATAAATATTTCTATTTTATAAATATAACCCTGACGCTTCAAAGATTAACCAACTGCTCTATAATTTCTAACATTTGATCCATAAGATTTGATAGAAAATGAAACTATTCCTGGGCCTCAATGTCTTCAAATTTTTTTCGTTATTACACAGTTCGCAGAAATAATAGAGTCTTAAAATTGTGTTATGCCAACCAATTCATACCAAATTACTTTCTCGACCGATACAACGCACTTCAGTAAATCTTCATATGCCTCGATGTTGTCACTGTTGAACTTGGAAATACCGAAATATCAATCCGATGCGAGCTTCCTATGACTCGTAAGAATTTACATAAAATCGTTTTGTTCAATCCTCGACTCACAACGCAATTGTCGCAGATGTCTTTATAGGTTTGCAGGTGATTGTCCGATTTAGGTATGACTTGATTAAAAGAAAGTATGGAGCTGTAAGCCATTTCTTTGTTTTGTACAGTAGGCCACCCAATACCATGTTTGGTGGATGTGCAGAAAAAACTTGAATATTTTGGTTGTTTCATGGAAGCAAGACTTTTCTTTACAATTATAGAAAAATAGATATTTAAAGACGTTCAGATACGGCTGTAGTTCGAACCAGCTTGCAATTGGATGTAGCTACTACCATGGTTCTTGCAGTCGCTTCCCTGAGAAACAATGCTTTTGAGCTCCGGAGAAAATTTGGTTGCAAAGCTGAAACTTAAATAAATTAAACGAATGGAATCAATGGAAGTGGAGACTGCTGTCCGAGTATAAGTGTTCAAGACGGAAGCAACTTAAATATATTAATTATATATCTTGAAGACTATTGTTGGTGTTGTAGTATTATAAGGACATAAACTTTTTAAATGGACAACAATGAAATTGAGCTATATGATGCCCTTAGCTGTACTGTGCACTACGGGTAAAACAATTAAAGTATCATCATAAATTTTCTAGACTTCCATGATTTCAACTCAATCTTTTCACATAAAACTTGGATTTTCCATTAAGTGTAAGTCATATATTCTCACACATAACCTCCCTGCTTTCTGCAAACATCACAGCGTATATAAGCAATGAATTTGCCAAACTTTACATCAATTTTTCTTTTTTATATTTTTTCCTACTTATTTTTCTATTGGGCGCTTAAAAAACTTTTTGCATTTATTGGCTGCTGCTGTTGTTGTTGCTGGTTGGTTGGTTGGTTGGTTGGTTGGTAGTAGGCAGTAAAAGCCATGTTGCCGCATCAATAACAATTACTGGCGTGAGATATCAACGCCATTTCTCTGGCTTTTTCTGAACATGACCACTCACTTCACTTGTCTCCACTCCGCCTCTTTCTAGTTGCTCTAATTTTGTTCGAAAGTAACATTTTATGCAAAATATTTTTCTGCTCAATTTGTTACAATTCTGTATGCTAAACGAATAAGTAAAGAAGTCACTTTTTGGTGAGTAGAAATTTGCGTTGGCAAGTGTTGAAATAAATTTCAGTTTGGGCAACACTTAACCTCGTCAGGCGCAGCTTGAGTGCTTGAAAAGGAAGAAGATGTTGACGTGAGGGGGTGGCGGGGTCTTACTGGGTCTTTAAATTGCAAATATGTTGACGTGTATATATGTCACTGACTAATTAACGTGCAAGTTGCCGGCGCCGTCATACGTATGCAATTTTTTTTTAATTTATCACGCATACGACATGTACATATAATTCAGAAAGGTCCTTGAAATTTATGGCACAGACAGAGGTGTACATATATAAATATATAAAACAAAATATATGCATATTACTTAATGCTTACATGTTAAAAGTCAGCTTAAGGTGTGATGTGACGTAGTGGCTTCGACATCGTCATCGTCGTCATTGTCGAGTTTCATCAAATTGAAGTGTGACATTGCTTAGCGAAAAATTAGCAAAAATATTCTTTTTGTTGGTTGTATTCTAAAATTTTTGTCATTTGCAACTAACTAGCTTACTTACCATGGAAGTGTTTTTATTTGGTCGCCTGGTTAGATTACTAATATGAAGTTATTCAAGTCTATCAATACTATGATGGAACTCATTCCGAATCAATTTCAAGTCATTACAATGAAGCTACTCATTCTTAGACATACTCAAGTCATTGCTACTCATTCGAAATAATTTCTTTCTCGATTTATAACTCTAAGCTATTCATATGTACTCATGTACAAATAAGTTTATTAAATTATGCACAGAATTAATAACGTTTTGAATGAGATTTTTGCAATTTCCACGAATACTAAATAAATTCAATACTCTTTGTGAATTATATTGATTCGATTGTGGGTACTAACAACAACAACAAGAACAACAAAATTCAATACATGCTTCAAACAATTTAATTTCTCTGAACATTTAATTAACGAGCTTCCTTCTTCCTTCTTTCTTCTTTTTTTTTTTTTTTTTTTTTTGAGAACTAAATAAAAAGTTCAAATGTCGAACACACATTCATTCAAGGACTGCGCACAAAGAGAAATGTAGTTGAAAAAGCAGTGTTGGAAGGGAATTAAATCAGTGCTCACTAGTGTACACGTATGCGCGCAGCTTGTCGCTTAAAAAACGAAACGAAACGAAATGAAATGAAAAAGTTTTCCTTCTCGGATAAAAAGCAGAGGAAAAAAAAAAAAAATTAGAGAAACTTTTGCAAGTGATTCCATGAAATGACATTTCATTCAATTCAATTTCATGCTCTGTAATTATTTTGTGTACCAAAAAAAAACCAAAAAAAAAATCCGACAAAAAAAAAAAGAGTATGTGAAATGTTAAAGGTAAAAGATACTAAATACAAGCATATCAACTTGCATTGAGTCGACTTAATGTAGCTTAGTAACAAAAAAAAAAAAAAAAAAAACGAACGAAAAAAGTAAAACTTGTTAGTTGGCGCTTCTACTAGAGATAGCCACAAACTAAGAGGCTCGGTAAAAAAATGTTCTCAACTCATAACGTCAACTGTTGCTGAACTTTTGTCGGCATTTAGCTTGACAGAGAAAACTTTATACGCTTAATCAGCTCAGCTCAGATGCATAAATTTGGTCCAAAAGTCCCTTGCACAACAATTAAAGAATTTTTTGGTTTTCTGCTGCATAACGTGTGTAGAAGTGGAACATGGCTTGGGTAAAAGTTTTGCCATAGGTTTCATTAGAAAAAATTTTGTAGAGAAAATACTTCGGAAACTTGTTTAAATAATTCACTCATATGAAAATTTCTAACTAAATTGAAGTTTATCCATTTTCATAATAAATTTCAGAAATTTCAACGTTTATTTGGAACTGGCTACATTTTAAATGAAGCCTTTTTCGTGCTATATCTGGCTTATCTGTCAAAAATTCTTGCCACACCGTTTTCGTTGCCTTCATCTTTTAAGAAGTTGCTATATTGAGCTGTACATCTTTTAGCCGAATTAGCTCAGTGTCTTATACAACATCTAACTGTATTGTTTTTGTCCTACCAGTCTTTTTTACGAAGCGATCTGTAAGCCGACATGTTTGTAGCTAGTAACATCTGAAGTCTTCTCCTTAAACAAGATCGTGAAGCTGTAGGTTTAGATGCTATTACATATATACCATGCGTGGCTACATGCTTTCCTACCCCAGACTTCTTGGTAAAAGCATCACTGAACTTTTTCTGCTTGATGCTTCATGATACAATCAGCAGATTAGAGAAATATTCTATTAGTTTAAACCTACTTATTCAAGGCATTTCGAACTCTCTCAAAATTTACAATTATTGAAAAAGCGTTGAATTATATGTCACAGATTGCTCTTATATTAATCCACAGTGAATTTGTATGTACAAGGCATAAGCGGCTTCTTATTTGAACATATGAGGGGAGGGATTGTAGGAGGAGAGTCTGTGTTCCTAAGCAGTCATCTTCCCATGCATCACTTTTTTAATATAAAACAGTTTGGTTTGACTGCTTTCTTATTCTTTAGCTTACAAATACCATCTCCTTATTTCCATTCAAGTGTTGAGTTCTTCTTGCTGGGATTCCTTCTCAGTAGTGGCACTTGCATGTTATTCATCTAAGGCAATTCAAAAATTTTTTTTCCAGCTCATTAGTTGTTCTTCTGCTGATAAGAGTAAGTTTCCATTACTATGGCTGAGGTTTTTCACCTTTTAGCTGTGTGTATCATGTTTCTTCAGCGATCTGCTCCTACATTCTGGCCGCAACATGGTTTTTACCAGGCATTCTGAAATTATATAGCACTCTTGGTTGTTCTGTCTATCAGAATAGTAGGTCGTAGATTTGGAGTTACATTTTAAGTCATTTGTGTTCATCATTGTCTCTGCAGGTAGACTCTGTTAACCATGAAGCTATACGTCATTTATTGACACCAAGAATGTTTCGAGTGCTCTCCAGATATATCTGAATTATATTTGACCATATTGTAGGTTGTCCAATAATACTTGTGCTATTCCGGGTTACTCAAACGATCCACTGTAAACTTTTGTGTACCTTTTTGATTATTTTATTTCCAAAAAACAATTGGAGGTCAATAAATATTTTGTTTAAATATTCACTAATGCTGCGAAGATTTATTCATTGCAGCCAAAGATTCATTTGTCTACAGACTTGTACCAGTCGCGATGAGTCCGCTAATATGCGTCCATGTTCTGATTCTTGTACTTGTACGATGGTGAAAACGATTTGGTAAAGATTTCAGTAAAGATTTCATTTATTTATAGTATTGTTTCGTTTCGTGATTTAGTATTGCTTCGTTGTTGCTACTTGTTTTAGAAACCGAGCTATCGAACTAGTGAGCAACCATTATCGTAAAAAAAAAATTTAGGCATATGACAATAGGAGGTTGTTAATCACGACAATCTTACCAAGTTCTCTAAATTATTGGAAGAGTTTTGAACTCCAAGAACTCTTGGTGGCTACGGAAGGCATCTACCTACTGGCTATAAGACTCTACTTAAGTCTCGGACCTATACGATTTTGTTGTTCATTCAACTATCTCCAGTAATCATTCACCTTTATTACGGTACTCTAATTATACCCTATAATTCTTCATGGCAACTCAAAAATGATGCCTTCACCAAGAGGTTTTTCGGCTAAAAGTTACAAAGGTGCCTATTCAAAACTCTAACAATTTGTCGTATAGGTCAGATGAGTATAAAGCAGAAGCATTTTCTTTATATTCAAAAGAAGTATTCACACCATTTTAAATTTAATGAATATTCTGATGATAGAGAAGTAATGCGCTTCTTGGATACTCCATATCGAATGGACTTTTCCATAAGGCGTATTCTTTTATGCATGCTGAAGTGAGAGAAGAATGGAAACGTTGCAAAAAAAGAACCTAATACTTCTGTATTCTGTACATTCGCGTTCTTATATTTATTTTGAATGCTATGTTAAAGCTTCAGCACTCTCCAACTTCAAAGGAAACTCCTAAGTTTTATATTTAATTTTTAAACGATGCGTTATGAAGTCTAGAATTGCTTCCAGAGCTCATGCAAATTCTTCTTGTATTGCATATACAAGCAAACCTCTGTTGAGAGTTCAGTTCCTTATCAATTGTGACTGCTTTAGTCTTCTCTCTTTTATACAACAATGCAATGGAGTAACATAGGTTTCGAATTCAGTGTTTCCGATGTTTTACCAAAGATTATATTTATCTATTTTTACTGAGCTGCACTACTACTCCTCCGAATTAAGTCTGTCCACAGCTATGATTCACAGAAGAACGGACCGCAATCCGCCAGTTGAGTTCTTCTTTTTGCATTAATAACGAAGAAAACTCTGAGAATTCTCCATGTAGTCATGCTCCTTCGCAGTTTTAGAAGCAACAGAGTCAGAAGAATTCATGGTTTAATAGTAAAGTTAGCTCACCTTAGTTTCATCAACTATATCCATAGTATAGAAGGGTACATTTAGTTTATGCAGATGTATGTAAACGGTTTGAGAAGGCGTTTCGATATAAAATAGATTGTTCATCTGTCTGATTGTTCGTATGAACAACAGGAATGTGAATACTACAGAACCTTCATGTGCGTATATTTCCTTATACCTATTACTTCTTCAAATATCTTCTGTTCATTGTGTTAAATATTTCATAAATATTTAAATCGGAGCACTAAAAAATGTGACCCCACTACAAAAAACCAAGTTGATATAGACATGTGCGTCTGTCTGCCCGTCTGCACATCAAGCACTTAGAGACTACAAAAAATAGAGCCTTTAAGTTTGTATGTTTAGTCTCTCCCATTCTGTCTTCAAATAAGTATTGTTTAATGAATCTTTCAACCTCATAGTAGAAGGATAAAACTCATAAAAACCTATTCACCTTCCCTGAGTTTTTTAATGAAAATATAATAGTTTTTCTTGTTGTTTTAGCCAAATTTGGTGTAAATTCTAATAAAATATTCCACTAGAAAGTGTAGTTCTGATACAAATCGGAATCATACTGTCGCTCTTCCATTATGTTTAGGCCTATAGGTTTTGTGGAAAAGTAGAAATAATAATCTGAGAACCCCCAAAGTTACTTCCATTATGGTCAGGAGCTATATGGGAGTCGTTATAGGCATGCCCGTCTGTCCTTTCGTATGAACGAAAGGATCTCGGAAACGGGAATAGATTCGACTAGGAATTTTACGTTTTTTTTTTTTTTTTTAATTTTGACCAACCCTCTTAGTATAGAGATAACGTCCCTCTAAGCCAAAATCAAATGATAATAAAATACGATTTTATAAGCAATTGAATTTGAACGACCTATGATGCTTCCGTTCTCCCATTTCTTTTCATACATAAAATAATGTTTTATGAGGCACGTATTTGTGTAGTGGGAGGAGCAAAATATTTTTCAATAATACCATTTTTTCTTATTAATTTCCTACCTTTTTGTTTTACACTGCTTGCTCATAAGCTAGGGAATCATTTAATGTGTTTATTAGAAATAGATTTAGAGGCTGATCTGATACAGAGGGTCTCTTACAGTCGGTTACGTCCTACTGTAGTGTTTTTGTTTGGTTTAGTTTAGCTTGAAATGTTTTTTTGTATATTACGCAAATCCCTGTAAAATATTATATACGGATCCAAATTGGAATATATAACCCAACAAATTTATGGATCAATGGGTGTACAGAGTATCTCGAGGTAGAGCACACTCGACTGCAAGGTTCTTTTTTTTTATGTGACATCTATGATCAAACTATTTATGCAATCTTTTGTCTTCTTTAAATTAGATTGTTTGTGCCTCCTGGAAAATGAATTTTCAAAAAAAATTTTAATTTACTGTTTCTGGTTAAGAAGATAAGATGTCAAGTCTATTAAGTGAGTTAGACACACCCATTTGTGTACTGCTTATTGCTTATGGATTCGAGCTGTCATCAAACTTGTTGCTATATCTTCGCAGAATGCTCTATAACATCTGAGTTTGAGTTTGTTTATCTCCTAATTATAAAAGTTCTCCATTATTTTCTTCTTTGAACTTTAACCCTGGAGGATCCATTTCTTCCTATCCCCAACCATGACTTGCTTTCATATGTTTGTATAATACTAGCTTCAAACGTCGCTGGCTCAAGAATGTTTCGAAGGACTGTGTTCCTCTTTATTATCATTGTTTCAGCTTACTGTGATGTTTGGTTCACCCAGTTAGTCTTCATAAGAATCATTTTCAGTAAGCGGATTGATTTCTGGCCTTTCCTTTTAAAACTAATGATTTGAAAAAGAATATGTATGGTTTCTGGAACACAGTTAAGATCTTAATAACGTTTTCCATGGACAAACTGTTTCAAGATATATTTGCTGCATACAATACAGAAATTGTTCTATCTTTTTCCACCAAATTACGTATCTGGATCTGGATTTAGATCATATAAATAATAAAATACACTGAAAAAAACTACAAATTTCGTTCCAGAAAAGGAAGAATCCAATGAAAATTAACTATTTTATTAGTAAGCTTTGCACGAATTGGGTAAACGTTATCCAACACTGTTTTTTTCTGACTGAAATTTTTAACAAAATAAAATACGCTTGTTTCTGTGCGTGTGTCTGTGAGTGATCGCTGCTTTTGGCAGTTTTCAGTTTTCAAGGCAGAGAAGTATCAAAAAATAACGTTTCTCAAATAGAGTGAAGTGTCTGTTACCTTTCACTCATGCACTTTCTCCCTCTCTCTCTCTCTCTCTCTATCAGTCAACGTCAGCATCAAGTACAGTTGCGCTTCCGTTTATATACTTTTTCACCTTTAGCCTATGGCATCAGTTGACCCGCTTTTCACATCCTACTGCATTAGTTAGCAAAGCTGGGCAACTAAATCGTGATGATGATGCTGCAGTTGCTGATGATGGCGTTGATAATAATCAACTGCGATGCGACATCCTTGCTGTGTTAATTAGTGTGTGAAAAAATTATTTGTTTTACTTTGTTGTGCATATTTTTTTGTGTTCTCTACTCTGCTTTAGAATATATTTTTTTTCCTGCTCTGCGCTTTAAGTTTTTGGCAGCAGTTTGCTTGATTTGTCCACGCGCTTCTCTTGGCACAACGCGCTATATTTGTGCCTCTTTACTTGCCAAGGAGTATGTGTATGTGTATGTGTATGTATGTGTGTGTGTGTGTGTGTGCTGCATGCATATGTGTTGGTTTAGGTACTTGATGTTGTTGTTGCTGCTGCTGCTGCCACTTGCCTAAAGTATTTTAACCTAAAATTTTAAAAATAGCACAAAAAGTACCTTTTTTCTACGCCTCTTTTCGTATGCGTGACTGTTTATATATGTATATTTCTTTTTAGCAGCTTAAGTGGTTACTCAAGAGCACTGTGTGTGTGTGTGTGTGTGTGTGTAGGTGTGCATATTGAAGTAGCTGAATATGTGTGGGGTTTTGGGCTTTCTTGCACATGCGGGCTGTCATCTGCATAAAGTGTAAAGTTGTGTCACAGTTCAGATTTAATGCTTTAGTATAATAGAAAAAAAATATATATTTTCAAGTATTTCTCAACTTAAAATACATTAAACTTGAAGTATAATTCGTATATGCAGCATTAATGCAAAGGAAGTCAAGTAATACCAATAAGAACTCTTAATCAACACTGGGAAAAAAATTTTCTCCTCTCTAACGGTTTGAATATATTCGAAACTCTTCATAGCCGATCCAATTAAAACACAGAATTTAATTGAGTAGAGCTGACTCCATTTTGGAGCTTGTCTCCTCGCCAAAGTCTCACTAAATCCGTATCCTTTGACACAAACTCTGCATATGATGCTTCTACTGTTCGCATTTAATAATGTTTCTATTAATTTTTAATGAATTTTCACTTCAAACCATTAAATCAAACATTTTTCATTATTTTCCAAATACAAAAGAAAACATGAAAAACAATTTGTTTAACCACTTCCTTTCGCCTTATGTCAGACATTTGTAACAAATTTGCTGTAATGAAATGTCATTAACATTGAAATAAGTTTTAACACGACGAACAGCAATAAAAGAACTGACAGCAACCAACAAATAAAACAAATAAAACAACTAAAACAAGCACAAAAGGGGGAAGGAGTGTGCGCTTTTCTTTCATGCTCATGCTCATGCTTCCAAAAATGAATGAAAAGTGTGACGAATATCACAAAATGTTTGATTTATTTTTGTTTTCCGTTTCATTATTTTAACAATATGAATTTTTTTTTTTTGCTACTCCCTTTCTTTTCTCCCTTTTGCTTTATGAATTTCTTGCTTCGAACTTGTCTTTGTTAATGAAAAAAGTTTGTCTTATAATTTTTGTGTGCACTCTCCATGACAACCAAGACAACGTAGACAAGGAGTTCTCTACTCCTTTGGGAGCTTCATTCATTCGCTTACATTCATTCGCAGCAGCGTTTTCATCAATGTCAACAGCTTTAGCAACTGACTCATTCATGGTTTGATTTGATTCCTAAGCGACTCTGTCCGTCTGTCTGTCCGTCTGTCTGTCTGTCTGTCTGTCTTTCTGCCTGTTTAACTGTCTCTCCATTTGCCGCCTTGACACGCCCTTAGCTGTCAACTTTTCATTAATTTATTGCACAGATTTCTTTTCTTCGAATTTTTGATTTCATTTTAGAATTTCTTTTCATTTTGATAATAATTGTAATTTCTGGTTTGTCGTGTGATAATATCTTTTGCTTTATATCTTCCATTCGATTTTTATCTTTGACATTATTTTTGTCTCATTTCCTTCGAATTTTATATAAAACCAGCAAAAATGGTAAACTCGATGGAACTGAAGTTTTAATAGTCTTTAGATGAAGTTACACATTTTTTACTTAGTAATTGCAAAACATGTTTATTTTGGGTCTATTACTGAAGTTGTGCGGTATGCGCTTCCATCTATTTTTCATCTATCTTCCAACTCTCTGCCATCTCTTCCATCCCAACTGTCTTCCATCTTTATCCAAATTATCTTCCATTGATCTTTAATATAGCTTCCAACTCTGTTTCAGGTGTCATCAATCTATCTTCCATCTCTATCCAATCTTTCTTCCTCTAGCTTCCAACTCTTTTTATCTATTTTCCAACTATTTTTGATTTATCTTCTATCTATCTTCAATAAATCTTCCATCTATCTCCAATCTGTCATTCATCTAGCTCCTAACTCTTCCTTGTATCTTCCAACTATCTTCTATATATTACCCAACTCTCTTCTATCTATCTTCCATCTGCCTTCCATATATTTCCCAACTATCTTTTATCTATATTCCATCTATCTCCAATATATCTTCCATCTATTTCCAATCTACCTTTCATCTGTTTCCTAATTTTCTTCCATGTATCTTTCAATTATCTTCTATCTATTTTCTATTTATCTTCCATCTATCTCCCAACTCGCTTCTATCTAACTTCCATCTATCTTCTATTTATCTTTCAACTATCTTCAAACTATCTTCGATCTATCTCACAACTGCTTTCCATATAACTTCTATCTTACTTCTATCTCTCTTCCTTCAATCTCCCAACTCTCTTACATCTCTCTGTCAACACTTTCGCATTTATTTTATTTAATCCATTTTCCGTCCAACTCTTTTCCATCTATCTTCCAAATATCTTTCATCTATCTTCCATTTGACTTCCATCTATCTCCCAACTCTCTCTTTTTCATCTATCTTCCATCTATCTCCAATCTAACTTTCATCTAGTTCCAAACTCTCCTTCAAGTATCTTCCAACAATCTTCCATCTATTTTTCATTTATTTTCTCCCAACTCGCTTCTATCTAACTTCCATCTATCTTGTATCTATCTTCCAACTATGTTTAATCAATGATCTATTTGTCGCCCATCTATATCCCAATTCTCTTCCATATATCTTCCAACTATCTTCAATCAACTTTCGATCTATCTCCAATATATCTTTCATCAATCTTCCATCTATCTCATTCATATACATGATGGATACGTGGTTTATATAGGCTTGTCTCTATCCAAATATATACTTGTCGGGTTTCAACTGGCTATCTTAGAAATTTGAACCCAAAAAATAGTAAGGAGCGCAACAACTTCCAATAAAATGGACAGACTGATAGACGAAAGTTTCAAGATCGACTCTTCCCATCGAACTGGTGTAAATACAAACTATATATATGTTCATCATATATATTCTTTATGAGGTCTACGATGCTTTCTTTAATGCGTTACAAACTTTTAGACAAAAAACCTTTTTATACTATGTGCGATTGGTATATATTTTGATTACTTCATCACGTAGAAGTCTCCCTCTTTTTAATTTGATCAAATAATTCTGCCCTTCTCATATGTTTAGAATTTTTCCCAGTCTTCACCGTGGTGAATCGATGAAAATTGGAAGGCTTCAAGTCAGGGAAATATGTGGATTGGTGAAAAAATTTCAAAATCAAAAGCGCTTTAGAGACATTGACTGTGTCCTGACGTTCATTTTAGAGTCTCACGATATCAAGCTGACTTAATCTTCTGCCACTGAGGCAGAAATCATTTTTATCCTAATAAGCGTTTTTCAATACCAAATCATGTTGGCCATGATTTTATGTCAGTTGGAAAATGTAATAAATGGTTTTTTTCATCTTTGGAGTGTAATTAGCCACCCAAACTTCATCTCCAGCCACATTTAATCTCAGAAAAGCCTATTTTTTCAATTCAAATCGTGCAAAACGAGTGTACTAGGAATTCACCAATTTACTTTCTGCTGATTTGTTAGTTAATTTGGAATTTTATTATCGGTTTTCCAGAGTCTCTGTAATTGTTTCTTGTAAAACTATTCTTGGAAGTCGTGAAATAGCTTAGAACCATCTTCGGAAACTTACATTCGACAGTAGACTCGATATATGTGTGTGTTCCTCATGAAGCTTCACCTCAATTGAAAAAATTTACTGTTCAACTTAAATTATCCTGGGATAGTTCAAATGCGTGAATTCAAATGACTTTCAAAGCCGATCCTCTCTACAAGGAAATTGTGCTCTCAATTTGGTAGGACTGCAAGGGCGTAATGTTGTTCGAACTTCTACCGCAGAACCAGTTGATCAATTCCATACGATTTGTAGTTGATCCCGCGTGCTCTGCGACGTAACACTTTGGATATCTCTTTTATGGAACTACTTCACAACATGTATCTAGTGACTATAGAGAATCGGAATAACTGCTGTTTGCTTATATCGCCTAAGATATCCTGCAAACTTTATTTTGAAATCAAAGTGCAGCATACTATTCTTGACAAAATATCTCCCAGCAACCTCTTTTGACTCTCTCCCTCAGATAATCTACATTACTCTCTCTCCATTACATTCACCTTTCAGGCACACTCCCTTTCCTTGCATCATAACCATGAATTGTAGTTGCTTTTACTTTAAAATAAAAAAACGCGGTATCACTCTCACCTACTGTCTCGAATAACTTTAGTTGTTGTTATTTGAAAAAAATGTATCCAGCAATACAGAGCTGAGTCAAAAATATATAGAATCTGGCCCCTTGGTGGTATTAAGAGGCTTCTTAATACCACCAAGGGGCCAGATTCTATATAACAAACAACATATTTTGGTCCAATATCAACGATTTGCTGTGGACTTCGATTCTATCGATTCGGTTCATTTCCATTTGCTCGTTTATATCTTCTACTTCTTGAGTGGCATTTTGAAGGACTTAATTTAATTGAAATAAAAATTTTACTTTTAATTCCATGCTATTTTTAAATTTTTTTTTTTTGACTTGACTTGACAACAAAAACTGTTTGCGAATCATAAAGAAAATTTTTTTTTAAGTCGTTCAGCTTTTTTTTTTAAATTTAAAATTTTTTCTGTACAGTTTTCTTAATTTTTCTTTCCATATGAACCTTCCAATACACAGTATTAGAAAAATTTTCGAAAAAATTTTGAATAAAATCGGTTAACTCTTTCTCAAGTATGAATGTTCTTCATAGACACCTAAACCCTCTCTACTTTCTCAATGGATCTTACACATAGCGGTCCCACTAACAAATATAACAAATTTCTTTCCTTTACCACAAATCGATGGTAGGATATGTTGACTTAGGTTTTTTTCTTGTATGGGGGTATTCGTGTTTTACCCGAAGTTTGTCTTTGAATTTTAACTTAAACGGTTGAACAGTTTCCTGTAAGTGACATACATATATATATATATATATATATATAGATATACAGATACAACATTCATATCAGATCCAGACGAGTGTATAAACTTTTCTACCCCATTAAAGTTCGAGCCGCCTTAGACATGTCCGTCTGACTGGATGCCATGTGCACGCATAGACTATATGGGATAGATCATACATGTTTGAATATTTAGATTCTCCTAGTCCTTCTTAAGATAAGCTTTGCCAACTCTATCTATAATGAATAGCCCCAATACAAACCTCAACAACTCTTCTTTAGGGTTTTTAATAAACAAAATATTGTTCTTCATTTAGCTAGAAACAAATCATTCATTGAGAAGAAAAAGTTGGTATTGTATGCGTAAGGAATTTATGGGAAAAGGAACAAACTAGGTAGCCGATTTCGGTAATAACTCGACAGATCGAAATCAATAGTTTAAGAGACGAGTAGAAGCTAAACAAAATAAATTTAGAATTTAGGTTGTTGGAGAATGTAAAAGCTTTTTCTGCACCCAACTAACATCATGTTCTGTTTGGACTTTGTATGGAGGACCTTTCTTTAGTTGGCATTTTTTTTCTTCTCTTTTCTATGATTATCACACCGCAATGACAACTTGTAACATTTTGACTTGAATATTAAAATATTTATAATAATTCATTTTTCTTCTTCTCTTTTCTTTTCAGGTAAGTCCATTTGATTTTATCTTTTATTCTGTACGATGGTAAATATATATAATATATATTCTTGTATGCGAGTATGTACTATGAATATTTGTTTGAATTACAAATCACGCACTTACGCCTCATTAGCCTACAGAACAAATATTTCAAATCAAAATACAAATGAATAAGAATTATGCCAGCGGAATAAATTTCGAGAGAAGAACGTTGCTAACAAATCGAAATGGTAAACCACAAAAACTATTAAATTCTATACAATACAGCCGAAGTAGCTAGAATCCACAACTTCCGGTCAGAGTTGCACGCTTTCCGCCGCCATTCCGTATAACCGCTAAGTGCTTTCCTGAAATGGCGCTATGACGATTGTCCGATGTTTTTATGTTTTTGATATTGTTGTCTCTCGCGAAGCTTGTTTAAAGATAAAAAGTTGCCCATTATTATATTTGGCTTTATATGTAGACAATGAATGAATTCGATGCTGCTGGCTGGCTGGCTGGCTGGCATAATGTGTACTTTTGGGGGTGCTTTCTTCGCTTTTCGCAACGTGCTGACGACTTTCGCATGCTACGTGCTTCGCATAGCTCGCGTGTTAAGCATAAACTTGCAAACATTTGTAAGGCAATGTCCTTTTTTCCTTCGAAGAAAACGAAGCAATGTGCGGAGAAATTAAATGGCTGGACTCGACGTCGTTGTACTGTGTTGTCTGTGTATAAGTAAAATCGTTATTTCTCAGTAATTTGTATTGTTTTCTTATCGCACGAATGGCACACCACACTACACACTATATCTCCTTTTCACACATGCATTCGTGTATACATATACAATTTACTGTTAACCGCAGAAAAGTTTCCAACGATTCGTTAATAGCGCCTTTGTGGTTTGATTTTATTATTTTTTTCATTTTGCTCTTCCCTTTTTTTTTTTTTCTATGACATTCACAGTCAACACTTTTTTAAATGCATTGTCGTCATATGACAGAGAGAAAAAGTGTTGAGAAATTATAGATTCTCTACGATTATGCAATTTTAATTATCTGAAATTATTGAAAAAAACAAGTGTGGAAAATGTTAATAAAAGTTTTCTTGAGTTTTCTTTTGTGTTATAAGTTAATTGTGATGTTTCAATTATTAAATAATTGCAATTTATTAATCGGTTTGTTTGCGATGTTGGAACTTTATGAAATTTTAGTAGAAATTATTTAGAAAATTAATACAAAATAGCTCTCTCTGTAGCTGCTTCTCCAAGAGCAGACTATATGGCGTGAGTAGAGAGAAGTCCCCTGCATTAAGACGGAGTATTCTTGAACTGTTCAGTTTTGTTACTACTAAGGATGCCAGAGGTGGGATACCCAAATATTAAAACCAACAGATTCATGAATTCGGTGTGGGATCAGTGCTTTATCAAATAAACTTTCTGTTTATGTTTCCTAATGGGATTTGCATATGTAAAGCATCTTTGAAAACTGCTTTGGTGTGCTAGTAGCAGGTTACTGTAACAAGAAAGAGATCTTCAGCTGGTCAACGGTAGCCAAAATGAGGTCTCTGCATAAGATGGAACTTCGAAAATACCAGTCACAGTCAGTAATGGAGCTTTGTTCTGGAAACGAAATCTGTAAATATGAATACCATAACGGAATATAGTTGCGATTATATCCTTGACTATTTCCCAGAGTACCACCTAATTTCGTATTTTTTTGATGTGTTTCTTTTAGATCTAAGAGTCTACTATCAAGTAGGAAACCCAAATATCTCACATCTCGCAAGTCAGTACCATCTATAATGGCAGCAGGAGGTACTCTTCTCTTTAAAGACAAGCAGAAATTCATAAGTTTTCCAAGTCTTGAAGCTTGTATGTATTTATGTACTCTGGAGATTAGAAAATTATGTTTCAGCAGAGTTTGAAGTAAGCAACAATATGTGCGGTGAGATGGAGGTGTTTCGGTGTCTTCGGAGTACTGGCACACATTACACAGCATAGAATGATTGGATGAGATCTCCGTCTCCATACTTTCACACTAAATCAATATGCCTTCAGGTATGAGAGTGGCATCAAATAAACTGTTGGTGAAGGTGCCTCCTTGAGTTTGGTTAGCCTTGTATGCTGTATTCTGTTTTGAATCCAGAAAATGTTTTCATTAATTCCTAGAAATCCTGAAGTAGCCGAGCAGTGGAAATGCTTCTCTCATAAGTACATACTAAGTTATATGATTTAATTTTGCTTCCATACTTTGGCCTTCACTTCCGATCAAATGAGCCAAGAGTAGTATAGTTCTGTTAAGTTTCTAACATATGTGTTCTCTGTTTGAAGAATTGCAATGCATTTGGGTGGACAATGCATTTGTGGTCATCACAGCTGCTTGTCCTTTGGATGGCAAGGTGAGTTATACAAAAGTAGCAATGCTTTCTGTTGAAGATTTTTAGTTGTAAGAAATTTTTGAACATAGGATTGAATATCTAAAAAAAAATTTTCTTTTGGTCCCGAAAAATAGTCGGGACGTAAGGCATTAGTCAATTCGGCACAATTAATGAGGTTACATAATTGTTCTATCGCTATTTAGCTCATTTGCCATATATGTAACGGTACAACTGAAGCAAGTCATTGACGTTAATGTCGTAAGCAAGTATAGCAGTGAGAAAGTTCTGGGGATCCTCCATCGGGATGGTTAGCACACGTGCGCATGTCCCAAGTGAAGAGAATATACTAGGTGGAACTTTGTATACTTCTCTGTGAATTTTTTCGTGCTGAACTCCACACCATCCAGAACTACCGACAATATCAAAAAAAAAAAAAAAAAAACTGACGTGGGAAGATGCCTTTAAATTTGCACGGTAGACTGTCTTGCCATAACTTGTTAAAAGCATGACGGATGTCCAGGTAAACAGCCACTGTATATTCCTTTGCCTGGAGCCTATCTATGACAAAGATTTCCATCCTATTGAGATATTCAGGGTTTCTGTTTGACTTCAGGAAGGCATAGTATCCTGAAGTCAAACAGAAAGGGTGGTATTCTTTGGTAAACCTCGTCGATCGTCAGTCTCCTCGTCAACTTAGATCTTTCTAATAGTTTCGCAATGGAGGACAACAGACTGATGGTTAGTCCTTGATGGTTAGTCACTGATGGTTAGTCACTGATAGTTAGTCCCTGATGGTTAGTCACTGATGGTTAGTCACTGATGGTTAGTCACTGATGGTCAGTCACTGATGGTTAGTCACTGATGGTTAGTCACTGATGGTTAATCACTGATGGTTAGTCACTGATGGTTAGTCACTGGAGGTTAGTCCCTGATGGTTAGTCCCTGATGGTTAGTCACTGGTTAGTCCCTGATGGTCAGTCACTGATGGTTAGTCACTGATGGTTAGTCACTGGTTAGTCACTGATGGTTAATCACTGGAGGTTAGTCCCTGATGGTTAGTCCCTGATGGTTAGTCACTGATGGTTTTTCTCTGAAGGTTAGTCCCTGATGGTTAGTCACTGATAGTTTTTCTCTGAAGGTTAGTCCCTGATGGTTAGTCACTGGTTAGTCACTGAAGGTTAGTCCCTGATGTTAAGTCACTGAAGGTTAGTCCCTGATGTTAAGTCACTGAAGGTTAGTCCCTGATGGTTAGTCACTGGTTAGTCACTGAATGTTAGTCACTGAAGGTTAGTCACTGATGGTTAGTCCGTGATGGTTAGTCAATGACCGACGGTCTCTTGCTGCACCTATTTTCCACGTTTTGGGAGGTTGAAAGGAAGTACCAAAAAAGATAACCGCTTGGATTTTCAGAGTCCTTTAGTCGAGACCATCTTCACCTGGAACCTTTCACTTTTTCAGCACTTTAATGTGTTACTGGATCTCCTCGATAGTAATGGGATTGGCTATGACGGCCAGCAGGCCAGAAATGTCCAGTACCCTTTGAAATCGTCTTCTGCGACTACCGAATGTGGAGTCGAAAGGTTTGAACCTATGCCACGCATTTTAACTCTGTTTTAGACGTGGAAAATCGGAGACATTAAGCAGGATTCGGTCTTTGACCATAAAATAAAATTTTAGAGTCCCGAATCATGGCCAATCATGGCCGCAATTTGCAAACTGTATCGGGAGAATGTGGAAAGCCAAAGCTGCTTCTATTTCCAATCTCAAGAATTCACCAGCAACCTTAGACTCACGAAGTGGGTCCTTGGTTCCTTTTTTTTCTAGTGCAGTACAGTCAATCGTACATCAAATCTTTGCTATATAAAGTCTATAAAATATTTAAACGCAATACATTCCAAACAAACATTCGAAAACTAATCTTGGCAACTATTTTCTTATTCACTGTCAGCTGTTGGTTGTTTCAAAAAATAATCTCTCTATTCTCTTGCTGTCACACCCACACAGAAGTAGAACTCTTTCATTTCATTTTATTTTGCATTTTTTCTCCTCCTTTATTTTTTTTTCTTTCCATTATCAGCTCGCTAAAAAGCCATTTTGACATTCATTGATATGCACATTTGACTTGTCGCCTGACGTGATGTTGCATTTCTTCGTTTTCAACACACATTCGCACGTATCGATAGTGTTGTAAAATGCAATGCAAAAAGTGCTTAGCATATTAAAAACATAGCCAAGTGCAGCTGGGTCCACCACACACGTATCTACATACGTTAGTACAATATATACATGAAGGGAGAGAAAAATTCGTATTATGCAAAAGAACGTGCCAACCCGTAAGAAATCTAAAATGTAGTATTTCGCTCCCCCCAAAATAAGTAGTAAAAATAATCGAAGAAGAAATAAATTTTCTATACACCAAATGCAATGCAAAAGTTGAAGAATTTTTGTCTACAGGACGTTCGTTCTCATAAGACTTAGTTGTGTGTGCGTGTGTGTGTTAGCTGCACATATCAGTTTTTGGTCAATGGTTGCAACATTTGCAACATTTTGATTTATTTTCGCTATGCTAGTGAACAGACAGGCACATTGGATAGGGGACAGACAGACAGACATACATACACGCCCAATCGCTCAATCGCTAATGCATAAGTACAGACTGAATAATATAGCACATATGAAAAGGGTTAGTTTTTAAGAGTGTTTGAAGTTTGTATAGGAATAACTTTCGAACAGTAGAGGGAGAATGTTGACGCACACATAAATTCAACCTCAGTTTTTGGTGAATGTTGAAGTTTGGTCAGATTAGAATGGAATCAAAAATTCTCTTTCAAAAGAAGCATATATAACAAGTAAGGAAATGCAGTCGGGCGTAACCGACTGTAAAAGGCCCTGTACCAGTTCAGGTCGCCTAACAAACATATTAAATGTTTCCCGAGCTTATGACCAAACACATGACCACTTCTCACTGCGCGAATATGAATGAAAAGAAAAGGGGGGTTGTTCAAATTTAATTGCTTATAAAATCGCCATTTATTATCCGATTTTGATGAACTTTTTGGATTTTTGCTTAGAGAGACGTTATCTCTATATTGGTACACTCAATTTTTTTTGTGCCAAAGAAAGTTTCACCCTAAGGGGTGATTTTATGGGGAAGGGGGGGGAGGGGCAAAATTTTAAAATAAACTTGTGAAATTCCGGAGCAATCCTAGTCGAATGCAAAAAACACGAAGTCTCTATCTATTACCGTTTCCGAGATCCTTTCGTTCATACAGACGGACAGACGGACAGACGGACGGACGGACAGACGGACATGGCTATATCGACTCCTCTATCACTCCTGACCATAATGGTGGTAACTTTGGGGGGTCTCCGACCATTATTTCTACCTGTTACATACATTTGCACAAACCCAATAGGCTCTTGTACCTTCGGTACAGGGCCTAAAAATATATATGACGAATGGAACGTTTATCATTTTAACTTTAAAAAAGTCAAAGAAACATCTAGGCAGGAAGAAAGGCAAAAATAAACTGAAAGACTATATTTAGCGAGGCTAGAGTTAGCATAAAAGTAGAAGATGTAAGCAAAAGATGCAGAAAAACCTACGTTTTTAACTGCTTAGTCCGTTTTAAAATTGTTTTCTATCAAATTTTATTCACCCAACTTGCTGCTGGATGTACTAATGATTTATTATATGACAGCCGTTCATACGCAAATGGATCTTAGTCTGCGGACAGACAAGTTTCGCATTTCTGGTTACTTTCGTATGACCTAAAAGTGCCTATGCAGGCTGAGTACAATTTTCTGATGTGCGAGATCTGGCCTTCGCAATTTTTTTCAGTTTCTTGGGATCTCCTTAGCCTTATACGATTCGAAGATTGCTGAGACAGATTTGTCCTTTTTAGAGAAGACATTTTATATGATTTATCTATCAAATGAGAGACAGAAATAAAAAAAGGAAAATGGCTACCAAGAAGGAAAGATTAAAAATAGAAAATTCTAAACTGCTTGCGCCTATATTTACTTTGGACAACATTTATAGCTGCTAAATTTATTGAGTTTAGATCTTGAGAAATAGGATTTTATATCAGAAATACACACATAAGTGTCGAGCGCACACATAGTGTTACATTTTGGTTGATTACCTTGCATCTATGTCTGCTTTGGATTAATCATTAAATTTTTCCGAACTGACAAAGTCAGCACAGAAAATAATTGAAATCTTAAATACACACATACATGCCGGGCACACACGTATGTTTACACTTTGTTGTAATGTTCTTAGCTTCAAGAAAACATTTGATTGAGAAAATTTGTATACCATGTTCTCATAGGGAAAAAAGGATAAACTGAATTTGTGAAAATCTATATAACAGGCAGAAGGACATGAAACAGCCTCCATAAAGTATATATATTCTGGATCAGCGTTAAAAGTCGAGTCGAGATATGTCCGTCTGTCTGCAAGTATGAAAATCAAAATCTGAGAGATATAGTGACTTCAAATTTACATACTTAGATCGATTGTATTCAATTAACTCCTTAAACCCTCCCTAATGGATTCTGGGTTTTTTTTTTTTTTTTTTTTTTTTTTGGAAAACTATGTTTTGCTAGAAATACTAAATTTGGGTTACCTAACTTTAATCCAAATCAAAATTTCTATTTAGGTTCAGATCGGCCCACTATAAAAGGGAACCCCAAACAAATTTGTTTAACCTTTCTGAGTTTTTGTATGAGAAATATTTTATTGTTGTTGTTTATTTGATAGAATCACCAAATTGGGTTTATATTACATGATTCCTAAGTAACCATTGGCAAAGATCGAGCCACTGGAAGGGTTAGCCCTTATACAAATTTTTAGAATCAGTAGAAGTAGTATCTATCATAGACGAACACACTCGACAGCAGCGTTCTTTCCTGTTTTCTTATTAAAGATCTTCATATTCACTCTGGCGCGTAAATTTCGTTTTCTTACGCGTAAGATTTTACATGTAAGAGCGCGAACTTAAGTATACGAGCGCTCTCTTTTGTTTTAAACAGTTGCATATGCTCTCGATCACACGTGCACAGAATGTTTGCGTACATGTTGTGCGTCAATGAGCGTACTTTGTCTGCAGTGTGAGTGTAAAAGAGAGCTTCACTTCATATCTATGCTCAATTGAGCAAGAAGCAAGCTGTCTGACTATATTTTGAAGAGCATAAATCAGCTACCGCATCACTCATTCGCATGCTAATTATTTTTACTACAGTTTTGACCAATCGTGTCATTTTCTTTCTTTTTTCTACAAAAGTTCTCTCAAATAAAAAAAAAACACTCTTTTAGTTGCTACTCAGCAATGCTCATAAGCGCCATTTTGCATACGTTTCAAATAATTCTTTTTCCGTGTATGTGCTTGCTCCTTCTTATTTTTTTTTATTTTATTTTTTTTTTTTTTTTGGCTTTAGAAAAAATCGCATTCAGTTCACTTGCTTCTTGTTTGGCGCAACTTTTGCTGCCTCAGCTGCTATTACATTTTTGCCATATCTCAGTTTATACAGCTTCGCTACATTTCGCACTACGCCGCTGCTCTCCTCTCCGCTCTGTTAGTCTAGTAGAGTACTTACAACTCCCAGTTATACAAATATTTCGCTTTGCAGTTTTCTTACAGTTTTCTCGAGAATTTTTCTTACAATTTTTCTTGCTATATTTTACTATTATTATTACTTTTTTTTTTTTTTCATTTTATTTTCTTTTCGATGGCCCCCCCGATTGCTTTATTCATTCTTGTTCGATTTGCGCATAGTTTTTGCCTTAGTCCTTTATCGACTTATTGTTTGCCGGAAATGTGCATTGCTTTCTTACACTTTCCTGCGCTTGAATGCGTACGCAATGTGCAGCGTTGTTCCATCTTCAGTGCAGCAATATGCACACAAAGGAATTTTTAGAGTTTTGCATAGAATAGTAGTTCGTACGTACTCACTCCAATATTTTCTTATAATTTTTTCTTAAATTTTTTTCTTTTTTGCTTTTTTCGCTATCTTTTAAATTAGATTTTGTCTTTATTTATTTGCAATACATTCTGCTTTTTTTTGAGTTCAGAAATTAAATGTGAAGCTGCCAGCATTTTCAGTTTAAATTTTCCATTTCAAGAAATATATGCGAAATCTTATAGTTTAGATCGTTCTTCGAATTTGTTATTTATATTATGCATTCTTTGTGCAGCTGTGGCTTTCTGCTTATTCAGTTATTAACTTTTTATATATACATATACAAATGCATCTCTGGGGCTTAAAAGTTCACAAAGTATATCCTTTAAGATGTTTATTTCAGTCTGTCTGACTACGGTTTGTATTATTTCTACAGCGCTTTGTGTAAGCTATCTGCATGGCATTTAAATACAAATGCACAGGGGCGTAGATAAATTTTATTTTCTTAATGGATTTATCAATATATATTATGAAGAACTAAAAAAATTTAAGTAAAGGAATATTTTGTGTTTTGGAATTAAATATTTTGCCCATGTCTCATGACACCATGGTAGATCATCATGGCTGAATCTTTGCAAGTTCTGTTCTAAAAAAAAAAGCATTTCTTCAACTTCTGTGCCATCGCTGACGATACTCCATGAATTATCATCATAGTACGTACTGTGTAAGTTTTATCCTGAAAGAACAAAGTCCGCTTAGCAGCTGTTTGAAGTAGAATTTTTGCTTCTCCACAAGGTCTGCTTAGTCTGCTCCTTCTATTAAGAGTAAGGCGTAACCTTCAACGCTGCTATTTTATCCACTAAACCTGCCATTCGAGCATGCTTCTAGCTCTCTTCACAGTCACTTCACAGTCACTTCTTCCTTTTGCGAGAATAAGACCATCTAAATCAGTTCTAAGTGCAACAGATCACAGCACAAACCTCTTATAAATAATTTGCTACAAACACTATTGCGATGTCATCTTGAAAACTGACAAAAATATAAAACGAAAAATTTTACTAAATCAACCAAATTTATTTTGTTGCCTTCGGAATAACATCCATTTGAAGCGCTACACATATGCCAACGCTTCTGCCAATCATCAATAACCTTCCTGTTGGAACTTTCCGGGATGGGCTTTAGCTCAAATATCGTATTTCTCTTGATGTCTTCAATCGATTCAAAGCGCGTTCTCTGAAACGCCAATATTTTACTCTAGAGAACTGGTGAATACGATGCTTGTTCGATGGTATTTGTGAAGAGTTTGGTCAAAAATTCGTTCACAATGATATCATGATGAAGAATCCATGAATTGCGACGGATAGCCTCTCGAAAATATGCCTCACAACACCGACGTAATACTCTTTGTTGCCCGTTTGACCAGGTAGCACGTATTCAAACTACAACATATCACGAACATCAAAGAAAATATCATGAACATCATGAACTTTACTTTTGATCCAACCCATTCGGTTGATTGCTGGTTCGTACTCATATACTTTTGTTTCGTTGGCAATAGTTCCATGTTCCATGACGGTAGGATTTGAATTGGCTCGAACTAGCTCTCAAGTCTTACAGCAATGCGTTGCATACCCAATTGTTCGTGCATAATCGTACGTGCGTGACATCTCCAATACATGATCGATCACTCTCAAGCTCACTTGATTAATTTCCGAAACGATTTCCTTCACTTTATCGAACGAGGCATTTCTTCGACGGCCAAATGACCAACGCTTTCTGCCACTCAGGAGTTTTAAAATAATTCTTATTAAAAGGGTGAATAAGGTCACCATAATTCAAAAGATCACCAAAGTTTTTTAGAGTTCTCAATATCTTGACTCAGTTGGCCATGATCAGCAAGTAGTACTGCTTTATGCCATCCCCATTATCGTGTAGCCTAATAAATATTTCGCGATTTATCTTTCGAGGACCACTGTCTGCCATGAACTTCCAATCTATGCCAAATTAATCTTGCTAAGCTCTTAGTTCGATTATTCTTTTGGTTGTTACTTGCTCAGAAGGTGGGCTATCAGCTATTTCAAATGGTTTTCTCCTTCTTCATTTCGAAATTTGGTTTGCTGCCTTCATGGCCTTGAAAGTACCAGAAACTAGTGCTATATTGGTGTCTACATTGCTATTGTACTCCATTACTCCATTTAGTTTACACCCATCTTTCGGACGATTGTGTTTTTTCAGTGTTAAGGTGATGCAGCACCTCAGGTTTATGACCATATGACTCGATAAGATGATGAGATAGTTAAAGCGTTGCTACGGCGAAAAATGGTCCAAGAGAAATCATTTTTTCTATTTCTAAAATACAGACATGTTTCATTTTATAATATCATAGGTGTCTCCAACAACAGATTTCTTGTGGGTCAAATCAGAGCAATAGAAAGTTTCAGCGTGAACTAGAGTCTGTTCAAAGAAAACAAAAATTTTAGATATTGGTTGCCGACTGTTGCCGAATTCCTTTTAAATTAAAGAATTATTGGCTTGGGTATAGGTAGCTTTGCTCCTCGATCGATTCTGACTCACCTTCTAGTTAGGACTGGCTTTGTCAACAGACTTTGGTTGCTTTTTGTCAAGGACTATAGGCACCTATAGGTCTAAAGCCAATAGAAATATTAGTCTTACTTCCTTCATAATGACAATCGAATGACTTATGGATTGTTATATTAGGCACACGCTTAACAACTTGCCACCTCTACATTAAAAAATATTTCTTCTATATTAAGATGTGCAAAGAGTATTTTCGATAATCCAGTCCATATGGTCATCAAATGTAATGAAAAGTGAATGGTATGGTCAAATCTGATTCTATAACTGCCAAGTTGTGACTAGAACCCCTCAAAGGTTTTAGTTGGGCTTAGGTCTTCTTCAGGAAGTATGGTTTTTACTGTTGCCGTTTTAGACATGAAGTCTAGTTCGACACAGACCTATCTGGAGAGCAGAAAAGAAAGACAAAAAAAGGTACAACGTCAATAGTGCTGCTACTAAATACTGGAATGAGTAACCGGGTTCTACTATAAACAATTAGAAATGCATTTCTCAAAGCAGAAGATTTTAGGTTGCTTACGGGTTATCTGACTCTGAGTCATCATGCTTCGACTGAGATAAAATTTTAACAAAATCGGTGTCTCCCGTGATAGACAGTGTAAGCTCTAACTAAAAGACGATAGGTTTTATGCAGTTTCTGAGGCAATTAGTAGAAAAATTTTAAAAGACTCTGAATAAATCGAACTATTACAGCCACAGACATACGAGTGTGGGACGATAAGTCAGTGACTTTATAAATAAAATATATTTCTAAAAATGCATATTTTTTCGACAAATGAGCATTTGGTTTCTTAAAATAGTTTCCTCACGTACTTTCATTCACCGCACGTCTAATATCATTCCTGACTTCTGTCGTGACGACCTCTATGAGCGATTTGAAAGTTCGGCGACATCTGTGCTGGTATGACCACTAAATAACTTAACCAGAAAAATTTATAGTGCAGACTCCCCATAGTATTTTTCAAGTCGTTTCTTGGCATCGCCGCTTAAAACAGGCAGCAGACCTTGATCAGCATCAAAAGCCAAGTCGACTTAGACATGTCTGTCTAGCTATCCGTATAAACATTCAGAACTTGGAGTTTAAAAGAAATAAAACTTCCAAGTTGTAATATTTTGATACTAAAATTTGTATTCAATTTACGTAAACTCCACAGAGAGGTTCAAATCGTATCACTAAAAGATCTTACCTTGCTACAAAATGTCGACTACATATAGACAAGTGCACAACACTCATAACTTGGTTACTATAATAGGTAGATCCCATTTGAAAACTTAGTTTCTTCTATTCTCCCACCAGTTTAGTATTTATTCAACCTCTCTCTAATGGTTAGTACTCAAGAAATTCTGTTCCTTCTTTCTAAGTTGTCCAATTAGTTTTGCTAAAAATGTCAAATTTGTATTGTTGTACCTCAATTCCAATAAAATATTCCATGCATGTGCGTATCGGACCACAAGAGGGTGTAACTCCCATATAAATCTGTCCCAATTCCTCCATTATTGTATGACAAAATTTTGTTGCAGTTTAGTTTTGCTTTAACAGACTTGACTTTGACTTCTTTCAGCAGCTTAATGAAGCAATTCTAAGAAAATCTTAATATACAAACCGAACCCTTAAGCAGCCCACATGCAACGTCCATGTCCTTCTTGGCATGCTTTTTTAATGCAAATAAAAGTTCCCTACACACAGAAGACTTCTTTTGAAATCTATTACAGCCAGCAGCTGTTGCACTTTTCAGCTGCCATACAAGAATTACTAAGAATTGATGCTCTCCATTTTCTTTTTCTTATATTTTTTTATATGTGGCTGCTGCTGCTGGAAGTCGATAGTCAATAGCTCACCACTTCATTGGCATTTGTAGGTTTTGAATCGTTCGAAATGACTTACTACTTTTTATATACATTTGCTTGTCTCCTAACAGAGAAAGTTCTTCATTTGTGGCAGCAAAGCATTTTTACTTTAAATTGAACTCTGCAAGTCTTTGTCGTATGTTGTTGTATAAAGCTGCAAGTGTTGATATTCTTTTTGCTTAGCAATTTTTATGAGCATTCCTAAAAAGCACAAAATTGGCTGTAAATGTTTTCTTCCTCGAAGAAGAGCTGAAAATGATTTTGCTTGGCAGAATAATTAAAAATTAAAACAATAAAGTTATTAGATGCAACTGTGTCGCTCTGTCATGCTGTCTGTGTGCGTTGACCGCATTCCGTGCCAAATTAAAAACATGCCGCAGCAGCAGCAGCAGCAGCTGTGGAAGTTGTCAGGCTTTTAATTTTGCTTCAGTGTGCGAGCGAATGCTTTTGAAAATGGCGTGGAAAAGGAATTAAATCAACATAAATGTGTCGTAGTCGTCCTCGTCGTCGTAGTTGTCCTTTACGTTGGAGTAGACAACATTGTCGCTTGGCACAATGCAAAAAACGCGATATAGCTGAACTTCTGCCCTCTGAGGGATGCTCGCTCACAGTTTTGGAATATGCAAGCAGACAGAAGTTAATGTTGCGAAAACATTGCAAAAAGGAGCAAAGCAAAGCAAAGCCAAGCAGCAGCACAAAAAATTACTTTAAAAGTGTTTGGCCACAAGCAAACGAGAAACGTTTTTGTTTGTAGAGGTGGGACATTGGTGGTGGTGGTGGTGGTGCGGTTATATAGCGAAAAAACATAGACTGTAGCATGAGTGTGGGCTATACCTAATTTTTACTATGCTTTTCCTGCTGTTCATTCGGAAATGCTTAAGTATATATGGAAGTAGCAGCTTAAAAGTCGAAGTCGAGATACACTTCAGTGAAGCTTTTAATTTGGGACATATGTGGCATAGCACAGAGAAATGCTACTAAAAAAAACACGTAAGTTTCCAGCTGGCGTAAAAAACAAGTGTTCTGTGTAAAAGTTTATCTGAAGAACCCTCAGCTGCTTGGCTGTCGTTAAACTGTATCAGCCTCCGTTGCCGCTTCACAGCTCATAAAGTTGATCCTAAGCATATTGTTGTTGTTGTTTCTCGCCAGCTAAATCTTTCGACATTGACAGCAAGAGATGGTAATCCGATGCTGGCAGGTCCAGACTATAAGGTGGAAGCATAAAGACCACCCATCCGAACTCCCGAAGCTTCCAGCGCGTCACAATCGAAGTGTGTGGTCTGGCGTTGTCCTGATGGAACACAATTCCTCTTCCATTGGCCAAAGATGGACGTTTCTGGGCGATTGCTGCCTTCAAGCGGTCGAGTTGTTCACAGTAGAGGATCGAATAGAGCATTTGGCCATTGGGGAGCAGCTCATAGTAGATGATTATTTGCCCATCCCACCAAACACACACATTTAAACTTTCCTAGCCACCGCTTTATCACCCTTCATCACCACCATTCATCACCATTCGCTTCAGAGACTGTTCGATTTTGTTGCGATTCGTAGATGGAAATTCGGTCCATGAGGTTTTTTGGTGTCAACTCGTGTGGCACCCAAATATCGAATTTTTTCTTTAGCCAAGCTTCTTCAAATGCCTTTGAATGGTTATATGACTGATATTCAGCTCCCGAGCAATGGTACGGTTGCTACTATGGTGGTCTATCTCTCTCACTTCCTTAATTTTGGTGGTGCATCTTCCACTTCCTCCATACCAGAATGGAATCGAGTGAATCATTGTTGTGCTACGCAAATCGAACAAGTATCGGCTCCGTAAACATCAGGACAAAGTGTCCTCTATTACGTTCTCTACCAATTAATTTTGTGCTCTTCATGTATGATGAGAACCGCAGTGCAATCGCTGGAATTTCATGGGCTGGAATATGTTAACCCCGTCGAATAGCTCACAGAGTTCGCGTTTCATACGGGCCCTTAACTCATCGCCGACTCTAATGGGACTAAAAATCCTGTGGAGAATCTTCCTCTCAAAGACTTCCAACGCTGTTTCTTCTAAATCAATCACGGTCCCAACATCTGCGCCATACTAAATCGTCTTAAACGTCACTGAACGCGTTAACGGCGGGCAAGAAGTCACCAAGTACTTCGTCTTGTGCTCATTCACCGCTAGATTCATGAGCCGAGATTGTTTTTGGATCTCTGAGTATGCCTTGCGAGCAGCATCACTTCCTTTTGAAAGATCGAGCCCCATGTTCTGTATGTACGGGTGCTGTTGCTTCCTGATGTAATCCAGGAAATGAAATCAAAATAATCACACGACAGCGCATCACTCTGCCTTGAACCTTTCTTGGTATCAAAGTGCTTTGTGTGTGATGAACATTTATTCCTTCCCGGAATACCTAGTGCAAACAGCGGGGTCTCCTTTCTTAAAGATAGCCTCCCAACATTTTCAAACTCACGAATGTCTTCCTTTTCTTACGTCTGAAAAGGCGTTTCTCCTCGCTTCGTTTCTTTCAAAATCGCTCTGTAACAGCTTGGGTTGCCACCGACTGATAGGAGGCATCTGTCTTACAGATGCCTCCTATGGTACAGTCCTCCCTGTACCAAGAGTTATTCTTGGTTTTGTATAACCAATGACCTTCTTGGCAGCCCTATTCATGGAGTAGGTGATGTGTCTCCACTGCTTACATATATCGTGAGAAGACGGAGAGGTTTCCCGCAGCAGTCGGGAGTGAGTGTTTAAAAAAGCTTCGCTTGATCTGGACTCAGCCATGTAGCCTTGTGAATGTTGAGGTGTTGAAATCTGAGGCTTAGGCTCTCTCCATTATTAGATGTAGTGTCCTGGAGGTTAAATTTTTCGGCGGTTGGACGATTTCAAAATTTCCTGAATTGCAGTGATGTCAGCCTTGTATCGTCTACCGTCCTTTTAAGAGTGTGGACATTCCAGCTTGACTTCCTAAAATCGTGCACCTTAGATCGTTTGCGGGGGTAGTCAGCATAGTCTCCTCTCCTCCTTCTCTTTCACTATTCCTAATAAAATATAGCAGAAGTAGCCAGATGGGAAGATGCTTCTCAGACTCTCAGTGCTTCGCTTTCTCTCAACGTTTCTGTGTCCATTTTTTGTGCTCAATTTAAGTCCTGAATGTCATATAAATCCAATTTCTTGGCAACAACTCTTCATGCATGGCTGAGCGAGCACAAACAATTTATTCGACGCGCATTACCCAAACCATTTCATACCAGTAGGGTATACACAAAATGTCAGAGGAAATAAAATAAAGAAAATTAAAGCATAAGCTGAGGCGCTAGATAAGTGGTCATTGGTTCGTGTTCGTGTATGTAAGTATTAGTGTATGAGAGCGAAGGTGGACTAAGTAAAGCGGAAGAAGACACAAATGGCTGATTTCAGGCTCTTAGCGCGCGTAGTGCGCTGCCACTACTAAAATCCACTGCCGGAAATGAAAAGTGTGGCATGCGAGTGGCTCTCGCCGGCTGCTATATACGTTTATACGGGTATATATATATGTATATATTTTTGAGCTATCATCTCTGTGTCTGTGTATGTAAGTGTGTGCGTGTAGCTGCTGCTGCAACTTTGTGTCACTTACTTTGTGGCATGTATGTAGTAGTAGGTGTAGAATGAGTTAGTTGTGTTACATACTAGCAATGCTGGCTATTTGTAAAGAGGTGGCGGCACAGCTGCAGCATGTAATGCATATATGAGCATTCAAGTGTATGTTCCCATATATATCCCACATATATGTATGTATATGTGTATGTGTCTGTGTTTGTGCACATTTCGTGAGTGCGCTCATGTGTTTGTCTATGTAATGAGGGCAATTTAAGGGCACTTCATGCAATTCAATTCTCACACACACTCAACATAAAGGATAAAGTATGTGTTTTTAGTGATATTAATATGCATGCGGCAACGACGATGAGTGTGGCGCAAGCAGTTTGTAACTACAGCACGCTTACGTATAGCTTTTCAAAATTGCATTGGATTGCGCTACAGCACAGCAGCCGACATGCAACCGCTCCAAAGCGAACGTTTGGCATAGACAGCCAAGCCAGCCAGTCAGCAGCTGCAGCTGTGTCGCACGCTCTATTAAAGTGTTCGCTACCGTACGTACCGCTCGCTTACTAAATGTCTAGCTCAGTCTGTCTGTCTGTCTGTCTGTTTGTTTGAGCGCGCTGTCAGTAATATTAAGTGCTTGCTTGCTTGCTATAGCAGGGTTATTAACCCATAACTGGAATACTTAGTTGCCTGCCTGCCTGCCTGCCTGCCTTCCTAGCCAGCATACTCCTTCACTATATCTGCTTTATCCTCTATTTCATTTACTATGAAATATAATCGCCAGTTTAGACAGATTAGTGGATTATGTTTTTAATGTCGTTTTGCATTAATACGGTATACGATAGCAATTTATGCTACATAAAATAATTAGTGTGCGGTTGCAGTGTTGCAAAAGTATTTTATGTTTTTTTTTTTAAATATTTTTTAGAGATTTATTTTCTATTATTTACTTTTTTTTTTATTTAAGCCAGCTGTGAACAAAAGCTGTCTGTTACAGATTTTCAATTCGTTGAAATAAAATTCTAAAAAAAAATTCCGACAATGATTTACGCAGAATTTTGTGTACATTTTTTTTTTTAGTATTTTCACGGAAATCTGTATTTTTTGTTTGCACTTGTATGATTAGTTTAATTTAGCGTTTTAAATGTTGATCTGTCTTTCTGTACCATAAGCTTTTTTTTTTATTAGAGAAAATATTTAATTAAAATGCACATAGCATGATATTATGGCGCTATGCTGACACAGGGAGGCTACACCTCCCAGTTTATAATTGTTTAACAAATTCATTATAAATCATTTGTCAAAATCAACGGCAAGGGAACGGATGACATGTTCTTTCAAAACTAGTTATTTGAAGCGGAAATTGAAGAATCGAAATATTCAAAAATTGAAGACTGTATCTGTTATAGTCTTCAAGTTATTCTCGTCCATCGGCACGACTTTTGTTGCTGTACACTTTATGAGAGATACGCCTCGCATTCCAAAAACTCGGTATACCCTCGAAATCATTCCATAAAAATCTTATACAATGCTTAATACTATGCAGCTTAGCTCCAGAAAGAAAGAGTTTTTTCTTCAAAAAAGCTTCATATTCAAAGTATGCTGACATATTTCTGAAAACTTGTGAGTCTTGTGCTAGTGATAATCTCCAGCTATTTCCGTGAATCATTTTCGAAACATGAGATTTTGTTCAAATCTTCTTTCAACAATGAAAACCAGCAGTAATCGAAAGGCGACAAGTCTGCAAAGCAAGCCACATGAGCTACTAATAATTTCCAACGTGTCTCGACCTGGTTTCTACGTATGTGACTAAGCATTGTCGAACAGCAAAGTGTCCTTACTTGTTGCCTATGTGAATAATCTGTACTAATCGCTTCTAGTTCTACTAAACCTAAAGCATCGTCACACTGCCAAAGCGATTTAGGTTTATGGCCGATGTGTATAGTGCGCCTTGAGTCAAAATAGTATATACAAGGTGTGTCTCAAAATTTCCGGACAAAAGATTTTTGAGTACTTTTTTTTTTTTTTTTTTCAAAGTAATCTTCCTCTGACTTAATACGCTTATTAGCTCGTTCTAATAACATATTAAATGACTGTTTTAGCTCATTGGCCGGAATGATATTTACGACGTCGTTGCAAGCCTTTTGAATGGCCTCCACATCGGCATAGCGCCATCCATTCATAAATAATTTCAGCTTGCCGAACAGAAAAAAAGTTACATGGTATCTAATCAGTGGAATACGGCGAGTGGTTGATGGTCAAAATGCGCATTGTCAAGCAACAAACGCCAACTTTCTTCTACTCGATATTCTGTCCGAATACAATGGATACCACGGAGCAAACGCCTCATAACACCAAGATAAAATGGTCCATTAATTTTTGTGGAACGAACTCTTCGAAGCGTAGAAATAATTGTCAACATTGTCTTCACTTTTGACTTTTCCTTTCGTTACTTTGACGCTTGGTTTTAGGGTTGTATTGAAAACACCATGTCTCGCCAGCAGTAACAATGTTGAAAAGGAAGTTTTGTTTCTTTGTGACATCTTTTATGTTGTCTTTCGATTGTTAATCCGAAGCACCTTTTGCTTGTTTTATAATTGCTGCGAAACAAATTTTGCACACACTTTCCTGAAGCTCATTTTTAATAAATTCACGGATAATTTTGATGTTTTGTGCATTCATTGATGATTCGTAGTTCGTCTTGTGCAGTTCGGTAGAGTTTGGCTAACAAGGCTTCGGTAGACTGTTCTGATTACAGCTTACAGATGTGCAGCTTTCACTAATTATTCGAACGAGGGGCTTGCATTAAAGGCTGAGCATGCCTAGACTGCGCCAAAGCTCAATACATGCCTTTCGTCAAATGTTGGGTTAGAAGAAATTGCTTGGATATAACATATTCCATTCTAAGTTGCTTCCTATTTATATTCGTCACCGTAAAAGTCGCTGGCAGCGCTGATACAGTTCTTTCACATTCCCAGAATGCTCACGAATTCAATTTACTAATCTCCTTTTCTAGAAGAAGAAGTATTATTTAAGCAAAATTTTCTTACTGTTACCTTCAGTTCCAAATTTTATCGTTGAAATCACGAAGCAAAATTTTGATCGTTCGCTGCATCGTCTATATGTTCCATCGGAAAGTGTAATTAAAGTACTTAGTCATGATGCATAGTGCGGCCAGGCGCCCTTCAGCAGGATTTAAACTGTAGACGAGGCTACGTAGTTTTCTATTTACCACGAAACCGAATCGAAATATCTTCTTATTCTTATGACAGTTAAAGTAAATGTCACAGGACGCCTTTAAGTGCTTTTAAGTGCAGCTCTGTCCATCGCATTTCCAAAACGTAGGTGATTTCTTTCAGTCTTCTATCTATTAGTCAGCTTACTCATAGAGTATGCAAAAATCATTTGCAGAGGTTAACATCATAGACAGATCGTATCAGAGCATCTTTTAGTCTATACCGATGTTATTTGTTTCTCGCACCCATTTCTATTTAAGAGGTAGGGATCGCTTTCTCACATTTAGCTTAATTCGGAACAGATATAAAGAAATTATTCACGACTACTGGATCCATTTAAAAAATAATTTTTTTTTTTTGCTATTCTCAAGTTAATAACACGCAACAACTTTATCCAAAGGAGTAAACAAAGTTAACTAACGAAGGACAAACTGAGATGCCTACTTTTTCTTTCTTTGTCTAAAGATCTACTTTTTTCCTATTTTATGTGGCATACTTTTAGGCGCTGCTGTTTGAAGTTCGCTTGTTAAACTGTTGACAAAATCAAATATTTTCAGCTCGGAAATATGCATAAATCCTTTATGTGTTTATTGCCAGAATGAGGCCTAACGACAGCAATAGCAACAACACCGGAAGTAAATACAATTAAAAATTATAGCTGTGTGCGTTCAAGAAAAAAGGGAAAGCTTCAAAGTAATTTGCACTAAATTATAAACGAGAAAGTAAGCACACAGACGCACACGCACACGCACTACTTTTATAAAGCAAAACGAATATTGTTGTTGCAAGGAAAATGTGCTCCGTGTGTATGCGTGTGTGTGTGTGTGTGCGCGTGTAGCTGTTTACCTGTGAAAATTCACGCCAACTGAAGCATGAACCCAAACAACGTTTGCCAATTGATGCAACACACAGTTTGACATTTAGCTACAAGGATTTCTTGGAATGTTTTCTAACTCACGTTGCCTTTTTTGCGCCTGTCGAGCATCCTTTTTTTTTTAGACAGTATCTACACGTTGTGCGCACGTTTTGTAAATTTACTTTTCATTCAGCTAAAAACTTGTTTATGATGCGTGCTGCTTGTCTGTCTGTCTGTCTGTCTAGCTTTCTAGCTGTGAGTGCAGGTGTCTGCTTTTCTTTTGCGCAACTTGGCACGCACACCTTGACTGTGTGTGTGTGTGTGTGTTTGTAAGTTTTCATTGTGCATGTATTAGTAGCAAGCAAATTTTTAAGTTGTTAATGAAATGCAAATTTGTTCGAAAATTAATGCAGCAGCAAATATGTATAGCATAGCGTATATGTAGGGTGTCTGTGCGTGCAAGATATTGTTTGCTGAACTTTATAACGAAGAATTTTTTTTCTTTTTTTTATTGTGCTTCCTTCTTTTTTTTTTTACCTTTTCTTTATGACCAATATTAAAAACTTTTGTTCATTACGCACTAATTATTTTTGCTGTGCGCTCCTTGTCAGCTTCATTAAAAATGCGAATTGCTGTAGCTTTGTCCTTTTTAATTTTTATGCCTTCTGCTGTACGTTCTTAGGTTGTGTGGCTTCTGTGTGCGGTTTTGTGGTTTTGTGTGACAATCGACAGTCAGACAGACAGACAGACAGTGAACTACTTTGAGTGATAGCAACTCATAATCGGTTTAGTTTCCTTTTGCTTGCATATTTATACACGTTGATATTTTGCATATAAATTATTTATGAAGTTTTAATTTCCTTTTTTTTTTTCTTCTACTTTTTGTTTTCTTGCAAATCAAAACCTCAAACTCTGTTTTTTATCTACCTTTACATTGAGTGATAGTCCTTTATATTTTTTTTTTTAGTTATTTTCTTACATTTTTATGAGATATTTTTACTTTGTGCTGACCATTTGCTGCAGTCATCGTCGTCGTCGGTGTCGTCCTTTTTATGCCTTTTTTAAATAAGTTTTAATTTTTAATGCGCTGCTTCTTTAATGCAAATACTGTCAACGCTTTTGTGCCCCATCTGCTGTTCTGTTTCGGGTTTTTAGTCGTTATTTTTATGAAATTTTTTCTCTGTTTTTAAGAGTAGCATGCTTAGTAAAGTAGCTATTATGAGTTCGTTGGCAAGTATGTAACACAGTATTTGTGAACTTACAGAGTTTGAGATGCTCTTTTACATGGTGAAAGCCAGAAAGTCTCAGTTTGCTTAAGGAAGTTGTACTAACGCTTCACTAGTAAGGTCCTGTGGTTGACACCATTTCTCTTTATGACGCTAGGACTTGGTCTTTCTGCATTCAGTCGTCATGCCAGCAGATTCGGATAGAACCCAAAGAATTCCATATATCTTCTCACTTGTGCCTGCATGATGTCGCCAACATTAGGAAATCTCAGGTCGCTTTCGTTGTCCATGGTTCACATGTGTCATGGATCATTGAACTGTATGCTTAGTATTTCGATTTGGATGACTCGGATTTTGTTCAGGTTGGACTTGGCAGCAATTCCATATATCTGAAGCGCATACTTCTATATAGGACTCAGAATGGATTTCTATATAGTCATAGAAAGCTTGGGGACAACAGTTAAGTAATTTTTCTAGTCTTAGATACGACGCTGTCGCTGCACCATTGTGACGTGCCTCGCGTATGTAAGCCTCCTATTCATGCCGAAGTTTATGTGACAACGTTCATGGTTTAAAATAAAGCCTAGCAAAGTTATTCCAGAACATAATTTATTTCTATGTTCTATTTAAATGTCCATTGCTCAAAACTTCGGTCGTTCGGCTTCAATGCTTCTGTGGTAATACCTATATCAGGGGTTATTGAATGTCGTCTTCAGCAACTGCTGGGACTGAGGCATGCTGTATGCATCTCTGCTGTATATAGTAAGTATAGCGTTGAACCTTGAAGTAATGCCGTTTAAATGAACCTCTTTGTCAATTTTATACCATTAACAACAACAACATTAAATGTCCTTTCCGTTAAGAAGCTGCTTATGAGTTCGAATAGCTGAGGGCTTGATCAGAAGACAACAATGCCACACCCTGTCTTGCCCACACTCTAACTTGTTAAATATCCATAACACAGCCATAGAACATGCCATATGTTCCATCGCTTCAAGGACTTAACACGGTGAAGTTGTTTCGGACTTTTACAAAAACTGAACTGTCACTTTGGAATGCCTTCTGCAAAATCTGGCATAAAATTATTCTTTCTATCATCTTACCCAAGTAGGATAATGCATCAACTTCCGTATGATGCTTCTCGAGATAATTGTAATAAGCGCGGATTTTCAAAGCCTTCAAAAGTATTCAAGTCTTGGAATGTTGTTAAAGAGTTAGGCCATGGGGTAGTTATAAAAAAGATCTTCACCTGGTGATTTCTTAGCATTCAACTACCTAATCTGCTGCCTTACTTCCTGCAGGTTGACATAATTTGTCGGCAGGGGCATTTAATATGGAGACTACAGAAGTGCTTGAATCCTTCCTCTGTTGAAATCTGACACCAGATCAAACGATAAAAATCTACACTTCAAACTATCGGCACACGAAGAGATCTGCCATTTACTGGTTGTAGTACTACCAGCCTGCAGGAATCTTGGTATACTCGGGTTTTTAAAATAAGTAATTTGCTTCCAGGAATAGTTGTACGATTCATTAGAAGGTTGTCAATCTGAACTTCTTTCTTCCTAGCCAGAGTCAATCGAAGACTTTAAGCCAATCTTTTATTGGGCACTTTCCACACCCTTTACGGCATACTTACATCTAATCCTCCATTTCAGATTTCACACAGCACTTATGAAGATCTTTGGGAAATAAAGCTTCTTCAACCGCAGCTGCTGTCATCTGGTTTTGACATTTCCTTATATGATATCCAGCAACTCTACAATAGATCAAAATCAAGAAATATATCCATAAAAATATCTCCAATGTCCTCTATTTATGAAGCCTATGAGCCAATGGAATCATGAGACTTTCTAACGCTTCTGGCTAAAATTTGCTCCAACATTCATTTAAAATGGACCTCTGAAGTTATTTAATAGAGCAACTTAACATGTTTGGGTAATTTTTTACAGGTATCTCATTTGCCTACATCAAATCACCATCGTAAAGATACACAGTACAGGTTTTGAGCATTTCTACTTTTATATTAAGATAGTTTAGGTCCTGAGGATGGATTAACTAGAGTATTATTCTTCAGCAGCATCGCTTTAAAGACGAAATTTGTTTTATTACTTTTTTTTTGCTTAAATATTTCTCTGCTTCTGACAAAAAGTGAAGAAAGAACCAGTCTCTTAAGATTTAAGTTGTAACTTATGTATGTAAGCCATATTTGATCTCCACTCAATGAGTTCTTCTCGACATTTTCAAGTGCTTCTATGGCTTTTAAAGCTCTTATGCCTTACTGCATAGAAGAAAAGCCAATCTTTTAAAACCTTAAGTCTAGTTGCAAATTTTTTCTTGGATAATAATGGCCGAGTTGGTTTTCTCAAGCCTGCTCCGATAGCATTAAAAACTGGATTCGTCAAATAATCTTGCTCTGTAAAAATGTTTAAAAAACCTTTTTTTTTAGCCCCAACTTCTGCTGATGCTGCTGCTCCTTTAATTTTTAAATTATGAAGATTTTCTAACCATTCATTACTTGCACAGAAATTCGTGTTTGTATAATATTCTACACTATTAAATCTGCTTAACTCACATCAGTCACATTTGACATATGAGTATTTAGAGCTATACACTGAATGAAAATTAAATACACCTAGCCCTAATATCACATATCATCGATTTACCACCTCCTACCCTTACAAAGAATGACCTACAGTAAGGTAGCTTCTGAGTAATATATAGTATGGAACTGGTAGCTTCTTCTTCAGACTTCTTCTTCTTGGCAGATTCGATCAAATGCATGTTTTAATGCATGCAATGTCAACATTTGACTGGAAGGGTCTTCAACGTGGCAGAATTAATGCGAAACCAGAGCTCACTAGCATTTTGAATGGCTGCCAGTCTCTTAGTTAGTCTTTTTAGGTATCACGTTGCCTTCTATATATTGTGCGCCCTATTAGTAGGTTCAAGCTGGGTGATATAGTCTTCCAGGTTTTGGTTGTGTAGTCTATTGAGAGCGGCTTTGTCAAGATGATTGCGTATGCAATGCCAGACTCTGCAGAGTCTACGATTTTCTCTTACCATAGTCGAGAGATAGTCGAGTGAGCACAGTTGTCGGTCGTTGCTAGTTTTTATTGTTGGACAGGAGTGGTGACTTGTGAAGCGTCATGTATAATCAGAGTCGTTTCCTCAATCTCATTAGTCGTATTCATATTGATGTGCTTTTCTAGCTAAGGCTGGTACATTCTGATGTTGGTGTCCTTCTTCAAAAAAATTGACTGGCCTCATAGACATGTTGATTGATATATTAAACAGGAACATGACTGCGCAGTAATTAGTAAAGAGGTTAAGACAGTTTTTAGTCTAGTTTGCAGTCTAGTTGTACCGAAACCTCGCGTGATGACTATGTCGAGCACATCTGGCAAGTTTCTGGTGTCAGTGGGCCACTACGTTGGCTCTCCTAATGAGTGACTGTGCAGATTGTATATAACAGTTGTTAAAGCAGAGCTTAATCACCCAGCACTTCAAGCCAGAGAAGTTATTTTTTTTCTCCTCAATAACAGACAGTGATACAAGTTTGAATTTTTATAATTATTTCATCTCTTCCAACCAAATATCTAACTGTGTTGGGCCAATTTTCGGGGTGTCCTCTGTACGTTGTATATAAATCTACTCTGGATTCGCTACATTTTCGGAAGCTTTCGGTTGTTTAAACAATTTATACATCCCGCTTCTTTTTGTCCCGCATCTTTTTTTCAGCATTGATTGCTCGCCGCAACGTTAGCTATCCGACATTGCCAGCGTCCTTCCAGCTTAGCTTCTTCAACACTTATGAGTGTATTACACTGTTTTGCATCATTACTCTATAATCTCCAGATTTGGGATCACTTTCTTGAATCATTCTACGAATTCCCTGTTCTGACAATCAATCAAAATTTGACTCAGCCTATAATTAATTCCACTAAATTCCAGCAGTGCGGACCAGCCTCTTTTCATGGCTCTTATGGCTTCTTCTTCTTCAAATTTGAGCATCAGTATACTTCGATTGAGGAATTGCCATCCCAGTGTACCCCTGGTCAAGTCAAGTTGCTTTTATATGTCGCAGCAGTAGGTTATTGAGACTTGCGCTTCTTAGCTGCGTCATATGCATGCAAGTATCTCTCGACGTCCCTTTTTCGATGGTTCCAATATACTTGATGCTCTCATTGGTTGCAATCTATGCTCTAACAACCCTCTCGTAGCCCCACCTGTATTACGATATACGACATTGAGCCATTTTCTTGGACAGTGATTTGAGATCGCTGCCTGGTCTCATCACTGCCTGTTTTAGTAAGTAAAAAGAGGTTCCGTATGGCTCCTCCTTAACTACGAACTTTCTGCCATCTTTCTCCATATCCTCTAGAAAATACACTTCCTTCATTCAAGCGCTTTGTTCTAGGCGTGCTGCGCTTTGTTGTTGAATGAGCTACAAAGACCTCTGGCCATGGACGCATAACAGTCTAAGCTTGGAGATGATGCTTTATGAACAAAAATCGCAGATAACTTTATTCCTAAAAATTTTAGAGCATAGTAGCGTATAAAAGCTTCGTTTTCAACGCAGCATATCTTCTCTTATTTATTTCTTTTTTTCTTATATAAAATTTTTAATACTATAACATTCCATTATATATAAATTTTTTTTTTTACTTTTTATTGCTATTTGGTCATCCAAACCAGCTACCGCGCCATACTTCACCAGTCCCTTGCTTGCTTTTCACCATATTTTGTGGTGTCTCATCACATTTTCAATATTTCATAAAATCACTGAATTATTAAATTGGCATCAATTTCGCATATTTTATGAAGTCGAGTCGACTCGATTCGAGCGGTTGTAGTAGCTGCATTGAAATTTATTGTCCTTTCTAGCTACTCCTTATGCTACCTACAACTCCCACCATTGCTATTCAACGTTTTATATGAAAATGATTTTGCACTTTGATGTCAAATGTTGTCAATGTAAAACTTTGCATTTCGTGGAATTATGTTTAGCTATACACTGTACTGATTTTTGATGAAGGTTCAAATTTGAAACATTCTTTATTTTATATTGGATTTAAATTTTTATTTTAAAATTCCGATACATTTGGGATTGTTGGTTGATATATGTGCAATAAGCTGAGTAAGCTTATCGTACTGCAATGATTCATTGCAATGGAATTTTTATTTGTCACAAAATTGTGTTTAACTCGAATTTTAATTCGTTTGCTGGCAAATTTGCCAAAATAGAAATATTAGGCGTGGGTTTTTGATTTCAGTTGTGTAGGATTTGCTGTGCAGAATATACAAAATGCATAAAATTAATTGATTTTTCTCGTTGTAACAAAATTTTCTGTGGAATTTTAGAGATTTACCAAAAAATAGGCAACTGATTTTGTAGATTTTCATATTTTATTATCAAATTTTTGTAAATGATTTTGATTAGCAACAAATTTTGCAATTAACTCTCTCGCTTTTGTATGCATTGAAAGACACATAAAAGCAGTAAAAAAAAAGAGGTAGAAAAAAATATTTTTTTTTATGAAATTTTTTTTCCGTTTGCACTCATCTCTACTTCTTATTGCTTTCCGCTAAGTTACTCTTTATAACTTTTTCTCAAATCGCCCTTTAATAGCCTCGCTATAAGATGCATTTACCGTTATATTACTGTCTGCTTATTTACTTAAAATAAAAATTTTCTACATTGACTTTCTTTGTTCAAAAATTTGTTTGTTTTCTGAAAACATTTTCTCTTCTCGAAAAACGAAAAAAAAAATTCTCCACATGCACTTGTGACCTTTCTCAAATTTCCTTTTCAATTTGCATTCACAAAGTACGATGCGATGCGTCATAAACAATTTTCAAAAGATTTTCTCATCAGACTTTTGTACTTTGGTTGGTACCCATTGAAGAAAATTGTCTCGAATTGCAAAGTTTTAGACGTGCATTAGTCAGCTGCAAATATTTTTCATAATATGCGCACACAAACCGCTCACGCTTAACCCGCTGCCGCTGCTGCTACTCTAGTTGAGGTCGCTCGTTTGCTGGCAGCTCATACGCTCATTGCATGCAAATATTGTTAGCTTAACCGAGTTGTCAATTCCAAGTCAATGCATTTCATGTTGAAGCAGCAGCTTTAGAATCAGTTGAGAAAAACAAACTGTTTTCCCCTCCACTCCACAACACACAGCAAGATAGAAATTGTTGAGCTACACTCATAGACTTTGTCATTGCTGCTGGCTGCGCGTTTTTTTATGCCAGAGTTCAGAATTTTTCATTTTTTCCAACCATCCAAGTTTTTTTTTTTTGCTACAATATTTGCACAGTTTGTCGAGCGTAAAGTGTAACAAAGGCGGGGGCGGTGCATGAGCGACGTTGAATGCTGATAGAAATACAAACAGAATTACAATTGAATAATTTCATCATTGTGCAAAAACCAACAATCAGCAGCAGAAGCAGAAGCTCTAGCAGCATCATCAGCAATGGACAGCAAAAGCAAGAAAGGACGATAAAATAACGCAAGGAATGCATAAAGTTTTGCTTTGGTGTATTGTGCGAGTGTGGATGGTAAAGTTGTCAGCTAGTTTCATAAAAATATTCATTTATTCAAGTCACAAACAATAGCTTTAGTTCTGGAGGTTTTGAGTCAATGGTGGACTTCATTTATCCAATCAGTAAAATCGTCATAGCTTATAATATACGAACGCAGAACCCTGAAGTCCGATCAGTTACAGAGACCGCACAACAAACCTGGCAATGCAATTAGCATGACAAGCAATTGGCAATGAATAAGTTATCACTCGCCTGTCTTCTGGTGGACTTTTCAAATCAAGAATGCTCTGATAGCTGAAGCGAGCTATTAAAAGACAATAAGAGACGATGATTCAGTAAGTGCTGCTTCGAAATAAACCTAGACTCTTATTTCGATGGCAATTCAAGAGCTGGATTTTAAGGGTAAAGGTTCGACAGACCTTGGTACAGTGCGAGACATTGTACATATTTTCTTCAGGATCCATCAGATTGGTGAAAAGCTTGCTTCCAACGTCGAATGTTACTGGTGAATAAATAATTTTCGCAGCCAACAGCATAACGAAAGGCAATGCCTCAGAATACTAAGGTATACCCTACCTCACCCTTAAGAGCATGTTTTAAATGGAAAATAGTATAGCCAAGCCGAAAAAACTTATGGAACGCCCATCATCCTGTAGACAAAAATTTGTTTCGATTATGGTACAAAAAGTTTAAGGCATTATTTGGACAACCAAAAGTATTTGTCCATTCGGCAGATTATTTTTTTTAGAATAAAATATTTAGGCCCTGTACCGAAGGTACAAGAGCCTATTGGTTTTGTGCAAATGTATGTAACAGGTAGAAATAATAATCGGAGACCCCCCAAAGTTACCCCCATTATGGTCAGGAGCGATAGAGGAGTCGATATAGACATGTCCGTCTGTCCGTCTGGCCGTCCGTATGAACGAAAGGATCTCGGAAACGGTAATAGATAGAGACTTCGTGTTTTTTGCATTCGACTAGGACTGCTCCGGAATTTTACAAGTTTATTTTAAAAACTTGCCCCTCCCCCCCTTCCCCATAAAATCACCCCCAAGGGTAAAAATTTCTTCGGCACAAAAAAAAGTAAGTATGCCAGTATAGAGATATCGTCCTTCTTAGCAAAAATCCGAAAAGTTCATCAAAATCGGATAATAAATGACGATTTTATAAGCAATTGAATTTGAGCGACCCCCCTTTTCGTTTCATACATAAAAAAATGTTTTAAAAGGCACTTAGTCGTGCAGTGAGAAGTGGTCATGTGTTTGGTCATAAGCTAGGGGAACATTTAATGTGTTTGTTAGGCGACCTGCACTGGTACAGGGCCTCTTACAGTCGGTTACGCCCGACTGTGATTTTCTTACTTGTTATATATAAATTCTAGATCATCATTAAGAGTCGATATAGACATGTCGGTATGTTTGTCTATCGGCTTGTCCGTATGAAAACCATGATCTTGGAGACTATAAGAGAGAAATGCAACAAACATGCATATTTAGTTACTCTTATTCATTCTTCAGATAACAAGCTAACCTAACCTCAATAAACAACATAACTCACTTAAGTGGGGCTGCCACTTAACATGCAAACCTACTCATTCTGAACTTTTGTATGAAAAATGTTTATTGTTGTTCTTAGTTTTGCTAGAAACAACAAATTACATTAATCCTTAACAGATATTCCATTCAGGTCCAGATGTGACCAATAAATGGGTTAGTCCTCTTACAAATCTGTCCAACCGCTGAGTTTTTGTACGATAAATTTTTTATTGTTGAGGTACATTTAGCTAGAAACGCTAAATTTGGGTTATCTTGTATGATTCCTGGGAAAATATTCCATATAGTCCAAAATCTGACCACTAGAAGGCGTAGACCGCATAAAAATTGTGAGAAACAATATCTTGTAGTTAAGCCCACATAAGATTACCAATGTGAAAAGATTAATTGCAACCTAACATAATGGAGAGTACACATCTTGATAGATAATAATATAATGTTTACTGCTCTACTTCGCTCCAATATACACTTCAAGTTTGAACCCATTTTAATTTCTTGCTAATGAAGAAAAGCTATATGACAGTGAGTGCATTTGAGGTCAAATAGACAGAACATATAATATTGAAACCTATCTCAAGACCTTCAAAAAGTGAAAATAAATATGGTATTTTTGGGATCAAAGCCGAAGGAGAGATCGGTTCATGTCTGACTTCTCAATGTGACATTAGAAGAACATAAAGTTTTTTAAATATCCACAACTCGCAGCTGCTGAAGATTACAGTTGCTTCAAAACATATCTTTACCGGTTTCATCATACTGAAGATGCATGGTGCACGCATTATTTTGATGTTATACATAACGCTTGGCTCATTCTGTTCCAAGGTGTCCAATATTTTACATTTAGAGAAAAAATGTGGGAACTAGCAACGAATAACCACATACTGTCCCCAGCAGTGCTCAATTAATGTTTGGATGATGTTAACTATTAGACAATAGAATCCAACTTTGCTGCGGAGGTTATGGATGAGCTATGAAGATTGTCGCAACCGACAGTTCAGTATACCCTCCGGACTCACTCAGGTTTGCTTTGGACAGCCTCTCTGAAGCATCTGTGAGTGTTCGAATGTTATCGTCTTCTCTGACCCATACAATAATATTTGTACAGTCTTATTTCATTAGTATTAGGCTCGGAAGTCATTACTTGGCATAGATCAGTACTCGAAATCTATATTTGAGAAAGACTGTAGTTTTCTGCTAATTAATTCTGAAAGCATCTTCGTCACTCAGTCATATAAAAAATGATTTTTATGATGCTTTTCAATGTGTTTTATTTTCGATCTCAATGTGAACGTATATGAGTGCCTTACTTTGTCCAGCTTTCGAGAAGCATATCTTCCTGAGCTTAGCTTATTGCTGTTCTTTATGTATTAACCAAGTTAGAAGAACTGAGTGCAAAGTCGGCGGTTTCGACTTATTACCCGCATTTCTGTGCGATTGATTTTAGGACCACCATTCTGCGTGGGCGTCATAAAGCAGCTATCATCAGCATAGTCTACTTGTGGCTTAGATTCGATTGTAAATCTTCTTTCTTTGTGCGTTTTAGAACTCCATGAAGGACCACTATAAAACGAAGTGTTAACAAACTTTTGATCAACTCTATTAATGCTTAAACTGGAAATGTTATTGGTTTTAAGCTGCACGAAGATGTCTGCCTTTCGACCTTCTAAAAAGTCTTTAATACATTTTTCAGAAAGGCAATTCCTGCTCAGGTTTTCCGTATCGCGTTTCTATGTAATTGGGTCCTCTACTCGGTAGACTGTTGTGAGACACCTACTTTATACTCGTCATAACTGGCTGTCAGATAGTCAGATAGATAGTCATTACTTTTGGTATAGATTTCCGAAGCGTTATGCTCCAACAGTTTTTGAACTTTCACCTCTCCTTTCATTCTACTGAGTTGATCGTAGATATTCGACCCTCCCGAATTATAGGGTGTAAAGCATGTTTGAAGGCATTTGTGCTGTATGTAAGCATGACAGCTAGTAGCAGCAGGGCTTTGCATATTCAGTAGACGGACTGGTAGAAAGGCATCTTCTAGGTTTAGTTTAGTGAGTAGTTTTATTGACTTTAATGAAATTTTATTAACTTGAAAGTTAATTTTCAACTGATGTTAAAATGGAGCCGTCACTTCCTTTCATCTTTACTGCAATATACACTCCGCATAATTTGTTGCAGTTTGTTGCTGGCTTCAACCAACTAATCCGCGGGAAATGACTTTTTGTTCTGCATTTGCACCTCTTTATAAGACTGAAAAGGGTTGCTCTTTATATTTAACTGTGCTTTAAGTAACCTGCAATTCTCAACTGCACTATCCATGGATTTATGGTTTGAATGGATCATTTGAGAAAGGTTCCTCCATAGCTTTAAAAATGATGTTTGGAGTTGTTTAAAGTTCGGAGTGTAAATGCGACATTAAAAGGTCTGTCCGACATTTAGATGGTGATCTCTTTATATGTCGGCAATTCTACACGCTAACGCGACTGCTAACCAGCACAAGATCAATTTGCTTCATAGAGCGCGCCAAACTGGTGACCTCGATATGTACTTACTGATGTCCAGGCAATCCGGGCAATTGATGCCATTAATGAAACGTTATGGATTCGCACATAGATCGGGCAAACGTTCTCACTTGTCGTACCGGTTAGACGAAAGAGTGTAAACATCCAAGTTGCTTTAGATGTTGGTATTGTGGTCGCCAATCTATGATATGACGTTTAGGAACGGAATGGATTGTAGAGTCGGAAAAGTTGGAACACACATCTTTAGTTTCGTCTTAGTATGAACTGAAATTAGTAGAGTCGTTATAGTAAGCTCAAAATGGGTTTGTATTCTAACAATATGCGTTTCAATCTTTGGCTATTCTGTCTATGTCGTTGGTTTGTCTCTGAATTAGACTACTGAAGATGAAGTAGTAACCTGCAAGGGTGTAAAATTTATCTATTTTTCGAACATATATATTACTGCAGAAACATCTAGAATATGTCCATACAGTTTAGAACATCCATAAGAGTGGAACATTTTATGTTCCTATTCAAGACAGCTGTTTAAAGCGATTATTTGTCATCGTTATCGGTCTCTTTTGCATACGTATAACATACAACTTTCGTTAGCTCAGAAAACAATTAAATATTTCATACACCAAAACATATCACTCCCCACTCGTCTATACATGCTCATGACAGTTGGTTCCTGCACGGGGAGACTTTATATTTTTTAGCTCATTTTTACTCGCAAAATGACGTATGCACAACTTTGTATGCTTTGGCAGGCCACAACGCTTGAGGGCGGGCGGTCTGTGCATATAACATGCATGCATGTATGACACACGTTGACAAGCGGAGTCCTCGCGCAGTAATTTACATTAGTGACAGTCTCGGTCTCGGTATTTTTTCTACGCTTTTGCACTGCTTTGAGTCTGCCTTACGTTCCATTTTTCATTATAGCTAAAAGAGTTAACAACAATTTGCAATGTTAATTGTGTGTATTTTTCGGTGACAATAACATTAAACGTAGATGAGATGTGTAGTCCTCTAGTATAATTGAGAACATGTGCTAAAATATCAAAAGGACATAGTAGTACTACATACTACACACTTGAAAAACGAACGCTTAGATGATGATGATGATGATGAAAAAAATCGCTTTGTAATTTCTATTTTGCTTTATCGATACTGCAGAAAAAACTGCTATCTGCTGCTTTTTTTTTCGAGTTCTTTATTGACTTTGCTTTGATGTCCGCGTTATCAACACTTGGTATGCCAGCGTTTAGGGTTGCCAGAGATCGAAGTACGTTTAACATGAAGTGGTGTTGCCTGTGACATGAGCAAATATAATTTGTGACAAACATGGAAGAAATTGTATTTAACTTTCGTGCTCAAAGCAAGTTTACAATCAGACAGACAGATGGACGGACGGACGGACGGACGTATGTTGTATAATTTTATTTGAAGTGTTTTTATTTGCGCTGAAGAAAAAGTGTTAGGATGTGGCACAACATGATTGCAACTTGTTAAAGTTATGAACCAACGAGTCATGCAAGCTCATTAGCAGCTGGTAGTAAAAATTTTACACATTTTTTTTTTTTTTTACCAATTTGTCACTGGGTTTTATAACTTTGCTGTCGACTTGTAGCAACTTTGTTTCAACAGATTTTTTGTACAGAAATTTTGCTATTGATTAGTTTTGTATCCGCGCAAAATATTGTCATCTATTATTTTGGTCTTATTTTGGGGGGAGAAAGAAGAAAAACTTGAGCTGTGTAGAGCAGAGTTTATTTCACATAAAAAAATATAGAAGACTAGTGGAATGTATTGGCTTCATTTTTTAAACTTTGAGTTGCATCAACTCCTTTTCTCAACTCTCACTACAGATTAAAGAGCTACGAAGACAATTGTTTCGTCTGCAACTATCAAATTTTTATCAGTTGACAGGCTTATACACACATATTTTAGTTCAATTCCATGCGTTTAGTTCTCTGCATACAAAGGATTTTCAAAGCAAGAAAATATATTTCACCACATTATTTGCCGCATAAGCTGAACACATCAACAACAAAGATGTTGTGCCACTGTTTGCCACCAACAATATTTTTTTATAGCTGCCCCCCTTCCCACTTTTACTTGCATTTCATTTCAAACATCCTGTTTTTCATTTCGAGAGAACACTTTCTCATCTTACAACAATTGCACTTGAATTTTTACTGTTTTGCTTATAAAGCATTGCTCGTCGTAAAGGCTTTCCAGACTTTGGGCGCCAGTAAAGTCATAAAAATGTGCCTTTCCTTTGCTTTGCTTTGCTTTGCTTATGTCGTGGTGTACTCGTACTAACTCAGTACAAATCAGCTCATCTGGGTTTTGTCTTTGGCGCGCCATTGTGCCACTTTGTGTTTATACTTCGATTGACATTTGTACGCAGCCTGTTTTTCACTCTCAGTTTGAGTTATATGCCAATTCTGTGTTGTTCAGTTGTTTGCCATTATGGCCTGACCGGCCTGGCCTCAAACAGTTGCAAGCAATGAGGGCAGCAGCCTTGTTCTGTTGCAAAACATATGAGTACTCGTATACATATTCTCTGTGTGCATACATATATGTAATTGCGTTTTGTTGGGCATTGTTCAGCTGCTAAACCAGATGGCTATGCTTGTCATGAAAATTTAATGTGCAAAGCACAGTGAAACACACTTTTAGTAAATTAGTTTCATGCAAAAATTGTGCAGCAGCTTATTTCATTTTAAATTGTGCAACAAATATAGAATGGGTGTTGTTTTTATTTTTTATTTTATTGTTCTGAAAGATTGTCTAATTTTTATGAGCTTTAGATTGGCAGTTCTTTGATAAATATGTATGGTTTGGAAGAACATTATGATTCGACTTTTTTCAGATAAGTTCTTGTATAATTTTAAAATTATTTTAAAAATTATTGGGAACGTTGCAATCCGGCGAACGCTCGGCAGAAATCTTCAATTCCAGTTCCAATTTGAATTAGCTTCAATTCCAGTTCCAATTTGAATTCGATGCAGGGAAGTCGTTGAAGCGACCAATTATTGCAAATGTTGTTGAATAAACAATTTTGGTTACTCGATGAAACATTTTATTCATAAATCAAGGTACATAGTTAAAATGGAGTCTAAAAATCTGTGTGTTAAATTTTGTTTTGATTTGTATCCATTTATAATTCGCAAATAGTTCGAACATAAGTCATGAAACTATACGATTCCACAAAACCAGCAATCTGGGCAACAAATAGTCTTCCCCAAACCATTAAAAGCCGGTGACTCTACAGCCAGTAAAACATGAAATTTTGTAGACTTGTCAGCCCTGTACATCATAGAGATCACTGCAAACTGAGAGTGAAAGAGTTGCGCCCTTATCAAAAATAACCACATTAAAAACGGAGAAAGCTCCTAGCCAGAGCCTCAAGCCAGCATGGTTAGGAATATAAAATGCTTCCTCACACTTATTTAAACAAGTAAGGATATTTCAGTCGGGCGTAACCGACTGTAGAGGTCCTGTACCAGTTCAGGTCGCCTAACAAACACATTAAATGTTTCCCGAGCTTATGACCAAACACATGACCACTTCTCACTGCGCGAATATGAATGAAAAGAAAAGGGGGATCGTTCAAATTCAATTGCTTATAAAATCGTCATTTATTATCCGATTTTGATGAACTTTTTGGATTTTGGCTTAGAGAGGCGTTAGCTCTATATTGGTGAACTAAATTTTTTTATGCCGAAGAAATTTTTAGCCTTGGGGGTGATTTTATGGTGAAGGGGGGAGGGGCAAAATTTTAAAATAAACTTGTAAAATTCCGGAGCTGTCCTAGTCGAATGCAAAAAACACGAAGTCTCTATCTATTACCGTTTCCGAGATCGTTTCGTTCATACAGACGGACGGACAGACGGACATGTCTATATCGACTCCTCTATCACTCCTGACCATAATGGGGGTAACTTTGGGGGTCTCCGACCATTATTTCTACCTGTTACATACATTTGCACAAAACCAATAGGCTCTTGTACCTTCACACCTTCAGGGCCTAAAAATAGTTTAAATTAAATATAAATAATGCGTTTCATCAAAATAAATGGAACATAAAATGCCAACGATTTGTGTGTGTTTGTGAATGCATCACGTGAATGCCACACAATGGCTACAAAATCGATTTATTGAAAGATAAGAAGCTTTATAGTGAGTAACATTTAACGTTTATTTCATCAAAATCGAGCCATAGAGTCAATAGATTTTAATGTTAAAACATAAATTAAATTTCTAAGCTTAAAAATTGCTAAACACTAATGCTATTTAAACTGTATGCCAGCGCTTTTCAAACCTATAACATATGTGCTATTCAAATTGCAAGCAATTCAATTGCCTCAAACTATATCAATATATATATAAAATTTTTCATTCATGGCGATGCCTCACCAGCACAAAAGAAGAACAAACATTGGACATAGCAGCGCAACTTGAGTTCGCTCATCTCCAAAATTTATAATTTTTTGATTTAAATTTAATTTGACTTCTTGACTTCGTGTGATTTATATTCATTTTTTTGTCGACCTGATCGTGATGATTTGTAGTCCTACACGATTGAGAGTACCATTTCAGTCAGAACTTGTTACTGCATCTATGGACCTTCAGAGGACATGACAAATTCGACGTCATTTCCACTGCCGTAATTGTATTGAGATGGTTGTAGTATGTGCCAATCATTCGATACCCAATTGGGCCCAACTTTGCCTACCTATTTGGTTTATCTTTTGCCCACAACAAAGCCGGCATCACTTGATATTGTTCCGCAAATTAATGAAAATTCTCGACTTCTACAATCAATGAAGTGTTTAGTTCCATCGGTGGTGATATTGTCATTGCAACACCTGTCACACCTTTGGTAGCTAGTGCAACCATAGTACATGTCAAGAAACTGTGTAAGAAGCTCATTCAAAGTCTTTAAAGAACACAAATAATGATGTTAAGGTCAGTAGATGGCGCTATTATATTATTATATCTGTAAGGTTCTGCCATGAGTGGAACATGATAACACACACCTATGGCTTGCTTATTCCATACACAACGATACTTCCATAAGGGTCCTAATTCTTGCCAGAAGCCAGAGAGAGCAAATGTTTTAAAAATAATATTTACTGCGATAGATTCTAGGCTAAATTCTTTAAGTATGGTCACCAGAAGTTTTTTTCCATTTCTCCGCGTTGGTTTTGTTTGTCAGAAAATGGCTATTAATGATGTTGGTTGGTACTCATGGTATGCGAAATATGCAGAATAACCATCTTCGATGATACTATGAATGGAGATAGCTCTGAATGGCTTAGGTCTTCCAATAAGTCATTGAAGTCTGACAGATTGTCTTTGAGCAGTGGATAGTATAATCTATACATATAATAAAACCGTAGAAATTTGTTTTTGTTTGTGCGCGCATCACGCCTAAACCGTTAAACCAATTTGTATAAATTTTGTTATAAAAATGTGTTGGACTTTGGAAAAGAACATAGAAAAGTTTTTGTTAAAAAGTTGAAGGAAATGATATCCCGCCCTCCATATATAATTCGTAAAAAAAATTCATCATATCTCTGCATTCCTTTTGGGGTGCAAGTTGTGGTATACATGTTAATGGGAAAGTAACCCTATTAATTTCGGACCGAGTTGGACGGGGGTCATGTCCCGCTTCACATATAAGCGATAAGAAGTAAGATCCATTGTTGGAACAGTTTGGTTGGGTGGTGTTCAGCTAGTAATGGAACATTATAGTTGAGCTACGCCTGACAGCGGTTTAATTGAAAGCTGGTTATGGTGAGATCAACTCCATTTTCATACTTTATGGTTGCCAAACTTCATTAAGAAAAAATTTTATAGAGTTGAGTACGGAACACATACCACCAAAAAATGTCTCACCATTATTTTTCAAATCGATTTCTTCCAAAAAATGTCCTTTTAGAAAGTATGTATTTCAAAATTGATTTGAAGCAATTAGATTTGAATGGTTTCACCATATTGCCAGGCAAAATTGTGAGCCAAGCACACCTCTGGCATAAAATGTGCACCAGAAGTTCACTTTTTGTAGATCCAATGGAGTTCTTTAAAACACCCTTGTATTGAATAACTAGAATTATGTTGGATTTGATGATTTTCTTCAAACTTTTGCAGAACTCGATCGGAGAAAGTCACCAATACTGTGTTGCTGTTACCACTCGTGATGCAATTTAGAGCTGCATCAAATTGACTGCGAAATTCATTTTTTTTCATATATCAAAATAAACTTAATTCTTGGATATGCTTCGCCAATCCTGAAAATTTGTCTTCACTCTTGTAAAAGTTCAGATTTTGACTCAGTTTTTCTTGTGGTCTTGTTTTCAGAATAAATTTCCACAGATTGCGATTCATTGCTAAGCCATTTCACCACGCTTAGTCCAAGTATATATAGTTTGTAGGAATACATTTCTGTGTAGAACTGCTCAATTTTGAATGCGTCAGAGAATCTTCTGATGTGCCATGTGGTGGTGAAAAACCATTATTTTATGCAAAATGTCTACTTTTTCTTGCATTTCTGTTCTAATGATTTTTTTATGTGACTCTTACTAGCTTCAGTTTGTATAAAGTTAATCAGCAACCTTCTTATTAGAGCACCATTTCTTACAATTTACACACCTTATGCCGTATAATTAGTAGCTACCCAATCGATACTTGACTAAAAAACAAATATCTTTAAGCTATTTGAGACAGCAAAATTTATCATTTGTGATAGATTTTCAGTAGCTCTACAATATACGACATTTTTCTGCAAACTACCTCATCCCCACTCTCTATTTATTTAATAAAGAATTTTCATTTTCATTTCTTAGAAAAAAAAAAAAAATAAGTCACCCTCTATTAAGAGTTTGCAATTTAAGCAGCTTGTTTTGGGTGCAACTTGTGAAAGCTGTAAGCCAAGTTACTGATGCCAAAATCCGTTTCACATGACATACTGAAAAATGAAAGCCCCCATTTTGCTTGAAACAGTATAAAACCGACAGATATAAAAAAAAAAAAAAATAAACTAAAACTGATGCTGTATAAAATATGTCTGTCCCTTGTGTCTTCTATAGTCTATCAGGTCCATTTATAGCCAAGGTTAGACGCTGTCATTATGTTGAGCAGCTTTGTAATAAGGCTTATGTCATGGTGTACGTCCGTGTGTCAGTGTGTGTGTGTGTGGCTACGCACTCATTTCGTATAATTTCACCTTTTCTAATTTTCATGTTTTGTGGTTTGAATGTGGGCGCTTTTGCTTCTGCTTCTTCTTCTCCTACTGTTGCTGCTGTGTGATGCTACGTGTCACACACAACTAGTGACAATATGAGATCCAATGAAAGGCGTTAAAGGAAAATGCTCATGCGTTTCATATAAGCTTTTGCGCAACACATCCGTTTGTCAGGACATCCGGTAGATACACGGGCCAGTCAGTCACATCACATCCAGTTACGCAGGTTCGTTCTACTGCAGTCGCGTTCAATTGCCGTAAGCGTTCAAGTGCCTGGCAACACCAAAAAAAAAAAAAAAAGGAAAAAAAAATACATTTACGTCAACGCAACAACAAATCCTTCTAAGTTGACTAAAAGGATTTTCATACGAGCGTTTGCTAAAATAGTTTACTACGCTGTCTCTGTGTGTGTATGTGTGTGTGTGTGTGTGTGTTTTCCATTCCTTTAGGCTGCTTTACTTTTCGACAACAGACTTCATCTTTGCTGCTACTGCTGCTGCTTTAGTGCTCTACTCTAATAAATGGATTTGCCGTTGCTCTGCTCTATTACGGATATTGCGTTGCGGGTGCCTGCAGCTTAAGCTTCCTTCGGTCGCCCACTCTTGTTTTCCGTTCCATTTACCACCTTTTTATTGGCATACGTACACCCTACTCAAAATATCTCGTTTGTTAAATTATTGCCAGTCGCACTTTTAAACTTAAAATTGATTGATGTTGACTCGTCCGCTGCGCTCCGCTCGTCCCATCCGCTCTATGAGAGTTTATAAATTTTTCATTAAAAATACATAAAACAGGCAAAGCTTTTAGTATCTGCTGTAGCTGATGGCTGCAACTTTCTTCTATTCTAACCTTTTGCCCTTTAGTGCGTAACATTCGAAAGCGAATGGCAATCAATATTCCCTTTTTATGGCAGCTAATCGTAAAATTTTTTATGTGCAAATCTGGCATTGCTTAGAAGCTGAGATCATCATTATTAGGCAATTCGAATGGAATAAGATTTACCTGCACATTTTTAATGAAGTCGATTTGAATGCACATTGAAAAGTTTAACTGAATTTTTATATTTATTTTAAAAGAGTATTAAATGTTTATTTGGGATGACTTCTTTGTTGAAGAATATATGCTTCTAAATTGTAAAATCGGTTGAATATAAAAATCTTTTGAAACCTTGACTCATACAATGAAATAAACCACACAGACAGAATCTTGGCTTTAAAAAACTTACAAAAACCGATGTACGTTTTTTTCATCTCTTTGTTTCACATCCATTATTGCTGTTCTTCATACAGCTTCTTCATACTTTTTTTTTTTAATAAAAATATCATGACCAGTTAATATTTATGAAATATTCCTGGTTCAGATTGGAAAACTAGAACCCGTAGCCTCTAAGGGGTAGTACATCTACACCTCCTTTCTGAGCTATTGAATGAAATGCAAGGACTTGATTCACCTCAATTTATCTTATTAAATAAGGAAAAAAATATCAATTGCTGTCCTGCATAAATGTGGGTCATCTATAATTTAAAGTGACCAAAATGTTAACGTTTAAGGCGTCTTATAGGACTTGCTAAAGCCAAAGGTCTAGCCAGGCGGATTTCATGGTTAAGCGGTTATAATATCTGCTAGAAAAGAAACCAAATTGAACGTCCACATGAGGAATACTAAGGTCTCTGTGCATAGTAGTCTTGTGGATGTAGCAAGAGCATCCTGTGATATTTCTTAGCACCTGCTTTTTCTTAATTTGGACCCTGTTGCGGTTATATTTAGCTGCAATAACCCAGTTCTGAATGTCGTATCTCCAAATGGGCGCGAATAATTATTCGTATATCTTACTTACTTACTTATGTGGCCCTCAACCGTCTGCCGGTCATGGCCGCGTCTAGGAAGGCGCGCCAGCCTCCATAATCTTGTGCGCGCTGGCGCCAGTCGTTTTGAATGCCAAGTACGGAATGTACTGGGAATGGAATGTCCATACCTGGACATTCCATCGAGTGCCCGGTCGTTCTCTATGTCGGCGTCCACCAATCATGTAAACCATGCGCGCTGGAGCTCTTTCATACATTCGAATGAGGTGCCCAGACCAGTGCAGCCGCTGGAATCTTATGCGCTGGACTATGTCAACCTCATCGAATAGCTCATACAGCTCGCGGTTCATACGGGACCTAAACTCGTCGCCGACTTTAATAGGACCAAAGATCCTGCGAAGAATCTTCCTCTCGAAGACTTCCAACGCTGTCTCGTCCGACTCAATCACGGTCTCTGCGCCATACAGTAGGACCGGGAGTATCAGCGTCTTATAGATCTTGATTTTTGTCTTTCGAGAGGGCTTTACTTCTCATTTGCTTGCTCAGCCCAAAAAAGCATCTGTTTGCAAGCGTGATTGTTACTGGTTATCTCCGTTTCAAGATAGACGAAGTTTTCTACAACACTGAAGTTGAAATTCTCCATCGTCACTGACCGTCCAAAACGCATTGACGGAGTGCGAGAAGACACCAAGTACTTCGTGTTTGTCCTTCGTAAATCTGGCTCCAGGTTACGTCCTGCTTGGAACTTTGTAGCAGATCCATGTGACCGTGCGAAGTTATTATCTATTTGTTGCGAAGGACGCACAACTGGTGGTTTTCGTTTGCTACCGAAAAAAAATGTTCTGAACTAACAAGACGAAACGAACGAAATGAATAGTCAACGTAAACGAACTAACCGAAATGAACAAAGAAAACAAAGAACAAAGCATTGAGAATCATGCTTTGAATGTTTCTAGTATTCTCAAACATCTGTTTTGCTTCCGAAAATTCTAACTATTATTCGTTTGGTTATCCGTATACTTGGAAAATTTATGAATACGGAGCCAAGATCTAAACTGCATGAAGCACGTTTTTTTTTTGCTGTCATACTTCGTTCGATTGAGGGATGACTTGATTTAAAACATGCCGAAGATTAGGCTTGAAAGAAGTAATCATCGCCTTGACGGGTTGTACTTTTGCAGATAGCTTACATTTGGTTTGTTATTTGAATTGCATATTGACAAAGGTTCTTCTGCTCAGACATATAAAGGAGGAAGTTTTTAGTAGCTTTTTACGATGCAAACTCCTACTACATGTGCTGGGATGATGTTTTAAATTTTGCTAGAAAAACTAAATTTTGTCTATCTTAAGTAAATTCTTATGAAATATTTTATCGGACCATTGGAAGGTGTTACCTTCATACAAATATGTCGCATCTTTTTAGGAAAAATATTTTGTTATTGTTTTAAATTTAGCTAATAAAAATCTAATAAAATTTTCCATTAGTATTCCAATCTATCGCTACAAGAAATCATGTCTATATAGAAATGTCCGTCTGTCTGGCTAGGAGCGAGAACAACTTGAAGTCTATAAAAGTTCGAGCCTTCAACTTTAATTAATGTTACTCATTGCCAGTTCAGATAGTTAATATTTTACGAACGTGCCAACCACTCTGTAAGGGGTTGTACCACTAAAAATTTGGACCTTGTTTCTTAGTTTTTAAATACAAAAATTTATGGTTTTCTGTTTATTTAAGCTAAAAATAAATTTGGTGTATCAAACCTAAATTGACATGGCATATACTGCGTATGTTCATATCGGACCACTAGAATGGGTAAGTTTCCATAGAAATCTATACCAATTCCTGGATTTTTGTAAGAAAAACCTTTTGTTGTGGTTTAATTTAGCTTAAAACTAAATATTTAGCTTGAAACTAAAAATATCCCACACAGATCCAGAACGGAATACAGCAGTCTTACAAATCTCTGGATAAAGAGTGGAAAGTGTGTCTCAAAATTAAGCACACTTAATATCTTTTATTTATTTCTCTTTTTCTATGATTATTATGAAACGATGATAAGTTATACATTGTGATTTGACTTTTCTTACCTCTAATGAAAATATTTATATTTATTTTCTTAATCTCTTTTTTTTCAGGTAAGTTTCATTGATTTCAACAGAGTCTATTTTATGTCCATATAAGGGTAAATATTTATATATACTATGAACATTTTTTTGAATTAAAAATCACGCACTTACGCCTCATTAGCCTACAGAATAAATATTTCAAAACAAAATACAAATGAATAAGAATTGTGACAGCTAAATAAATGTGGAGAGAAGAACGTTAACAAATCCAAATGCAATATAGTCGAAGCCGAGTACAAAAGTAGCTAAAATCTACAACTTCCGATCAGTTGCACGCTTTCACATACTACTACGCCATGCGCCATTCCGTATAACCGCTAAGTACTTTCCAGAAATGTTTCTTTGACGACTGCTTGAAGTTTTTAAATGGAACAAATTATTATTTTTCTTTTAACTTAATTAAATTCTAATGAATTATTTCATTTAAGTTCATATAGAGCAACTAAAAATTTGTGTCCCTTTGTAAGATTCTTTAAAAAAAAAAAATGTTGTTTGGCTTGAAACGGCAAATTTTGTACATTTTAAATGAAATATCCTATTCGGATTGAGATAGTTCCATAACAATTTATGATACATTAGAGTTGCAGTGTATCTTGCAGTCGAACACACTCGACTGCAGCATTCTTGCTTGTTATTATGTGTTATTAAAAATTAATAAGTGTCAAAAATTTACACTTTGACACTTTTTCTTACTAAAAAATTTCAAATTTTTTTTTGAATCACATTTTGTTGCTGCCCTTTCACTTCCGTGCTAAAAAAAATTATGAGCCAATTAAAAATTCATGTTTGTATCTTTTTTTGCATCAATTCGAAAAGCTTTTACACCTGCAATAAGCTAGCTTTTATATGCAAATATATATTGTATCTGCATAAATTTATCAAAAGCCTTTAAAATTAATGCCGCATTGTTAATGGGGGCTACTCTATTTTGTAATAAATATGCAAAAATTTGCCATGATTTGCTGCTGTTGGGCTTTAAAGATCTGCTGCTGTTGCTGCTAAGCAAAAGTTCAACAACGTCGTCGTCGTCGTCAGCTGGTGAAACATGTTTTTCAGTTTTTAGTGAACGACTCGAGCGCGACCTACCCAACGTACAAAGAGCGTGGCATGTGCATGGGCAAAATCAAAAGGCAACAAACCGGTGTACCTTTTAGCAGTTGCTGCAGGTATCTGAAGCAGTTCAGTTGTTCTGTTCTGATGAGCTGCTGTATACCTCAATAACTACTTTTTTTTATTTTTTTCGTATAGTTTGCCATTTGTCGCCCGTATCTGTCGCCCATTGATGATGATGATGATGATGCAGCATATGCAACCAACCCAACCCACTTGTGTCCTTCATACAGTTTTTTATTTGCTTTCTTTTGTACTTATCAGAATGCTGTGTTAACTTCAAGCAGAACGGATATGAAACGAACACAAACTGCTCGATACAAAAGTATCTGCAAACTGCATTTAAGCGTAACAGAAAGCTATGTGCAAAACTTGCAAAGATGTGCGGAGTAAGGGCGCAAGCAACAAAAAAAATGAATGTACAGAAACAGGCAAATCCAGATTCTTTGACTTTTCTAACAAGCTTTAGTGTTAAGGCTGTAGCTTTGAGCGTGCACTGTCTTTCGTTCACTTTTTTAGTTTTTTTTTTTTAGTATTCTGTGGTGTATCTTGTAGCTTGCTGCGCTCTGTACATCCGCATTTTGCACAGTGTGTGACGTTGTCGATACTGTCGTTGCCACTTGTCATGCAGCATTTTTTATGTTTTAGTTTTAAGCCTGAGCTGGTTTTGCTGCAATGCTCAAGCACTTCTATATCTGTTAGATACAAAAGTATCTTTTGGTTGCTTGCTAGTGCAGCAAATATAAATAAAATGGTGTTCATTCGTATCTTTTCGTGCAATTTACGGTACTTTTGCGAGTTTTTCTTTTGAAAAAAAAAAAAAAAACTGGGTAGAAATACTCCATTCGAACGACCTTCGTTGGCATTTGGTAAACGAATTTTGTGCGCTCAGGCTTTGCTGTTGCTTTGCTTGCCTTTGGCTTTTTGCAGTTGCCATGCTGCGGTTTTGGCTTGGTTTGCAAAGACAGTGGTAAGAAATTCCAAAAAAAATTTTGAAATTTTTCTCATAATTATTTTATGAGTTGCCATTAAATATTTATTATTTAATTTTGATAGTGTTTAATCCCACAAAATAGATTTTTTTCTCTTTCAAACTTACTCCCTTTCTTTTTCTTTTCTTTTTTTCTTTAAATGTTGTCTCTCCCTTTCTTTTTCTCTTACTTCAAATGTTTCTTTCTCTGCATTTTATCTAATCTATATGAATTTTAGCCAGCATCTTCTTACTCAACACCACTGTGCCGACTTCGAAATAGTCTAAAGCTATGCAACTACAAGTACTACGTCTTCGTGGCTTTTAGACTTATAGTTTTTGGACATTTTTTTTTTTGTTTTGCCGCTCTACCATTAGTTGAAAACTCACAACTTTTCAGCATCTTTTTTTTTTGGTTTTTGCTCTATTTCAAAGTTTTTCTTTTTCTTCTGCTTTTTGTTGTATTAATTTTTTGGCTTTTCACATGAAATCGAAAGAAAGACAGCAGGAATTTCGAAAGTTTATTTTCGCGTAACAATGAAAGTATTTCTTTTTTTTCACCCACTTTACGCCTCGCTAAATTATTTGACCTTAGCACATTCACACTCCTCCACTGTTTTATTTTTTTTCTGTATTAGAATATTTGCTATAAATAAATTTTTATGCCACTACAAACGCGCGCACACAATTGATTCTATTTGAATTTCTAATTAGGCAGCAGCCCTTTAAAGCTAAATTATTCCAGTGAAAGGAAATACAGACAATATTACTTGGATCAGCCTCTTTTTCACGCTTTGTTGACTTTTGTTTTGGCACGTTTGGCACTCAAGTCTTAAGTACATGCAGCAGAAGTATCTACAAGAAGAACTCGTATAAACTTTCAAACAATTAACCGCAGCTAGAATTTGTGAATTTTCGTTTGGTTTGTAGCCATATTCGAACGAAGTGCTGTGGTGTGGGCTATGGACTGCTAAGTCAAATGATGTGCAAAACTTTTGTTTGCAAAATTTAGCGCAGTCAAAAAGTTATTTAAAGTTTAAGTGTGAGCAGTTCAAAAATACTCGTAGACATTTGCAGTTGTTGTAGTTTTTAAACTGCCTGAAAATAGACGTATTTGTTTTTATAGTAATTGTTGGAACTTTGTAGAGGTTTACCGTTCCGGAACCAAATAGAGAAAAAGAAAAACTTTAACATATATTTTTTATACTTCAACACTTTATTAAAGTTGTATAGAAGTATCTTTGCAATTAAATTCAGCTTTTGTTTAGCTTTGTAGTAACTATTTGTTGTGTAGTCTAAATTATGTATCTTAGGCAAGCAGAAGATAATTAAGATGTTCACATTGGCTTACTAAACTGAAACCTGTAATGCAAAAAAGTGTTGGGTTATGTTTTAATGTATGAACAAAATTAACTTATTCCCTGCACTGAACGAACAGTACATATTCTAGTTGTTCGTTCGTTTTTGTTCTTTATTTTTATTCTCTGTTTGATGATATGCTTTGAGGAACACCAGGCACAACGGCGTGAGTGCCGACAGTGCAGTCCATTATTTCACTTCAAAGTAAGCTGAAGGAAGTACAGGCTTCACCTTGGCCAAAATTCCAATCTACCACACTCGTTCGAAATCCTGTTCGAAATCAGACAGCGTTGCCATACTTCTTTGAGTCAAAAGCATGGAGCATGGAGTGTAAAACACTCATTTGACAAAGAAACACATCCAGCAAACTAGAAGTTCAAGTGAGATATGAAAATCTGAGGGGCAAAATTTTAAAATAGACTTGTAAAATTCCGAAGATGTCATAGTCGAATGCAAAGTCTTTTTCTATTACCGTTTCCGAGATCCTTTCGTTCATACAAACGGACGGACATTGCTATATCGACTCCTCTATCACTCCTGACCATAATGGTGGTAACTTTGGGTGGTCTCCGACCACTATTTCTACCTGTCACTCGGTACAGGGCCTAAAAAACTGATTGTAACTACCCCGCTGCATGTATCTGTCGCCAAAAACTATAAAATCTATTTAAAATTGGAAAAACTCTTCAGAAATAATGGATTAAGCCAGTTTACTAGAATTTAAAACAAGACTAAACCATTTGAACCACAAACAAGAAAAAAAAACGCTGCAGTCGAGTGGACTCGACTACGAGATACTCTGCTCCTAACGTCTATATTTTAAATTGAAAAATATTTTTTTTCATACAAAAACTCAGAAAGATGAAACAGATTTGTATGGGAACTACCCATTGCAGTGGATCGATCTGAACGTAAATGGAATATTTTATAAACATTAAAGTAAGGTAATACAATTTTTGGTGTTTTTGACAACGTGAATAAAATTTTTTTCATACAAAAACTTCGTATTTGGAGTTGGTTTGCAACTCCATCTTAGTGAAGGGGTGTAAGCACATTCATTGAATAAATGTTTACTTAAAAAATGTATAAGAAAATCAAAACATGCAAATTCGAAGGCTGTATCTCTTATAGTCTTCAAAGTATTGATCTTCGTACGGATAGTCGAACAGACGGACTTTTCTATATTGACTCACCTGATATATGCTTCTCCAGAATATATATATATATATATACTTTGTGGCTTCTAGCGCGGCCACTGTTACATATATTTGCAGATATTAGTTTACCCTTTTTCCTTATGGGAACAGAGTATAACAAGTGGTTAAGTCACGTTCCACATTGAGATTTTTTTTTCATACAAAAACTCCTCATTTGAAGTTGTTTTGCAACTCCCCCTTAGTGAAGGGGTTAAGCACATTCATTAAATACAAATTTTCTAAAAAATTAAAAAGAAAATCGAAATATGCAAATTCGAAGGCTTTATCTCCTATAGTCTTGAAGGTATCGATTTTCATACCGACAGATGGACAGACGGACATATCTAAATTGACTCACTTGATTGATGCTGCTCAAGAATATATACTCTTCGTGGGTTATGCCAAGCATACTACTACATATAATTTCAGAAATGGGTTTACCCTTTCCCCCTATGGGAATAGAGTATAAAAGAGCTTAAATCATGGTCCACATTGAGAATACTTCGAGCTAAGAAGGCACCGAGAGTTAAAATCCTGTCTCTTTCACTATTGCCTAACTTCCGGTCACTATTGCTTGGTTGCTTGCTATATTCCACGGTAGTGGAATTTTATCAAAATATTCAACTCGTTAAACCTTATAAAAGGCTCTAAAACTAATGACCTGTTATGCTGTTTGTCATTTATGTTTGAACAACTCTTAACAATCCTTCCGAAATTACACTCTATCTGTCTTGCAATAGACTTAGACTAAGTCGGATCCATATAAAAAAATGAGAGATATCAAACTTAAAGACTTCACAATTGACAGCAACTGTTACAAGCAGCCAGTAGAGCATGATTCTTTTGGACATTGAGTTAGAATTCTTTTTAGTCCATAAAGTTTAAGTTATTAGCAATGCAATTCAATGAACAATATATCACGCTAGCTATGACGTCTTTTCCCAAGGCTTTGTAATACGAAAATGAGTACGCATGTTTGGACCACGACTACGAGGCACTGCATAAAGAGGCGATTAAGATAATATAGGAATCATAACTGTATTTTAACTTGTTCTCTCGCAGTCTAAATTCGAAAGATGTCTATATTTGTCTGTTTTTAGTGTCGATTTTTCGTTTCATTGAGTTTGAAATACAATTTATTCATTAAAATCTTTGTAAGTTTTATTTTTTAAAAGATATTCTACAACGTTTATATTTCTACAAATCATTTAGGGAAGATGAAACTTGTATGGCTGTATTGTCAGCAAAACTTGAGAAGGTGTAAAATAGCTGACGAGACAGCATCTTCCCTAAATGATTAGAAGCAGGAAATGAACAGTTAAAGTTAAAAACAGCCTATGTAATGCCAGAGTTTCCACATAAAAAGGAAGTTTTGCAATCTCTAAAATAATTCTTCGCATATTTAGTCTTCTTCCGTATAATGGGGAAAATGTTTACAAATCTATGAACATATCTAGCATCAAGCATTTCATCGAACCTGCCTAAAAATTGTGACATAACACCCACCTAACAATGGACCGAGTTCATATTCAAAACACTTCTTTAACGGTTATTTGTCTACTATCTTAGTGGGTCGTAGTAGACGATAGCTCAAAGTATTATTAAGAATAGAAGAGATTGTCTTTAGGTCTAGACGCTTGTGGTCCACCATCTTATAGATGATAATAGTGCAAACTATTATATTCTAGTCTATAGTCTATTTCCGTACACATTCAATATTGTTGTAAGCCAGAACGTAGACTCCTTCTTCTCAACTGTTTTCTTTTCATGCTTAAGTGCTGAATGAAGAAAAGAAACATAACATCTATTCTTAATAATGACATCATTAGCGACAGTTGCTTAAAATTCTACACGGTTTTAGCAGCTCATTTACATATTTAAGCTTTTTCGTCTCCAACTTTTTGTACTCTAACCGCAAATATACATTTTGTTCACTATCACCTCCTAACTAGTACACGCAAAAGTTCTAAAACCCATTAACGTGCCATATTAACAACATACAAAAACAACAACAACAACAACAATGTTTGTTTTGCTGCTGTTGTAGCTGCCTGTGCTGCTACCAATTAATTACGATAAATAAACAAACAATTTGCGTTGAGTGCAACTAATTGCATGTCGAGCACAATGCACCCTACACCCTACACCAACCAACTAGACTTTGACTCTCACTCATGCACTCACTTGTATTCGGGGAGTTAGGTGCTGCTGTTGCAACTTCTAATACCAAGTTAGGTTTTTTTTTTTTGTTTTGCTTAGTGAATAGTAAGCCAACAGACAGTCAGACATATATAGACAGGTTAGCAACAACCAACTACAGAAATTGCAATAAAAAATAACAACTGTGCTGCTGCTGCTGCTGCCATTCCAAAGCAATCAGCCAATTCAACCGAATGAAACCGGGTTTGTCGTTGACTGAGCGATTGTCTAATGCAGACTACTGCAGACTGCACTCTGAATACTCGCTCTCGAATTGAGACAGTCTAGCAAAATTGTATGCTGATCCATTGAGACTTGAATTGCTTGTTAGTTAGTAAAAGTTATAGAAAAATGGATTATATATAGGTTGATACGAAGTTTTAATACGCTTCACATTAATTCGAGCCATTGTTGAAGAGTTAAGGTGAGCCACTCAAAGAGAGTAACATCTTATAACACAAAAATGAGGTGAAGCGCTTGTCTTAACCCTAAGTAAAGAAATTATTTTTAGAAGAAAATGAAACTAGTCAATAGACTTGCAACAGGCTATACGACAATGAGTAGGGGAAGACAAGCCCATTGAAACATATAACATATCCAAAAGAAACAAACAGGACGGCGTAAGCTAAAAATCCGATTACCTAATACCATCCTCAATGAAAAGGTTTTTCGTACAAAATTTTGGAACCTCCTCGGTAGATTTGTATGCAGACTATTCCAAAAATAGGCATGTCATAACATAGGCAAGTCCCTATCTGAGGATAGAAAAATATTAGAAGCCAGTATTTCCTAATCTCAGATTCAAAGCGACCTAAAATAAGTGAATTATTCAGAATTGATATTTTTTTATGAGGAGCAGTGCATACACACCTGAATCCCATCCTGGGTCACTGAATCCGAATCCATTGGAGACAATTAAGTTCCTCAAGTTTTCTTACCACAAAATTCTATTTTTTTTTATAGCATTTCTGCACTAAAAAGTTCGTTTCTGAGCTTAAAAAAAATGAGGAACCAAGTTGAATATTCTGATCTCGGATTCGGTCAGATTTTTTTTTTTTGGTTGTGGCGCTGTGAAAATTGATATCTTAGAAATTGGTACAAAACAAGAAGAACTCTGCAGTCATACAAAAACTCAGAATGAGTAGTCGATTTTCATGGTAAACCTCAAAGTTCGCTTTAGATAGAGAAGTAAGTTCATTCAGTGAATACAAGTGATCGGAAAAATGAATAGCAGAATCTTATAGTTTCAAGATCTCAATTTATCATATAGACAGCCATAAAGACGGACATGTCTATATCGACTCGGTTTTTTGATGTTGACCAAGAATATAAATAGGGTCTGACTCGCCTGTTTTATACATTTGCACAGACTTAGTATAGCTTTTTTCAGACCATGTGTCAACGGAAGAAATAGTATTTGGAAGAAGTGATGCCAGGAGAATATGATGGATGTAGTAGGATTTCCCATGTCAGCGTTTCCTGACAGGTTTTACAACATGTGGCCGAACATTGTCATGCTGCAACAACGCTTTGTCGCGCTTTTCGTCGAATGCATAAGTTGAGTCCAATAGCGTTGCCCCGTGATCGGTTCATAAGGTTTGAGTAGGTCTTAGTAGATCTCCAAATACAGAGCATAAGCTTAATGCCATGAATATTCGGCTTTGCGACGGATGTTGATGACTAGTCGGCATAAAACCCATGACTCTTTGCGCTTTGGGTTATCATAATGGATCCACTTTTCATCTCCAGTAATAGTGCTATGCAAAAAACTCTTCATATTTTGGCGTTTGAGGTGTTGTTCACAAGCGAAACATCACTTTTCAACCTCGCTTTTGAGTCAACTCATTCACCTCCAATAATTCTGACAGCTCTTGAAGCATTTGATATTGGTCCACATAGAGAAATGGTTACAATACTTTGTCTTCAACACCAAACCACCTCTGTCACGATTTGCTCAGATAGAGCATGCTCGTCGTAAGCTTCCATTAAAATTCCCTGGAGAAGCACTTTATTTGGTACTAATTTCGACATGTTCGAGGCAATATTAAGTATTGTTGTTAACGAACTGCCAAACGTTTATTCACAGTTGGATCGTTCACAATAGACTCTCATTCATAATATTGGTTCAGATACTATTGGTGGCTACTTGTTATTAATAAAAAAATGAAGAGTGTCCAGCTACTGGCACCCTTAGGTCGTGGAACCATAGCTTTCAATTGAAAAATAATTTCGCGAAGCTGTCGGTATCGTTTGAAAGTTGAGTTTAATAGCTAATTAGTATCTTAGACTTAATCTAAAAAATACAATTTAGAAAGTCCATCTAGAAATGGCCTCGAAAATCGACCCTCTAAAAAAGGTGCCCAGCTACTGGCATCAATTTTCACTTCTCTATATATATATATAATATATTTTGTGGGGTCTACGTTGTTTGTATCAATTCGTGACAAACTTTCAAAATATATATGAATGGTATAAAAATATTGCACAAGGGTTGTTCAGACACATCTTATTTTGGACATGTTGCATACTATTAAAAATAAAAAGGGGCTTCCTGACGTGACCATACATTTTATTAATGATGTCACTAAAACATTTCTGAGACATACACACCTTCCATGTTCAGCTGCTGGTCAATGTCTCTTCATTTCTGCCTATCAAAAAATGATGTTCTCCAAAGTCTTTCGGGTCTTATGTTTCACACATTATTACAGCTGATATATACGGCTGTATACATGGGAACAAAATCCGATATGGGAACATATAACAGTTACACAGTTGTTCAAATATTTTGGAGTGCATACCGACATCTGACTTATTTCATAACTTTGTTTCTAAGGAGAGAGAGAGTGGGTTATGCTTCATATGAATAAAGGAACTATATTGACTTCAACTAAGTCTATAGATTGGGGTATGTAGTAACTCTGTTTCGACCAGCCTTTCTAAAATATTTATTTTGGCGAGTGTCTCAGACATCGTAATTCTCAAGAACTAGCAGTCGAAAAGTCACAGAGCTAAGTTGAAAGTTTGTTGATTTTTTTTATTCATGGAAATAATTTTTTGATTATTTTGGAGGACTATTAAAACTTCTTGGACCAAAAAATAAGATGGTAAAAGAGTTTTTTACATATGTAGTTCCTTTTGGACAGTATTTCTAGAAACTTTGTTCCAGCTCAAAAAAATAGGAAGCTGGAATTTTCTTAGTAACTCCCAACCGTCACAAACCCACCAGAAAACTTCAAGTACAACAATTTGTAGCGTACACAATACGCAGCAATTAAGCTAGCTGCTACTAGCAATAGGAGAAAAATTGTCTGTCTAGTCTAGCAAGCAGCAAGTCAGCCAGCCGGTCTCAGCGAAGTCGTCAAGTCTTGATAGAAAGTAACTCCATGCAGCGCCGAAGTTAGAGTGAAGTATGGCCGGCCATGTGTTGTGCGAGAGCAACTCAGTTCTTGCTGCGCTCTTTTTTTTTTTTTTTTTTTGCGATGTGCACTTTCTGCAATAACAGTAAAAACCAGCAGGCAGCAGCAGTTGCAGCAGCAGCGGCGGCAACGACAATACACATGCCACATGCAACACTGGCGGCGCAAAAAAATTCTCTTCGCTTTTCAGCCGACCGAACGAAGTCTGACGAACCGAAGCATGTTGCTTTCAGTGTTCGGTAATTAGTTGAACTTCGTTACTCGTGCCGATGACAACAACAAAGCGCGTCGCCACGCTATTTTATTCGTACGTTTCACCTCCGTTGTCCTAAACAGTGTACATGTGTGTTGTTTGGTGTAACTGTGTGTGTTTTTGTGTTTTGATTTTGCTTTGATTTTTTTTTTTTTTGTTAAATTATAGCAAAAAAAAAAAAAATATTTTTAATACAATTTTAATGAAATAAAAATAAACTTTAAACCTTTTGCAAAAACAAAAAAAAAAAAGAAGAAAGAACTGTGTCTAGCAACAACAACAACAACAACAAACACAAACAATTGCGAAAAATTGTCAGCCAGACAGTGTGAAGCCGGCGCGCAGCCATGTTTGCTTGCTATCTCGCTTGCACTTAATTGCTTTCTTTAATACTTTCTCTCTGTCGTACGGTCGCTGTCTGTGCCGCGTCTAAACAACCTCCCCAAAAATAACAGACAACATACAACACGTTGCAAACTAAAATGCCGCACCCACTTCCGTGTAAAGCACGCATTTTCCTTATTACACCGCGCCAACCACCTTTCGCGTGGTGTCTGTGTAACGGGTTCCCCTCCCTCCCGCTGTTATAACTGCTTAATACGTTTTTGACCGCAAAGCGTCGATGATGCTTTCAACATTGAATGAATTTTTTCGCCGACATATTTATTGATTTTTTTTATTGTTGGTGTTTTTTTTTTTTGTTGCTTTTTTTTGCATTGCATTGCACTGCCTTATTTTTATTGTTGTTGTGCACGTCTCTCTGTCACTCTTGCTCCTTCGTTTGTTATTGTTGCTGCTGTCTTTCTTTAGTTTTTTTTGGCGCAGTGCTGCCAACTTGTTTATATGTTTTTTTTGTTGCTATTTTTTATTATATTGCCCGCCAGGTTTCGATTTAATTAATAAATTTTATAAAACACAAAAAAAAAAAAATATTTATTCGGTTTAATAACCAGATTATTGAACATTTATGGAAATAATATCTTCAGATTTTTATTAAATTTAAAAAAAATGGTTCGAAATATGGTTATAAAAATTTTCTCTGTTCCACATTTTACGAATGTCTTTTTCTTATTATAAATAAGCAACAGTGAAACAGCTGAGCCTTATGGAAATATAATTGTTTAAATATGAATTGAAACTTTATACTCTGGCTTGGAGAGTAAGTTTATGCAGATGTCAGAAGGAGGCATATCAAACACCAGCATGTGCAAGCTTTCTTTTTCTCCATTTGAAGTGGAGTCAATATAGCAAATCTATCAGTCCTGCGTGTGAGAAGCACACGATCTAAGCAACTAAATAAGCTAAGAGCTTCTGGTTTGAATATTTTGAACTCTCCTTAACTGTTTGCAGTTAATTCGAGTAATATTTTGTGGGTTTCATTCGACGGTGTAGTTTGAAAGCTTATACTGTGTCTGAAATGGTTCTAGTCTTTACTCTATAAGAATCTTGGCAGGAAATGCTCATCCCATCTGTGCTCTGTAACACAGTAATCACCCAACAGTTTTCTACTAAGTATACGATGGTGCAAATAGCTTGAGACGATTTAGTTCTCGTAGTGTAACTAAGCTTCGGTATGACTGTATACTCCAATATCCAGTAGTGTTGGACTGCAAGTTATGTTGAGATCAAGTGCATCGTTTAGAGTGTTGTAGAAGGAAAGTATTTATTTCAAAACTAACTGATCTGGCTATGTTTCCCTTTATTGTGTTCCTATTGCTTCCATATATATTCAGTAAAACTTAAACTTCCTCTACATATGTAACAAAATCTTCCATATATCCATATGGACAGACCTATAACAATTTTCGGTTTTCTTAAACAGCAGAACTTGGCACAGTCCAGTTTTCTATTGTAATTATTTCCACCTTTTACCATTCAAAGTCATCCATATGCGTTTTGAAGAACATTTTATTGATTACAAAGAACCACAAAGTGAAATTGGGCATGACATGTCCTATTCCTAGATGACCTTTATGTTTTCGGGGTCGATGATTACAATATCGGTGTACACGTAAAAAAAAAAAAAAAACGTTACGAAAACGGGGACGACGTTTTTTAGGCAATACTCTATATAAGGATATAAAACTATGCATATTTTTAGTACTGCTTGAAAAGTAGTTCATTCTTTTACGGCAGATTTGCAGAAATGAAACATTAGGCGTATGCAACGTTCTGCAGTTTTTAAACTTTATGACTTTTCCAAACGAAATTTGTTAAGGCACGTTTTATTGCAGCGTTTTTTTCCGCTGGAACGGAAGTCGGCTGAATAAAAGCACAGTGTGAGACGAAAACGGCGACAGCTTTGTGATGGAGAAAATATAAAATTGGGAGAGCTACTTACATATTCGTACATCACACACTCTTACTCCACACGCATTGCACCATCGTATAGTCGTCTGAGTGAAACAATTCCTTTCGAGAATCATTGGATACTTTTCACTCAGCACTGTTGGCTAGTTTAGACCTTGCAAAGCAAAAAGAATTCTTTATCTGGCGTGACTGTATGTATAGAGTTGAGAGCTAGCTATAGTGGTGTTTGCCCCAAATGCTTTAGGCAAGCAATCTCATGATCGATCAATGACTAGAATTTCAAGTGGATTGCTTAAGCGGAATGCTTAAGTCTTTAAAAAAAATATAACCTCAAATTCAGACACTGTCTGTCAGTCTGATGCAATTAATGGGCTAAATTTAATCCTTACACCAGAATGACGCATAATATCTCCAGAACCAAAATTGGTCAGATGCATAATATTTTTTTAACATTTATTCTGATCCTGGAATTACTTTAATTTGCTGCAGCTGGGAGTTGTAAAAAGTTGCAGAAAAACTTCACCCCAAAAAGTTTCATTTCTAGATTGACTAAGTATTAACTGTTGGAGATATCGCACTGAAACAGAAATCTTGTTGTGTTAAATGAATTGGTTTTACCAATTTCATCTGAGCTCTGACCCATTTATTTTAAGTTACCTTCCAGTTGAATTATGCCTTTAGAAAAATCTTCACTCAAAACAAATCCATTTCTAGATAGAGTAACTATTGTAGAACCAATATTTTGTGGTTTCAAATATTTCGATTTGGTTGAACCCATTTAACCTGACCTAAGCCATTTTTTTTTAAAGTTAGCTCCTATTCCTTTTTTAGACAGACTAAATTTCGGGTTATCGTGCTAAAACAAACATTTTGTGGTTTTAAATAATATGGTTGGACCAATTTCATCTTAGCCCTGACCGTTTTCTTTTTTAAAACAAAAATACTTCACCCCCAAAACCCAAATTTCACTTCTAGATAGACTAACTATTGTAGATATCAAGTTGAACCAAAACTTTCATGGTGTCAAATAATTTGGGTGGACCATTTTAACGAAATCCTTGATCCATTTTTTTTAAGTTACTTACGACTAAAATTAGGCCTGAAAAAAACTTGAGCCAAAACAATTCTACTTCTAGATAGACTAACTATTGTATATAACACGATGAACCAAAAATTTTGGTTTCAAATATTTCAGTTGAACCATTTTGACGTGATCCTTGACTCATTTTTTTTAGAGATATATACGAGTTGAACTATGCCTGCAACAAAAAAAAAACTTCACCTCAAACAATTCCATTTCTAGATATGCTAACTATTGGAGATATCCCCCTTAAATATAAATTTTGTTATATCAAATAAATTATTTGGAATAATTTAATCGAAAATTTTGTGGCTTAAAATTATTTGGTCGAATCGGAAACGTATATGGAGTTGAGCATTAGCTCTGGTTTTGAAGAAGAAAAATTTTATTTTCGCGCCATTTTTAAGGACTAAACATTTTTAGCGAGCCAATACAAGCTTCTAAGCATGAAAAAAGAAACCTTGAAAATGTTGGAAACTCTGCACCCAACAATTCTACCACAACATCAAGTTGCTACTCTTTGATCTCAGAAAACAGATATGTATAATGTATATTCCTGATAGCATCTCTAGGTCATAAATCTTGTTCCTTCTTGTTCCTTCTCTAAAGGAGCAACAACCAAGCTACCATCCCTCTTAGAAGCTTCAATTTACACGTGGCTAAAAACACTTTTTTGATGCTTTGGAAAGTCGGTCAGATAAATCTTTAGGCTGGATCATTCTTTGATAATATAACCAATAGAAAGATAAAGGGTACATCTCTCTATAGGTTGGCATTTTCCATGACTTCCTAAACGGTTTCAGATCGATTTTTCCCATTTAATTTCGAATATAGTTCTTGTAGTCTATTAGGGTTCATTTTCTAGTTCATAGTTTTACTAAGCCTCCACTCATTTACTTCACTGATGAAAAATTTAACTATTCTGAAAACAAATTTTCTCGGGAAGTATTTGCCAGAGTTATGTCATAGTTCTTCAACATTTTTTTGTCTTTGGCTAACATTTTGTAACTACCAGACTTCAACTACGTGAAAACCTATTTAAACTGTTTAACGGAATTTGCCCTACTTTTTTTATTTAAAATATTTGCATTTTTTTTTTTTAATATTTTAAAACAGTGGCTAAACCATAACCTAATAAAATTCTAAAAAAAAAAACCAAATATTTTACAATCATTTAAAGAAAACTAATTAAAATTTAATGAAAAGCTGAAATAGTCTAAAAACCGCAAAATATAATTATTAAACGGTGCTGCCAACTTGTGTGCAAAAGTGCAAAAAAAAAAATAAATAAATAAATAAAAAGCAATTTAAAAGTTTTATAATAAATTCATATAAAATCAAATAACTTAAAAAGTGTATATAAAGTCACCAAAAAATTTTCACGGAACGCCCACATTGTTGCTAACTTTGTGTCTTCAAAAAAAATCACAACAACAACAACGACAAAGGCGTGTAAACACCAGACGACTACGACGACAACGACGACGACGCCAACATTCGACATTCTAATCAAGAAGCAGTACTGCTGCATGCATCCAAAACATCCTACACAACACTAGCGAAGCAGCTTCTCGTTAAGCTCTGCTTCACGTCGAGCACACAAAGGCGCGCGCGTTTTCCCGCTTCTTCATTGGTTATTGCCCTCGTCGTCAGCAGGAGCAACAGTGCCAGCAGCGACAGCAGTAACAGCAGAAGACGGTAAAGAAGGTAAATACTTACATATATAACGACAAACCAATATCGCGAAAGAGGGTCTAACTCCCTCCACTCTCCACCCTACATCACTGTGTCTATATAACTTTCAACTTTGCTTACGCTGCGCCGGTTTCAACTACTTCCTGCTCTTGAGCCAATTACTTTTGTGAAGCGCATGACGAACGCGCTCTTCCGTAGGTTACTGTTTTACTTATGTCGCGACTTTCTGTCTGTCTCTCGGTTCGTCTGTCGTCAGTCTATGTGGGTGTCTACTGTAATCATATGACGTTGTGAGACGGAAGTTGTGCGCTAATTTTGTGCGGAACTTTATTGCTTTCATAATTTGTCGCCACATTTTCGCTTAAGCTTAAGCAAGAGGAGCAGCAGTTAATATATAATATTTCGGCTAAAGACATCTGAGACGTCACCACCAACCCACGCACATTAGCATTAATCCCACTCGTTCTGTGAAAATTATCTATTCTGGCGCTGTCTGTCGTCAGTTGGCTTCTATTGACTTAGGCTGTTTCAAAATTAAACTCACTTAGAAATAATCATATTAAATTTTCGTGAATTGTGTTTAATTATTTATTATTATTTTAATGTTTGTTAATTTTTAATTGCATTTATTATACAATCGTTCACTCGCTCTGTGTGTGTGTGAACGCCCTGAGCTAGCTGATTAGCTAACTAGTATATTTAGCTGAATTTATCTGTATTTGATCTGTAGTTAGAATATTGCAATAGTACCACGACTTTGTCCGCTGAAAGTGTAAAAATGAATTATAATCGTTAAAGAACATTTTCTGTTGAAGAAGTGTGTGGGATATATACCAAGCTTGGTCTGGAATTTGTACGAAAAGACACTTCAGACCATATGGGTTTAATACTCCAAATATGGAACATATCCGGGGAAATAATAATCCTATTTGAAAGCTTTTCATATATTGTTTTTAGTGAATTTAAATATGTGAACAATTTATACAAGTCCTCGTTTATACGTCCAGCCAGATAGAAGAATATGGTGCATTTGGTGTATACAGATTCAAATCGGATACAAAAAGGGTTAGCCCCAGTAACTGATATGTCAACATAATACATTACATGGTAGACTTGAAGAATTATCGAATGGAAAAGCATTTTTTTCTTATTGACAGAGAGAACGATGTTACTTAAATGGTCGTCAACCGTCTACTGCTCATGGCCGCATCTAGGAAAGCCTCTATAATCTAGTGCGCGCTGGCGCGAGTCGTTTTAAATGCCAAATACGAAGAGAACTCTCCATACTTGGTCATTCCTCTATTTCAGCGTCCACCAATCAAGTTTAGGCCCCCCCATGTAAACCATGCGTGCTGGAGTTCTTTCAACCATTCGAATGAGATGCACAGCCCAGTGTAGCCGCTAGAATTTTATGCGCTGAACTATGTCAACCTCATCGAATAACTCATACAGCTTGCGGTTCATACGGTTCCTAAGCTCGTCGCTAACTCTAATAGGATCGAAAATCCAGCGAAGAATCTTCCTCTCGAAGACTTCCAACGCTGTCCCGACTCAAACACAGTCCATGCATCTGCGCCATACAATAGATCGGGAGTATCAGCGTCATATAGATCTTGATTTTGTCTTTCGAGAGAGGTCTTTACTTCTCATATGCTTGCTCAACCCAAAAAAGCATCTGTTTGCAAGCAAGATTCTTCGGCTAAGCTTCAGGCTGAAGTTGTTGTTGCTGGTTATCTCTGTTTCAAGATGGAAGAAGTTTTCTACAACACTGAAGTTGACATTCTACATCGTCACTGACCGTCCAAGACGCGTTGACGCAGTGCGAGAAGACACCAAGTACTTCGTCTTGTCCTCATTCACCGCTAGACCCATGAGCCGAAACTATTTAAAACCTTCAGTCAGACGCTTGACCTTTTGATAGATTTTTCGAGCTTCATTTCTGTCATGTAACATCTCAACATTCTCAAACTCCCGCCTTTCTTGCTCCATTTTCTTGCGTCTGAAAAGGCGTTTCTTCTCTCTCAGTTTCGCTCAATATCGCTCTCTAACAGCTCGCAGAGTTCGCTTATAGGAAGCGTTCTTCTCTGCAGTAGCATTGCGACACTCCTCGTCGTACTAAGACTTCTTCACAGGTTTTATATAAACAATGACATCCTTGGCAGCCCTATTCATGGAGCGGATGATATGTTTCCACATATATCTCGAGAAGACTGAGCGGTTTCCCAGAGCAGTCTGGAGAATGTGTTTGAGAAGGCTGCGGCGGTCTGTTCTGATTGCAACTGCTCTGAGCCTAGTGCGTACCTTGACTGCGACAAAATAGTGGTCCGATTCAATGTTGGGACCACGTAACGTTCGCACGTCCAACTTGCTCGATGCGTGCCTTCCGTCAATCAGAACATGATCAATTTGGTTGCGTGTTATTTGATCTGGACTCAGCCATGTAGCCTTGTGGATGTTAAGGTATTGAAATCTGGTACTACTAACTACTATGTTCCGACCTGCGGCGAAATCGATTAGCCTCTATCCATTATTGGAGGTAGTGTCGTGAAGGCTAAATTTTCCGACGGTTGGGCCAAAGATTCCTTCCTTCCCAATCGTGTTTGGGACAGCGCTCTTACAGACGTTCCACGCGCTCATAGAACTCATCTTACGCATCGTCGTCTTTCTCATCCATCGGGGCGTGCGCAAAAATCAGGCTAATATAAAAATATTTAGCCTAGATGCGTATCACGGCTAGACGCTCGCCAAAAGGCTTGAACCTAAAGACAGGGCCACGTAGTTTCCTACTCACCACGAAATCACATCAAAATTCGTGCTTCCTTGTATGGCAGCTGTAGTAGATGTCACAGGATGCTTTCTTAGAGCAACCCAGTCCTATCCATCGGATTTCTTGGATTGCGGTGATGTCAGCCTTGCAACTGTCGAGGACATCAACCAGCTGGATATTTGCACCGTTCCAATAAAGGGTGCGGGCATTCCAGGTGCATATCTTTAATTCGTGATCCTAATATCGTTTGCGGGGGTCGTCATCATAGGGTTCCTTCCGAGGCTTCTTAGTCGTGTTCATTAGAGGTTTGTTTTTTTTAAAGTGGCGGTTTTCAAGCCCAGCGCACCAACCCCTTATTATAGCAGTGGGTGCCCCTTCGCCTTCTCACGTTAGCTCACCTCTGAACTGATGTTCAGAAGCTACCCAGGAGATACGTGTCCTAGCGGACGTGTAAGTTGCTTGAACCGTTTGTAACAAGAATCATTGTTGGCCATTCCCAAGTGAATGACAGTCAACAACTTTTCTCACAATGTGAACTTGAGCAATCGAGTCCCAATCTCCCAAAAAATATAACAGTCCGCAAAAAAAGACACCCTTTACAATTGACAATAGGAATGTAGGCAGCAAGGGTAGCAGCAAAAGTAACATTGCCAATGTCTGTAGTGAGCAATAAAAAAATAAAAACAATAACAAAAAATGAAAATAAAGAAGAATCAAGTAGCAACTGTTGGAAAAATGCACAAAAACGCAGCAAATTCCGTGAATTCCGTCTGTTTGTGACAGCAAGGACAACGGGGCGTATGTACAAAAAGTTGCAGGAAGTCACTGCAGGCTGGCTGCTGTTGTTTAGAATTTACGAACAAGTGCTTCCGAATGTTTGCTGTTGGCATTGAATTTATTAAAGACTATTTAGACTTTAAGACAAACATTTTACATATTTGATAGAAACAATTTAGCTTAAATGACTCAAAGCATATATAAATGAAAATAGAATACATTGTACACAAAATTCCACTCGTTTAATATGCAAGACAAGTTATGCCAAATCAAGTCAATTCCATTTCAAAAACTTTTGCAGCAAATAAAGTTATCAACAGCAAATTTTCCGAACGCAAACTAGAAAATTTCCAACTCATTAGCGCAAAACGTGTACACATTGCTACCTACTACTGGTATTTGCAATTCCAATAAGAATAAACAACTTCAATGCAGCTACAACTCATCATAATCAAGCAAGCAAACGAGACTCATTAAACGAAAATTTCAATTTAATGACGACGATGATGTTGTATAAGCCAGGCAGTCGGGATGGTTCGGTTGTTGCTTTTTTGAAGCAGCTCTTAAGCTACAGCAAGCGTGGAATTTATTTTAATTAACAAAGTTTTTAATAATTCAATTATGCTGTTGTCGCTATTACACACACAGAATTACTTAATCTATATATATATAAAATGGATTTACCTGACTGATTGAGTAGTGGATCAATGCAGGAGTGTAATGAATAAAGCAAAGTTTTTAGAGCTTTATGGAATGTGAAATGAAGTTGCAAATATTTAAGAGTTTACAATTTTTTTATACTCATTCTTGTCTCAGAGTTTTTCCTCCAAGAAAGATTGCTGTTCAGAATTATAACCAGTAATTGAAACGGAATTTGTTTCATTATAAAATTAAATATGGGTGATAACCTGAAAACATGGACTGTTACGTTCATACTTCATCTAATCTGTTTGCCAATCTATAAATAGGTAGAAAGCTTAAACACGCAAGACTCTTTTTTTTTTTTTTTTTTAAAGGTTTTTAGGAGGAGAAGTCCACAATGCCATCGTTTTTGCAAACTGTAGGGAGATTATGGAGATTTTATTATAATGGAGAAGTTCTTTTCAGTCAAATTATTTTTGTCTAACAATAAAAGCTGAGGTAACAGCAGATCCATGAGCTTAAACAGAAGGCTTTTATCTTTATCAAAGGTCTGTCATATGTAAAGAATGGCGACCACTACATACTCTTTGGCTTTATATCCGTCCAGGAAGAAGTTTGCCACCCTATTGCACTGTTCCGAAGTTTCGCTTTACCTTCTTGATTCAAAATATTCTTCTTAGGAGTTACCTCTCGAAGAACTTTGTTGCTGTGTATAGCAGACCAGTCTATAATTCCAATGACGAGCTTGTTTCAGCCTTTTGAATCACATAGATCCTGGCTTTTTTCTACTATAGTGGGACGTCTTCTAGTCCCAACAACGCGTAGAAGATGAGAGCTAGAATAAGCACCGATTCAAGCCTATCTTTGTCTGGAGCCTTCTAGGTCTTTAGATCTTTTATATGCGTAGTAAGCAGAAGGAAAAGCTGATGAGGGCTGCCAAGCGTCATCTGGACAATGCGTTTTCTGCTCACTAAGTTTCTCTTTATTCTTTTATTTCATATTATTATTGATTCTTTCTCTTTACCTTCTTGATTCGAAATATTCTTCTTAGTAGGCACCTCTTGAAGGGCTTTGCTACGGTGGACAGCAGATTGATTGGTCTATTTGCTTCCAATGACGATGGGTTTTTTTTCAAGTCTTGTGGATCATACAGAACTGGAGCTTTTTCCATTGTGATGGGTTGTATTCTAGTCTCAACACCGCGTAGAAGATAAAGACGTGAAAGAGCACTGCTTTTGCCGGCAAAGCCCTTAGAGTTATAGTATCAACTCCATCCCGGCCTGTAATTGCTGGATTTTCAGATCTTTTATATGCGCCCTAATTTCTTGAGCAGTGATAGAGAATGTTGACCAGGTCTACCAAGCGTCCTGTAGACAATGAGATTGTATTTCTGCTCTATAAGCCGAAGTCAAATGGCTTGAAACGGGCCTCTTAAACCTACCCGAATGCTTCCGTTCGTTTCGTAGAAGAGTTAGCGCAGAAACCAATATCAATTCTGATCGGAAATTAGAGAAACACATGCTGGCTGCTTGTACATACCTCTTATTCAGCTTCTCTTCTGTGGTAACTTTTTGCAGGAAGCAAGCTGTGTCTGCTATTTCTGCACCGCCAAAGTTTTCTGTCCACAACAGGATTCTGGTTTCGACATTTCTGTGAAAAGTCTGTTTGGTAGTCTTCGTTCTTGCTTTTGGCTTTCGGGTGTTGCACTTAGAGTAGTAAGTTCCTTATTAAGGAAGATCTTATGAGCACTTTCAATGGTTTACAGCTTTATATCGAGGGTTTACTTCAGCTTGCAGGTGCTTAGCTGTCTTGGTGTGATGAAGTTTTTCCCACTTTATCTATTTCTCTATCGAATGATTTCTTTCTTTAAGCATAGCCTGAAAATGCTGCTTCTCCCAACGTTTCACATTTTACGTTTCAGTGTTTTAGACTTAAAACGCATTAAATTTCTTTCAATTAAATTATATATAACTCTTTAAATAAAACATCCTAAAGCCTTTCACAGCAACCTCAACCGTTGGAACTACCAATTTGCAACCACTAAGCATTGTTCAGAAATTTTATATATATATATTGTATATATATATATATACAGCAAATATTTTAATGCTGCATTGTTGTTCATTTGCTGCTGCTCCTGCGTCGACTTTTGTGTCTTTTCACTTTTGTTGCTGCATGCACGTTGTATGCAGCATGCTGCAAGCTGATTGGCGGCCATAGTTACCGGTTTTAAAATCTGTTTTCATCTTTGTCTGCATCTATCTATATATATATATATATATATATATATAAATAAGTATCTACTACTATAAGCTAAATGCTGCTGCTTAGCTACAAATGTTGCTCACACTTTGAGTTATTTCACTTGAAATTCCTTTTTAAAGCGTAGTCGGATGTTGCACTAGACTATAGAGGCAATGCACCTGCAGCAGCAGCATAGCATAGCATTATTGCCACTGTCTGTCTGGACTGTTGCTATGTATGAGTATCTCGTATTTCTAGCATTATATGTAGTAGCTATGGCTATCTAATGAGCTTGGTGAAGAACGCAATTAGTTTAAGTCTAGCTCAGCAGCACTGCTTTATATGTAATTGTTACCGCTTGCACTTGACTTGGTTGCTGTTGTTGTTGATGTTGTTGTTGGTTGAAAGTTGATCTCATTTGATTTGCGCTTATAAAGGGTTATTCAACTAAATGAAACGAGTTTTTCTTTATAGATTTCGTCATATATAAAAGACAAATATTTATTGAAATATTATAGGCGACTTACTATTGCACACTTTTTGCAGTGGACTTTGTTTAGTTCTAAGTTTATTGTTTTGATAACCGCTTAGCAATGATAGTTTTCTATTAAATTGTTTCAGTCTAGACTCATCTTTTTTTGTTTATGATTAAGCAGTCTGCTTCTAAATGTCGCCAGCAGCGAACTTCTTTAATTAGAAATTATCGAAGAGTAAACAAATGTCTCATTGCAATTACTGTCTGCTATGTATTACTGCCTGAGAAGATGACAGTCGGGTATAACCGAGGCCCTATACCAGTACAGGGAGGGAGGGAGGGATAGTGTCATAGCTCGTTCAAATTCAATTGCTTATAAAATCGTCATTTATTTCCGTGATCCTTTCGTTCATACGGACGGACAGACGGACATGTTTATATCGACTTCTCTATCACTGCTGATCATAATGGGGGCAACTTTGGCGGGTCTCCGACAATTATTTCTACCTGTTACATACATTTGCACAAAACCAATAGACTCTTATACCTTCGGTACGGGACCTAAAAATGAGATAAACACGAAGAAAATAACACCCGATTATGGAACGCACTACGACGCCTCCTACAGACTTCCCTCGCAAAGCAGTTTAATGCATTAACATCATCATCATCTACTTACATCGTACCCACCATTACTTACATCGTACCCACCATTAAGACGTACAACCACCCATGGTGTCAGGTTCCTGACATTCTAGTACTGTAGGCATTCACAGAAGACATGTTTCCCTGTCTCCTCATAAAACCTTCATGTATGCAAGAGTGCATTAAGGGAGCTACGATCAGCCAGCAAAATATCAACACAAAGATTGTTTCCAAAGTCAGGATGTACTCGTAGGTAGCGCTCCTCTTATCATTACTTTCCCACCTATCTTGTCGCAGTCAGACCTAAACTCTTCACATCTACATGGGACAACCAGTCACCCTGCAGCAGAGGAAAGTGTCTTGTAAACTTAAATCCGAACTTCAAAATCAGTGTGAAGAACCCCCAAGAAGACTTGCATAGCCTCGGTCGAAATAGCGCGACAGCATACTACGCTAAAAAGACAAAATTATTTCTTCAGGCAGTAGCAGACTAAAATCTAAATCCTTCCTTAAAATGAGTCTCAACTACTTCACTACACCAAGCAATCGTTCTCTAAACAGACAATTTGCAGAAGGAAACACATCATCTCTTTCGACCAAATGCTAAGAAATCTAAACGATATATCACTAAAAGTGAATCCATCAGAATTTTCCAAATGGAATGCATGGTTCCGTAGATGGAACCTTTTGTCCAATTTTAAGCATATTCTCATTGAACAACACACTCTCTTCACGCATATCTGTTACTGAAATAGCTTCTCCAGAGAGCTAGAACCCAGTTCACGTAGTTTCCAAAGAACTGCCCAACAACCAAAAATTCGAAAGACGTGCTGGAGTCGACACTGTCAGTCATATACCTCCAAGCGTTCTCAACAGATAAACCTGAATTGTCTATCATACACTCTATCTGCTATAAGACATTCAACCGCTCTAGCAGAACTCGCTCAAATACCTTGCCGAGAACTGGAAGCAGTCTAATCGCCCAAAAAGAACGCGGAATACTGCGAACTTCACGAACAGAGACTTCAGGCACAATAACTCTGACATAATTTCATGCATCTGGAAAATAGTCTTTATTGAAAGTAACACTTTATAGAGCACATAGATATTTTGGGATAACCTTCCAGCTGCTTTCACACATCTCTTCAGTGGTCCCATCTAAACATGGAACAAGTAACCTCGAGTTGCTTATTTTACAACGGATCACAAGATATCTGCACGGTAGACGAAAATAAAATATGAACTCTGGAACGGTTAGTAGCTCAGTTATGAGTAAAATTGAGATGGAATAACTTAATCAGAGCTTCATCTACCGGGTGCCAAATCAAGCTAAAAGACTTTAAGCCAAGCATATGTGACCCGTTCAGAGGTCACAATGGGGTCGTTGCATATGCTCCGGATGGTCACCGAGGTGGGAGAGGGTCAAACAATTTGTAAAAATGGTAAGGGTACATTTCCTAAGCTCTATAACTCTTATTTTCTTCTCTATAATATATCGATCTATTTTTAAAAGCTTTTAACGCTTTACTCAGCAGTTTGATTGCCTTTTTCAATTTCTGAATAGATTTTCTCATAATTTAACTATATTCTGCGAACTTATTAACTAAATTCCACTCTAAATATTTATAACTAATCAATAAAATTTGACAGGTTAGCCTAGCGCATCACAAAATTCGACGAACACATCAATTATAGTATAACCCTGAACTGAAAATGATATCCTTTGTAAATTATAGATTTGTTGCTATGTATAATTAGATGAAATGCAATGCAATGCAACACACAAATGGAATAATCATCATCACTTAAAATTGAATACTGCATGCACTTTTGTGCAGAAAATACTCGTCTTACCGACCGACCGAACGACCTACCGAACGAACTAATCATCACATTGTATAGTAGTAGTCATCAATCTGACATACTCATCGCAGTCATGCATAAATCATAATCAATTATAAATGAAATTCAATTACGACAAGTCGGACAATAACGCAAATCAATGTTTGAAATCAATGACACTATTTATGGGCATTGTCCCATCAAAAGGCTGAAAGTTTAAAGTTTACGCCCACCGTCGAGCTACTACTGTGCACTCACCAAATCATGTCAGTTATTTAGCCATTAATAAATTATTGAAATAATTTATATTGAAGAGTGAAAGAGGAAAGAAGTTCCACTTTTGACCACTGGGTGGCAGCCCGGCCCGGCCCAGCCCTGTTTAGCGTTGCCGGTATTAAATGCCGGACGCGAGCACTTCAATAGTCAAGTCACCGTGTGGAACGATGGACGGACGCACTTGAACAGTACATATTTCTTTTTTTGCGCTTCGTCTGTGGCACTTTGAAGTACTTTGTCGATAGTTTCATGCAATTTGCTTTATGCGCTCTTTGAGCAGAGCTGGGTTAGCAGCAGAAAAGGCGACTCCACTGCCATCATAGACGTCATTCTTTCTAAATTAATGCTAAAAAAAAAAAAGAAAAATATAAACAAAAACAAAAACTACTGCAAAAGTTGTCTGGAATGAAACTTAACAAGTGGAAAAGTCTAAAACCGCAATCAAGTGGCAAACAAACCAAGATGCAAGCAGAGATACAGGCATATATAGATACAAAATAAAAAATGCACAAAGTTACAAATATTTAGACAGAGACTTATATGTTGGTGCATCCGAAAGTTTCTACTTGTTTTAGTATTAGCTAAAAAAAACTACTAAAGGGGGACCTATTGGTAAAAATTGTTCCATTCTTACTATCAAGCATAAACATTGAGACAAAAAAAAAAACATACAAATAAACCATTATCCGAACAAACAACCAATTAGACAAAGAGGCAAACAACGATTTGAACAAACAAATAACAATTATCCGAAAATACAAACAAATAAAAATTCAAAAATTTGTCCGAACAAACAAATAAGAATTATCCCAATACTAAACAATCGAACAAAGAGACAAACAAGCAATTAAATGAACAATTATCCGAACAAGCGAACAAACAAAAAGACAAATAAAAAAAAATAACAAATATACATTTATTCAAACAAATAAACAGTTATTCAAACAAACAATCAATCAAAGAGACAAATAAACATTTATTCGAACAAACAAGCAAATAACATTCATACGAACAAACAAACAATCAAACAAAGAGACAAACAAATATCAATTTTCCGGACTTATAATTTACATATCCGAATAAGCAAATATCCATTATCCGATCGATCAATCAAACAAAGAGACTATCAAACAAACAAATAAACAATAATCTGAACACACACTCAAATAACAATTATCCGAGCAAACAAACAAACAATTAAACAAATAGACAATCAAATAAACAACTATCCGAATAAACAAATAACAATTATTTGAACAAACCATCGAAGAAAGAGACAATCAAACAAATATCAATTTTCCGAACTGGTAATCAGATATCCGTATTAGCAAATATCAATTAGTCAATCAATTAAGCAAAGAGACAAGCAAACAAACAAATCAACATTTATTCGAACAAACAAACAAATCACAATTATCCGAGCAAAGAAACAATCAAACAATTAGACAAGCAAATAAACAACTATCTGAATCAACAAATAACAATTATCCGAGCAATCACACAAGCTTACATAGATACAAATAAGCACTTATCCGAACAAAAAAGCAAATAACTATTATCTGAACGAACAAACAAATATCAATTTGTCGAACTGATAACCAAAAATCCGATTCTGCAAATATCAATTATCCGATCAATCAAACAAAGAGACAAGCATATAAAAAAAAAAAAAAAAAACAATAATCTGAACACACAATCCAATAACAATTATCCGAGCAAACAAACAATCAAACAAATAGACATCCAAATAAACCAATTACAAGTATGCAAACAAACCATCAAAAAAAGAGACATTTAAACAAACAAATAAACAATTATTCGAAATCATAAACAAATAACAATTATCCAAACAAACAATCAAACAAATAACAAATAACAGAGAGGCAAAGAGACAAATACAAACAATGTGACAAATAAATAATTATTGGAACAAACACACGAACTATCAAACAATCAATAAGTCAAACAAACAGCCAAACATTCAAACAAACAACCAAATAAGCAAACAGACATATAAACAAACAAACATACAAACAATTACCTGAACAAACAGACATACAAGGAAAACCTATCAAACAAATTGTGCAACAAATAACGAAGAGTTAAATAAAAAATCAAACAAATAAATAAACAAACAATGAATCAAACAAGCAAACAGATAAACAAACAATCTAACAAACGAATAAATATCAAACAATATTGGTAAATTTTTTTGCAGTGACATCAACCAAGATGGAATTGCAACTTTGAACCTTATTTCGGAAACGACTCTGTAACTGGTACTAAATACTTTGAGAACCACCAATTCCACAAAACAAGAAACACCATCTAGGAATGGAAAAGTAAATCTCAGCTGAGTAGTTTTAAGCTACATAGCTTCTTCATCCGACTGAGTCTTACCCAAATGACATTCACCATTCGTCGATGACTCACAGAACCGGGAAGCACTTTTAGACCTACAAAGACTTCCAAAAATATGTGTGTTGACTGGATACTGGTTGACTCCATAATGTAAATGAACGATATTATGTTGCAGAACCTTTTTGCCAGCCACATACCCATGACCACAGGCCATTCACCAGACATAAAACATCTGTCACTCAACAGACAAATAGGGAACTATTGGGAGAAATTTTTTTTTTTTTGAATCAATCAAAGCATTTTACTTAAATCTTCATAAAGAAAAATTTTCGACATGACCAAATGTTTTTGCTTTTGAACCACTGTGCGTCTTGGAGGCATGGGACTAGTAACCGCCTCCAATAATCCAAATATTTCAAAGATTGTATCTAATCTATTTTTTATTACTATGTGACAATGTTGACACTTTTTACGCCCAAAATATTTAACCGATTTTGAATTTTTTATTTTTTTTTATTTTTCTGCTTAAAATATAATTTGTAACAAATTTTCTCATACACCCATTACAACATTTCTTACAAAGCTACAATCATGGCTGACACAGCAGAGAATAGTTTTTTTGTGGCACTTGTTTGTTTCATGTTGTTGTTGCCATTTTATTTTTAGAAATTGCCAATCAAATAGAAAACCGTTCAAAGGTGTGCTTTGTGTTGCATGCCTTACCAACTGTTCTTCAAATACAAAAATATATATAAATATATATATATATCGTATCGTATATAGCTGTGTGTATGTGTGTGTTAACTTGGCCTCAACGTCATTATTATGATCATCATTGAATGTCTGTTTTGCGCTTTGTTTGCTTTTGCCCATTTCTGCTTCTGCTTTTGCTTTTGCCTTCGCTTTGACTATTTGTTTTTACCACTGCTAGACTGGATTTTTCTTTTAATCATTGCAGTTTTTCTTTTCTATCTATCTATCCATCCATCCATCTAACTATCTATCTACAGTCAACTGCAGTCGTCGTCGTCGTCGTCGTTATTGCCGCATAGAGACGGTCTACTTGCCATATATATATATATATATCTTGAAACCTCATTCGTTTGGCTTTTCCATTGCGTGCATGTCTGCTGCATATATAATTTAGCTGTCTCAAACATTTCCTCTACTTAGTTTTTCTTTCAGTTTTTCCCCCCCGTAGGCTTTGATTGTTTTGGCATTAGTTTTTATTTTTTGTTCAGTTATGAGAAATCAAGTTGAAAAATTTATTTTTATTTGTCTTTAATTCAGTAGCTTTTGAGTTATTAGAGTAGACAAGGTCATTTAGTGAGTCGTACAGAATGGAAAGCTTCAGGTGACTATTTTGATTGACATACAAAGCAGCACAGCATGGTTTAATATGTTTATTAAATTTAATTAAATTTTGTCGAATAATTGCTTTTCTGTTTATGACAATTTGCAGCCGTATTTGATTGTCTGACAAAGTGTTAGAAGGAGGTCACAATTTTGTCATACCGCTATAGGTCTGAACTTTATTTATCTTAATATTTCGAAGCCTAACATAAGCGCAAAACTTATGCAGTCTAAATATCAAATGTTGAAGACCCTACCTTCTAAAGACAGACGGACTGATAACCTCAGCTGGTAGGTGCTTCTTTTTTTCTTTGTTTTATCCATTTAGTGTGCTTAATAAAAAGGTATCAGAAGAATCCAAAGCCTTAAGGAAAACATTAGACATATTGCCGTCAACTCGGCTACATTTTGTGGCATTTAATTTTCTAACGAGCTCTGTGGACTTCGTTTTTAACAACAACTAAAGTTATGTTTCCGGTAGAAATCAATCCGAAGTCGAACGATAAACCGCATCTATCACAGACTTAAGCAACGGTTGGCAACGGCAATGTATTTCGATAGGCTCTTGAAGTCGATGGTGTCTCAATGGAGGGCATTTTTGTCGGGGTTTTCTTTGTTATGGGATAGGTTTCTAAGGAAGATTCACTCTTCATTTTGTCTCTGCTTTCGTTTCGTTTTGTTTCTTATCAAACATTTTTATTTAATTTCTTTGATCCAAAATAAAAATTCCTTAATTGATGAGAACCTTCTTAGGTTTTAAAGACGAACAAGTTTCAGAAGTGCATTGGCAAGTAGTAACGTCAAAAAGCTTCTCAGATAACTTGAAAAAATAGTTCAGCTTGATGATGACCGCAAGATTAAAACAAATAAGGAAATTTCAGTCGGGTCGCCTAACAAACATATTAAATTGTTTCCCGAGCTTATGACCAAACACATGACCACTTCTCACTGCGCGAATATGTATGAAAAGAAAAGGGGGGGGGGGGTGTCGTTCAAATTCAATTGCTTATAAAATCGTCAATTATTATCCGATTTTAATGAACTTTTTGGATTTTGGCTAAGAGAGACGTTATCTCTATATTGGTACACTCAATTTTTTTTGTGCCGAAGAAATTTTCACCCTAAGGGGTGATTTTATGGGGAAGGGGTGATTTTATGGGGAAGGGGTGATTTTATGGGGAAGGGGCAACATTTTAAAATAAACTTGTGAAATTCCGGAGCAGTCCTAGTCGAATGCAAAAAACACGAAGTCTCTATCTATTACCGTTTCCGAGATCCTTTCGTTCATACACACGGACCTTCGGTACAGGGCCTAACAAATCGATTGACGTAATAATCATCAAAATCGGTCCATTCGTTTGACCCCTAAAGTTGAACATACGTAAATATCATACATACATACATATCATACATTTTTCATATCTAGTTCTGGAGTCGAAATTATGGACAGCGAAACACCACCATGTTAATAGAATTATTTCAAAACTTTGAAAATCGATAGAACCCCAAAGACATAGTTTTATTTTATTTTTAAATTATTTTGCTAATCTTCAACCAATAACGCAAATTTTGAGAGGTCTTTGGTTAAGGAAAAATAAAAAAATAAAAAAAAACAGAGTTACACAAAAGTCAAGTAGAGGCGAATGGTCCAATGTGTGTATTGCTAGATAGACGCGATTATTTCGGAAAAGAGCAAATAGAGGCAAAGATACTTGTTTATACATTAATCAGAATACTTTTGTTAACAATTTATCGCTTTTAACTATTTGCTATTTGCACAAGTTTTACTCCATAGTTTCAATCTAAATGGGTTACACATACAAAACAGTTTTCTACCTGTTACAAACATTCCCACATATTTAATATACCTTCTTACGCTATGAATATAGTTTATAATAAATATTTTAAACGAACGTTTGGTTGCTGCGGCATAAATTCATAAAATGTTTGATTAATGTTTCAATTTTTGCTGTTGTTGCCACTGCCAGTGCGGTGTACAACATATGCGTGAAATTTTTTTTTTTTTTTTTTTTGTGTAAATATATTTCACGCCATAATTATAAATCTTTGGCTTATTTCGTCTGTTTGTGGTTTAGCGCCTTTTATGAATTATATGGGTTAAATGTATACAACACATTGCCTTATTAAAGTTGTACTGGAAAACATTTAATCAAGCTTAAACTTTTATAGATACAGAAAAAGATACACATTAAAAGCAACTCTTTTTTAGTTTTTAATAATTTATAAGAAAGTCCTATACAGACTGGTTGCTACTACAGTTCAAGCAGTTTATATTGTTAAAGCAGTGCAGTCTGCATTAACGATTTTTTGCAGATATATTCATATATTCAAAGAAAATGCTTCCATCTTATATAGTCTCCGAAATATTGTTCATATATATAGAAATTAAATGTATCTGCTGAAAAGTATCTCCTTTACTTGTAATGTTCTACGCAACATTTATGCCAAATACACAAAAAAAAAAAAAAACCTCAACCATCAGACACGTGTTTATGCCTCGCTTTCTCGGTTAATGAATAAAACTTGCAGAATAAGTAAAGTAAATGTAAATAAAGATACTTAACCACGAAAGAAAGGCAACAGCAGTAGCAAAAGTATCTGCGAAATACATAAAAGTAAATAAAAAGAAAAATATTCTACAAGCAAATAATCAAAATAAACAAGCTAAGCGTTTTTACGCCCAGCACACCTTAGCGCTCAAAGAAAATTTTTTGCTGAGTCGGAAGTAGGAGGCTGCGCCATGTTTTTGCATGTGTGGAAGCAGGTATATAATTAAGTAGCTGGCAACCGGAACAAAGTCACGTAATTCTATTTGAGATTATTTAATGAAAAGCGAGCAAATGAGATACAATTATATATGCGAAATATTGTAGTAGGATAGTATGCTGAACAACTAAGTGCAAAGTGAAATGAATTTTGTGAAAGGTTAATTAAACATTTTTGCATATATTTAGTCTATGTAGTTTTTTTTACAAGTATTTGTACAGACAATGGCTGTGCGTCTGCTTAATGTGTAATTATTTTAATGCCATTATTTATTTAAGCGCTTCAATTAATTCGTATTTATGACAATTGAAACAAAGGCTTTGCAAACTGCAGCTTAATAATTAAATTTAAAAGTAACAAATGCCTACAAAAATAAGTAAATTCGTTAATTGCACAAATTATTTTGTTAAAAACTTTTATTTTATTGCGAATATGAAAACGTGAAAATTGTGAACAAGTTTTGTTAAAAGGAAAAATAAAACAAATTAATTCAATTGTTGGATTTTTTTTCGTGTATATTTTTATGCAGTTGTTGCGTTCACTTAAAATGCATGAATATGCTTCATATTTGAGCAAATTTTATTAATTAAAATATTTTTGCATAACGAATTCTAAGAACTCCAAGAATTTCTTCGGAAACCTAACATTTCGAATTGCATTTCATATAAACCCCTTTTTGATAACTTTTTAGCCAAAATTTACCAACTTTAGGCAGGTCACCAAAGAAGTTTGTCAAGGTGAAGAGCAATTCCAATAACAGGCATACATACATAGATGTAAAACTTAACCTCCTCCTCTCCTTGGTCAGACGGTTAAAAACAGAAATAATGAATTTGGGGAAATAATTTGCAAGTCTCTAATGGTAGCATTGATTGTATAAGCTTCGACCTTGCAGAAGTTTGGGAAGTTGTAAAATTATTTTTTCGTATTTAACTTTTTTACACCTTGACAGTATTTGAGTTCATCCACAATTTGTAATTAATGGAAAAAAGTTCGATGAATGCCTTTAAAAAACATATTAATAAGACGATATCTTAATTGATCTCTCATATTCTCATATCACTTCTAGACATAAGGGTTGAAAAGGAATGTCTTTATGAGATCATGCTATATGAGGGAACCTCACAAGCGTTTTTCCGGCTATGCAATTAGTCATAGGTTCCGCTGGATTTGCTTATTTTTTTTTTTTTCTCAGCTTATATGAGATGATGTCATTTTTAATTGAACTTCTGAACTTGGTCATTCAGTAACTATTTTTATTGGAGAGTATAGAAAAATGATTGTTGTTTGAGCTTGTGGTCTATTTTATATTTGAAAAAGGAGCTTATGTGCAAGGAACAGCTGTTAATCACACGTGTGCCGGCAGTGAGAACATGGAATCGTTTTATCTTCTATTAATAAACTTTTCAATAAATGATGACTTTCTGGTTTTCACCATTTGCGTCACAAATTCTATCTGAAATGACAAAAAGTTCCAGATCACTTGTAAAATCAACATAGAGACCAAAAATATTATAGTAGCTGTGACTGAAAGTGGTTCTCATCCAGAGTAATTGCTGACAATTTAAAAATGAGTCAACGCACCTTTATTACCATACAAAAACGCCGAAATGTAGCTTATATGAGACAAAAATCAAGCGATTCCAATCTGATGGGAAGGAATATTTTTGGAGTACTCTAATGTAACTACTCAAAAGCATCACATGAAACAATATGTAAAACATATGGCGGAGGTAGCTTGATGGCTTAGAGTTTTTTTTACTTGTTTGAGTTTGGGTTCGCTTAACAGAAATAATAGAGTAATGAAGAATGAAATTTTTTTAAACCCTTTTACACGTTTTTGTTGACCACAGCTCCTATCCCGATGGCAAAGATTGTCCCAAGTTGACTGTTCAGGTAAAACCTTTGATGAAAGCAAATCAAAAATTTGTGTTCTATATTGAAAAGGTGTTAGGGACAGCTACCAATATAGTAGAGCTTTGGAACTGTGTAAAGACAAAATAGGAAAATATTCCAAGTGAATTTAAAGAGAATTTGGTGGAAAGTATGTAAAACGTTACGATGCAATACAGTGGTGGGAGGGGGTTCAAACAATTTATTATTTAAATAAGAATTTAGAGAATTAAAATCTTCCGAGTTGGCAGCCCTTTTTCGTTATGTTTGGGCAATCTCTCGTCTGTATTGTACGTCATATTAGGTCCTGTATCGAAGGTACAAGAGCCTATTGGTTTTGTGCAAATGTATGTAACAGATAGAAATAATAGACGGAGACACCCCAAAGTTACACCCATTATGGTCAGGAGTGATCGAAGGAGTCATGCGTTTGGTCATAAGCTCGGCAAACATTTAATGTGTTTGTTAGGCGACCTGAACTGGTACAGGGCCTCTTACAGTCGTTTACGCCCGACTGAAAATTCCTTACTTGTTTAAATATTTCTTTCTATGTATTTGTTCTTATTTAATTTGGGTGAATTTTTCAAGCGTATTTACATCAATCAGCAGAACAACATAGACGATGAAAAAAGGAGAAAAACATAGTTCGGCATATATTACCAACTAATTACTCGACTTCTAAGAAATTAATAAAGTATGTACAAGGGTGAAAAGTGAGCGTCTTCTTGAATAAAAAATATAGTCTACATGTTTTCCATTTCTGCCAACTAATTGGTTTTTTTTTTTTTCTGTGATGACCTCGCTTCTCTGACCTCATTCGACCCAAATCTTTTATCACTTAATCATTTCTTCTAGTTTGGTAACAGAATATAGTCAAAGGGAACAAAATCTCGAGAATTTGGCAAATGAGGAAACAGTTTGTACCCCAATTTATGAAGTTTTGCCATGTTGACTACTTAAAAATGTAACAGTTTATGTCTGGATGGAAAATCACTTCCTTTTTTTGTCAAATGCGGTCGTTTCTGCTTTCAATCAATATCAATTTTGTCCAAAAGTTCTGATAATATTTGACGGTTATTGTTTTACCCTTCTCAAATTAGTCCGCGTGCATACCAAAAAAAACTTTTTGCCCAGCAGACGCCTCTTCTTTAGTCTTCTTTAGTGCACATACACCCAGAGAAACCCACTGGTTTGATTGTTTCTTCGTTTCTGGTGTAAAACAACAGCGCAAAAACTTGTTGGGATAGCGCTTGAACATCACCAAACACTTTTAGATGTGTTCATATAGTAGCGCTTATGGTCGAATGTGAGCAATCGCGGCACCTAACGTGTGTAGGAAGCTGCTTCATATCCAAATATTTTTTTGAAATCTGATGTAACCTCTCAGTTGAAATAACTTTAGTCTTAGTCACCTGACGGACTTTTATGCTCCGTTTGTCCAATATAATTCCATGGATTTTATGGACCTATACTTGTGCTGGTACAACGGAACTCACTAAACCACTTCTTCATTATTTAAAATTTATGGTGCAGAGTGCCCACAGTATTTATGAAGTTTTTCCTTCGTTTCGATGATAATTTCTTACTAAAAAAAAACTCATATTTCGTTAAACTAAAAACTATATTTTCTGAAAATTTTTTCTCCATTTTAGTTTGTTTGGTATGAATATTTGGGGCCTTTAAATTTAAGTATAAACTTTGGTCTATATTTTAGATTGAATATTTCAATTTCCAAACAAAATCCTAAGCGTCATATAAAGTCCTTAAATTAACAGGCTATACTCGCAGAACCTATGATGTATGCCATGTTTACTGCCAACAACAACAACAACAAACAATAGTAAGAAAAACAACAACAACAACTATAAATGAAAGCATTTTCCAAGTGGAAAATTTAATTACATGCAAATACCGTTAACAGTATATATATGCGACAGACAGGCAGACAGACAGATAGAGCTCAAAGTGAAAAACTCTATTTACAAGCCTGGCCAACTTCACTTTGGTATACTTCGACGGTATACGATTCTCCTCCTATCCTGTGACTGTTGTTGGCTGTTTTTCTGTTGTTTGGAAGAGTATTTTTTTTTTTTTTTTTAGTACTATTTTGTTCTTCTTCTTTTTTATTTTACGATTCTGTTGATGGCTATTTCTGCTATCTCTCTAATGCCTGTTTTTGTTGTTGTTTTCGTAGCCGTGGTATTAAATATTTGCTTATGCAGCTGCGAGAATAAAATAAATATTTGCATCGCAACAAATTCCTTTTTTCATTTTAAGTTTTTATTTTTCTTTTTTTTTTTTTTATAAAAAATAAATAAAAATAGTAGAACTTAGAAATAAAATTGCAATTGCATTCAATTTATTTCAAATATTTTAGTTTTATTTGTTCCACTTCTTATAATATATGTACGACTAACGTACATTCATGCCACATACCACTTGTGCCACCCACTTTCAATTGGCTGACCAACACGTATGTGCGATGTAAGTTTTGAGTTTCGATTGGTACTGCTTTTTTTTTTTACCGAGGGTTGTAAAATTAGTCGGTAAAGTGTTGGGAAGGAAATAAAGTATGCAGAATGTGGATAGTAATTTTTATGTATCAAAACTGGAGGACATGTACCAAATTATTTATACTGATCTGCAGAAATTTCTTGGTGTGTTATACTCATGCAGAAACTTGCAATCTCTCCTCAACACTATGCCGATGTCTTCAAACGGCAATTTGTTGGTTGATGGAGAAGTTAAATATTAAAAGATATAGAAGAACTCTTTTGGTGCATCAACGCTTTCAAGTTTCTTCCGTGGACATACAGACCAAGACGTTGTCTCCCTCTTCTTTTCAATTTTTAAAAGTTCAGTTTTAGACTAACTATAAATTGGTCAAGTAGTGCTGGTGGTATTCCGAGAAAACTTTCTGTAATATAATATTCTTATGGATAGCACAAATTGATGTATGTACTTGTCAGAGTAAACTTCTCCGAAACAAAACTTTTGTTCTATACTTGTATATAAAAAAATTTCTTTCACTAGCATTGGAATTTGCTCGAAATCTGGTTTGGAAACTTAATTTGAAAATATTTTGTTAGAATATACACTGTGTTTCAACCCACACTGTATCTCCATATGACACTTGAACTTACATTAGACGGCATATCAGCCTTGAATATGAGCATACAACAGAATACTTTGTGTTTGAGTGCCTTTGATTCTCCAAAATCAGTTAGTTTTTGAGTAGAATTGCAGTCCACATTCTTTTGCCGGTCGGACTTGTTGAACTTTCTACTTGGAAACCAAAAAATTTCGATCAAAAAATTGAGTAAGAAAATTACAGTCGGGCATAACCGCACAGCACAGGTCACCTAACAAACACCATAAATGTTTCCCTAGCATATGACCAAGCTTATGACCACTTCCTACTGCACGTATAAGTGCCTTATAAAACATTTTTGTATGTATCATAGGTCTTTCAAATTCAATCGCTTATAAAATCGTCCTTTAATATCCGATTTTGATGAAGTTTTAAGAAGAGGGTGATTTTATAGGGAAGGGGTAGGACGGGTAAAATTTTAAAAATAATCTCTTAAAATTGCGGAGAAGTCCTAGTCGAATGCAAAAAGCACGAAGTCTCTATCTATTACCATATCCGAGATCCTTTTGTTCATACGTGCGGACAGACGGACATGGCTATATCAACTTCTCTATCACTCCTGACCATAATGGGGGTAACTTTGTGGGGTCTCCGACCATTATTTCTAGCTGTTAAGGCCTAAGAAAGGAACACCCTGTGTTTATGTACTTCTGAGTTGAACTAAGCCTTATTTTTAGTAGCGCTGCCCCCATGCTGGTACCATTCCATTTTAAGACTACCTGTTCTATATTGCTTCGAAAAATTGGTCATTAATTAATTTTTTCCACAAAATATTTTCGTTGAGTGAATAAAATTTTTTTTGAGATGATCAAATGTAAACGGAGTTTCTCATGTTTAAAAAGCATCAAAGACTTACTAGAAATACTATGTTCCCTTTTTTCTTCCGAAAATGTCTGATTTCTTCTTGTTTTTTGTAAAATAATGGATGCAAAGTATTATCTTGGCGATGTATGGTTTCTACTTCGGAAGAACAATATATCTTAAGAACCAATCGAAATTTCGACCCATTAGTTTTGTTTACTGTTTTGTTATTAGGGGAGCACTGCTCAGTCATGTGAAAATTCTCGGAATTCGAAATGGATGGCAATGTCGAGTGGCTGGAATTTGCAATCTAAACGTTTCGAAGTAGGTTTTCACTGATTTTATAAAATGGAGCTGTGAATTATTGTGTTAAAAAATATTTGTATCGTGTCTCTGCTCGCACTTTGAACGTTATGCCTTCTATGATTCGTTCAAAAACACATCAGTTGCGTTCGGTAACGATCTTCCTTAAAGGTTTCTTTTAGTTCTTAACAGCAAATACAAAACATGATATTGGATTCACGTAATTTGCCTTCACCGTTGGTGTTGATGGTTGCTTGAGCTTGAAATATGAAGATTTGCGTTTGGAGTTATAAGAGATTCATTCATTTTATGGCGAATCACCATTGGTCTATCAACTTTCCTTCAAGCAGCTTTTCTCAGATGAAAAAGTGCCTGTCTATATGAACTTTCTTAATTTCAGATCTTTCTCCAATGCTTTCAAACGCTTCTCTATGACTGTTGGTTCAACTCCCAATGACTTTACTTCTTTTTGTTCCATTTGGCATGAATATTCATTGACGAATGACTCGAATTCTAGAACTTCAAACATTTTCGACTTTCCTAAACCTTCCTAGCATCTTATAACCATATTCACCATATTTCAGAAAGAATTTTTTAGTTAAAGCAGAAGATCAAATGACCCTGAGAGGATGTCAAAAAGTTTCATATTTAGTCGTAAAAATATGAAATCGATTAAAATTCACAAATGTTCTGATGAAGAGTTGATAATGGTTCCATTATTTAACCAGAAGATTTGAAAGTTTTGATCAGTACTTACTGTGGCTTCCATCTATTTTTCATCTGTATTCTATATAATAATCTTCCATCTATCTTCTATACATATTCTATCTTCTTTCTTTCTTCCAACAATCTTCCTTCTATCTTTCATCTATCTTTCAATTATCGTCCATCGATCTTCCATTTACCTTCCATATGTCTTCTAATTTTATTTCATATGTCTTCCATCTATATCTTCCTACTTTTTACCAACTTTTTTCCATTAATATTCCTAGATAGATTTGAGAATGACTCAAATCTATCTTCCAACATACTTCGATCTATCTTCCATATATCTTCCATCTATCTTCCAACTATATTTTATCAATCTTCCACACATTCTCCATTTATCTTCCATCTATCTTCCAAAATTCTTCCATCTATCAACTCTCTTCCATTGATCTTCCATATCTTCCATCTGTTTTCTAATTTTATTCCATCTGTCTTCCATCTATTTTTCAACTATTTTCCATTTATATCCCTTCATTCTCACAACTATTTTCCCTCTATCTTTCAATTATCTTCTATCCTTATATCTTTCTTCCAACTATTTTCCATCTATATTCCTTAATTCTCATAACTATCTTCTTTCTTTCTTCGATCTATCTACCATATATATTTCGTCTATCTTACAACTATCTTCTAACTATCTTCCATCAATGTTCCACCTTTCTTCCATAAATCTTCCAACTTTCTTCCATCTTTTTTTCCAATTTTCTTCCATCTATCTTCCATTGATCTTCCATTTATCACCTTAATTGCTCTACAAATTGTGTTCCATGAAAGAACCTGGCACATTTTTTTTTTATCTCGAGATATTATCGATAGATTGAGAATTCTCATGATATATATTTTTTTCCACCAAACTTTTTTGAATCGCCCTCCTATCCAAACAGCAACTACTCACAACAAATAGTTTTGTAACTGCATTGGACAGTTCCTCGCTCGCACTTGCAACGTTTGCGCAACACATCCTTATTTTTTTTTTCTTCTCATCTATCGAATGGTCTGGCATGGTACTCGCTCTAAGCTACAAACATACTAAATCGTGCAAAATTTCAAATTGAACGCACAACAATTTCAATTGGCAAACAGGATTTTAGCATTTCGGAATTTGTTACTGCATTTGTTCAGTGCAGTTCAGTTCAGATTCTTTGGCAAAGATTGGCTGCAATTTGCATTCAATTTGAAACTTTTTTTTTTACTTGCTTCAGCAGCTGCCCTTTCCTTTGAAGTCTTATGATGTAACATAAAACACACAACTCGCCTGCAGCTTTAAGCTAACATAATCAACTCTGCTACTGCATTGGCTTGTCTTCTGGCGTTAATTGTTGTTGTTGCTGTTGTTGCATATCATGTGCAATGCTATACGCTTGAAAATCGGCTCAAATAATTAGTGAAAAGTTCATATTTTCCACACAAGTAGACTAATTTGACTTTGAGCCGCTTGTGCGTTTCAGTTTCATACTTGCCTCACGGCAACAACAACAACAACGACACACTGAAGGTGTCTGCTGCAAACGTTCCACCATTCGTTTGATTGGTATGAGGCGCCGCTGTTAAAACCACGCTAAGACCGCTTAATATTGCCACCTCCACCATCATCGTCATCGTCGTCGTCGTCTGGTCATTTCAGGTGAATGCATGCGACATTCACCCGTTGGCTGGTTAGCTGCATGGCTTACTAGCTGAACAACCGAGAGACCGAGCGACCGTTCGACCGACCATCACTTGGTCTAAATTATTAACGTGACCAATGGCGACTGCCAAGTGCTGCGACTGTGGTGCAAGTGTGTGACGTGCTGTCAAATTAGTCCAGCTGTTGTTGTATTTGGCACGTTTCACTGCTTTGCTTGCGAGCTGAACAGTGTCAGTAATTAATCACTTTGTCATGCATTCAATCATTAATTTATCGTATGCACTTAGTGGTGTAGCAAAATTTTAGCCAATCTATATGTATGTATAGCAACTCAAATAGTCGCTCACGCATGCACAGCTTTACATAGAAATGCATTTGATTTTGTGTGCAGTTTACAGTTTACAAAAAGCTAATGAACCCTTAACAGTTATTTCGAGGAGTGGTCGGGTAGTCACGTTCTCCAAATTTTTTTGTAGAGGTTGGGGTTTGTTTATTTTTGCGCTTGTGAGTGGCTTTTTATTAACTGTTATCGGAAAAAGTAACAGTTTTGAATAACTAAATTTCTCAAAACTCTGAGAAGAACAATCCAGAGGCATTAAATTCAATTTTATTTGTTTGGATTTCAAATCTTAGAGAACCGAATCATGCTTCATGAAGTTTATTAGTAGTTGGACCAAGTATCTTCCTAAACAGTATTGCGCCCTTCATTCACTTTGGATTCTTACCAGTTTTCTTAGCTCATTTTTGTCCCAAAAAGTTTTAAATTTTAGATTATCTTTTTTTGGAATTCAAAACTCAGACTAAAAACTTCAGCACATTATTGGTTGGACCAAGTATTCCACTGAAAGTTTGAATTACTCGCTTTATTAATTTTAGATACTTCCCGGGTTTATCTTTAAACAACATCAATTTCAGTTTGTCTTTGTTTAGAATTATAGAACTGCTTTACGCTGAATAAAGATTATTATTAGTTGGACCAAGAAACTCTCTAAAAATTTTTACTACTCGCTTTTTGTTTCACTTTAGATGCTTTCCAGTTTTATTTGTAGCGAGGCTACCGAAAAAATTGAAGCATCACGTCAGTTTGAAATTTAAAAAATAAAATGAAATCGTCACGAAAAAGTGAAAGGCTTTGAAAATAATTTTTTATTGGTAAGAGCACTAAATATCGTTTTGAAATTGAAAAAATCGGAAAAATTTAGTGATTTTAGGGTGCACATTTTTAGTCGAGTCTAACAAAAATTTCACGAGTCATCAAAAAGTGAAGCCTCAAGAATAATTCAAAGGGTATTAATCATAAAATTTGTTGTATAGAATACCGATCAATTTCCAGCGTCATAAGAAGTGAAATCGTTTTGAAAAAGTAAAAGTCTAAACGTCACAAAAAGTGTAAGCGTCACGAAAAGTGAAAGCATCAAGAAAAATGAGAACATCACGGAAAATGTGAAAGCATCACGAAAAGTGAAAGCGTCACGAAAAAGTGATATTTTTCAATTGAAACTTTTGAACGAGAGTAACGAAAAGTTCTAAGCATCACAAAAAACTGATAGCGGCACGAAAAGTGAACCGTAACGAAAAAGCGAAAGGGTCACGAAAAAGAAAAAGCGTTTTTTCAATTCAAACTTTTTAGCGATAGAAACGAACGATTCCAAGCATCACAAAAAAGTGATAGCTTCACGAAAACTGAAACCGTCACGAAAAATTGAAAGCGTTACTAAAGTGTGAAAGCATCACGAAAAGTGAAAAGGTCTTGAAAACGTGAAAGCATCATGGAAAGTTGACGTTTTTTGAATAACTGATACTTTTTAGCGAGAGTAACGAGATATTACAAACGCCAAGAAAAGTGAGAGCGTCACGAAAAAGTGAAAAAATCCCGATAAGTGATAGGTTTCAACTGAAACCTAAAGTTCCAAGCGTCACGATAGGCGAGAGCGTCACAATCAAGTGAAAGCGTCACGAAAAAGTGAAACCGACACCGAAAATGAAAGTTTCTAAAGTAAAACTTTTTGGGAAGATTCACAAACATTTTTAAGCCGCACGGAGAAGTGAAACTGTCTCGAAAACGTGCAAGCTTCGTGGAAAGTTAAAGTTATTTGAATAACTGATACTTTTTAGCGAGAATAACGAGATATTACAAACGCCAAGAAAAGTGAGAGCGTCACGAAAAAGTGAAAAAATCCCGATAAGTGATAGGTTTCAACTGAAACTCTTTCGCGAGAGAGACTCAAAGTTCCAAGCGTCACGAAAGGCGAGAGCGTCACAATCAAATGAAATCGTCACGAAAAAGTGAAAGAGTCACGAAAGTTGAAAGTTTCTAAAGTTCACAAACATTTTTAAGCCTCACGGAGAAGTGAAACTGTCTCGAAAACGTGCAAGCTTCATGGAAAGTTAAATTTATTTGAATAACTGATACTTTTTAGCAAGAGTAACGAAAAAGCGTCACGACAAGTGAGAGCGTCACAAACAATTAAAAGCGCCACGAAATAGTGAAAGCGTCACGAAAAGTGAAAGGTTCTAAACTAAAATTATTTAGCAATAGTAATGAAAGATGCCAACCGTCACAAATAAATGAGAGCGTCACGAAAATTTAAAGTCTTTCAACTGAAACTTTTAAGCGAGAGTGACGCAATATTCCAAGCGTCTCGAGAAGTAAAAGAGTCAAGTTTTTTAACTAAGACTTTTTAGCGAGAGTAACGCAATATTCCAAGCGTCACGAAAAAGTGAAATCATCACAAACGACGTAAAAGCATTACGAAAAATTTAAAGCATCACGAAATGTGAATGGTTTTTAACTGAAAATGCTTAGCGAGAATAACGAAAAATTTCAAGCATTATCGACTTAGAAAATATATATTTATATTAGGAAAACACAGCTCCTCGGAGCGATTGCCTGAATGATTGGGTAACCATGAAGTAATAGACAGATGCAGACGCAAACGCTAGGCAACTAGAGACTACAATGATGGTCAGCTAGAGAGATTACATCCTAGAACAATACTAAAATTCATTAAGCATATGGGACTAGAGCCAATTTTCTGACTCATAAAACCGAACTATTTTTCTTGTTATCTTACTTTTGCTGAGTGAAACTTAGAAGCAATCAAATGAACAATTTTTTTCATTTTGATATTAAAAAAATGCCATATGATACAATGTTTTTTCATATCAATATCAAATTTTTGCAACCCGATAATAATAATAGTTAATTTTGTTCTATTAACGGTCCGATTTGCATTAAAAATTACCGTGTCATCTGTTTAAACAAAATAACAGTTTCTCATGAACTTTCAAATATCAATTTTGTTCAAACTGATATTAACTGATATCAATTTGATATTAAATTTTTCATATTTGGATTAAAATTAACCGTTTGGTCGGCCTGTTTAAATAAAATAAAAATTTCTTCAAATTTTTCAAATATCAAATTTTTACACACTGATATTAAAAATCTGATATTGTACTTTTTTATATTTGCATTAAAACCGTTTGGTATGTTTAAACAAAATAACAATTTGTCGTGAACTGTCAAATATTAATTTTGTTTAAACTGATATTAAAATAAGATCAATTTGATATTCAATTTTTCACATTTTTATTAAAATTAACCGTTTATTGGTCCTATATAAAATAATAATTTCTCAAGAATATTAAAATATCAATTTTTACATACAGATATTAATATTAAAGGAATATCAAACAGTTATTAAATTTTTAAATTTTTTAATATCAAAAGTAATAAAAAAGTTTTAAATTCTTATAAAATAATATCATATTGAGCCGTCATTAATATCAAAATGATATGAGATATAAAAAAAATATCACTTTGATATATATTTGAATATGCTGGATTTATAACTTTTAATAACTATTTTTCTTTTTTTTTTTAAATTCTTCTCTAAAATCTTTCAATTTATTTTTTAATATAAAACCAAAACAAACTTAAAGAACTTTCTCTCCCTAAGCTATTTAAAATTTCGCTCGAATTTCAGCAAAAAAAAAAAAAAAACTTTAATTAAACCAAAAAATAATCATTTATTCTTGTCAGTTTGAACAGCGTGTCCTTTTTTTCAACACTTTTTCTCCTTTCCGTTTCATATGGCTTGTTTGCTTATTTGCTTTTGCAAAGCCTGTCATGGACATGTGTGACCAACCAGATTGCAAGTATATGCAGCAGGTTTCATATATAATTTTTTTTTTGCGCTAGATTTATAGATGGGGCAAGCTGTTGAAGTTGTTTTAGTGTAGACGTGCACTGCTGGTGGTCAATTAGTAAATTGACCAAGTCATAATATACGACATTAAATATTTAAAATAGCAAATTAATTGAAGCGCACATTTTTTTCGCGAGCTATTTTATAGTGTAAAATATTTTTTTTTTTATTTATAATTTTTTTTGTGTAAAAATTAATAAAATATTAATTAAGCATATTTTATGCACTTTTTGCAGAAGTAGATATTAAAATGATTATTGATGCATTTTTAATGCGCAATTATGAATTTATTTATTTTTATTTAATATATATTAACTATTAACGGCACATTAATTAATTTTTAATAATTTTTTCTCTCTTTGTGTCATTCTAGGTAAGTCACTGGCTTGTTTGATTTATTTTATTAATTTAGGCGCAAATAGTAAGTAAATTTTCGTAGAATTAAACAAAATAAAAGAGGAAAAATAAAAAAAAAATTTTATTTAAATGTCACACATTATCGTGGAAGTCAGTTTATGCAGCAACAACAATGTCTGTACTCTTGTGTGAGGTAAAAAAAAAAAAAAGAAGAAAAAAAAATTCAGCGGAAAATAGGTGAAGCTCTGCTGCAGCAGCTAGTGTCAGACATGTCCGCTTGGCGTCGTGCATACATCACCTTTTAGCTATTTGGAGAGATCGACAGAAAGCCTATATAGGTGCAGCTTAGCGGAGTCAAGCATAGAGGGCTAGTCATTAAATCAGTAGAAACTAGTTAAGTATGTTCCGAGAAGTGGTTTCTAATGAGGTTTTTCTTGACATAATTAAAAATACAAAATTTGATAAAAGAAAGTTCCTACCTTAAAATCTATTGCGTACCATGAGTAAAAAAATTTTAACAAGGTTCTCCTTTAACACTCTACTGAAGGCATATGCTATAATTAATATGTTCATTGAAGTCTATATTGTTAGGCTTTTTTGGACTTAGAACCTTATATTTTGCCGAAGTTCCTAAGACACTGCAAAAAGAGTTTAACATCTTCTGTTCCATACTGTTTTCACAAAAGTTTTTATAAGAGAATGAACTTTAGACTTTGAACATTTGCGGAACACCCAACGCTTAAGAAAAATTTTGACCATGCAATTCCACTCTCCGAGCTATAACAGAATTATAGTACTGAGATATTTATTCTCGAAATTTACATTGATTCATTTTGCATAGATAATAAGAATCCTGCCCACCGTTTTCGTATCGACTCTGCAACACTGTAGACAAAAAAAAATATACGTAATACGAAGCTGTTCCAAAAGTGTGTCAGGCATATGCACAGGTGAAAGCTGCTGCCGACGGACGGTGCATATGGTAACAAACCGATTTTCTTGGAGTTGAGTTTTATGTTCCAACCATCAGCATTTGCGTACTTCCGCGGGCCCTCATTATATTAGACCAAAAGCGGGGATGTGTCTCGTATGTCTGCTCATATAGCGCAATCAAGATTTAGTATGTCTGCAGCATATAAACTGAGGAGAGACGGACCGAGGACGCATTCTTATGGCACTGCAGCGATTTTTGGATTATGGAATGATCGACTCATCGTGACTTTAACCCGAAAGGAACGGGTCTCCAAGTAGGACCGTATCAGAGCAATGTACTGTAGGGAGTAGGCAATCTCGCTTTACCCTTTTACTGGAGACCTGAGTACCAAACTCAATCGAATCCGTGTTATATGTTCACAAAGATGGCATTGCAATATTCTGTGGAGTTGCATTACCGTGCCATGGCCAAAACGGAAGTCAAACTGATGGTCTGGAATCAGATTCAGATGCAAAAGACTAAACAGCCGGCTGGATCCAGAGTTCATGTTAGCTTTGCCAGGCTTAGGAACCATTGCGATGACAGCCAGCTTCGAAACCATCAGAAAATCGAGAACAGCACTCTCTGGCAGTACCTTCAACATTCATTTAATGCTGATGTCCTGTGGCTTTATCGGGCTTCATACGCTTGATTATGGCTTCAACATTCTCAGGTCCAAATGTCTCCTCAGACAGATTGAGCTGAAGAGGTGTTGGTTGGAAAAGTCTTCGTTCTCTTCGTCTGATGCTAACTCGAAGTACAGAAATCGCTCTTCACCGTATCTGCAAAAGCATCGGCACAGAGGGGCACTAATTGCCGAGATCTTCAATCCTTGAATCCGAGATAACCAGTAACAATAACGTCAGCCTGGAGATCAGGCGCTTGCAAACAGATGCTTTTTGGGCTGAGTAAGCAAATGAGCAGTAAAGCTCTCACTCGAAAGACAAAAATCAAGATTTATAAGACGCTGATACTCCCTGTTCTATTGTAACTATGGCATGGACCGTCTTTGAGTCAAATGAAACAGCGTTGGAAGTTTTCGAGAGGAAGATTTTGCGCAAGATTTTCGATTCTATTAGAGTCGGCGACGAGTTTAGGTCCCGTATGAAACGTGAGCTGTACGAGCTAATCGATGAGGTTGACATAGTCCAGCGCATAAAATTGCGGTTGCACTGGGCTGGGCACCTCATTCGAATGGATGAAAGAGCTCCAGCACACATGGTTTAAATGGGGGGCCCAAACGCCGATATAGAGGGCGACCGGACCGTTGGAATGAACAGGTATGAAGAGATCTCTTCGTACTGGGTAAGAGTTTCTGTTTTTGCTGAAGAAAGTTTCACAGCACACGAGACAGGATAAATTGTCCAGCCTTTCGTATGGCAGAGCGTGAGCTTGATCTCTGGGCTTTTGCTATGTTAAGTGCTCAATTGTGTTCTCGACAATAATCATGGAAGTTAGTTCATAGCCTTATGAAGTGTCTATCTATCGACCCGTAACCTGAGCTGCCACCTAAACGAAAATGCTTCAAGAAAACAAGCCAGGTTCCCTTTCATCGCAGTATCGGTCATTTAAGCCTTGAGCTAGACTTATAAACTCTTTTGAAAAAAATCTTACAGAATCTTCAGTTTATACTAAATGTCACAAACTTGCACAAGATTTCATTTTGTGAATGCCATTATTTTTCTTTTTACTTAAATAATACAAACCAACTTCAAATTGTATGCTTCAACTGCAATCAACTTGGCTTAGGCTGTCACTGCAAGTTGCAACTATAAATCAGACTATATATACTATCAACAACTAATATATTCTTCAAATAACTCAGCCCAAAAACAATTATCTCCGAATAGTAGCTGCGCTGCGCTGCGAAAGCTGCATAAATGCCAGCGACAAATGTCATTGTCGACGCTGAAGCTGCAACTGACTTGTGGCACGTGTAAATTTCACGCCTGACAAATAAACTAAGCAAATATAGACATCGCGAAGACGTATATATATACATACATACTATATATCTGTTATATACCTGCAAGACAATTGCAATGAAGCTGTTCGTGACTGCTGTTTGCTGCGCTTGATGATGTCTAATACATTGTCGCTGTCACTACTGGAAATTGCCTGCGACTCGAGTCTATTAACTCAGCTAGGATTCGTCGGTTTACATGTGCTGCGGATATTTTATACATCTATATCTTAGGTCTACCTCATTTTTTCTTGTAAAATACTATGTCGTCTTCAACGTCATGCAGTATGTCCGTGTCTGTATGTCTGTCTGTGTGCAACATCGAAAATGCAATTTTTAAATTTCCATTAATTTTGCGCTGTCAGCTTTTGTGAAATGTCGCCAGCGAATTCAAAGTGTCGCTCAAATGTTGTCGCATCAAAGTTGTTGTTGTACTTGTTGTTGTAGTTGCTGCAATGGCACCTGCGGAAAAATTCAACTTGTACAACAACAATAGCACCGCTCCGACATGCGAATATAGCAGTTGAAAGTGTATAATGCGGCACATAGAGACATGCGCGACATATGAAGAGATAGAGAGATAGTTATGCAGTCTGTCTGTCTGTCTGTCTGTTTCGCTGTATTCCTGTCTAAAGGCTCGAGGCACAGTTGGAACAGTGTTCGTTTTTTTTTATTTTTTATTTTTAATGGTACATAGACGACATCTTTATTTTTTATTTTTTGTTGTTTCCACAAACAAATGTACTATGTTGTAGCAAATCACAAGTGCGAATGAGTGACAATGTTTTAAGGTAAATTTAGAAAGAGACCAACTAAAGGTGTCAGTTAGAGCGTGTGAGTTTGTTGTTTGCAGAAACAAGTTAGAGTTTAGCTGACATGCGAGGGCTGTATTGTATATTTTGAGTAGATTATGTAAGCATGAAGCTGGCTTATTTTGAAACTTAAAATATTGAGTTTTAGCTGGATTTGGTAGATTAACCGTGGAAGGTAGATATCATAAAGAAGCGGTTTAGAAGTACGAGAAGCACATAAGATCAATTATGCTTAAAAAACGTCCAATAGATATACAACAACAAGCATCTAAAAGTAAACAAGATAGAAGATACCTCTATCACCCCATTGCAGAATTAGATAGGAAAATCATTCACACTTGAAGGTTCTATCTTTTATAGTCTAAAATTTTTAGTTGTTCAAAGTCAGGATCAGAACTTGACTAGCATGTCTAAAACAACTTGCATTTTGATGCTGGTCAATATTATATATTCTTTATAGGGTCTTCATCGCCTTGTTTTGGTTGTTATATACGTACATTTGTTCTTATGAATTGATGGAAAAAAATTTGAATCTATTTAAGAACGTCTTTTCCAGAGCACAAGTCATATAATGGAGATACCATTGTATTTCTCAGATGCTGACACAAATACAACATTAAAGCATTTTATCCAACTGAGAGTTGGACAGTTGTCAAGCTATAAACAAGTGCTACCAGAGCCACTTTGTAGGTATTAATCTTCTCATTAATAAGGAAAAAATGGAACTCATAGCCAAGAGTGGCAGACTTATAAATTATGAGTTTCACAAAACTCAGCCCAAGGTTTATAAACCAATAATGCGGCAGACGAGAACCTATATCCTTTTTTTTTGAACCTGCGTAGGACAAATTGGTGATTAAGCTATAAGGCAACCAATGTGTACCGGTGTCGCAGATTTCTTAAAGCGATGGCTGAGCACTATCCAGCATCCAACACATCTGGAAATATTGAAGAGAATTGTGAAGCAGACAAACTAGTTAAATACGATCCGCTTAGCGGTTAATCTTTGGAGTAACTTAAAAACTTGTTCAACTTCCAAACAAAAATCTTTGAGGTCAGGTCAGGTCACTGCATGACTTTTGTAGTAGTTGAGGAAGTCCTGAAAACGATTGAGCACTCAATATGCCGAAGCTCACGCTCTGTCAAGCGAAAGGCAGGACAATTTATACTTTTGATGTGAACCCTTCAAAAACGCTCTCGTCAACTGGTGCCGCTTTGAGCCGATACTTTTGGAGCAAAATCAGACGAAGAGAAAGACTCTTAATTCAGCACGACCTACTTGAGCAGCCGTCAAGAGTCTGAAGCCTGATAAAGTCCCGGGAAACCACTTGTAACTAAACGTTGAAGGCACTGCCGGAGACTGCTGTCTCCCCTATTGTTTCTATTTTAAGCAATCAAGGAGTCTTCGCAATGATTCCCAAGCCTGGAAATCCGAATTCTACCGGTCGATAATTCTTCTGCATGTGAATCTTATTCCAGACCATCAATTTGAGTTCAGCTCTGGCCATGGCACGGTAGAGCAACTCCACAGAGTCACCGACCACATACTGCTGCACCGTCGGTCGACAGTAGTTTGCAGAAAATACCCATTAGTACGTATATGTCGCCAAATAAAGTAAAGAAGTTTTTCAAACGTTGGTGTTTATATGACGGCTATCTTAAAAAATGAGTGGAACATAAAATCTGCAATCATGTCTTGTTTAGCACAAAGAATATCATCATTCTCCCTATTATATGTATGTAGAAACAAAAATTGTTTCTCAGGAACTCACATTGAGATATCCATATTGAAGAAAATTCTGTAAAGTTCCATATTAACATTTTTTGCTTCTGCGATTTTTCGGAATATCATATTTGCTACAGATGTAAGAGAAATTGTTGGGACATCTGTGGGCCTGCTTTCTCACCCTGACTAGCAGCGAAGGCTGTAGAGACATACAACGTAAAAAAAAATTGCTTACTTGAGCCTGTCATAACAATTACCCAGGGACTCGGTAAATTGATTTGTTGACACTAGTGCATGTAGCCAGTTTTTTAAAGATATGTCATGAATTTAAGTATTGCATTTATTGTTTAATAATGTATAGGCAAGGGAATGGAGGATGACTTGGTTTAAATTGTGGATATCTGGTCAACTCAAAGTCATTATAGATCGTTCAAATTCAATTGCTTATAAAATCATCATTTATTATCCGATTTTGATGAACTTTTTGGATTTCGGCCTAGAGAGACGTTACTGTACTGTACATTGAAATTTTTACCATTTAGAGGGAATTTATGTACATTTTTTTGTGACAAAGAAATTTTTACCATTTAGAGGGAATTTATGTACATTTTTTTTTTTTGTGACAAAGAAATGTTTACCCTTTAGCGGGAATTTATGGGGAAGGGGGAGCTGCAAAATTTTAAAATAAACTTGTACAATTCCGGCGAAGACCTAGTTGAATAAAAAAAAAGAACGAAGTCTCCATCTATTACCGTTTCCGACATTCTATCGTTCATACGGACGGACAGACGGACATTGCTATGGCGACTCCTCTATCTATCACTACTGACCATAATGAGGGTAACTTTAGAGGGTCTCCAACCATTATTTCTACCTGTTACATACATTTGCACAAAACCAATAGGCACTTGTACCTTCAGTACTGGGCACAATTTCATGCCATGACATATTTTTAGACCCTGTACCGAAGGTACAAGAGCCTTTTGGTTTTGTGCAAATGTATGTAACAGATAGAAATAATGGTCGGAGACTCCCAAAGTTACCCCCATTATGGTCAGGGTTGATAGAGGAGTCGATATAGCCATATCCGTCCGTCTGTCCGTCCGTCCGTATAAACGAAAGGAACTCAGAAACGGTAATAGATAGAGACTTCGTGTTTTTAGCATTCGACTAGGACTGCTCCGGAATTTTACAAGTTTATTTTAGAATTTTGCCCCTCCCCCCTTTCTTCATAAAATCATCCCCAAGGCAAAAAATTTCTTCGGCACAAAAAAAATGGAGTATGCTAGTATAAAGATAATGTTCCTCTAAGTCAAAATCCAAAAAGTTCATCAAAATCGGATAATAAATGACGATTTTATAAGCAATTGAACGACCCCCTTTTCTTTTCATATATAAAAAAATGTTTTATAAGGCACTTATTCGTGCAGTGAGAAGTGGTCATGTGTTTGGTCATAAGCTCGGGAAACATTTAATGTGTTTGTTAGGCGACCTGAACTGGTACAGGGCCTCTTACAGTCGGTTACGGCCGACTGAAATTTCCTTACTTGCCGATTTAATGTTGACAGCGTTTGAAGTTCGGAATGAATGCATTCATTTCAATAAAATATTCAAATACTTTTTTCTGCTTTCGAATGTACACAATAAAAATACATTGAATTTAAATTCGTTCATTGTCCAAAATTAATTCAATAAAATATTTCCTTTGTTATTAATATTACTCAGGAATTTTTTTTATTTATTTTTATTTTATTTACGAATATATTCAATTTATGAGACAATAGCTAGCCACTGAGGAAAAATTAATTCATATTTGAATGCATTCAATTAAATGAATAATTTATCTGTTCGACATACATAAACTCACAGTCATTAATTCGCTTAAAAAGAGAGTACAGCAAAATAGTTATTTCTAGATTATTACTATTCATGTATATTCTTATATTAGAATCTATTCATGACACTTAAGAGTGCCAATATGTATATGAAATATGTATTCATTGAGTACTTAAGTTCTCTGAAATAGACAAAAAGCATTGGGCCAAGTATTAACAAAGAATTTTATGCTTGTTATAAAAATATTATAAAATTATGAATAAAAATAAATTGAAATATAAAAATCCTTGAATTTTCGAATCTCCTTTTGCACAACACGACCATAGCTGCAAGATATTACAATTAAATAATGTTTTCTTATTAAATGCTTTCAAAGTTAAATTAAATGATTTCGCTTTTGTAATAAATTTATATTTCAGCATTTATTCTACTCTGCAAACAATTGGCAAATTTATTGCTAATTGTACTTAAGTTGCTCTTCAGACATAGAATACTACTTAAAGCGTTTCAATAGATTCTAGAAATACTTGGAAATCGATTACATTATTAGTTTTCTACTATAATACTAAAATATAAACCTCCTGCCTGCCTGCCTGCCTGCTTGCCGCCTGTCTGCCAGCTTGAATACAGCCCTGCATGCATGAAAAGTTAATGTGCATACAAACTAATTTCCACAGAATCCGATTAACTTTACCACAAAACAACTTATGATAATTTGCTGCTTCTTCTTCTTACAATAGTACTTACAAGTACGAGTATATATATATATATATACTAGCTATATATACTAAAACTAACAATCGGCCATAATATTCATGGAAGCAGCAGAAAATAGCCGCATGGACAATAACTACAACAGCAACAGGAACCACTTTATAGTACTAGAGTTAATTCCAAAGAATAGACTTAAGGTTATATATAGGTCAGAGGGTAACTTTTTAAGTTTAGCTTAAATAAGGTTTTCGAGGAAAGGAAAGTTGCTGCTGCTGAATGTGATTTAAGGCAACAAAGCAAAGATAGGCTGAAGAAGGTATACTGAAATGTAAAAAAAAGTGAACATCAATACCTTTCGCTAGTACTAAGTAGCTAGCAATTCGTTAGGGACTTACATTTCTACCTACTTTTCATGACTTATTGTTTCTTATTAATTTTTAAACTAACTTGCTCTCACTTGCCCTCTGGCTGCTATTATTTTTATTATTACAACGTGGCAAACCTTTTCGCTAGCTAAAAGCTAACGAATAGTAGTTAACTAAATCGTTAACTACTACTAACGAACAGTAGTTAGGGTTCTACTTTGCATTGTCTTCACAAATCTTCTAGAAAATCGGAAAAAAATCAAATAAATTTTTTACCAGCTTGCAAACAACTTTAAGTTTGACTCTCTTAATCCCACACACACACAGACACACTCAAACAAATACACATCAATAAAAATTCAGCAGAACAACTAGTGAAAATAAATGTAATTGCTTTGGTGTGCACGCTCATCAAGTTAGTTGTTGACTGCCACTCCAAACTTCCTGTGCAATTTCTTCTACACATCACAGGACGACGTTGAGTTCTTACTCCCCAAAGCGTACAAAAGTATGCAAAGTATTTGACTCGCAGTTTAGTAATTTTTTTTATTTTTTTTTATTGAAAATCAAGCATATTTTGGAAAAAAGGAAGAGATTGTACAGTTAGATGATGATGATGATATAGTGAACCCCGTTGAAAGAGTGTATGAGTTGGGTATACTGCGCTGCGCTTATTGACTTTGCTTAGCTAAGCGGCTTTCAGTGAAATACTTTTATACTAGAAATGCCTGACATCGAGGCTTCGAGAATGACAACGACTTGAACGACCTTCGTTCAAATAATGCGCGTTCGGCATGCTGTGAACGAGTAGCAATCGTCATCAATATGAGCGTGGCAAGGATATAGACAGTCAGTCAGACAGACGGACATATAACCATTTTGTTAGATAGATAGACAGTCAACTTTGGGTTGACAAGGTTTTTCGTGCTGTGCGCATTTACGAGTTGTCGCTTTATTGTCCTTTTGTTTCGACACAGACATAGAGTTATTGTTGTTGTTTTTTTTTTGTTGGGGAATATACGAGTGTGTGTGTATGTGTGCGTGTGTGTGGAGATATGTATACGACCCGCCCCTAATTGGCTTAACCATTTCACTGTCAACGTATACACTTACATCAAGCATTTTCATTTTACTTTTTTTTTGTCTACTTCTTATTTTTTTCAACTTACCTCCTTGCAATCAGTGGAACTATGCTTGATTTGTAAATGTGTGAGTATGTGTGCCGCATGTAAGGTAAGAGAGTTGTCGGAAAAGTTTTGAGTTCTAAAGTCTAGTATGAAACTTAGAAGAAGTACTCCAAGAATAAAAAAAAAACTTATTATTTCTTGAGTTGTTGCAAATATGAAGTCTCAGCTAAATTATTTCGGGCCTTGCTTGCATCTCCGGCATGAAACGCAAATATTTGAAGCCGATTTTCGAGACTTTCTAAGCCTTCATAGACAAATAGCGGGCCTTCGACTAATTTGAGTAGGTTTTCGAGACTCTTAAGAGTAGGATTAAAGAGCCTAGCGGAATCATAATTCAGAGACTTACAGTAGACCTTCGACCATATAAAATTTTCGCATACCTTCTTTCGTTTGGTCCATCTCATACTTACTTACGTATGTAGATAACCTTCTTTCGTTTGGTCCATCTCATACTTACTTACTTAGATGACCTTCAATTGTTCGTTCATGGCCATATTTAGGAAGGCTGATGCCATTAATTCTGAATTTCAAGTACGCAGAGATCTTTCCGTAACTGCTCATTTTAATTCTTGCGCGTTCGTCCTCTATTACATCTTCCACCATTCAATTTAAGGCCTCCATATAAACCATGCGTGCTGAAGTTTTTTCGTACATTCGAATGAGGTAAGCAGCCAAATGCAGCCGCTAGAATTTTATGCGCTGGACTATGTCAACCTTATCGAATAACTAATACAGCCCGCGGCTCATACGGGACCTAAACTCGTCGCCAACTCTAATAGGACCGAAAATCCTGCGAAGAATCTTCCATGAATCTGCGTCATACAGTAAGACCGGGAGTATTAGAGTCTTATAGATCTTGACTTTCGTCTTCCGAGAGGGCATTTCTTCCAATTTGCTTGCTCAGCCCAAAAAAACATCTACTTGCAAGCATGATTTTTCGCCTGATCTCCAGGCTGACGTTGTTGTTGCATTTTGGTTCGTTTTGGATCCTAGGTAGACTAAGTTCTCTACAACATTGAAGATGAAATTCTCCATCGTCTCAAACCGTCAAAGACCTGATGATGGCGTATGAGCCGACACCAAGTACTTCGTCTTGTCCTCATTCACCTCAAGACCCATGAACCGAAACTGTTTTTAAATCTCTGTGAACGCCTTGCTGACTCTCCGTTCTTCTGTACCGATGATACCAATATTATCCGCGTACTCGAGAAGCATCACTTCCTTTTGGAAGGTCGAGCACGACATATTCTGTATGTACGAGCATTGGTATCGGATGTATTCCATCTGCAGACTGAAATCATCGTACGACAGCGCATCACCCTGCCTGAAACCTCTCTTGGTATCAAAGAGTACGGAGAGGTACTTTTCTGCCCTGACAACGCTTTGAGTGTGTGAAAGCGTCATCAAAGACACACTAGAGCAGAGAATGCGCCGAGAAACTTCGTGCGTGTCGGCTTGTCGAAAGTGTCTTTAAAATCGGGACATTTCCTTGCTTTGCCGTAATGTGAATATTTGGACACTGGTCAACCTCTTTGGTCTGAAGTCACACTGATATCGTCCTATCAGTGAGTCAGTATATGGCTTCAGCCTATTACACAATACGCCTGACACAATACGCCTGACAGAGAGAGTGGAAAGGAGACTTATTCCGCGGTAGTTGGCGCAAACAGCGGGGTCTCCTTTCTTAAAGATAGGACAAAGAACACTGAGACTCCTGTCATTGGGCATACAATCATCGGACCATTACTTCCATAGAAGTTGATGCATACTTCTAACCAAGTCTTCGCCACCCATCTTGAATAACTCAGCTGGTAGCCCGTTAGAGCCTACCTAAGCGTCCTCGTTAGTCCGATGGTGGTTCCGGTGTCATTTCACTATCGGCAGAATTGTGCGCTTCATCTCCTCCAAGTAGGTAAACAAATAACTCCTCACTAATGTCAATGAATCTTATGAATCTTTAAACAGTTTTCCATGTTGATGCTATAATAGTCAGAAGTTATTGTCTGATACCGTTCCCCATTGCTAGTCATCTTTCGTAAGATGTTAGAAGTTTGCCCATCATCATCGCTCCCTCCAATTGCTTCCATTTTGTTTATTCACGAAGCAGTTCAACAAAAAATATGTTCCATCATTCTATATGATTTTTTTTTTAACAAAACTTGAAACCGTTTTGTAAATATTCTAGAAGACGTTGAGTTTGGTTATTTTATGGCTTCAGTTCTTGTAACAATTATATCTTCTACGTATGCATGCGCAAGGCTTCTTTTACGATTCTCCAAATTGTTCTTACCGAAAGCTAACTTCTTGAGCGCGTCTGATGATGGGAGTATTGAGGACTTCAGCCATATTCTCATGTGAGTTTATATGTTTCATCTGCATATATTTCTGTATAGTTTGTTTGAGAAGACTTCCACCATTTCTAACATGATCAGTCTAGTCAGCCGACCTCCAAATGCCATCTCCAGCGAATCTCTGTAACGATTTTTAGTAAAATTGTATAAAATCTAACTTCCTATAGAAGTCATTAACCCCTTTTCGCTAGTGAAGTGACTAGTCACAACGAACTAGTGCAGTAGCTAGTGCATGGCAAAGTGTAATACTAAAGCATGGAAGCATGGAAACTTATTAACAGACTTGGACTGTATTCCGTAAGACTTTTCAGTCTACCCAACTAAGAGTAAGTACTACTGTAAAGCAATCAATGAAGCGAAAACTTCACCACATCGCAAGCGACAGACAGCATGAGTACTTGACTACAGTGAATCTGTGTATATGTTTAACCATGTATGCCAGTGTGTGTGTGTGTGTGTACTTGCCATTCCGACAAGTAATTCGCTTTTTCTATTTTACTGCATACCTTCTTAACGCATTTATACCCAACGCAGAGTCATCAAAGCAATTCCGTATAGGGATACAACTACTGCACAAATGTTTTGCATGTCCTTCAAAACATTGACAGCTACTAGAAGCAGTGCTGCTTGTCCTTTAATGCTGAGTGGTATGTGCCTGTGATTGTATGTCCCTAATATGCTTTTATTGCTAACACGCTTAAAAGCTCAACGTCGTTTCTTCTTCGCATGCAGCTTTTATTTATGCTTTATAAAAAAAAAAAAAAAAGGAAAATAAAATTAAAGAGAATTGCTTGATGGATTTTACTCAATTATTTTCCTTTTGATTTTTTTACAACACTTTGGATGCGTCTTAAGCGCTTTTATAGCCACCCAATACAAACTGACCGTTCAACGCCGCCATTTGCAGCTCCTCATCGTTCAAGCGTAAATATCTCAATGTGCAATAAATTTTTGCAAATCGTAAATTTTAAACACTTCATTTAACAGCGCCAAGTGGCAAAAATAATACGTACATCCTTGTACAAGTTCAAGCTGTAGTAGCTGCAACAATAAAAATTACTACACGGAAGTGGTGAGGTGGGGAAGCTAGAAAAAGGCCGAAGAAATCGTCGTTTAACGTTTATCGTACAAGTTGCGATACGTTGCCAAGTAGTTTAGTACATGCTACAAGGCGCACAACGCGCGAGTAGTACAAAACTCCCCTGATAGTCCAAGGCTCTTCTTGTATGCAGTGTACGCTAGAACTCTTTACTTGTCTGAACTTTGCTTAGGGAATTTGCAAATATTCAAACATGCTTTTCAATGCTTTACAAGTAGTAGTAGCAAGCAGTGGCGTAATGTCAGCGCCTAATAATAGTTGATAATTAGTGGCTCTAAAAACCGAGTTGCTAATATAAATTGTCTGTTAGTTCCAGTAACATTATTTTTATTATGACATATTATATAACAAAATTTGCACAAACTCTCAGGCTTTTATAATGCAAAATATGTGCAAGAAATTTTGGTTTCAATTTTTTGCAAATAGCCAAAAAGTGTTTTACCATAAATATTTTGTACTAAAAAATTGCAAGTTTTTTATTATTATAACAGCTAAAAAAGTATTGAAAAGCTTTTGCCACATTTCAGACCATGTAAAAATTTATTTTTAACATTTCCAAACTGCGTCCTACGCTCCTGTACTAACCCTTAGTAACAACGAACAAGAATTTGTTGCAACTATTTTAAAAATGTTGTAGTCTCTGCGCTGCAGTGTGTTGTACAACACTGCCAGATTTTGTTATTTTTTTTTTCCACTTCGCAGGAATGACCATTAGTTTGCTACGTTCATACACACACACACACACACACACACACACTCACCTAGTTACAACCAAAAATAACTGTATTTCAGCGCAGTAACAGCAGCAACAAACGCAAATGTTGATTTGAAATTTCCTTGGCTCAATAATGATTTCCATTGCGAATTATTTGCATTTCCCCGAACTCATTACGTTTGCATTGTGAAATTTTCTTGTGCGCTTTTGCACACTGCGCGCAAATTTTCAATTCCAACTTTGTTTCCTTTTGTATGTGCTCGCTCGCCCCTCTTGCAAATGATACAAAAAAAAAAAGAAACACTGTACTGCCTTGCAATCTTAATTTTTCGGTTTTAAGTTTAATCGCTCGCTGTATTTGTTTTGGCTGAGCTTTACTTTTCTATATTAGTACTTAAAAATAAGTGTTGGAAAGTGTTAGTGAATCGCATACAACTGAAGAAGTAAAGTGAAGGAACTAATTTTTTTTTAATCTGGCTCATCAAAATATAATTATATTTCAGTAGGAATATTCAATTTAGATATACTTGGTAAAGTATATTTAGAATTAGCTTAGACTACCCATAATTGCTTAATAATGGTTTGAGGTTTTTTGGGTTTACTGTTTTGGAGATACCTATACCTACATAGATTTGTATTGCCAGAATAAATAAACTTTATTAAAACAAAACTTCGAAAATGTCCATTAAGAACGTTTAACTTTGAGTAGCTGAAACGTTAAATATGAAACAATTGGAGAGTAGCATAGACAGTTAGCAAAAGTGTATGTCCTTACGTGTGTGTAATGCTGCGAGAAAAGTAGGGAGAATGTTTATACTCGTTCGATATTTTCAAGTAAGTTACACAAATAATTCATTATACATTTTTTTTTATATTCTTTCTGCCTAATCAAGTCGCTCTAGCAGATTCCAATATACTACAAGTCGACTGAGTATTCACGTGTTGGCAATGCACGCAGCTTTACTCTATTTTTTCTTACCAGACTCAGTTTCAGTGCCTTTTACACATCCGTTGCACATAAAATGGCATATACTCGTATTTCTCATAACAATTCTATCTGTTCCTAATATCTCCATTCCTTTCTACCGACACACATCGTATACAGCATCTCTTTATATCCAAAAATTGTTTCCCTTAATACATTTTTTGGCCTAGTGAATGTGTATTCTCCTAAAAAAACTTAAAGTCCTGAGATTTAATTCTGGATTACTCGTTTAAACAATAAATAAGTTGGAGCTGTAGTTCTACTTGGTGTGACATTATACATAAGTACGAAGATTTAAACGTCGTAAAAGTCTACTGAGAGAAATAATGTGAGCATAGGAATCTCTCCTTAATGTGTGCCAAGACTTCGTCCTCTTTTTGCAGAAGGTTACTCACGGGCTCCATTTTCCATATTACTCCTATTCCTTTAGCTATAATTCAATTTCCAAGTCCACAGTCTCATCAAGCGATGTTGGCAGTTTACTTCACGTTGAAGTTTCAGAAGGATGGTGCATCGTCGTGATGATTGTAGAGACTCAAGAATTTTTTTAAATGGCTTACATATCACATAACAATTCTAACCCCTTCTTTCCAAAGTCTCACTTGTTTCCTCCACCTCATATTCAATAGTATCAAAATTTGGTGTGTGAGAAAACCAAATTTTTAACAAAAATACGAGCTCCAACCTTCATAATAATGTCTTTTGCCCCATTTATCTTCAAAAGATATTAATATGAAGGTTTTAGATAGATCTCTCATTTATGTTTTCAAAATCTTTGACTAGCAAAGCCTGCTAAATCAGATGAGTTAAAAATATTAATCAGTTGAAACTTGTACATATCCGTTATTTTGCAGAGGTCCGCTGATGGACCACACGGAAACAGTGCTCTCAATTAACGGCTCCTTAGTTTGAAATACTAAAATATCATTGATGTAGTTTTAACAAAAAATCCGCATCTCAGTCTAGACGAGGCCACCACACTTTAGATTTCAAGCGGCGTTTCAACGCTGATTCACATGAATGGCCCTCATGTATCAGTTCCAGACATATGTGTCTCATTTGCGATGAAAAAAATTTGACGGTTGAAGAGAAATGGTCATAGGACGCTGTCTAGAGGAATCCCAGCTTACACGGTATAGTTTGCGAACTTATTTATGCCTATTTGTCCGAAATACTGGTGCCTCTCCCCATAGAAAGGCGTCATTAAGAAAAATGGTGCAGGGAGCTTGTCCTTTATTTTTGAGAGCATACCCTTATGTGATACTCTATCGAAAGCTTGTTAAACATCGACGAAGACAGCATTATCAAATGTCTCTAGAATACTATTTACGTCTCTTTGAAATTGTTCGGCTGTACCATGTCCGGAACAAAATTCGAACTGGAATGTCAGATTATCTGGTGGCTAAGAGTCTCTTCCAAACTTTCCAAATTAAAGGAAGAGGACTGATCGTTCGGTAAAATTCAGGATTACTTTTCGGTTTGCCGGAGTCTTATCCATAGGGTGGTGCTGGCGTAAGTATATTCCTACTGAAGAAAACTCGTAGTTCAGAGGACAGCAATTACATACCACGAGCATGTTTTGGAGGTTTTGACGACATTTAGTTCCTGCTTCATGTATTTTTCTGGTGAATAGGTCCAGTGTGAAGTCTATATCATCAGTAGAGTAAAGCTCCATATCCGTATAAGTTTCATTGGTTAGAGAGCTTTGAAAAGCACTTATGTTTGAGCTGGGACCTACAAGCATCATCGATGAAGGGTATGTCATGGCGGCAGCATCAATCGTGATGTTGAGATGTTATTGCTCTGCAGTCAGGTCCATGTGTTCTTCAATATTTAGCTTCCAGTGTGGAATGCCTTCGTACAATCCAAAGTAAAGACATTCTGGCTGGCTGTTTGCACGGGAAGGGTATCTTGTGGGAGCTCCGGAATATTGGCGCTGGAGGAGAGAACATAATCAGCGAGTTCCTTAACTCTGTTTTCACCTCTCATTCTGCAGGTACGAATGGGTGGCGTGAGAAAATATTTAATAATACTCTTTATGAGTATTGTAGCACCGTATTTGCTTGATGAAGTAGGGTGTTTTGCAGATATCTGACATACGGGTTTCGTTTAGTTGCACGACGAATTGAGCTGGATAGTCCGTTAACCGTTCCAGCAGAAGATTTTTAAAAATGTGTTCATTTTTTATTCTCCATCGCGATGAGCAAGGCAATTCGAGTCTTTTATCTTGACTAGTTCTCTTTGTGTGTTTTACTCCGTAATGCCATATATTTTTTAATTACGATGATGAGTTAATTCAAGAAGTCCATAAGGGCGTTTAAATGAGTTTTGATGTTGTATAGCACTGCTGACTAGGTTATACAATTCTAATTGATCTTATTGTGATTTCTGAGTGGTTTCTAGCCGCAGCTGAATGAGACTAGTCTATCATCAAGGTTTCTATTCATGTTAAGATGTATTCGTTCAGTCAATACCATCTGGAAAGTATTGGTTTGTGAGTTGTACTTCAGAATCCTGAGCTTAGTTTTTAACATGCTGGCAACCACGTTTGCTTTGATTGTTAGAGCAGAATGTTCAGAGCTTAAATTGGGACTTTCATAAATTGAGAATACAGAATTGAAGATGCTGAAAATTAATGCGAAGTTCAGAAGATCAGGAATTGTAGCTGTTTTAGTTCACCAAAATATTTTCTTATGTAATATGTCGATGTTAACTATACATCTTCTATCTATATATATATAAAAATACATCTTGTATCTATGTATGTTGCTTATAGGAAGTCAAATCATCCCACCGATTGAGCTGAAAAGCGTGAGGGGTGCTATGACTTACCCCTGTAAAAGAGATATACAATTTAACATATCTTTGCATCGATTTAAGGTGGAGGAATGAAATTTGGTAAAGATATTAATAGGATCGGAAGAAATAACTGTTTTAAGTTTGGTCAAAATCGGAGGGGGCTGTCCCCACTCCTCATACGACAGATAAACATAATTCAACATATCTTTTCTACCATTTGAGGTTGAGGGATGATATTTGTTATAGATATTAATTGGATCGGAAGAAGTAATCGTATTATGTTTGGTCAAAATGGGAGGGTCTATGTCCCACTTCCGATATTAGCTTTAACCAGAATTAGACATATCTTTGCATTCATTTGAGTTAGAGGTATGAAATTTGGTATACGCATTAATGAGACCATGAAATGTAAGATCCTTTGAAAAATTAGGCAGGGTTATGTTGTGTATAAAGAACACACATACATGTGAATATAGACAATATTTGTATCAATATTTTGTTACCAGGCGCGGTAAAGCGTGCAGGGTACAGCTAGTTTATACGATTTCCAGACAGCATTAACTTTCCCAAAAAGTTTTGTAGAAATATTTGGTGTTGAAGAAATAAAAAGGGAAAGTATTACATATATGGATAGCTGAAAACGGTGGGCAGGGGAGGCATAAATATTGCAAATATTTGAACAGCATCAAAATGTAGTCGAATTAGACATGTCCGTCCGATAATTTAAATGAATATCAAAATAAGAAAGACTACAAGAAATAGAGCTGTCTACTGTGTATATTAAGATTCTTTTATATCCTCTTCAGAGAGTTGGTATTAATTGAACGTGCTAACCCCTCTATAAGACGAAGCCTCCACATATAAACCATATTTGGTGGTGAATTTTAATTTTTTATGATTGTTTTGTTTCTTTTTGTTATTAAATACTCTAAAGGGTATCTGAAATTCGAAAAAACCTAACTGCAGCTTTATTTTTTTGTATTTTTTAACTGTTTGCATACAAAACAAAAACTCTCAACAATAATATTTCAATATTTTGATATCCATCATGGCCTCGTTTATACATGCATATGCATAAAATATTTACTTTGGCCAATTGCAATTGTTGTTTGGCAAGAACTGTACGAATTAAATTAACAAAAATGAAAAAAAAAAAATTAAAAATAAAATTGTCCGAGCACATAGCTTAATAATAAAAATATATAAAACAACAGCAGCAGCAGGAAAAATAAAACTGCTTAAGCATGCCTGACACGTGCAACGTGTTAAGTGCTAAAAAATTTTGTATCAAAATTAGAAAAACGTACAACGAACAAACTAAACTGCAGCAATATGTTGCAGCAGCAGCAAAGTTCAGTGCAAGAGCGACAAGGACGAGGGTCTAAGATTTTTGTATTAAGGCTAAAAATAACAAGATATATTATAGTATAAAATATATAGATTGTAAAAGCAGTCAAAGCATGTTCGCATCTAATATAATATTATTTTCTACACACACAAACACAGCTACATGTCCTGTATACGTGTACGTGTACGCCAAACTATACTCAACTAGCATATATGAGTATATCCTGCCTGTCTATTGCGCTACGACGAGTATATATGCTTGTTTTTCATATCTTACTAAAGTACTTCTACTACTCAGGGTTGTATGTAGCAGACAGTTGTCAGTTGGCTGCATTAAATTTTTAGAGAAAAAAATAAAAATAAGAAGAAAATAGACGAAAAATTGCGGCTGTTAAGTTTAGACGGTTATTAGATACACTGTATTGTGTTAAATAGTAATAAACGAATGTGAATGTGTTTAAAATTCTCAAATTTACTTTAAAAATGCTCTATAGACAGCTGAAATCGCGGATGCTACGTTTATACAGCCCATATAGGCCTATCATTTACACGCTATAAAGCAAAGTAAAGGGTATAAAACGTATTTGAACACATATTGAACAAGCGTTACTAAATGTACAACGGCACCAACTAAATAATGGAAGGATTTTCAAGTCCTTTGCTCATATGCACAATACATACTCATCGTCTGTACATGTGTGTGTGTGTGTGTGTGTGTGTGTGTAATACGCTTCAAGTGAATCACTTGTTATGGCGTACATTGATTGAAAAATAAAATAATATTGCGCAAAAATAAAATGTGATGAAGAAAACGTAAGAAAACTGAAATATAATAAAGCCAACGTGCCAAAGAGGGTTGGGCGAGCAAGAGCGAGAGTTGCTGAAATAAGTGTACAGCTGGAACAAAAGCTTGAAGACAACGTTTCTGGTATTTTTTTTTAGAGACATGCTCAAGCGCTTGGTGACACTTCACACACACACACATGTATATTGCGTAGCATATCTTAGATTTAATTTAAAGACATGTTTGCAGCATCTCAAAATATTCGCATCCTTTGCTCGCATCGTCTTGATTCACTGCTGTCAACATTGCTTATGACTTGATGTCTTGTCAATGGCCAGCTTCCTTCTTGCTCTCATATATTGACAACATCAGCAGCCATCTTTGTAGGTACTTACAACAATAAAGGTAGCCCCGTATATATATATATATATATATGTAACTGGTGGCAGGGGTAGACGAAATTGTTTGGGGGGTATTATATGAAAAACGTGTAGTAGTCAGCTTGTTTTCCACAAAATGATTTATGACAATGCGAACATCGCAAAGTTTTTTCCTTTAATGAGATAGTTGCGTAGAAGTTATGTCAAATGATGTCAATATGTGCGAAAGATTTTGTATTTCTATGTTGTTGAATATTTCGAGTGTTGTTTGAAAGAGTTGAGGTTTAATATAAGGCGTAAGATTGATCATTTCTGCGTAAGCCTTATTCACTGTTGAACAGTATTGTTTAAGAATTTGTTTAATAAAATTAATTAATTCATTTAGATGTGGTTTCTTCTGCATTGATTTGAGTCTTATTAGGACCTCCCATTCGAACTCCCGGAGCTTCTGGTGCGTCACAATCAAAGTGTATGATCTGGCATTGTCCTGATGGAACATAATTCATCTCCAATTGGCTTCAAGCGGTCCAGTTGTTCACATTAGAGAACCGAATTGAGTGTTTGGCCATAGGGGAGCAACTCTTAGTAGAAGATTCCCTGCTAATCCCACCAAACACACAGCAAAACACTTCTGACCGTCAATCAACCGCTTGAGCCGCTTTACATTTGCGCTTTACGTTGTCGTAAGTGCTCCACTTTCACATCGCCAGTCACCATTCGATTCAGAAAAGGGTCGATTTTGTTACGATTCGCAGTTGCGAATTCGGTCCATGAATTTTTTTGGTTCGTGTGGCACCCAAATATCGAGTTTTTTTTTTGTGTAGCCAAGCTTCTTCAAATGCCTTTGAACACGGTCATATGACTAATATTCAGCTCTCGGGCAATAGTACCGCTGCTACTATAGCGGTCTATATCCATCACTTCTTTGACTTTATCGACTTCTTCGACGACAGGTCTGCCGGAGCGTGGTGCATTTTCCACTTCCTTCACGCCAGAACGGAATCGAATGAACCTGAAATTGAAGTCTTATGCTAGAAGCAAGCCTTTGAAATTTTCCTTTTCTTAAATCTTCCTATTGTCTGACATCATTATGTCGGCTAGAAGTTTCAATTTTGACGATCTGACTTTCAATTGTTTCGAAATCGTAGACCTCTTTATTACTGACTCAGTGAACAAGCTCGACAAACAGTAGATCAGATCGAATCTTCACATTATGCACATTGCGCGAAGTGTGCCCTTAACCAAAAAATACTGTCCACTCAAACCCTTCTTTAATAGTATACAGTGGAGTAGAGTGATGTAAGCACCTTTCTACCAAGCGATGTAGCCACTATTGCTTGTGCTGAGGAGAATGATATGAAGTCTGGTTTTTATCGAAGCTTCAGGGAAGTCCCTCTGCTTATTAACCGATATTTTTAGGCCTTGTACCGAAGGTACAAGAGCCTATTGGTTTTGTGTAAATGTGTGTAATGGTCGGAGTCTCCCCAAAGTTACCCCCATTATGTTCAGGAGTGATAGAGGAGTCGATATAGACGTGTCCGTCTGTCCGTCCGTATGAACGAAAGGATCTCGGAAACACTAATAGATAGAGACTTTGTTCTTTTTGGATTCGACGAGGAGTTCGCCAGAATTTTACAAGTTTATTTTAAAATTCTTCCCCTCCCCCTTCCCCCATTCAACACCCCCAAGGCTAAAAATTTCTTGAATTGAATTTGTACGATCTATGATGCTTCCGTCCTCCCTTTTCTTTTCATACATTAAAAAAAATGTTTTATAAGGCACTTATTCGTGCAGTGAGAAGTGGTCATAAGCTGGAGAAACATTCAATGTGTTTCTTAATACTAATAAACCTATTATTAAAGTCCTTAAAGAGATAGGGTGTAAAATTTCTTTCCTTAGTAAATCCAATTTTTAGCTGTCTACAAAATCTAATGAACTAATTAGAATAATTCATCCACAAAACTCTCCCAGAAAAATCTATCATACTTATGAAGTTCATTCACATCGAATTGCTGTTTGTAGATACTATATCTGGTCGATCCATCAAAACCATTTCTCACAATTATTGTAGCTTGTCATCATTAATGCTATGGAATTGATTGAGAACATTCTTCTGGAGAGTAATAAAGAAAACTCAAGAAAACTTGAGCCACGGTTGCAGTCACTTAAATTCCTATCATAGCTTAAATATATATCGCAGCCACTTTTTTTATTTAAGATTCGAATGTGCTTAAACTGATTTTTACTTATTGAATTCTCAAGTATAAAACATGTTTTCTTTTAAAATAGATTCGTTATTGCTTAGTCGACAGCTCGATTGCACCAATGCTTAGTCTTTTGCAACAAAAAATTTTACATAAATACGTTGATCAATATTTTCATTCATTAAAAAAAAAATTGCCATGCACTACTGAGGTTGATTGACTTAAACAGCTGTTGTTACTCGTTGTTTAGTCGCGTACCACAATTGGTAGTACTCAATAATTCTTTAATAGATAAATGATAATCTTTCAGCGAATGTTCCAATAGTTTGATCATTTCGACGATCTATAAAAATTTTAGCATTGTCCACCGCACATTTTCCAAAACTTTTTCATTTCTAAACAAAAATCATTAAAGCATTCAATTGGAGCTTCCAAGTTGGGCTTCTTGCAGCATCCAGTTGAGCAGTTCGCTATAGAACCCATACCACCACGCAGTATGCTCATTCTTGCTTGAGCTGACAATGGAATCAGTATTTTTTTTTTTTTTTTTTCAAGAATGTCGACTCATTGCCTGGCAAGCTTCAGAACTAGTTACTAAATCTTTTCCATTTTAATTTAAAATTCCTCCCGCAACTATTAGAACAGCCTTCGGTGTATTACCCTGCTAAAGATTAATGGAACGGATCTTTGTTGGTGGCTGAAGAAGAGGTTTTTAGTACTAGCATCCACTGGGAACATTTCTTTAAAATGCAATCTCATAAAAGGTTATTTCATCACCATCACAGTTAACAGATAGTACTGAATAATGGTTATTTAAGCCTGAATAAGTTTCTGATATTGACGGAATTTTGTCTAATCTTCACCCTTGCCAACATTGTTCTTAATCCAGAAGAGCAAGAGGTTTTATTTGAACAGAGATGTCCTTCTTGTTAACACATTTGCTTTTTTTTTTTTTTGAAGAGTCCTATTTTTGATATTATTTTGTTTGCAGTAAAATATTAATCAGAATTATTAGATTTCTTTGTATTTGCTGTCAATTTCAGTGCAAATTTTTATAGGTTTGACATATGATTCAAAGATAATATGATATGATGTATGTGAAAATGGGAGCATGCTTGAATATGATTATTTTTATATCAGCTTGTAACATTTCATATAATTTTTCATTAAACTTATATTCTGTCGCTGTGAAGAAGTTTTCAAGCGTAAAAATAGGAGAATAGATAATAGATCTTCTTAAAAAAATGTCTTCTATTTATTATAAAAATAGAATTTTTAGAACATCCCTCTTACATAGTTACGCACGCTTTTGTGTGTGTAGGAGGTGTTACACGTACAGCTGTCACACGCAGCTGCTTACAACACTAAACGGGCTGACAACAGCATGCAACAGAATTATTAAAGCAAAACTTAGAGAATGCGACAAATCAATTCCAATGAAACGTTTCTAAAGTTTATTGTATTTTTTCTTTTTTTTTTTTTTATTTAAGCCGATTTCTTTTCATAACTATTTATTTTTTATTTTTTTCGGGTACAACTTTAATGCCAATAAGTTGTTGTTGTTTCTGCAATTTGCTGGAAATATGTGCCACTTGACAGCGAAAAGGCAGCATGACAGCTGCTTACATGTGCGCGCAGCAGCATCTTTAATTCGCTTTTTTTTTTTTTTTTAGAGATTTTCCGAGTTGCAGTGTTGCAAAAGGCTTTTGTTGTTTCGCTGTGCGGCACGTCGCATACTGCAGCTGCTGCATTCTTAATATTTATATGCATGCACTTGTACTCCATGAGCGGGTGGTCCCTGCTCTGACTGCGGTTGTGAATGCTTGTGGTACAATAGTTCTTCGATAATATATCCTTGTGGTACTACATTGTGGCATTGTTGCTGTCTTATTTGTCTTATGTACTGTCAAAGTGACATTCATTGACGTCTGACATGTAATAAACGAAACGAAATGAAATGAAATGAAATGTAGCAGTAAAAGGTATTAAATAAACAAGATGTAATATGTGAGATAGGCAGTGGTTGGTGGGGAATATGTGGTGGACGTTATGATAGAGGAGACACATAGTGCGTTTGTTGATGATGATAGGCATTAAGAATGCTTTGGTTAAGCTTGCTCACAGTTAAATACGCTTTAACAATTTTTGCAATCGCTCTTCTATTTGAGCTTGGCGCGTTAAAGTGTCATATATGAGAGCATATGAGAGAGTTAAGAAAGAAGAACGTGAAGAGTATCTCCGTTCAAGTCAAATTCATGTGGATTTTCCTAGATAAAAGACTTAACTGGAGCTTTCAACACAATTATTGCTTACTAATGCTACTAGAACCCTTTAAATGTACTTGGGTTTCTCTTCAAAAATGATTCTTTGGATCTAAACCACAATGGTAAACCCATTTTCACATCCGCCTCCTTTGTATGGTGGCCCAAACTCCATCAAATTTGCGCCATTAGACGTAGTAACAAACTGCAGAGGCTTTCCAGTGCAAATGCATGGCAGGTACCTAGCGAAAATGACCCAGTACTGCAATGAAACTGGTCGTTAGTCACACAGAATTTAGCGGCAGTTGATGCACTTATGTTCCAGGCTAGATCCGTTCTTCTACACAAGAGCTTCATCTGCTTCATTCTGGTATCTTAAAACACTGTTCTGTCATTGATATCTGCAGCATAACAGATAGTATGACCAAGAAATTTTGCTTCAGATGATTTTAATTCTCAACCCAAGCAACACGAATGAGAAGTATTACACCCCTGGTATTAGAACATCAACTACTAAGTGGTTTACTGATGGCTCCCTTACCGAAACGAGTAGAAGTGCGGGTATTTTCTGTCACAAAACTAGGACTTCTAGCACTTCAAATTATCAATCTAAGATCCATGCCATGTAGGTCTACGAACGACACTTATTTTCAGACAGCCAAGCGGTAATCAAATCACTTAATTCCTGCCAAAACACTTTCAGGTTAGTTAAATGATTTTTCGACCTCCTTCAATAACTCTCAGCAAGGTCACCATTTGTTAGGGACATTAAAGCGACGTAGGTTTATCGTCCCTGGGTGGTCTCAGAAATCTTCTACGATCTTATTTGGACTGCGGTCAAATGCAATAATTCATGATCCATTTCAGAACGGCTATCTTTCAGTATTATCCACGGTATCCTAGACTTCGGCAAGCTATGCAGCTTCTGCTAACAAATTACTCAAAGAGAAAATCACTTCTAAGCTAAGGAGATCGAAAACTTGTCACGGACTATCTTACGGACCATCATCGACTGAGATATCATCTCAACAGATTCGGTGCCATTCGATACGACCAATTCTCGAAATTACACGCTTTGGTAAACTTCCTTAAACACATGAATTGTTTGACCAGCTCTTAGAATCATGTAACACTGATGTCAAGTCCATCTATTTCTGATTAAAAATAATCTTCCAATAAGACACAATTGCGAACTTCATTGAATCGCACATGGATAAAAATATACATCGATGAAAAAAAAAGTTCCAATCACAACTCTGATACGAAATTCGCACCACTTTTCGGGCACTTTTTACAAAATCAATGAAGTCTCTTGAAGCACATGTGGCTCTGTTGCTGTTCAATAACGAGCTTCATTGCTGAAGATGATTTTATGGAATTTATTTATGGAACCATCTCCTCATGATGACTCCTCTCATCCATGTAATCAAAGGCCTAACAATTTTGATGTTTGATGTTCGCATGTACCATGGGCCATTTGAAATCCTCTGGAGGAACTTCGCCTACAAAACTCTTGCTGGGATGCCAAATACTTGGATACAATGTCGCCAGTCTGGCGCCATATAAGAGCCTGCAATCCTGGCTCTGAAGAATCTTACTAAGGTAGTAATGTGCTTGCTGAATATGAGTCGTCTGTCTAGGTAGATGCCAACGTACTTATGTCCGGGGAATGGCCCAGCAGTTGATTTTGGAGGAATACGCTCGAACATACATTTAATCGTAGAATGTGAGTCATGCAAGCATATTTGCTCCTTGCCCACTCTCTGAAATCATGCAAATACAATTCTAATGCATCAGTGCCATTTCCTCTGGATAGAAACGTCGGTAAATATGGCTAAGAGTAGATATTGTGGGATCCATAGGTATTGAAGACCGAGTCGGCATGAAGTGAGTGAAAAAGCGAGTAAAGCGTGGAATGCAGCACACCTCCTTTAGGTACCCGCGCTGGGTAGACTTTAACACTCGATTCTACACTATCCAACATAACAGAAAAGTTTCTGTCCCATAGATAGCGCCGCAGTAATGAGTGCAATTGGGGCTGTAACAGACTTTTAAGTGTGTACAGGATGCCATCGTGCCACACTCTATGAAAAGCCTGCTTTAATTCAAAATATGCTGCCACTACGTACTCCTTGGCATCAAGAGCATCGAGCATGAAGGTGACCACTCTATTTAATTACTCTGGAGTTCCACGTGCTTTCCGGTATCTAAATTAAGAAAGGTGGTATACGTTCGCTTACAGTTGCAAGCGCCACAATTCTAGTTCAGATACTTTTCGAACAGCTTGGCAACAACAGGAAGTAAGCTGATAAGTCTGTATGAATTCACTGCCGACAAATTCATTCCTGATTTATGGATCATAAAGATTTAAGCCCTTTTCCAATGCATTGATATGTGATCTAACCTCAGCACCGCTTTAAATATCAAAACTAGAAAAAATACTGCTTTGTCTGGCATGACTTTTAGCGAAAAGTTTTCTTGCCCATCATCGCCTTAGCTCTTTCTGGTGTGGAGACTTTTTATATGCGACTGGACTTTCTTGACCGTAATGAGAGCCACTCTGAGGGCTGGTTGCTCTGAGCTGTCTAGTGTCAATTGTAGTTCCCTTTTTGTTTCTGCAGAAGTCTTGCCTACAAATTTTCAGCACGTTCATGCAGAGATGTGTTCCAGATACGACCACAGACGTGACTTTTCCTAGAGTTTATGCTTCACCAACTGCTTTTAGAGCCTATTAGACACCCTACGAAATTCCCAATTCATGTACATGGAGTGGAATCGATAGATTGCGCTTTTTTGAACTGAAGAGTCGCAAGTGCGGTATTTTGAAAAACTTGCTGGATGCATTGTTGTCTCACTGGCACAGGAACAATGCAATACTGAATATGTTGACTCAAATTTAGGTAGTAATCTATATACATACCAAAAAAAAAATCGTAGATAAATTCTTGTTTGTTTGTGCGCGCATCACGCCTAAACTACTCAATCAATTTGTATAAATTTTGGTATTTAAATAGATGGGACTTTAGAAAATAACATAGGCTATTATTTATTAAAATCGGAGGGGGTTATGTCCCCTAAACCCCCCCCCCCCCACTCCCATTTAAGCAAACACACGAGCTACAGAGTTGAAATTTGGTATACATATTAACGTGATCAGAAGAAGTAGTACAATTTTTGCTTCAAAACGGAGATGGCTATGCTCCGCAAATAGCAAGTATTTTACCGTTACAAATAACTCAAATACTATCCTTACTAATTATAGCTTAAACTGCATATTTTGGCCAATATTTTGCCAAAATTTTATTACTATATGCACTCTATAAAAAGTGAATTAAAAAAAAAGTATTAGCATATAAGCACAAACCGGAAACGGAAGTGTACGGCTGCAGCAATATTGTAATACACTTACACACACACACACACACACAAATCGAATTACGCTGAGCTGTGTGTATGTATATAAGAATATGTTTGACTATTTACAGATTTAACAACAAATTGCGTGCAAATATGCATAAAAATGAATTCAATTCGAAAAATTTCAACGCAAAATGCATAAAGCGCTTAAACAGAAATGTCAACATTTTCCAACTAAACAAACAGTTAACCTGTGAATTTTTGTGCTATTTTTTGTGTAATTTGATGATTGAATTTCTAAATAAAGCAAATTTCACACAAAAATCAATAATAGGCACATATGTCAGGCATATTTTATACGCATGAAAATAAATCTTTCTCTCTATATATATATAAAATTTTTCTATATTTAACTCGAAATAGCAAAAAGCATGCAGTGACACATTCAACCGCATTCAACAAAAATGTTAATTACAATAATGAAGAAGCTAATTTGGAGACCTAGTATAGGGCAGCAGCATAGTCAGTGAAGCAAGACATTTTTAGGTTTTAACTCATACCACTGTGCAGAATGTTTGTCTGTGTATCTGTCGCAAGTCCTTTTGCTTTCTTTTTACGCATAAAAGCCACTGAAATTAGATAATTTGTGGTTTTCGTATTATTTATAACTTGTCGTTTTCCTTTGCTAATTAAGTCGCATATCCTTTAAGGCAGTAGTAGACTACGAAACACAGACACACAGTAGAGTTTCCTTTGCTGTTGCTGTTGTCCGTCCTTTTCACAGTTTTACTCGGTGTGAAAAGTTATTAAGTGCTGCTAATTACGCATTTTGCTCATTTGCTTGTTTTCTATATATATATATATATATATTTTTTATATATAGTCTACAGATATATATTTTGCTATATGCATTACTTTGTTTTTTTCTCGAGCATACTCGTACATGCTTAATTACTGCGTTTTATAAAAATTAAGAACTTCGCTTAAGTTTGAGGGTGCGTACTAATTAGTAGATAAATGTATGTTAATTAATTTTTAGAGTGGTGCGTTAATTCTGTGAAAATTCGTTTATCAATGGTATTTCCTAGGAAATATTTTATATGTATATAATATGTAGCAGTGAAGGTGAAAGGAATATGATTTGTAGCAAAGTTCAAACAGACTTTGAGCTGGTCTAAACCGCTGAATTTAGCTTCAATCACATTTAAGACTAATAATAAATTATTTATTTTCTTTTTCGTTTCAGGTAAGTGTTCTACATTTTATCTGTAATATTTAAAATACATAGTTGGTAAGTCTTGTGATTTATTTTTAAATTTTTCAATATAAAAAAGTACAAGGCTTGAACATTGAATAGCTACAGAGACAATTGTTTCGATTTTATCTACGTTCAATCGACTCACTTTACCTTTGTCTATTTATATTGCATTCTTATATAATTTTTGAATTTTCTAAAGAAGAAAATATACCAAATGAAGTCTAGTCAATCCGCTCTAATCGTCTAATTGTCCTTAATCTAGCTTGCACAGTAATTAAGAATGGCTAATGCAGAGTGAAAAAAATGGCACAGCTTGATCACCTTTTTAAAACCCCTAAAACACGACATATTTGCTGGATTTTTTGATAGGCTTTCAAGAAGATTCAAAAATGTTCGCTCTAAGTTGTTCAAAATCGAAACAAAACTTTATACCAATCACGAGAAACTATTCCTTAGCTAACCTTTGAGACATCAGCTCTCTCCGCTCTCCTTATATGACATATATAGACAGTGTTGCCATTTAACCAAAATTAAAAGAATGTATTATCAATATATTGGTTGAGCTAAGCTTGATTTTTATATACCCTGCACACATCTTATTTGCAAGTGTATGTAACAGTTAGAAATATTGGTAGGAGACCCCCCAAAGTTACCACCATTAGTTTCAGGAGTGATAAAGGAGTCGATATAGCCATGTCCGTCTGTCCGTCCGTATGAACGGTGTTCGTGTTTTTTGCAATCGACTAGGACTGCTACGGAATTTTACAAGTTTTTTTTAAAATTTTGACCCCTGTTTATAATTTTAATTGATGATACCATAGGATGTCCCTCGAGAAGTCGGTAAAGTAGCTTATTCGTGCCAGAACCCGCCACAATGCCACAAGATAAAACTGGAGGTCGAATGGTATCCAAAGTTCGTATACTCATGGTTAGATAGCCATTCATTCTCCGAAATATGTTCTCTATCTTAAATTTGAGAATTTTATATTATGAATTCGATAAAGAATACTACAGAATGTGCTCCAATAAGTGAAACTTTCTTCATAGAACTTTTTCTCCCTTTTTCTCTAACTCGCTCCTTTTTTTCTCTCAAACTTTTTCTCTGACTACCTTCCTTTTCTCTCACTCTTCCCTTCTTTCTCCCTTTACTCTACCCTTTTTTCTCTTTCTTTGCAACTCATCCTTTTTATCTCTTTCCCTTTTTATTTTTTCCCTTTTCTCTCCCCTCTTTCTATCACAGATTTGTTTATTTAAACAGCTATAATCGAGCCTCTCACTAAACATTACACTCTTTTATGTTTTAATTATTTATTTTCTTTAAATTCTACACTGCACTACACATTTCTGCACGTGTCCAATTGTATATTTAATTCGAGCTTTGAAGTATGTTTTACAAAGAACTCTAAACTCTGATTCAACTGTTTGTTATATCTCGAAAGCATTTCGCTTTAAAGACAGTTGTTCTTTAAAATATTTGTATATATCTACAGACCCATACATATATGGCTCAGTCATAAACAATTCTCTGTTTTTTCTCCCTCGCTCTCTCTCTCCATTTTCTTTTTGTTGCCAGTCAATAGAGAATTAAATTTGAACTGAATCATGTAATTTGATTTCCTTTGTGCTTTGGTGATTTATATTGGATTGATTTACACAAATGTTTTTTTGCATTTAGAAATAAAACCGAAGCACATACGCACAGATACGAGATATATTATTAATTAGTTTCAACTGAAAACAGCTCATAGCTGTGAGTGTGAGTGATACTCAGCAAATAAACTGTTGCATGTAGGTGTACAACGACTCAGTTCAAGTTCGAACGTCCAGAGTAGCAGTAGGAACTTATTGTATCGGGCGTGATTGAGCTATGTGATTTGTGTGATAAGTGAAGTGAAACTGATTAAAAAAAAAAAATTATAATAAATAATGAAAAATGGATGCGCCTGAATTTGTGGATATTGAGGAACGCACACAACATTTGAATCGTCTTTATCTACAATTGGAGACACAAACAGTGGAAGACTTCGAATTGAAAAGATCTTATCTGGAGTATTGCTTCAATAGAAACCAACAAACATCAACATCAAGTATAAACATTTGGCAGAATACTGCAGAAACTTTTTACGGTTCAATTGGTGAAATGCGTCCAATACTTGTGAGTAGGCAAAATTTAAACAGGAAAATAAAAACTTTGTGCAACATAGATCCGACTCGCATGCAAAATGCAACAAACCACGTAGCGGCGTACTGTTAGCGTCATGGGAATGGCATTAAGGATCAGCAACATTACCTACACACACTCATGCTTGGTCTAGTATATGTCACTGCTGAGGTTAACATGTCAACGTAACATGACAACCAACAACAACAACAACAACACGAACAACAACCAGCACAAAAATGACATGTACAACGTTTGTAGACAAAACCGCTGTGGTTTGCATTTGAAATTAGTGTTAAATGATTCGCATAGAGTTGTCAGCTTGTGGGAGTATTGCTTAATGGACAGGCGACCCACTTGAAACTAAAAAAAAAATCTAAAAATAAAACAAACATTGAAAATTTTTTTAATTATGAACGTATTAAAAGTTTATATTTAACAAGTGGTCAACAGTTTTGGCTTTGATGTTGTTGTCGCATTTTCAAGAGCTTAAAAACTTTTGGCACAGCATTAAATCGTTACTCGTTCCTGCTGCTGCTGCTGTTGCTGACAGTTGGCGTTGACAACTCTGAAAATAAAAATAACTTTTGCAACCCCGTAATGTTAAATTTTTTCCTTCTACTTCCTTTTTTTTTTTTTTTTTTTTTCCTTTTTTTGCCTTTCATTGACAAATAATGAATGCGAAACGGCTACGACTCATCTACTTGGCTTTTATTGTTGTACGCTTTCAATCGCGTATTTTCGCATATATATCCTTATTATCCGTTTTCCTACATATGTTTCACTACGTGTCGCATTCGCATTTTTGCCCGTTAAATTCGTTCCGTTCTTGCGTTGGTGTCTCTCGCTCGCTGGCGACCACTTAATTTCCTGTCTTGCGAGTCACGTACGACTTTGCAGCTTTTTCCAATGGCATTTTCATGTACAAATATGTACATGGTTAAAGGAATTTTATGCGAGGGTTACGGGAGTAGTTTTTGATAGGAAAATAGATCGCGGAAATTTGCATGATTCCCAAGAAATTTTGCATAAAGATCAAGATCGGAGCACTAGTAGGGATAGCCCACATACAAATTGTTTGGAATAGGGTATCTCGTTAAAGAACAAAGCAATAAAACTATAACTTAAAAGAGTGACATTTCTTTTTTTTTTTTGTTTAGCTAGCGGCTTGCGAGCCTAAACCCGAAAGAATTATACTTTTCTCAACACGCTCTTCCCGCTTTTTAGGCCCTGTACCGAAGGTACAAGAGCCTATTGGTTTTGTGCAAATGTATGTAACAGGTAGAAATAATGGTCGGAGACCCCCCAAAGTTACCCACATTATGGTCAGGAGTGATAGAGGAGTTTGATATAGCCATGTCCGTCTGTCCGTCTGTATGAACAAAAGGATCTCGGAAACGGTAATAGATAGAGACTTCGTGTTTTTTGCATTCGACTAGGACTGCTCCGGAATTTTACAAGTTTATTTTAAAATTTTGCCCCTCCCCCCCCTTACCCATAAAATCACCACCAAGGCAAAAAATTTCTTCGGCACAAAAAAAGTTGAGTATGCTAGTATAGAGATAATGTTTCTCTAAGCCAAAATCCAAAAAGTTCATCAAAATCGGATAATAAATGACGATTTTATAAGCAATTAAATTTGAACGACACCCCTTTTCTTTTCATTCATATTCGCGCAGTGAGAAGTGGTCATGTGTTTGGTCATAAGCTCGGGAAATATTTAATGTGTTTGTTAGGCGACCTGAACTGGTACAGGGCCTCTTACAGTCGGTTACGCCCGACTGAAATTTCCTTACTTGTTCCTAAGTAGCTCTGTCCGATTAGCATACTTTGCCATCCCTCGCATCATAAACGCGAATTATAAATACTTTTATTTAAAAAAAAAAAGCCATATTATTGTCAGAGTACTCACCTACTCATCACACTCTCACTTTCTCCTCGAGCGCTCACCCTCCTTTTAGACAACCGCCTCTTACAATCACCCACCAACACACACTGAAACCTAACGCAGGAGTCTAATATGATACTCTTTTGAAATATATTAAAATTATTTGAGAATTATCTGCATTATTTTAAGAAATATCTCAATTATAATTCACATAAAGTTTTAAAAAAATTCAGGATCGCGATTATCATATTTTTGGATAGATGTATTATGCCTATACTCTGCGCGGGCGTCATCTCAAAGTGTCATGGTGATCTGATTAATGGTATAGTAATCTAAAAAGGACAGACATACATATGATCATCAGTAGAGCACTTTGTCTGACCATATTCAGTGAATTATCTGCTACATTTTTGTCTTCATACGAACTGGTGTTTATTTTTCTGGTCACTTCATCATCTTTTACGATTATATTAAAGGACAAAAACCGTCGTTGTTGAAATATTCATAGGAAATATTGAAGAAATAGAACTCGCATATATATGTAACCAAGCTTTATCAACTGTTACAATTGATTTAAAGGGCCAAGACCGTTCATCTTGAAATCTTCATAAGAAATATTGCAGAAATAAAACTCCAGCTGCATTTTCTGAACTCATTTAATATTCTTAAATGAACCTCGCGTAGATATCTTCGTATACAGCAGAGCATTTCAGAACATTTCTTTAGACCTTGTATCAATAATTTTAAATCTTCCTGTCTCCATACCGATCGATAAAACTGAAATAATAAACAAAGCGTCTACCTACTTCAATATTTTTTAAAAACAAATAGTTGACCAATTGGTGACCCGCGAAGCACATCACCTTCAGTAGCTGTATACTATTATGGAGAATTAGTAGTACATTTCTTTTTCTTTTTTTTAATCTTCTCTTTTAAAGAGACTAACCATAATTTTTCAAATCTTAAAATCTAATTAAATACTACTGAACCTCCGGTTAGAGACTTATGCTGTAAGACCGGCACAGAGAACACATCATTGGGCTAACAAATCATTTCTCCCAAATCGTGTTTGGTTGTTGTGTAGGGTTAGTGGTCTTCCGATGCATTTGAGTGAAAAATTTAGTTTGCTTCAATTCTGCTAGAAGCGATCTATTTCAGTTTTAACAGTTGGGATGTTGAGTTCATTGTGAATGTTTGTATTGTTTATATTCCTGGATAAACCAGTTAAAGTTGTAAGTATTTTAGATTGAGCTACAAATATTGTACTATATCCACATTTCTGCCACATGCTTTGAGTCATAATTACAAACCGTACCTCCAAATAGGCTTTATTGCAGAGGAGGACCATTGTAGTGGAAGTTTAAGGGTGACCCCGAATGTATAAGCCAGTAGAGGGAGTTTCTCTTAGCTTTATTTATATTTTCTTGTCTTCAATGTGTTAACAATAAGTGTGTCGTCTTTCGAGGTGATTGACGAGATGCAAGCCATCTCTGGATTATGGGATCACAATGTGGTTTGGAGACAGCATTGGCCAAGTACCTCTGTTTACCGTGAATGTATGGTGTTTAATTTTTTTCTCATTGACTCCAGTTCTCTAGCGACTTTTCGAGAAGAGTGAGGTGTTCTGCTTGTCTGCATCGAAATCTTGTGAAGATTGTAATGTCATCAGCAAATGTGGATGTTTGTGAATGTGTGATCAGTTGATATGTCTTATGTGGAGAATATATAACATAGAACAGAGAAGGATGCCTTGGGCTACACCAGGACTTATTTCAGACTCCTATGTTATTTAGTCATGCTGTTGTACTGTGAATACTCTTTTGCTGAGGTATGCGTCACGAATTTTGGGCGTCTTTTGGAAAAGCCATATTTTTTTCTTCAATCCATCGAGCCAAACGCGATCACATGCTTGAGTAGAAAGAATTTGGAGCATAATCCACGAAGTTTAGACATTATATGGATCTTTGAGGCTCTCCGGTTAACCTGATCCATAGTGCCTTGGTTTTCATGAACTCAAATTGGTGAGTGGGAATGAAGTTCCACATGTATGAGCTACATTTTTTAAGAAACAACTTTTCAAACAATTTGGATGGACAGAATAGTTGGCTTATGGGCTTATATAACACTGCCTGTATTTTATCCTTTCCGGGTATCAGGATCATGACTCTGACCGATTTCTTCCACTGAGTTGGGAATTAAAAGGAGTTAAAAAAGATTGTTGTATTATAACAGCTGGGCTGAGAAGTTCCATGAACAATTTTTGGTGAAACTAAATCATGACCTACAGCCTTTTGGAGATTTTCACTTTATGTACTTCATTGGTGTTCACTCTGAGGGATTCATAGTCGTTCGTAGTCTTCAAGATCCTGCAGACCTGCAGCCTTGTCGGGACTTTCACTTTATGTGCTCCATTGCTGTGAACTTTGAGTGGTTCAGAGTAGTTCGTAGTCTTCACAGAGCGAAGAATAAATGTGTTTGTTGATGGATTTGGCTGAAAAAAATCCGTATATGAGTTGTAAAAACTTATATATTTTCTATGTCCATGCGAGCCCACTCATGCAGTGTGGTCTCTAATTGGTGTAGAGACTAACTATAGCCGGTAGTTTAATCTTCGCTCGCGCTTTCCATAAGGAAAACTAAGAGCTTGTTGGAAAAAGACGTTTGATGTTTCGTCTCTGAGCGAGTTTCTACTAGAATTTAAGAGTTTTGCTTAGTCACGCGTAGCAATCTTAAGTTTTTGCTTAGAATTTGGAGATCTTAGACATTGCCATTCCGCCGTTTTGGCATAACTAACCGTTCAATATGACTGATGATCCATCGATTAGGTTGTGGTTGGTGATGGTGTGACAAGAAGTTTTGAGCTACGGCACTGTCAAAGTTTTCAATATCGATTTCGTTGCTTTTTACTGGGCTTAGCTCGGTATGACTGCATGTGTACCATTTAGATTAGGTCTCTCCAGTAAACTAATGAGAATTGGAGAAGGATCCGTTGAGAGATCTGCAAGAGTTTCAGCAGATATTAGACAACTAGAGATTTTTTCTTATTTTATATTCATTTTTTAGAAAGTCAATGAGATCTGGAATTTTCCTGGGTAATATTTGGAACCTAGTTCAGCTTGTTTTTAGATTTTATAACTGCTTTGTAAAGCGGATTCCTTTGAAATTTGAAAGGCTTGCACCCGAATATTTATGTTTTGCTTCTAAGAAGCAATTCAAGAAATTGTTTTTCGGATACCATAAAACTTGGAGGGCAAGAAATTGCAGACAGTATTTGGATTTCAGTTCGGTTTCAGCTCTCATAATGTAGAAAAATTTAAGTGAATGCTTGTGGCTTGCTTTGTGCTAAAAAATTGTTTTCTCTCCACTTTGGCTTCATCTTATTTTATCACACTCTATCCTTATTTTATGTTAAGAGCATAAACTTTCCTCATCGTTTCCTGCTTTTGCTATATTTGACACTGCTTTCTCTGCACCAACAAATAGCCTCGCTATATAAAAAGTCTTTGTCTCATGCTTCTCCTCTTCCAATCAATTCAATTCCAATTCAATCAATATAAATTGAACTCTTTACAAACAACCCACGTATTTGCCGAATAAAACTTCCGAAAAACATGCCAAGTCAAGCCAAGCCTGTTTTGCAATGCACATGGTGTATGTGGCGACAGGCAACATTGATAATTCACTTTGCAACAAAGCGGCACAACAGCGGCATTAAAATCGAATTTTGAGTAAGAAAAAAAAAAAAAGAAAAGCAGAAAAGTAGCGTACCTCATTCTTAAACAATGCCGCACGCGCGCACATTTCATAAAACTCAATTATATTTAATTAAAACGCATTTCCACAACTTTGCATCGTAGCGAACGTTCGTTCGAACGAACGAACGAACGAACGAACGAAAGAACCCAAAGGAAAATGTTTTTCGCTCAAAATTGCATTTTCTTTAAACTTTTCTTTGAGTTTATAGCCAAGTGAGCCAAGTCAAAGGCATTTGCCGAAGCGTCGCGTCGCGTCGCATCGCCGTTGCATGAATAGTTGTGAATACTTAAAAAGGCAGCCGCAAATTCAAGAGTGCCAGCAACAGCAACAAGAACAACAACAAGTACTTGAAGCAAAAAAAAAAAGAAAAAAAAAATGGCGTAAGATGGCGGTGGCTCCTTTGGGTAACAGCATTGAATTGTCATGGTTTGAAATACGGTGGGGTGGTGCCTGTCACTGCTTTGCAAATGTAGGTCTATGATTTTAATTACAAGACGACGATGACGACTGCGTTGCCGCCGCTGCTACGGCGTACTCTCCTACAAAAGAAAAGATGTCGTCGTAAAAAAAGCAAATAAAATTTCTCAACATCTGCAATTGAAAGTTTTGCACCATGAAGTGGGCAGTTTTGTGAGCGAGAAGCAACAGAGAATGTCATTCATTCCTTTTTTTTCCATTTTCGCGCGAAATAGAATTTCTGCGTTTTGAAATGATTGGAATAGTTCCGTTAGTGGCAGCGAAAAAAGAAGAAGAAGAAGTAGAAATGCATTTTACAAGAAAACTGTACGAAGAAAATATTTGAAATAGAATTAGAAAACCGCGAGAAGTACACTTGACCACGCCAGCAAACGAAAGTGCTAAGTGGTGTGCAATGAGTGGCTTCGAGCTGTTCGGGATGAGCCTGGAATGTAGAGTAGCAGCAGTCGAGTAGCATGATGAATTTTTGTGTTCTATTTATAGCATAAAGCAGCTTGGTTCAAGATTTATTAAGTTTTTTTTTTTAAAGTTCTTTCAGTACACATATAACAGGCCATCTGCCACATAAAGCAATTCATAGAAATATGTTCAGGAGATTTTATTTGGTGATGTTTAAACAATAAACTGTTTATAAATAATAATATTTGATTATTATGATGTATAAACTTTGCGTCGAACTGTAATGTAATACCATTCTGACTATTTATGTCTCATATTTGTATAAACAAATTTTTATAAATAACAACTCATTCAGCAACTGAAACCTATATCGAAAATGTTGGACTTTGAAGTCAGTTGATAACAAAAAAAAAAAAGAATTGAGTTGACGTTCGAACAGCGTATGGGAGCCGACTTTCCTGATCTGGCGTAACGAAATTAATTACAAAAATAAATAATAATGTTCAATATCATAATTTTCTTGGTATAGGAAAGAAGACATTTGCTGCCAAGTCAAGGCTGTATGCCGGATGACTTGTCAATTCGATGTTTTGGGCGTCTAAAAACTCATTTGTTACGACCGAAGTGTAAGAGCTCGCATTATCGTGATGAAGTATGATTCGTCTTCGTCGGTTCGTTTTCCTCAGTTCATCGAACAATTCAGGCAAACAAATGTTTGTCTACCATTTAGACTTGACCGTCCTTCTTTCCACAGGCGGCACGGTCGTAACATGTCCGGATTTCGATGTGCTGGGCGAGCGAGTAACTTTTGTTGGATTTGGCTCGTCTTGAAAAACCCAGACGGTCGACTGCTGTTTTGTTTCGGGCTCATACGCATATATACACGTTTTGTCACTTGTAACGATTGAGTAGACGGCTTTTGACGCACCTTGCATGATTTTCATCAGCATTTGCTTGCACCAATAGACACGAGCCTTCTTATGAGTCGTGCTAGTCGTACTAATGCCCAGGAATGCTTAATATCACGGTATGTCACATGACAATCCTGCTTTATCAGTTCACACACAGCTTCAATGTTTTCTGGCACAACGATCGATTTTGGACGACCTTCACGAAATTCGTCGGTGAGCGAACTGCTGCCACGAGTGGCCAAGGATGAAGCTTCATCGTCAAAATTTGATTGAAGTTGATTAGTGCACTCCTGTCTTGATAAATCCACGTAGAAAATCGTAATAAATCATCGCACGAAAATGTTCAGACTTTTTATTTCTAACATGTTTTGTTAGAAATATATGTAGCAATCCTCGTATTAGAACTTTGCTTTTTTGCACCAGTTTATACTTATGTGTTCTTCCCATAGTCTCAGTCTCCATTTATATGCAGAGCCAAATCATCCTCTGATGTATACTTAATAGTGAGCTGTGGACCTAATCATTAAATAGGAACATAAATAATTTTATTTAGAAAATTTTACGTTTTTTGGGCCCTTTATCTACCCAAATTTAGCATCATAGAAGATAGCACTTCCAATTTATAATATTTTTAGTAATGTGAACATCTTCCTTTGCTTAAAATGACCTCATAGAGGCGATTGGGTAAGAAGTCATAAAGTTCTTTAATGCAATTCACAGAAATTTCAGATCAAGCTGTTTTTATCGCATTTATCGGGACTATTTTGTACTTAAATTGTAAAACAGATTCGTACCCTTTCGGTTCGTCATTTTCAAGCATTCTCTACAATATTGATATCTGGTGATTATTGAGAGCACTGTAGTAGTAAGTCGATTCCATGGTTTTGGCGTCAATGGGATCAATGCATAATCGTATTGAAAACTCCATTTCAAACTTCCCAACAAATTTTTTATCTCTGAGAAAGCCAACACTTGCCTATAAGCTACAGCATTAATTTTAGAGCTTAGAAAATGGAGTTTACATGTCCCATAATACGAAAGTGCTACCTAGCTTATAGCACCTCATCTCATCTATGGTGAAGATTTGTCATACCATTCCGAACAAAGAGCAATGAAGCTTGCTTACGAGCGGGTTTCAATGGTGGTATTTTTTTGGTTATTTTTATATACGACTTTATTTTTTGCTACAGAATGTTTGATATTGGATGCTACATGAAGAATTGGCCTTCGATCAGTAGTTGCTTCTATGTATGTGTATCATTTTTGTCCCATACTCTGATTTATTTTTAATACAATTACTGACTACAGTAGATCTCCTTCCAATTATTTGTTAAAGCAATTTCTCCAGAAGAGAGATAGAACTACATACTTTAAGAGATTCTTGTTCTTGTTCCGTACCGTCGTTAGTATACATTTTTATAGATCTGCCACACCTGTAAATTTTTGTATAAAAATAAAAGTTGTTGGTTTTTTTAATTAAGCTAAAAACGTAAAATTTTGTGCATTTTACATCAATCTTAGTAAAGTATTCCCTTAAGGCTTAAATTTAATCTTTAAAATGGCTAACCACCCTACAAAAAGTTGCACGTATGAACATCAATAACTTGGAGACTATAAAAGAAAGAGGCTTTTAGTTTGGATTTTTATTCCCATTTCAGATAATTGAAATTTTAATGAGCGAGTCAACTGCTCTCTGTGTGGTAGTACTCATAAAAAAAACTGTCTCTCTCTCTGAGTTTTTTAATGAAAAAAAAATTTTTTAGGCCCTGTACCAAAGGTACAAGAGCCTATTGGGTTTGTGCAAATGTATGTAACAGGTAGAAATAATGGTCGGAGACCCCCCTAAGTTACCCCCATTATGGTCAGGAGTGATAGAGGAGTCGATATAGACATGTCCGTCTGTCCGTCTGTATGAACGAAAGGATCTCGGAAACGGTAATAGATAGAGACTTCGTGTTTTTTGCATTTGACTAGGACTTCTCCGGAATTTTACAAGTTTATTTTAAAATTTTGCACCTCATTTTTCCTTACTTGCTTTGTTGTTAAAATCGATAAATTTTTTTTGTATCTTACATAATTTTTAATAATATATTTCCTATATGTTAATAACGGACTATTATTGGAGATAATCGCCATACAAAACTGTCTGCCTTGCTGTGTTTTTGTAAGAAAAACATTTTATTGGGATTTAGTTTAGCTGGAAACAACAAATTTCTTGTATCTTGCATTCATTCCAATAAAATATCATAAACAGATTTAGATACAAATGTATCTACTATACAAATTTAAGCTTCAATGTTGTTACAGGGTATCTTGAATTGAATCAGGTTCTAATTTAGTTGATAATTTTTGTATTTTTAATTAAAAAGATACAATTAGGTGCAGCAAGCTCTGGCATTATACAATTTTAGATTTAAAAACTTAATACTACTCATACGCTAAACAAAAATTTAGTAACAAAATAGTTCTTAAATATCTTTCCGAACACTGTGTTTCATATAACAACACTGCAGAGACGTCCAGCACATTAACACATGCCAAAGCAACAAATTAAAGCTGACCCATATAAACTGCATCCTCGAACAACAAGCTGGTGGTGAGGTGGTATGGTATTTAGCGTGTTATTTCGTTCTATAAGTCACAGTATTTTACATACATTAAAGTAAGTTTATTTTAATGGTTTTTATATTTTTTTTTTTTTTGTTGTTGAACATTTTTTTCTGGCACGTTTATCGCGTGAAACTCGCGCGCGCATAAATTGCAACTTAAATTGTTTTGGCCATTTTTTGTTTCGTTATATTTTGTACTTCTGTTTTTTTTTTTTTTTTTTTGAATGCCTCTGGCAGAATATAAAGAGTGAAATAATTTTGTTAATAAATTCAAATGCAGCACATAATGAAAATGGCGGCACGTTGCATTTTTAAAGCGGAAGTGCTTCCCCTTTTTGGCGCTGCAACGGCCTTCATCAGCATGGTAATGAGTTCGTGCCTACTGCGATTGAGACGGAAGAGAGAGCGATGGAGAGAGAGAGAGAAAGAGAGACGCAGGCTGCTGCTGCCAAAAATGAATGTTATTATCCTGGCAGTCGGCACGGTCACGTTTTCATAATAAATTTTCTGTACAATTGCAATTTTAGTTTTAATGAAAATTTCACGCTATATGAACGCGGCAGCGAATGGATGATGGCTGGAAGGCGGCGAACAATTTGAAACTTCAATTGCACAGTGATTACTTTTATTATTTAAATTATTTAAATTACTAATTTCGAAAATGGCAAAACGAATATTGAAATTAGTGTGCATGTGGCTTAATTTAATACGTTTACTCGCTTAATTTAATTTAATTCAATTCAATTCAGTTCAATCGTTCGTTACATAATTGCAAATATTTCAGTGCAATTAAAATAAAATTTATGCATTTTAATTGTCATTCGAGTCAAATTTAGTTGACGATGTCGTGTTGCATTAAAACCTTAAAAGAAACCGAATTATTTCTCAATCTGTCCTTCCTTACTGTCATGCCACATTATGTACATACAACGCACCGCTCATTGTGGCTATATATATATATGTAAGCCTTAAATTAAAATCTTTAAGCTGCTTTATGGCTGTTGGTACTACCCACACACACACAGTGAGATATTGTCGCTCCTGGTTGTGGTTACTGAATGTTGCTGCTACTCAAGCTCAAGCTCTTGCTGAAGTAGTAAGCAGTAGCAGTAGCAGTAGCAGCAGCAACGGTGACGCACAAGGACACAATGTGGAATTTTGCTGGCATTATTGTCATGCTTTCGGTTGTGTGTTGGCGTTTTGAGCTATGTGTAATCCATGCAAGCAATAAATCTTAGAACAAGAACAACCACTCGCCAGCAACAACAAAAACAACAACAATACAATAAAACCAAGGCAACCAGCCTAGCATGCCTGTAAGCACATAGCTGCAATATCCTTGCTAAGTGCTATGACTGCGCTTGTGCGTAAATGCGTAGCTACAACACAGTGAATGCCATATCTATTAGTTGATTTAGTTTTTTTTTTTTTTGTTGGTTTTGTTTGCTGAAAAGTCGCATAAGAACTTTCAAGTGTAAGTTTTTTTTTTTTTCGTTTCAAGTTGAATTTTAATTAATTTATATTTCTGTCAACGCTTAAGGAATTTATTGGTTGAGCATGTTTTACAGAGGACAGGCATCTAGATAAAGTATGATATCAATTAATGGTTGAGCTTATAATAAGTGAGAAAGAGAGAGAGAGAAAGAGGAGGAGACAGAAAGTATGCTTACAATAAAGCATATAAATAAAGTTGTTAGAACCACATTGAAACAGGCTTTGAAAGCTATATAGGGTATAGAAATTGTAAGGACTTTTGCGATACAAAACTATTTACAAAGAAGAAAACACAGAAAGGCAGACAGATTTGTAAGGGGACTATCTCCACTTAAGGACCGATAGAGACATATATGGAAGTAAGATTTTAATTTGAACTAAATTTATGAAAAAAAAATCTAAAAAAAAAAATCTTTTTCATTCAAAAACTCCGAGGGCAAGGTTTTTATGAATACTGTCCCACAAAGAGGGGTTACTCGTTCATTTTAAAATTACTTATCTGGAATGAGAATAGGAGAGACCAAATTTAAATGCTGTATCTAATATAGTCTCAAACTTCTTGACGTGCATATGAGCAGCTAGACAGACGGACGGTGGGGTAGGTATGTATGGTTGGTCACATTCTCCTTTAGGCAGCAGACAAACAAGTTGTCTGAAGAATTAATAGAAGAATAAAGGCACTATCTCGCATAGTATCCAAGTTCTTGCTATTCATAGGGACAACCCGACAGACGGACATGTCTATATTGACTTGACTTTTTGTAGGAGGTCATCTCTTTTATTAGGAAAATACAACAGATTTGAAATTTTTAGCTGTAGTATTTTGCTCCTTCCACTTCAATAAGTGTTTTATAAAAAAAAAAATGTTTGTGTATGAAAAGCAAAGGGAGGACGGAAGTATCATAGATCGTTCAAATTCATTTGCTTATAAAATCGGCATTTACTATCACATTTTGATGAAAATTTTGGATTTTGACTTAGAGGCATGTTGTCCCTATACTGGCATACTTAATTTTTTTTTTTGTGCTGAAGAAATTTTTAACCTTGGTGGTGATTAAATGGGGAAGAGGAGAAGGGATAACATTTTAAAGTAAGCTTGTAAAATTCCGGCGAAGTCCTAGTCGAATGCAAAAGAATAAAGTCTCTATCTATTACCGTTTCCGATATTCTTTCGTTCATACAGACGGACAGACGGACATTGCTATATACTCATCTATCACTCCCGACTATAATGGTGGTAACTTTGGGGTCTCCGACCATTATTGCTACCTGTTACATACATTTGCACAAAACCAATAGCCTCTTGTACCTTCGGTACAGTGCCTTAAAAGTGGAAGACGATCAATTATATTAAAAACCCACTGTTTTCAAAATGTTCTATTTATTCGGTGTTCAAGTGCTCGATTCAAATGTTTATTTTAGATCTTGTGCAAGTCTCTAGGAAGCGCTCAAGTTACAGGAAAAAAAAATTTGGAAAATCCACGAAAACTTTTTTCTCAAAATAGCTGACTGATGGCAATTCGGGACCTGGCATCGTGTTGCTAAATACGATTTATATATTTCGGATTATGCCAAACTTTAGCGAAAACCTTTGACACGACAAGGTACATTGCTGCACATATTTGACTTTCTTCCAGTTCTTGCTCAATTATGTTGCAGGTGCTGTAAGTTCTTCGATTGTTCAATGGTTTTTCCTTAAGCCAAACTGTTGCTGAGAACTTAGGGCATTTCTCCCCAATATGTATTGCATTATATCCAAAAGATTTTTTTTTTAAATAGTTTAAACATCAGCGACAATAGCAAAAAGGGTCGACACGCCGTTGTATCGTTTGTAAGTTTGCCAGACTTAGATTTTAAATAAAAAAAAAAAAAAACTTTTGTGGAAGTTGAGCCAGAACCGCTGCCGTTATAAGGTCGAACCCTGGAAAAAAATTTTATAATTTCAACTGGTGTTGTGTGGCGTTCATTTGATTATTAAAATGAAGTATGTCTTCTTCATTACCATCAAGATTAAAAGTTTTTTCTAGATGCTTAGCAAGAAGCGTAGCTATTTCAGTATCACATTTTATCCGCACTGGAGGGCCAGTTGCTGCTTTCTTTACTAATTTTAAAATTTTACTAATAATTAATTTTATTTAGTTTTTATTGTAATAAGTAAAGCTTAGTTAATTAAAATTAATCAAATTCAAGTCTAACCATTAAATATTTAAACTTTTTTTCATTTCAGGTAAGTGATCAACATTATAACTTTTTTATATATAAAATATTTGGTAAGTTTTGGTTTACATTTTTCAACATGAAAAAGAACAAGTTTAAATACTACGCCGCCCATATATTGTAAAAAATTTCCGAACGGTGGTCACCAAATTTTCATTAAAGATATTATTTAATAATTAAAACACCTTGTTATATCGTGTGATGCTCTATTTTTACTAACCCTGCCAAGAAATTTCTGCACAAACGGCGACAATTTCAAATCTTGCGTAAATTTTGGGACACCTTTTATATACTCTTAGTCCGTGAGTTAAGTTTCTCTAAGTCTTCTTTATTAAGAGAAACATGCTATCAAACAGTTGTATAGACAGACGGACAGATGTGGCTAGATTGACTCATATAATCTTGCGGAATACGATTATATAGTATATACTCTATGCTAGCTTCATACATTTTAGAATTTTGACAATTCCAATTCGTGTATACCCTGCTACAAATAATGTCTATGTCTACGCATGCTATCCATTAGTCGCTTTCCTTCATTTTTGTTCATATTGCAGTATACGTGTATACAATGTATTAAAAGACACAGAGCGAAAGAAAGGAAGACTCAGTAAACCAATTTTTAGTTTGCTGCTTTGTCTGCTATGCACATGACACACTCACAATTCACCAATTTTCTTTATGAATTAACAATTCGTTAACGATTTGCTACGTTTACTCCACACACTACACTTAAATAACTTCAAAACACCCTTTATAACAGTTGTAGTTAAAGCTTTAAACCATTTTTTTTTTTTTTTCGCTAGGCTTAGTTTGTGCCAACATAGTTTTATAAATCGCTCATACTTTTTTGATTATTTTGTTTTTCAGTCGCAGTCGTCGTCCTAGTCGTCGTCGTCCTCGTCGACAACAGCAGCTTGGCAGACATAAATAACAACATCTGTTTAGTTGTTTCGCGTCAGAAATCGCTTTATTTTTATTTTATTTGCTACTCCGCCGACCAAAATCAAGAAACTTCTACCCTCACCTTAAAATAACGAAAATTGAGAGTTCAACTTACGACGACGACAACGACGACGAGAACGACGCGACGCGTCTGTTAAAGGCTTACTTGCTGCTGTGCTGGGATTTATACAGTTTGCGCTTTTGCTGCTGCTTATAGAATTGTAATTTTTCGACATGAATGTCATTTTTTATGTGTTTTCTTCACTTTCTTTCTTTTTTTTTTTTTGTATTGTTTTGTTTTGTCGCGGCGGCTGTTTGTTGACTAAACTTGTCGCTCACCGTCGAGTTGGCATTGTCGGCGATTTAGGGTGTAAAACAATAGCAAAGCGAAAAAATGGGTTAAAATCAAGTAAAAACCAGTGTGAGCCATTTTCGGCATTGCGCCTTATTTTATGGATTCGGATTCGTTTTCGGATTTGTATTTTCGTCCTCGTGCCAACATTTCAACATGCGCTATTAGATTTAATGAAAATTTGTTGCCGACTGTTGGATGACAGGCCAGACCAGGCCAGGCAGCCAAGCCCGGCCAGGCGTACTTATGTTTTATTTCTTTATAGCATTTGCTCAATGTCGGCAGCCGTGGAAAATTTTAAATTGATTATTGTTGCTTTACGCTGTTCTCGTACTCATTCTTGTTCTTGTTTCGCATTATTACTTCTGAAATATGCGAAAGTATGAAAGTAACGAGTGAAATGGAAAGAAAGAAAGAAAGAAAGGCTTACATTGTAATATATTATCGTTTATGATGGAATAAAACTTGCACGCATCGCTGCACAAAGTGCTCTTCTTATATAAGTATATACGCTTCTTTTATATGCTTTATATACATTCGTCTTGACTTCTTGCACCCACACACGCAACCAGATTATGTATTGGTCTTCACTGTGTAGCGAACATTTTAAGCTGCTATAAAATGGCGGCACATGTTAAAGCTGTTTAAGGTATTCATTTACGCTCGAGCACATTGAATTATTATTGTATTATCGATGTCTTCATTATGCTGAAACGTTGCTGATCTGACGTAAGGCGTAAGCGTTGAAAATTTATCCTTTTTTTTTTTTAACGATTAAAGTATTAATTTATTACATATAAGTATTTCATATTGAACTCCTTTTTATTTTTATACAAACTTAGACCACGACTTAGTCTATTGACATTCTAAATGAGTTGGTAGAATTTATGGTTAGAACACGCAGACATCATTTCATGAGAATAGTAGTTTAGTTAAGCAAGGAATTAATACGGTCCTGGCATCTATTCCATGTAATTCGAGACAATGCCTCCTGTACCACTTAACAAAGCAACTGCACTTTAGTTGAAGGATATGCGATTGCTACACACTCGTTTTTTTTTTCTTCCCATAAGTTTTCGATCGGAGACCAAGTTGGCCATTTTATTTTCTTCGAATGTTGTCCTGCTGAAATATCCACTTTAGAGGCATTTCTCATTCTTTCTGTCAATAATACCATTTATCCAATGTCATGTTAGGAACAGCAACCCAATTTCATTATATATAGCCCACTAAGCTCATTTGTCTTCTAGTTGCACATGATACTATATTCTGTGTTTAATAGACGTCATACGTACTGCCAAGAGCCTGTTCCACCACATAAAATAATTTTGCTACACAATATATGTCGCGTCTTTTTGACAAGCCAGCCGAATAAGTTTTCGTAAATTTTAGTCGTACTTCCGAGTCAAAAGGAGTAACTATTTAGGATTTTTGGCTTTTAAAGTCGGCTCAATAGGTCGACAATCAACTGTTGCCACACTGACCGACAGATTTAATTAAGGTTTTAATGCTTTTAGAGAATGTCAAAACCCTTATCTTTTAATTTAGTGCATATCTCTAAAGTGTCTAATGTCGAACCATTTTTTGATGAAAATCTTATTAAAAGGTTTCGGCATTAAATTTACAAAGTTGAACCGACTGCTCTATTAATTTCTTTTTGAGCTTCTTTACATTGTTAAATTGTCCGGCATTCTTGTAGATTTTCTTGAATTATATTCCACATAGATCTTCAATGGAGTTAAGTTCTGGGCACATTGCGGTCCACTTCAATAAAAAATCTTCTTCTCTTTTACCTTCTGTGTGGATTGGCGCGTTGTCTTGCTGTAGCATTCACTTAACCCTCCAGATCCTCTCCAAATTCAAAAAGGGTTTTATCTTACAGTTTCATACATGTTAGTTCTATAGTTCTAGTTGTTATATGTCAAAGTGGGGTATTTCTAGCATACCCAAACGCTGTCAAAATTATTTGTGAAGCTTAACTATAGTTTCGCCGTAATTGTCTTATGTCCACCAATACTTCTGGCATCCGTCAGTTCCCTTCTAGTTAAACTTTTTGTTTAGAAATTATAAATTTATGTAAGTCCTCAGAGAATGCTAAATGAGCAGATAAATGACATTTGAATAGCTTCGCAATATGATTTCGTTCTTCTTTAAAATTTGTTTTTACCCGCCCTCTGAATATATCTAGCTGTACTTGACCTTAGATACCCATGCAGGTTTTTAGGCCCTGTACCGAAGGTACAATAACCTATTGATTTTGTGCAAATGTATGTAACAGGTTGAAATAATGGTCGAAGACCCTCCAAAGTTACCCCCATTATGGTCAGGAGTGATAGAGAAGTCGATATAGCCATGTCCGTCTGTCCGTCCGTCCATCTGTATGAACGAAAGGATCTCGGAAACGGTAATAGATAAAGACTTCGTGTTTTTTACATTCGACTAGGACTGCTCCGGAATTTTACAAGTTTATTTTAAAATTTTGTCCATCTTTTCATACATAAAAAAATGTTTTATAAGGCACTTATTCGTGCAGTGAGAAGTGGTCATGTGCTTGGTCATAAGCTCGGGAAACATTTAATGTGTTTGAACTGCGACCTGAACTGGTACAGGGACTCTTACAGACGGTTACGCCCGACTGTAATTTCTTTACTTGATTTCTCTTGATTAGGGTATTTTATAGCGTTCATCGATCTTAGTGGGTCTGCTGCTCCCCATGTCTCCTTCCCATAAATGTCCAGATTTCTGAGAAAGTTCGCAATGGTGCTTTTATGCCGTTTGAGTCTGACATACATAAAAAATATTCTTGCCAGCTCCGACAAGTCTTTTGAACAGTCTTTCGAAATACAAAAAGATGTAATCCCAAACAAATATTCCAGTCGATATAGATATATCCGTATGAACATCGAAAACCTAATTTCTAGAATATGTAGACTCTTACTGTTCTCCTATTTTCTCCTATTCTCTTTTCAGATAACTAGTATTCAATGAAAGCACCAACCCCTCTTTAAAGGGTAGCTTTCATACAACCCTGTGGCTACTTTTGGAGTTTTTATTTTATTTTTTTTTTTTATCATCCAATTATTTCTGCTCGAACCCAAAATTTTGTGTGTTTATTTCAGTTCTAATGAAATATTTTATTTTGGTCTATATCGAACCAATCAAGAAGAAGGGTTTTTGTATGAAAAACATTTTGATGTGATTTGATATAAACGACAGATATGCTGTATCTTAGTCTCATTACAATTAATTTTTGGGCTAGAATAGGTCTATATGGTGACTTCTTATAGATGCCTGCTTCACATACATATTACGATATTCCCCATACAACCCCATCATCGTGTTATAGGTTTTTGAATGAAAAACTTCGTTATTTAAATAAGTAACTGCCTAAAAGTCGATATGGTGGCTTCACGCAACTCATATACATATACCTACAGAAGTGTTCTCTTATATTTTGGAGTGGTCCCTATACATTCTCAATGCCTAGCTATGAGTATTTATATGAAAACCTTCTTTATTTAAGTCAATATTAGATTAAAAGACGATTTGGTGGTTTATTATAGATGTCTGCTTCACAAACATGAACTAATTTTCGAGTTCCCCCACTTTTTGAGGTAGCCTGCATTCAAACCGACTGTTTTGTATGGAAAACTTCTTTATTTAAATTAATAACAACTTAAAAATCGATAGGCTTCACATATATATATATATTAATAGGAGTGTTCCCACACTTTTTAGGGCAGCCCCCATTCAAATCCATGGCCCACTTATTATTTTTCGTATGAAAAACTTCTTTATTTATATTAATATTCGATTAAAGTATGTTGCATTTTTTATATACCCCTGCTTTACATACATGTAATATTTGGCGGGTTCTCCTACTTTTTAGGGTAGCCACCATACAATTCCATTACCAACTTATGAATTTTTGTATGAAAAACTTCGCCATTGTTATTGTTCCACTTGCTGATTTGCGTTAAAAGTTTCAAGCTGCAGATCCTTATTTATTACGCGCCGTTGGCACGTGAAAATAATATTTTTTCTTCACCAAAAAAGTTTTTGTCTGCAAGTTTAACATTTAATAGCACACTGTCTGCGCTTAAATTAAACAAACGCATTTACATTTTAAAACAGATTTGCATATCAGCATCTTAAATCAATTTCAAGTTATCGGTCCTGCTCATCTTTCATCTTTTCTATTAGTTCTTTAAACAAATCCTGGTTTGTGTACAAGTTTACATTTCAAAAATGTAATCTCAAAATATATATCAGCATGAAATGCTAGAAGGCTAGCTTGTTTGCTCGCTCAGCAAAGCAAGTCAGGCAGGCAGGCAGACAGGCAGGCAACCTGCTGCTAACAGTGTGTAGTAGCAGCACAGGAAGGCACCCTGCACCTGTCAAGCTATTATAAATTATTATCATTAATATTTTTTTCATATGTATCTGTATATACGTCCTACTGCGCCATGATTTTATGCTGCAGTAATAACCAGCAGCAGGACAAAGGCAAATCAAGTACGGGGTAGTGCTACGCCACTCAGTCATGTAGACAGTATTCGAGACAGACTTTGCATAAAAATTGCTCCCAAATGAGACAAACATAAATGAACGAACCGAACGAATGAGCGAGCGAGTGAATGAATGAATGAATAAATGAATGTAATGAAACCAGCAACAACAAGAGTAGAATATAATATATACAACAACAATAACAACAACAACAAAAGTAATATATATTTACTAGTAACGCTTGGGAAAAAAAAAGTTTACATTGCCAACAGCGCCGCTGAAACCGCCAGCCAGTACCACCAGCAGCGTCGTTGCCACCACGCGATAATGGCTCCCAATTTGGTAATTAATCACGTCGCACTCTTACTGCACACGTCGTTGTACATACTGAGTGTTGCTCCTGCAGTCGTCGTCGTCGTTGTTGTTGTTGTTATTATTTGCCATGTATTGGTGCCGCTGGCACTGTTTTTTGGTGTTGTCGCTGGGCGTAACCGGGCGTTGCCGCACATATATTTCATTATCGAGCCGCGTTGCCGCATTTTATTTTCAAACTGAAATTAAGCGAATTTTAACGAACGATAAAATAATTACCTTTATGATTATTTATTTATTTATTTATTATTTATTATTTTTTTTTTTTTGGCATATTTTACAGTGGTACGAAATTGAGAGAAATGTTGCCAAAAATTTTAACAGGAATTTAAATCGTATTTTAGTTTTGGTGGTAGAAAGTGTTGAAGCATACGAACGAAATTTATCAAAGGCTGTGTAATACATCTCTACACAAGTGATGCATCATCTTTTTATGCATATAAGTCCGACAAATAACAACAAACCACTCTAGAGGGTCTACCAAGACTAACCAAATTCTACAAAAATTGTTCGCTGAAAAAAGAGATGAAAGCAAATGATTGCCTGATTCTTTGGTATTACCAAAATATGGAATGGCCAATTCTGAATGGTACAAGACTATTTTTTTCCAGAAGTTTTTTGGAAAAATTCTGAGAATTAGTCTCTCAAACAATGAAATTTTTGGCACCCAGTGACATATTTTTATTTCCATACGATTTTCATATATGAAGAATCGGTTGCTGCATACAAAATTCTTGTTTTGGAGTTAATGCAATATGAGTGGAAGAAGTGTTTCAAAATTTTTTTATCTTCATGGATAAAATTTTGAAGAACAGTGTGCATCTGTACCCAGAATTCAGAAAGTAACTTCAAACTTAAATACTTTCGGTCAGATGCTTGACCTTTTGATAGAATTTCTAAGCTTCATTTCGATCGCATAGCTTCTGAATATTTTTAAGCTCACGCATTTCTTGCTCCTTTTCTTTACGTCAAAAACGACATACCCTCGCCGTCCCACTTTTAAGGATAGCCCTCATACAAACCCTCCATCCTCTAAAAGATTTTTGTGTGAAAAAGTTCGTTATTTAAGTCTGTTTCAACTTAAAGTTGGTTATGGTGGTTTCTTATAGACTGAACATACAAATATCTAAAGGCATGTTCCCTCATATTTTCGAGTAGGCCCCATTCAAACCCATTGCTTACTTATGACTTTTTGTATGAAAAACTCTCCGTTTCTTGAGATAGCTTTCTAGCATGGATGCCCACTGCAGAGTTCTTTAATAGACGACGCTCTTCTCAGCCGTAACATTTCGGTTTTTTTCGACAACTACTCCATAAACATAATGAGCAACCCACGTAAATTTAGAATATATATAATCTTTAAATAAAATATAATCATTTGTTTTAATATCAATTTATTCCTTTTTTTTCTAAAATGTTTGCTGGATTTTTCCAAACGCCTTAGTGTGCTGATGATGCCATAATAGATGTTCCGAAATTTTCGCCCTTTCAGATCGCATCAAAGAAGGTAGATGTAAGGCACTACCAGATCTTTTAACCTTGTATAGGAGACCGTTATGCCAGACTCTGCAATACTCAAGTCTTCAAAAACTTGCAACATATGCTCGGCAACCTCTGTAAAGTTGTTCGGTTTTGAGGTGCTCTGCCCTAAACTTATGTCAGGATGCTGTTTTGAAGACGAACAATTTGAGTTCCACTGCTACTAGCTCATAGAACACCGACTGTATAGAGTATGCGTGAAAGGCTTTCACCATGGCACGCTGCATACCCACATCAAAGAAGAAATGGAAAAGTTGGGCCACAAGGGGCTTGATACCCACACACCCAAGAGGCCGAACCCGTAAAAATGTTCTTTTTGAACATCGCCGCTGCGGCCAATAACAAGGGGGGGACTGACAATTAAGACGCTGTGCCGCATGATGATCAGAGTTGAACCATTCCGCAAGCTTAAAGACATTGTGCAATGCCATCGATGCCAGCAGTTTGGACATTCGCCCAAATACTGCCGCAAGACACACATTTGTGTGATATGTGCCGGAGAGCACCAAATCAAGAATTGTACTCGGCCACGAGCGGTCATGATGCCATATGCGACGCCACATTAAAAGCACTGCCTAGTCGCGCGATTCTGTACATAACATTGATATTCAACGCCATCGTGAGGTTGCAATGCTTCCCTGCTCAGTGGAAACTCGGTAAAATTAGCATGATTCACAAACCGGGCAAGCCGGAAAGAAACCCTGCGTCCTACTGTCCAATATCAATGTCAAAAGTGTTTTGAGAGACTGATTGCCGCCAGGATTGTGGATTCTCAAGAATTATTCCTGAGCACCAGTTCGGGTTCCGTGCACTGTCGAACAGCTACATCGGGTTGTCGAGCAAATATTGTTGGCATTCGACAGGATGGAGTATTGCAACGCCCTCTTTCTGGACATTAGGGAGGCTTTCGACAGTATTTGGAATACTGGCCTACGAATCAAAATTAAGGATACGTTGCCTGCACCATATTTTGGGCTACTGAGATCTTAACTGGAGGGAAGGCAGTTTGTGGTCCGCCTTTACTCGGCAATTTCAACGCAATATGAAGTCGCAGCGTGTGTACTACAGGGAAGTGTCCGGGGCCCTCTTTTGTACTGTCTGTATACTTTTGACAGGGCGCAGCTAGATACTAGCCCGTCTGAGACCGCAATGCTTGCCCCACATTCGCAGATGATGTCAGCGTCACATATGACCATCGTTTGAATACGATGCAGCCGTCGATGTTCCCGAATATGCCTCAACATTCGCGCAATGGGCGAGACGCTGGAACATCGGCATAAACAGAATAAACAAAGTTATAATGCGGTTATTAGTATACCCTGTATGCCTTCAATAAAAAAAAAGGAGTCTCTCCCAATAAGTCTCTCCCATACTCTCAGAAGTCTAATTGGCCGGTATGACTCAGTGTCATCATCCAGTTTGCATGGGTTGTCAATATGGATCGCTGCTGTCTTCCACAGCGCTGGAACATTCCACACTCAACATAGCGATATAGAGATCGGAACATATCGTACCCGCATTGGATCTCCACAACTAAGCCTTATTTCAATCAAAATAAGAATGTTAATGGTAGCGATTTGCTCTTTTCCATAGTACCCAAGCGTTTAGTTATTGCTTTCAAAAACCTTTAAAATCTGAACAATTCGATATGAGTTGTTTAAACCTTGAAAGCATTACTTAGAGCAGCTTCATTTTGAATTATCATTGAGTGGTTGTGCAATAGTTCGCTCCGTTCAGAGATATTGTGGCGTCTTCAAAAAGGGCAATCCTTTCCACATTAGATCAGATATTATTTATAGAACATTGCAGTTTAAAAAAGTTGTGCCATATGCAATCTGAATTCCAACTGGTTTTCAGTGTTGAAAATTTGCTTCAGCAGTTCCTTTACTATGTCTCTCCGTTGATTTGTCGATATTAATTTTAGGCTAGAAACATCCAACATAATTTCACTAAAGCTCTTTTTTAATTAAGTTTGTTAGATCCCAATTTTCATACGGACATACAGACAAACAGTTAGACACACGGACATTTCTATATGGACTCGACATTGGACATCAATATACCAGCATATAGTTCTCACTTCTGCAATAAAAATGAACTATCGTCCTCTTTTGTTCATATACTTTAACTTCCTGCATCATTAATCCTTGTATGTATTTATTGAACCATCGAATATCACTTGAACCTTCGACTTAAATAAAGACTCTCTAAAGAAAGTGTTATGAGACAAATTGGTCTATGTATGATACTTCCTATATTCTGGAATGGTGGCAGCAACATTCATATATTCTATATATAGTGACGAATCAAATGTATATATGTTTTGCGTCAGCAAATAGCCGATTCGCAGTTGAGAGTTACTCATTTTTTTTCTTTTTTGTTTTGTTTGCTTACAAGTATATCTCTTCAGACTTTTAAAGCATTTGCACACTTTTGCACCACTGTGCCTTTACTGATTTAACAAAAATGTCTAAATAATTGGTAGATATTACAGAGGGGGGCTGGTGGTGGTGTGGCAGCTGAAAATATTCGAAACGTGTCTAATTTAGCAGCTTAAATTTATAGACGAAAAGTTTCGCATAGAAAATTCAATAGACTGCAGGCAGGCACACTGCGTATGCGTAATATTAAATTGTGTTATAGCTAATAGTCAGTTCTATAATGATGCAGTCGTGCATATAAATGACAAAATTTTCAATGAAGAGATGTCGAAGTAGTCTTTTTGAAGTTATTTAAAAAAGCTTAACAATTTTTTTTTTGTTTTTTTTTTTGTTTTTTTATGCTTTATGCATTGTCATACATTTTGCATTAAATATACGCGGCGTATGCGTAATTTTAATTAATGCAGCAACTTTGAGAGGTGCTTTTAACGCAGAATAAAAACGTGCAAAAAAAAGCGGTAGTGGCATAAAAATAGAATAAAAGGAGCAAAAAAAAAAAAAATGAATGCATTTATTTGCCAACGCCCGGAAGCAGTCGAGCGGTGGGCGTGGCGCTGTATGCGCACTCAAAACAAAATCATAAAAAAGTAGAAAAGCAAAACAAAAAATGCAAAATAGGCATAAAAATGCATTGCAAAGCAACTTTCGCTGCATATTCTGCTCTGCACACTCACTCAAACACTCGCTTTCATTTTAAGCAGGCATTTCCTAGTGCCACGCCTACACCTCCTACGCTTTGTTAGACTGCTTTTCTTTATGCTTCCTTCTATTCCATTCAATTCCATTTTCATTTTTGCATTTCTTTTATTTATTATGTATTTTTTTTTTGCGCTATTTTTAGTGCAAATTTTTCGCTTTTATTATTTTGATTATGAATTTTCACTTGTGAAATTCCATTTTAAATGCGAGGACAATACAAAATTTAATTTACCGCATAGAATTAAAAATTGAAATAGAAAAAATAAGCATGCAAAAAAATGGAAATCATGCAAAGAGGCGAGAGAGAGTGAAGTAATGCTAAAAAAAAAAAAAAACCAAAACAAAGCTATATGCAAAAGCAAAGTTCTTTTGTTCCGGCGCATAGCCTCCATTTTATATTTTTGCATAGATATGAATGTAAGCTGTTACTGCGAGTGTTTATGTATATGTGTGTGTGTAAATGTGTTGTAAGAGTGTGGGTTGTTAAGTTATGGCGTTTCTTACTTTATTGTTTTAAAATATTTCGCTAGAGCGCAGACCTACTCGGGTAAGTTGGTTTGCTTAGACCGTATAAAGTCTGAAACCATCATCTAGAGATCAGTCCCGAAATTGTTGTTTCTAAGTGATCTACACATATAGCTGATGACTAACTCTTTCGCCAAATGTTCTGGAACATTATAGGAACAGATATTTAGTCTTCTCCGATGGATGTTTGAAGATGGAGTTGCTTTAATTCGAAGTCTAATGCAATTGAAGTAGTCGCAGCCATTCAGCAATATCCAACTATTCGCTTGTCTGGCAGTTTCAGTGTCAGTGAGACCGGATTCATCGATAGATGTATGAAGTTTCAATATCTACCTTGCATCGAAACTCAAGTCCATTACGTGCAGTAAAGGTTCTCACACAGACCTCGCATGGGTAGTTTAGTTATATCACGTTGGGTTGAAGCAGAATATCCTGAACAACACCTGAAACCTGACTATGATTGACCTAACCCTACTAGAGCTTGGGTTGATACTGATTGGATACATTACTCAAGCTGGACAATTTTGTGGTTATATCAGGATCTACATTACTTAACTTTGATCATGATAGTTGGTATCATGATTAAGGCAGCTTGGACGTTTGATCGATTTTAGCATATGCTTCATCTATGGTTAGATTGTGTGTGGGATTAGGTTGGTGGGTTCGATCTAAACAGAAGACTTGATCTTTCATCCAATGATTCATTTCATTTCTCGGCGGTTATAACTAGCATTGCAATTGGTTGGATCAGTCTGTATAATATTATCCGAGGCTGATTATTAATGCCATTGAGACAAAGATCGAAAGCGTTAGCAACCCCAGAGACCTTGTTTTTTCTTTCAGTTCAGTTCTGCATATTATACATAAGACGCCGTGTAGGCTGAACTGACTGAGTCGATACTTAGCTATGATAATAGTCTGTTGTAATTGAAAGAGCTCTACAAACGTGACATCCTTGACAAGCTAATTCTATTGGCGTTTCTCTTCTGAAATAAATGAAGAAGTCATTACCTGCAGTTCCCACAGTTCCACATAATTGGCAACAACACCTACGACACTACCAATAGATTCCGTCAGATTGGAAGTTAATTTCGGCTAATGGAAGTTTAGATATAGACAGTATGAACAACAAAGCCAAAACAGTATTTGATCTTTTGGCTTTATAAAAGGTATTGAGCCGCTTGGTCAGATTCTTATAGAAATCGCAAAGATCAGTCCTCAGTTGCTTTTCAAGAATTCAATTCCTTCAAGCACAACCTTGTATTTTTTGTGTCCCAATCTATTTAAATAAAACGAAGGACAAATTTCCTTCTTAAGCTTCTCTGTAATCGGGGTCACCAATTTGGGCAATTTGAAAAATGAATCATTTTGTCCATACTTCAGGAATATACTTTATCACCAATTCGAATATTATTAAAGAAGAAGATGATCAATTTTATACAGCTTGGTTGACTTGCAAACCAAGCCTTTGAGAGACTCTGCGGTGCTTTAGTTTATGTTCCAAACCGTCTCCATAGGAGATCAGCACACCAAAAATTAATAAAATTTGTTGAAACTCAGTTTGTAGCACACTGAAGCCTATGTTTTGTTCGCAAGCAAGTCTACTTAAGATCAACTTGCACTATTGCTGTTACTGTAGGTGGGATCCTTCCGATTCCGGTAGAGCTAACATTGGTGCAGCAGTCGGAGTTAATCTTATTCCCTTTAAAATTCAGCTTGATATGAGAAATTGTGACCCACTTGATTGACTTTGAGAACCTCCATTGATGCATCGTAAATTACATGAGGTGTTGAAGCTACGTGTCTTAAATAAAGAGCGTACTGGTACTCTCCTCCTGCGCTCCGATGGTCGTCAGAACTTTTTCATTTTCAAATGTAGTACTATGAGGAAAATAAACCCGAAATAGATGTGTTCGTATGAAATATTTTTGCTTTAGAAGGTTTGCAACCAAATGTTATTCATTTAGCTGTTTCTGCATTAGGGGAGACGAGGAGAAGCCAGCTCGTACGGTACAGATACTACTGCTTGGTAACGATTGTCTTTTACACTAACTTCTATTTGAGCAGTTACAAGAGGCCAGTTTTATCGTCCTAAAATAAGCCTAGCTTGATACTACTCCTCTACAGAGCGTATAACCTAATCCATAGTTCGATCAGATCTTCTTTGGGATAGAGGCTCAGGGAAGCTTTGCTTGGATTTGACCCTTCGAAGCTTTTGCATACTCTACAGCTTGTCGCCTTGACTCTTATTTCCTACGAAGTAAAAGCCACATGGAGCAAAGGTCTTTAAGATAGCTTTAACGGCTGAAGTGAAGATTTAACTGTTCATAGAACATAGAAGTCCATGTCATCTGGCTCTGCGTCGTACAGAAAAGATGTTTCACATTCCTAAGTGACATCTGGAAGTACCATTAGTTAGTTATGTGAGATTCTATGCTGATGTATTTACTTCACAGCTCCAAACATTTTCTTTTGCCTAGCTCAAGTACTTCACACTCTGCTCTCGTATTAGTGTATATTTTTATATATTTGTATGCATTGCTTCCCAATAGACTAAGCGCATAACGACGACGGAGCGAACGTGCCCGAAAAGCGAATAGTAGTAGTAAGAAGCGTGAGTGAATGCAGCGGTCTGCGCCTCGAGATTTCTGCTGCTGCTGCTGCTGCATATTTACTTGAATACATTTGCACACAGATAAACTCGGATACAAAAACAGCTGCATATATGTATGGATCTACAATATATATATAGTATATATAGTATATATAGATATGCCAGTAGCATTGCGCGTGTTTTTGTTTTGCTCGCAGTCACTGAGCTGCATTTAGCCGTCGGTTTTAATTATGGAAAAAGTTTTGCTTTATTTAGTTTGAACAATAAGTGGTTGGAAAATATGAATTATAAAAGAGTAGCGCAAGAGCATAGCATCAACACCAACAACACTAAAGGAAGCGCGCGCAGTAACGGCAGCAGTTGAAGAATCAGAGGACGAAGTTGCATCAGTAAGTAAGTAAGCGCTAGAGATAGCTGTTGAGTTGAACACTCAAATATACTGACAGATAGAAAGATAGATAGACAGACAGACGGACATACATTGAATTGCTTCTTAAGAAGATTTTTTTTGTACTGTTTTCCTCCCGCTTTTCTTTTTTTTTTTTTTGTATTGTTTTATCAGCTGCATTTGCATTAAGTAATTCCTAGGTAAGCTGCGAAAGTTGCTTTAACCTGTGTCGAAAGAGTAGTTGCACAAAAAAATTGCCTAATAAACTTTTAAGTAAATATAAAATGAAATTATGGAATATTTAATTTTAAGTGCTTAGGAAAATATGTTCATTGCTCTGTGAGCTGTTTACGATCTTACGCGTAAGATTTTGCTTTGGGTAGCTGAAAAAATGAAGAGAAAAATTTTAAGACCTAGCAGCAAAGCAGTTACAATTGAGCAAGTAACTAAAAAAAGGAAAAGCTAAAATTTAGCTGAGGAAAAGAATACTTTTCTTCCCCCTTTTTTCTATATATATCTCTCATAGCAGCAAGCAGTCAAAACTAAGCTAGTAGCTAAAAAAAAGATGATTAGAGTCCATAAATAACTAATTCCATTTCATACTATTTTGCTGTACTTTCCAAAAAAAATCTCTTATAATATTTTCAAACTTTGTGCAGCTACTTTTCCATCACACTTTCTCTAAGACAAATGTATGAACTAATAATACAATTAGTCGCTTACATCAAATTGCACTTAGAACTGTCCAACGCTTTATTAAGCAAATTAAAGAGCAAAACTTAGAAATGAAAAAAAAACTATCACACACAAAAAATGTTATCAACGTAAAAGATTTTCCAAAAATTTTACAGCCGGAAAAACTATGCGTTTTCACCGTTCATATTCACAGTTCATTTGAAAATAAAGTTAGACAAAAGAGCAACCACACACACAGTGCAGTGTAGCAGCCAACTAAGCTTTACAATCAGATTTGTTTCAATTTTCAACAAAATTAACAAACACAACGCATACAAATTCAGCTATTGAACCAAACAAAATGGCAGCCAGTTAGAGATCCGGTTTAGTGGCAAACAGAAATAAAAACTAAAAACAAAACAAAAAAAAAACTGAATTAAAATGCATGCCGGCAGGCAGCAAATAGCAATAACAGCAACAACAACCTGCTTGCTACCACGTCGACTCTCTGCTGACACAAATATTTTGCGGTCGACTGGTTTTTCCATTCAAAAAAATATTTTTTTGCTAACAAAACTCGAGAAAAGAAAGCAAAAAAAAAAATTTACACCTTGTCAATTTTTAGTGAAAATTTTGTTGCATACCAACGGGCGTAAACAATATCAGTACACATACAGTAAACCGTAACGCACCGCCGGAGCATGCATATCACAATTGTGTATGTGTGTGTGTGTATTTGTGTATGACCCCAAAAAAATGAATAGGCAATGGACAACACACACACACACACATGTAGCGAGACAAATAAAATCTCATGCATATACAAGTATATATATATATATATATATATATACATACGAGTATACATATATGTATATAAAGTTGAAGTGTATTTTCCGAAAACTGGGCCAGCCAACAGCGACAATTAATACAAGGGTGGATTATTAAGTTATAGGTAGAGTAAGCTGACTAATCCTTGGTTAATGGTTTTATGCCGTTTTGGAACTACTGAACGCTAGTATTCGTCCTATATAACATCTAGAAATTGATCGTACATAAGTCTCGACACGTCGTCCATATCGCCATCCGTCGCCTATATAAGCATTGTCTCACACTAACAGCAAGTCAGCAGTAAAAGCATTTGTAAGATAGGACCTAACTAGCTGCCGTGAAGCAGACCAGCTCTATTCGATTTCCTTTTAAAATTATAATTTTTCAGTTTATGTAAAAAAGTACTATTCTGAAGTTGTGGAAATTTTGTTACATTTAATTTTAATTCATGTTAAAAAAAATGTTGAACTGTGGAACATTAAGGAAGTCCCTCGAACTTCATGAACTTCTTGCTGTTGCTACCATTGATGAAGTACCTTATCCTAACCATCTCACCTCAAACAGTGAAAGTATTTATTTTTTTTAAAAGATTGTTAAGAAACTTTATGGTCCAGAATCGCCACAGAAAATTTATCCCGTTATTTTGGTGACTTCTTACCCAAAATTTGGGCCAATGTCAATGCGTGAAGGTTCGGATTCTAATTGCGACACGCCTTATATACTATTAATCCGTTCGTCACCCGCATGTTCCAGTTAGAGTTGGATTGATTTGCCGACTGACATGATCCCCAGATGGGTTTATATGTGTGAAAAAATATCATCGCCACTAAGTGTTATGGAACTGAATTGCCTTATAACGTTGTCAGAAAATATGTTACACTTCACTTAACATTTAATTGTGGGATCCAATAAAGTTTCGTCACATGGTCCATCTCTGTGCATACTGGAGTATGTTTTAAAGAGGCATAGACAGTGTAGTGTACGGATTTTTTCATGTTTCGTGTCACACACCAAATTTTTAGGCCCTGTACCGAAGGTACAAGAGAGAGGTAATAGATAGAGACTTCATGTTTTTTGCATTCGACTAGGACTGCTCCGGAATTTCACAAGTTAATTTTAAAATTTTGCCCCTCCCCCCTCCCCTTCCCCATAAAATCACCCCCAAGGCAAAAAAATTCTTCGGCACAAAAAAGTTGAGTATGACAGTATAGAGATAATATTCCTCTAAGCCAAAATCCAAAAAGTTCATCAAAATCGGATAATAAATGACGATTTTATAAGCAATTGAATTTGAACGACCCCCCTTTTCTTTTCATTCATATTCGCGCAGTGAGAAGTGGTCATATGTTTGGTCATAAGCTCGGGAAACATTTAATGTGTTTGTTAGGCGACCTGAACTGGTACAGGGCCTCTTACAGTCGGTTACACCTGACTGAAATGTCCTTACTTGTTATATATGACACATGTCTTTTTTTGCTCTCTTTCTCTCTCTCATTAACTGTCTCGCTTCCTCTCTACCTCTCTACTTTTCATTCTTTTTCTCATCCTTACTCTCTCTCTCTCCATAACATTGTCCCTAACTCTCTCTCTCTAATTCTATCTCTTCCCCTAACTTTCTATCTCCTTAATTCTATCTCTCCCTTTCTAATTCTCTATCTGTCTCCCTCCCTAACTCTCTATCTGTCTCCCTGCATAACTCTCTGTCTGTCTATTTCTCTCTCCTTCTCCCTAACTCTATATTCCTCCTTAACTCTTTATCTCTCTCTCTCTCTCTAACTCTCTTTCTTGCTTACTCTATTTCTCTCTCTTTCCCTAACTTTATCTATCTTTCTGTCAATTACGCTATTGGTCTACCTCCATTAACTCCCGCTCTTTCTTCCCCTTAATCTTGCTCTCTCTTTCTCGCTAACTCTCGCTCTCTAACTCCCTAACTGTCGTTGTATCTCCCTTATTCTCGCTGTATCTCCCTAACTATGTAACTTTCCCTAACTATCTATATCTCTCCCTAACTCTCGCTCTCTATCTGCCTAACACGCTCTATATCCCCAACTTTCTACTTATTTTCCTAACTCTCTCTCTCATTCTTTGTCTCTAATCCTCTCTCTACTTCTTATTATACAACTGCTTTTTTTAATTTTTTATTTTTTTGATTGATTGATCTATTTGTATTGTTGCGTATTGATTAGCTTTTTTATATTATTTGCCCATTTATGGTCAAGACATATTATTTATAAGTCCGCCCTCATAAGCATAGGACATGCAAGCGTATGTATAAAGGATATGGAAAGGTTGCAAGGACGAGATATGAACTGTTGCTGCAACGACGTTGCAAAAAAAAAAAAAAAAGGGAAAAATGTCGGAACAACAAACGACAGTCGCTGGCTTATATATTATTTTGTGATAGCAGCAGCAACAACTGAAAATGTGTGCAGCACAGAAAATGAAAAAAAAAAAAAAAAACACATACAGAAATGGCAAAAAAAAAAAAAATATATATATATGGTAAAACTTGAAATTTATTTATGAGATTTCTGCTCTGTTTTTTATTTCCTGCCTCGCTGCGGTTGCTATTTACTCAATAACTAAAAATGTGATGTTGCATGGACAAAAGCGCCTTCAGCAGTTAGATGCAGCTGCTGCTGTTGCGATATATTTATAGCATTTTGCTTACTGTTGTGGTTATTTATGACGACTTTCTTTCTTTTTTTTCCTTCTATTTATTATGCCTAAACGTATTTTAAAGTTTTGCTTTTCTTTTCCTTACTTCTTCAACTTACAGGGCAGCTCATCTAGCGCCGCTCCACCAACACCGCGTAGCGCTTTTCCCGGTGCACCGCTACAAGCTTCGGCCGTTGCTCTTAAAGGCGCTATACCACCGCGTCCGCCAGCTATGACCAGTCCAGCCGCTGCTGCTGCAGGTGCCGCACTTGCTGCTGGTGCACCGTATCGTGGTGCAGCCAGTTGGACACCGCAGGGTTATGCACCGGCTGCTGCCGCTGCTGCTGCTGCTGTGGCACAGCAGGCTGCATATCGTTATACGGCACCATTGCCGCAGCCGGCGTATGCAGCATATACGCCACATACGGCAACAACACCAGCAACAACAACGGTGAGTATTGCAAAATTTAATTAAAAAAAATAATTGCTATTAAATTTTTAAGTATTGTCTATAAATTGCGTATACGCGACGTTGCGTTTGGGATTTTTTTTTTTTTTTTCTGCCTCATTGAAATTCAATTTCAATGCGCAGCATTGCTCCTTGAAATCGTATGTTCTTCCACTTAAACAGTGAAGCACAGCACGCACACTCAGCATTTGGCGCAATTGATTTGACTTTTTCCCAACAATAACAACAACAGCAGCAACAACAACGACTGTCAATGGCAGCCATGCATTCAGGCAGCGGCATATATCATCAATCCAATTCAATACTTCATTGACTGACTATTTGACAGATTGCTATGCGCGCGCTTATATGACTGTATATACTCCTCGTACATGATTGAAATGTTGTGCGCAAAATTTCAAGTGCTCTACTATAATGGCACAGCATGCTGCTCCGCCGCTCCCCTGCTTAACTAATGAGCCGCATAATCGTAAATTTATGTCAGTCAATTTCGCTATTGACTATAAAATCTGCATTTAATTTAAGTGTTTTTACCGAGAAAACTCCTGCCCCTAACCCATACACAATTTCACTTTCAGTTGTCAATTTTCGGTTTTTAGGCAGCGTTGAAAGTTGCCACTGCCGCCGCCGCTGCTCTGTCTCTGTCTCTAATGTCAATGAATGCCAACGCGCTTCGTTTGATACGTTGCTCGGCTGACTGCTTTGCTGCTGCTTGGTTGAAAGCTTAGTCCTTCTACAAAAATCTTTTTTGCGAGTATTTATTGAAAATTATTCGAGCAGCAATTTATATTCCCACGCACACTTGCACACATTTAGAAATTTTGTCGAAAGTTTTCTCGACATAATTGGTTTGCCATGAATAGTTCTACCAAAATGTACACAGAATTGTACAACTTGTCAAAATATATATTTTTGTTTGTAAGGACTTGTTGTCATTAGTGCGTGCCATAGTCTTAGTAATAATTCAGCTTTTCTAGTTGTTGCTTTTGTTGTTGTTGTTGTTGTTGTTCGCCTTCAAGTACTGGAAAATGTCATTGAGCACGTACTACTCTCTCTCTATGTATAGCAAGGTTAGTTACTCGAAAGGTCTAATATGGCTTTTAAACTATTTATAAATAGACGTTGGCAAAACAGTTAGGTAACAGTTAGTTGACTTAAAAGCAAACAATATGTTTAATATTAAGTTTGTGAAAATATATTTAATAGGCAGAAGAAAGCGATATAGAGCCTATAAAATATAATATATAAGGTTAATCAGCCTCAAAAGACAAGTTGTTTTAGATATGTCCGTCTGTCTGGCTATACGTATGAGTATCAAGATCTTGAAGACTATAAGATATACAGCATTTTTAGATTCTTTAATAGATTCTCCAAACATTGCTCCATTCGAATAATATTGGTCGACACTTGAATTGGCTCTAGAGAGAAATTGTTCTTCCAATGAGGAAACCGAATATTTCAAGAAAGAGGCGAAAGAGTTTAAGCCTAACATTGTCACTCATAGGATCATCCTATATTACAGTGCCTTCTTAATGAAAAAAAAAAACAAATAAAAGTCAAAGATACAAAGGCTGTATCAGGGTCTTATAGATCTCAATTTTCGTCTTCCAAGAGCGTGATTATTCGTCTGATCTCCAGGCTGACGTTGTTGTTGCTGGACATTTCGGATCCAAGATAGACAAAGTTTTCTACAACAATGAAGTTGAAATTCTTCATCGTCACTGATCGTTCAAGATGCCATGACAGCGAGAAGTCATCAAGTACTTCGTCTTTTCCTCATTCAACGCTAAACCCATTAGCCGAGTCTATTTTTCAATCGCTGAGAACGCCTTGCTGAGTCGCTGCTCCTGTGTACCGAATGCGAGCAGCATCACTTCCTTTTGAAAGATGGAGCCCGACATACTCTGTATGTACGGGCACTAGAGTAGGATGTATTCCATCAGGAGATTGAAAAAATCGCACGACAGAGCATAGCCCTGCCTGAAAGCTCTCTTGGTATCAAAGGGGTCGGAGAGATTTTTCTCCACCCTGACAACGCTTTGTGTGTTAGATAGCGTCTCCATGCAAGACGAACAATCTTTGCCGAAATACCTAGTGCAGACAGGGCGTCGAAGAACTCCGGTCGTATCGGCGTGTCGAAAGCGACTTTATAATCCTTAAACTCATGGAACTTTTCCAGGAGTTGTCTTGCCGAAATGTGAATATTTGGTCACTGGTCGACCTTTATGGTCTGTAGCCACGCTGTCCTATCAGTGATTGCTGATATGGCTTCAGTCTTCAGAAGAAGTCTTATTCCGCGGTTGTTGGCGCAAACAATGGGGTCTCCATTCTTATAGACACCGGACTTGAATTACTCAGCTGGCACCCCATCAAAGCCTGCCGCTTTGTTAGTTTTCAGCTTTTTAATAACCAAATCGAGCTCGTTATAGTTCGCTGGGTCTACAATAGTTCCATCATTAACTGTTGATTCCGGTGTCATTTCTCTATCGGTGGTATTGTGCGCTTCATCACCTGCAAGTATGTTCGAGCAATGACTCCTCCATAATCTCATCGATTCCTGTGCATTTGTAACCAGATTTTAATTTTCGTCTTTACAGAAAGTTGCTTCGGGTTTAAAACCTTCAGTCAGACGCTTGACCTTTTGATAAAATTTTCGAACTTCATTTCTGTCAAGTAAGTTCTCAACATCTTCAAACTCATGCCTTTCTTGCGCCTTCCCCTCTCTCCGTTTCTCTTGATATCGCTCTCTAACAGTTCGCGTTGCTTCCGACTGAAGATTTTGCTGATTGGAAGCGTTCTTCTCTGCAGTAGCATTGCGACACTCCTCGTCGTACTAAGAATTATTCACAGGTTTTGTATAACCAATGACCTCCTTGGCAGCCTTATCCTTGGAGTGGGTGATATGTCTCTACTGCTCACATATATCTTTAGAAGTGGAAGAAGTTTCGCGGAGCAGTCGGGAGAATGTGTTTCTTGACGATCAATGTTGTTGGCTTCCCTTTTCCAAATACAATTAAAAAAATTAAAAAACAAGTTTTCTTACTTTGCAACTGCTGCACTTTGTAGGGTATATACAAACTGCATAAAATTTAAAATCAAACAAAACAAACTAAAAGCCATGACCACAACAAATCAAACAGCCTTTTACTAGCATATCTATAGCTCCCTCCTCCCACTTTCTATATATATATATTTTGTATCTGGCTATAAACGTCTATCAGTAACGCTTGCGTAATCAATTAGTAGTACAAAACCAACAAGAAGAAGCAGCCGCAGCGACAGCAGGACGTACAACAAGGAAACGTAGACGAAACAAAATTTTCAACAAAACATTCATCAAAGTCAGACGCTGCTCTACTTTAGACTACACGCCACTCAGTCGATATCTATTTTGTCATTTTCAATTTAAAACTTGACATGGCAACCCACCACAACAATAAAAACGAACGACCACAAGTAAAAGCGACAGCAGGACACAGGACAGCACAGGACAATAAAAGCATCATTAATAACAAACAATTAAGAATGCAAAGAAGCTGCGGGGGTAAAAAATGTCATTAAACGAAAAACCAGTACATACCAGCCAAAAATAGGTACTTTCTAAACTGAAGGAAACACATCCTCTTGCTATCAGTTGCCATGACTTACTCAGTGACGTAGTGATTGCTTTATGCGTTGCGTCGAAAAATCTAATTCACTCACTCAGCGTATAGACAGACGACGACTCGCTTTGATCCTACAATTCGTTCGAACGCCCGCCCGCCAGCCATCTTTGCAACATGTGCAACCCAAGGATGTGCCTGCCAAAAGCAGTCGAAGCCCTTTTTCAACTGAATCGACTGATTCTGATGCTGATGCTGATGCTGGCATTGTTGAAGCCAATAATCCCAACAAAAAGTTAAAAGTCAAAAACGAATGAAATTCTGCGTACGAAATGTATGAATTTATACAGAAATGTGTGTTCGATGTGAGTTCTTCCAATATTCGAAAAGAGAATAAACGAATCAACTAGGAATGACGAATGACATTGCCATCAGATTGCTTCGTTTTGTTGAAGTTAAACTTGGCGGCGTCGTAGTCGTCCTAGTCGTAGCCTGAGCGTTGTTGATGATGACAAATTTTGCAGGTTAGCATTTTTCGTTTGGATTAGCGTGGATTCGTGGAAAAAATAAAATAAAAATTCTATGGAAAGATAGTAGCTATAGAAGAGGCACGAAAAAGGGCTGCAAGCTCGTTATTTCTGGCGTTGGCATTGCATTTGATAGTATTTGCGCTTACTGCGTCGCAATTCCTTTTTATTTTTTTGTCCTTCCTCTAAGCTGTGTTTCATTCGTTTACAAATTTTGGTATTTCAGTATTTCGGTGCAGCATGATGTGACGCAAATTACTTATTTGTGTGCCATGTGAAGACATTTGTCGTTTTGAATGTTTTTTTTTTTTTTTTTTTATCAAGATACAAGAGATCCTTGCCATTGGAAAGTCAAACCTCCACTAGTAACTCGCAACATTTTGAGGCAAAAAGTTCTGCTAACTATGCTAAGCATTAATATCTCCAAATTCAACACCAGCCAACATTGGTAAAAGGTTTTATGACCTATAAACCAGCTCATGTAAAACCAAAATCCACTGCCTACATTAAGGCGTAATTTTTCTGCAAAACTTTTTGAACTTTTGAAGAAAAATTACTCTACTCACATAACATTATATTACTACGCAGTGTTTTTTTTTTTTTATTTTAAATTCCAAGTTGCCTAAAATTTATCTGCACAAATACTTAGCAAGCAGAGCTACTTAATCCTTTTAGGCATTTGATTTTCTAAGCAGCTATCAGAGCGCAACAGACACACATGCTGCATTTTATAAACAGACAAGCGCGGCAGCCACAAGGCTTTCAATGCTCAACCCTTACGCCGTAGACTACTAAAAGTTTCTATATGTAGTAGAACTGTCAGTTGGTGTTACCACCTACCTACGCTGGCAGTTAATAAATGCGCCGAAAACTGTTCGAAAATAAACGAGCAAATAAATAACCACTTCACAAGTATGAGCGAAAAAGTCGAGCGAGCGAGTTAGTGCGCCTTCGAATGCCTTAAGCGCTGCGTTTATGTCCTTTTTTTTTTTTTTTTGTTTCTTTGAGAGGTGAAAGGTTGTAGTGTTCCAATGTATGTGCCAATGTATTTCTGCAAGAAAAATTGCAGAAAAATAAAATAATAGGAAAAAACATTAACTTCGGTTGTACTTCATAAGTTAGGTATAAAATGTTAGACTTTTTAATACCCTGCTAGGAGTGCAAAAATAAAAAAACCCAGTGAAATCAGTTTCCTAAAATGAACTTAAATAATGCTTTTAGTTGGTGACAATATTGACTGTGTTAAGAGAAAGACGAAAGAAGGTTTGAATCCAAAAATGGGAACCATAATGCTCTCTACTTGTCAGCAGAAGTCCAGCAGGTGTACTATCCTTTCCGCAGTGTGGCCTTGCAATGACACTAAGTAGGTTTGGATAAGAGTTCAGTATATATCCGATTCGCAGTCGATTTTTAGGCACTTTGCCCTGATTTCTGAATTCCTGTAACTGAAAAATCTCCATTCATCTAGCTTTTCTTTCTGAGTTGCCATTTTATTATCTTTTATATATATGTCTTGGCGTTAACAGAATTGAAAATGTGGAATGGTGCGTACAGCATATCGTGAGCGGTTTGATCTGCAAATTTATTGCCAGGGATCCCTTGGTAGCTGGGAGCCCAGAGCATTCGATTTTTTATGTTGTGTTACGAATAGCTTCCTAACTTCATTCAGCTATAGCTATCTTCCGTATTTCGGATAGCTGTTATTTACATAGACTATCGATGAAAATTTCAAATCAAAGGACCTTTCAAAATCGGTCGCAAAGATGGTGACGTGATTTTTCTTGTAAAGGGAAAAGTTGAACTCGCAACTAACCGTCCATTGTGGTGTGTTACCACTGAAAAGCTACTAGGTTGTGTGACAGTAAATTGTGACGAGGTATGATGGGTTTAACTAGTGGGATGACTACGACTGATCTCCATGTCTATGGAATATTTTCCGAGAGAAGTACGAGTAACAAACTGCAAACAAGCAAACTGCAAAAAGTATTGATCATTGATAATTGTATTTTTTTTTTATATATATAAAGGGCACTGAGAGAAATAAGAACGAATAGTAACGATGCTACGCTCTATATAAAAGTAAAGCCAATTTGTGATATTTTGGTAACTGTTTGACATAGAAAATAATGACAATACATAGAGGGCACTCTGAGAAATAGCAGTCAATGAAAAACTTGGCGATGCTACATTCTTTATATAAACAAAAAAACCAATTTCTTACATTTTTGTAATTATTTGGCATAGAAAATAATAATCATGTATAAAGGGTACCACGAGAAATATCAAACACTTAAAAACTTAGCGGTGCAACGCTCTCTATATACAAGAATAAGTCAAATTGTTATATTTTAGTAACTATTTTACATAGAAAATAATAATCATATATAAAGTGCACTCTGAGAAATAACAACCAATGGAAAACTTAGAGGTGATACACTCTCTATATACAAGAATAAGTCAATTTATTATTTTTTAGTAACTGTACGACTTAAAAAAAAATAACCATATGTAAAGGGCACTCCGTGAAATAACAACCAATGGAACACTGAGCGGTGCTACGCTTTCTATATATAAAGAAAAAGCCAATTTGTCATATTTTAGTAACTATATGACTTAAAAAAATTACCATATGTAAAGGGCACTCCGTGAAATAATAACCAATGGAAAACTGAGCGGGGCTACGCTTTTCATATATAAAAAAAAAGGGAATTGGTTATATTTCAGTAACTATTTGACATATTAATTAAAAACCATATATAAAGGGCACCCTGAGAAGTAACAACCATTGGAAAACTGAGCGGTGTTCCGCTATCTATATAAGAAAAAAATGAATTCATATTTTAGTAACTATTTGACATAGAATTTATTAACCATATATAAAAGGGCACTATTGAGAAACACCAACCAATGATTCAGCTCTACATCATTACTATGAACTTTGAAAGTTTCGCTTGTTATATACAATCAGATTGAAGCTGAATCCTAACACATTAATTAACAATTTTATGATTATTGCATATATAAAATGAATCACGCCATTACGTGAAATAGAATGCATTCATTTGCATTTTCATTTTCACCTATGCAAAGCTTTAAGATAAATAAAACAAAAACCTTTAAATTTCGAATAGGGCAGACAAAAATGTTTTAATCATTGTTATATCAATGTTTCAGTATCACTCTATTGTCAAATAGAATGCATTCACTTGCTGAATAGAATATACCATACTATTCATTGTTAAATTGAATGCATTCATTTGCTGTCTTGACTACACATTTCATTAAATTAATATATAGAAATTGTTTTTACTAATTTTCGTACTGAGCTAATCATAGTATCTTACGATTCATTGTTAGGCCATGCATTCATACAATGATTCAGTGACACTCAATTTCACTTCTGCTCCATACTATAGTCTGTGCACCTACCGTATTTTATACAGAAACAAAATAAGCCAGAAACATAACACATCACAGTGTACATTTTTATTATAAAGAATACACAACACCATTCATTATAGAATAGAATATCATTCATTTATATAATGATTCATTTGGTACCATTTGATTTCTTGACTAACTTCTAGACACTGTACAAGTATTGTTTTTTTTTTTTTTTAATAAAATGAGCGCACTATATTTGCTAAAGAATGATTCATATCATTCATTATCAAGTAGAGTGCATTCATTTGCTATTTTTGACTGACCTTCTGACTTAGTTAATTAAAAAAAAAATATATATATATATATATATTAAATGTCGATCTAAGCTTATAAAAATTAACTGACCTATTGTTAGTTGACTCAATTAAACAATGATTCAGTATCATTCGTTTGCTTTGACTAACTAGTAGGCAGTGTACTTTGTCGTACTTTGAATCAAATCAGCGTGAATCTGAAGCACAACACATTACACATCATATTTTGATGCTATTGAATGATTCATATCATTCATTATCAAATAGTGTGCATTCATTTGCTGTTTTGAATGCACTCTTAGAAAAAAAAAAACATATAAAAATTGTATGATATACTATTATATCATTCATATAGACAATGATTCATTGTCATTCGTTTGCTTTAACTAACTACTATGCACTGTACATGTATCTTATATTGAATATAATTAGCTTAAGCATGAATCATGGCACATTATATATAAAATGTTTCTATTCTATAACATGAATTACAACATTCATTAATAAATAAATTGTATTCATTTGCTATTATGACTTCAATCGGATCTATTAAATTTCGCAATGAGTTATTCATTTATGAAATCTTCTTTGTTACAAACTTTCCACCAAACTACATATACACGCCTCACACTATATTTGTAGGTTTAAAAAGAGGAAATTACTGTGCATATGTGTGTCTGTAGTTAGGTAGGGCTGTGTGTCGTGGATTCCAATATATTTGTTGCCTGCAGGTGCATGTTTTTTGTTGATTTCCTGCAACACACACACACACACACAAACACAAATCGACTTGATACGTCTAATATTTTATTTTCTTTTGCTTAAGGAATTTTCTTGCTTGCTTTGTGGTAGTTTACTGCTTATTTCGATGCTTTTATATATTTTTTTTTTACTCTTTTTTACTTACTTTTTACTTGCAGAAGCAAGCAGTATGCTGCTTCGACGCCATTTTGTTTGTTCGTTCATTCGTTTATTTTTATTTGCTGCCACAAACATACTCCTAACCATATATTCCATTTCTTATACATTTCAACTGCCAACATCAATAGTTAAATAATCCAAAGTAATGGATTTTCGTGGGCGTCGCCGTGCACATTTTTTTTCCTTTTTTTATTTTTCCTTCTTACGGCGGTTTGCACAACTTTTGAGCAGTAGCACCTTCAACTTGAACAGCGTCTTAGTGTATTAAACATGGCATGGAGTCGTTGTTAGCTCGATTTGCCCGGCTCGTTTTGAATTCGTTTTCTTTTTAGTAGCCATTAAAGCTGCCTGCGAATGTTGCTCATAAATATAAAGTGCTGCTACTTATGCGCTGCTTTTTTTTTTTTTTTTTTTTTTTGCAGAATTTTACTCCTGGCAGTAAGTTTTGAAGTTGTTGGCGTATAACCTCAGGTTAGCCAGATTAACGCTTGCGATTTTAGTATTGGATTTTGTTTTAATTTTTTTACTTTCTAATTATGAAAAAGGACGCTCTGGCAAATCCTTTTTATGCTTATCACAACCTGCTATTATAATGACATTTGCAACTGCCATTGTTAGTCGTTTACTCTTCTCGTTGCTTATTTACATTTCAAGGAATAACTGCTTCAGCACCGCGCCACTTGAAACCAATCTATTCGCTTTCTAACAATTGCTGCTGCTACTGCTGCATAAAAGATAATCATCTTTGAATGAAGCCTTTGAGCACTCAAGAAGTTGTCATTGTAGTCAGGCGCACGTTTCCTGACTTGATAATTTTGCAACGAACGAACGAACGAACGAACGAACAAGCTTCAAGTCATCATGGCAACTGCAACTGCTACAAGCAACTTATTTTCAAACATTGTCATGTGCCTTCAACATTTCATCCTGCTCAAACGCATCATCATTGTCATCATCATGGTCCGAGCAACAACTTTCTTCAATGCAATGCTGTGCTGCTCTGCTTTTCTATGCTATTCTGTCGAGTGCATCAGCTTTTCAGCACTTACAAGTTGCAATAACTATAAACATTAGTTTAATTTGAAATAAGTTTATACTCAGTTTCCTTTTTTGTGCTTGTGCTCAAGATGAAGTATATTGTTTCAAGTTATAACTAGTGGAGAACTTGTTGAATTTCCTTGATAGATACTTACAATATTTAAAGGCAGCTCACGCAAATTGCAATATGCAAATGTTGGCACTTTGTATGCACTGGCATTGACTGACAACTTGCCACCACATCCGCTCTGCTACACAAACTCACTCGCTCGTTCGTTCGTTCGTTCGTTCGTTCATTCCTTGCATGCATTTCAATTTTAATTATTTTTGAAAAAAAAAAAGTATTTCGTTTGAACTTCGTTTTTGAACAAAATGAAATTGACTGCACTTTAGGGCCTGTTAGACAGCGTCTCTGAGGAATTGCTGCAAAAGCAATTATACTGAATTGTTTTGGCCCATGGGACGTATGAGTGATATGTGGTGAGCGTGTTGTATATACTCGTTTAAAATAATAAATATCTCTGCATACATATATATGTATATATTTATTTATTGCACATAAATTCTTACTAAAACATTGGGAATTCGTGCTTGAAGGCATTGTTGTGAGATTACATATCGTAAATACGATAGAACATCGCACATGCAGTAGGCTTAAAGCATGATTTTAAATTATTTTGCAATGCATAGCAAGAGTACTGGAATTTTAATATGAAATATACCTAGTAGATATTTTAGTATTATAGACTCAAATGGCAGCTAACATTCAGTAGAATACTATAAAATTTTGCATATAAGCATAAAGACGATGCCTTCTTGGAAGAAATAACTAATGCAAAGGCATAATTAATTCCTGTCCATCTATTTGCATATAATACACCAAAATTTAGCCCACACAGTTGACCAAGTATATGCAAGCCATCGAACATCTTATCCAAACCAAATACTTTTTCTTCTAGCATATTATTTCTATCTCTCGCACTCACAAGCTTAATCGAGCAGCAGTTTTTGTCCGGAGAAGTGGAAAAAGTCGCAGGCACCCATATCTGGTGAATACAGTGCCTGTTCGAAGGTATTTTTTGAGTGTTTGGCCTAATATTCGTTGACAATAATGGTTCTGTGAGGAGGCGCATTATCATGATGTAGAATCATGATCTAGCTGTGAGCGTTGGCATGTTGGATGAAAGTCAAAAGAATGATTCCGAAGTGGCTTTGACTCCTTGTGACTTCTAATCACAAAGTGCGTCTTTCCATGTTCTATCCCGCGTCCACTGGCAGAAATGTTAATGAAATTTTGCGCATCATCGACTCAGTGGCGAACAAGTTATTCCCAAAGGTCTTCGACAAAGTACTTATGCTATCGGACGTCAACTATGTTAGAACATCCGAAAACTATTAAATTGAATAAGTTAAGTCTTACAGCAACCAATTGTTCATGCATAATCGTAAGTTCACTCTCGTGTGACATCTTCAATACATGATCGATCTCTCTCAAGCTTACAGCTACTTTTCGAAACGATTTCCTTTCTTATTTCTTAAGCTGACTTAAAAGTAGTAGTCTTGTGCACACTGGCGCCAATTGTTTAAATGCCAAGTACGCTGAGATCGCTCCATACCTGGTCATTCCAACGCATGCCCAGTTATCCTTTATTATGTCGTCCTTTAACCAAGTTTGAGATTCCATGTAAACCATGCATTCTGGAGCTCTTTCATCCATTCGAATGCGCTGGACTATGTCAACCTCATCGAATAACTCATACAACTCGCGTTTCATATGAGAATTAAACACGTCGCTGTTTCTCTAATGGGACCGAAGTTCCTGCAGAAAATCTTTCTCTCGAAGAGATCCAATGTCGTTTCATCTAACTTAGTCACGCTTCATGCCTTTAGGAGGTACACTAGGACCGGCAGTATCAGCGTCTTGTAGATCTTGATTTACTTCTTTCGAGAGAGGACTTTACTTGTCATTTGCTTGCTCAGCCCAAAAAAGCATCTATTTGCAAGCGAGACTCTTCGCCTGACCTCCAGGCTAATGTTGTTGTTGATGGTAATTTCTGATTCAAGTTAGACGAAGTTTTCTACAGCATTAAAGTTCGAATTCTCCATCGTCACTGACCGAACAAGACGCTATGATGGCGTGCGTGAAGACACCAAGTACTTCGTCTTGTTCTCATTCACCGCTAGACCAATGAGCAGAGACTTTTTTTTCATTATCTGAGAACGCCTGGCTGACTCGCCGTACCTGCGTGCCGATGATATCAATATCATCACTTCCTTTTGCACGATCCAGCCCGATATATTTTGAATATACAGACACTAGCTTAGAAGGTTTTCCATCAGAAGATTGAAGAATTCACATGACTGCGCACCACCCTGCCTGAAATTTATGATATCAAAGGGTTCGGTGAGGTTCTTTTCTACCCTGATAACGCTTTGTGTGTCTGATAGCTTCATCATACAAAGATGAACAATTTTTGCTGGGATATCTAGCAGCAGTGCAGACAAGGCGTCGAAAACTTCGTTGGTATCGGCGTATCGAAAACGGCCGAGAAATAGGTGGTGTGTCTTTGCCAAACTAATGGGTCTCCTCCGAGATTTGTCGTTATGTCAATATTTGGTCTCTGGTCGACCTTTTTGGTCTGAAGCCATACATATATTGTCCTATTAGTATATGGCTTTAGCCCATTACACACTACGCGCAACAGAAACTTATATCCGATGGACAGAAGACTTATTCCTTTCTTAAAGATAGGACAGATAACACTGAGATTCCATTCATTGGGTATGCGTTCATCGGATCATATCTTGCATCAAAGTTGGTGCATACTCCTAACCAACTCTTCGACACCGGTCTTGAATTACTCAGCTGGCAGCGCATCAGAGCCTTCCCCTCTTTGTTAGTTTTCAGCTTTTTAAAAACTAAATCGACCTCGTTATAGTCCGGTGGCTCTACAATAGTTTCATCATTAACTGTTGATTCCAGTGTCATTTCTCTATCGGCGGTATTGTGCGCTTCATCACCTGCAAGTAGGTTCGAGCAATGACTCCTCCAAAATCTCTTCGATTCCTGTGCACTTGTAACCAGATTTTAATTTTCGTCTTCACAGAAAGTTGCTTCGGGTTTAAAACCTTCAGTCAGACGCTTGACCTTTTGATAAAATTTATTTTAGCGTTCTTCAATGCTTTGCCACATTCCTCAGGTTTTGTATAACCAATGACCTCCTTGGCAGCCCTATCCATGGAGCGAGTGATATGTTTCCACTGTTTACATACTACTTGAGAAGACAGAGCTGAGACGTAGCTTCCTACTCACCACGAAACTTACACTGATGGCAGCTGTAGTAGCTGTAACAGGACGATTTTTTAGAGTAGCCCTATTCTACCCAACGTTTTTCCTAGATTGCAGTGATGTCAGCTTTATATCTTTCGAGAACATCAACCAGCTGGATATTTGCACCATTCCAATTAAGGGTACAGAAATTCCAGGTGCATATTCGTAAATCGTGGTCCTTATATCGTTTGCGGTGGTCGTCATCATAAGGTTCCATCCTTCCAACGCTTCCTTTTTGTTTTTATTGGAGTAAAAATTTTTCACGGTGGCGGATGCTAAGCTGAGCGCACTAACTCTTTATTTTGGGGAACTGTTTGTCGCCTTCTCACAGCTTACTCACCTCCCTACGGCTGTTCATAGGCTACCCAGGAGAAACGTGTCCTAGCAGACGTTGTGAGCTGCTTAGACTGTATGCATAAGAAACATTGTTCAACATTACCAAGTGAATGGCAGTCAACAACTGTCCTCACAACTTGAACTTCTACAAACTATTCTACCATCTCTCACTATAAACTTAAAATTTCAAAAATTACTTGACGCTACACCTACGCCTATTCATTTAAAAGGACTTAATACAAAAATATTTCTGTAAATGCAGAAGAATGGCATTCTATTCTATTTTATTTTAAATGCATTTAACCTATTGGATAATTGAATACCTAAGCACATATGATATTTTGTAAATTTCTATATGCTATACACGTCGATACTCTGTGTGCATTGACATTTAAACTAGAATATCTGCTATTTTATTTTGCCAGTCATCATGTCTGGTGCTTTGTATATACAAATTGCATGCAATCAATGACCACAAAAAGAGCGTGCACAGGCAGAGCACAGGTAGGTAGACAAGTAGCTACAACACGCAAGGATACTAGTACAAAATAACCACAACAAATGTACAGCGAATGTATTATCCTTCGTCTTTTTTTTTTTTTTTTTTTCTTACTTGCTTATTTCGATGAAATTGAAGCAAGTATGCCTGCCTGCCTGTCTGCCAAGTCATAGCTGTTGCAGATACACACTACATATGTAGACATGAAATACAGCTGCAAATGTATTGTGTTGTAGTTGTAGCTGTGCAACGCTAGCTGCCTACATATATACACCTGATCGTGTGTGTGTGTGTGTGTGTGTGTAGGTGTTGAATCAGTGGGTATTTTGTGCTTGATTTATGCTTCGTTTGTTCAATTGTTTGTTTGTCTGCATAAACAGCCAGCAACTGCAATGAGGCTGTATTTGAGCATGGTAAGGCAGCCTTTGCCATTGTATCTGTGCAACATGTTCTTGTAGTCGTCGTATGTGCATATCTATTCGTATCTAATGCCTCGTACTCAGCCATGGCATTCAATTCGCATTGCTTCGCTACGTTTTCGGCATTGCTGACAATGGCCAAAGTATTTTGTCCAATTTGCAAATAATTAATGGAGCACATTATTTTGTGGCTCTGGCAGCTGATGTATGCGTATTTATCTCGGTATGTATCTGTGTGTGTGTGTGTGCGAGTGTGTGTGTGCCTTTGTTCAATTGGTTTAAAATTCAAGCTCAAGTGGATTTACACTTGTGTTTCAACTTGATTTGCTTGTGTAATGCACAGCACAGCACAGCAGAAGGACAAACAGGCTAAATAGCGTCTAACTTAATTAGCAAGGCATCTTTGTCGTTTCATCCTCGGTATCTTTTGTACACTTGAGTACTCATCAACGCTGTGGGAGATTTCAATCAGACAGCTCAACTGTTACAAACTGTTTGTAATTTAGCTCAGCTTGTTAGTATTAGTTGTATGCAAATTCCCGTAGCGCGTCACATCTTTCACCTATTTTGCTTTCGTTGCTCGTTGCATTTTGCTAAAAATAAGTTGCTGCCTCTCAACTTTAAAATTCAACATTCCCCAAACATTAAATCGAAAAGTTGCATCATTAAAAAAGTGCAAAAGTGGAAACTTTTGTAATAACTCTTCGCCATTGCTGGCTGCATATTAAAAATGGCAGACTGTGAGCCATTGGTGAGCGCTTGGGTCAACGCTGGATCAGTCTGTTGCCATATAAATGCATTAAGAAGAAATTATCGCATGCTACTACTTGGTTTTTTTTTTTTTTTTTTGATACTGTATTGCAGCAACCGCATAATGAAATATTTTTGTTGCGTTGCAAAAACAGAAAAAAAAAAAGTTTTTTAAAAAAAATATTGATCGTTTTTTAAGCCAATTTATAACAGTTGGCTTCAAAGGGAGTGTGATGGAAATAAATGGCAACGAAATAACAAAATTAATGTGAAATAATGGCGCCCACATGCATACAATAACGCCTGTCAGTAAAGTAGTTGCTTAGTAATTTTAGTTGCATTATAAAAGTCTGTCATTTAAAAATCAGATGAAGCTTCAAAGGAGCATTGGTGATAAGTTATATGTATAATCAACTCATTGATGCTAAGCATCTATTATTATAATTTTTACACATTTATATATCTTTTAATTCAGTTACTAGCTGCTGTTTTTATATCCTGTTGCTATAGAATAAATGAGTGCATTAAGTTTGTGCAAATTTAGAATATGGCATGGAATGTATAGACATGTCCGTCTGTCTGTCTTTCTGGCTGTTCGTAAAGACATGTTCAACTTGCAAACTTTTAAAGATAGAGCCTTCAAATTTGGATATTTGGCTTTTCTTATTCCTTCTTCAGATCACTTCTATTGAATGATCACGAAGCCCTCATCCCTAAGGGAAAAGTTGGCACTTATTATGCAGACGCCTACTTCTCATTCTGAGTTTCTGTACAAAACAATTTTTATTGTTGGTAAAATCAAAAAATTTCGTCTACTTAACGTTAATCCTTATAAAATATTTCTTTTAGGTCCATATCTGAACAATTAAAGGAGGTAGCCCCCATACAAATTTGTCTAACTTTTCTGAAGTTTTTTAAGAAATAAAATTTTTTGTTAATCAGATTAAAACGGCATATTTGATGTAATTTAAACTGAATAAAACATCCCACATGGAACAAGATAGGAATATGTGCCTCATAGAACTTAAGGTTCTATAGGGTAATCTCGAAGTCGAGCACACTTGACTGAAGACTTATTCTTGATTTTGTTTATCTATTTCGGTTACAATGCCATATTTGGTGTATCCTACTTCAATTTTTATAAAATATTCTATATAAGTCCATATCGAACCACTAGAAAGTGTAGCCCCTATTCAAAGCTGTTCTCCATTCTGGGTTTTGGTATGATAGTTAGGCCCTGTACCGAAGGTACAAGAGCCTATTGGGTTTGTGCAAATGTATGTAACAGGTAGAAATAATGGTCGGAGACCCCCCAAAGTTACCCCCATTATGGTCAGGAGTGATAGAGGAGTCGATATAGCCATGTCCGTATGTCCGTCCATCCGTCCGTATGAACGAAAGGATCTCGGAAACGGTAATAGATAGAGACTTCGTGTTTTTTGCATTCGACTAGGACTGCTCCGGAATTTCACAAGTTTATTTTAAAAACTTGCCCCAACCCGGTCAGTTACGCCCGACTGAAATTTCCTTACTTGTTTTTTTTTTGTGGATTACTTTGTCTTGAACCGACATACTTTCTGTGTCTTACACTAACCACAGGTCCAGATAGTATCAATCACCATACAAATGCAAGGTTTAATGTGCGAATAGGGTATCTCGACGTCGGCTAATCAATTACAAGAAAATGAGATAGAAAAAAGTATGAAAATAGATTCATCCATAGGTTTGGATACACCGATTGTTGAGAACAAGATTATACAAATAGTTAGAGGCTGTCCTCAGGGTTGAGTTCTTTCACATCTCCTATGAAGCTTAGATGGCCAGATGGCCTATTCAGAAGACTGAGGTAAAGTGACATGTACTACCAGAGCATAGGCATCATGGCAAGTGAGAAGTTTAGGAACACAAAATACTCAAAAGCACATAAGAATGGTGCAGCGAAATTGGATTAAACATCAACCCAGTCAAGAAGGATATTGTACCCTTTAATAAAAAGGCATAAGCTACCAAGACTAAAAGTAATTAAGTTTAAAGGGGTAGTATTGATAGTAGATGAGGAAGTAAAATATCTTGGAGTAATTCTGGAACATAGTAGAACATACTCTTTAAAGATTATAAGGGATATAAGCCGCCTTAAGGCATGCTCTAGTTGTGTAACGTGGCATAATTCAATCGGGTGAAAGGCGGATCTAATCACTCTTAGTAAGAAATGTACCTCCTTACAAAGGCTAGTATAAATCCAAATCCGTCAAATCCTAATTATTGTTAGATATAATAGACATGTCAGGAGAACTCGACATGCTGTGAGTGCCGGGATACATCAACATTTAAGCAAACGAGTGCTTGTTAGAAACAGGGGCAGAAACAGCAATGGTAGGACCAGAGTCACTCTAATGGATGATGAAGCAAAATACGGACTACACTCAAAAGCAAAAGTTGATACATATTAATAAAAGCTCACGATAAAAATAAAAAAAAAATTGACTACTGGCTCTCCACCAACACCATGATCCTTTTTAAGAATCATTCGCTAAGTGCTCGTAAGTTGGTTCGATTTTCTACATCTTCTTCATCTTAATGGAATTGGTAAGCTGGCGAATGTTTTTAGCTGCCCAACCATTTGTTTAGACACCAACTTACAGAACTTACAGAAGATATTTCCATGAAGCGAGTGTCCGGGATGGTCTTTCTTGGAACTCAAGTGCTGTTCCACCACACTGCATCAGTACTTGAAAAATTTTACTCTTTAATGAGAGCTTGTCTAAATGGACCGTTAGCAAGCCATTCTAAAACCTTCGCAAGACCATTTTTAAGATTAAATGCATCCACTGTCCTTCCTGTCATTTGGTTTGGTTTAAAGTTGAACAATCTCTTAAGATATGTTGCTGAGTTTCGTCATCTTGTAAACAGAACCTGCAAGTGCTGTCACTTTTGATTCTTATTTTTAAGAAGTGTCTTCTAAGTCTGCAATGTCCAATCAGGAAACTTGAAACCATTCTTAGATCATTCTTCTTGATTCTGTTAGAAATTTCCGATCTTTTCTTATTGTAAGGACCTAACAATTTGTTAACCTGTCTGAAGCCTTCATTTTTCTCCTAGTAAAAGTTCTATCTTCTTCAACACGTACCTAGTCCTTTTATAGTACCTGGTCCGTGTCTGCAGAAATGCTCTGGATCTGTGAAGGGAGATATTGATCCTCTTCTTCTTGCCAAGTCGCCTGCTGGCTCGTTTCCTGGTATACCCGCGTGACCGGGTACCCAGTATAGAGTAATCTAGTTAGATCGATTCATTCCAGGACCAGTTTAGACTTGCTCTAATAACCGCCTGGCTATCGAATAATATTATAATGTTTTGATTATTGTACACCAAATTTAGGTTGAATTGAGCATCCATATTTATCTATCCCATAAATATCTGCTTGAAAGCTACTGGTGTATTTCTCTAGCGACTCAAAGTATTCAGTGCGAGGTTCAAAAAGCTCTGATCCAGTCTTTTCTGATAGGGTACCATCTGTAATGCAGCTGATTGCCTCCGGTGTGACATCGTAGTTCAGTTCTATGTTTTCCCATTTTTCCTTACACAGGTCCTCCCGAGAGTGTAGAACTTCCGGTTAAGAACTTGGATTTTAATGCCTTTCGCTAGATCTGCATAGCAAATCTCCTTTTTGCGGGCTTTAAACGCTGTTGAATTGTGAGTCCTGCTCCTTTTCGGTTCTTCTATATTCGTGGCTGTTTCGAGTACCTTTTCTCTGGCTATCTAAGGCTTATAACCCAAAACAAAAGGGACCCCATAACAGATCTGGAGTCTCCGAGCAAATTTAGTATAAACTCACGACCTGTCCATGTAATTAGCCATCGCAACCAATTAAGCTGGCATTCACAAGACTCATAGACTGGCTGAATAACAGTCCTTTGACTATTTTTCTTTGCTGTCGCCTTTCTGTTCGACATGCAACGTACGAACTATCTTGAAGTTTATTGCAATCCAATCGTTAACTAATTCCTACTATTTTAGTTTGTGCAACGCTCTAAAACTCTTTGCTAGCTTAGAGCTAACGACAAGTAGTTAGTGAATAGTTAGACTACTTCTCAAGTACTTTTGAAATTTAATAACTTGTGCAACTACTTTATCAACGCACATTGCACGCAAGTTGTTTCAAATGAACGCACTACGCGCTCAAATGAAATTTATTGCATTTCATATGCGGTCGAGTGCGTTCCGAGAAGAACTGAGAAGAACTTCAAGAATAATAAATAAACAAAAAAAAAAAAAAAAGAATGCAAGGCAGCAGCAGCAGCAAATGGAAGAACAAGTTCGTTCAGCCAATGATGTACTGAAATTGCAGACGCAAATTGTATTAAACTTGAATTTTATATGCATGGCAGTCTAAGTTGAGCTGACCTTTGCGCTGGAGAAAAAAAAAAACAAATTTTTTTACATATAAAAAGTAAAAGGTCGAAGTTGATACACGCTTCATTGCTGCTGCTGCCATTACTACTGGCAACGGTGGCTGGCCGTGTCCAGCAGCGACATAAACGCATTGCACTCACTGAACTTGTCACATATTTTCTCGCGCATTATGCTTCATAATTCAAGCACTTTGCTGCTGCTGCTGGTTTGTCTTTTCAGCTGCTGCTGCTTCATTAACTGCTGCCACTTGCAGCGTACTGTCATGCGACAGACGACACTTGATGCCACCGCTGCAGCAGCAGCAGCAGCAATAGCAGAGCAATGCCACACTTGAAGCCACATGTTTTCGGTCAGTTGTACGCTTAAATGCGCACTGGCCTCCGGATGTGGGCTGGCTGTATAGCTGGCTGGCTAGCTGTGTGTGCCTATGACAGCAGTAAAAACAGAAAAAAATACAAGAAAACAGGCTGCATTTGAATTTGCGCGACTATACAATACCCTACATTAAATTCATATCAACTTTTAAAGTACGTAACGTGCCACATACCTAGTTCCTTGCTTTGCTTTGCGCTAATAAAAAATGCATAGCATACTTTAAGGCGTCTTTTACCAAGCATCCTTTACGAAAGCGTACAACATAAACAAACACCCTTACCAAGTCATACAAACCGCACTGTTATTATTGTTGACTCTGCGGCATCGTTTGTCTGTTTGACGACGACGTCATGTTGTCTGTCTATCTTTTTGGTCGCACTGTTGTTGCCATTTACTTTTGTGCAACGTAGCGTATGCGTGTTGTGTATGCTGTGCTGCGCTCCGCTGTGTTCTGCTGTCTGTCGCTCGTTACTCATACGCACTGTGTTTTAATGCGCTTGACTTGGCTTTTCGCCGCCCCACTGTCTGCTCGTCCGTGCGTCTGTATTTATGCTATCTTTTTTTTTTTTTTGTTTTGTCGTTTTCAACTTTGTCACTTTTTCACTTACGCTTTATTGAGTTAATCGGTTTATGCGCCGTGTTTGTGTTTATATTTGCCATTTTGTTGCTGTTGTTGTTGTTGTAGCTGCTGATGCTGTCAGTTTTTGTTTTAAACGTTTATTATTTTTTTTTTTTTTTTTGTTGCTTTTTTAACTGCCTACATTGTTTGTCTCTCTGCACTTTTGTCTACCGCATTGCTTAATTAATCTGTGAAAGTCTTTTCGTTATTTTTTTTTTTAATCATTTTATTGAATTGGTATGTTTTTTTTTTTTTTTGTTTATTTATTGGTTTGTAGTTTATTTTTTTTTAAATGTTTTTTAAGCATATTATCATATGCAACAGCATGTTTGGAGATTTGTACCCTACTTGATAAGAGTTTTTTCAAGGAAGTTTGATTATTCACAACATTTGTTCCTTTATGCCAAAGTGCAGAAAAGTCAGAAATTTAGACAGCTTGAAGCGAAGAAAGTGTTTACCATATTGGGAATAGCGAACTCTACTTTGTTCTCATTGTTGTTCATTCATTAAAAATCGGTTTTCTCCTTTTAAATGCCCCTATATCAGGTACCCTATTATCATGTACATAGCACACCTTTAATTGAGCTATCAATTGGTGTCCAAAACTGTCTGAATTTATTATAAGCGCAGCTTTAAATCCACAGACATATTTCGATGCCTTCTTTCCAGAAAAGAATTCTTTCTCTCTGGCGACTATACTGCGGTGCAGCACGTGCGGATCAAGAGTGGGTGACGTACGCATGTTTCCTTAGCTCTCTCACTCTTCGATTCTTGCTAACCTAAGGCCGTCCCCGTTTTCGTCACAGTCCGCGTTTTCGTTCATGGCACTTACCTTACCGGATTTAGACTTAACCAGAAGTTTAACTTAACTCTATTGTATTACGACTTCATCCAACATTTCTCTTCAAACACTATGCTTCTCTACGTCAGCATAGAAAACGCACCATGATTTCTGTCTTTTAAACTTTCGAACGTAGTTCTTTGTCCTCGATATTAAATTCACCAATTTCTAAACTTTTGAAACCACTCAGAAAAACTTCTCTCACTTAAGACAGACTCCGCTTATACAAACAATCTATGCTCCTCATTTGAAGATTTCTTCTAATTGAAGAAGTTAAATACATCCCACAAATGACTTATTCGCATGAAAACTCGACTAAAATCGAGTTTTAAAAATGAAAGTCGACTGGCGACAGTTTGGCGTGCTATTCCGAACGAACCACGACCTATCGCTGATCATCCGCAAGGCTTTCTTTTGCATCACATGGATGCGATTTCGGTGTGTTTTTTGGCACAAATACCTCACAACTGCAATCCGTACTTTTAGATGGAAGCAACGCCAAGTGTGTAGATAGCTAGCTTGCAGCGCAGGGCCAGACTTCGCGTTTTAGCAACCAGTAGAGCTGCCTCATTCTGAGGTGACCAAGTTTTGAATGTGCCGCGTGACCGTCAACCTTTTGTGCAGCGTCAACCCAAAGTATCCGATTTCATTTTCCTGCCTGAGAATGGTATTGTTCAGTCAGACAGTGGGAGGACAGCTTCTGCATAGTATGAACGCCCCGACGCCCGCATCGTACGCACAGTCTGAATTGTACTGAATTAATCTTAGCCAGAAATACGGCATGCCACACTCTATCGAAGGCTTCCTGCACATCGACAAATATTCCATTACAGTACTCCATGTCGTCGAATGCCTTTAAGACATGGTACACCACTCTGTAGTCTTGCTCTATTGTGCCATGAGCAGATCTATAGCCGAATTGGTAGTCAGGCAGGGCTTTTTGATAGCTCGGTAACTTGGGACGTTTAAAGTCGTCCCCGAACCTTCGACAACGAAGGTTTGAAGACTTATTGGTCGATACTAGTTTGGATGATCCTCATGCGTGACGCGCTTGTGGATCGTCGTAATTCCGGCTATCTTCCATGTAGTGAGAAAATATTGCATCCTTAGCATAGCGTTTTTTCGCTTTCCACTGCGATTAATTGGCGTCAGCCGTGTAGTCCATCTGCTCCAGAACGGAAACAGCTCTTTCAGAACGGAAACAGCTAGCTCTTTGATAGGCCGTTTTGTACAGTGGTTGCTGCGTTCTGAGCAAGTCTTCGCTTGGTATGGAGCAGCTTTCTTGTGAACGTGCCAAAACTGAAAGGTGTCTACTGAGGTTCGAGGGAGGGCGGGCTAATGCTGCTGCTGTGTGCACATTTTGGGTAAAAATATCGACAGCGTCATCAAAATCGTCGCCTGAGACCAGCTTGGTGTTCAGATTGTTTTTAGCTTGCAGGTGTCTTTGGAGTGCCTTGGCAGGAGTTTCCTTTCTCTCAGCAGGCTTAAATGAAAGTGCCAGGAATCGACTATGCGACCAGCAGCGACTCAGGGACACCATATCTAATAGAACATTTATTTATTTCCCAGCATTCTTTACTTTTAGCAAAGCTTTTTCATATCCGTCAAATAGTTTTAAAGAAATTTTGTATCTATTTGGTTCAAAATTTCGCTTGCAACATAAAATTGAGTAAAAATACGTTGATCAATATTTTCAACCATTATAAAAAATTGCCAATCAACACTGAGGTCTGCTGACTTAGTTAGGACTTGGTTAATCAGTTACTAATACTTCCTTGGCAGGTTTTATAAATAAATAAATATTTTAGCAGTTATTTATTTACTATTATGGAACAAAAAATCATTCAGAAATAAAATGTTGAGCATTTTGGAGTTTATTTTCTTCGGAAACTATTCACTTCCGAATGGTTTATAAACAATATACTAAAGAAATTGCTCCATGAAGCTTTGAAGACTGCTTTAAATAATTAAAAAAATATCATCTCCATTGCTATACATTTATATCACAAGTAATAAATTTTATTGCTATAAAACTTCATTTGATTTATATCTATTATGCCAAAATACATAGTAAATATGCACGCTTTGGGCAAATAAAGTCAAATTAAAAATATTCAATTTGAGTTAATATCCTCAAAGGTATAACAACTTCAGTAAAAATCATTTCATTTGAAAACAAATATAATTAATAAATTTAGACATTTCAATATTGACATAAAATACACAGAGCAGATAGATAGTAATATATACAAATTATAAAATACTTAAAACGAATTCGAATTGAGTAAATAGCAAATATTATGCACAGCAAAATTCTGCATAATACGAAATTCGTATTTAAAATAATAATCAACAACAGTATTGCCAGCTAATTAATTACGTAAGTAGTTTAGATTTTCGGCTGCATAACAAATAACAAAACAGATATATATGACGGACGGTCGGACGAACGGACAGACGTACTTTTGGGCATTTATAATTTCATTGTAGTGTGGCATGCAACACAGTAACAAAAAGTAATTATATAATAAATTGTTTGATATGCAAAACTAGTTATAAATCACAGTGGAACAAAAAATAAATAAATAAAAATCAAATAAAAACAGGAAACTAAATGAAAAATGCAAAATAGTTGCATAAATTTGTGGCGAAAAAAAAAGAAAAAACAAAAACTTCATTGAGTGTCCCGCGTGTACATTCAGCGTGAAAGCGTTGCAGCAGCGCTGGGATTTACTACAAGTAAATTTAGTCTGTATATATGTGTGTAGAAAAAAAATCATGCAAACTAACTAGCTAAACATGCGCGCGAACTCACGAACAAACAAAAAGACCGACAGACAGACAGACAAACAAATAACTAACTAGATTGAGTGGCAGCAACAGCTGTGAGCAGTCGAGACCAGACAGTATGAAGGACACGAGTACGTTTGCTAAATGGACTAAACAACAACTTCAACTATAACAAATCGCACAATACTCTAGTGTACGCGTATGTATGTATGTATGTATGTATGTGTAGGGCGTACTTCATGGCATTTACTGTTATACAAGTACATATATACATATATATAGACCAACTCTATTTGCTGCGCGCGCTTTGCATGAATAATTTGCCAAATTAATAAATAATCACGAATTTTCTGGTTTGTTAAGTTTTTTCTTTTATTTTGTTGTTCTATGCTATGCGGCGACGTCGATTACTCCCTCGCTGACTGTATCTCCAATCATTTGGGAGAACTTGTGCAACGGCGCGTGTCTGATTGAATAGAATAGTTTATTTCTGTGACTAGTTAGTGATGTTCATAATCATCGAATGTTGGTTTGAGTTTGAGTGCAGCAAAAGTTTTGCTTCTTTTTTTTTTTTTTGTTGAATTTTTAGTTCGTGCAAATTTTACCAAATTGAAAAATAATTATACGCCGTGTAGAGCAGCACCTCCACAGACGACGACGACGCCGTCGCCGCAAGGCTTGAAAAATGCGCTTTCAATACGCATTCGATAGCTTCAATTAAAATGGCAATTAGGAAATTTTCACATCCGCTCACAGATACAAACACAAAACGTAGCGTTGTAAAAAAATTGCGATTTTATGTATTTATCTGCACGTATGCGAGTGGGTGAAGATGAATTCTGTAGGTTGGCTGAAGAAAGCATGCTTACTTTTTAATCGATGAAGTTCAATTGACATAGAGAAGTACTAAATTAAGCTTAATCATACTAGTTCCATTGACTTCAGTCAGGCACCTACAAATTACAGCAGTTGTAGAAAATTTCATAAAAGCACCTGCAAATGTTTCAACATTGTATTCGGAGAATAACTTTTTTTTTTAGTCATGCTGCCAATAAAAGTTGCATAAAAATTTAAAAGCCAAAAGTCCTCCGGGAGTCCTTGGGAATACACCTTAATTCGTGCTTTTTTTTCGAAAATTAAGGCTTCATTATAAAAAAAACTGTCATACAATCCATGTTCAAAATAGTGTTCATCGGAAACTACGATGTTTGCCCATCTTTCCTACAGTTTGTGAATTCTATTCCAAAAGAACTTCTCCGGCTTGGCGGCCAAAAACGAATCTAGCCCTGTTCTGAAGTGAAGCGTAGTATATATGCCCATCTGTCCGTCCATCTGGCTGTATGTATGAATAAAGAGAACTTGTAGACTTTATAAGATAACATGTAAAATTTAGATTCTCCTATTCCTTCTTCAGTTAATTTGTATTTAATGTATCTGACAACCTCCTCCCTTAGCTAGCCACTAACTATACAATCCTACACCTCCTTCTGAGCAAATATATATGAACATATATGCATCGTTGTTTTAAATTTAGCTAAAATCAAATTTGGTCTACTGTAAATTAATTTTTATACAACATAGGTTCAGATCGGACCACTAGAAGGTGTACCTCCTATACAAATTTCTCCCACCTTTCATGGTTTTTGCATAAAAAAAGCTAGAAATGCCGAATTCTATATAAAATATTTTAAAGAATCTAGATGGGAACATATGCCCTATACAAGTTGAAGGTTTAATGAGGAAATATGGTATCTCGAAGTCGAGCACACACGATACAGATCGGACCACTAGACCCTTTTCAAATGTGTCCTGCTTTCTGGGTTTTTATACAACAACAAACATTTTGTTTAGTTTACTTTGAAATGAAAAATTCGGCCAGATCGGTAGGACGTGTTCTCCGAAGCCGTCTCTTCGTAATGAGTCCTGCTTTTCTCCGCCTTCTAAAAATTTTTTGTTTTATTTGCTCAACGTTTGGAAACATTGAACTCTCTCAGGGTTTGGTCATCATATATACCAAGGGGCGCCTGAAAAATACTGAGCACCTTTCCGTGAACAATTCTATTCTTTGTAAGACGTAACTGCAATACCATAGACATGCACTCCGAACCGCCAGACAGTTGGAATTATGGTCTTCCACTTATTGATATTGTTCCACAAGAACAGCTTGTTTTTGCACTTGAAGAGCTGAGAGAATTTACTAATTTGCTGATATGGGTTTTGACAGTGAGACCCCAAAGTATGATCCAAAACGTGGTCCTAAAAGTTGACTCCCGAGCAGTCATCCCTATGTTCATGTTTATATCGATGTTACAGCGTTTTCTCCACTGCCCAAAATTAGCGAATATCAGAATTGTAGACACATTTAGTCTATAAGAATAGAAGAGCAAGAAAGGAGTAAGTAAAGCTTTGAACTAAGTATGCTTCCTTTGTATCAAACCAGCCACGATTGCTGTCACTGACCACTTCGCTTCGTTCAGAGCAACGGAAAAACTGCTGTCGGATTTGTTTTACTAACAAGAACACTTGAGCTGGACCATTGAGTTTAAAGAGCAGGGCATCATGCTATACTCTATAAAAGAACTGTCTTATGTAAAAATAAGAAACTACTACGTACTCTTTAGCTTGATATCCATATATGATGAAGCTTACAACTGTTTCTGCATCCCATACGACTTACGGGAAGTAAACTGAAAAGTTTGTATATTTTTGTTTATTTTTACGATCCCAAGTATTCCTCTTCGAATTCTGCTACGGTGAAAAGCAGCCTAATTGGCACATTTGATTCCAATGATGATGGGCTTTTACAGCCTTGTGAATCATACAGATCCTGACTTTTTTCCACTATGATGAGATATGTTCTAGTCGTAACACCGCTTTGATCTTTGGACAGCAAAACCTGCAGCTGATTATCATCAAGTATATGCTCAACTAGAGCCTTCTTGGTCTTCAAATGTTTTATATGTTAGTTTCTGCTCTCTAAGCTGTAGTCAAATGGCTGAGAGCGGGCCTCTAAAACAGCAAAAGCTTTCGCACGACTTAGTACAGTAACTATTAGCCCTCAGGATCGAAAATTTTTGAGACATATGCTATGAATAATTTCTGCTCGTATCTAATGTGAAATTTTGCAGGAATTCAAGAACGAGCTTCCTGATTCTATTGGCGATTCTGCGTCAAGCCTTGTCCCCACATTAGGATCCCGGGTTTTTTGATTTAGATTTTACTATAGAAACAAATATTATTCTCAGCACTACCCCTCAGTTGGTACCACGTTATTTCAGCAAAGCCCAATGCAGATTTGCAGGACTCGTTTTTCGATGTTGATAGACCCTTTGTCTAAATATTGTCCGGTATCGCGCATGTTGGAATGTACTCAATCTGTACATCACCTCGTTCGACATCAACATGCTTTGTACGCTTGTAAAATACTGTATCCCTTGAGAGTTTTTCTAGTTTGAAGCCTGCCCAAAATCTCTTGTAGCTAGCTTCTAAGTTGCAGTGATTCTTTCATGGACTCGGACAAAGCCATATACTCTGCCTGTAAGCTAGACATAGCATAAGCAAATCTACGTCTCAATCGGCATCATGTAGCCAACTAGATCTGCACTGTATACTAAGTCAACGCTTTGAGGCTCTTTAAGCTATCCTAAGTATGCCTTAGTACACTAACTGCATATGCAATGTTTGGTCTTTTGTAACTGCCAACCACATCAAGCCACCAATAAAATTTTGGAATGTTAAGTTTATTGACCATTCCCAAGTATCTTTCATTCTGAGGCATAAGGGTTCGAAAGGGTTTCATTTGCTGTAAACGGATCGCCTTTACTTGCTAGTGAACAACGCCTTCCCTATTAATCGATTTCGTTTCTACTCCGCTTACTTGATTGTACTCCTTTTTCGGTCGTCCTGGTCTGCAAGTTCATATTGTCTTTGAGCCACGTTTGGTAGTTACTTCACCATTATTTTCGTCTTCAACTGAATAGTCATTGCAGCTCTCTCGGATTTTTCTTTTGATTTCTTGTTGAGCATGTTTTACTCCAGGAGTTCAGTTGAACCATAACATGAATAGTGCTTCACCAGACAGGCTTTTAGATGTGCATCTGTTCCATTAGTAATTGGCTGTATTAACTGGCCCATTGGCTCAGAGGCAGACACACTTGTATCCTCATATCCACCATAGTCATGACTGCCAATCTAAGATTCTTTTTCTCAGCAACACCACTTGGAGAATGTTCATGCTCGATTTTCAACAAGATGCCTTTTAAATCTCGTTATTTGTGATTTTTGTACCGTTGTCAGATCTTAAATTTTTTAACTTTTGGACAGATTTTCGTTCTGCAAAATTTCTAAGGCAGGATTTTTTTATTTTTTAGAATCTACAGTTCACTTCATTTACAGTAGTTGTCAAAGGATGTTAAGAAGTATTAACAGCCTTCATTTCTACTCGCACGCATTGCCTCATATACTTCGCTGTGTAGTCCTTCGTATAAATTGAATTTGATATCAAAAAGGGACTTCGCGCATAATTCATACCTCACAAATTGTTAAACAATCATTACTTTGGCACTTACTTCAAGTACTTAATCTTTCTTTTCTTTTTTCAATCTTAGGCTGTCTTATTATCAATTTCGTGAACTTATATTTACTCCTCCCATACACAGATTCATCATGTGTGGTGGTGTGCACATTACGCTTCGCTTATTGCGGCATTTCTTTTTTTTTTCCATCATTTTTCCGCAATTTTTTTCATTTTTTTTTTTTTTTTCATTATGCTCCTCCAATTCCGCAATCATTCATTTAAGTCAACGTGCATTGGTTTACTCGCCATTTTATTTTTTTATTTTTTAATGTTCATCTCTCTCTCTCTCTCTTCCAAAATGGCTGCCAAACGCGTTGAGTATGTCATATTAACGGAAATTAATTTCAGTGTTCCTTTATTTCCAATTTTTTATGCAATATTCCTTTTTTCGCTCTCTTTTTCACACATTTGGTTATTTTTTTATGCACTACACAAAGCATATAAATGGTATTTTAAGTTTGTCATAAAACATGTAACACCTTCGGAGACTACATATTTCTGAGCAGCTCCTGCCACTTAGTATATCTGTTACTTAATCGTTGAGTAATTATTTGCAAAATTTGGTATGTAGACTTCTACTAGCCAGCAGGAAGAACAAATTTTTTTTTTCTTAAATATTATTTCCAACTTTTGTGGTACTCCATATTGTCCTTCCCTCTTTAGTTTGCTCTTGATTAGACTTTCCTTGATGCAGTTAGTACAATGCTATGTAAGGTATGTGTGTAGTGTACTTAAAGCTACTTTTATACCGCAGCAAAATATTTTCACTTCTTTTCTTTATTTTTTTTTTTTTTAATTTTGCTGTTCATTTCCTTATGAGTGCACAATGGCTGCCGTCGTTGTTAACAGCTGTCCATATACTCCTCTATGTGTGTGCATATACCTATCTCATTCATTCGCATTCCTACTACTTCCTTTCAACTTTTCATACTGTTCTTCTTCTTCTTCTCGCATTATATATTGCTGCTGCATAAATAAAGGTTTAATACAGCGTATGATGAATTTTATTATTATTGCCACAGCCATTGCTACTGCAACTACTCCTGCTGCTTGCCGCCTATCATCCTGTCTATCCAACCATTCACCTTCTTCAATTTGTTGCAGCGTTTTTTCCAACACAAGCACCGGAAATAAATTTGTTTTTGTAACGCCAGCTGCTCGGTAAAAGTTTTATATGGCCGTGCCGTTTCGCTCGCTGGCTGCTTTATAGCGCAACAGTTGAACCAAAAAAAAAAAAAAAATAATGAAAAAAAGTAGTTTTTAATGCATATCGAAATGCATCAAAATGCCACCTAAATGCATCATCAATCTGCAACTGACCGCAATCGTTATGTGTCTGTGGCTGTGTGCTATCAACACTTGACGGTGCATATAGCATGACGCGATAAATAAAATTGCGTTTTGCAAAAAAGCATATTTAATTTGTACATACAAAGTTTTAATGCATTTAAAAAGCACCCTACAGCACTTAAAGTGTTTACATATTTTTAGTAATATGAAGCAGAGATTATTAATGTCCTAAGAGTTTATAAACACAAAGCTGGCATGTTTTTAAGTCATTTTTATTACATTACTGGAGCTACACATTAGCAAAGGATTGGCACCTGCATTGAATACTACTTACTTGCAGAAGGCATAGAAAAACCTTAATATTGAAACTTGCAGGTTCTAACTTTTATAGTCTTCAAGTTCTTGTTGTTCATACGCAGAGCTAGACAGACGGACATGCCGAATGATCGAATGGATGAGAAATATGAAGGACCACATAATTTAACAAGTGTACAGAAAGCCGACTGCAACAAAGCCAATAGCACTTTAACTATTTACAGGTGCAAACAAGAACTAATTGAGAATTATAAAACTGAATGAAAATGTAACTTTAAATCGATATGAATGAAGAGTAGCCAACCGGTCGATCGCGACTATTAGTTCAGTCGATTGTATTTACTATGTAGTCGTGCTATGTATACTCGTATATATTTTTTGCCTTGCCACGATCGACTGAACTACTCGCGAACGAGCGGTTGGTTTTACCTCTGATATAGATCATTAATGGTCATTCGAAATGAAAAACAATAAGTGAAACCTAAAGATGATTTTTTATCCAATGATACTCTACTCAATTTAACATAGTTCGTCGACTTTAATTTTTTTCTTTTTCCCAATATGGCGTCTTTTTGTTGCCATATCGAATATTGATTAATCTCTTATCCTTAGTGATGATCGCAAGATTAAGACGATTAATCGATTAACGTGATAATTATAAAAATCGGTCTTCTTTGATCTTAAAAGTTCCGTAAAGGATAACTAAAATCCTTTTTTGCATCGCGCAGTTGGGTAAAATTATGGGTTTCTATATATGCCCTGCTCATTCGATCATTCGATCTTTATTTGATCGATTTTTTTATTACATAAAATGAGATTAATATTCGCGCTTTGAACATATACGCTTGCTATACTCTGTCATATTGTTTTTGCAGCCCTGGTAAATATATTTATGTTTTCCTGTTACAAATATATGAGAAATACTGGAGCAAATATATCTACTGCTTATGTATATAACATATATGTAGCCCTGGTACAAATATTTATGCAGTCCTATTAAAATTATGTATACAAAATATAAATAATATACATTCATCCCTCGTACGAATATTTATATGTGCAGTTGTAGTAAAGTTATTTTTGAATCCCTGGTACGATTATTGGATGTAGCCGTAGTAAAATTATGCATGCAGCCCTAGTAAATGTATTTATGCGGCCCTAATTAGACTATGTAGGCAGCCCTGGTACAAATATTTGTTTAGTCCAGAACAAGTTATTTACGCAGCCCTTGAAGACTATTGTAAGCAACCCTTTGGAAAGCAGTATTTATTAATACAGTCATGGTCTAATTATGTATGCAGCCCTGGTACTAATATGTATGCAACCCTCGTAAAATTATTTATGCAACCCTGGTAATATTATTTATGCAGCCCTGGTAAAAGTTTTTATTCAGCCCTGGTACAAGAATTTTTGCAGCCGTGGTACGAATATTTATGAAGCCCTAATACAAATATTTATGTAGCCCTGATAAAATTATTTATGCAACCCTGGTACAAATATATATATATGTATATGCAGCCCTGGTAAAAATATTTATGCAGCCCTGGTACTAATATGTATGCAACCCTGGTAAAATTATTTATGCAGCCCTAGTACAATTATTTATGCAGCCCTGGTAAAAGTTCGCAGAACTGGTAAATGTTACTTACATATGTAGTTGTGGTAAATTTATTTGTTTATGCGACCCTGGTACGAATTTTTATTATTTATGAAGCCTTGGTAGAATTATTTATCCAGCCCTGGTACAAGTATTTATGCAGCCCTGGTAAAAGTTCGCAGAACTGGTAAATGTAGTTACTTATGTAGTTGTGTTAAATTTATTTGTTTATGCGACCCTGGTACGAAATTTTATTATTTATGAAGCCTTGGTAGAATTATTTATCCAGCCCTGATAAATTTAGTACAATTATTTATATTTCATATTTATACAGCCTCTGTACAAATATTTTTGCAGTCATTGTAAAATTATTGCGAAAGCCCTGGTACAATTAAATATGCAGCACTGATAAAAATATTTATATTGCTCTGGTAAATTTATTTATGTGGCCTTGGTAAAATAATATATGCAGCCCTGGTACAAGTATTTATGTAGGCCTAGTAAAACTATTAATGCAGCCCTGGTATATAGTACTGTAAGCTTGCGGTAACTTAAACACGTTTGAACGAATTTATTGCTCCATGGACTTTAAAGCTTCAACATGTCCATTTTTTTTTGTTGTTTTTGTTTTTGTTTTTTGGAACAACCAAGCGACCATTTGTTGGCTCAAGCGAGAGCTAATTCTGAAGGAGGTTATCGTTTTTGAAGACCCACACTGCTGACTGCTGTTTTTTCAGGATCGCTTAGTATAGCTAGTACGAGCCACAGATAACTTTCTAAGGTGTCAAAAAATCCTTTTCCACTTTTTTGTCGATTCTGATAGAGAGAAAGTCATAATTTATTGCAAAGTTTATTAATAGAGACGAATCCACGTCCTGACTGTCTGCAAAGGAGCTCTTTACATTTAACAGCTGTTTCTGGAAAACTTGTTCTCGCACGTAAGCCTTCTCTCCAGATATATAGGGGTACAAATTATAATTTTTGAAAGTGACATAAAGAAAAGAAATTTACATAAAAAATTGAGTGCCGTGTTTTTTTAGATTATCTAGTTGGAGTTTCTTGCGGCTTTGCAAATGTAACCCATAGCCTTACTCCGCACACATTGCCTCAATGCTTGTTGCTAAGCTGTAACTTGATGAATGAAGTAGCCTATTTTGTTTCTTTAGCTTAGCACATTAAGTACCAATTATTATGGAGATATGGTGATTCTAGAATTAAGAATTATTCGTGAACGTAGCATGGAACATATGAGCGCGAGGCAGCTTTGGTATGTCTGACGTAAACAGAAAATAGATAGTTAGACCCAGAATACTGCTTATAAATATTCCAGCTTGAATTGGTCGTAACATCGAATGAACCCCTTTCACTATTACCTGAAAACATCGTCCAAAGACTTTAGCTGTAGGAAATATGCAGTTTTGATAGATGAACAAGCAAACAATGGAACTGGAGCATTTTTCTTCGAAATCATTAAGTTTGTGAGGTATGCGATGCCTCATAACCTGAAGCTTTTCACGATTTTAGAGCGTTGAATAGCTGTTTAAGTTTCTTTTGGACAGCAAGTACTCGTTTATTTAGCAGAGATTTTCATAGAACGAATTTTTTTCTTAGGGCTACGTTGTCGTTGGTTATTTCTTCATCAAACAAGCGGATATCACCGACTTGTTTCATGAAGTTTATTGTATATACTATTCCAAAATCAATTAATTTTTTTTTTTCTCTTTTTGCAGGTAAGTCACAAGCGCTATATCTCCACAATATTAAAATACATTTGTTGGTAAGCTATTTAATATTTTCGTGTACAGAAGATTATTTAAAAAAAAAAAAAAACTGCAACTTATATCGTATGTCACATTTTTGATTGGTTTGCAACATTAAATTTAACAGAAATACGTTGATCAATATTTTCACTTCTAAGAAATTGCTGCTGCACTGATTATTATTTTCCGCATCTGGAATATGCTTCGAGGTTTGAATTCCTTTGGCCTTGATTATAAAGAACTTCTCACTGTCAGTGAAATAGAAACCAATTCAACTAAATCAGTTCTGCATAATTTTATTCCAATCAGTTAACGAAGCAGTGATAAAAGTTTTCATATTAATTTTACTACAAAATGCTGTAATGCAGTGACAGTGGCTCATATACTGCAAATTCTTACTAAATCTGATTGGAATAGAAAAAACTCTTTTTTTTTGTTTTATTTCTGAGTATAATACATAAAAGCATAAAAAAAAAAAATATAGAAACAGCTAAACTCATTCAGTCTGCATTTGAAATGCAGTTCACGCAATATTCAATAAGAATTTAAGCGCAATGCAGACAAATCCCCGCAGTGAGCAATGCCAACAGAAAACTGAAAACTAATGGAAAAAAAAAATCTATATATAAAGAAAAGAAATGCAAGATATATTACGCCGCGCATAGTAAAGCAACTACGCACTGACAGAGCAGCCCTGGTTACGCAGAAAACATAAATAGATTTAAATGCCGCAGGGATTTACTTTGCTCTTATTGGACTTTGGCTCTTCGAGTTTAGAATTACTTGAACGTAATTGAAAAGTTTTGTATGCGACGAGCCCCGATGAGTCAACCGCAAAGTAGTTTAGAAACGGGGAATTGATGCGACCCAACTATCTGGAGAATTCGGCCACTGCAAGCAGCAAAAGTTTAAGCTGAGCACTATATAATATATATATGGATGTGTGTGTGTGTGTGTGCAGCGCTATTTTGCTATAAAATAGCTGAAATTAAGTGTTATTAGTGGGGATAGAAGACTTACTACGAGGTGTTGCTGCAAATGAAGCACAGCATATAAACTTTTTAAATGAAGTTTTCAAAATGTTGCACAAATTATATATTTCAAAAAAAAAAAAAAAAAAATCTTTCTGCTTCAAGCTAAATTTGAAAATAAATTAATTAAATTATGCAATGCATGCTGTGCTATGCTGCATTTATTTGCCATTTTAGAATTTTCTTAAATATACAAAATTGCTTATGATTTATGCAGCATATTGCATAAACAGGGCGTATCCATGCGTCTTGCTGCAATTTACCTCAAGTTATGCTGCTGAATATTCCTTGATTTATTAATGCAGCATTTAAATATTTGCTATTGTAAATGAAATTTTGCTGCTACGTCATTGCATTCTGTGCAACAATTTGCAAATATTTTATTACTTAAACTCGCATATTTTGCATAGCTTGTGTGTGTTTGTGTTCGTTTGTTAATTCGTAGAAGCCATTGATTAGTGCAATGCATTAATCTATCAGTAACTGCCGTTCTTGACAGCTTATCGAATTATTATTTTGTGCTTAAATATGCTTTTGTGCTGTGCTGTGCTGCGCTTAGCAATGCATTAATAAATTCTTGTTACACATTCAGCATTAAGTAGAGATGTGTTTGATGTACGAAATGTGATAATGTAAACTGCAAAACGAGTTAAGTGGAGAGAATTCATGCAGGAAGTATACAGTATAAGTAATATAGCATTGTTTCGTTATTGTAGACTACTAGCTTTGATTTTTTATTCATGCATTTATTAAGATTATTTTAAAAATAATTATCTAAAAATATATTCATGCATTGCATGAGTCCAAGTTACTTCAACATAGTCAGCCTCGCACTTGACAGCAGGCATGGCTTCGATGGCTTTAAAAATATAATCACGTTCAATGTGCTGTATAACTCAAACTTTGCATTCTCCAACTTGCCACAGTCATCTGCACTTTCTGGCTAAAATGTTCGCCCAGATTGTCTTTGACAAGCAGCAAAGAAGGCCAACACATGCAAGACGAAATAACGTTCAATGTTGGTAAAATAATGCCAGTCGGTTAAGTCCTTCGAAATATTCACTTCTTCAACTTTCCAGAATGAGGATGTATAAGGATCTTCGATAAATAATGACTTGTTTTTCGAATTTCATGAATTAATTGTGCCAAAATGTTTATAAATATATTATGTAAAGTAATGCTCATCGCTGGTCTCAAGTTTTTCCATCTATCTGGCAATTTTCGGATATCAGCTTGAAAAAACGATTCATATTTTGTGGCTATCCAATCATGAACTCATTTTCTGCATTGTTCATATGAAGTGAAAATGTGCTGGCACAGGCCATGTGTCATCGACCGGAACAAATAGTAGTCAGAAGTAGCGATGTCTGGAGAATATTTCGAGTGAGGTAAGATTACCCATTTCAGCGTTTAATCGTATTGCAGTCGTTTTTGCTTTAGTGTCCAGCTCAAACGCATGAGTTGAGTCCAATAGCGTTCCCTTGTGACAGTTTCTTTCTATTTGAGCAGCTCGTAGTGGTTCCACCGAATACAGAGCATAAGCTTTATGTCATGAAGGTTTTGCGAAGAATAAAACTCAGACAAAACGCTGGATTTTGTGCTTGCGGTTAATTTTTCATTGCCAGTCACATTGCGCAGAGCTGTTCAAAAGCGAAAAATCGCCTTTAGACTTCTCGCAACTTTAACACGTTTGGATCCCAGTATTTTTGGGATTTGAATCAATCCAATCAGGCATTTTGCTCACTATCGACTCACTCACCGCCAACGGTTCTGACAACTGATGAAGCGTTTGACATTGCTTCACATAGAACATTGATTCCAAATATATGTCTTCAAACTATTTGGCCCGCCCATTCCATGTCTTCGAGCTTAAAATCACCACTTTTAAAGCGAACAAACCACCTCCGACATGATTGTTCAGATAGAAAAAGTTCGTCAAAAACTTCGATTGAAATTTGATGACTCTCGGTCGCACTTTTCTTCATATTAATGAAGAAGAACATCTCGCAAAAACACTCGACATGGTCGAGGCCAGTATTCTTCTTGACGTTTTAATCAAATAACACAAGCTGCAAAAGATGTTCATTCATAATATGCTCCTTCGCAATAGACTCTAATTGAAAATATTGGTTCATATACTAGTCACTCATTACTCAAGGTCCCAATATGAACAAAATTTTATTGATGGTAATTTAGCTAGAATCGTACCACAAGAAGGAGAAGCAAACATACAAACTTGCCGCCTCTTGTTAGGTGTTCTATGAAACATATTTTGTTGTTGTTTTTAATGCAAGTAGAAAGGCCAAAGTTGGGATATTTTTAGTCAATCCTAACCAAATATTTTAATAATGTCCATCTCGAACTACTAAAAGGGATAGCACTGCTACAAACAGCCGAGTCGATATTTATATGTCCGTCTGTCTGGCTGGCTATGCACAAGAAGAACATGAAGACTATGAAATATATCGCCTTCATATTTAGTCTCTCATACTCCTTCTACAAATAAATAATGTTTTTTTGTATTTTCCAACCACTATCCTTTCTGTGTTTTTCAGTAAAAAAAATTTTTGTTTTTCTTGTTATTTTAGCTAAAAATGCCAATTGTGTTTTAATTTTTAATAACATATTCTTTTTTTAATAAACATACAAAGGGAACAGATTTGTATGGCACTGTCCGCCTTTCTGGGTTAATTGAAGAAAAACATATTTTTGTGGATTAGTTTAGCTTGAAACGAAAAGTTTGGTGTATTTTGCATCAATTCCAATAAAATACGGCACACGAATACAGCTAGGAATGTATCGCCTACACAAATTTAAGATTCAATGAAAGTACAGGGTATCTCGAGTGCAGTGAGATTAGTTCGTTGCGTTTCTGCTTTTGTTCTAACAAAGATAGGATTATTTGGACTAGTTTTTCGCATTTTTCATCACTTTCTCGAGCGTTGCTATTGGTAATATATTTTCTATACAAATTTAAGGTTCAATGCGGGTTCAGACCATTTCGAAGTCGAGTGGACTCGACTGCATTTATTGCTTTTAATGTTTTGAATCTAATAATTTAGCTTTTTTCTTCTTTTAATCATATATTTTTTTATTTATTGAGATATGTGTTTAGAGCCTATTTTAACCAGTTTACATTTTCATTAAATGCTGTATCCCAACTAATAAGTCATATGTTATTTTTTTTTTGTATACAACTAAAGGTTATAAAAGTTTCGACTATGCCGCATTGAATAATATTTTCTATTTTAAGGCATAAATTTATTTTAGCGCAACGAATATAAAATTGTAAGAGAAAGCAATTTCTCTATAAATGATTGCCGGCACTTTAACCTCGAAATGTTGCGATTAAAATAGCATGCGAAAGTGGGCAAGAGAAAGAGAGTACAATTTGCGAGCGCAATACAAAACAAAAGCCGGCATGTGACCGTTGTTGGTGTGTAACTCTTAAACCATATGCTATCTCTTTCGCACAAACAATTTTGAATTTCAATGAAACAAAGCGTTTCGCTCAATTGGGCGTATGAGTAATGCGCATGTCTGTCTATTATACTCTTGTTTCGCTCTTTCAAATGTTATCTCTTAAGCATAACCGTACGCTCTCATTGTAAAGCGTCAAAATATGGCGGCAGCGGCAGCGGCAGCCATTGTTGTCTCTTACAGCTGTCAACCACCCACAGCACAATATGAAAGCGAAAAAAAAAAAAAAAATTCGTTATAAAACAACAAAGCAGCAGCAGCAGAAAATAATTTAAAAATACTTGAAGAAATTGTTTCGTCGTCTGACCATTCATTCATTCAGCCATTCACTACTCTTTCTCGGAAATTGGCATGAGAAGCAAATAATTAAATTACGAGTTTAATTTTATAATTTGATTATCATTAAAGTAAATTGTGCCAAAGGCGTAAGATATTTAAATTGTGCCTCCGACTGACTGACTGACTGGAATTGTTTGCATGTGTATGTATATATCTACATGTAGCTCCAACTGTTGCCAACTTGGGGGCATTCTAAAGGTCAATGGTTGTTTCTGTCTTCTGTCTCTGGCAGCACATTTCTTGATTGTCAATTCATTTCGTTTCGCTTTGGATCTACAGCAAGCAAGCGTTAATAGGATTTAGCTTGAGTTCTATCGTAGGCACTACTTGGATTAGTAGATTACTGTGGCTGTCTAAGTAGACGCTGCTCTAGAATGTTTTAGTTGCTTCAACCGGAATGGAATGGGTTAAAAAGTGTTTACGGATTAGGTATGCATTGAGATTAGTAAAGAAGTAGAGAAAGAAGTGTTCTCTAGACAGACAGTATATGGCTAAGTCAAAACCAAATGAATGGGTATTAAGCACATTTCACGCTTTCATTTGGAAAATTTAAATTGAAATTCGCATGAATTGAAGACAGAATAGTTGTGTGAGTTGTTTAGAAAGTAAGAGTACTTTTGTTGTCTCATGCTGTAAAAAAATTTGTGTCATGTTTGGCCACACAGTGGCGATGTAGTGAAGGTTCGCATTGTCATTAAAATATTTGCTCGGAATTTACATTTTTTTTTTAAATATTTTAATTATTTGAATATTTTTTTAGATCGCTTCAAAGTCAATTGTGTGTGTCAAGCTAGAAATATTGTTCTGTAGAAATTTGCAATTTTTTATTAATTTCCTTTTTTAACTCACATTTGCCTGTAAATAAATAATACAACTTCCTCGCAAATATTTAGCAAAGATACTTTTCCTTTATAATTAGCCGCCATTTTGGAAATTTAGTTAAGCACTTTGAAAAATTCTATTAAGCCTTTAGTTTATTTTTTTTTTTATGGATTGATTGAGCTATAAACAACAAATTTTAATTAATAATAAAAAAAGCGAAACTATTTCATGACTATTTCACATACTTAAGACATTTACTGTTATGTCACGTACCCATGAAGCTTCACTGTAACGTTCTCCACATATATGCTTGCTTAATTGAATCCATAATAGTTAAAGTTATATGACAGCCGGCATAAAACGAATTTATAACTCAAACGCCTTGCCACTATACTGTCTGTCTGTCTGTCTGTGTGTCTGCAACATATTTTTAGTGCGTGTGCGGCACTTAAAGTGCTTTATTATTGAACGCTGAGAAAAACGACAGCCTGGTCTGCCTGGTATATGGAATTCCAAGAATGAATTATGAAAAGTTGTATGAGTTGGAGTACGCAGCGTGCCACAAATGAGCTAGCGATACAAAGCCGGCTTAGACGGAAGTCTTTACTCAACGCAATGCTTTTACGAGTAGAGTAGTTCCGCTTGCTTGTAATAATAATAACTACAAAATACACTACACTCTATGGTATGGTATGCGCTGACGTTGTATACGCCACAACAACTCAATATCTGCTGCTGCTGCTGCTGTGGCTGCCACTGCTACACAGCTTAATACCACTTTAAATAACTTTCATTTCCGTTTTTGTTATTCCAGGCGCGTCTTTACAGGACGCACACTCCGTACATTGTCTTCATCAATGTACCCTCACACAGCCAGTAGCAGCAGCAGCAGCAGCAGCTTTAGTTTCATCCTTGCTGGCATTAATTTTGCGTTTGTTTGAAGCTTTGCTTATTCTTAATTAAGTTGCGCTGCAAATAATTCTTAAAATTTTAAGAGTTTGGTGCAGGGAGTAGTGTCTCCTTCAGGTTTTGCTGCTTTACGTTGCCAACGCTTCTTCGGTTTAGTGCTTTGCTTGTTGCTAAGCGTAGGGGAAGCATGCTTACAATTTGTATAGAAGTCTGTGCGTGGTAATTGCGCGCCAAGTAGTATATTTCTGTATATATATGTGTGTGTGTGTGTGTGTGTGTTTGAAGCAATTTACGCATTTTATGCCTAAATATATGCTCGGAAAACTTCATAAAAAGCGTTTTTTTCTTCACTTATGGCATCCATTTGCCAGATAAGATAGAAAAAAATGGCGTCAAAACTCTAAATTGCTGTTATAAGTCAAGGGAAAGAAAATATATACAAACTAGTTTAGTGTTTGCTAGAAATTTAATTAACTTTAGACGCATAAATCTTCACAAAAAGGAAAAACATTCAAGTTTTGTGAAAATACTTGAAATAAACAGAATTTTCTATGCAAACAATGTAGAAACCATATTTGATCAAATATAATAAAATATATATAAAATAAAAAATATAAAAAAATATAAATTTTTAAGTGAAACTTCTTTGCGGTGACTAAATTTGAACGTTTTGTGGTAAAAAAAAAAGAAGTATCGCGCGAGAGAAGAAACATTGAGTAAAAGTACAGAATGGAAAAAATGGCAAATTCATTAACAGTCATCTCCGTTTAATGGTCCTTCTTTATCTTCTTATTGGACGCCTATGTGACAAAGTCCTTGTAAGCCTATTGGCTTGAAGTTGTAGCAACTTGTGTGGTGGATGATTTCTTGTTCTATGATGTTTAGCCTCAAGTCTCGGTGTAGTGTTGTGTTTCGGAATGCGTCTCGTACGCATTCTGTTATCTCACGAAGACTTCTATTTTGCAGCTTTTGAATTCGCCGCCTGTGTGTTTTGGCTGCAATGCCCCATATTTGTATCGCATATCTCCAAATAGGAGCCTCCGCACAGTTGTAAACTACTCACTTGCAGCGTAAGGCTTGCTTACTCCTTCTATTGAGCCTCCAAAAGAGCTGCCTTAGTCTGCGGCGTCAACTAGATATTAAATTACTGAGGAGTACAGCAACGGTCCCAGCACACTTCCTCGCGAAACTCCGGCTCTCACCGTATGGACAGTTGAGAGCTTCTCACGCACTTTCACTTGAAAATGATGGTCTTCTAAGTAAGAAAGTAGAAAGGGGATGGAAGGATAGCCTTGATTTTCGCTAAAAGACGAGCGTGCCATACTCGGTGAAATGCTTCCTGCACGTCCACAAAAACTCCTTTTCATCAAACGCCTTTAAAATGTGGTTCACTAAGGTCGCTCAACAGTGCCATGACCACGCGGACAACCAAATTAGTGCTTAGTTATAGCTCTTTGGTAAACTCCCAGCTGTGTAACCCGCATTGCAAAAATTGTTTCCTAAACTTAGGACAGTATAGGACGATATGAGCTAGCAATATCATCAGGCTTGTCTGGCTTATGGATCATAGTAATACTCGCTAGTTTCCACTTGCTTGGGATATGCTGCATCCTCAACATTGCGTTAAATATTAATGTTAAATAAATAAACGCACGCCTTGCCAATGCCTTTAAGGAATTATGACAAAATCTGTCGTGACCCGGGGCTTTGTTTCTGGACAAATACCGTATGGCTCCCATGATTTCTTCGGGATGGACTGCTCTCATTGGAAAGTCCATATGAAGAGGCACTTCAAGGAACTGCACGCCACGTCATTCTCTTCAGCAAGTGCAAAAACGGTGTAAACCTGGCCTCCAAATTGGTTGCGAATTTAGCCAGTACACCAGAGGGATCCTTAACATGGACCAGCCGGAGAACCTGCCTTTTGGTCGCCTTTGTTGCGATCCAAAGCGAGTCGTTGGCGTCTACGGTGTAGTCCATCCTTTCCAGCTTCTGTTCAAAGAACTGTACTTTTTTTAAGCATGTAGCATGTCTTCGAACACAGTAGCAGCTCTATTGTAGAGGAGTCTGTCCTGATGAACTTTCTTCGCAGTCTTCGCTTTATACGAAGGAACTCGTTTCTGTTTTGGTCAAGTGTGACTATTTGAAACTTGAAGAATTGGTCATTTATTATGAAAGAATGGAATCTTCAGTTTTATTCAAAGAATTCTCCAACTTTCTGGCAGCATACGGATACCACGTCGGAAGAATGCTTCAGTTTCAAATGCTATCCACGCATATAGAACCATTTTCTTTATACGTTGAGAAGTGAGAGAATTTTTTTTATTGTATATAAAGCATGACCAGGTGGTCGCCATGGTTTCTTCCTTTTTATATTAACGAAGTAGATAAATTTGGCAAGCATCACCTATACATATAAAGGAAATTTGAGTGCATATATGGAATCTATTTCAAAAAAGAAATTCTTAAACTTTTGTCAGGTTATCTGACTGGATATTTGTTTTGGCTTATCTCCGAAACGGCTGAACCGATTTTGACGAAACTTTCACTGTTTGATAGCTGATGTTATAAGGATTAACTTACTAACTTAATCTAAGCTTGAGTTGCTTCTTTAAAGTCAAGTTATTCTTGCTTAAATCTAGCGAATTGTTATGCAGTGTCTGTCATATGTGGACTTTCCACAACCATAAGCACATAATATGTATCAAAAGGTAGATTTATGTGACTGGATTCTGGATACTTGTATTTTTTATAATAAAAAAACAAAATTATTTATTCTCTAGTTCCATTTTACTGTCGATTCCAGTGTTAATAATTTGAGTTACGCCCAAGTTGCTACTATTTATTCAACACACATACAAAATTTCGTTACAGTCATGTATAGACACATGCCTATTAGTAAAGGGTATAATTAAAGTTTACGTGCCTCAAGCCTTTTCCAATCAGCCTTCTTTCAACTACTAGTTACAAGCGGTGGTGTGACTGTTTTTTCTGATGTTGAAATCCTTTTGACAACTAAAGCGAAAAACTTCATTTGTTAAAACATTTCCCAATGTATGACAATACTTTTATGCGTAGGCGACGATACATGTGATATTTTTTGGCATGCAACAAGCGCGCCAAATGTTTGTCTACTATGAATATTTGTGTAGGTTGTTGCTGGCAGCAGAGGATACAAAATAGTACAAGGGGAGAAGTGTTATGTGTAAAAGTTCTTGTCGCGCATTTGCTGCCGCACTTTGGCAAAGTAGCTTTAAATGTCAAGTGAGCAGCTGAAAATTTTTTAAAAGATTTTTCTCGTTTTTTTTCTACCCCAATCTAAGTACGCACACACACATATGCATGCAACTAAGCCAAAATGCGTATAGCGTAAAGCTTTCGCAGCCGAAAAGTATGCAACATGAATGTGTAAACATTTTTAATTTAATACTCTGACATAGACGACAACAATGACGCCGTCGACTTCAAGAAGGATCTACAAATATTATGATGACGGCGTCGAAAAATGTTTCGGTATAATATTTGAAGCGTAGAGTGCGAGTTGGTTGCATGAGGTTTTATATTTATGACGAAGGCCAAAGTTTACTGTTTGCAAAAAGTGTTTCTCTAAGCTTAGTAAAAATGGGTCGCACGGCATTAGTAGAAATAGACATAGTCATATATTATTTGCATGTAACGCATATGGTCTTTTGTATATAAAGGGTCTGCCATTAAGCATATACGAAGCAGTTCTAACGGCATTAGACTTATGTACTTTTAAGTCGAATGCCATTACGCCTAAAGACGGACAAACTTTGCATGAAACATAATTTCGGGAGAAGTTTTTTGAAGTAGCTGGAAGTAAAATGTATATGAAAGCATATTTTCTGGAATGGTTTTTCATGCAATCGGTTGCATTTTTTTAAGAAAAGCGGGGCAGTCACATAGAAGTTTTCGATAAAGTCTCAATAGGGGACATGCATACATTGTGTCATACGGCCAATAGTCCACTGTTTCTTCAAAAGTCACGCCAACATCTTGATTCTGTTCTTTTTAAAACTCAGAAGTGCTTTTAAAGCGCTGCAAAGTTCCGTAGTTCAGAGCTAATATACTCCTCGGCCATCTCCTTAGCTGATATGCCAGACTGTACAGAAAACCATATGAGTTCGATTGATTAGTTTTGATCTTGATTCAGTGTTCCGAGTGAGTTTATTTCTTCTATTTGAATTTTTTAGGTATGCAAAGGCAAAGATCTTTTATTTATATTATTATGTTCCTGGAAATATCCACCAGGCTGCTAATCAGCTTAACCGACTGACAAACTGCAAATATATCTGCTTGAAACATGCTGCAAGAGTTGGGTGAGTGGTATGCAAGAGTGCATTTTGCACTGAGAACACAACAACTTAAGTCATAGATTCTCTTAATGCTGTTAGAGAGAAAAAATAAACCGATCGAGGTTTTAGAATATGTAAAGCTTTACAAAGCAACTGGGTTTGTTCGCATCATAGCTGCAATGCTAACCCAAATCTCGAAAAAGAAATCGTTAAACAAGCAAAAATAGTCGATACAGTTTCGTAGCAGAAGAATATTTTAAACTTGGTGAGTCTCTGAAGTGTTGATGGTGATGCATTTTTAAGTCTGGAAAAGTAGAAGCCTGAATACGTCACTTCATATCGCCCAATGTCACTTCTTGCAGGTATGACTAACATATATGAGCAGATTTTAGAAACATGTTAGCTCAAATCGACCCAGGGTGAGCATGTTTCACCATATCGAACAAAGGTGAGTCAACCCTGAATAGATTTTCAGAAGATATCCAGCGAGATTACTTGAACTAACAAATGTTTATGACTTGCTTCAGCTGTTTGCAAAAGTCTGCTTTTTTCCTTTCGGCCTTTCCCAAGTGAATAGCAGTCAATAATTTTCCGCACTAATGTGGAATTCTGCACCCGACACCAAAACATTCTGCCTTATTATATAGAAATACAACCTTTACCCTCTTATAACAGAGTCATTAATAAACATGTTCAAATATATAAAAAAATGGTCAAAATTGGTAAGAAGAAATGGGGATGGCAAGTCAGCATTGAAATTTTAAGATGACTACAATAAAAATATGCCTAGCTTTCCATTTCTCTTCACGAGCTGTGGTCCTACTGGGCCACCTTGTGGTGGTGGAGATTGTGGTGGCTTAGGTCCTCCTGGTCCACCTTGTGGTGGTGGTGGTTGTGGTGGCCTGGACATCTTTCAAGGTTAGAGGATATTTGATAGAGAGTATTGAGTTTTTCGAAATTAAAAAAAACTGAAAAATTTTGGACAGAAGTTGGTTCAATTATTTAAGTATTGGCATCTGGAATTAATAATCAGTTTTTTTTTTTCTAATTTTACGGATTTTTTTTTTGTCCAAAAATAGTTCAACTAAATATTTTTCTAAGTATTGTCCATCGCTGGATACAACTGTTTCCCAATTTTTTGCCAATTAATGAATACCAACTAGGAAGAACGACTGGACCAATCCTTTGCATTGATTATATGAAGTGAACTTCTGCTGGAATAGACCTTGTGTCAGTGACCCGAACAAATAGTCGGAAGAAACAATGTCTGGAGATTACGGTGAGGGTAGGACTTCCCAATTCAGCGCTTCCAAGTAGATCTTGAGCGAATTTGCAACATGTGGCTGACCATTGTAATACCGTTCCCCGGTGATCGTTTCATTCGATTTGAACAGCTCTTACTATATCACGCTGCGCTGGATCCACGTAGTACAGAGCATAAGCTTCTTGCCATGAATGTTCGACTTTTGCGAAGGATGTTGATGGCTGTCCGGGCAATGCCCATGACTTTTGTGCTGAGGTTTATCGAAATGGATCCACTTTATATTGCCAGTCTATCTGCAATGCAAAAATCACTGGCTTTTTTGGGGTTCGAGAAGCTGTTCGCAAGTGATACGACTTCGCGCGACTTCAACTTGTTTGGCACCCAGTTTTCTTGGGTGAGAACCCATCCCATTATTTTTAAGCGTTTGCTGACTTTTGACTTATCCCTTCCTAATGATTCTGACAACTCCTGAAGAGTTTGGCATTGGTCCACATAGAGCAAAGATCCTAATTCTTCGTCTCCAAATTTTTTTTTTGTTGTCCCATCCGTTCTCTGTCCAACAAATATTCCTCCTGCAAGATTGTTCCGATTAATCATGCTTGCCGTAAACTTCCACTAAGATTTGGTGACCCGCGTTTGGCATTGGTCTACATACAGCAATGATTCCAATTCTTTGTCTTCAAACTTTTTGGTTTGAATCGGCCGTTCTTTGTCCAACAAATGTCTCTCCCACACGATTGTTCAGATAGATCATACTCGCCTTAAACTTCCACTAAGAATTGGTGACCCGCGGCCGTACTTTTCTTCATATTGAAGTAATGAAGAAATCTTCCACATGTTCAAGGCAATATAGCAATAGTATTGTTGCTCACAAGTTGCTCATTCACAATAGAGGTTCATTCACAAAATTAATTCACAAACAAGTGGCGTCCTCTTGTCTTAAGCACTGATTATTAGTTCATGGTCCCAAAAAAAAAAAAACAAATTTAGTGAACTGAATCCCGAAAACAAAAGTTTGAAGTGGTAGATTTTAGGTTCTGTCAGTTTCCAATATTCTAATGACATAGCTACAAGCAAATGTTTTAACTTATTTGAACTTTTGGCGCCCAACTTGGGGCTGCACCTGCAAAATTTAATTGAAATTATTCAAAGCTACCAATGTACAGTACTTCTAGGAAAAGCAACAATGTTAGGAGTTAAAAGTGTAGTAAAAAAAAAAAATTTGCAATATATAACGGCACATAATGCAAATCTTAAGGAACACACAAACCCTGTTTAAATTTGAAGAAACTTCAAATTTTTTTTTATAAATTTATTAATGGAGAAATGACCAAGCTTACAAGGACTTCTTGCAAATATTGCCAAACAAATATAAACGTCAGACGTTGTCAAATTTCATTCTTATTGGTAGACCCTCAACATGCGTATTTATATATATGTATGCAGATTATTGTTAGCTTTCTGAAGGGTGCAACGTGAGTTGACATACGAATTTTCATAGAAATACTCCCCCACCTACTGCTCACCAACGTCTACGCGGCGTTTTGCTTTCATGTACATGATTGATGTTGTTTTTCACGCGTGAACTGCTTGAACTTATGAATATGAAAATCACCTAAAAGCACTTTGCAGCATAACAAGGACTTCCTGCCACAAAACCACAAATATGCTTTAGATTGAAGACATCATCGGCGTCAAGCTATTATAAGCGACCACTTGACAAGCATAACAAATTAACTGCTAAATACGAAGCCCCGCAATCAAACAATAACAGCAACAGCAACAACAACAAAAGCAGAAATGGCGCCCAAATGTAGACAATTGAAATCAAGTTGAGTTAATTTCTCTCTGTGTGTGTGTGTGTGTGTGTGTTGAGTAGTTAAAACTAGTAATTTTCAGTCTATTATAACAAATATTATTGTCTGTTTTGTGTTATCTAGTCTCAATAGACAGCAACAAAATGGCCGACGCCATTAAAGTCGCCATTGCAAACGTTTAAGTCATTTCGAAACGGCGTGTATATATACGTCTACACTATAATTAATTACAGCATAGTATGTCGTTGTTCAGTTAGTCGTTTATATTGTCGCGCTCTGTTTTGTATCCTTGACATTTCGAAATTGTTTGTTCGCCAAAACGGAAGTAATAGAAGGGCTTTTGGGGTGGTGTACCAACTCTTGCACTAATAGCAGCTGTGCTTTAGTTTGTTAGGGGTTTGTCTGTTAAAGAGAAGAAAAAAAAAAGAGCGCACTGACTGCTGAGCATGAAAGGCGGCGCTGACTGACTGACTTGTATTTGTAGAAAGTTTTGCCATGCAATATGGTGACATTTTTTTTTCTCCACACACACACTCGCCTACGCTTATACTATACATATATATACTCTACAGTGGTACGAATTTTCGGACTGAAATTAAATTTTGCTTGTCAATTTGTCATATTACAGCAACATACAACAGCATATCAAATCTCAAATAGCTAATCGTATTTCGTATCGCCTTTGGCGCTATGTCTGTCTATCTGCTTCGAACAGCTGTTGCTAATCAAATTTTCTGTCTTGCCATATGGCGCGCATTCATTCGCTATGGTTTGTAACCGAAATCCCAAAACAATTTCATTATCTTGAAGACGACTTGTTGAACTCAACTTGGAGATACAATTACTCTCTCTCTCTCTCTCTCTCTCTCTCTCTCTCTCTACATATATATATATAGCGTGCTTAGTTAGACTTTGAAGTTTAATGCATTACATTTGGTCATTAAAAGTTTGCCAATTCAGCAGCAACTCATTGTCAAAAATGATAGCAGCTATCAGCAAACCATGACAACGTCAAGTTGATAGATTCGTACATAGTACAATGAAAATGCCTTTCATGTTAATTTCATGGTGGCAGGAAGAGAGTAGCGCGTTCGATTAAGCATTTCAATGAAAAGTTGTATACGCTCAATTATAAGCCACATTTGAAGCGTAAAGTTGCAGAGTTGATGACGCACGCAGCTGCCAAACACATACATCAAATGGATAATCTGGAGTTTTTTTTTGCAAATTTACGTCATATATAAAACGATAGCAGCGAAATTTGTAGGGAATACGCTTTGAATTTCATTTTTTTTTTTTTAATTAAAAAAGGTGACAAACAGAGCACAGGTATTAATATGAGAAGCCTGGTATATAAGTAATAATTTTTACCCTTCATTTCAATTCATAAAATTGAGCTATGTGTATGACCAAAATTAAGAAGGAAGGAAGAAGTATTCCACATCAAGTAATAAAATATCCAAGCTTTGTTTTTGCAAGTATGAGGCTATTGCTAGACAACGAGATTCCAACTTCATTAGGCTCCGCTCGTAGAAGCTTGCGCCCCTATTGGCAAAAAAGTGAGACAGTCGAATTTCGCAAGCATCTTTTGAGGCCAATTTCTCGCCAGCTAAATCGTTCTACATTGACTGGAAGAGATAGGAATCCTATGGTGCCAGGTCCTGATTATAAGGTGGATGCATAAGGACCTCCCATCTGCACTCCCGGAACTTCTAGCGCGTCACAATCGAAGTGTGTGGTCTGGTGTTGTCCTGATGGAGCACAATTCCTCTTCTTCTGATTGTTGCCTTCAAGCGGTCCAGTTGTTCACAGTAGAGGAGCGAATTGAACGTTTGGCCGTAGGGGACCAGCTCATAGTCGATGATTCCCTGCCAATCCCACCAAACACACAGCAAACCTTCCTGACCGTCAATCCGGGCTTGGCTACCGTTTAAGCTGCTTCGCCACCCTTCATCCACGACCATTTGCGCTTCACGTTGTCGTAAGTGACCCACTTTTCATCGCCAGAAACTATAATTTCATCGCTTCAGCAGCAATGGTGTCAATTCGTGTGGCACCCAAATATCGAGTTTTTTTTTTTGTGTAGCCAGCCAAGCTTCTTCAAATGCCTTTGAACTATGGCGGTCTTTCTCGATCACTTCTTTGATTTTATCGACTTCTTCGACGACAGGTATAGACTGAAAGATTCGTCGATAGTCCCAATAATTGCTCTCCCGAAATAGAAGAAGTATTTCTGATAGAAATTTTCGGAATTAAGGCGTTTAAATGCAGTTTTAGGCAACACAGGGCTGCAAAATTCGTTTGTTTTTTATTTTCTCGGAATTTTTTGACCATTGAATACGTATCCGGATTCAAAAATTGCCTTCCTGGACTTTTTATCCTAAAATCCTTACGTGATAGGAAGTTAGTATTCAGCAGACAAGAGTATATTAGTAAGCACTCTAATATCAAAAATAAAAAAAAAAACATGCAGACCTGTGTATTTTGGATTTATTTTTATCATCCTACTAGCTGCATGCGGTGCACTTTTCCCCAGTAAGAAATTTTGATATAAATATTGTCTTTATTGACAGTTAAAACCTCCTTAAATTTTCAATGGATCTTACATTTTCCGGTCCCCTTAACATGTATTCCAAGTTTAATTTATGTTAATAATTTTTATGGGTCTTGGAAACGGGAAAATAGCCGATTTTGATTTGAACTTACTTCCTCTGATTCCATTAACAAGTGTACCAAATTTCCTTTGGACAAGCATGGATAGTTTGGCAATATTATGCGCGGGTGAAGCCAGGCGTTTAGTATTTTCTTATTTCTCAATGTAAAATGGCCTTCAGCCTGTTAAAAATTAATTTTATAAGACCTCATGGAAGTTTTATGTCTAGTCTAACAGATCACGTGGCTATGTATAAAATATGTATATCCTATTTTTGGAGGTAAGAGAATCGTTTTCTTAAGTAACTGTGTACAATACTTAACAATTTATAACTTCGCATCTGCGTCTTCGATTTTAAAGGCAATTCTAGCTATGAAAAGGTATAGGCTTGCTCTTTTAAATGGTTGTAAGACTAAGTACAAGCAAGAGCAATGGGAGTTATGTGTTTTCATTGAATTTGAATCGATCCGATGCCGTAATGCAATTGCAAAATACTTTGCAATTTTTCATGGCGCCCGAGCAGGGGCACACAGCACATATTTTATGTGTAAAACTTGAAAATTAATTTTGGTTACTTTGCAACCATTTTACGTAGATATTTCAGTTTTAATAAAATGTCTAAAATATATGGGTATTAGAAGGCGAGAAGTACCCGAAAAATATGGTAAAACCAACTTGAAATTCGATTGTCGAAACTTCTTTTAACTTCATAAATGTAACTGGAATCTCTTTTTTTCCTACTGGTAGCTACATATCGTCAATGTTCGTTCCAAGTTTTCAGTAAACTTTTGGTACGACTTAACTCATTAAAAATATTTTAAATGAGCAAACTTCAATTTGTTAGGTTTCGTAAGTAAATTTCTTAATAAATAAATCATTCATATCTCCCAAACAAATTAACTGTGCTATCGCAGACCAAGTATTATTTCTTATCAAAAAGTCATAAAGTAGTCAATTTTAATGAGAAAAATTCTGTATAAAAGCTGAAGTCGCAGCGGTGTATTGCATCAGTTGAAAAATTCGTTCCAATTCCAAAACTAAAATGAATTCCTTTGTGCGACTAATCGCATTTGTACTCAGTCTGGTATACTCCATTAGTGCATATCCAAATCTGCAAAGGATTGTAGGAGGTGAAATTGCAAAAGCAGGCGAGTTTCCATACATTGTACATTTGAGTATGGGTTGTGGTGGTACAATAATTTCGAATCATTGGATCCTTACTGCTGCTCACTGTCTCCAAGATTCTACGTCCGGAGTTGTTCAACCAAAAGTACTCGTAAAATTTGGAACAATTAATAAACTTCATTCTCAATGGGAAGTTGAAGTTGCGCAAAATGATTTCATTATTCATGAAAATTATACAGCACCAGAGGATGAGGAAGGACATTATTCATATATTATAAACGATATAGCACTAATTTATATATCAAAGAAAATAGAATTTAATGAATATATACAGCCTGCCTCGCTGTCCTTAGGCACGGATAATTTTGTTGATGAAAATGCAACCATTGCTGGTTGGGGATTTATGGGTAAGAAGTGCCAACTGTTCATAAAATTATAAAATTAATAAAACTGGTTTTCTAATAATATTTGTTGTTTTTTTTTTTTCAGAATATAATGCAACATTGTACTTTCCCGATATTTTACAACGTGCTGATGTGCAAGTTATTTCCAATTCTGTATGTCAGTATGGGTTCAAGACACCTATAATGGGGACACATATTTGCACAGTTGGAATATCAACATGCATTGCTGACTCTGGAGGGCCACTTGTCTTACATAATACATATACACTAATTGGTGTAACCTCCTATGGCTCAAACGCTTGTAGAGGTGCAAGTGTTTTTGCACGCGTCAGTTCCTATTTAGATTGGATATTTTCGTCAATTGAGAATTTTGAAGAGGAACGAATACTTTCAAATTGATGGAACGTATTAGAAATTTTATAATTTTTTTTAATAATGAGTCTTGAAAGTAAATTTAAAAACAGGATATAAATAATAATCCTCTTTTTCACAAATTTTTTTTTTTTGGCTGTGACACTTGGTTGTTCCCACATTAAGTCAGCGGTTTCGGTTGGGATCTAAGGCGTTCCATATAAAGGGTTGGAAAAAAAGTATTTTCGACATTGACAGAAAGAAATGGTTATTCGATGGTGCCAGGTCCAGATTATAAGGTAGATGCATAAGGACCTCCCATCCGAACTCCCAGAGCTTCTGGTGCGTCACAATCGACTCTGGCGTTGTCCTGATGGAACACAAATCCTCTACTATTAGCCAAAGATGGCCACTTCTAGACGATTGCTGCCTTCAAGCGGTCCAGTTGTTCACAGTAGTGGACCAAATTGAGCGTTTGGCCGTAGGGGAGCAGCTCATAGTCGATGATTAACTGCCAATCCCACCAAATAAACAGCAAAACCTTTCTCAACGTCAATCCGGGCTTGTCAACCCTTCACCGCTGACTGTTTGCGTTTCACGTTGTCGTAAGTGATCCACTTCTCATCGCCAGTCTCCATTCGCTGCAGAAACTGTTAGATTTTGTTGCGATTCGCAGTTGCAAATTCGGTCCATGAAGTTTTTTGGTGTCAATACGTGTTGCACCCAAATATCAAGATTTTTTGTGTAGCCAAACTTCTTCAAATGCCTTTGAACGGTCATATGACTGATATTCAGCTCCCGAGCGATGGTACGGCTGCTACTATGGCGGTCTATCTCGAACACTTCCTTGATTTTATCGACTTCTACGACGACTGGTATTCCGGAGCGTGGTGCATCTTCCACTTCTCCCACTTCTTCCACACCAGAACGGAATCGCGTGAACCACTCTTGTGCTACACGAATTGAACAAGTATTGGCCCCGTAAATATCAGACATTTTTTTGGCCGCTTGCGATACGTTTTGGCCTTTCAGTTAGTAAAAATGTAAAATATGGCGAAATTCTTTCTTCGCGACCTCCATGTTCGACGCGCTGTAGCTCACAACTGAACTAGTCTAAGCGCAATGCTGTCAATAAAGCGTAGTACTAGACTTTTGTTCCAATCTAAGCAAGAATTCACACTTTCTGCTCCAATATTCGCAATAAGCATTTCATATGACTTTATGCTTATAACCTATACATCTGGGATAGAAAGTTCCGATGTATATATGGAATACACAATAGATCCCACGACACTACCCTGTGGTATACCAGCTAAAACTAGATGAGTGGCTGACATATCCGATGGCATTTTAACAGAAATGTGACTACCATCTATGATAGAATACAGCATTAAATAGTAGAGAGGCAGGAAAGCATCTTTGGTCATAACAATGAATCCAGAATGCCACCCACTGTCGAATGCTGCACATCGATAATCCCTCTGTTGCACTATTCTTTGGGTTCAAAAGCACTGAGTATGTGGTTGACAACGCGGTATAGCTGTTCCGGTGTACCATGTTCAGCAGGTTATTCAAATTAGTAAACCGGTATAAGATTCCGGGCATTCATGAAACCAACAATGCGGGCAACGAACTGTCTTTTCCAAACCTTCCAAATGGAAAGTAGGAAACTGATCTGCAGGTTTGAAAGAAATTTCACTGCTGGCGTCCTCTCATTTCAACCAGAGCTCGCAAGAAGTGGTACATCAGAAGAAAAAAAAACCATTCAGCCACAGAACTGCGTCTTCCAAACCTTCGAGGTAGAAAACTGATCGGTATGAAGAAAACATCTCTGCTGGTGTCCACTCATATCATATATTCAATTAATGTAATTCATTACTTCTGAAGGGTTTCTTTAAGCATTTTAGAAGAAGTTTGCCATTCAGATTTATCCCAAGGACATTGTGTTCGCATATGAATCTTACGCAACTGTCTCTTCCTGTTTAACAAAACTCGTACTTCTAAGTATAGTGGCACATAGAGTGCGATGTGATGGAGGTGCGGATCTCAGCAGCACTATTATGAATTTTACGTGGAAATACTTTCGAAGTAAACCAAATGTATTGAGTTTTTAAGGCTCGTTTGATGAGTCTCTCAAATGTGACGTCTGCTGCGTTCAAAGTAATACTAAATTGCAGGTGGTCCGAGTATAGATCATCTGTTGTTTTTTAATCCCTAATTCTCCAATTTTTTTTATCAATTCAAAAGTAATTAAGGATGGTTAATACAAAAATAAATTAAAATTTGTTATTCAATTCAGCCATTTCTAAGGAAGGCAGTATTTTTGATGGAATCACATACAATCATTGGTTTTGCTAGAATCTTCAATTTCAAAGTTCGGATACTTCTTTTGCAACATAAAACATCATATCAGGGTGTGTTTTTTGAGCTCATTAAAATGATGTGTTTCAAATATTCATCGTGAACCTTCTGTTAGAGCTGTGGAACCGTAACAGTTGAGGGGAAAAGTATCTTTTATGCCATTATCCAACAAAAAATCGGAACTGCTTATTTTAAGATAATTTAACAGACTTGCAGGTGCCACTTTTACTCTATCGTGGCAGTAGCTGCAGGTTGCTATAATATTTTATTTTAAAAATGAAAAAAAAATATTGAATCATTGTCAGCATTGTGTAAAAAAGGGTACACAAAAAACTGAACTTAATTTTCAAACGCAGACGCTGCATTTGACACGCCCGCTGCCGCTGGCTGGCATGCGTAAATCGCAAAGCAAACATTTATTAATTGACTGTCAGTGACATATCCGGTCGGTCGTTCGGTCGTTCGAACGGCTGCTGCTGCTGCTATTGAAGCTGATGATGCTTTGACACATCAAACCGAGCAAAACTTTTCTGCTTTCCAATTTCAGTTTTTCCAATTATTTTCATTTTTTATGCCGGCAAAGCGTTGGCGTTGGCGTTAGATATCATTAAAATACAACAAAAAAAATTCAATTTTTTTCTGCATATAGAATTACTTGTAGTAGGAGGAGTACTTGCGTCAATTGCGTAGATAGGATATTTTTTTTGTTTTTTTTTTCGTATACGCGCAACAGGTTGTGGCAATTCGCATACCGAAACGATTACATTTGATGGCAACATACCGAGCAGTGTATGTGCGTCCAGTTTCCGGCAGGACACGATTCGGTGACAAGAACTACAGTCAATCATTGTTGTTGCCGGGTTTGCCGCTCGTTTTTCGCATTTTCGAGACAGAAAATGTCATTTATTTGTGGCGCATTTCACAGTCGGCCGTTGACAACGCAGCAAGTCTAATGTGCGACCAAGTGTTACTTACTACATAGGAAAAATCAAAAAAACGGCAAAAATTTATCGTCACTTCTTGTCAAACGTTGGTTGAGTAAACTCGTCTTTTGCTCGTCGTCCTCGTCGTTCTCGTCGTCGTGCGTGTGTCATCGTCGTGCTCGTTAAATTATTTGTTGCATACCAACAGGCGTTTTCTGCCTTGCTTTCTGCTTTTGAGAGACGCAACAGCTGTTTGCGTTTTTTGTGACTTAAAATTTATTTTATTACAAAAAAAAAAAACATATAATGCAAAATTTTACAAAAACAAAGTGCGCCTAAAATACCATATAAAGGAATTTTTACCCCGCAACGCCCACTCAAGAGCAAGACGTGCTGCCATTTGCTTTTCGTGCTTGATTAAAAAAGTTTTTCCGTTAAAAGTAAAGCAAGAAAAAATATTGGAAATAAAAAAAGCAAAAACAGTTTTACAAAACATATTTCTTTCTTTTTTTTTTTCTTTGTTGTTGTTTAGTTAAGATGCCTATTTGTAAGCTTTATTTGCTGTTTTCTTACAGTTTTTGCAAGGCAACATATGCCGCTTTTAGTTGCAAGTCCGTCCTTATAGTCCACATTTTTACGCCTGCTACTAAGTTTTGTCCTGCTGCTGTTGCTATTGCTGTTGTTTGATGTCCTTATGTGTGTGTTTTTTTTTTTTTTTTTGTCCTTTCTTTCAGTTTTTTCTCATTGCTGTTTGTCAATATTGATTTTCGTATGATTGTTATTTATTTTTCATCTCAGCTCTATTTCATGCTTCGTTGTCATAGTTGATGTATTTATTTCTTGATTTCTGCTTTTTTTTTTTTTTCGAACTACACTCAAACTGAAAAGTCCTGTTTCCTGCGTAATTTAAAGTTATGCCATCATATATCCTTTTAATTTAAAGTTTCGTTTCGTTCGAATTTCGCGCATATTTTGCCATATGTTTGCAATTTCTTTGGTGGCATGCCACATGCTGACGCCTGTCGCTGCGTTGCTGTAGGTGTTGCAACGCCCACGCAAAAGTTTTCGCGTAACTTGCGGCTTCATCACTCACTCACTCAAACACTCAGTCGGTGGCAGCCACAGTCAGTTAAGGGTCTTCCATTGCTGTTGACTATGCTGGCTTCATTTTAACAGCAGCTGCTGCTGCTCTCCAGCTTCTTGGAAATTAATAGCACACGCTTATGTGAACTCCGCGGGTAACCGGGTATTGCGAAGCATATATGCCGTAGTTGTCGTCGGTTTACGGAAATAACTGCTGCGAAGCACATAATTTTTTTTTTTTTTTCGCTCAAAGTTTCTTATGTGCTTTTCTTGAAAATATTATTGAAGTTTTTTTAAGGTTTCACTTTTTTTTCGCATATGTTAGATTAGCGCGCCTTGAAAATAGATTTTTTTCATTCAATTGCACATTATAGGCTACGCGTGATGAGTTTCTAGGAATTTAATTCATTTGAAAGGAAAAAAATTAGCAGCTCGGTTGAAATTTTTATTTAGCTACTTAGTATGTGGGTTGATGTTAATAAACTTGTGTATGTTTCTATTTAAAATAGGACATAAGGATAACAAATTAATTAAGAACAAGAAAATTACAGCCGTGCATAACCGACTGTAAGAGACCCTGTACCAGCACAGGTCGCCTAACAAACACATTAAATGCTTCCCTAGCTTATGACCAAGTAGTGCAAAACAAAAAGGTAGGAAATGAATAAGGAAAAATGGTACTAATGAAAAGTATTTTGCTCCTCCCACTTCTCACTCCACGATTTTTTTATGTACGCAAAGAAAAGGGAGGACGGAAGTATCATAGCTCGTTCAAATACAATTGCTTACAAAATCGACATTTATTAACCGATTTTGATGAAGTTTTGGAGTTATGGCGTAGAGACATACTTAATTTTTTTTGTGCCTAGTCGAATGCAAAAAGCGTCAAGTCTCTATCTATTACCGTTTCTGAGCTGCTTTCGTTCATACGAACGGACAGACGGACATGGCTATATATACTCCCCTATCTCTCCTGACCATAATGGGTGTAACTTTGGAGTTCTCCGACCATTATTTCTACCTGTTACATACATTTGCACAAAACCAATAGGCTCTTGTATCTTCGGTACAGGGCCTTATTAAAACATCTGACGAGTTTTCTTGAACGGAGGCTGACCATTACCCTCTTTTTAAGGGTAACAACCATACAATTTCATCGACAAATTATAAGCTTTTTTTAAGCAAAACTTTTTCTTTTTAGTGTCTTTTCTTGGATATATGCTTCATATGCATATACCAATCAGCATGTTCTACCATTTTTTGAGGTAAATCCTTTACAAAGCCATCGAAAAATATAAATTTTTGTAAGTAAAATTTATTTTATATGACGATGGCTGGTAAAAATCGGTACGGTGACTTATCTTCAATATCTCACAAGATTTTTGGATAGCCTCCATACGATTGCATCGACAAGAAATTTGATTTTGTAAGAAAACCTTATATATGTACATGTCAGCTTTAAAGTCGATTTGATGCTTCCTTTGAAAGGACTTTTCATCTTCATAAGTCAGTTGTCATGTCTCTCCATATATTTGGACAGCCTCCGTATACATTCGTCGAACAGAAAAATAATTTTGTAAGAAAATATTCTTTGTTCATGTTCAATATAAGCTGAAAAGTCTATATGATGCTTCATTTGTATGGGTTTTCAACCTACATATTCCAGCGATCATGTTCCGCCATACGAATTCATCGACTAGAAATATGATTTAAAAATAAATTCTTATTTATTTAGGTCAACGTCAACTTAAATGTTGATAAGATGCTTCTATTGAACGGACCTTTCATCTACTTAGGTCAGGGTCCATATCTCCTCATAATTTTGTATAGTTGCCATACAAATTCATGGACCAGAAATAGGATTTTGTAAGAAAAAGCCAATTTGTTGCTTCTTTTGAACGGACTTTTCATCTTCATAAGTCAGTGGTCCTATCTCTCCATATTTTTGGAGGTATAGCCTCCATAGATAATTATCGAACAGAAAAGTGATTTTGTAAGAAAACCTTCTTTGTTTATGTTCAATATAAACTGAAAAGTCGATATGAAACTTCTTTTGTACGAACCTTTCACCTACATACATATACCTGTGGTCATGACTTCCTTTATTTTTGGATAGCCTCCATACAAAGTCATCAATCAGAAATATGGTTTTGTAAGGAAAACTTCTTTATTTAGGTCAATATCAGCTTTAAATTGTATGTGATGCTTCTTTTGAACGGGGTTTTCACCTAAATATACCAGTGGTCCTATCTCCCCATATTTTTGTATATCTTCCATACAAATTCTTCGACTAGAAATTTGATTTTGTAAGAAACTTTCTTTACTTTGGTCAATATCAGCATAAAAGTTAAATGATGCTTCTTATGAATGGACCTTTCAGCTACATATAACAGTGTTCATGCCTTCCTATATTTTTGGATAGCCTCCATAAACATTCATCGACCAGAATTATAATTTTGTAAGAAACCATACTTTATTCAGATTAATATCAGCATAAAATTCGATATGATGTTTATTTTGAAGTCTTCACATACATCAAACAGTGGGCGCGTGCACCACTTTTTGAGGTCGGCTCATATGGACCCACAATTCACGTCTAGGTTTTAAAAAAAAAAAAAATTATGTATTTTAGTTGGGCCAGATTTTAACTATCAACTTTTTTTAAATTTTTTTGGTGATGAAGCATCATAATCCCAATTATTTTTACAGAAAAACTAAAAGCACTTTAAAACTTCGTCCATTTAGTCCAATATATTTTACAAAAATTTAAAAGTACATCCAGTATAGAATAACTAAAACAGCTATTTTTAAATTTTTATCAATCTTGAGATCTTTTAACTAAGATTTTTTTTTTTTTAACTTTCTTCAGCTCTCTACAAAAGTTTCTAGACTGATTAAAATCTGCTGATTGGCTCGGCTAGTTTAGCTTGTTCACTTTGTTTATTTGAAATCAAATCTTTATTAGCTTGGACTTCGGTTTTGTAAAACTTTTCTGGTAAATCCATCCAACTAAAAATCATATGGAAATTTTTTTTCTGCAGTTACTCGTACTATCAGACGGACAGATGGATATAGCTACATTGATTCTCTTCGGCTCATTTTTGATGAATTCACGGCCGGCCCAAATGTTCGCCGTCATTCAAGTCTTCCTAACCGCGACCATAAAATGTCTTGCAAAAAAAGTTCGGGAAATTTTCAGACACATCTCTTATACGTACTTTATATTTAGTATAGTCTACTCTACTTATTAATGTGTTAGAAACTTCGTAATAAAAAAATTTCATGTACAAGTTTAATGTTGTTGAACAAAAAGTTGGGACTTGATAATTTTGGATAATTACTTGAATATTTTATTTTATTAAACTTATTTTAAACAATTGAATTTTTTATTGAATTTTAAATTTAATAACTTTAAGTAAATTCAAAACTAATTTATATTTTTATTTTTTCATTACAGGTAAGTGACGAACATTATTAACTCTTATGATTAAAATATTTGGTAAGTCATGGTTGGATACAACATTTAATCTAGTTGAAGATCAGTTTTTTTTTTTAACAAATATGTTTGTTTTTCAACGAACTGGGAACCGGAAAGATGAGTAATGTTTATAGAACTAATTTTTATACTCTGTTCCCACAGAGAAAAATCTGTCCAACCAAGATCGGAGCACTAGAAAGGGTACCTTTTATACAAATTAATAGGAACAGGATATCTCGTAGTTGAGCCAACTCGACTGCATCGTTTTTTCTTGGTAATAATAATCCTGAGAAGCTCATTATGGAAATTATTTGCATCCATGGAGGCTTCGAATGGTTGCTGCATTTACTTGGTACTAAAATAAATCCAAAACTGTGTATGTGACTTGACATTTCATTAATTCCTGATATTTCTATAAGAATCACTTGTTCTATTTTGAGAAACTAATGATTAGAACTATTGCCGAATCACTGCTACTGTTTTTGTAGCATTTAAAGCCGTTTAAGCTTTATCATTACCAAGCAGATATTTAAACACTCCATGTATTTTCTTAAAGTTTAAACTAAATGTGTCTCCATATCAATATCTTATACACTTGTACTGTATATAATTGGTTTATGTAATGCAATAAATTTTCTATTAGTTATAATATTTTCTAAACATCAGCAAGCGCCATAGGCAGCAAGTTTACATAAACAAAGCAAAAATCTAATAAAAAAATATTTTCTTACTCACTATGTTGCGTGCTGCAGTGCACAGCATACACATACTATTGCAAAATACGCATGTATTTAGCGGTGCCCATGCTTTAAACTCAGCATAGAACTGCACATTTTCGATGAAAAAATTACGACATCGAACTCAGAGGTGGGTATCTCTGGCGTTGTAAACATCTACAAACATCTGTCATACTTAAATGATGATATTTTAATTAAAAGTAGAAAATAATATCCATGGTTCATTTGGATTTCATGAAAAAAATATGAAATACGAGAAGCAGTTCAGGTGAAGCATTCACAATATCTTCCTATGTCTATTTCTTTCCAATATAAAATTCCAGACATATAAACGTATTCAGTACCAGATTAGTCAAGTATGATCAATTATGTGGTAATTATTGTATTTTAAAGATATCATTTATGTGTGATGAATATAAACTGCGAATATATGAACTAAAACCTTCATTGATGCTTAGTTGTTAAAATGCTTCCCAGAACATGAGTTTCTGTTCGCCAGCTATCAAATGGAATAAGAATTTATACAATAAATGTCACTTTACATATTCGAAGACGCCATTGTGCCCACTAAAATGGTTCTTGATGCAATATTTCGTTGTAGTGATATAATATGCCTGCTCGGGCGCCATGACAAATGTTTAACAACTTGTACTCCGTTGTATACAATTTTTATATTACTAAGCTTTAAATTCCTATAAAAATTTAACATAAAACTACAAAAATTATATAACTCTCCGCACCGAACACCTTGTAAATTTTATTGCAATCATGAATAGTTTATTTGATTTTTTGCACAATATGAAAAAAAAAAATTCCAACGCTAAAAGCGCAGCAAACCACAAACCCCAGAAACCAAATCAAACTAAAATAGAACTTGCCAAAGCTCCGAGCAAATTCACAATAAAATACTAAAGAGAAAAAAAATGGGAAAAACATGAACGAAAAAAAACGCATCTAGTACTGGGAATAAATAGTTGAACAGCGCACACAGCTCGATCATTGTGTTATAATGAGAAAGTTTGTGCTGTAATCGAACAACAACAATTGCAACAGCAAAACTCATAAAATTACTTGAAAATAGTTTGGGTTGTTTTTTTTTTTTTTCTGCTGCAGTTACAGAACAAAAATTTTATGGTTGGTATTGAGACTTTTTTTTTCCTATTATTGTATTGTATTTGCCTTAGCCTTGTTTTGTGGCAAACGAGCAAACGAACGCCATAAATGCCAAAAGGAAATGCTTAAACAAGTTGTGTGTGTGTGTGTGTGTGTGTGTATATGCGTAGGAGTATGAGTGTGTATTGGGAAAAACCAACTGCAAACTGCACAACGAACGCCCCCAACAAACAATTGCAACACAATATCAACAAAGTAATATGCAAAACTCAAATGTAAATAGCGCATTTTGTGATAAAGTTTTTGCACCAGCAATTGAGTTGCTGCTGCTGTCTATGTGTGTATGTGTGTGAGTGTACATGTACAAAGGACGTTGCATATAAAGGGATTGGTAGTAGTCAAGTAAATAGTAAACACGCAAATGTGCTAAGTTCAGAGTTGAAGCAAATACAAACCGCAATGTATGCACAAAAGCAGCATTTAGAAGATTGCAGCATGATGTGGTGATGTGCTGCTGATTTGCTGCAGGCAAGTTAGTTGGGGTGTGTGTGTGTATGGGTGAGTGAGTGCAGCATAGTATGCTACCAAAGGCGTTTATGCGTAAAATTTTCAAGTGCACACTCTCGTTGCAACAATGATCAAGACGACATTTAAACTTAGACTCAAAACAACAAAAATCATGCCAACGCCATCTTTGTCGCCGACTTTGTCTTTAATGTTGTTATTGTCGGCTTTTAACGGGGATGACAGTAGCTAATGAGTAGCTAGGATGCGAGTATAGGCAGCGGTTATAAAGTTGGTGGAGGAAAGTAAAGAAATTAAGTGCTACGAAGGCTGTCTGTTAAGTCTTTGTATGCTTAAAATAAAGTATATATAAAAAATATATTTTTAAATATTTTATATAAGAAAGTAGTTAAAATCTCCGATGTAGATTTCAAATCTGTACTTGAAGTCTAGTTGTTCAAATACTTTTCAAAACTTAATATTTACCAAAACTACTGACTTGAAGCACAGTGTTCAAATGCTTATTTGAAGCACAGTGTTCAAGTTCTTCTCCGCTTAAAGCCCAGTGTTCAAATCATATAAAAGTTCCAATCATGTCCTTTTGTACTATTTTTCTCCATGTATTCTGCACGGAACACTGCCGCTCGAATCGATTTACTTCCCCGTGCAATTGTCAGAATGCCGCTATTTCTCTGTTCCTCCTTTTTTTGATTCATTGATCGCTTCCTGCCAATTCATACCTGATCAGTTATTTATTTTTAACGCTTTTAAAGAAGTATTGGAGGTAATTTGTAGTTGCAGTCGGTTACCGCTGTAGATTGTTTGAAATGGAATTTTGATCCACAAATTTGGGCTGCATTCCCTTTCTGTGGTTCTGTGGTTCTGTTCTGTTTAATTAGTTCTGCTTTAACTGCATTATTATCCATCCAAATAATGCCCCCCAAAGTGTTACTTTATCTGCTTATCTTAACAGCATTCTTTGCCTTGATTAAATATTTAATTATGTTAGCAACATATTGATCTTATCTAACACTGTTAGTAACATCTGTTACGCAGCTTTTTCTGTATTAATTCTGTTATTCGTAACCGAAATAGATATGTCTGAAACGGTTAACTAACAGCTGATGTGTATTACGTACATCATTTTGTCTCTTTTCTACGTGTCATCATTTGACAAAGTTTGCTTAGTCGCCGGAGTTTTTATTGCGACATTCGTAAGCTGCTCAAATCTCCACGCGTATAAATATGGTAGGTAAGTTATCTCCCTCGTTCCCAGACAATATTCAACTAGTACTACATTATTTTTGTTTGCTAAACCTCGATTGACCAAAGACCTCTCACTTCTGCTATATAACTGAGATATTACTACCTGGCGGGACTATCCCAAGTTGCTCCCATGCAGCATGTTAGTATTTTTAAAGGGCAGGTTCCTACATGTCGTTCTTTGAAAAAGATTCTCACAAACCACTTCCTCTTTTGTTAAAGGCCTATGTGAAAAGACTTCCTTACTTTCCTCAAACCACGTCATTTGCCTTTCAAGATCGACGCAATCAGTGCTGGCCCAGATTTTTGCAGTTCGGTGGAAATGCATATGCACCCAGACCCAGAGTTCAATAAACATTCAATTTTTTAAAATTTCAATCTTTTGCTCAATCTCTACTAAAGCAGTCCTATCCCCAGAAATATGTTTTGCTTGTTTCATGAGAAAGAAGATTGAATAGTGATGAACGGTAACTCAGTCATAGCCTCTACATATGCTACCGAAGTAAAAAGCTGACCCGACATGCTCTGCTATGCATCTCTATGTGTTTCTCTTAAATGATCCCATGTCACAACATGTATCTAGTGACGTTAGATTCTCTGATATCTGCAGAAGCTAGGCTTCAAAGTTTATTAATTGTAAAACAGAACCTTTTGCCGCCTATGGGTTGGATCTTGATGAAAGCCAAGAATTATAGCCCAGTATAATTTCCTCAACACGATCAAAATTACGAATTTTAAGTGCTTATATTTAATAAAAATAGGCCTAACACTCTCAACAGTTCATCACACTAAGCCTCCCAGGTGCCATGCTCAAACTCTCAATAACTTCCCAAAGAGTCATGGTGTTCGAATGAATAGTCTATTAGTCAATAAAGGACATACAGACATACATTCATTTTTTTATAAAAAAATATTCCTAAACGTCTGCTAACTATTATAATTTCGATGTAACACTTTATTGTTACACGGAGGAACACTCCATGGCCGGAAGCACAGAAGCTGACACATTGACCGAAAATTTTCCAACTGTTTGGTGAAACGCTTGAATTAAAATCGCATCAATAGAGTCATAACCGGAAGTCTTACAACAACTCAGACTTTTCATTTCATTCCTAATTTCTTGCGGTCTAATTGATCTCCTTTACATCGACTTTATCTTCCGTTTGGCGCGCTGGCGCCAGTCGTTTTGAATGCCAAGTACGGAGAGATCTCTTCATACCTGGTCTTTCCATCGAGTGTCGGCGTCCACCAATCCCCCATGTAAACCATGCGTGCTGGAGCTCTTTCATCCATTCGAATGAGGTGCCCAGCCCAGTGCAGCCGCTGGAATTTTATGCGCTGGACTATATCAACCTCATCGAATAGCACGTACAGCTCGCGGGACATAAACTCATCGCCGAAGAATCTTCCTCTCGTCCGACTCAATCACGGTCCATGCCTCTGCGCCAGATCTTTATTTTCGTCTTTCAAGAGAGGGCTTTACTTTTCATTTGCTTGGTCATTCCAAAAAAGCATCTGTTTGCAAGCGTGATTATTCGCCTGATGTCCAGGCTGACGTTGTTGTTGCTAGTTAAATTCTTTGTTGCTCTCAATAAATTATACTCTATATATTTTGGAGACTTTGACTTTCATAGTTTTTCTCATGTAAGTAAACTTTTCTTGAGAGTGATGTAAAGATTGAAATCCAGAGAGACGATTTGCATAAATTGGGCTTTGAATTGCTTCCGCATCTATCTTATTCACCAAATCTGGTCCCCAGCGACTTCTTTCTGTTCTCAGACCTCAAGAGAATGCTTGCTGGAAAGAAATTTAGCGCCGATGAAGAGGTATTCTCCTCAGTGGTTCGAGCTTAAGTCTTCAGTTGGCATTCCATTGTAATTAATAAATTCCATTATATCTTGAATTTTTAGCCAGTATGTTGGGGACATATATAGAGTTAATATAGAGATTTGAAACACATATCGGGTCCGTCAAATAATTTTTTTTAAAAATGTTATAAAATAAAAACTTAAGGGTGTACATCCTAGCGTTTCGAATTTGAACTAACGATAATTTGATATTGGAAACGTCAAACGACATCGGGAAAGTGGCAGATATTCAGTATAAAGTCTAACATTTACGAAATGGGTCGCTATTCGCTTGAACAAAGTTGGGAAATATTAAAAACTTATTTCTAAAGTGCTGAGTCTCCAACTCAAACTGTGCGAAATTTCAAATAAGCACCGAATTTTGCATAAAGACCTTACTTTGAAGCCATATAAAGTACAATTGATGCAGCAGCTAAAGCCAATTGAACATCCGAGCCGTCTACGCTGCGCAGATTGGGCGGAAGATCTTTTAGTTGAAGACCCCGAATTTTATCGAAAAACCATCTTTTCGAACGAAGCTCATTTCCACCTCGGCTTCTCCTCGACCGTCATTGAGGAGAAGCCGATGCATCCACAACGAGTGACTGTTTGGTGCTGATTTTGGAAACCATTGAAAATGTACTGAAAAATTGTGTTGATCGAATGAGGGAGGTACAGCCAAGTCAGCCGTGGTGGACATTTGAAGGAAATTATTTTTCATAAATAAATGTCATGAAATAATCTTTCAAATAAATGCTTAGTCATTGAAATCTATTAAGCCGTTCTTTTTTTATAGCATTTTCAAATTCGAAATTTTCCGTGGGACACACGTTATAAGAGACTTCTTTAAAAATTTTTTTTTTATTTGAAAGCTTAAACCTTTCGGTTAACAGTGGAATAGGATTTCATTCACATTCGAGTAAATTTTGAGTAAATTTTTGACTGTGTGCAGCCCTATCTCGGCTATGTTATCGCGAATGTTGTTCTTCAAAGCTTCAATTGTTTGTGGTTTGTTGGCGTAACACTTATCTTTGACGGCTCCCCACAAATAATAGACCAACGATGTCAAATCGCAGCTCCTTGGTGGCCAAATGACATCAGAATTTCGACTGATAATTCGATCTTCAAAAAAAGTGCGCAAAAGATCGATTGTAACATTGGCTGTTTGGCACGGCGCGCCATCCTGTTGAAACCAAATGTCACCAAAGTCCTCATCTTCAATTGTTGTGAACAAATATTCACTTAACATAGCCCGTTAGCACTCACCATTGACTGTAACACTCTAACATTCTTCATTAATTCAAAGAAAAATGGTCCAATGATGCCTTTCGAACAAAATCTACACCAAACAGTCAGTCGTAAAGGGTGCATCGGCAATTGTTCAATTACGTGTGGGATCTCCATGGCTAAAATACGAGAATTTTGCTTGTTGACATAGCCACCAAGATGAAAATGAGCTTCATCTGAAAAGATGATGACGCAGTAATTCCCTGCGTTCTTCGAGCGTATACACAACCATATTCGTTCAGCGGAATAATAATACTAACTTTCTGTCAAATCTGTCATGAGCTAAGTGTTACCAGGCTCGGAATAAACGGTAGTTAAAAAAAAAAATAACGTTAGATGGCGGATCCGATATATAAAGATAATATAGAGTATTTTTTTTTTTTGGGCAACACATTTATACAAATCGCTGATCCCTATGGTAGCTCTCTATTTTATATTAGAATCTTAAAGTTCATACCTACATAAGAAAGACAGACAGAGAAACAAACAAACTTAATACAGCCTTGAACTTACAAGTCGTCGTTATATAAAAAAGTATTATATCAATATGTTGACATGCACTAATTTACTATAGCAGCTCTACATCATTTAAAATATTTACCCGACTGCTTCGTGCAACGCACTCGATTATTGCTTTTGCATAGTACGTACGACCCACGTACAGCGAAAACCAAATTAGCTGCAGGCCGCTGCACTCTACATCCGCTATGAGTGCCAATGGATGATCAACTATATACATACTATATATGGCAGATATTTATTATACATCAAAGTGTATATATATGTGTGTGTGTGTGTGTGTATGTGTGTGGGCGTTGTCAACAACTTGCTATAGTCATTGCTGCTGCTGCTGCTGCTGTTGCACAAACACAAAAATTAATTGTCATATTATAAAATTTGCGCGTTAAGTGCTTTAGAACTCGTTGTCTCGTTATACATACCTCCGCCGCCACCGCCCCCTTTTACATTTTAGTTGAATTTTGCATAATTTTAATGCGCTACAAAGTTCAAAAAGTTTTTGCAGTTCGACTGTATTCGTGTGTGCGTGTGTGTGTGTGTGTGTGTGTGCCGCAATGTCTGTAATAAATGTTTACGAAAATTACATTAGCGCGCATTTAGGCGCTTAACGCTACTATTTGCTGCTAAGATTAGAGTTTGACGCTGCGGTTTTTGTGGTTTTCTTTTAGCGAAATAGAAAAGCTGTAACAGCAGCAGCTGCTGATTATATGATTTACAGCTTAACTAAGACAATAGAACAGCAGCAGCCTTGAAAGCATTCTAGGAAATGCTAACTCGTCGTACTCTACGTCTATTATTTTTTTTCTATTATTATTATTTTCAGCGCAATTACAATTGACTTTGGCAGACTTAAAATAATGAGCTTAATAACTCAAACTACATGTGCCGAGCCGTCCTTCTATTTTGAAGTCAAACCAAGTCAGTCAGTGCCAATAGCTGAAATAGCAACTAAAGCATAGCACAGCGTAGTGACTTTCTATCGTTTACGTTGTATGTACATACTACTCGTACTTCTATCTTTCACAGTACGTTCGGTCACCGCCCATAATTAAACTTCCATTTGGCACGTACATGGTGACTTAATGATATTTACAACAACTAAAACAACAACAACTATGACACGTCGTAGGTTCAAAATAAAACAAACGGCAACGACTCGACCGCGTACGCCCTCAGGTTGCTGACAAACATCTATGCAAAGGATGTGTTGTGGTATACACAGCAAGAAATTTTTTTGTGCTAAATGGTTTTTAATAATTTTTGTAGAAAATTAGTCACAGAAAATATTCGACAACTTTTTGAGATGATTAAAAAAGAAAATAAAATAAAATTTTAGTTTAAAAGAATTAAAAAAACATAGATTTTGAACAGCAGCTTCAGGTATAGAATCCATATACTTGGAGACGAAAATAGAAAATTTTCTATATGTATAACATAATCGTAGATGAAAATTTTGTCTGTTTGTACGCACATCACTTAAAAGCCTCTTTTTGGATCGAAAATCGAGTTACTGAAATATGAGAAGCTTTATTGTGTGTAACATTTAGCGTTTATTTCATCAAAATCGAGCTGCAGATTCAAAAGATATTTAAGTTAAAAAATAAATTTTATTTCTAAACGCTATTCAAACTGTTTAATAGTGATTTTCAAACCTATAACATATGTGCTACTCAAACTGCAGCAATGCAAGTTGGCTAAGCAAAGCGTGAGTTGCTTGAATTATCTTAAATTCAATTACTGCGACCTCCTAACTCTGCTAATAAAAATCTTCCTATTAAAAAAAAAATTGTCATTGTGACAGATAATACAGATAATTCGATAGAGTCAAGCAAGTTGGAAAAAAAAACTACTCTATTCCTCTCATCCCACCATCTCTATCTCTTTCTTCTTGTCTCTAACTATATATCTGTGTCTCTCTCTCTGTAAGTCTTCAATGCATATGATTCATAAAGTTAGTTACAGAGGACACGCAAAATGGTGGGCAGGGGGGAGTGTTGAGAATGCTGTCTATTGAGGTGGATGTTAATACAATTCTTTCCTTTTTTCTTCACAATCAGCGAAAAAATTAGAACAAAATATAAAACACTGCCGAATAAAAACAATCTCTACCATCTCTCTCGCTCACTTCATATCTTTAACTTTCTCTCATTCTCTTTCTCCCCGACTTTATCTCTCTTTATGAAAGTCGTCAATACATAAGAGTTATAAGCTATATAGAAAGTGAAAGACATTGGACAGGAGCATCTTAGTTCACTGTCCAATAAAAATGTTCGCCATCTTTTAGCTCTCTTCTTCCATAACGTTCTCCCTCCCACCATGTCTAGCTTTCTTTCTGGCTTTATCTCTCTTTCACGCTCTGTAAGTCTTCAATGCATATGTTTTATAAATTTGCTTACATAAAAACGTTGGGCAGTGTGTGCTTGGATCGAATTATATTGCTATACGAATATTTCTTTCTCTGTATTCTGCGAAAAAAATTACGAGAAACATATTCTTGGCGCATGAAAATGTTCTCCACCTTCTACCGCTCTCCCTCTATAAATTTTCTCTTCCACAATCTTTATATTTCTCTCTGCCTCTATGTTAATCTTCTTCAAAACATATTATTTATAAAGATAGTTTAAAATGGTGGGCAGGGCAGCGTGAATGCTCGAAGTATATTCTGCTTTTTGCTAATATGAAAATTTCTTTTTTTCTATTCGGCGAATAAAAGAATACAACAAAAATAACACTGGAGAATAAAAATGTTCTTCACCTTCTATCGCTCTCCCCCTACATATATTTTTCTCTCTCACAATTTTTCTTCCTCTATTTTTCTCCCTGTATCTATCTCTCTCTGTCTCTCAGCCTTTAATAAGACCACAGTACAACCAAATTTTCACCTTCTAACTACCACTTGATGCATCTTTGTCATGCAGGTTTGTAAAAATATTAACATAAAATGAAGCTTCTCCATTTACACCGACGACTTCAGAATGAAGTTTAGTACAACCTCAAGAAATGTCTTTTAAGTAGAGATGAAGAATGCTCTCCATTAACTAAGCAATCCAAGAAACTTTGAAATTACAATCTTCTTTCATGATGAAGCTATAAAACCGGATGTGTTCATTGTACATCGTCCATTCGAAACTTCATATATGAGATTCCTATCTCAGCAAATGTCTTCCAAGCTGGAGATGGAGCTCCAAGATGGAGGCCTAAAAAGAACAGAAGAAACTAAGAAATTACATTCTTCTCTGTTGTTGAAACCATAAATCCGTGTGTGGTCATGGAATTCGAATCTACATGAGATCCGGTGTAGTTTTTTTGACTTAGCACATATCCTTGAAGCTGAAATAAAAAAGAAAGTCTAAGAAACGAAGAAAATGCAATCTTCTTCTTTGATGGTTAAACCATAAATCCAAAGCTTTGAAAAGCTATGAAACTGCCTAGTAGGAACAGAGAATCACCGACGGAGTACACAATCCCTAAGCTAATGAAATCTTCACATTGTGAGATCCATCATAATAACATAATTAAAACTTCTTCTGCGCTGAAAAACAATATTCCAGGGATAAACTCCAGAAATCACGCAATTGTCTGCTGTCCTAGTAATTCATTGGACTCACTAAATCGGTAGAGGGACCTAGTGTAGCTTTTAGTCTAGTCCAGCACAACATTTCTACAATTTATATAGCGTAGCTATTTATGCGTGACTTGAGAGGAAACATGCCAAAAGCTTATTAAAATTTTAGATAAGTAAGCGACGGTTTTGGTTTCTCCTCAACTCGTACGATTGTATCTACATATCGACCTTCGAACGCTTGCTTGCTGGCTGCAAATGAATCAGTTTAGTTTAATATTATCCTCATTATTATAAAACTGTTTTATTTTACATTTCTTTCTCTGTTTTTTGTTGCTTGGTCTTTTAAAATAGCTGCCGCCTGGTGCGGTTTTTCAAAAGCAAGCAACAAAAACAGAGAAAGAAATGTAGAACAATTCAACTTTATTTTATTTCTATATTTTTCTAAAAAAATAATTGAATAGAAATAACGTTGAACTCCAAAAGCCACAAACTATTCATGCCCCGAGATAAACAACTTTTTTTTTCTAAATTTCTGGAGAATTGAAAGTTTTTCATAAACTTCATGAAGTACTCAAAATTACTGCATACCCAACAAAATAATGCTCCACTCTTTATACAATCCAATACCAGAATTAATTATATTTGCTGTTAGATATTTTTTACTGTGTAGACATTGTCGTCTCCGCGGCATGTTCAAATCGACAGGATTGTCATGTCTAGCAGACAACAACTAAGTTACAGGCAAAGCAGGAAGAGTGTCGTAGGACTTGGACGCTAGTGTTGACGCGCATTAGCAGCAGCAAAGTAATTCTTCTTTTTTACAGCTGGCTTTCAAGCTTGTGTTCCCTTTTTCGTTCTCCATCTACAACACTAAGCAGACAGACAAAGGACAGCAAAGGCGTTGCTAGAAATGTTGTTGTCACTCTTCGAAGAAAGGAATAAAAAGTAGACGACGACGACGATGATGTTAAGGAATTTTTCACGAATTTTTCTTTTTTTTTTGGAATTTTTCTAGCTTACTACTTCATCAAGAAACCATTCCAAAAAAAAAAAAAAAAAAAAACCGAAAAAGGAAAATTAAGAAATAGCGTTCATTCCTGCAGGATAATTGCGACGCGTGCATTGCATACTACGTGGCAGCATTAAGTAGCAACAAAATTTTGTTTGCACATCATATTCAAGTTGCGTGCTGTACATATTTCTGCTGCGCGGTGCGACATGGCGCAAAACTTTCTTTACTTCACTTAAACTTTAAGACCTCAGGTCGCATCGAACGTGTCGCAGAAAAAGGAAAAGGAGAAGTTTTCAACGCAAGACAGCTGTCCCACAGGTATATACGATGTTATTTAGATAGGCCGCCGCTGCCAATGCCTTAGGCAGCACTTTGTTCTACGACTTATATGTCTCATATGAAAGTTACACGAATGTTGCAAAAGCTATGCCGCCTTCTCTAATGCACTTTTCGCGTTTTCGCTGTACTTAGTTGCTGTCTGAGTTTGAGTTTGCTTTCACGCCTTCACAATTTGCGCTTTTATGCTGCGCTGCTGCACACATGCAACATGATTTTTAAATTAATGCAACATATATACTCTCTCTCTCGCGCATAGTAGCCAACCGCTGCTGCCAGGCAATTGTAAATCTACACTTTTCGAAGAAATTTTTGAATTTTGCAACATGAATTTTCAGTATCAAATAGTTTAACTTGTATCCTTCATAGCGCTGTTGTACAAAATTATTTGGTTCAAAGGATTTTAATTTGCATAACTGCTGTGGATGAAATTCTAAACCAGTCTGATTAGTTTCGAGGTTTTACAGTGTGCATGAATTTCAGTTAAATCATGGATATTCAATTTTTTTTTTTGTTTGTTTCGACGAAGTTTGACATTTGCTTTATTTTGGCAAAATATATCCAGTAGTAGCAGTGCTGAAATGTTTGGGTGTTTGTGTGTGAAGTATAGCTTTAAGTTGGACATTATATATAAAATGGAGCAGAATAAATTATACAAAAATTGCAAAAAATATGAAGTTTTTTTTTTTAAATATACTTTATGCTGAATGTACGAATGGTACAATGCGCTGACTTGAAATGAGATCAAACAATGTGTTGCACCTTTGTCTTTGTCCCAAAGATCACCAGCAATCAAAAATTTGAACCAAATTCGTCAAATATTTCCTGAAAATCTGTCAAATTCCAATTAAAGTTGGGTAGGCAATAAACTGAGAACAATATTGTTTCTTCGAAGTCACTGCAAACATTGACGCTAACACATTAGACTTGAAAAGTGTTCATAGAAGCGTTACATAGCCTTCTGGTGAGTGTACTTGGTGTGGCACATATCCATACCATATTTCATAAACTTCTTCGCGTATGGATAAGAGAAAACCATTTTTACAAACTAGAAGTCTCTAGCTCATAGCTCAGGTCAACCTTCACCATGCAGCATATGCTGTGATCGCTAGGATGACCGCTAGGCTGAAACTGGGACTAGGAACTGTGTATCAACAAGGGTGAAAAAGGGAGGACCCAGGTAATTTGAAATGTTAGAAATGCTTAGAAATTTTAACACGCTGAATGCTATAAAGGCTTAAAAGTATCTTGACACTCGGCTATATACTGATATACTGAAGAAAACTAAAGAAAGCGTTTATTTCATTTTACATCCTTTAGATCAATAAACCTTTACTTATGCATGCTTAAGGCTTTAACGAAAATGCTAAATAATAACATAAGGACTAAATATACTTGATGAATGTACTACACAAAAAGAGACCCACAAGGGGCGTACTATCTCCACTCATATGTGAAGCTTTTAGACTTCCTAACAGAAAAAAAAAAACCAATATCCAAATAGCCCACTAACTTTAAGAAGTCAAAATTTTTTTTTCCAGAAAAACCCCTACAACAAATATTGATTCTCCAACCATTTGCAAATAAAGAAGTACGCACGTGCATGCAATTCTATGCCCTTTGAGCTCCAACAACGGCTCTTTCTCCACAAAACAAAAAATACTCAGTACTAAAAATTATGCAATGACATGTCTCTATGTATGATGACTTTGTATACATGGAAATATTTCGCAGACCATTCACGCCAGCCTCTCTCGCACTACAATGTTTCATCATTTTCATCAGCAGAGCACACCACGCATTCATTATATATTTTTTTTCTACTTTCAACGTCGTCGACATCAGCGAGTGCATTGAAATTTTAATCCGCAACAAATTGTTGTTCGCTGGATCCATACATTCTTAGTGACTTCTACGAAACCAACAGCCATTCGAATCGCAGCAGCAGCTACCACCATTTTACTGTTCACGTAATGCATCTTTGGAATTATGAATGAATGTCAAACGTGACAAAAATGCAAAAAAAAAAAAAAAAATTCAAATAGAGAAAAGAAAAGAATTTTTCTTTATGCTATGCTGTGGGCGCTGTTGCTGCTGTTGCCCGCATTCCATGGAAAATTCTCTATTCTACTTGAACGCCGCGAGTCATGGTGTGTTAAATTTATTGTCGTCTTATAGGTGTTACTCCAATGACTGTGTTTTTTGTCTACTCGCCCCCACGCCGCACTTTGAGTGAGTTTTTAATTGTATGCAATGAGTCGTTCACAGACTCTCTGCTTTCGCTTTTCAACCTTTATATGTACATAGTTCCTCAAAATGAATCCGAATGAGTGCATAAATGAATAATTTGTTTATGCATTCGCATTCGTATTTAATTTAGTCATAGCAATGGCATTCAATCCATGCATTATATGCATGCATGCAAGCAGCAATTCATTCATTCATTTATTTATTCAATCATTCATTCATTCATTCATTTCGTATCATTCGTCATGTCGTCATTGAATTGCTCATTCTTTCGTTTTGTTGGTTTAGAGTACAACCGGAAGTCATTGGTATTTGTCGATTTCATTTGATTGAAGTTGATGTTTGTTTTTGGTTATTCTTTCAATAATTGCATTCGGTCTGACTTTCTCTCTTTGGGTGAGTGTGTATGTATGTGTGTGTGTGTGTATTTGTAGGCGTATCAAGCTATATGTAACTTGTTGCTAGATATGGACGACTATGCTACGATTTGTTGGCATTAGTTGAGTTGTACTTTAGTATTTGTTAATGGTTGCGAATGTCTAGCTGTGGCAGTTAATTATGAGTTTTTTTTTATTAATACCAAAAATAGTGTTCTGACAATCATAAAAATTTAACAATTCTAAGCAATTTCATATTATCTTGCTGAGGAATGGTTGCTTTGTAGTGTGCCTGTACCAGCACAAGTCGCCTGACAAACGCAAATGTTTTCCTAGCTTATGACCAAGCAGTGTAAAACAAAAAGGTAGGAAATTAATAAGAAAAAATGGTACTAACGAAAAGTATTTTGCTCCTCCCACTTCTCACTCCACGATTACATGCCTTGTAAAATAATTGTTTTATGCAAAAGAAAAGGGAGGACGGAAGTATCATAGGTCGCTCAAATTCAATTGCTTATAAATCGTCATTTATTATCCGATTTTGATGAAATTTTGTAATTTTGGCTTAGAAAGATTTTATCTTTGTACCGAAGAATTTTTTACCCTTGACGGGATTTTATGGGGAAGGGGGAGGGGCAAAATTTTAAAATAAACTCGTAAAATTCCGGCGAAGTCCTAGTCAAATGCAAAAAACACGAAGTCTCTATCTATTACCGTTTCTGAGCTGCTTTCGTTCATACGGACGGACAGACGGACATGGCTATATCAACTGCTCTATCTTTCCTCACCATAATGAGGGTAACTTTGGGGGGTCTCCGACCATTATTTGTACCTGTTACATACATTTGCACAAAACCAATAGGCTTTTGTACCTTCGGAGCAGGGCCTTAAAAATGCTTCATCCAGAACTACTCCCTAGACATTAACTGAACTGCTGGATCAGCACAAGTTTTAGGTCTTTGGGTGGAGAAAAGTAATAGTAATAATTATTTTCGAGATAAACGAATAATTCACAATCAGTTTAAACATTTACTATAACAAATTTTGAAACATTTGAATAAGTCAGATTTGTAATTGTTTTTATTTATTTTTTGATTGTGTTTCGGTTCTATGTTTCCCAACAAACTGAATTTATACGCGAATTGTTGTGTAATAGTTGGCCCAAATTCCAAATCTGTTTGGCATTAAAAAGGTTTTATTAAAATAAATTAGAAATTTTAGTTTCTATTAATGAGGTTTGCAGATTTTTTATTTAATTTAGCAAAAATTTTTATCCCAGTTCAAATTTAACTAATAAAACTGTGGATCGCTTCACAAGAAAAAAAAAAAAGGTGTAATGTAACTGTCGAAGCCTAGAATTAATAAGGTAATAAAACTTCTTTTACCATTAATTTGAGGCTTCAGCAGTTAAATTTTTTTTGTCTATCCACCCTTTGTCCTTTTGGAACATAACTTTAGAAATAGGAATGGCACATAATTAAATGTTTTTTTTTTTTTGAAGAGCATACAAATCGAGTTTCAATAAAATAGGAAAATTTTGCGCCCTGGTTTTCGAGATATCATAACCTAAAAGTGAAAGAAACGCGTTTTTTTTTTTTTTTTTGCAGTTTTTGAGGTTGCGTGATGAAAGAAAAAAAATTTATTATCAAAAAACTTTGAATGGCAATTGAAAGTACCAGTATTGTGGGATCCATTTTGAATAAAAATAGAACTTATTTTAAAGAGGTGAATAGGACCACGGATTCGGAGTCAGCGATCCCAAAATCACAAGATCAACATGGTTTCAGGCAGAATTTTTTCGATTTTTTGTGGATTAATTGTAAAATTTCAAATAGAATTCAGCGCATCAAAATCCTTCGGGTATGTCAGGTCTGGTCTCTGGGTATAGACTTTTGTTAAATTTTGTCGGCCTGTTGACACTCGTTTGGAAATATATTTTCAAAGCGTGACATATTCCAAAATCGGCCGAACACGTCGAGAACCTGTTAAGTGAATATAAAAACAATAAAAATTCATGATCAATCTTACTCAAAAGTTTCTCAAGGGAGAAGATTTTAAGACAAGGCATTCTTACTGTTAGTATACGATATTTATGACCATAGAACATGAAACCTACAAATGCTTCAAAGAATACATTTGAAAAAAAAAAACAGTGACTTTTCTGTATTTATAAAGCCATGCCGTCGAATATTTACGATTGAGCTACATGTGCTTTAGAAACAAAATATAATTCGCGAAAGGTTTATGAGCAACAAACGTTATGAACACAAAAAAACCTGCAGAGTTAATTTCGTTTTTAATATTTTTTTCAAACGTTTCATTGAGTTAGAAATCTAAGCTTTTTCAGTCACTTATTCTGAATTTTGCTTGGTAATACTACTCTCCGACATATTTCAATCAACTAACTTCAACTTTACTATCAAACATCTCGCATTACTTTGTTATAATTCCTTAAATAAATCATTTTTATTTTTAGTTTCTATTTTAATTTTCATTTTATATTCAAAGAAGTCAACGGATTTTGCTTACAAACTGTGTTCATTTAAATAACTTTTTCTCTTAGTCTGCATAAAATGCAAACAATTTGTCAAATACACACAACAGACCACCAACGCCGCCAGCACCACTTCAGAACACCATCAGCATACAATTTGCAACATTCCCCTTGTCGCTGTTGTTTCCCTGTCCGGCTCTCGTTTTGCAAACATCGAAAAAAATACAAAATAAAAATAAATAAAAACCAATATCCGAAATTGAGCTTCAGGTCAAACTTTTACCGCAAGTGTCATCGTACAAATTCTAATATTTCATTTTTTTTTGTGCAAATCTTTGATAGACGACACTCGCAACACGCACAAATTATATATACGAACGATATATATGGCCTATTTGTTTGTACAATGTATCTATATGCCGCACATATTTAGTTATTATGTATATGTGTATCTATGGCTAAAATATTGATTGATGTGCAAACATAAGTTTCAAAGATTGATGATTGATAGTGTCACATAAATATTAACAATTCATGACGCACAACAACAACAACGAAAAACATAATAAAGCCACACAAGATTGTCAGAAAGCACGTAAAGTGCAAAGTAGAAGTCAAAATAAATCTTTTGCTAGCCAAAAAAATAAAGTATCTAAATAAAGTAGAACAAATAAATAAGCCAACAAGAAAATGCCATACTTATAAATTGCTAAAAACGGCTGGAAAAAAAATTAAGTTCAATAAACAATTCCAATGCACAATTTATATGAAATATTTATGTTCCCTTTTTTTTTTTGATTTTTTTCGACTATGGAAATGTTGAAGTGGTTGAAAAGTGCGCTTTGGGAGTTATAAGCCTTAGACATGCGCGCAAAGTTGTGGCATGAGTTGGTGGCAGGTGCTAAGATGTGTGCTTAGAAGAGTATAAAATCCATTAAAACTGACTCGAGCCAATTAAGCTGTAACAAATTTTGACAAAAGTTAAAAAAATAGAAACAGAAAAAATAAAAAACAATACAAAATGATGTGAGCTGTACTGTATCCAAATTAAACCTTAAATTTGTATGGGAGATATATTCTTATCTGAATATTTTGTGTTATTTTATTGGGGTTAGTACAAGATATATCTGCCTCATTATCCATAAAATCCCACTCGAGGTTAAACATTTCTTCGGCACAATAGAGATAACATCTAAGCCAAACAAACTCCTAAAACTTCATCAAAATCGGATAATAAATGACGATTTTATAAGCAATTGAATTTGAACGACCCCCCTTTTCTTTTCATACATATTTGCGCAGTGAGAAGTGGTCATGTGTTTGGTCATAAGCTAGTGTATATCGAGAAAATGGTTCACAACATTCTATCTAAGCAAAGCTCTTCTGTAACGTTCAAACTTCTTACACTTAGAAATAGGTTCAAGGCTTTTCCGTGCGCTTTCATTCTCCTAATGGGTGCGCTCCACTAAAAAATTCTTCTTCCTCTTTTAATCATTTATTTTGGACCTTTCAAATTTGAACGGTTCAATAGTGTCTCCACATTTGAGGGAATATTTTTGATAGAAGACCAAGCGACTCACAAAATTTCCTTCAGTCAAGTAGGTAGCTCCCGATCTAATTGTGTGAAGTCCTATCGCCACTATCAATGAATCTCAGTAACATATCCAGTTTTGCAATGCGTAGATCGTAACCCTATCAGCAAACTAGGTACTTCAGAATGCTACCGAATGGATTTTAAAAACTCCAATACTGGACAATGACCTTCGGCTGTTGAATAATGACTACTTGACTACTTATCTAGAGTTAATTCAGAGAAATAGCGATTAGGTGAACACGTTGGCAAACAGCTGTGTTCAATGCTCTTTTCCTCTAAAGGAAATAAAAAAACTCATTCTTAAATTTCTTTTGTTCACTTTCTAAAAATAGTATCGCAAAATGAACACCTCCAAAGGTTTCTTCATTTTCATCAATTTTCGAAATTTTTCTGGCATTTGACTTTAAATGTTCCAGTTCACCTTTGACTATAAACAACTCTCCTACAAAAAAGTCTCCAGACGACCAATACAACACTCAAAATGGTCAGTCAATTGCATCTTCTTACGAAATGAAGCCACAATATATGGTAGCACCACTTATGCGTTTTACAGAAACCAGAAGTTCATCTGCATCAGATTATCAATTGGCATTTAATAATTCTATATAATTGCGTGACACGGGACGCAAGATAGTTGTGCCTTCAGCAACACATTCCAAGAAGAACTAAACGATTCTTTTTGGTAGTGAAGAGGTTCTAGTAAACCAACAGAGTGTCTTAGGTAGCAATATTTTTTAGTACTGACCCGTTTATACCATTGCTGCCCATTTGGGTATTTAAATACTTAAGAAAGTGTTGAAACTGAAAGAAATTTAACGCAGGTAGATATAGCGGTCAATAGTGAAATTACCGTTTTTCATGGAACTTCGATGAAACGAAAAAGCGACACTAAAAAGAAACAATCGAGTGAATTTATTAGAATATATATATTCAGTCCATGATGTGTACCTGAAGGGGTGATGCCACGTCTCCATTTGAGATACAGGGATGAAATTTGATACACATGTTACCGGAAGGGGTGATGCCATGTCTCCATTTGAGTTACAGGAATACAATTTGGTATATCTACATGTTAATGAGATCGGGAGGAGCAAGACCATTGTAAACGTGTAGACAGTTTGACCTTACTGAGTGCTGCAAAGCGGGCCGACTTTGAATGATGACTATGTGCTACGAGCAGGTGTGACGAATATGTGAAACGAACACGAGTAACGAGCATGCATGACGTACATGCGTGACGAACATGAATGGCGAACTTGCGTCTGGATGTATCGACAAAAATGATTTCTTTCTTCCTAACGTTTATATGAATCAATCGGGGTGGATTTACTGGATCTCCAGCGATAAATGCAAACTAATGAGTTTTACGACAAATGATCGTAAAACTTATCGTAATGGAATTGCAGTTGTGCCTCAGAAGTCTATGTTCTGCCCGGATGATGACAGTTGGACTTGCTTATAATCGATATACACACCTTCTTCCGGAATGTAACTTTCACCCATTTGATATAGCTGCGTCCAAAGTATTTTTTATCAATGCACAATACCACTTCTTCGGTACCGAATCGAAATTATTTTCACAACTTTCTTTGAATATTTATATTGGTTAAACAAATAGGACTAATCAATCGTAAACCTTTACGTTGCTCTCGAGCATACCGTGTAGTGTTCTGAAAATTCAATAGAAATAAAAATAGAAATTTTCGGTATTCTTCTAGAGACGACAGAAACCATAGTATAACCCTTTTTGCCATCCCTAAAACTCTGTACTCCAATTCTGATGTGTTTCAGCGTAACAATTTTTCTTTTAAGTGATATTCTTTTGCTTGATTGCAAAAATTGTGTTGACATAAATCGAACCGGCATTAGATGCCAACGTTGTATAAAAATCCTACTCATCCTTTAATTAATACAAAACTCAGTAATCCGATCTATAATTTATAATCTCAAAGTTCCTTTGTTCCTTATACAAACGGGCAGTCAGACAGCTGGACAGGCGGTTCAAAGTATTTTACCTTTTTATGTCTTTTGTAAACATTTGAATGAACTTAATAAACCCTTTTACTCCTTTTTATACAACACAACTAATCAATGAAAAAAAAATCTTATTCTCTATCTTTCCAGGTAAGTCACGAACATCAAACTTTAAAAAACGAACTTTTTTTGGTAAGAAATCTTTTCGATTTTTTTTTTCTATAATCAAAAGCGCAAATCTCAAACCTTACCGGCAGCAAATAGTAGCTTCATTAAATTGTCTTCCACAAAAAACCAAAAAAAAAAACAAACATCCTTTATGCTACAATTAAGAAATTCTTTATCGCATTCACGCTTACGCTGAAAAAGTATTAAATACACAAAAGCAACTCCTTTTTGGCTCAGTTGGCTGTCATTTTTAATTTTGTGCACACGTCCTACAACAAAAAAAATAAAAAAAAAATATGCTAGGAAAAAAATTTGTACAAAGCCAAGTAATGCGCTTTGATGAAATAAAAAAAAAATGTGGAGTGCCGCTGACTACAACAAGGACGAGAACTCCGACGACGACGACGATGACAAAAATAATCGGCTCAAAGTTAACTAAAAAAGCACAATTTACAAGCGTTCAGGCGGCTTGTGTACACTGAGTTTCCCGACTATAGTCTTGCCTCATGCTTTGTTGTCAACTTACTCCTGCGGACGTTATGAGCCGCAAGCGTTGTCAGATTTTAATTGGCAATTTTGTCAGAAAAAGGAGTAAGCGGCAGCGACAGCAGCATCAGCATCAGCCAGTTAGTGTATGTAATACAATAAGCTTTTACGTTGCATGCCTGCCGCATCTGTTATGCGCCTGCAGGATAACAAGGACAACGTCAATGTCGACGCTGCGTCGCTGTAGGTGTCCACACATTCTACTCGGCAGTTGGTTGCTCGAGTCAAGCGCCAAACTGTTTGTTTTTCTTTGTCATCGATGTTTCATCGTTGTCGTCGTCGTCGTCGTCGTCGTTGACGTCGTGGGCGCAGCTGGAGCCAAAAAGGATATGCCAGCAGTCAGCAGGACATATGCACGCACACACACATACACACTCATGCTTTGACAGGACATGCCAAACGCGTATATAAGTACATACAAACATATATAAACTTCTTTTGATATGTACAAATAGTAGTCGGGCTGGTTGGGAAGCTGCTACTTCTGCTTCTTTTGCTACGCGCCCACGCGTACTTAAGCGCGTAGTACAGCAATAAAACAATGGCAAGCGACTTAAAATGTGAAAGAAAAAAATCGTTTGAGACGCGAACGCTCGTAAAACGTAAATTGACACTTTTAACAAGTCACAAAAAAAAAAGGAGTATTCTGAAGGGTTTAACCTAAAAATGGGTAGGGGTTTTTTTTCTTCTTTTTTTTTTATTAAAGGGCATAACTTGCCAGTATATTGAGTCGCAGTTTGTGAACTTGTTAAGTGGCTCAACGCCAAACAATAGCACGCCGCAATCTTAAACGAAGCTTTTATGCGCTTCATATAGTGAGGAGACTTTTTTTTTATTCTGACTTCTCACTTTAGGCAGTTTAAAAAAAAATTACCTTTAGGAAATCTAGCAACAAAAAAATTTTCGCTTAAACAGTCGAGTCTTTATAGATATATCCGTATGGGAATCAAGATCTTAGAGACTATTTCTCTTATTCATTCGTCAGATCACTTGTATTCAAAGAAGATGTTAACAGCTGATTTGACTTTTTTTGAATAAGCTTTGAACAATAAGACTTTGTCGTCCGGTTACCTTGAAGGTGCTGGCTTATAGAAAACCAATTTTTATTCAGCTGACGACGCCCACATTCACGAGTCTTCTTTTAGGCCCGTAGACCGAGACCGAATAATTGAACAAATAAACGCAATTAATGAATCACCCTGATTTGTCAAACTCTTCTGACAACGATAAAACCATTCGTTTTCCTTGCTTCTTTTCTCGGGATTTGCGAAACAATTTATATGTAGATCTCCACCTTCCTTGGGCAATTGCTTTGGGAGCGATATATCTATCCACAATACTTTGAAGACATACAGCCTGTCAAAGAATCGGGAGTTTATAGATAAAACGAACAATTTTCATCAATCATGCAAATTTATTTTATAAAACAGTTTCGGTTGGCACTTTCCGGGATGGCTTTCAGCTCTCGCGACGACTTTTTCTTGATGTCTTCAATCGATTCAAAGCGTCTTCCTCGAACTTGCAATTTTGACAATAGGAAGAAGTCACATAGGGGCCATATCTGTTGAATACGGTACTTCTTCGATGGTGTTTGTTGAGTGTTTGGCAGAAAATTCGTTCAGAATGATGGCTCGTGAGATGATCCATGAATTTTTGGCTCCTAATCCGAACATTTACGATGTATAGCCTCTCGCAAACGCCTCATAATACTTTTTCTTTACCATTTGATGAAGTGGAACATATTTAATGTACACCAGGAACATGACCTTCACTTTTAATCAACTTTGTCGCTCCTTACCTTTTCTGCAGCAATTCAGGGGATTGCTGGATATGTCGTACTCATACACCCATTTCTCTTTGCCAGTATTAATGCGTTTCATGGTCTGCAGCTATCTGCTCTCGATACCTTTTTTGAAGGAAATTCAGATCTATGGAACAAGTCTTGCAGCAATGCATTGCATACACAATTTTTCGTGCATACACTATTTCGTGACATCTCCAATATAAGAGGTGTGTCCGAAAAGTATCCGACCTACGTTCAGAAATTCGAGTTGATGCTTTTCTTCATCATCCGCACCGTGGCAAGGTTTAAGGTAGTCTTCATTTGATTTAACCGCTCGCTCCCAGCGGTGCTTCCACATCTTAAAGCAATCCCCGAACGCAGATTTTGAAATGGCCTTCAGCTCGCGCGTCGCATTACTCTGAATCGTATAATTCCTTTGAGCGCCATTTTCAATTTTGAGAACATCACAAAATTTCGTAGGGAGCTACATATGTCTGTGCTGTACGGAGGATTGCGAAGCTGCACAAGGTTCGATGTGTTCGGAATGAATTTCACACACAAGCGAGTCCTTCCCAAAAACTTGTTCAAAATTTCCAAAACATTAAATTTTGGTATTTCGAGATCATCCTCTTGTTCGCGAACAGTCAAACGACAATCACCTTCAATTGCAAGTCGTACATACTTTATGTTTTCCGGTGTTGTTGTCAGCTAAGGTCGCCTAGAACGAGGATCACTGTCAACAGATATGCGGACATTTGTAAACCGCCTGTAACACTCCTTTAACTGCGATGTACCCAAACTTTCGTTCCCAAAGGCCTTCTGTATCATTTGAAACATCTCCGTACAACTTTTGGTGAGATTGATGCGATTCGTTGATTCGGTAAACATGGCATTCAGTTAGTTCCTAAGGAACTACTAGATACGTTCATACACTGAAGTGGCCGCTCGACCGCCCTGGCGGGTAGATATGAACGTAAATCGGATACTTTTCGGACACACTTCATATGACATGATCTCCGTCTAGCAAGCATTGTTTGTTTTCTGCAACGATTTCCTGAACTTTATCGACCTTATCGTTGGTCATACTCGTTGAACGCCCACTAGAACGAGGCATGACATAGCTAGGGACATGTCTTGCAGCAACTGGGACACTGTTTACACTGATGAATTTTTATTTATACAATGTCTGCTTGAATAAATAAAATCCACTAGTCAGCAATCTAGAAACATCCAGCTCTTCCTTTTTCCCTCTTTTCGGCAGCATCACTGTCCACAATAACATTTATCTCAATCTTTGGGTAAAGTTTTTATAGGCATCATCGTCGCATTTCTATATACAACCCTTCTGCTCGATGTTCTCATTCTCTTCCAAGCAGTAGTCCTTTCTATGTATGAAGTGGAATCAGTGCAAACAGCCCATCTCCGGTTTTTTAAAGTGCATAAGCCATGAGCAGAAGTTGGCAAGAAGCCGTTTGGCACTCGAATCTCAAAAAATCAAATATTTGAGAACTATTCAAACTGTGCCTCAAGAAACAACAATTGTGCATCAAGGGAATGTACTCATATTACGTGACTCATTTTTTACAATTTTTACACCTTTTCCGCCCTCTTCGGTGACCACCCGTAATATATGCGTAGACGTTCTGTGACTAAGCGAGGTATACATCTACATGCAAACGTCCCCAACCCATACCGCTGGACGGGCCACGTAGTATGTGTATGTTTCCAAATATACAATCAATACAATAAAAAGAAATCCGTCAAATTGTTCACCAGCCTCTTTTTTGAAGTCACTTTGCACATTTCCGTTCAGATAATATTTTAAAACTATTTGTGAATTATAAGCGCTTTTAAGTTTAAATCGCAGTTTCAACAAAAAGAACAACAAGTCGAGCTTATACATAATTTTACCACGCTACTACATTAGTAAATTAGTAACTCCAGATTGGTCTCTCTCTCTCTCATTCTATCTCTCTCTCTCTCATTCTATCTCTCTCTCTCTCTCTCTTTGCATTGGTCTTCTCATTTCGATGCACCTTGCATGAATTTTCTTTGTCTCATTCATTCTTTCTTACATTTTTCACAGCTTCAGTTCGTATTTTTTCTTTTTTTTTTTCGTGCAACGTTACAAACCCAACAAAAAACTGACCAATGCCCTATTCCACGCCACTTATAAAGTGTATAAAAAATAGTATCACAGCAAGTCAAAGTCAACAAAAGTCAACCGAACTGAATTAACTCTGAGTGTATGGCTGAAACAAAAGAACCTACTCGAACAAAAAAGCGGAAGCACCACTCAAAAAAGAATAAAACAAAAATAAAACAAACCACCAAAAAAATTCCTACATAAAAGCGGATTTTGCCAATTTGTGAAAATTTTTTCAAAGCACATTTTTCTGCTTAGAAATTAAAAATATTTCACAAAAAAAAAAGCGAAAACGTTTGACAAAAATTAAAGGATTTATTTTTTTTTCTGTCAAAAAGGCAACGCAGCAGCGGTTTTGTTTTTCAACTTTTCGAATGCATTGATTGCTCATACGACATGTCCTGCAGCAGCATCGGCATCAGCTTCATCATTTTGTGTAACTTTAGACGCCGCCGCCATTGTTGCAAAAAGCTTTCATTCATAAATCACTTTTTAAATTGCGATTTTAATGTGGACGCGCGATCAAATTCAGATTTGGTGACAAAAACATTATTGAGAGTAGGAGGCGCCACCCGGCGTCATATGATGATGACCAAGCATTCGGCCTGTGTACTCAACTGCATGACTCAGTTTACAGCCAGGCAGCACAGCACAGCACATTTACATAGAAACATTTGTCGAACGACAGAAACCGCCCTGCAATGCGTCGTTTATATGATCGAAGTACATATATATATGTATGCCGTTATATGGGCGGGCGTCATGCCATTGAAATGTGTGAACTGGTATCGGTTTACAATGAATTACGCTTGAGTGATGACTTTAGCTTGGTTTTGAGTACGCTTTATCGTACATAAAATATTGTTTTTGTCATTTTGTGTTGTTGTTGTTGTTCTTGATGTTGTTGTAGCAGTGGGTGTTCATATTTAATGTTCATTATTAATGTTGTACGTACACTGTTAACAATATTTTTCTATTTAATGAATTTCTTAATGCATTTAGCACGCCATCAATCACAGCTTGATGTCGTGGTAGGCTCGAAAATTAATAATAATAACATTTTTTATTAGCGCCTACTTTTTTTTAGCACTTTTAAATGTTTATATTTAGAATAAAAATTGGTAAAAAAAATATTTAAAATGTGTATTGTGCTGAACTCAATGGTTGGAGGTGGAAATTTGTTAAGAAGAACAGTTTTTTATTGAACAGTGCAAACGAACCACTCAATTTTAGGAATATTTCTTCATACAGTACTCTTTAAAAGTAGTTTACTGGCTTATTATGAACTACTAAATTTGAAATATAATTTTTTTTAAATTTTTGACGTTAACTTATACGTGGTCTTTGTAGATTCTCTATAGGAAACTCCTACAATTTTGTCTTGAGACCAGAAAAATGATTAGTTATAAAATGTTTCTCAGAACAGATTTCTTTTTAACTTGAAAATCTTTATCCAAATATTAAATCATCAAGTTTTATAATGAAGAGAGAAAGAATATGATATGAAGTAGCAGGTATGAAACACTGTCCCTCTCTCTCTTACTCTCTCACAATTTCCCTCTGTGTCTTTCAATGCACATGCATTATTCTATTGCGAAAACGCATACAAATTGACAAGAATTCATAAATGGTTTGTTTTTTTTTATTTATCTCATGAAGTTGGGTTTGCATAAAACTCCATCGTATAGATGTTAGTCTGAGATTCTTACTCACTGACAATAACCTCCGCCTCGCAAAATATTTATCAGCTAACTGAAGAACTATCAAAAATATTTATTAAAGTTCAAGAATGACAGATCGACATAAAGTCAAGAGAAACCAATTATTATAACAACTCCTTCTTCTTAATGGTTGCACATTAGCGATGTCACAGGTTCCTGAGATGAAGCATCTTCAGTCTCCTATGGTATAAGCTCGTTGCTAAAGTCACAGCAAAGTGGATGAAGGCTTTTAGGTGCTCATTGTAGTCGCCAGATGATTTGCTGCCTAAGCGTAGCCAGACATAGAGTCTTGCTTTGAACTACTTGTATCGGCAGTGTCCAAGAGTAATACTCCGTACATCCAGGCAGTAGCAATCATTTACCGGTAGACAGTCAACTTATTGCTCAAACGAAGTTGCTTGCTCGACGGCCAGTCTCAACAGACAGTTCAGTTTTTAAAACTTCTTCACACAGGTTGCTACAGTTTTATGCCATGTTAACCTCCGAACCAGTAGCAAACCAAGATAGCTGATACAATTACATGAGATATCACCAGGTATTAACCGTGACTTCATAACAATTTCTCCTTCGAACAAATCCCACTTCATTAGCGGCTACAATCCAGCGATATCCTGAAATCATTTCTGAACTGCTGCGAAAGTTTCGCTGCCTCGCTACCACTCTCTGAGCTGGCTACAAAAAAAAATTGTCATCGACCAGCATTGTGTTTGGGTGGAAATGGACCCAATAAATCTGCAGAGTGCACTGTACACAGAACCTATCCGGGGACACTTCTTCTTCCCGCTCCAATGCAATGCAACCCATTCCAAGGATCGCATTATATGTCTCGGTTCATCCACTTCTTCCGCAGGAAAAGATCCAACAGACGAATGTAAAGTTAATAAACTACCATCTTCAAACTTGGTAACGCCTGCTAATATTCCAAAAAACATGATGGATCAAAAAAATATATCTTTAGTCTATCTGATTGCATATCTCGAGAAAATATTGCAGCCCCAAAACGTTTAGACAATTTTTGATAGACTGTAAAGTGGATTGGGATCAACATACATACAGAACAATCAGAATGCTGATCTTAAGTGTATCAGATACTGTATACATGGCAAAGGGAATACTCGCTTGCTAAGAACATCAAACCCATTAACGGAAGTGCCTTGGCAGATGACCATCTACTCTCCCAACTATCAGAACAAATTTATGGTGAACTGAGTATGTATTACTTATCAACAACAATAACTATTTAATAGTTTGCTTCGATAGCCGTTGCATCTTCTTTATGTTGGTCCTGCATGTTTGAACCATGGTGCCAATGTGAGTCTTCGGTCAAGTAAAAGACCTTAATATTTCGGTTTTATCAATGCACTTATATCCAAGAAGTCTTATTGGAGGCACCAGTGGCTAAAACATTGGCGTAGTTTGCACGTTCCTTACCCCTCTTATTACTTCTGTTGTTACATCAAAGACTGTGCATTTGTTCTACTTTGTGTTAAAAAACGAAACTAGTTCACTGGTTCTCCATTTAAATTTTTGCCGTGCAGTATATTGCGCCTATTTCAGTATTTCCGAGAGCAGCAGCAGTGACTTCCTGAACCTGGTGATGGATGAGTGGTGAAATACTTTAATCATTGCCGAAGATACACATTTGTTCTTAGTATGCTTCAAACTCCAAAAAAATTTTTCAAAAGCGACACATCGAACTTTGTTCATCAGTTTGTGGAACCTTCGCTTAAGAATTCTGATGGAGTCAGTCGAGGTTGAAATCTCGAATGCTCAGTCTTCTCTAGCACTGAAAAATTTGCACCATAAGTTGTGAAATTTTATTTTTTAAGAATATGGTGAGTTGGTTCCAACTTCAGACTTCGTTTGGTACTAAACACTTCTTAAAGAAACATAGTTAAACTGATTCAGCTATATGGTTCATCTTCTTATAATACAAGCGCCTAAAAATGTTTTCATTCACTCTTATTCCGTCTATAGTGAGTCACTATTTATATTTTATCCAGTTGTGTATCACCGGATTGTTTACAAAATTTCTTAGAAATGCATTTCAAGCTTCTGATTACAGTTGAAATACTTCAATGGATGTGGTTTCACATATTGACAGAATTGATTATCGGTATTGGTATTATCTGTAGTTATTTCAGCTTTACGGTTCTCAAAACAGCTTGTCGTATAATAATGTATAGTCAGCTGCATGCATATTAAATTTCAATTTAATCATAATAGTTGAAGTGGTTCAATATAAAGTTACAATGGCTGGTATATAGCCTACAAAAATATGTCTGTATGATAAAGAATTGTATTGATGTGAAGCTTATTTTGAAGAAGCTTCATAAATTTTTTCGTCATAAATCGGACCACTTTATCTTTCAAAGTATATTGAGTGGCGCATGGTATAAAGTCTGATCTGGGTTTACAAATAGAGAAAACTCTTAAAAAACATATATTGATGAGCGAGCGAGTAGAAGCCGGAGCCCACTAGTACTATATATTTTATTTTTGAGACGGATTGTGAAGGTTAGCAAACTATTTTTGAAACTACTAAGTATGTACATCAAAATCGGTTACTCTTTTTTAGGCGTAAAAAGCTTAAACATATTTTAAATATATATAAAAAAAAAAAGTGCCATTGCGCAAAAACACAAACTGACACACATCCATGTAGCATGTTAGCTCAAGGATGCTCGTCAGCAAATTTGATTGTGTGAACAGCTATTCGAGCCTCTCACTAAATGTTACGCATTTTTTTTTCCATTTTTCTCAGTTTATATGCTATCTTGGAGCATGTTATGGTGGATGTTGTATAGTAATGGTCGAACCTCTCACTAAATATTACGAATTTTTTTCTCGCTGACAGTAATTGTCGAGCCTAGCCCTATTAGCCTCTCACTAAATATTACAAAAAAATTTTTCTTCTTATTTTCGCTGTGCAAATGCTATGCTGAAGCATATAATGGGCAATAATGCATTCGAGCCTCTCACTAAATATTACAAATTTTTTTTTTTCTTAATTTTTCGATTCAAATATTTTTTCTTGTAGCCATATTATGAGCAATAATACATAGTAAATGTCTTTTGATACAGTTAAAAAATTTTTCTCAGTGTATATATGATGTATACTCAAGGTTCAATTAACAACAACAACTCATACATGAGTACTCCTTATTCCCCTATATGTACTCATATATCCACATTCATTAAGCTGACCAAACATATTCGAGTTTTACTTTCGCACAATTGATCCCTTTATCGAGCGGTCAAGCATTCAATGTCCTGTCTCTGTCTCTGTCTGTGTGTCTTGTTCATTCATAAAGAAATTATTTATATATATATAAATATTTTAATACATAGTAAAATTCGATGCTATTATAACTGTATATCCATAGAATATAATCTTTATGTATTGTTGTTATATAATTTAAGCAACGACACGCATCTTAAAATTGCTAAACCAACAACAAGAACAATGTACGTACATACGTACATACAGCATTATGGATGTGATAGCCATTAATGGACATCATATTTTAATGGCATAAAAGCACAGCAGGATATGGATGTGTTATATATATATATATATATAGAGAGAGAGAGAGAGACACTCAAGTGCAAGCAAATATATACACATATATTATATATAGCAGACAAGTGGTTATGTTATTATTAACACTAAAATAATTATACTTAGCAGCTGCAGGAGTAAAGCAAAAAGCTTTGTTGTTGTGTTGTTGTGTGCCTGAACGCGCGCTTGAATATGCTCCAATTAGGCTAATTCTATTTACGCGCGCGCGTTTCAGTTTTGCTGTTGCACGACGTTATATATGTGTGTGTGTTTGTGTGTGTGTGTGTGTGTGTGTGTGCACACTCTAAGCTAAACGAGTTTGTACTCAGAGCTAACTTAATTCTATTTCAAGGCAGTTAAGACCTGCCTGCAACTAACCTTGAATTTGTTGCACATTGCAGCCTCTTGGCGCAAAGTCAAGGTGAAAGTGCAGAGCAGCATGTTGCCAGCCCACTACACCCTCATGTTGCAAGAAACGGATGCACTTAATGCGATTCCGCTTATTTTAAGAATTTTCTCTTTGCATTTCCTGTTCAAATTTTCTCTCTGCTTGTCAGTGCTAAGCTTCCGGATTGTCTTCTTTTTTTTTCGTTTCGTTTCGTTTTTTTTTTTTGCTTTAAGTGCGTTTGACTTGGAAATTAAATTGAAAAAAATGTATCTCGGAATAGATTTTGTAAACTTTCTTGCTGAAAAGTGTGTACGCCCATAAATTGTTTTTGCTTTTTTTTTTTTTTCTTTTTAGCTATTTGCATTTCCATTTCATTTCCATTTCAATACAATTTATCACAGTTTACTCTGTGACTCAGAGTTTTAGCTGATAAAGAATAAGTATCTACATGGCACAAACACCGAACACTGATTTCCATTTTTTTTCATTCGTTTATACGCTGCACAGAGAGGGTTCTTTGTAGGGTATATTGGATATATTTGAGATAGATAGATAGATAGATAGTTAGATAGATAGATAGATAGATAGATAGTAGATAGATAGTAGATAGATAGTAGATAGATAGTAGATAGATAGTAGATAGATAGTAGATAGATAGTAGATAGATTGTAGATAGATAGTAGATAGATAGTAGATAGATAGTAGATAGATAGTAGATAGATAGTAGATAGATAGTAGATAGATAGTAGATAGATAGTAGATAGATAGTAGATAGATAGTAGATAGATAGTAGATAGATAGTAGATAGATAGTAGATAGATAGTAGATAGATAGTAGATAGATAGTAGATAGATAGTAGATAGATAGTAGATAGATAGTAGATAGATAGTAGATAGATAGTAGATAGATAGTAGATAGATAGTAGATAGATAGTAGATAGATAGTAGATAGATAGTAGATAGATAGTAGATAGATAGTAGATAGATAGTAGATAGATAGTAGATAGATAGTAGATAGATAGTAGATAGATAGTAGATAGATAGTAGATAGATAGTAGATAGATAGTAGATAGATAGTAGATAGATAGTAGATAGATAGTAGATAGATAGTAGATAGATAGTAGATAGATAGTAGATAGATAGAAGATAGATAGTAGATAGATAGTAGATAGATAGTAGATAGATAGAAGATAGATAGTAGATAGATAGTAGATAGATAGTAGATAGATAGTAGATAGATAGTAGATAGATAGTAGATAGATAGTAGATAGATAGTAGATAGATAGTAGATAGATAGTAGATAGATAGTAGATAGATAGTAGATAGATAGTAGATAGATAGTAGATAGATAGTAGATAGATAGTAGATAGATAGTAGATAGATAATAGATAGATAGTAGATAGATAGTAGATAGATAGTAGATAGATAGTAGATAGATAGTAGATAGATAGTAGATAGATAGTAGATAGATAGTAGATAGATAGTAGATAGATAGTAGATAGATAGTAGATAGATAGTAGATAGATAGTAGATAGATAGTAGATAGATAGATAGATAGAGATAGATAGTAGATAGATAGTAGATAGATAGTAGATAGATAGTAGATAGATAGTAGATAGATAGTAGATAGATAGTAGATAGATAGTAGATAGTACATAGATAGTAGATAGATAGATAAGAATAAAGTTTTCTGAGTATTATAAGACTTCGTGGAATAAAATTCTCCATATAAAGTTCGTTGAAATCAAAAATGTCCTCCTTTCTTTCTATTCATTTAAGAGAAAAGTTATCTGAGTTTGAATAGATTTAGTGGCATTAAATTTCCACAATAGACTCTCCGCCTGTACATCTCCATATGCTATTTATATGCTATGTGCAGTGTATAAAAAAGTCGCCTATAGCGCATGTTTATTTATTTATTTGTTTTTTATTTTTATTTTCTTGTCGCTGCGATATGATAACAAAAAATTACGTGTTGTTATTTTTGGCTCGACGCAAATTCTATTTTATCAGAAACCAAAAAACCTATTTTAGACCTTAAACTCCCCTTCTTCAACTGGCAGCGTTTGACGTCAAATCAAAGCATTATGTATGTTTTTTTTTTTTATCTAAATAGTCTTTACAACTCCTCGGCATGTGTTTTGTACACATTTTGGTGGGCGTTCTGCGTTCTAAACAACATATGTGAAAATTCTGCGCTATCTCAAATTTGTATCTACCCAATTTTTGTATCTCAAATGGTTACGAGATTGGTCATTGTTATTGCAGTTTGTAGACAGCCTTAGATATGCTATTTTTAAATGGATTTTTTTTTTTTTTAATCTTTCGCACAAATTACTTTTTTTTCAGCGTATTTTCAGCTAAATTCTAACACCAACTCATCAAAAATCCTCTTTAAACATCAAATTACTTCTTAAAATATATATTTTTTCTTCTATATTTATTCACAAAATCGCTGTTTCAAATCACTGACTCAGTTTAAATTGTTTCGTCGTGCTAATTTTGTTCATTTTCAGGCCTATCAAATTTACGACTGGGTAAGATGAACAAACTTCTTTAATAAAAAATAAACTAAATAGTACAAACACATAAAATTATTTCGCATACGATTTAAAAGCTTGCAATATTGAAAATTTTAATGTTTTTTTATTTTATGTATTGTGTTTTTTTTTTTAATATGCTTACTGGCTACATTTTTAAACCATAAAAAATAATCTTTCAGAGAGTTGGAGAGAGAGGTCTGAAGAACTTGTCATAAAATTATTTGTATAGAAAGATAACATGGTTCTACACCAGTTTTCGATAAGAAGTTAAGAAATTACTATAAAGTGTGCATGAAATTGAAAGCATGCACTTTTGATAGCAATTTCAGGGTCAACATTTTTATTGTGTGACAATTTGCGATGACAAAGCTTTTCTGATTATAACTTACCAAGCAAATCTTGCCCTCCTACTGAATTTTTATATGAAATAAATTTTATTGTTTAAATAAAAAACAACAAATTTATTTATTTGTCATTTATCCGTTTAAAATGTTCCAATATATGTAGTTCCAGATCGCATCACTTAATGAGGTAGCCCCTATACAATATAATTCAGCTAGAAAAGCCAAAATCGGTATATTTTACATCAATCTTAATAAAATATTCTATAGAGGTCTAGATCGAACCATTAAAAGGCATAATCTCCATACAAAATGTCGAGTATATATGGATATCTCCATCTGTCTAGCTGTCCTTTAAGAACTCGGAGAATATAAAAGCTAGTGCATACAAGTTTGGCTATTTAATCTATAGAAATACTAAATTTAGTCTACCTTTTGCTATAAAATTTTCTTATAAAATATTTCATGTAGATCCAGTTCGGACCACTAGAAGATGTAGCCCCCCTAGAAATTTTTTTGTATGAAAAGTGTTGGTTATTATTGTTAAATCAGTTAAACACTTCAAATTTGTTGTATTTTTTGTCAATTCTAATAAAATATTTCATTGGGATTCAAACCGGACCACTAAAGAAGATGACCTCCTACAAAAAATCAAGTTGATATAGACATGTCCGTCTGTCTGTCTTGCTATGAACAACAAGAACTTAGACACTATAAAAGGTAGTGCATTGAAGTTTGATTATTGAGTCTCTCTTATTCATTCTGAAAAAAAAAAACTTATATTCAATGAACATACCAACCCCACTCTAAGGGGTTGTACACACAAATCTGTCCATAGTTTCTGATTTTTTGTATGCCAATTTTTATTGTTTTTCTTGTTTTTTTCAACTCAAAAAGCCTAAATTTTTGTATACTACTTGAATTCTAATAAAATATTTCATATAGGCTTTTACAAAATCACCGGAAGTAGTAGTCTTCATTTTAAATGTGCCTCCTTTCTAGCTTTTTGTATGTAAAATATTGTATTGTGGTTTAATTTATTTTAAAATGGCAAATTTGTTGTAGCTTTGTACGAATTCAAATCAAATAAGCCTCACGGATGCAGATGGAAATATACTCCCCATAGAAATTTTGAGGTTTAATGGGGATACAGTGTATCTAGTATACGAGCTTAGTAGGCTACAATGTTCTTTTTTGTTTAAAAAGATTTCTAAAAGAATTGAGAAGACCATATGCAGTTATCCAGGATTTAGATGTCTCTATAACAGATGAAATAAGGGGAGATTTTCAAATCTTGGACCTTGTGCGTATTCGATAAATCGGGTACAGAGTACAATGCCGAAATAAATGATTAAAGTTTCGAGAGAGACACTGAAGCATGCTTTCGTCGACTAGGAGTCGGAGGCAGATAGTTAGTGATCCTTTTTAGGAGAAAAAATTTAAAACTTAAAAAAAAGGGTCAACCGACCGAGACAACCTTTTGTCATTACATATTAGAAACTGCAATATGACAACCAACAGTTGTTTTTTGGTGACCGTGTATGGAAACGCAGACTCGAAATGGTTTCTCAGCCCTTGTAAACTTCTCATGGAATATTTTGCTGGAATTTCGAGTGAAACACCAGCATTAGATGCCGTCAAAGAGGCTTGCTAGCACGAATTTTGGCTGGCAGAAGTTTTGCATCACTCAAATTTGTCATCTTTCTTTAGGAGATAGTTGGAACTTTTCATGCAAACCTACATACTTGTGTCTGAATTTTTATATGAAACATTTTTATTTGATATTGTTAATCTGTCTGCAATGAAAACCAAGCCCTTTTTTAATGAAATTGATATTTTTTTCATGTAGGACATACCTTCGTATGTTCGTGTAAAATGTCGGTTATTTCAGATGTTTTCTTCAAATCTGACGGATTAACGGCGATCCATACGTTCGAAATGGCTCACAGGGCTTTCTTGGTGCTATACGACTTCCTAAACTTTTCTGGATTGTCGAAAATTATTAAATAGGAAATATCTTTTAATATCTCTTCATTTGTAGTTCTATTTGCTAAAAATGCTATCTTATGAACCCAAGGTTCTGTGTAAGCCTTATATATTACAGTTAGATCATGAATGTCAGATTTCTTGTGGGAGCAATTTTTACATTTGTGTGTACGGCAATCTAAACTTCTTTCAGCAAAAAATACTCCATTGTAAATTTGCTCACTGCTAAGATGTTTCTTCTAATTCTTACACAAAAATAATGGAGCCTATACAACAGAATCTATAAGTTTATGAAAACTGTGTTGCTTTTTAAATTTTGTAACCAACTATGAGTATACTAGATGCATTCTGAACTTATTTTTAATTCTGCATGAAATAATTTTGCCTTTTCAACTATCAGTAAACCTTTAATCGGAACTCCAACTGTCGGTTCTTTAGTTTTCCACTTTTTAAGGTTTTTCGAATTTGAAAACCAATAACAGATTCACTTTCTGCACAAAGTTGTTCAGTTTTTTCCTTCACAGATAATCAAGTATCCGTACTTTACATTTAATCATCCTCACAACTCCCATAAAAATCAGTAAAATCCATTCATAACGTTTAATATAACTTTGGTTCTTAAATGATAAAATTTTTTGTACTGGTTTTCAGGAGAATAAACTTTTTACGATTAAAAAAATTTTCTTTTTCATAAATTTCTTGTGGATCCCACCAAAAACAGGCTAAAATTTTCAAACCATACATAATCAGCTTTGTTCTTGATATTGATGCGTGGGCGATGTTCTCTTATAATTTTTCGATATCTTGAGATTAGATTTTTCCATTTTTGACGTTTTGGAGTTTAAGTCCTTAGTCTATATTCGGTACCTCGGATTCCGTTCCAGCAATTTCAAAATAAAGTTGGTAATTCTCAAAATATTTTCAAATAATGCCAGTATTTCATTGGTATTCTACTTTCCGCACGATTATCAGATAATCGTGTTGCTTTTAGCCGAATTTAATATTTTATTTATGGAAAAATTTTCAAATAAACTAATTCAATTCCATGAGATACTTCTTATGAGTAGCAAATGCAAAACAAATCCATCCATCCAACATATGTAAATATTATAAGGAATTTTCTTAAATCTACGAAGCTGCATTGAACAAATTCTATCCAACGCACTGGCATATGTTTTCCATTAACTGTAAATCTCCATTTATATAATCTACATTTATTTCATTTCAATGAACAGTTACTAAGCGAAAAACAAACAAGAATGAAAAAAACAAATGTCTTCCTTCTTATCCAAATGCAAGAGCACACACATACAGACATGAATTTGCGGATATCTGCGCATACACATACACATTTACGATGACATTCATGTGAACGCCATTAACATTTTTATCACAACTTTAATAAAAATCAAGCATTTATTGTATGTACATATGGAGATATATGTATATAGTCTGTATATATGTATGTGTGTATTTATGTGTGTGCATAAATATCCACAATATATTTTTATTTGCGTTTATTTATGTATATTTTGCTTTGCTTTTCACTTACAAAGCGATAATTTTTATTGAACCATGAGCAGCACAGATCAGAGCGAAAAGAAGAGAAGAGAAGAAAATGTGATGATAAACAATTGATGATGAACAAAAAAAAAAAAAATAAATAAATAAATAAATGCTTTTAATGTCCACCACATATGTACATACATACATATGTACCTTGCTCATACGCAGCACTGGACAATGTTAATTCATATATGTATGTGTGTGTGTGTGGCTGCTTTGTAAGTAAAATAAATAAGTGCGAAAGACGCGGTGAGGTGTGAAAAGCGGTGACACGTGTGCAAAAAAGACGCCTCATAATTGATGCCACGTTCATAGATCCAAACATACACATATGTACATAGGCTATAGCCATATGTATGTATATAAGCGCGTGTGCGTGTTTACGCCTCATTTGACAGTTGACAATGTGAGAACAACAACAACAACAACTACAGCAACAATATTGTATGATGCTGGCAGCATTACTTACTGCAGAACAACAAGTGAGAGTAGGCGAGCAAGCGAGAGAGAGAGCGTATGTGACTTAATAGTGAAGAAGCACAAATTTATATTTGCAAAGCAACAAAAACAACTCAAACTGATAAGCATAGGCAAATATATGTACATATGTAGATACAGCAACAACAACAAAAACTAATAATGAGCATTTAATTTCTTTACGACTGCAATTACAACAACTAGCATTGACTAGAAGATTACGGTAATCAGCAATATAAAAAAAAAATAAACGAGAGAGAAACAAAAACAAAACAATGTAATGAAGCGGCAAAAACTGTAAGTGTAGTTGGAAAGCCTATGTTGTTGTTGTTTGTTGGGTGCTGCTCTGCTGGCGGGGCACAGCGAAATTGAACGCATTGACAAAAGCCAACTTAAGGCAACATATGCATAGTTTAAGACACGAGGGCTGTACGAAATGTCTTTAGCGTTGTTTGACTAAGAATTGCTATGCAAACAATTGTTTCGATTTATGGGTGGGCAAATAAAAATACTAACAAGAAAATGCATTTACTTTGATTGATCCGAAGTTTTAATACTCTTCACATTATATTTTAAATTATATAATGGGAGTAATGGGACGTTTGCTCATCTTTTCATCTTTCTGGCTAGATTCCATCCCAAGAAAACTTCTTCGGCTTGGTGGCCAAAAACGAATCGAGCCATTTTTTTTTGTTTTTTTTGTTCTGAAGTAAAACGAATTACGGTTAGGGCATTTTGCATTGATCTGAACAAGTAGTGTAACTTTCTGTAAGGATGACAATGGAAATCTGGTAACGGATGAACAGGAATCACTTAAGATTATGGAGGAGTCATTTCTCCAACCTACTCGGAGGCGATGAAGCGCACAATTACGCCGATAGAGAAATGACACCGGAACCACCAGTTAATGAGGGCTCTATTGTAGAGCCATCGGACTTTAACGAGGTCGATTCAGTTATTAAAAAGCTGAAAAATAACAAAACGGCAGGCTCTGATGGGCTGCCAGCTGAGTTATTTAAGACTGGCGGCGAAGAGTTGGTTAGGAGTATGCACCATCTTTGTATGATGACGCTAACTAACACACTAAGCGTTGTCAGGGTGGGGAAAAACGTCTTCGACCCCTTTGATATCAAGAGAGGTTTCAGAGATTGAAAAACAGTCTCAGCTCATGGGTTTTGCGGTGAATGAGGAAAAGACGAAGTACTTGATGACTTCTCGCTGTCATTGCGTCTTGGACGGTCAGTGACGATGAAGAATTTCAACTTCGGTGTTGTAGAAAACTTCATCTATCTTGGATCCGAGATAACCAGCAACAACAACGTCAGCCTGGAGATCAGGCGAAGAATCACGCTTGCAAACAGATGCTTTTTTGGGCTGAGCAAGCAAATGAGAAGTAAAGCCCTCTCTCGACAGACGAAAATAAAGATCTATAAGACGCTGATACTCTCGGTCCTTTTGTATGGCGCAGAGGCATCGACCGTGATTGAGTCGTACAAGACAGCGTTGGAAGTCTTCGTAAGGAAGATTCTTCGCAGGATCTTTGGTCCTATTAGAGCCGGCGACGAGTTTAGGTCCCGTATGAACCGCGAGCTGTACGAGCTATTCGATGAGGTTGACATAGTCCAGCGCACCTCATTCGAATGGATGAAAGAGCTCCAGCACACATGATTAACATGGGGCGCCCAAACTTGATTGGTTGACGCCGACATAGACGACGACCGGGCACTCGATGGAATGAGCAGGTATGGAGAGATCTCTCGTATTTGGCATTCAAAACGACTGGCGCCAGCGCACACAAGATTATGAAGGCTGGCGCGCCTTCCTAGACGCGGCCATGACTGGTAGACGGTTGACGGCCATATAAAAAACTAACTAACTAACGCAACTTCATCAAGCAGTGCCTCCAATTCTTCATCTTCAAACCATTTTGGTTGTTCGGGTCGTTCTTCGTCTTCTAAGTCGAAATTGCCACTTTTAAACCGTGCAAACCGCTTGTAGCAGGTTCGTTCAGCTAGAGCATGATCACCATAAGCTTAAACTAAAATACGATGACTTTCGGTAGCACTGTTCTTCATGTTACAGCAATGATAAAGAACTCCTTCAACCGAATTAGTTCATACACCCACCATATATAATATGGTCTCCGAAGCTATTTTTAAGGCTTTAGAATTAATGTGATTTAATTATAATAAACGGATCACAAGCATGGATTTAAACAAGAGAATAGACTGTAGTTGAGTGGGGTTGAATAGGAGTTACCCTGATATGTATGAAGGCTACCCATTCTAGTGGTGCGAACTTGGTCTATACGGAATATTTTCTATATTGTAACAGGGTATAAAAAGGTCATTCACCAATTTTTTCCGCTTGTGGTCTAACAAAGTCGAATCACTACACTATAAGTCTATAAACTGGCTACTAAACTACCCTAATGCTAGAATGGTAGATGTTGTATTTAGAGCTTATCGCAAATTGTGGATTGGTGTGCTTCAGTGTGGAATTCTCTTCCAAATTGTAATTAGCTAAAATGCTGGTGACCTCTTTGCGGACGATTGTAACATTTTATACTCCATTGAGGCCTTCGATGAACATTGTATCTTGTTAGAGGATTTATTAAATTGTTTCACTGCTTGCAACCTCAACCTTTTAAGACTTAAGTCGTTGGTCTTAGTTTTTCGTCTCTCGCCACAAAGACTTTCTGGCAGTATATTACCATTTAGAAATTTTTGGGACGTACTCTTCTAAATTTTAAAGCTTTTCTCGAATTTACTAACCTCAATAATGTTTTAATGGCAATGGAGGTCTGAATATGGCATTTAGGACACTCACTCATAGCTCACAAATGTCGCACGAAGCCAATATAATGAATAGCTGCCTCATATAAGTAAGCATCCTCGTCATGACACCCTCACGTGCGTATTTCCCAGGCGTATCTTTGTTGGCATCAGACTATATATCGAAGATAAAATTGAGGAGCGCCTCTATACACGCAATAGAACAGAAATTGCACAAAGCTGCAGTTGAAGACTCTATGAACTCCAGCAGAGCGCGTATAATGTGTTCGAAGGCACACCACTTTTAGTAGAAGATAAAAAAGAGCAAACCACGTAGCATCAAGACTTAATTAAAATAATCCGAATATAACAATATGCTCGAATTTTTCACAGAACGAATCAAGCATTGATTGCTGTTGAAAACTGTTTAAAATTAAGCATTTTTAATGAAGCTATCAAACGGCCCTCGGCTGCAAACTTAGTCAACAGCTTTAAATTCTTAACAGAATTAGCAAGAGTAGGACAGATAGATACAATGTATGCATATATGTACATATGTGTATAACAGTTGAGCAAATATGCAAAGATTGCGCTACTGTTATTGTCATTGTTGTTGTTGTAAGTCTTAACAGTTGTTGTTGTTGCTATTATTGCTTGAAAATTCACATAACTAAACAAATAAACAAAAGCCATTCACAGATAGACAGACAGACAGACAGACAGACAGACGGACGGACGTACAGACAGAAAGACAAACTGTCATTCAGTAGTTTGTTGTACAGCGTTTTTTTTTTTTTATTTATTAGATCTCTTGCTCTGCCACCTACTTGCACTCTCCCTCTCTCTCTCTCTCTACAGCATACGGTACCAGCAGTAGCAAATATTGTAGCAAATCACACATGCATACATACACACACATATGTATGGATGCTGCTGCTAACAGTAAATTTTCCTTCTGGGTTTCTTCTTCTACATTTGTATGGCGACGGGAGGGTTGATTTTCCACAGCGTTTTTCTTTCTAATCGCTGCTGATAATGCCGCATCGCCGCATTCACACCCCGGACCCGACACCACCACCACTGCCACCGCCGCCGCCATCAAGTACATACATATATTGTCAATTTAGTGCGGGAGCGCAGGGAGGGCGTATTTAAACTGCAATAGAACGTCGCAAAGGCACCAGCATGAAATGAGCGTTTCTCAGCTGCTTATCAGCCACATCATGCATCACGTTCTTTGCTTAGCGCCCGGCCTGTTCCGTTCCCGCTCTGCCCTCAAATGCTGAAACATTTTCCATATGGGCAAATACTTCTTCAGATGTCGTTCGAAGTCGACGTCGACAACGCATTCGATTTCAATTGAAAATTGCTTTTGCAGTCACCCTCAACTGACTTGCTAGCTCCCCTACTTCTATTTGTTTAGCTATTAGCATTAGATGTACAAGGTATGATTTAGAAGTTCAATGAATAATTTTTGGCCGTATCTGAGTCGATGAACTGTAACAATAGGCTAAACGATGTGGACAAGTCCGATATCAAAATTATTTATAATATATAAAGTTTGTGCAAATCTATGTGACAGGCAGAAGTTTGTGAAAAGATCCTATGAAGTACATATATATATATATATTCTAGATTAGTTTCAAAAGTCGAGTCGTTATAGGCTCAACCGTCTGACCAGCTGTTTGTCTGACTGTCCGTATGAATATCAAGATCTTGAATAATATAAGAGTTAGAGCCTTCAAATTTGTATATTTAGACTCTTCTATGCATTCTTCAGACCACTTATATTTAATGAACACCCCCCGTCCCTAAGAGGGGACTAGCACATACCATGCATATCTGCACCTGATTCTGAGTTTTTATAATTTATTGATTTCATTAGTTTTGCTAGAAACACCAAATTTACGTTAATACTTTTTAAATATTCCATTTAGATCCAGATTCGATCACTAAAAGGTTTACCCCATATAAATCTATCTAACCTACTTTGAGTTTATGTAAGAAAATTTGTTTATTGTTGTTGTTTATTCAGCTTCGTACGCCAAATTTTATGTATCTTCCATGATTCCTTAGAAAATATTCCATATAGCAGTAGGTCGGACCACTAAAAGCGGCAGCCCTCATACAAATTGTTGGCAACAGGGTATCTCGTATTCGAGCCTACGCCACTGCAGCATTTTTCTTGTTTTGATGAAGATTTTGGCTGAACTTTCAAAAATTCACGCTAAATTTTGATGGATTCTGAAATTCTTAGCTTAAAAACCACTCGTTTACTCGTTTTGGAAAAACTTTTACCAAGTTTAAAATATAACTTTTTTCGAGACTTATTTGCAAAATATTCGGTTTATATATATAAATCACGAGTTGATCACAAAATGCTGTAAAACATGTCGAGTCATAAATGTGACCATCTTAAGTATGTAAAGGCGTTGTAAATAGAGAGATGAAGAGCATCAATACCGTTATAGCTCTAAAATGCATCTAAATGAGCCCATAATGAATTGATCTTTCAAACGCTTTGAAGCTTTTTGTTCTCCCACTTCGACATAAAACTTTTCAATGTTTTTATCTAACTTTTATATTTTAATGAACCCATTTTCAAGCATATTTCGATAGATTGTACCATTAGAAACTTCATATTTAAGCAAGCCTAGGTTATGTTCTTGAGCTTCTTCAGCTTGTATTCAATGAAGTTTCGTACAAGTTCTCCAAACATTCGCTCTTTAATATATTTAATAATAATGGCAAATCACATGCCTAAGGAGACTCGCCGCTATTCGCGTGTAAATAATTCGAAAAATCCTCGAAGAGAATCGTAATATATCGGAATTAAAAATGAATCGCTGTGTGTTATATCGATTTGATCTCAAACCTGCAAAGCTACAATAAAATTTTAGAAACCCTGTTCAACATATTCGGAAAGGTAAAATTCGTAGCTATTGGTGAAGCAAAATAGATGATCTGAAAGGGCATTTCCTCATACCCTCCTATACCATTCATTCTCACTTAAATAAACATATTAGGGGAACCCAGGCACTTCATGCAAGAATCTCCAATTACGCTTATGCATGTTCTCACACAATTCAGCGAACGGATAGCTCAGGCAAAACCTTAGCCAACAATAGAGCTCTTGTTTCACAAATAAATTTTGGAAACAGAGCAAACCCCCAAAATCTTCAACAACATAAGGATCTTCTGATAGTAGCTGGATTAAGGTCTTATATACCGGACGCATTCTGTAGCTTAAGACTGTTGCACCAGTCCCAGAAGACCAACTGTCATTTATTTTCGAAAAAGGTGAGAAAAAGCAGTTTTGATGGAGTTTATAAGCTATAACCGCTATAAAAAATATGCAATACGAATTGGTGAATGTTTGGACGGTTGGACTCAGAGATCAATCTTTCTATGTATATAGGACAATCAGCAAATTTAATGGTGAAGCCGTAGTGGGTTAGAAATAAGAAAGTTAAGGAGAGAGGTGGTGAAAAAGATTTATAAAAAATAAATGTTTTATTGCCTTTCTTTTGAACCTTCTAGCTGTTATCAAGTACATAGGTTGACATTGGTGTGCTTAGTCTGCTAACTTCCTGGTGAACCCATGGCACAACGAGTTCTTCGACTGTAGCACTGCTTGAAATGACTGTGCCGTCGTAATACACTTGAGGAAAGTCTCCCCATTCTCAAGGAGGTAGTCGTTTCAGTGAACTTCTCTGGGTTGACCACTTAAGCCAAGTATTGGATGGCTAAAGCTAACTCTAGGGAGACATCTGATGCCAGGAAAGCCGTGTCGTCGCCATACGTAACTGCAGGTTAGAGAGCCTACAAAGGACTGGTCCAAGTACGCTTCCCAAGTTAGAATGAGATAATAATTTTTATTTTATTAAGGAATTTTTACTTAATCAAGCATAAACAAGAGAAAATTAGCTTACATACAGACGGATATGGCTATATCGACTCCTCTATCACTCCTGACCATAATGGGGGTAACTTTGGGGGTTCTCCGACCATTATTTCTACCTGTTACATACATTTGCACAAAACCAATAGGCTCTTGTACCTTCGGTACAGGGCCTAAAAATATAAATATTGCTTAGATACAGAAACTTTTGAATCAATTCTGGTTCTAGGTCTCATTGTATTTTCCATTGAAAGTATTTTCTTGAAAATAATTTTATTGTTGCCTATTGGGATTTTCCTCTCGTTCGCATTGTCGTCTGGTATTGTGGCTTTATCAGCTGATTTCCTATTTAAATTTTTTTCTTTGCCTCAATCGTTGGAAAAAAGGTTCTCGTTTTTATTCTATTGAATTGTAGAGCATTTTTTTGCCTCTTCCTCTTCTACTTTTATTTCTTGTTTATTTAAAACAATAAATAAAACATTTTATATGAACATTTTTATTCAATATAATTCGCTTAAAATAAGCCTCAAAAAGCAATTGTTTTTGTATTTTAAATGCAAATACATACAAGATATGACATTTAGATACAATTCCAAAGAAACTTGTTGCTTAATTTTGGAAAAAACTAGAAACTAAAAATAAGAGCAAAATTTTTACAAAGTTTGTTAAACCGGATGACTTAATTTGAGTAAAGCGCAGCAAGAAGTTTAATAAAAAAAATAATTAAAAACGATAAAATTCGAATGTTTTTTTCACTTTAAAAACTGAAGAATGTTGCTGCGGTTTAAACTGTGGTTTCCTTGATAAAACAGCTTTAAATATTTTATATTAAAACAAAAAACAGCTTTTGATAAAACTAACAAAGCTGCAAAAATAATTCCCATGAAACAGCAAAACAACTTGTTAGATTTAAGCACTTTGAAACATATGTGCTACAGCCTATATATAATAAAAAAAAAATAAAAAAAAGAAAACAAAGCCGATTGATAAATAAAATCAAACGTCATCACATCACTTCGTGTTAAATATGGCAAAATTCCAGCAGCAGCAGCGACAAAAAAAAATATAAAATTGATGAATGAAGTAATAATTGCAACAGTGTGCATTGCATACCACTGTGCATAATTTGGGTGGTGCTGGGCGGCGACGTCGGCATTGATTGAGTCAGTAAAAGAGAGCGTGCGCACACACACACACACACAAACAAACAAACAAACAGCAGCACATGACGAAGAAAAAAAAGAGCGCAAGAGTGCAATTGAAAGAGCGTATTTGCTGTAGCGTCTTCGTTGATGACAATAGCAGTGAAACACCCCCGCAAATAAATTTCTTTCCGGTAATAACTATTTGTAGCGACACAAACAAGTGCGAGTGAGTGAGCATGTGTAAGATTTCCGTTTTACAGTTTTCTTGCGCATGGCGTTTGCTCTTCTAAATTTTCTGTGCTCTTTCAAATAAAACAAATACCGGCACAAATACATTTACACAGTCGCATACTTATATGTGTACTGTATAAGGCAGTGGCATGTGAACTGTGCGCACGTTTCTAATTAAATAGTAGCAAAGCGTTGAGCAAGTTGTAAGCAATTGGGAGTTAGCCTACCTTTTATGTAGACTTGCGCGCTTATAGCTGTTTAAGAGAAAGTGGCTGCTGCTTGTGTTAACACTACCTTATAATATTTTGTACCAAGTCATTCATGAATTCGTTTATTGTAGCAAATTTTGCTCTCTTTCGCTTCCGTTATCGTCGTCAATTGATGACGATGTTCGCCGAAAGCATTGCACCGTGGTTGGTGTTGTATGTAAAAGCGAGAAAACCGATTTCTACTCAATTTTGAAACGGTTATGGATTATTTTATTGCTTTTTGAGAATTTTATTAAGTAATTTAGTTACAAACGAAATTTTACTATTTCTCACATTATTTTTTTGCAAGTTAAAAGAATTAAATGGCATAAATTAATATAAAAAAAAAATTGTTTGTGTAATTTTCATGGTAAATCGTAAATCGTATTTAGAGCAGTTTTTCTTTAATAAGAATTAATTTTGGTAAATTCAAATTGCGCCTCTTAGTACAGTGGCAGTATCCTGAATTTATAACTAAACTATAGGCTCATACAAGAATCAATCAAGGATATCAAGTATGAACAAAAATTAAATGTAAGTAGCTACCCCTTAAAAATATGCGTGGAATACAAACCTGAGCAACTTTAATATATTTTTTGAAAGCCTTCTTCCCCAATTTGTAGTAAAATTTAATCAAAGTAATGAAATTTTATACTGTTTTCACACAAAGACGGCCGAACAAGGCTAGATCGACTCGTCTAGTTGTGTTTTTTTTTCAAAATTTCCCGAAATATATTTTTTTTATTATTCAAAGTAATCTTCCTCTGACTGAATACATTTATTAGCTCGATCCAATAACATTTCAAATGTGTGTTTTAGCTCGTTGGCCGGATTGACCTTAACGACATCGGTGCAGGTCTTTTGGATGGCCTCCACAACGGCATAGCGCCGACCTTTTATGGATAATTTCAGCTTGCCAAACATAAGAAAGTATCATGGCGAAGTGATTGATGGTCAAAATGCGAAAAATCGGTCACAAGTGTCCATCGATGAGATGACGCATTATTGTACAACAAAGGTCAGCTTCCTTCTTCGCTATATTCTGGCTGAATACGACGGAGCAAACGCCTCATAACACTAAGATGAAACGTCCCATTAATTTGTTGGCCCGATGGAATGAACTCTTGGGGAATAATGCCCTTTGAATCGTAGAAACAAATCAACATTGTCTTCACTTTTGATGCCCAAATGTTAGACCAAAATGCGATGGACTTAGTCTTTGGACAATCCAAATTCCGATTCCATGAAACGCAATAACGACTTCGGCTCATTTTTGATGAATTCACGGACAATTTTGATGTTTTGTTCGTTCGCTGAAGATTTCGACCGTCTTTCTAGTCTTTCCGACAGTCTTAGAAACGTGTTTACCAGTCGTAAATAGTGGTACAAGATGGACAATTATTTCCATAAACTAGTTTCATCAATTCCTGAGTTTCGGTAAAAGTTCTACCAAGTTTAAAAAAAAATGAAATATCATGAAATTTTCAAAGGAATATCAATGAAGATGTCCCTTTCCACCAGGAAATGCTCTGAAAAAAAGTTCTGAAAATCTTAAGACACACCTTGTATCATAATTCTTCTGGAAATATTCTATGAATCATATGAATCGCATTTATTTAGATGACAAATACTTGCAGGCATGTATTGTGTAACAATTTGCAATATTTTACACAAACTATGTACTTTGTTGTTGCATCATCAACCACACCCATATATATAAAAAGAAAATTCTTTGTAATTATTTCTCTCTAAATATGGAAAATTGTGTGTGTATATATTTTTTTTCATTGTAAAAGTGACCACAAGCTTACAAAAGTACTCATTTATAATATATATAATTTTTAAACAGGACTATTTTTATTATAATTAATTTTTTAGTAAGCCGGAGTTAAATTTTGCTATGAGAAACACGTAGACAGGTCAATAAATACATTAGAATATATATTTTTTCTTATCTGAGATATTTTCTATAATTTATTTTATTCAGAGTATGAAATTTTTGCATTCGCCATAGTTGTTAAAACTATTGAATACCACTGTTTAAGACTTTTATCTCTCTCGCACACATGAAAAAGTTAGAAGTCAAGTATTTCAATAAAGAACTGTCTGATGTACACGACAGAGACAAAAAATGAGCTAAAATAGCATTTAAGCTAGAAATAGAAAATGTTTCTTTGATTTATTTATCAATGAAATATTAAAAAAATGAAGTTTAAAATATTTAATTACATATTTCAAGTTATTCCCAATTAATAATTTAACAAAATTATTTTCACACTACTTTATATACTTACACACCACTGTGCAACGATACTACTTCGTATTTGCGGTTTGCTTCTTCGTAACATTTCGCTTTCTATCTCGTGCGCTGCTATCTCTCTTTTTCATAGCGGCCGGCTTCAGCGGCTAACCGTTGCAGAGTAAACCAAACCGGTTACGATACCCGTTTTGCAAAAAAACGCATTGAAGAATCACAGTTATTTCATATTGAATCAGCTGCTGGCCGGTTACGTACTGCTCGCTCCGCTCTCTCAGTTCAATCGTTTTACGTCGGCCCCCTTGTTTGGTCGTTGTCTGTCGTCGTACATAGTAGTAAAGTAAAAGAAAAAAAAAATAAAATACATAGAGTAGTACAGTGGTCTGCGTGTGTGTGTGTTTGTTTGTGTGTATCTTAAAGCTGACGTCGTCATTTAATTTAAACAAATTAATTAAGCAAATAAAAATTAAAGCACTTACAAAAAGCAAAAGAAATACAAAAAATAGAAATAAAATAAATAAATAAGATTAAATAAAATTGCATACATCTAAGAAAAAATTGCATACGCTGGCATATTTTGCAAAAAAAAAAAAATATAAAAAAAAGTAATAAAATTTATATAAGTTATATCAAATAGTAAAACAAAAAAATAAAAAAAAAAATAAAATATTTGTTAAATCTTGTGCTCTTGCGTTCTACTGTCACACACGCTCTTTCGTTGACATTTCAGTTTTGGTGCTCTTGAAATTTTTTGTAAACATAAATTTTTGGAAATTTCAAACGAAAAAGTTGTCAAAAGCAAAATAATTAAAAAACAAGAAATTAAAATAAAAACAAAAATTCAATTCAGCAGCGGAAAGCCAACAACAATAGCAGCAGCAGCAGCAGCAGCATAAAAACGCCGGCGGTGTTTTGCTTTATTAAAATAACAACAAAAACTTAACTAATACATTTGAAAAAAAAAGAAAAAAAAACAAAAAAAGAAACAGCGGTCAACTATTCTCGTGCCGCGCTGCTAACTCACCATCCCTGTTTTGGTCTACCCGCTCGCTCTGCTCTGTCGTTGCGCATTTTATTTTTTCCCACAAAAAAAAAATATAAAAATTTTTTTACATATATAATTTAATAAATTTTACTTTTTGCTGTGTTTGTGCGCGCTTAATAAAAAAAAAAAAACAAAAAAAATCAAAGAAATTAATTAACAAAAAATAAAATAGAACAAGAATTCGTGTGCCACATCAAAGTCAAATAAAAAATTTTTTGTTTGATTTCGGTTTTGCTTGTTCCTTTATTATATTTGCGCATTGTTGTTGTTGCCATTTATTTTTGACTTTGCAAAAAAAAGAATTTTTTTACGAAAGAGCAAAAAAAAATAGAAGTACCGCTAAACAACGTCTACGCCGTTGCGCCGTCGTCTAAGTCTAAAAAGTTTTAACATTTTGCAAATACATAATTCAACGTATTCCGTTCGTTCGTTATTTTTGTTGTTTTTGTTATTTAGTTATTTTTTTCGCGAACTTCACAACCTGCTGCTGCCTAAAAGAAGAAGAAGAAGCGTCGTCGTATATATATATATAGACAGAATTGCTAGATAAAAAGGTAATGTACGCTAAAAGAAAGTTTGAAACAATAAAAAAAAAGGTGCAACAAAGCAACTCATACACACACTCATACACAGCTAAACTACATAAGTTAGAGCGAGCTAGCATGCCGGGGTAACAAGTGGAAAGAAATTGTAATAGTTGGTTCAAGTCTCTCAACTTCTTTGTCTTTTAGCTAACTGTTCCCCCTTGATATATTTTTTTTTTTTGATACTTTTTCGTACTTTATGCATTGTACCGCTGTATGTATGTGTAGTGTGCAAAAAGGGTATTTTAGTTCGTCAGTCAATGTAGAAAATTTTAAAAGAAGTTCCACAAACTTGCTTAAAATTAAAAAAAATAAATATAGACTTTAAAAATGAAATACAGTTCATTGATTTTTTTTTCTAATACGCTAAACTTCTATACATACCACTCCAATGGTCAACTTCTCAAAAATAAACCAAGCCCCATTTTCAAGACTTAAAATTCGGAAACTATAAAATTTTTTTACTGTTTTTAAGTCGAAATCTCCAATTTTAATATTATTCCAATGGTTTTTTTTAGTACGGTAATTGTCTATACATATATACCACTCCAATGGTAAACTTCGCCGTAGAGACGAAGCCCGAATTTCAAGACTTATAATTGGAAAACTATAAAAAAATGTTATATCAAACAAAAATAATTTTTTAATCTGAATCTTCAATATTTTAATCAGGATTTTATGCTGTCATGACACTAGACTACAAAAAGTAAGTTTGGGATGGGGCTATAAATTAAAAATATGTGCCTTATGGAAGTTTAAACTGTGGAACTATTAAATTTTTACTGCTTTTAGCTATTAGAAAAATTTATTTATCTGGAATATAAAAATTTTCTAAAACTGACAGCTATAAAAAAAACTACTGCAAAACTACGATGTTTTTACGGATGCATTTAAATCCTTCAAGGGGTATTAGTGCTCATAAGTTTTATATATTTTTTAAATCATATTTATTGTCAATACCGTTACAAAGTGTTTCTAATCTTTGTATATTTTTTTTCCTAAAACTTCTCTATTATAACAGGTATCGGCCCTCCTCAATAGTAATAAATTAGCATCAATCCAGTCTGTCAAGGGGTATTAGTGTTTGTGAGGGTACTAGCACCACAAACTTCTTAATTTTTTTTTTCGGTACCGAAAGAAGTCCAACAAGTTCAAAATTTATAATTTGTTGAAGTTTTGGGGTCCACTAGAAATCCTATAATTGTTTTACATGGTCAGATTTTGCCAACTTTTGCCCATTTATTTTTTACTTTAATAGTCCAAAATGATGCCTAAACACTTAGGAATAATCCGTAGGGCTCATTCATCTACTTCTAATAGCCACTAATTCAGTATAACAAAAATATTTGTTTTAATAAAACAATCAAAATTGTATTAGAATATGAAAGTATGCAAGTATCCAAAAATTCGCGAAGGGTCCTCCACTGGCCCCTACTTGCCTCGCTCTCGATACAACCTTTAATATAATTACTTCTGAATATACTTATTAATGTAAGTCTGGCAGCTACAGGTTGAAAATTTCGTAAAAAATATGACCTATTAATTTAACTGTGAAGAGTTATTAAAAAATTTTGGAAGAATGGATCATTGAGGTTTATCACTTCAAAAAGTTTTTTAATGCGATATGTTATTATGATGGGATGTTGCTGGTCAAAGAAACACATAGCCTTTGCATATTCTAGAATGGTTCTTGGCTTCCAGTAATTCTTAAATACAGTAAAATGGGGTTTTTTTATTCGAATAAAATAGTTCCGCCTATACTACTTTCATAGATGTATACACATTATTGTGAGTTTTTATATGAGAATGTTTTATTGATTTAATTAATTTTGTTAAAAACACCAAATTTGGTCTAATTTACTTTAATCCCTATAAAATATTATATCTGCAGATAGCTCCACTAGACGTGGTAGGCCCCATACAAATCTGTGCCACTTTTCGAAGTTTTTCTATGATGAAAACTAATAATTTTTTTGTGTTAATTCCTATACTAAAAAAGTTATTCCATCATGATCCAAATCAGACCACTTAAAGTTGTGGCTTTCTACAAGAAATCAAGTCAATATAGAGTTGTCCGTCTATCTGGCTATCAAAAACTTGGCTAATAAGCAATTGGAAACTATAAAAGATAGAGCTATAAAGTTTGTATGTATAATATTCCATATTCCCCTCTTCAGAAAATGCTAACACCTCTCTAAGGAGTACTACCCATAATAATTTGGCCCTTTTTTTTTAAGTTTTTGTAAGAAAATTATTTTGTTGTAGTTCAGTTTAGCTCGGAACGACAAATTGGGTGTATTTTATAATAAGGAACTAATCCCCTGTACTAAATTAGGGTTCAATATGGAGCTAACTCGCTTGCCGCATTCTTGTTTTATTTTAGATTTCATTGAGTTTGTTGTTGTTTTCAGTCGACATCCAGACAAAAAAAAAGAAGGTATTTAATAAATAACCCATATTTTCAAAATGGTCTTCAATATTTTTACAAATTCAGTTCAGTCAAATACTTTAAAATTATTTAACAAAAAGTTTAAGGAAAATTAAAAACGAGTCTGATTGATTTCGATTTATTCTGTCCCCTCTTGAACCTAAATTTGTATGTTGCATATAAGCCTATATCTTGATCCGTCTTTTATATTTTATTAAAATTGATACACATTTGGTTATACATTTGATATACATTTGGTTTATAAAACCCCCTAAAAAAGAGGGACAGCTTTGTAAGGAGGTTCTAGTGGTCCTCTATGAATCTTTTTGGAATATTTTATAAGAATTAATGTAATATAGTCCAGATTTGGCGTTTCTAAATATGTTAACAACAATGAAAGCTGTTTTGCACAAAATATCAGAGAGAATGTTTAAGTTTGTAGTCTAAGTGGGAAATTTTTTTTTTTTTATCAAAAAACCTCCCAGAGGCTTTTCAATAATTTAAGAAGTACACATAAACAAATATACATAAAGTCTATCCTGAGTGGGTTTTATGCATTTTATTTGCTTAATTTTTACATTTCCTGTAACTTCTTATAGAGACGCAGATTTTTTGCCACCTTATAGATTAGATAGTGTATAAAATATTTGTACTATCTCTTCCAAAATTAAACTTAGTGTCCATATAAAACCAAATTCCTATTTAGATATTTTCTGTGGGAACTAATTACGCATATGTTCATTAATTTCTCAGCCCCACTATACGGAACTTTCCATATAAAAACCAACCAGAAATGATGCAAGTAAATTTAAACAGAATAACTTCAAGTATTGTATTGGATCCCAATGAATTATATATATTATACTCACTGTTTACAATTTCTTGTCTGGGATTGTGTTGTATGTCTATAATAATTCGATCTCATATGTCATTATATGGAGAAAAATTTCCAAGAATGTCAACGATTTATTTTTCTTCTTTGTAATTTTGTCTACAATAGATTTCATAAGATGCCTAATTATTTTTTTTTTTTTTTTGCTGTATTTCCAATATAATTCGATCTTTCATACAATGTGGAGAACATTTTCCAAGAAAGTCACTTATTTTTTTTTTTCATCTCGAGTTGATTTCAACGAATTTATAAGTTGTAACTGAGCTACATAATTCAAACCACATTGAAAACTTCACTCCAGTTCCAAAACTGCTTCATTGAATATATGTCATCCTCCCTGCAAAGCTTCTCCAATTCTCTAGTGACCATAGCGTATCTAGTAGTCGACTATATAATTCTTTCTAGTCTTGGCTTTTTTTTTTTTTTTTTTAAGACAATATGGCCGCATTGTTTCTACTTTGTTCTTCTATTTCTGTTTTATATCTTTTTCTGTTTTGTCTTCTTTTGAGGCTGTTAATGAGTATTTGTTGGAGAGAAACCAAAAAAGAAGAAAAAAATGTTATTGAACTGCCAAAAAAGTTTGCTGCGTAGTAGTTTTCTGAACTTTGATAGATCGGATGTGTGAACTTGAATGGAAGTTGAGCAGAAAATTGCGATTTGAATTAACATAGAATGTACGAATGTATGTGGTAGCAGTTGTAACCGGTGTAGCCCGGTTATATATATGGAATGGTTGGTATTTAGCAAAACACTTGAGTGAAGACTTTTGGCAAATTTATTTCAGTTTTAAAGAACTTGGTAGTTTAAATATTTTTCAAAAATACTTCAAACTATATTCAAAGAGTTTTTTGTATCAACATCGGGAGAAAAATAGTTTTACTTATTTTTTACGTTGCTATACCCTTTTTTTGTATTCCTGTTTAGGTGAGGTATTGCCGATAATAAAATTTTTCTGTTTTTCTTAATTTTGCTGGACTTAACAAAAACTGTTTGCGAATCATAATGAAAATTTTGCACAACGACGTGGTTTTTAAGAGCAAGTGAGTAATTTAATACCCATCCTTCCCACTCTCTTTTCTTCACGAGACTTCTTCTTTGCTGTTTATACCTTATCATCATAAATTTTGTGTTTTTCCTTTCTTTTATATCGGCTTATCAGTGGCGGAACACGTCATTGTAGGGTCTGTGCCAATCGCTGCTTAGTCAGCGCCGACGTACATATCTGTGTGAAATAAGCAATTTGACTGATTAGCAATAATTGCAATAAAATGCCACTTGAAATCAAGGTTAAGTTTATACATATTTTACATATAAATATTTATTTTTGGTAATATTTAATTTTTTCTTTTATATTCGATTTAATGTGACACTTGAGCTGTATCAAGTGGCACTCTCTCTCTCTCTCTCCTTTGCTTTGTTTTGACGTGTCGAATCGACCAATAAACTTAAAGTTGCACGCTTACCAAATTCCAAAAAAAAAAAAAAACTTCATCCCCCCCTTTTTAAAACTCACTCGAATCAAAGCAAAAAAAAAAAGTTTTTGTTGTTTGTTCTCGCCTGCAGTCATTGCACCCTTGTGTGTATTTCTTTAAACGAATAAAGTAAAGCAAAGACGCGAAACAAAATGAAACAAAAAAAAAAGAGAACTGCCGAAAATATAATGAAATGAAACGTGCAAAAGTGTAGCAAAGCAAAATACAAACCTCAACCCTCTCACACGTTTAAACAGCCCCCTCCCAAGCATCTTAAAGCTACAAGCAGGCAACAACCACCCCCACCGGAAGCGCACACATATACTATTACGCTTATATTAGTACACACACACACACACACACACACGTACATGCTTATTTAATAGTAGATGACGCTTGCTGCTTTTGTTTTATTTCTGTAACAAAATATAAAAGTAGCTGAATGAAATAGACAGACAGACGGACAGACAGACGGACACAATGCAAAGAGCATTTTATACGTGGCAAAAGCAACTACAACATATACGGGTACTATGTCTGCCATTTGTCTCTTTCCCTCCCCCTCTATATCTATGCCACTTCTAAGTAGTCAACGTCTTTCGTTTTTACCTTCTTTAGCTGCTGCTGCTGCTCGGCTTCCGTCTTATTCCAGCTGCGTTCACCGGCCAAGTTCGCCATTTCGCTTTTGGCATGCAAGCAACTTTTTCACTTGTCTTGACTTATTCTTTTCGCTTTTTGTTTATAAGTCTATATGCGAATTTTTATACGCTATATTTTATTATGTAGAAGGAAAAAAATCAAGCCCATGAAGTGTGACAATTTGAAAAGCGATCCTATAGACAGCTAAAGTCCGTTTCGATCCATTACAGAGATACCCAGAATACCCAATTGAAGCTTAAATTTGTATAGGAGATATGTTTCCGAGAATTGTTTTTTCGAATTAGTATGAGATGCACCGAATTTGGCATTTCTAGTTGAACTAACAACAACAAAATACTTTTTTTCATACAAAAAGTCTGAAAGGACAGTTTTTTATGAAGTTCACACCTTCTAGGGAACCGTTCGATCTAGCCCTAGATAGAAAATTTTATAAAGAGTAGCGTAAAATAGTTAAAATTTGACATTTCTAGCAAATTGACCAATAACTGTAAATATTTGTCATACAAAAACTCCAAATTTGGATTAGTTTCACGTGTTTAGTCTCCAACCCCTTCTAGGGAGAAGGCGTAAGCTCATTCATTGAAGTTCAAGTGATCTGAAGAATGAATAGGAGAAACTATATCTCCAAATTTTGAAGGTTTTATCTGTTATAGTCTTTAAAATCTCGATTTTCATGTGAACAGCCAGAAGGAGATGTCTATATCACTTCTCCTTTTGATGCTGATCAAGAAGATATAGACTTTATGGAATCTATAACGCCTCCTTCTGCCTGTTCCAACTTAGTATACCATTTTTTCCGCTATGGATACAGGGTATACATTTTTTCGCACTGTTGAAAATAATTTCCTTAAAATTAAATACGAAATTTTTTTTAAATTTTAAGACTTTCTAATCTGCATGAAAATTCAACATGTATATTGGACCAGGGATCTATACACCCCGGACATGAAATTAAGATCTATTAAAGTTTAGCAAGAAAAAAATTCAGTGCTGCATCCATATAGAACCTGCGTGGTTAAGAGGAGCCAGAGTGGTCGACGACCATTCATGAAACTCATTCCATTCTAGAAAAATCTTATCTAAATGGTTTTCAATTAACTGACAGCTCCCTAATAAAAATCCCTAACTATACCCTTGAGCGTCTGAGAACTGCGAGCAGTTAGAATCACATATCGATAAAGTACGAATAACGGTAGAAGACGCTAACTTAAAGAGCGTATATTTCTGCATAATATTTGGATCTGAACCAATATCATAAACTATTTCTGAATCCATATAATATATATAAATTTTAATGTTCGGTACTCCAATGTGAAAAAGAAGTTTTTTAGTATTCAAAGATTTTTTATTCATATATTTTGGCAGCAAGCTGCTTCCCCGCTACATAGCTCCAGTCAATACCTAGTTTAGGCAGCGATTTCCTCTTATATAGAGTCCTGATAATATATATTTTTCCAGTGTTTTTTCTTTCTCTCAAATGTTTATTTACATATATTCTAAATTTTATACATTTCCATCAAATAAATGCTGTTATATGACGAAGTTTGCTTATTTTTTAATATTTGGTGGCGAAGCACCTCCAATTTTATTATTCAAATGATAAGTCAGATAAAATATCGCAGAATTGTTTGTAAGAGTCAAATATTATCCCTGCAAAATAATGAATTTTTAACGAAATAACTTCCTAACAATATATAGGGTGGGACTACCAACCCGGAACAGGGATGATGATGGCTTATTTTGATAATGAAAAAGCAACAAAAAAATTTTTTTTTAATAAAATTTTTCAATTCAACATCAAATTTTCGGTTAACTTGCGTAAATCCTTATAAAATATTCCATTTATTTTTACATCGGACCACTAAAAGGGATAGCCTCCATACAAATATGTTCCACCTTTCAGAATTTTATATGAAACATTTTTTTATTGTTCTTGTTTATTTAGCTAGAACTGCCAAGAAAATGGTTCATTTAATCCAAGATAGGACCACTAGAGCAGTAGCCCTCATACAAATGGTTAGTCGTAGGGTTACTTCAGCGGATGCAATTAACATGTTTACTAAATTTCATCTTTGTACCTCAAATGTATGCAAAGCGGCATCACTCGCTCCGATTTTTACAAAAAGTAGCCTCTGTTATTTTCCAAAGTCATCCCAAATTGATCAATAGTTATTGTTATTTGTTATTTTTCGAAGCAACACATTACGGGAACTCCATTGTTAATCTCGAATTATGGAATGTCACATAGTTTATTTGAAATCAAAAGTGTTTTGAACATTTTTTAAGCATACAATATCGATCAAAAGTTACTGTGGATAAAAAAATATATTAAGGGATTATACATATTTTCTCTAATTTTTTCCTAATATAATGAATGAAATTTCTTATTCCAACTTTAAAATAAAAATATTTTAAAAATTTTTCAGTTCGTAATTTGGAAAGTTAAGCCATTGAGAGCTCATTGCCAGAGACACCTCAGCATTGACATTGCCAGATAACTAATGATAGATTCATCTGAATTTCAGAAAACAAATTATTTCTATTAGTCGATATATGTATATAGCTCATTAGGATGCTTTTTTTTAGGACTATTTTTTTTTTGCCCCCAGCCTGAAGTTTTTCTGTATAAGCGCTTAATATTAATGAGAAGAACATGAGAAGATTTCTAATATAAATTTAAAATTTATATTTTTTTCCAATATCTTAATCTCGGCAGAATTTTGCCCTTCAGCATTACTCAGGCTCTATTAAATGCCTCCGCTTGTCAATCTTAGCTTGAAAAAGAAGAATTTGATTCAGATTGGTTCAATACATTTCGAGAAATCATGTCAAATGTAATGTGAGAAAAATGTGTTTAAAATTTTCAAAAGCTAAACAGCTTCCTCAATATACCTGGGAGGCACCGGGCTTACTTGGTTCTTCTATCTTCTAGACTTTCACTTTAATTGACTTCAAACTTTGAGAAAATATTATAAGCCAATAAAAATACTCGATTTTTTTTTGGAAATTTTCGAACTTATGTTATTCCACCTTTTTCGGTTTCTGAATCCGAATCTCTCAAATGGTCAAATTTATAATCTCAAGAGAGGTGAATTAAACATTATTGGACATTTCTACTCAGTTTCAGCCGTTTAAAAGTCTTTTAAACTCGAAAAATAATGCAAAATGTGGTTCCTCTTTTTCCAATAATCTTGAGTGGATAGCACTTTGTAGGGAAATATGTGAAAATTATGCTTCAACGTTCTCCAAAGATGTTTTTTAATGGCTGAATTCGTTGGTGATATGGGATATTCGAATTTTCGTCAACACTCTCCATAACCGCTTTAATACTCTTATTAAATCGAAGAGAATGATGTGTTATCATGGCTATTTTCTAGTAAAAATTTAATTTTAAACTGTTCTCTGAGTATATATCGAGACATGCTTCAAATTGTATTAAATTTTCGCATAAAAAATGTGCTTCATGATGCCCATCAGGTGTGTTGATTGTTGTTGAAATTATGAAATATTTACATTATTCAGATTGAGATATGAATATGGGTTCTATATAAATAATAATGCACAAATTTAATGCTTTTAAAAAGAGTTTTATTTGTAAATTATTTTAGCGTGCTTGTATAGCCTATATTTCTTTTGTTAGAGATGGTACAATATATATTATGACAAACTAGAGATGGTAATACTCTAAATACATTTTGAGTAATATATAAATAGCTCTGAAAATATTACACTTTCTTAACAGTAACTAAACAAAAATAGAGAAAAAAAAAATGCCAAATGTTGCAGATCTTCTGCTGGAACACATGCACCTTATTTGGTTACCATTTATTACCATTGAGGGAAACTGTGAAGGCGAAAAGCTCTTCAGGAAATATTTCACTGGCAACCGCATTCTTGATGATAAATTACATGAATCCCATTCGTTGAGTTAGATTTAGAGAATCACAGACCTTAACACTCACAACTATTGCTGCCAGAGTGATGTGAAAAATATAAACGAATATTTCATGATTTTAAGTGGAAGCTAAAATGAATTTCTTTCGGGAGTCAAGCTCTCTTTAGTAATATATCTACATAAATTGATTGATAAATTGAGAAATTGATTTTAGTATAATTAATTGTTTCGAGTGAATATATTTTTACTATGTAAACATTAAAAGTTGAAGCGCCTTCACTGTTACAATATTATTTTTTTGATTCCAAGAAAATCCGAAAGCTAATTTGAATAAACAATCTTTCGCTCTAAACTGAGAATGTTAAACTAAATAAGAATTAAAAAAATTCATTTTAACAATCGATCATCAGCAATTTGTAGTGGTTGCCTTCTTCTTACATACCGAAAATACATCATTTTTTTATGCTGTAAAGCTAGAAGAAACCCGCCTACCTACTCTACGCATGTGAAATGATTTCGTCGTCATGCATATTTTACATATTACGAAGCTTGGTGTTACCTTATTTATATAAATTTGGGGGAAAAAAATCGATGGATTTAATTTAGAGCCACTTAAAAAATAAAAACTAGTAACATTTTATTGGTTTAAAAGCTTGGATGATGGATTCATATTGACAAAGAATGCTCTCAGAAAAAAGGTTCACCTTTAAAAATATTTTCTACACTTTCTTTGATTAGTTTATGTTCCAAAATTTTGATCGTAAATTATATTTCTCAAAAAATTTTTACAGATAATGTAGCTTCTCAAAAATTTTTGTCTATCTAACCTTCCATCTAACCATGAAATATTATCTCCTTTTCAAAATTTCATAAAAAATTATACATTTTTATATTTTCATTCAAAAAACTTCTCAAAACTTCTCTTTAAGTTTCGTTTAAACAACAAAGTCTCCAATTTCTTCTACAATATATATATTTCTTCTTTAAATTCTTTCCATACATTGTACTCAGCTTTTTGTTGTTGTTGTTGTTGCATTTTATATCTTTTTACTGTTTTATGGTTTGTTACCAATTTTGGATTTACATTTTTAGATGCTTTCTACTTAGAGGTTTAATTGCGCTTCTATCGCCTACTAACTCATCTAGTATTGCGGTTGGTTCTCCAAAAAAGTTTCTTACATTCCTACTGTCTGTCTGTCTGTCTGTCTGTCCATCTCTATGCAAGTACGCTCCTTCATGTCTTTGTGGTTCGTGTATCATGTATATACAATATATATATATTTTTTTTTTTTGCACTTGACTCGGTAACCTCAGTGCCATAAGCTTCCCCTATAGTACTACTACGCCCACACAGTACTTGTTACAATTTGTTGTAGCGTATGCGGTACATGCTGCGATACAACGTTGCTGCTGCTGCTGCTTCCACGCTAATGTTGAGGTTGAGGTCGAAGAAGCAGGCAACAACGGTGACGGTGGCAATGGCGATGGCGTTGATAGCGACACTGGCTGCGGGCGGTAATAAAGGCGTTGTAGCAGCAACATTAACAGTGTGTAGTGAGGGTGTTTTATGTATGTTTGAGGGTTGTTGGGTTGTTGGTATCGTCAGCCTTAGTCAGTCGTTCCACATCTGATCCAAGTGCGTGTTTTTCCACTGTTCTTTCCGTACGACGTTATTTGTTCCTTTTTTTTGACGCGTTGGCGTAAATTTTGTACACGCTACGTGCTCAAAAATGCAAATCTAACAAAATAAAACGCAATGTGTATAGCAAGCAGGAACATGAAGAAATATTTTTATTTCAGTGACAACGAATTGCTAATACGCTTGTGGTCTGTTTATAGGCTTTATAGGTTAATGTTTTTAGCGCTACACATCATTTTCAGAAATGGGCTTTCTTATAAATGACTTCAGCGATGTTGGAATTTGGACACCAAATTTAGAACTCTTGCATGGCAAATCTACCAGAAGTGGAGAAAAAGCTAATTGTCCCAATTGGTTTAGTTCTATTATTATAAATTGTGTCACGAAAGTCCACGCAAATTAAAGAAAACACACCTCAGCATGTCTGAGACGTATATGTATATATTTCCAGAAAATCTTCAAATATATTAATTCGAATATCTCATTTCGAAACATGAGAATCGAAAATACTTAGTCCCAAAAGCAATATTTGTGACCATCTTCCCAAATTAATTTTTTAATTTATGATGAAAGCTCAATTTTCTCTCAAAATTAATTCATTTCGTTACCACATAGTAATGGAGACTTTAAAAATAGCCTTCCAAATGATAGGTTTTCTCAAGATCCTAAAAATATGCGTTTGTTCAACCCAAATCTCTTACCGCTCAGCCATTTCTTGACATTTGGAAAGAGGAAATAGTCACACAGGGCTAAATCTAGAAAAAAAATGTTCCATAAAAATTCTATTCATATCCCATTTTGGGTCATACAACCAAGTTATGTATACAACTGAAATGGAGTATTAACGGTTGAAAAAAAATGTTTATCCCACATACCGTTTGACCACCATTTTCGCGAAGATAAATTTTTCCAAAGTCGGGAAAATACGTGTTTTTCAAGTTATTCGGGATATATAATCTTTAACACTTTTTTTCCCCATTGGGGCTAAAATTTTTTAAAATGGGTACAACTGGTGTATAAAATATTCTTGTGGAGAGAGTAGAAAACGTAGTTTGAAGATGTTCAGATGAACACGAAATATTATACTACATGTAAGGAATAAATATTGGATTCTCTATATATATGTAATTTTTGAAATCAGACTTCAAATTCGTAAACAGCGATACCGAAAACCTCTAAGTACCGTATTTTACTGAAGCCATTTTAAATTTTTAAAATTTCAATTGATATTTGTAATATGGAACTCTGAAAACTCCTAAGTATGATGTTTGATTGAAATGAACTGAACTTAAAATTTTTATGTTCTATTAACATTTTTTTCTTGCACCCTTGATATAAAGACACCCCCTGCTCTAAGGGCAGGCATGGTCCAGCGAAGTTTGTAGCACTGTACTGTAAAACTTCTTTCAAAATCGCAGAAATCACTATTTTAGTGGTTTTACCCTTTTTTTTTTGAAATCGTGACGGGAAGTTTTTGACCATGGGAAGTTGCGAAGTTTTGAATCGTGTTCAGTACAAAAAATGCGTTCGGCAAATTTGTTCTTTTTTATTCGCAAAACTCATGCAGGCCACTAATCTTTGACACCTCTTTTCACATAGGGATGTAAGAAATTTTCCAAAATTGACAAAATGTATGTTTAGTTATTTTTTATGTTGTTGGAAGACAATCGGTTGTACAATAATGATTCCCCATTCTCTATTTACGACTTTGGACCGAAATTCCCCAAAAAATTTCTTCTTCGTGAATATTTTCACTATAAAACCATACTTCTGTACTTAGAAATCACCTCTGTACTGTTGATGAGTAGGTGAATCAGTCAGTACGAGCCTTCTTATACACTTATACATAGATTGTTTTTGGTAATCATATATTTCCTAAGTTAAGGATCGAAACTTCAACTGAGGTGTTTAAAATAGGAGAAGACAACCACTTGCATCTTTTTATTAATTTAAAAAATGTATTTAAATTAATTTTTGGCTGGCGCCTGCATAAAGGAACATTTTTTGGCTGCCACCAACGTAGAAACCACCATGGTGTACACGCAAAACTTCACTCAATCGATTTTCTTCGACTCTCTTTTTAAATACAATTCAAACAATTTCTTTTTTACATACTCTACAGCATATCTCTTCCATTTATTCACACAGCCATGTCTGATGCTGATATGTGGTAGTTTGAAGTACATATTTTAAAAATAAAGGAAAGAAGTTGATGTTTCGTTATACCTTGTCTGATTTATAGTATTTAAAAAAAAATCTTCTGAACTTTGGTAAGAAGTTGAATAGAACGCTCAGTTGCGCTTAAATATGTAGTGGAGTTTCTGGTTCAAACAGAGGTGCATCCTCAATTTCAATATACATACTCTAAAAATTGTTCATACGGAACATTTGCTGTGAATGGAGACTCAGATAAAATTCTGTCATCATCTAACTCAACTAAATTAAAATATTTTGAGTATTCTAAATTAATTTAATGCTTTTTATAAGCTCTGAGTGCTGTTAAGTTATACAGGTTAACACGATAATTTTTTATCTATACATGTAATAGAATCGTAGACCTATTTTTCTTTGTTTGTTCGCGCATCACGCCTTAACCGCTAAAACAATTTGTATGAATTTTGGTGTCGAATTAGATGGAACGTTGATAAAGGCTACTTTTTTTTTTAAATCAGAAGTGAAGATTTTACCACACCCCCCATTTAAGCGATATCAAAATTTGACGTATTTTTGGATCCGTTTGAGATACAGAGATGAAATTTGGTATACATATTAATGGGACCGGCAGAAGTAACACTATGAATTTTGGTCCGAATCCAAGAGGGGCTATGTTTCGCACAGCTGGCTATGTTGGAATGGATATTGAGAATTCACGTTTGGACTCAACAATCATAAGCAATGGACCAGGCTTATAAGTGGAATCCAAAGTAGCTGACTATAATGTTGATACATGATCTTTCTATGTTGGTCACTTATAAATGCTTCTGGTGAACTATTTTTAAGGCAAAGCTCCATAAAAACTCATTGGATAGAAGGACAAAACCCAATTGTAGGATGTGTACGTCTGTCATAAAAAAATTTTGAGGTCGATTTGTGTGGACTATAAACTGATATCAGACCTAAGGATTCTTTGCAAAACTTTCGTAGAATTTTCCATAGATTTCGTTTTTGCTATTCCTTTTTTATCATCCACATAAATCGACCCACCCTTATTATTTATATATAAATACATTAAACTGATATATAAGTGTTACAAATTGTCTGTGAAAACCAATATACACAACTACTTTGACTAAACAGTATACGAAAAAAAGGCAAACAAAAACCAAAAACCCATAAAAATATAAAAAGCTAAAAAAAAGCTGAAATAAAAACAAAAAACAAACAAATAAAAGAAAAAAAAGAAAATTTCCATGTTTTTCCCAAACAAAAGAGACACAATTTATTTTAGGTTTTTCTTTGCTGAAAAATTTTTCACTGACAGCAAAGAAAAATTTCAAGTTCTCTCGCCACGCCACACAAATGCACACAAGTCAAGCCGTCAAGCAAGGCAGTCAGCCAGTCAGCCGAGTAGAAAAAGACGCAGTGTTTTATTATATTTCCACAAATAAAAATCGATACAACTGAAATATATTGTATTACTTGATTTCCTAAAAAGAAATAATAAAACTGGCTTTATTATTATTTATATAGTATTTCCCGGCTATACTATATAGTATTTTGCCTATAGTGACTGACTTTGATGTCGTCGTCGTCGTTGTTGCTGTTGCTGTTGTCATGTTAACAAGCTCGACGCTGTATGTCTCTTCCATCATCTGTTAGATCTCAATATGAACGCCATCACATCACAACAGCACAGCAAACAGTTTGTCTCAAATTGGCTCAATTTAAATGGAATTTGCGTCTTTCTGTCTTCGACTTCGTCGATACTTTTTTTTGGTTTTTAATTTATTTTTTTGTTGCAGAAGAAGCACAGAAAAATATCAAATAACATTTATAGACGGTCAAAGTTTATTAAAGCATTTTGGCTTTACTTAAATTTCACTTGAAACATTTTAACTATTTTAACGAGTAATATTTTGTTTTTCTATCCCGCCTGCAGCCCTTCCTTTCACTTTTTTTTGCGCTGTGACAAATACCCTTCACTTTTTTGCTTTTTTTTGTGTTGTTTGCTGCTGTCATTTTTCATTTTCAATTGCAGTAAAATGATTCATGCACAGAGCAAAAACTGCCAACAAGTGCGGCGTGCAGCAGCAGATATCGGTGAATTCCCAGAATTGGCCACCATTTTTGATTTACGCGCTATAAACTACTTGACTAAAGTTAAAAAAACAAATGAAAAACAATATAAATAATCAATATATGATTGCAAGTGTTGTTCGTTTGCTGATAATAGCTTTTTCTTATACCCTGCAGCTGTGAGGTTTATACGCTTATTTAAAGTTGTAAAGTATAGACTGTACGTCTGTCTGTCTAGCTGCTTGAACAATGACATCTTGGAGCATATAAATTAATATAAAATTTCTCCTTTTCTTCCCTTTTTCATTGCCGTAGTGTTATAATTCTCATTTAGTTCTTGCTTTTACCAGTAATTGCTTTTGTTGCTGCTCTAACTACATTTACAGCGTATTAAAGTTTCGATTTCTTGGAATTTAATTTTGTTTCTTGTTTATTTACAAGCTGACGAAAGTAGTAAAGTGAAATATTTCAAGCAAGTGCAAAATGTTAAGTGATTGAGTTACAGAGAATCACTAATTGGTTATGGGGGAAAAAAATAAACTTACATGTTTATGTTCTGTAATCGAAGTTGAATACTTCATTGCTTTTTGATATGCTGCACAACTACTTGAAATAAAGTCCTTCGAGTATAATGTTTTTTTTCAAGTAGCAATTGATTTTATATTAATTTCAAAAAGGGCGTTTAAATGTTCAGTAGGCTACTTCTTCTGTGGGTGGAACCTATTTGTAAGTATGTAGCTCTCTCAGTAGACTGAGTGAAAATGTTTAAGACTTTGGGCACACTCCCGTTGTTGAAAACTTTAGCAGAGACTATACCACAGAGATTCTTAGTGGAATTGAGGTTCGGACTTAATGCTGGTAAGTTCAATACAGATATATTTCTGTCTGTAAAGCAGCTTGTAGTCACCGGCGTTCTGTGTATGGACGTATTGTCCTTCTAAAAAGTCCAGTCATTGCCAAACAAATGGTCACTAAACTCTATTAACTCACTGTCCAGAAGAGGTCAATATACATTTCGGCACTCATTTTTATTGAGAGTTCACAGTTCCATCGCCATGTAGCTATTTATATATGTAAGGAGAGAAAAAAAACATATTCATGTATATAATATACAAAGTTTGGTCCTTTGAGTCGTATGCAAAAAATCTTTGTTCAATAAAAAACATATTCAACTGGAATATATAAATTTGTTGGTGCTTCGAGCCGGATGCGGAAATTCTTTGTCAAATGAAAAACATATTCAAGTATATAAAATTGTTGGTCTTTCAAACCGGATGCGAAAATTGAAAGACATATTCAAGTATATACATGCTTTGGTGCTTCGAGCCGGATGCCAACATTTTTTATTGAATGAAAAACATATTCATGTATATAAATTAGTTGGTTCTTCGAGCAGGATACTAATTTGTTTTATAATTGGTTTAAATAAAGAAAAACCTTATGAAGTGTAACATTTGTTAGTCCCTCGAGCCGGATGCTAATTTCAATCTTAATTAATTTAAATAAAGAAACAACTAATATAGTGTTATATATAGTTTGTTCCAGCCGGTTGCTTATTTCATTCTCAATTGAATTAAGTAAAGGCCTGTTCAAGTATATAATTAAATTATGGGCCTTCGAGCCGGATGTTAAATTCTTTGTTATATGATTTAAATAAACAAAAACGTGTATATGAATCTTAGCAGCTCATTAACATATGTATATCAGTGTGAAGAGAGAAGATTATTTGTGTAACAACTTTGAAACATTAAATGTGAAGAGCAACGGAGTCACGTGTTTCGACTTCCACTACGCATACACATCAAACCGCCTAACAAGACAATTCAATAATGCAATAAATTATAATAAGGGCTTATGTTCCTCCATATTTTTTTCTCATTACGTTCTATACAAAGTCTTTTGAGGAAGTTTGCTTGAAGTACTTTCTCCATGTGGCACGTTGGACGAATGTCACCTCCAGTTGCTTAGCCACTTTTGCAACGCCACAATTCTAATGGCCCATTGGACAACATTTTTTTTTTATCATAATTAGATCTTGATAGAGTTGATCACATTTGTGAATAATTCAAATTCTATCAGTCAGTTGGCGTTGAAAAGTCATCTTAAACTCTACTAGAGGTAATTTTTGTAATTTGAAAGTCATGTGTTCCATGAAAGGCGACTTCCAGAGATGGCTTCAAACTACAATCAAACATAAAAACAGTCTGCACCTATAAGCTAATTATATTGGGAGAGAGGATCCATGCCTATTTACCTTGGCTATTTTTCGGAAAATGCTACTTTCTTGGACGCATCCCAAATATTGGAACTTCATCCTTTTAAGGACTGCCAGAGTTGTTTTCGAACTACAATAGAAACTAGAAATGTTCTGACAACTATAACCTAATTATAAAGGGAGGATCCATGCCTATTACTGCTAACTGGCTTCAGACCTCCAAAAAAGATAACAAACCTAAATCAACTTACGAATTCCACTTGACCTAAATATGAATAAGTTAGAATAAATAATCAACTGAGAAAGAGCCGACCTGAGATATAATAATACACTTGTATTGGGTGGTTTAAAAAGGTTCGATCATTAATATTATGTTTATTTCATAGTTTAAAAGTTTATATTAGGTTTGTGCAAATTTATGAAGGCGGCAGACAGAGGTGAGTTAGACCACACTGAGCGGCAATGGGGGTGATACAAAGTACACATATTATAGAATTCGGCTGTGTGAAAAATGTCGCTTAAAATAAACTTCTGTCAAGGGAGATTTGTTATCGGAATGTTTCTGGATGGTGAATGATAATTATTCCACGAGATGACAAAAGTACTCTTATTTTCTGAATATACCGCATAGTACATCCAAATGACAACCTTGACTTTTGGAGCATAACTTTAGCTTAAAGTAGAACGCAAAGAGAATTATAAATGGTTGAAAGTTCAACTGTAATATTAAAGCAATTCTAATAAGGGAACCTACCCATACGAATACTACGTGATATGTTTTGAAGGTTAGAGAGGTGGGATTGGTCCTCAAAATACCATGCTTAGCCACAGTGGGTTTAAATAACAAATGGATCCCGTACTATCGGTACGTTCCTTAAAGTTTTTAACTGATGGTTCCGTCATGGAACTGATTTGGTAGTTTTTGAGAATTTATCTCTATGGAATTTCAACTGCCAGTCTAATCCAGTTTGAAATACTTCAACTAAAATGAATTTAATCAGCAGTTCATTTGCTTAACCGCTTATCGCTCGAATGTTAAGCTTTGTTTGTTTAAATGGCCGTCAACCGTCTGCCGGTCATGGCCGCGTCCAGGAAAGCGCGCCAGCCTCCATAATCCTGTGCGCGCTGGCGCCAGTCGTTCTGAATGCCAAGTACGGAGAGATCTCTCCATACCTGGTCATTCCATCGAGTGCCCGGTCGTCCTCTATGTCGGCGTCCACCAATCAAGTTTGGGCCCCCCATGTAAACCATGCGTGCTGGAGCTCCTTCGTCCATTCGTATGAGGTGCCCAGCCCAGTGCAGCCGCTGGAATCTAATGCGCTGGACTATGTCAACCTCATCGAATAGCTCGTACAGCTTGCGGTTCATACGGGACCTAAACTCGTCGCCGACTCTAATAGGACCAAAGATCGTGCGAAGAATCTTCCTCTCGAAGACTTCCAACGCTGTCTCGTCCGACTCAATCACGGTCCATGCCTCTGCGCCATACAGTAGGACCGGGAGTTCCAGCGTCTTATATATCTTTATTTTCGTCCGTCGAGAGAGGGCTTTACTTCTCATTTGCTTGCTCAGCCCAAAAAAGCATCTGTTTGCAAGCGTGATTCTTCGCCTGATCTCCAGGCTGACGTTGTTGTTGCTGGTGATCTCTGTTCCGCGATAGACGAAGTTTTCTACAACACTGAAGTTGAAATTCTCCATCGTCACTGACCGTCCAAGACGCATTGACGGAGTGCGAGAAGACACCAAGTACTTCGTCTTGTCCTCGTTCACCGCTAGACCCATGAGCCGAGACTGTTTTTCAATCTCCGAGAACGCCTTGCTGACTCGCCGTCGTCGAATGTTAAGCACAAACAATTATATTAACCATCAAATTAACCTGCTGTTAAATTTTAACAAATCATAGCGAAGTTATTCCAACTTCTATGCTGTAATATACCCTATAATATAACATAATTTGTAGTGTATTAGTTACAAATTGAAATTATGTCAACTGCATACAATGGCGTATTCCTCATCTTACAGAAGTGCTTCCACTCAATATTACCGCCATCCGCCGCCCCCTGTACACTTTCCGCATGCACTTGACGCCGCTGTATAATATTAAAGTAGAAAAAAAAAAATATCTACTACTTGACTTGTGAAATCTATGCCAGTTTATTAGCAATTTTTTGCAATAACAAATTCCATTGCTGCCTGCCTGCCTGCCTGCCTGCGTGCTGTTCAATAGCTGCAACAACAATTTCAATTTTTTATATATACATATATATTATATAGTTTATATAGTTTTTTTTTTTTTTTTGTGTTTACTTAAGCGTTTTATCGCAATAGAAATTCCTTTCGCTTGAAAATCATTTTTACTGATACGACGACGCCCCATTTGGTGGTTTTGACTTTCAGTAATAAATGTATCTGCTGTAGTTTGTTGCCGTGGCGGAATGGATGGGTGGATGGCTGAGACAATTTAGTTTTTTTTTTTTTTTAATACTTTGAAAACTGTGACGTTGATTCTTTTTATTGTGAGTCGTTTTTCACCTAATTAAACGTCAAAGCAACGCCAATTAGTACATTTGTTTGTTTTTTCTGTTAATGCTTTTTTGTTTTGTTGTTGGCTATTTTACTACAAGTTTTAGTTGCTATTATTTTGCTTTTCTTTAAAGTATTTGTTTAACTGCTGCATTAAAACGCTGTGGATAATGTTAAGGTCGTCTCATATACTCAGTTAGATATATGTGACTCATTTGTTTAGTTTGTATTTATTTTTTAATTGTGTATACTCTTTGCACATTTGTTGTTGTTGTTGCAAAGGGCTATAACAGTTTGTAATGTCTTGAAAACGTTGTCGGAAAAGTAATTTATATATACTATATTTTGGATTTGCTCCATCAGATGTGTCAATCTAGGCTTGCATTCCTTTCTGGCTGTTGCTATGCAATTTATTGATAATTTTTTTTAAAGATATAGAGCCAAAATTTGGTATGGAGACTAAGTTTTATTTTGACTAATAAAAACCGTCATGGCAAGCCCAAAGTGAGGTATAGGCCTCTACATTCTTAGAAACTCTCCGCTTATACTTGAAAACTCAAGTATGGCATATTTTTACTAATTTTCAATTTGTTTTCCTATTAGTCATATTTGTTGCTCAAGATGCATCGGATCTTATGTTATTATTTCTTAAAAGGTTAAACGGAAACATTATGTAATTTCGGTATATTATATGACTAGCACACATTTCTCGGCATAGTAATTTTATAAATCGACTCTGAAGAAATTCAAATAAAAACGTTCCACATAGAACTTTCGCCCATAAAGTTTATATATTCTTGATTACCAACAAAAGTCGAGTTGTTAGAGAGATCTCTGTCTGTCTGGTTGTCCGTATGAACAATGAGAACTGGAATATCTTATATAAGAGATGAGGGTTTCAAGTTTTGTATATTTTGTCTCCTATATTCCTTCTTCCCTAAGGGGATTTATATTATTTAAGTAGAAACTCCAATAGCTTACTTCCTTTCTAGTACAATAAAATATTCTTTATAAATCTATAACGGACTAATAGAAGGTGTAGCTCCGCTTAAAATCTTTCCGTCTTTCCAAAACATTAAAAAACTTTTTTTTTTTTTATATAGGCTATGTTCTCTTACTTAAGTCAGTACAGACTACTGGATGTGCCAGTCCCATTTAAACCTGCTCATCTCCCTTTTTGAGTTTTTATACGAAAACTCAATATTTTGCTGTATTTAATTCAAACTTAAAAAACTATTACATTTGAGTACATATTGGACCTCTAGAATGGGTAAACCTAATACAAAACTGACCACTATTTTGGGTTTCTGCCATGAAATTTCGGGGTCTTGTTATTAAATTAGTTAAATTTGGTGTACTATGCATCGTCAATCCTAATAAAATAGCCTACACTGTTCCAGGTCGAAATATAGCCCCCATATAAATCTAAAGTTCAAGTTTGTACAGATTATCGTGAAGTAAAGCACACTCAGCAGCGTTCTTTCTTATTATTTTCTAAATCCTCAATTTTTCTGGAGCAATATGCGTATAGAAGTAAAGTTTGAACTCTAATAAAGTGGTACTGTGGCAACGCTCAGACCTGAAGTTAGAATCCAACCACGTTAAAGCAATGAGACAGACTATTGGCGATATAAAAGCTGTTGTTAAGGAAACATCCATAAACTTTAATTTTGTCGCTGTGTTCTGCACCATCGACTTGGTGTGAATGTTTTTGAAGTCCGATTTGCATCATATTCCATACAAGTTACAAATGATAAAACAAATTGGATTATTTGATAAACCTCGTCGCATTCAATATGCCAGAGAGATGCTAAACTTCTTTGGTGGTAACTCTATGAAGATTAAAGTTTTGTAAAAAATAATTTTTGTTGTCTGGAAGTTTAAAAGTGCATAAATTTTCTTTGTTAGGACACACTTTTTATTAAAAAAAAAAATACAAAAACAAGGTTTTTATACAGCAATCGTATACTCTTACTCAATTTGGAGCCAACATATGCTAGAAAATCCCAGAAACTTTTTAAAAAATTCAGGTAAATTACTTGGAAACCATCTTTTATTAAAAATCTTTTCAACAAGTTATGGCTTTTTGGTTTCACCATGTGAAACAAAGCGTCTTAAACTCCAGCCGAGTCGGCAAAATAGTCTTAAATGGTTTTGTGACAACTGAAAACGTTGCTATTTCATAGACCTGGTATATCTTCTAAATAAAAATGCAAAATGAGTTGTAAACTTATTTTTTTCTCTTCTCAATCTTATGCATTTCTCTTACCCTTTTTTTCGACCTTTTTATACAAAATCTTCAAGTAAAACCAAATTATACTCGTTTTCTTGCTTTTTTTGTGCTACTTTAATATTAAAGAAACAAAAAAACCATGCCACCGCATATATATTGTAATTAAAATAGGCGTCAACCGTCGACAACTTTCGATTAGTTTTGTCTGCTGACAATTATCTCTGGGGACTAATTTGTTGACGGCACACGCTGCGTATGTGTAATATGTATTGTATATGTATTTATTTTATTATTTGTATATATATATCAACTAGTTTTTTTGGGCGGCTGTCTGTGTGTGTGCATGCTGCTAATTAGTTTTAATTAAATATTTGTATTAGTGTTAAAAGAAAAAAAAACCTTATCTAGATACATTTGTATTTCTTTGAGGTTACTTCACGACATTTTCTTTTTAATTGATTTTCTGCGTGCAAATTAAATTTAAATGCCCGCATTAATATGCAATGTATAGTGTACAAAGAGAAGCTCCCTACTAGACTCATGCACACAACAATAAGAAGATACATAGATACTTGCGTATCTGCTGCAAGTGTATACTTCATGCTTGAACATAAACTGTCTTTGTCACTTTTTCGAGTGTGTGTATGTGTGTGTACAAGCTTTGTGTCTGGTCTGAATTTTTTTTTGTTTTTTTATTTTTGTATCTGTGTACTACATGTCTGTGTCTGTATTTAAGTTAAGTGTTACTTCCGCTCAACACGCATTTAAAATTTATTTTACATTTAAACGTGTATAGAGCAACATCAGTAGCAGACTTCCTTCTTCACTCATCCATCACTTGTGATATATTTTGAAAAGCTTTATAATATATATATAATATACTCTCGTCGTAGTACTACAAACAATACCGTTTGTCACATTTACTATTGTATCGCGTCGCAGTAGTACTCCTTCTCTTGTAATTTTCACACCCCATAAACCTTTAGATACATTACTGCTGCTGTTGCTGTTGTATCGCTGTTGTTCTTGTGCAGCTTAATGCTAATTGTTTAGCAACGCCGCGCATAGATACATATTCGTATACGTATACGTATACATATTCATGCTCTATTGCTATGATGATGTTGTTTGCTAATAATCATTTACAGCACAACACCATTGACACCATTGCCTACCGTCATTCGGTTTGGTTACTATGCTAATAAAATTTTATTGCAAACGCTTGGTAGTCAGTCGTCTCTCTGACTACAACTACTAGGCATAGAACTTCTAAGCAGCATATAGACAAACGAGGGTCAAAATAGTAGTAGCCAAAGCACACTCATATTTGAATTCTTTTTTTTATATCATTGTGATATTTGCTTCTATCAAAATAAACATTTTGTATCAATGTGATATATATTAAATATCAAAATGTTAATTTTTATATAAATTTTGTCTACTGCTGCATTGTTAGTTGCTCTATTTCACTACTACATTACATTACTACCCTCGCAACTATTAGTGGTCAGTCTCATTGATTCATATTATATGTCAACGTGTTGACGATGACGTTGTTATTATTGTTGTTCTTGCTGCTGATGATGTTACTGTTGCTGATGATAATATATCGCATAAGCTTAATTGTGTTAAATAGTAAAAACTGTACCTACGAGCGAGTATAGAGTATAGTATCTATGATGACAGTGTGTAATATTTATATACTCTCATACATCGTGATATTATGTCGCTACATATTCTTGGGTGACCACGCGCTTTTCCTATCACGTATTGCAGATTTATTTGATTTATGTTGTTAGAGTTTATTACTTTTCACACTTTTTCTTTTTTGCCATTTGTCATTAGATATAAGATACATACATATGAATTTTTTACTTACTGCTGCAGTCGAGTAGTGTTGGTAATGAGTAATAGCTAAAGTAATGAGAAGTTATTATGAATGAATTTATTAAAAAAAAAAAGAAGAAATATATGAGAAAATAGTAATGGTGGAACCCGAGGCTTAGTTACTTGTCACACTTGCCTTTGAATGGTTTGCGGTGGAATTAAATATTTTATACTTAATAAGTATATACTACACAGTTGAAGTATATAGTCCTGATGTCTGTATATCGTACAATTTATGCAATATCAACTTTAATTGGTGTAACTTAATGTCAAAACTATTTGATTTTGCTTTATATGTGTTCACAAAAAGAATACTACATCACGCTTGCTATGAAGCCTTTTTCCAAAAGCTACAAAGAGCATACGAAGATAATAGGAAACAATTTTCATCTGTCGTCTAGATCAGTCTCTCACAGCCTAAATCATCATATTGAGATATAAGTTTGTTTGTTAGGCCCTGTACTGAAGGTACAAGAGCCTATTAGGTTTGTGCAAATGTATGTTACAGGTAGAAATAATGGTCGGAGACCCCCCAAAGTTACCCCCATTATGGTCAGGAGTGATAGAGGAGTCGATATAAACATGTCCGTCTGTCCGTCCGTCTGTATGAACGAAAGGATCTCGGAAACGGTAATAGATAGAGACTTCGAGTTATTTTGCATTCGACTAGGACTGCTCCGGAATTGTACAAGTTTATTTTAAAATTTTGCCCCTGCCCCCCTTCACCATAAAATCACCCCCAAGGCTAAAAATTTCTTCGGCACAAAAAAAATTTAGTGCACCAATATAGAGTTAACGCATCTCTAAGCCAAAATCCAAAAAGTTCATCAAAATCGGATAATAAATGACGATTTTATAAGCAATTGAATTTGAACGACCCTCCTTTTCTTTTCATTCATATTCGCGCAGTGAGAAGTGGTCATGTGTTTGGTCATAAGCTCGGGAAACATTTAATGTGTTTGTTAGGCGACCTGAACTGGTACAGGGCCTCTTACAGTCGGTTACGCCTGACTGAAATTTCCTTACTTGTTTTAAAAAGTGACTTAGCTGGAGCATAGAACGAAAACAAATGTCATCCAAGGACTTCTATCAACCTTTTATCTTCTAATTCACTCCAGTTTGCACTGTACCCGATTTTACAGTGAATAGTGCTAACTCAAGTTTGCCTTGGACGACCTCTCTCTCTGATGGTTGCCAATAGAAGGCAATCTTTGCATTGTTGTTGTCTTCTCTGCGCAAGGTATGACCCATTAAATTCTACTTGCTCCTTCTTATTTCCATATGGAAAGATTCGTTGTTTGTTGCTTGCCGTAGTTCAGCGTTTAAGATCTGTTCTGGTCAGAATATTCTATAGTTTTTAAGTTGCATAAGACGTTAGAAACCTAAAGGAACCTCTGGTTGTGTTATACATTTAAATCTAAGCTAAAGCTTAGCCAGTTTTGGCCTGCGGCATTAATTTATCATGAACGCTAAGTTTGTGGCGAATATACATTATTTGATTTGAAAATTAAAATCTATAATCAATTGAAATAAAATTTTAATCTTGTTTATTTTTACTTCTTGTATTTGCAGGTGAGTCTCAGCTTGCAAAACCTAATTTTTATATGATTTGGTAAGGTAATGTAGAAACTAAACCGAAGAGTTTGGCTGTAACGCAGTAAACATGCTGAAGTGATCTTATTTTCCCGTCATATAAAGTGATACCAGTTATATAAACTAGTACTAAAATAGAGTATATACGTTTGAAGTTTATCGGAGCTATAACATAGACGAGTCTAAGTATATAAGATAGAAGTAAGATAGAAACTTCACTTCACAGCAGCTGTTGTATCGTATGGATTATGCTCTATCCAAGCATATATTATGTGAAGAATATTTCCCATATTGGAAAAATTTCACAAAAAAAAAAGTAGATTTTAGAACGTGATATAATCTAAGAAAGTAGGCTTCGTTCAAGAGGGAATTGCTAAAAGTTTAATGTCACCATTTTTCGACATTACTCATCCTCTACAAAAACTTCATTGTTTGGTCTGCAGTGTGTCAGGAACAAGAAGTCATTTATATAATTTTTGTACATAGAGAAGGTCCCACTATTAATCGATATGACCGATTTGACTGAAAGTGGAGTCTCTCGATGAACACTCGCGTATGTTGTGAGTTGAAGGTTTGGCATTTCAAATATTTTTCCACACTTTACCTATGATGGACATAGTAATAAAGTCTCCATTTTTGCTACAGTCCAAAATTATGTTTACTCAATGGGATAGCAGTTAATTCAATCCATATTGCCCTGTACCTGATTTCAGAGTGGACAGTGCGAACCCATATTTGCATTCGAAAGCCTCTCTGACGCGGCTGCCTTGTGGGTTTAACTTGAAGTCCATCTTTGTTATGTTGTATTTGAGGAAGGCGTGACATGGCGAATTCCACATATTTTTATTTCGATGTAGATAGGTTCGGCGTTTGCGGCTTGCCATAAATCAGCGTTTAAGATCATTTCCGGCAGATAATCCTCAGACATTTATTGACGTAAGATTTAAGCTTCTTTCCAAATCCGTCTGAAACCAAAGTCTCTGTTTATGGTGAAAATTTTACTCTTGTTGCCTTTAAACCGTACGGTGAGATCTGCGTCCTCATACATAACCTTTATAAGATCAATGATTTGGTCGGGCACAGCTACAGCTGCGAAGTGACCTCCATATTGCCTCAAACACGCTTTCCAAGTCCAACGAGGTCCTCCACCCGATAGATTGTTCTACAATAATGCGCAATGTGTTAATGTGATCAAACAATACCGGTTTGTTTGGAACTGGATTCTATTCTCGCTTTTATTAGGTGTTTAATGTTAGGCAGAATCTGGCGAAAATTATGAAATTTAGAAGCGTTATATCGCGTGAGACAATCTGGCTTAGCAATTTTGTTGTTTTTTTTTTAGCTAGCTTAAAGTCAGGCTTGATGCGTCCCCAATAGGTGGATCGGCGGAAATATTACTGCTGGAACTTAAACGCTGTGCGGTGTTAAGAATGACTGAAGTATCTGACTACATATTATTGACTTTGAAGAATTTCTTTCTTCCGCTAGACTGAAAGAAAGGAAGGTGAAATATTTAGCTTAACGTTCCCCAGTTTCTTTTCCGCTATATAGATTCCGCGTAAGTCTTTTTTGAAGTTGGATACCAGTTCTGTCTCAGTGGCTATGCTCTCCATATAAGTCCTCTTATTAAACTTCGTTATATGTTCGACGAAGCTTACTGCGGTCAAGTACTGCACTCGCATTTAATTGTGCTTTCAATAATCTGTGCTCTTTAATCAAAAGTCCAGTTGGTGTTACTAATTCATGGCTTTCCCCCTGAAGTCTTGCAAGCCAACGGTTTTTTCTTTTCTCTGCAGCTTAAGAGAATTGGAGTTTAGCCCAGAAGACATATTTCCTGGTATAGTTGGAGCATGTCTGGTATTTTCAGACCGTTCAGGTTGAAGATCTGATTACTTCGCCAGGAAACATGAAACTAACCATGTTATGAAACTTAAGTTTCAGAGCAAATTGAAAAATCCATTCTAGCGTTTTTTGTATGCAACCATGCTTTTGAAATTAGTTAGGGCTCTTCTCCTTATTTGTACTCTGGCCATATGCGTCAATGTACATCTCTGTTCAGCAGGAAAACCCATTTATATTGCGCTTTAAAAGAAAATTTAAAGAAGTTGAAGTTTCTATCCATGCAATGGAAGATCTGCAAGGTTAGCAGATTACAATAACTGTGTGTCTCAGGCTTCGAAAAGCGAAAATCTATCACTGTGACAATTTGAGCCACTCAAAAATCCTTTTCTGAACAAAAGCCCAACTTTTCGACATGCATAAAAAGTCAACTTTAGAGTGTAAGCCGATAAAGCCAAACATGTATTTACATTATCCAGTTATTAAAAGTCTAGACGAAATGTGCAAATAGCTTAGAGTATTCATTCGATTTGAGTATCTAGACCATTCATGAGTGTTTTAGAAGTATGTTTCGAATACATTTGTGCAATGCGAACTAACAAATCCTGTATATTTCAAACGTTTTATGAAACGAATGTATTCGTGCAAAGCTCTAGCCTTAGAGAGACTCAGCTGTCTAGGAACTATATGCTGTACCATAATTCACGCAAGCAGTAATTTTGTTAGAAAATACAAGATACAATTCATTACCAAATACAAATAAAAATTAGATTTTTTATCTATGCTATATACATCTACCAATTCATAGAATACAACTTATATCAATTGTGTTTATTTAACGGTGGGAACTATGCCGCCAAATAAATGTGCTATTTTATCTTTAAATCAAAGTACTAAACGAATTATAAACAATGGCATGTGCCTACCATAAAATTGTATATTGATGATAGATATTCCATATTTTTTTTTTCATACAATCTATTGCACTCATTTCTACTATTGTTCCGCCCACATAAAAGCTAAATTGCTAATGAATTAAAAAGTCATCATTCTACTATTCTGGCGTATATTTTCGTTGGTATTGTCGTCGAACAAACATTCCATTAATATAATTAATGGAATGCTAATTATAAATCAATAACAGCCATTAGAGAAAAGAAACTGTTGCATACAGTCGCTCGTACCTAATGCCCTTCAGAGAAATATAATAAAAAATATGAACTTTAGCAGAGTTTGTATAGAACAATGAATGGCAGGGTGCCACCACATAATCTATTTAAACATAATTCAAAGAATGAATATAGTTAGAAATAAACATTGGAAGGATGCAGTAACAAGCCACAATGCTGTTCAAGAGAAATCATTTAAATTCTAAAGAAATAAAAATTATTTTTAAGTCTCTATTATTTGACTTGTAGCTAGTCACCCCTTGAAATTTGAACACCCAACTTTAAATTTGTTTTATTTCTTCACCACCTGGCACACTCTATAAGCCAAAAGTAAATTTAAACTCAACCTTCATTAGTAATCCTTAAAAACTTTCAAAATGTATTTTATAAAGACTGCACACAGCTACACAATATATTTATTATATAAAATTTTACGCTTTCATTTTGCAATCTTTTTCGATAAATGCTCGCTCGTTAGTTAGTTTCGTCGTTTTATCAATTGTTATCTATTCATACACGTCACGAACACAAGTTGTTATTGTTCGAAATCACTCGAAATTGTCGGCTCTGTGTCTATATATAATATGAACAATATACAATATGTTGATAAGTGCTGCTCGCTGCTTGCTGCCTGCGTACAGCTGCAATTAGTTGTGTACATAAGCATTTTGAGTAACAATCGCAGGCTGCGAGAAGATAGCTTCAAAATAGCACAAATTGAAAAAAAAGCAAAAATTTATATACTACCTAAGTACAGAAAAATGTATCTGTATCTAGAAATTTATGTAAAAAGAATATATATTGTCGGCAAAGTAAGAAATTATGATGAAATAATTGTTTATTGAGAAACTAAACATTTATGTGTGTAAATTAAGAAATCTACTTTGAAGTGGCTTTAGAAAGAAGTACCCTTCAATGGAACATATTTGTATATAGGCATGTTTCACGAAGAAGAATATTTTTCCTTAGAAGAAATATGAAAAGCAACATTTTATATTAATATAAAGTTGGAAAAAAATTGTCGTATTTTCGCCTTTATTTCAAATCTTTATAAAATTGCGTACAATCATTCAACGCGATTCCAACTTCATTATGCCCCGCTCATAGAAGCTTTGCCTCCCTATTGTCAAAATGTGCGACAGTCGAATTTCGCAAGCGTCTTTTGAGACCAATCGAAGTGTGTAATCTGGCGTTGTCCTGATGGAACACAATTCTCTACTATTGGTCTTCTATTGGCGGCTTTTATGCGATTACTGCATTCAAGCTACGACGTTTGCCCATCTTTCTGGCAGTCTGTGGATTCCATTCCAAAAGTATTTCTCCAGCTTGGCGGCCCAGAACGAATCGAGCTAATTTTTGATACCCTGTTCAGAAGTGAACCGTATTCCGGTGATGGCATTTTGCATTGATCTGAACAGAGTAACCAGAAGGGCCAATGTCTGGGCTATAAGGCGTGTGAGATAGAACTTCCCATTCACTGTTTTCCAAATTGTTTGTAACCGTTCCTGCAAGATGTGGCCGAGCGTTTTCTTTAAACGAATTTGGTAGAGGTCCCCTTTGATCGTCTGATCTGATTTCAAGAGCTCATAATACAACACATCCTTATGATGCCACTAAATACAGAGCATTACCTTGGCGACGTGGATATTCTGCTTTGCCGTGCATGTTGAGGGTTGGTCGTGCTTCACATACGATTTCTTGCGCTTGGAGTTATTGTAATGAATCCATTTTTCATTACCAGTGACAATCCGTTGCAAAAATTACTTCTTTTCTGAGGCGTTCAAGCAAAATATCTGACATGCAGAATCGGCTTCAATTCATACGGCATCCAATTTTCAAGCTTTTCGATGAATCCCAATAGTTTTTAATGTCTGGAAGTGGTTGCTTGATCAACTGCCAAAGCTTTTGAAAGTTCTTTTTGGGTTTGGAAGGTATCTTCATCGAACAATGCCTCTAATTCTTCATCTTCAATCGTTTAAGTCGAAATTTTAAACCGTGCAAAGCACTTCTGGCACATTCGATCAGCTAGAGCATGATCACCATAAACTTCCACTCAAATACGATGACTTTCGGTAGCACTCTGCTTCATGTTACATTAATAAAGAAGAACTCCCCGCGAAAACACTTTATCAGGCACAAAGTTCGACATTTTCAAATGAACAGAAAAAATTGTTGTTTACACTTAAACCAAATGACATATACTAAAAAATACCCGCAATGACAGTAGCTTCCAATTGTATTTTTTTTTTTTTTCAACTTTTTATTTGCCATCAGTTTGATGAAGGATGTGTTGCTGCTTTAGCACTGGTGGAAGCTGTAGCAAGAAGTACTGTATCATCATCATAAGGCCGAACAGAACTGTTTCTCTTTTAAAGAATTTTGAATAACATCAACGATTCTATGAACTTGCTCTGGAGTTCCGTGCCTTCGTCGAAACCCGAATTAGTGGTCGGGAAGGATGTCGCTTTCTAGTGCAGTTAGCACGCTACGAAGGAATATTCTTGCGAATATTTTTGAGAGTACCGCCAACAGACTGATAGGGCGATAGGATGACAATTTGTTCTCGGGCTTTCCGGGCTTTGGAATTAGAATTACCTTTGCGCAGAAATTTTTCGGGAAGAACTTAGATGGTTGCAATGTCGATTCCGTCTTATTCAGGAGATTTTCCGTGCCAGAAGTTTTATTTAATTTTTATGCTCTTCCAAACTGGCTGGAGTTAACGGAACTTTGTCTGGTATTTTTAGAAGACTTGCGATGTCTGCTGCTTCATGAATTTTCCGGCTTAACCATTCGACCGTATCGTCAACATCTCTAACGAAATTCATTTCTATATTAGGGTCAATTTGACCATCTAATCAGCATTGGAACAGACAGGTCTGACAGTTTCAAGATCGACTGGAACATTAATTTCGATGACGACTGCAGAATGGTTAGAAAATAACTCGTGGAAGTCTTTAATTTGTATTCTTCGTCTATTAATGGCAATATCTTGTATATCAGGGTGACGATTCGAGTCAGACGGCCGGCCAGTACGTCGAACTTAAGACTGAATTAATATTTGAATGAATGCACTTCGAGTCCTTTCGGGTTGTCGTTTCTAGCCCAATAAAAGTTTCTCTAAATTAGGCTTTAGGTGAATACTAAATGTATCTATAAATAAAATGTTTATGTATCTTTATTAGAGACATAGTAGCCTAGTAGTATTATAAAATATGAGATGTATATTATCTAAGCAGTCTATCTTCAAAAAAAAATCATAATTACTTCCCTAAAAGTACATAGCATCTCTTTTATAAGCCAAAGATACTCTTTTACTATACTATATGCCTTATCACTTGTACATGTTTATTGCTTTTCTTATAAATCCCAATTGTATAAGCAGTTACCCGTACATATAAACGGCAAATTATTTGTTATTATTATTTATTGTTTGGCTGCTGATGGCTTCGACGCCATCATATTACTACAGTTCTGTGAATTATATCTTTTTATATAATATTGAAAAAATATTCGTACAATATTTGCATTGACTGGTAATCGATTTTTTGCGCATTCATGAGTTATTAAAGCGTATTATATTTTATTAATAACGCTTACCGCCCATACCCACACCCACACCGCTGCTCATACAAACAACAGCGAGGCGAGTTCAATAGCTTGACATTTCGCTGGTAGTGAGGGTAGTACATGGGATACGATACATTTGCCTATAAGTACTTGACTCATGCACAAAAGATATGAAATGATACGAAACGTCATATTATTTCTGCATCATATTTTTTATAGATGTAAACCGCGTTCGGTCCTATACATCTTTCATTGCTTCATACAAATAACATCAACTCAATTGAATTATGTGCTTTAACTCAATCAAAATGATGAATATGAGTATGAGATACAATATCTAGATACATACGTAAATAAGTAGCTGTTGTGTTGTTTGCTTGCTGTTGTGCTTTTCTTCTTTGTGGCTTTTGTTAAATATTTATTTAAAATTTACGTTTCAATGCACACACAATATATGTACATATACCACAAAATGTATCTAGATACATTGCTTTATTATTAACAAAAAAAAAACGAAACAAATTAAATGAAAAGACGAAGAATATGTATATATTTTGATGTGCATACAGTTTTGTTCGAGCGTATTGTTAGACTTTTTTAATGGTGCGCAAAACATTCCACGCTGTTCTGCCTTCTGAGAATGAATTTTTCTTTATTGGCATCAGACAAATTTTTTTCAAAAATTTTGTTTATTTATTTTTTTTTTTTTTTAATAAAAAATTTATTTTTAAATGCTTGCAGTCGTCTAGTAGTGGTGGAAAAAAATATTAAACGTGTGAGCTCGAAATTTGTTGCTATTTTAAAAATTGCGTCCACATAAATTATGCAAATTGTTGAGCAAATTTTAGCAACGACACAATTATTTTTTTATAGTTTTGCGCTGTTTTTTATTTTGCATACGTTTAAATGTATCTGTGCGATGATGTGCATTGAATTTAATTTTTCAAAATAATTGCCTACGAATACTGAACAAAAAAAATTGTATAAAAATTTATAAAAATTTGCGCGTTAATTTTTCTGCTGTATTAAAATGTGTCACCCATTAAAGTTGCACAATGCGCAAAATACAAATTAAATGAAATGAAAATAAAAATAAAAACAATAAAAATGAGTAAATTTAAAATATTAAACAGCAAAAAAGAACAAGTTACATATGTTGTTTTTAAAAACGGGCGACTATATACGCTACACAAATTTTGCATTGGGATATAATGACGAATATAGATGCTTTTCATTGCTTTAGGGGTACTCATGATACTAAAAAATAATTTATGTCTGTCTTCTAAGCGACATTATCTATCCTAAGAATGGCACTATCCACCTGTTATTGGATATCAAGGTGCATTATATTTAGTAGTAGGCCTGACCATTGTTAGGTACATTCATTTCCTTATTTTTAGGGTACATTCCCAATTCTTTCCAGCAATGGTTCTGCAAGTCATCATTGCCATGTTAATCAAAGATTACTCCTAGCTACTTGAACTGGAAATCTATCAACATGCCATCCATATTGGTTTGAATGATTTCAGCTTATACTTTCTAGAAAAAAGTACAATTGTAGTACTTTGGAGCACAAAGATCGTGTGATGTTGAGGCCCATTTAAATTTGATCACATTGTGTGTATTTGAATTTTCCTTTGCAGATAATTACTATATATCATCCGCATAGGCTTGGCATTCTTTGTCATTTTCTGTTAGGGAGTCTAAAAACCCATCTACTACAAGGCAGAGTAGATAGTACGCCCCACTGTGGTCCTCCTTATATTATTTTAATCCAAGACTTTTATCAAGAAGTTTAGTATTCGTCTATCGTTGAGACTAGTTGTTGCCATCTAGTAAGAGAAGAATTTATAATTTTTTTGTTGAACGCGAACTCGATATAGACATGTCCCTCTATCTGGCCGTAAGAATATCGAATTCTTGCAGACTATAAAAGTTAGAGCCTACAAATTTGCATATTTAGAATCTTCTTTTTATACTTTAAATCACTTGTATTCAATGAACATACTAACATCATCTTCCTAAGGGACACTGGCAGTTACCATGCATACATACTCCTCATACATTTTTGTATGAAAAAAAAGGTATTGTTTAGTTAGTATTTCTAGAGAAACACCCAATTTGGGTTTATCTTAAGTAAATTCGTAACAATATTCCATTTAAATCCAGTTCGGACCACTGAAGGGGTCCAACTTTTCTAAGTTTTTGTATAAAAAATGTTGTTTGTTGTGGTTTATTTTGCTAAAAACACCAAAACTGGTCTATCTTACGTTAATCCTTATAAAATATTTAATTTAGGTCCTGATTGAATCACTGTAAGGGGTGGCCTCCATACAAATCTGTTCAACTTTTCTGAGTTTTTGTATATAAATTGTTGATTGTTGTGTTTTATTTTGCTAAAAACACTAAATTTTGTCTATCTTACGTTAATCCTTATAAAATATTTAATTTAGGTCCTGATTGAATCACTGTAAGGGGTGGCCTCCATACAAATCTGTTCAACTTTTCTGAGTTTTTGTATATAAATTGTTGATTGTTGTGTTTTATTTTGCTAAAAACACTAAATTTTGTCTATCTTACGTCAATTCTTATAAAATATTTTATTTAGGTCCTGATTCAATCACTGAAAGTGTTGGCCCCCATACAAATCTGTCCAACTTTTCTGAGTTTTTGTACAAAAAATTTTGTTTGTTGTGGCTTATTTTGCTAAAAACACTAAATTTTGTCTATCTTATGTTAATCCTTATAAAATATTTCATTTAAGTCCTGATTGAATCACTTAAAGGGGGGCCCTCGTACAAATCTGTACCGACTTTCTACGTTTTTGTATGAAAAATTTTTGATTTTTGTGGCTTATTTTGCTAAAAACATCAAATTTGGTCTATCTTACCTTAATCCTTATAAAATATTCCACTAAGATCTAGTTGGGACCACTAAATGGGATAGCCTCCATACAAATCTGTCCAACTTATCTGGATTTTTTATTGAAACATTTTGTTGTTGTTGTTGTGTATGTATTATGGATTAAGCTAGGACTAAGCTCGGATCAATGGAAGGGGTAGCCCTTATACAAATTCTAAGGAACAGAGTACCTCGTAGTCGCTCCCATTTTTTTTTTTTTTTTTTTTTTTTGTTGCTTAAATAAACAAACAAATATTTTTATAGATTTTTTTATATATTTCGTTCAAATTTAGTTTAAAATAGACATTCATTCCCCTAAACTCAGCGTTCGCAGTCTTGCAATAAGACATTTTATTAATAAGTTCTACTAGGTCTACGTCCATGGCCAGTGATCTGAAGAGGTGAAAAAAATCAACTCTCTGGAATTCTTTTCTTGAAAGTGAAACTTCTACGAGTATTTCAGCTGGTAATATGATATTTTTTCATATCAATTCGAAACATTTTCATATCATTTTTGATATTGATATAAAAAAATATCATCTTGATCATTTTTAATATCAGCATGAATGAGTCAATAACAAATTGAAGTTGATACTTTTTTTCGCTGTGTACTTCACGTAGAATATTTTACCAAACAAAATATACATTCAAATATTTATAAATAAAAAAGAAATTCAGAGAACGATATAAAATAATTAAATAACAATAAAAAACGTAAATGCAAAGTCAACAATGTGTAAAATAAATAATTGAAAATTATTAATTTAATATGTATAATGCAAATATTTCTACTATTATTGTAAAACAAAAGAAAAAAAGAAAAAAAGGGAAAATATTATAGCGCAAAAGTTATGCATGATTTATTTCTGAGTGTGCTGGGGGCTTTTTATTTTTATTTATTTTATTTAATTTTTTTTTTTATGTTTTTATGTGAGTATCTGCTGCTCTACGACTGTCGTTGGCAAACAATTTGAAACTTTGCGCAATAATTGAGAAATTATTTTAATTAAAATTCCTTACTTACCTTCAGTTCTCTTGTATTGTGGCAATGCGAATGTTGCATTAAATTTTTAATTGCTTGCACAGAAATACAAACTGCAAATGTTTAACGTTGTGTTCTGCTGTTTACTTTTAATGTAAATAATTATTTGATTGTGCAAACAAATGCTTTTTGCTATTTATTAAGTTTCTACGAAGAGAAATTATTTACTTCAATGGTTTTTTTTTTTGGTTGAACTCTTGTTGTGCTTTTTTTTTCAAAGAGTTGTTTAATATTTTAATTGCGAATATAAAGAAGAAATAATACAAATTTATAGTTGAGTAAAAGTTTGATTAAAAAAAAAACCACAATTTGACAAAATAATTCACATCGAAATGGTATACAATTACTTGTTTGCTTGTTTTAAAAGCAAACAGTTTAATAAGCTTATCAAAAAATATTCCAGTCATGCCATCAGTCCACCAGCATTAATGTTCATTAATTCAAGGGTCACTATTTCGATGAATGGACATACTAGCCAGAGTTACAATACTTTATTGTTCGGCAAAAAGCACAAGTACTCAATGCACTAACGATTCGCTAACTACTGGTCGTTTATCTTAACGATTCAGCTATCCTTGTGGCTGTAAGTTAGTGCTGTTGCCCATTTAACAAAACTGAATTCTTTACCTTAGCGAAGATCTAACTAGTCTAATCATAGCGACAAGCTAAACTCTCCTCCCTAGCGATAAGCTAGCGAAAAGTAATACACCTTCGTATCGCTCTGTTCCTGCTAAAGATATGCACATATTAAGCCAAGGGTTAGCTCTCACTGCCGGTGTTTAAATAAATCTCTTATTTAACATCGGCACTGTCGAAGGTTAATAAATGTATCACAAGTCTGTTCCGATTGAAGTGCAATCATCTATACTTCTACATGTCTAGCATAAATGAAAATTTTACTAACACGAGCCCCAATATATTTGCGCCATTATCTCTTACAGGCAGATGGAGGTATGGTACACTCCAAAGTATAAAGATCCTACGACGCGACAGGTTGAACTAGCAATGTCCATGTGTTCTGTGTGTTGCTGCGCCTTACGAAGTGAAACTTCTTTAGGCTCAGTAGATTAAGTCGGCTGAATGAAACGAAAAAAAATCGAGACGAAAACTGGGACGACGTTGCATTATTTTAGGTGTATAGTACAGTATAAGGTGTTGTATAAAGGTGCAAAATATTACAGGTCTTCGTTCTGCAGTTAATACACTTTACCAAAGGCCTCAGATCGTACTCTTTTAAAATACAACTTCTTTAGGGACTAATTTATATCCAATTCGCGTCACGAAATTCGCGACAAGAAAGTACGAACCTATAATTACTGCGTTTACTTGCTGACGTCTAGCTGGATATTGTTTGAAATCAATTGTGAGATCAAGTTCTAGTACAATTGAGTTAATTGTGTAGGGTGTTTGTGAATATTTTATTTGTGCGTACAATTCGAAGGTATATTTCTTTACAGTTGGTAGGTTAATCGGCTGAATGACAGCGTGGACCGAGACGAAAACGGGCATGGCTTTGAGGTGGAAAGAATCAAAGAGCGGAAAGCCTACCAACACATTCGTGCGTCACCCCACTCCTAATTCGCTTGCATCGCACCATAGTACAGTCGTCACAGAGAAAGAAATCCTTTCAGAAATCATCAGATCTTATTCACACACTACAGCTGACGAGATCCAGTCATGCGAATCGAAGGGAATTCTTTATATGGGAGATCTTGCTATAGAGGCGTTTGCACCAATTGCTTTTAGTGGGCACTCTCATTAGCAACCAATGACAGAATTTCAAATGAAGCTACATTCGTGTGAAACTAATTTCGCCACTCACCATCTTGCTATTTCTTTGTTGTTTTATTTATAATTTTTTGAGATATATTACTAAAATAATTTGGGGTATCCTCCATACAAACCCACTTAAGCCCACTCAAGGACTCTCAAGGGCACTTCTCGTTAGTACCTGTGAACATTATTTAAAAGACGCCCGGAAGAACACTAAACACGATAACATCTTCTATTTTGTCCTCGTCTTTTAGGCATAGTTTTCTCGTGTCACTATGAACCTTTCTGCAATCGTTTATTTCTGAGAATAACTCTAAAAACTAGAGCCAATCTTTTTCGTTTCTATTGATATTTGGAAGATCAATTTTTGGTAGCTCTGGCACATTGAGTTTTGTGTGTCTTGTAGCTCTTTGACATTTCTATGAGTACCTCTATGCCAGCGGCTTCAGCTTTAAGAATATCATTCATTTGTTGGTCTCATGCATATTTTCGTACATAGTTTTCTTAAAAGTCTCCTTCACTGAAGACCAATAGCTTTTAAACATAGCTTTATCTATTAGGATGTCATCTATAATTGGCAGATTTGTAGCCTTACACTATCACCTTTTCTGTCCACGAGATCTACCAAACGTTCTATTGCGCTGGAACGCCGTTATGAGTTGACTTCCTGGTCATAAAGTACTTCTGATGGCTTGATGGATTTGCATCTAATTTTCACTTCGTCATCAGTTTCTTTTGATGACTTTTACTGGCTGCTTGCAACTAACTTGCCTAGTTTCTTTTAATCATCAGGTACTTTAGATGAGCTAGGTTTATCGAACATTTCGACCTTCATCGTAGACTTTCTGTAGGATGTTTTGCTTGCCTTGGTTTTGTCAAATACTTCTTCATTAAAGTGTTGATGATCCACAAATCCATTGCTTGGTAAAGTTGCCTGTTTCGTTAATGGGAAAACCCCCATATTTTGGTATAAATCCTAACTACTGTTCATGTTTCACTGTTTTTTTTAGGCTCTAAAGCTAAAATTTTCTTAAAATAATCTCAATAGGAAAGTTCTTCCTTGAATGAGCAGTGATAGCTTAGATAGTAGTATTCTTACCAATTTTAACTATGATTATTAATTAAAAGGCTCAATTGTAATGGTTATCGGAGAGTCAATGCTCTTAAATTATGCACAATTTGCATGGGTTTCGCACCGTCTTGTCGAAAATTCATTGAGAATGACGATTATGAAATTCAATAAGTGGTCTTCAGAACAACTGACTATATGTATACTGGCATAGATCAAAAAAAGACTCAAGACTCTTTGAAGAAGAATATTAAAGCTTTATCAATTAAGTCTTGAAATAGTCTAAAAATTCTTTTGTGTTCTGTTGGGATTATGACAATATAATCAGTTGAGCAGTATTCTGCGTATTATCTGGGAGGATGCTGCCAAGCGTAATGCCCAATATGTTCATTAATCATTTCCAAAAGAATGATGAGGAGGTATAAAGGGTGAGAATAATAGTACATGCATAGGTGACAGAATGTGTACCCTGTTGAGTACTGTATCGATCTAACGTGTTGGTTTCATTCATACATATATTTGATGGTTGACCTAGCCAGCTTCCACTTTTCAACGTTAGTCTTAATTTATTGGCAAAAATTTCCCCCTTTTCTGTCGTTCAAGCAGCTATTAACAAGGGTTCTACGTGTATCTAAACATCAATTTGTTCGGCACATATCTAAACTTAAATATTTTGGAACATTTTCAATGCTTCAACGATTCGACCAAGAAATGCATTCAATTTATCAGCTTTAAAGTTTTTCTTTGTCTTCCGTTTCAAAATCACCACTTTTAAAATTTTGAAACTAGTCGTGACATATGCTTAATGGACTTATTATGTGTTATTATAAGCCTTCTGCACGGTGCAGCTATCGAAGCTACCATTTGATGCTGCTTCTGCAATCATTATTGACAACCCTTTACTGCTGTCGTACTATCGTACACACTCCATATTACAACAAAAATTTAATTCATATTTCATTTTGGTTTGATTTAAAGTTCAAAAGCGCTTATAATTCACAAATAGTTCTAAAATATTGAATATTGAGAATTGCCAAATAAATATGTACTGCTTTGTTAGGCCCTGTACCGAAGGTACAAGAGCCTATTGGGTTTGTGCAAATGTATGTAACAGGTAGAAATAATGGTCGGAGACCCCCCAAAGTTACCCCCATTATGGTCAGGAGTGATAGAGGAGTCGATATAGCCATGTCCGTCTGTCCGTCTGTCCGTCCGTCCGTCCGTATGAACGAAAGGATCTCGGAAACGGTAATAGATAGAGACTTCGTGTTTTTTGCATTCGTCTAGGACTGCTCCGGAATTTCACAAGTTTATTTTGAAATTTTGCCCCTCCCCCCCTTCCCCATAAAATCACCCCCAAGGAGAAATATTTCTTCGGCACAAGAAAAATTGAGTATGCCAGTATAAAGTTAACGTCCCTCTTAGTCAAAATCCAATGAGTTCATCAAAATCGGATAATAAATAACGATTTTATAACCAATTGAAGTTGAATGACCCCCCTTTCCTCTTCATTCATATTCGAGCAGTGAGAAGTGGTCATGTGTTTGGTCATATGCTCGGGAAACGTTTAATGTGTTTGTTAGGAGACCTGAACTGGTACAGGGCCTCTTACAGTCGGTTACGCCTGACTGTATTTTCTTACTTGTTAATTAATGGAGTTATTCAACAGGCTTACAACTATGAGTACTTAATTCACTAAGCCATACAATGTGCAAGTTTTCTGAAACTATATTAATACTCCGTTTCTTTTATTTGCATTGCAGTGTTTGCCGTATAATTTAATCAATTGTTTGTCATAAAATAAATAAAATAATTTCAAAGTTTTGTTGATGATAGATAGCACTCTTGTTGCATATATTTATCTACATATATTTGCTCACAATGTAGACTTATTTAATTCAATAACAAAATTTTTTATTTAAAATTTTTGCATAAACAAATGAAAAAAAAAAAAAGCTAAACTAATATCTGCATTTTTCTGTGGCTGTCGGCTTTTACGTAAATTTAAAAAAGCAATTGAAAATAGTTTTATATACTTACACAACAATTCGATTGTTTATATTAAAAAAAAATATATATAGAACCACAAAAAAAAAAAAAAATACTGAAAAATTGTATTTTTAGCAAATTTGGTTGAATAAATTTTTTGCCGAATGAGCGCAGATGATATGCAGATGATAATGTTCTATTTTGCCGACAGATAAATTGAAAATATTAAATTGGATTTTTCTATTTTAAATAAATTTTGATAAAAAAAAAATAAATTTTCACTCTTTCTCATTTCTTTTATTTGCAGGTAAGCAAAATTAATATTTTTTTGGAACTAAATGCTAAGTAATCGAAAGTTGGTATGGGTGAGTCATGTAGTAGAAATTGAACTCTATTATCTGAGTGCATAGCACCCAAATAAATTATAAAGAAAAAAAAAAAAACGATAACAAAAAACATAAAGCATCATAAAATTAATTTATATATCGGTCGATTGCAAACCGTGTAATAAAATACAGTAACTCAAGGTCAAGTTCAATGAACCTTTGTGGAAGCAAGAGTTGTTTATAATATTTTTTTAAAATTTATAATCATTTGCAATTTTATTTATTTAACAACATTTTGCCAGTGAAAGCAAAAAAAATTCATAAAATAAAAATAAACTGGACGGAATTGTATATAAAATAAAATGATATACGACATAAAAACTAATGTGTCGCAGATTTTTTTTTGAAGATTTCTTCAAACGTGTTTGAATTTGACCCAATTTTAATGCTAAATAAAGAAGAAAAATCTGTGCGTATTATTTTGCTACTTTAAACTGTAGACAAAATGCAATTCAATCAATAAAATTTGGTTTGGTAATAAAAGTTTATGAATTATAAATTTTGCAGTAGCTACGTGTCAGTCAGTCAGTCTCCCCTGATTACGACCAAAAAATTGCACGCACCTTATTTGCTACTCCATTTCAATGTCATTAATGTGAATTTTTGGCAAAATTTCATGCCACACCTTGAACAGCAGAGTCGGGGTTCCTGTTTTAGCATGACTTGCGTCAATTAGATGCGCTTGCAAGCAAGCAAGTCGCAAAATTATCAGAAGGGATGCTGCTGCTGCTGCTGCCTGTTATCTGACTTTGCTATGACTTAGACATGGGCTATCAGACAGATACAGATACAAATTCCGCTCATACCCTGTTTCGTTCGGCTGTTTCATTTATTTATAAGTCACGTGAGCGGCATTTTTTATGTTCGAAATCCGCAAAATCCAATCCGACGCGTGTCTGATTTGGTTTGGTCGGTCGGTCTCTGCTCATTTCGATTTTTACGACACGTCTGAAATTTTATGCGTCCGTTTATGTGTGTGTGTATGTGTGTGTATCTCGAATTTAATGCAAGCATTTTATAACTTTACATTTATGTATGTTCGTCCCTTTTTTTTTTTTTTTTTTGCGTGAACCTGTTTCAACTCTCAAGTTTTATGCCTTTTACTGCAATTATTCTCATTGGGATTTATTTGATGCGTGGTGTCAAATTGTTGGGCTACAAAAATTCATATTTTTACTCGAGTGCTCTCTTCCAAAAAAAGGAACAAAAAAAAAAAAGGTACTTTAAAATATGCGTGAATGTTCTATCTTGCTAAGATTTGAGTGAACGTGTGACCAAAAAGTAGCTGCATATCAGTTGACGGAGTTGAAGTAATCTTGATAGAGCGAACTCGATAATAAATTTTAGGATTTATAGCTCCTGAAATAAAAAATCTATAAATTTTAATCAAGGCTTTATAAAAAAATATACACTAAGTAACAGAATGACTCTCCATAGAAGGTTCTTGGCTGAATATCACTTTTTTAATTTTGAACTGAATCTAAATCCAACGAATCAGTAAGCTCTCCATACTCTATTACGTCTTCCTCCAATTAAATTTGTGGCCCCAGATGTAAACCATTCGCATAAGAGAACCAACCTAGTGCAGTTATTGGAATTTTGAGTATGTCAACCTTATCGAATAGCTTACACAGCACGTGAATCATGCCAGACCGAACAAAACTGGTCAAAAATCTTGCGGAGAATCCCTCTCTCAAACACTTTCAACGCCCTTTCACCATCACAGTCCATGATTTTGCGCCATTCAGCAGAACCGGGGCTGAGTGTCTTATAGATTATAATTTTATTTAATCGAAGGAGGGCTGTACTTCCGATTTGCTTACTGATCCCACACACAACACTGAAGATGATGTTCTCAAGTCACAGGCCGTCTAAAACGAGTTTACGTCTTGATAGAAGCTCTTCGTTCAGTTCCCATTCACCACTAAACCCATGAGACAGAACTTCTTTCCAATATCTGAGACACATACGCAATATCATCCACATACGCAAGCAGCATGACTTCCTTTTGGGAGATCGGACATTCCGTATGTACGACCATTGGCGTAGAATGACTCCATCAACAATTTGAAAAAAATCTCACTATTGCGCGTCAATCCGCCCAAAACATTCATCTCGCAGTTTCAAAGGGCGCGGGTTAGGTTCCCTAATACCCTGACAACGCTTTTTGTGTGGGATATTGGGTTTTATCGGCTTGTCGAAAGTGGCTTTTATCTTTATTAAATATACGGATTTATGGTTGACCTTTTTGATAAGAAGTCACACTCCTATCAGTGAGTCCATATATGGCTGCAGCCTTTAACACTGTACGCGTGACAGAATTTTATAACCGATTGAAAGGAGATTTTTTCCATGGTAATTAGCTCACACACCGGGAATAAGACAAAGAACACTGAAATTCCCATCGTTGCATTAAAGTTTCTGCATTCTTCTGAAAAATTCTTCGGAACCGGTCTTGAATAACTCAGCTGACAGCTCATCAGAACTAGCTGCTTTATTTTTCAAGATTTTAGTAACCGAATCGACCACCTTATAATCCAGTGGCTCCTCCAAAAGCCATCGTTATTTGTTGATTCTGGCGTCGCTTCTTCATTGACGACATTGTGTCCTTCATCACCTCTAAGCAGTATAGAAAAGTGACTCCTTCATATACACTGTAATACCTGTGCATCTGTAAACAGATTTCCGTTTTTGACTGAACAGAATGTATCTCCGGGCTTAATACTTTCAGACGCCTGACCTTTGGTAGATTTTTGTGAACTTCAATTTCATTGCATTGCCAATCAACATCTTCAAACTCACGTCTTGCGTCTGAATTTCTGTCGATACCGCTCTCTAAAGGTTCGCGTTACTCCTAAACTGGTTCACTGCCAGTCAATTTTGTATAATAGAGCAATAAACCCAATTTTTCTGTTTTGCTAAAAAATTTGTGCTATTTCAAATAATTTCGATTAAATCGTTCGATATTAGCTGCATGAATGGTAACATTTCAAAGTTAATTTTGGGGAAAATCGGTTTCAAATTGGAGCAGGCTCATCAAAATATTCCATGATTGTCTGTTTTCATAAAATATCTGTTTTTACTGATTTAGTTTTAGATTCATCGATACTATTGACCAAATAATAGCCACTTTATAAACTATTTTATGTAATAACGGCAACGATAAACTGTCGATTCCTGTTGCGCTTGTCGCGTATTTAAAAGAATTTTTTATAACCGAGATGCAATAAATTGTGAATGAATAATTTAATAGAAATCGTCTAATGGGAGCATCTAAAGCGATTTGAAGGTGACTGACATGCTAACTGAAATGCTTTTAATTCAGCTGCCGTCACGAGCATCACTAAATGCTCTAAGAACAAGTTGCCAGCCATAGTAGATCTAATTGTGTAATAAAATTTAAAGCAAGAGGCGCTAGTCGACAAATCTTCTAATGTTTTCAAACACATTTCATCAAGACATTGTGGACACAGAGATGCAAAAGCAATGCAACGCTTGATAATGATTATCCAGTTTTCCAAACTGTCTACTGCCAAATCAAGGACACAAATTTTGCTTTATATGCAGTCGATTGAGAACCGATAACAAGGATTGTAGATCATCGAGTAAATAATTGTAGACTATTGCTGACTCTTCAACTGTGAATTATAATAAAAGCTTTAAAAAGTAAAAATTAAATACAAAAAAAAAAAAATCCATAAAATTTTAAGTCACAAGTGTTACCAAAGCCCCATATTAATAACTTTTTAATCATTCCATCAATTAAATTTTGTTTGTTACATCTTACTTTTTTAGTTTGACACTTAGAGCTAATAATAAAAGTTGGTATTGTATAAATTGTACGTTTATATTGATTCAAACAGTCGAGGCTTAGATGACAAACTAAACTTTCTAAGCAATTCTACATTCAAGCATTGCCGAGCCAAGAATTTATTTCAAAAAAACTTTCAACAGTCATCTGTCAATTGACTTTAAGTTTGGGTAATATGTCTCTTCGCTTCGGCTTAATTACTGTCACCACTCCATTTTGTATAACTGAGATGAAAATTAATTTATTAAATTTTTTACTAAAAGTTTTCATAGCTTTTCAGTTTGTAAATTTTGTGGCTCTACTCAAAATCGCACTCTTTAGCTTTATTGAAGCGATGTGACATAGTTTTTAACATTAAATTTGATCCTTTTACTTCGCAATTTGAAATCAAGTCTAGTGCAAAGCAAGTTAAATAACTATTTGACAGATTAAACGCATTAAAATACTTCACAAAGCCAATGCAATAATTTGCAAACTTAAAGTTCAAGAAATTACAAAACAATTACAAAACTTTATTTCGAAAAAAAAAAAAACGCTACTCAAATTCTCATGCAAGATGTTGTTGCACAAAATTTAGATGTCTACTAATTTTAAAGTTTATGACACACCTACTAATTGCATAGAAATCTATATACAACGAATATGTACAGCATACAAAGATTATATACGCCCATATGTCGTCTGCACTTTAACTTTAAGATATATGAATACTCTCGTCAAAATGTCATTTTTAACGACGATGAAGACGACGACGACGACGACGACACTCTTAAAGATATGTGCTTTGACTGCCAAAGTCATCTAACACTTAAAAAGCTGCTTAGCAGCAGCAACTGACAGATACAATGACTCTGGATGCGAGAGTAACGACTTTGAGACGAATTGTTCAACAATCGGACGTACGGACAGACGGACAAGCACAGACAGTAAGTACTCTAGCACAGCAGGAGAAGCTGTTTACGCATGCAGACACTGTTGGAATTTTGTCAATTTTCAACAACTTTATACAGTAAAGCAGTCAAAAAAAAAAAATAAATAAAAGTATCTAAAGCATAAAATATTCGTACTGATAATATATTGTACAAAACATGACACAAACAGATACAACAGCGCCGGCACATATGTATATACACATCCATCTCTACTTCTACTTCATACTATATACATTTAATATATGTAGTATCTACTTACTATATGCAGAAGTAAATCAAGTGTTGTTATCATTGTAAGTAAACTTTGTACGCACCGCCACCGTTCCTCACTATCAGCGGCGTTGTTGTCTGTCCAAACTGTCTGTCTTCTGTATTGCGTTACTCGTGCTTGGCACTTTCAGATACTTAAATGAACTTTACTTAATGCGCTTGTTGTAGTTTGCGACGAAGCTCTCTATTTGAGAGTGGGTAGTTTCAAAAGTGTGTAGTAAAATATATTTTTTCCTCAGCACCTGTGCACGTCACGGCATAGTATGCAGAAGCAGAAATAGTATTTTTCTTGCGCTTAATTAAAAGTAAATTTTAATATATTTAACTATTCTAATTCCCAGCACTAAGTGATTTCTATTAAATTTATTAAACAACCCATGGCATAGTCTGCTAACATATTCTCTCTGTCAGTGTATCTAGTAGATACTTATTTGTCTGTTTATTATATATTTTTTTTTGTATCTGCATATGTGTTTGTCTACAGCGCTTATAATGTCACGCAGCATGAGTTTCTATAGCAAGCGTATGAAAAAAATTAAATAAAAAATAAAAACCAAGCTGAGAACTTCACGCCCCTCACTGCCGCATGGCAGGCTTGTGGTAAATATAATTAAATAATAAATTCAACTAAATTTGTGTGCGCGCATATATGACTCATAAAAGTATCTGTTTGTATATGCTGAAATACTTAAGCGCATTGCGAATGTAAGTACACTTCATTTAAACATTCATACACATTCGTACACTCAAGCCGCACAAAGAGTCAGTCAGAGTATCTCAAGTTGTCTCTCTATGCCAATGAACTTTTTTTTTTTTTTTCAGCGTTTTCTTTTAGCAACGACATCGTCTGATAATGAAATTATATCGTTCTAATAAATTTATGCACAACACAAACACAAACAGTCCATAAACAGAAAATTATTAGAAATATTTAATATTTTCCACGCGTTGCTGCGCTACTATATAGATATCCGATTGCTTCCTCTTCCTCCTTGACCAAATTGCAAAAATGGGTAAACGACTTTTGGTGCTGCTGTTGTTCGTTCGTCGTTGTTCTCTTCATGTTTTAGAGAGCTGCTTATGTATTTTGCAAAATTGCGTCATTTGCAAAAAATTTGTATATTGTCTCATCTTGCTGCGTATCTTTCAGATACTTTAACATTAGCAAGAATTTGTTCGCGCGTCGCTTTCACCGTTCGCGTTTAAAATGCGGCTCTGTTGCTAATAACTGGTATTTCTAGCTTATTTTATTCAGTTTTTTATTTTTTTGCTTTGAGTTTTATTACATCTGCAATTGCTGTGTCTGCTGACATTCGTGCTTTAGATACAAGATACATTGCCATTTTTGCCGCATTAGAGTAGATATGTGTTTGTGTGTGTGTGTATGTGTATGTGCGGCTTGAGTTAAGTGAACAAAAATGATTAATGTGCAGTAACTTTTAAGTAGACAACTTGGTTATACTTGTTGTTTGTACAGCGCCTTGCCTAAAGAAGTTGTATCTATAAGTTAAACTGTTTGGAAAAAGTGTATCTTGTTGTTGGAAAGTAGCAACATGAAATGTTATTTTAATTTATATTTATATCAGTACAGTTAGTTACGGATCCTTACAGCTTTAGCAAGCAGGCAGTAAATTTTTGCAGCCCACTGACATATGCCAACAAATGGGCGTAATCTTCATTCGAAAACTACGAGAAAAAAAATAGATGACACAGCTTTAACTTGACATTGTTGATTTGTTGTTGCAAAGTTATGCGTAAAATAATTATTTCTTATAGTTTGAAAGTAAAAAATAATAGTATTATGCGAATAATAATTACTTGGTCCATGTATTGGGTAGCAATTCGTAGTGCAGTTCATACCATATTGTCATGGTTATTTGTCACATGTGCACATTTTTGCTTAAAATCAGCATCGTATCGATTCATTTCCTGATTAATTCCAGCTCTAAGTAGTAATAAGTCCTTGATCAAATTAATCTGATTTATGCTTGGAACATCGCCATCATCTTATTTGCTGGGTCTTCGTCGCTGTTTATACCTCATAAGCTATTTACTGTGTCGACTGTTCCTTGAGCTCCGATATGTTTTAAAGAATCCATAATTAAATCACAAGCCTTTTTGTGTTTAAATCATTACCAAACACTTCTTTAAAATGGTGACCTTGTCGCATTTGCTTGAGTCTATGAGCAATCAAGACAGCTATCTAGAAGTCAGCATTCTCATATCTAAATATTAGAGCTTCCACTTGTTCGCTTAAGTCACATATGGCCTTAGCATTCTTGCTTGTCGATCGTCCATGTTCCCTACATGGTTTTAATCCAACATTGCTGAGGCGGTTTCTCGCTGATGCTAGAAAGAAAAATATGTAGATGTATGCTTTCAAATATGAATTTCTCCTATAATGAGACGTAGCTGAAACCTTATTCTCAATGAAATAATTTTTTTTTCTACACGCTTACAGCACAAGTACCAAGTTTCATAATTCGATTTCAAATATTTCCGAGAATTGATTAATATGTTGACCACTATATGCCTTTGCACCTGTCCATATTTCCAATGAAATATTTGGCTTTCCAAGCTTTAGAATTATATCCGAATTATAAATCGGTTGATGTGTGATCACTTCATATGAAGATTATCTTCTGAAAGATATGGGGCATGGTACCTTGCATTTTCTTTTAGATTATTTTCGAAAAGAAGATATTTATGTATAATTTAGCGACCTATAGATTGTTATATATGCATTTCCTGTATGCGATCCAATGTTATATAAATGTACTATATCCTGCGTGCGTTGCTACGCCTTTTTTTTTGTTTGCTCTTCCCGCATATAGAAGCAAGCGAGTACCAGTTCTTATTTCATTGTGCCAATTTGATTCAAAACATATGTCTTTCTGTCTATACCCTGTTAATTTTTATTAGTCATAGACCCAATTCTTACACATCTAAATCATACAGTTTTAGATATATGACAAATTTACTGCAGAAGTGTGACACTGCCCAAATTTCCAGTTTTTATATTTCCCTTTAAATACACGTTTAACAAATCTGCTGGGTCAAGCATTCAAGCCAAATTCTGAGCTGCCAATCAACACCATACTTTACAGATTTACTTTTCTTATCTATCTGCAGAATCCTTACATTCAAACGCAATCGATTGGACTCTTTCTATAAGAATAGACATATATTTAAATGCACAACTTCACGCTTCTTAAAACTCCCTTAAACTCGAAATTTTCGATTGATTTTTTTTTTTATTGAAAGGTTTTCAAGAGGAGCAGTGCTAAATGCCTTTTTTTCTCAAATATTGGAGTAATGTAGTCCAAATCCAGATGGAGTTATCAACTGTTTACAAGATCCTAAGCTCTCTTTTTCTCAATATTTGCCTACATCAGCCCTGCCATATAGACAGTGTTATATTGCGCTATAATGTTTGGATTTCAACCAGTGTGCGAACTCTAGCATACATAAATAAGTGAAGGTAAAACTTTTTACTCCGTTAAGGAGGCAAAATAATCTGAGATACAAAACCAAACATATTTTTTTTTCAGGAAATAAGTTTTCCATGTTTTACTGGAATTTTTTTTTTTTATTTCTCAAAAATGTTCGCACAAAATCCGTCTAATTAAAATTAGTTGGAATTTTTCGGTTCTAAAAATCTTCTCTTATTTAATTCATGCAAATTTCACGAAGGACATTAATGTCACGCACAGCATGGATGTGTAAAAAATATAAATTAAAATAAATATGTACATGTTTTCTCTCCTTTTTTCTCCGAAACATTTCTAATGCATCATTGCCAAAAGTCGCAGTTGGCGGTCAACGTCGCAGTTTTCGCGGTAATTTTATTTGTCACGTCCACTTTTTGTACAACAAAAAAACAAAAAAAATCCAAAAATCCTTGAAATAAATGAAAAATAATTAAAATTCGGCCATGAAGTTAGTTAATGTGTAATTTAATGTCAAAGAAATTCGCTGCTACACCCTCTTTATGTTTACCCCTTGTATTGCGCATTTTTCCAGTAGAACTTATATAATCCGGTTTTATTTATGTGTATAATAATTCTTTGAACACGCTCTCCCCGAACACACTGCGCCGATAACGCTCTGTCCTAACAGATACAGTCTTCGCTTCATCACAAAATCCTTATCTTAGGGACTTTTCGCCTCAGATAATAAAAACCCTATCACCTCATTACAGTCACCTACCAAGCACACTTTCTCTTACCTTGCATCATAATCAGCACTTCTCAAAAAATTGTCTCAACAAACTTTAAACTGGATAACCGTTCAGATTGAATGAACTTCCAAAAACTGTTTGCGAATCATAAAGTGTATGGCAAAATAAAGTTGTTTACTATTTTTCTTGCAATTGCTTCATATTCTCTCAACTTTTGAACCTTCCTTGGACTTCTACAAATATTTCAAAGCCAAAATTAGCAAAATCGGTTTAGCCGTTCTTGAGTTTTAGTGAGACTAATAAACGTCAATTTATTATATATTTATATATATGTATGTATACAGATTTTGATTATATTGTTTGTAATCATTTCTTTTGGATATCGTCCATAAGGATATGAGAGATAGATGCTTCAAATTTGTATATTTAGATTATCATACACATTCTTCAAATAACTTATACTCATATATGAACAAACTCCGCTCGCTAAAAAGGGGACTAATCATACGAAACTATCCTTTCTTCCGAGTTTTTGTATGAAAAAATGTATCTTGTTGTGGTTAGTTCAGCTAGAAATGCCCAATTTGGTATATCTTGTGTGAAACCCATTAAAATATTGCATATAGGGCAAGATCGGACTACTGAAATGGATAGCCACCATACAAATCTGCCCCTTTCTTAAATTCTAATATGAGAACACCAAAAATGGTGAGTCTTATATTAATGTGAATAAAATGTCCATTACATATGTTTAGTGTCAAGAGGCTATAGGTTATCTCGATGTATAGCACACTCGACTTCTTGCTGCTTAATAAAATTTCACTTATTTCTTATGTAAACTAGAAACTCCCAATTCGGTGTGGATGATAGGTTCAGTTCTGACCATTATAGAATACAGTTCCAGACATATCTATGGTTCAAAGACATCGTTAGACTTAGTGTACACTATTTCTTCATTGAGCATAAGAAGATAAGATTTCAGAACGAATTTATTCCAAAAGTTTGTCAAGTTTGCCTGAGTCATTGTGCAAATTGGAGTCAAACAAATTCCATGGTTTGTTTATGAGATTTGCAGGACTAGTTTATAGAGTGAAGTTAGAGCTATTAGTATGGCTACATCCGATATTTTTTTTTAAATATTAAGGATACCGTCCATTTTTATTATGTTTCTTTGAAGAGACTTATTTTACTTCACTCCATTGAATCTGAGTGACTTCTTTTAAAAAAAAAAACTTCCAGTTTCCACTGCTTTTCATACATTTGAAGTTTTAAAGATGCAAAATTTGCCCGTTGCAGTACTTTATAATATATTTCAAAGTATTTCTAGACGTTCGCTCTCACAATACCAGTTCTAAAAAGCTTCAACCGTAGAAGCAAAACCACTTAAATTCTAACAAAATAGATAAATAATAAACGAAATTCAATCAACACACCGCAGTGCCCTGCAGCAGCAAGTATCTCATCTACTGTTGGCTGCTGTCATGCATTTGCAAGTACCAAGCTTCATACGCAGGCTACTACCTCCTCCCACCATCAGCGACGACGACAACAACGACGACGACATGTGTTCCGAATTTCACACCCGTTGCCAATATATAAACCACAAAACCGAACTAGAGCCGCTGGCAAAGTTGCCTAACATACCGCAGCGCGTTGAACTTTATACGACGACGAAATGTAAAAATACTTTTGCGGTTTGTTTCAGTCTTACAAAAATATTCGCCTCACAGCGCCACGCTCCAAATCTCAAGTGCCAAAAGTTTGTAACCAAAAACGAAGCATATAGAAATTCACCGAGCCAGACAAAAGAGTACGAGGCGTACTGCTCCTTTTTTTTTTTTTTTTTTTTTTGTGTCTTCTCATATATCGAGAATTTTTCTAAGCTCGTTAAAATTTTTCACAATGCAAATCGCTGAAACAAAAGCATTGCATGCCAATGGAATTTCGAGCTTAATTTTTCCTTTTTCTTTTAATAGTAAAATAATGTTTCTGGCAAATACTCAAAAAGTATCAATAGCAACGAATTTCTGCTGTAGATTCGTCGACGACGACATCATTGATGCGAAAAGCAGCAGCTGTAAGAGCTAAAGGAATCTATATCCTTTCAGACGATATCAGTTTGTATTGCATTCAAATTTCATATCAATGCATTTGAACGAACGCCTTCTCTTCTTTACTTTTTATTTTCACTCTACTGTCATCTTTTGCCAAATATCCTGCAGGGATAAAACCAGCTAAAGAGTGACAGCGGGACAGCGGGACAATCATATGTGTGGCATTTTAAGTGCATAGCTTGCTCACCAGCTACAACAGCAACAACAGCAACAGCAGCAGTTGTAGTAAAGACAGCAACGACATCAACGCTGTCATCAAAGACATTGTTTGTGTGCACAGCATGAGCTGCCAACATACGACACACACACACACGCTTGCACATACCATTACATGATTGCATATCAATTGGAATTTGCTTGGGGAATTTCAATAAAAATAACTGCTGCGGTTCTGTTCAATACATCGAAATTGTTTAATAATATTAATCGTTTATTTTTTCTTCTTCATCTATTTTGCAGTACGGACAACGCGTACCAACTGCCGCATCGCCAAGCAATACAAACTCGAGCAGTTCATCGAATACGGGCTCGCAGAGCGGCACATTGAGTACTAGTCTGAGCAATACGACAAATACGAATACCACAATGGGTCCCAACAACGGCACCATACAAAATCAGAATCAACAGGGCGGTGGCGGCGAACAGTTGTCGAAGACAAATCTTTATATACGTGGCCTACAGCAAGGCACAACTGACAAGGATCTAGTAACCATGTGTGCACAGTGAGTATAAACAAATGTTAAATCAAATAATTTAAGTAGTTTAGTACCTACTATAATAGTATAGTAAGGTTATGTAGGAGGCACAATAGCACAATAGCTTTAACAAAACAAATCAATCAAATTTTTATCAAAATCTATCCTACATGAACGTATATTCTATTCGCAAGTAGAGTTATTTGAATAGTTTAACAAGTTAATGGAATTTTATCAAACTCAGTTTCAAAAAAAAAAAAAAAAAATTTATATACTTTGTTGCTATAGATGTTATGGTTCAACTGCACTGAACAGTGTCTTGATACTAGAGGTTTTTGTATACAGAATATCTTTTTTATTTCCTAAATCAGAAAAGCATTATCTGACTAAGATAAATGAATCTCAATCAGTAGCAGCCTGAAGGTTTTGTTCAGAAGTTTCATGGCAGTCTTGGGAATCGGAAAATCCAAACATTAATTCAAATTTTTACGTGAACACATCCTAGCATACCTGAAGTTAGTTCCCTTTACATTTCTACCAAATCTTATACGTTTACGCCTATTGGTTTCCTGGTATATGAGGAGAAGCTTTATTATAACCTGTTCCCATAGGCAAAAAGAAGGCAGAAAAGGCGAGACAGAATCCATAAAGTATATACATATATAGTATTCTTATGTTCGATTGTCCGCCTGTCTGGTTGTCCGTTTGAAAATCAATATTTTGGAAACTGTAATAGAAAGAGCCTTCAAATTTGCTCATTTAGATGCTCTTATTTATTCTTCAAATAACTTTTATTAAATGAACACGCTAAACCACCCCCCCATTCCCTCTCTTAGGGGGTTTGACAATTACTTATTACATTATTGATGTGGTTAGTTTTACTAGAAACATTAAATTTGGGTTACTTTACTTTCCCTGTCAAATATTCCATTTAGGTCGAGCTCAGACCACTAAAAGGGCTGATCCCATACAAACCTGTCAAACCTTTCTAAGTTTTTGTATAAACAATTGTTAATTATTTTTGTTTATTTAGCAAAAAACACCAACTTTATTGTATGTTCCATGATTCAAAGGCCAAGATCGGAATACTAGAAAGGATAGCCCTCATATAAATCGCCCTCATATAAACATGGAATCTCCTAGTCGAGCCCACTCTACTGCAGCGTTTTTTTTCATTTTTTCTCTTATATGAGAACATTCATTTTTCCTATGGCTTTTATATCTCCCGGCACATTTTACATATACATATACCAATTCCTACTTGTACAGATGTGTAGCTTCAACACAAACAGATCTGTGAAACTAAAGGAGACTACATGTTTGGAAGTTTTGACTCCATTCATTTATACACAGATGAAGTTTATGAAATTTTTTACGTTCTTTTGGTAAAATTTAGTAATTTTGCTGCCACACCTTTCTGAGAAAAATTTAATGACATGGGCCAACCAACATGCCGACATCCTCAGCAAGTTCTCCAATAGTGATTGGATGATTCTTCCTAACAATTTTCTTCACTTCAACGTTGTATCTGTTGTTGGTGTGCTGAAGCGTTCAAGGCGGTCATAGTCATTCATATCTTCTCTGAAGAACTTGTACCACTTATAAACCTTTTTATTTGCTTAAAGTTGACTCGCCAAATGTCACACTTAACAGCTGTGCCTTGGAGCACTTAATTTTATTTTCGACACAAAATTAAATACAAATTCGTTAATCCGTTTTCTTTCTTTGATCCATTATGTTGGGAACATGTCACAAATTGAATTTACATCACCTTTTTATCAAAAGTTATATTAGCATACAAACCACTATAAAGTATCGCACACAGAATGGATCTTGAGAACCAGCTGAGCAATAGCTGACTCCTAAACAATAGGTACACCTATCCAATAATTGGGCAGAAAAAGTGATTGGTATTTTTCAGCCTTCACATTGAAAGATAAAAGTCAATTTCTTAACATTAAAAGTGACCTTGCGAGACAGCTACAATTCATATTTAATCTACACATATAATAAAACCGTAGAAAAAAATTGTTTGTCTGTCTGTTTGTGCGCGCATTACGTCAAAAGCGCTCATTGGATTCAAATTTAAATTACTGAAAGATGATATGCTTTATTGTGATTAACATTTAGCATTTATTTAATCAAAATGGACTTTCAGGATCAAAAGAAAGCTTAAAAATTGATAAACACTAGGGCTATTCAAACTGTTGTCAAGTGCTTTTCAAACCTATAAGATATGTTCTCCTCAAACTGAAAGGAAGACAAAGATGGCGTGTAACAGCGCAAGCTGGGTCCGCTAGTATTTAAACATTATTTTATTGAATATATCACAGTATCACAGTGTTTCCTATCAATACTATATTTGGTTCCTACCTAGCTTGCAGCATGATTTTTGTCCTGCTCGGATTATAAACCCCTAGGAATATATTGTCATGTCTTATTCCTTGGATTGTATACTGTTCTTAAGTATATTTTTTCCTACCTCCGGGTTAGTTGCGATAAAGTGTGCCTCAAAATAACTCTGATCGTAACATTGGCGCTCCATTCCTGCCTTAAATATTGATGTGAACCCACAGCAGAGACACTCGATGGTATTGCCCTATTGTGACTATAATTTCTAATTCTATTTTAGACTTCATGAAGTGAGAGTTAAGTGTCTTTGGCACCGCCTGTCTGTGTCTGTCTAATAGAATGACAATGGGAATATTCAGCCATTATTCTCTGCCATTCACTCATGCTACAAACTTAATAAATTTGTATTAAATTCCCTTTAGAATCAAATATGACTTCAGTTTAAATATTGGCAATACCTCATTAACATTTGCATAATGAGCGCACATTTTCGCCGTCCCTTGCTTCTCACCCATCATATCACACGAATTTTTAATTACAACATATTACTTTCTCATGTTTTATCGCTCTTTATTTAGCCAAAATAGTTTTATGAAAGTACACGAATAATTTATAGACTGCACACACCATGTTTTTTCATAGTATATCATGATTTGTGTCCAAACGTTGTTGTTTTAAGGTGGCTTTTTATATCTGAAATGAAAAAAAAAATAATTAAAACATGCCATCAATTGCCAAAATGGTTTTCGCTAGAAACATTGTTGTCAGTGTTATAACCTAACAGAATATATTAATGAAATATATTTTTATTTTACGGAAATATATCAAATAGATACATATTGGACCACTAGAAGTTGTAGCGCCCATACAAATCTGTTTCCCATTATCGGTTTATTGTAAGAAAAATATTTTGTTGCGTTTCGAGTTAAGCTTGAAACGACAAATATTGCTGTATCTTATATCTTATTGCAATAAAGTATTCCATTTGAATAAAGATAGGAATATATGCCACATACAAATTTCAGCTTAAATGTACGTAAAATGTATCTCACACACGACTGCAGCATACTTTCTTGCTTCTTTTGCATTCTTAGTTGTTTTCATTAATATTAAACAATACACTACTCTCATCTTCTACCAACAGATGTGTATGTAGACCTTCTAATAATCAAATCATGCACCTCTGATTATCATACTCTTGCATGTCTTTTGTGCAATTAACACAACACCGACTTATTGAATAGACCTCGTATGCTGATGAAAACAAGTTGCTACTCTTGTCGTTCTATCAGTCTCACATAATTTATGCAATCGAATGCAAATGTATCTACAATGTGCTGCTCTGAATACAGAACTAATTTTTGCATGCAAATGTATTGCGTAGCATTTGTATCTGTGCGTTTCTAATTAGAATAAATGCGAGTCTTTGTGTACGTTTGGTTTTTTGCATAATATCAGCGATACCGCACACTCTATTCTCTATATACATATTTGTCCCCGTATAGTGGGGCTGGGTTGCCGCTGTGATATTGCATTTGTGTGAAATTAATTTTAATTGCTCCATTTCAATTGATTTGCATTGTTATTTTTTGAAGTAGTTTCTGTTTTCAATGACAGGAAATATGCGTTAATTAAAATTGCATTATAAATATTTGGTATTCATAGAAAAACATAGAGAGTGAGACAGAGAAACACAGAGAAAGAGGGAGAAAGTATGAAAGTTGTCCATGAAAATGTCTACTTTACGCAATTTCCACGCAACAAAGCTGGGTAATAAAGAATTTTATTACCACTCAAATGGCAATGGGGAAAAAGGAGCAAGGAAGCAGGCAGCAAGCCAGCCAGGAAAAGCGACGAAACAAAAAGCATAATCAACAGAGCAAACATAACGAAAATAGCTGCCATAATAATATAATAATAATTCGTCAAATGATTCGGCCAATAATAAAAGCATTACTTATACGCAGCGTAGCAGCTATGCGCATAAAAAAGTTATTACGCGTCGACTTAATATACGCTACAGCACGTAGCGCGCTCCGCTGACCATGCTCGTAAAAAAAAAGTTAAACAAAATGCGTAATTAAAATGATTTCTTTAACAGTCGAGGCTGCAGGACGTGTAGCACCACCACCACCACTGCTCGCTCAAACTAAATGCAATAATAATAAGTCAAGTAATTAAATCAAAGGTTAATTTGCCTTTTTGTTTCTTGTTTCATATTTATATAAATTGTATACACATAAATATGTATATTTTTTTTCTTGTATGCTTGCTTGCCAGCAAGCAACACGCATAGACATAAATAAGCAGCTTATTATAATTTAGTTGTAGGAAAATAGCTAAGTCTAAATAGCAGCAGCAGCGCAACACACTATCGATTTATATTATATGCGAGTATACTCGTATAATGAAGCTATAAGCTACAAGCCAATTATTTTGTACTTCCAAGAAATATTCAATTACAATGTTACAAATAAGCGCTGCAGGCAGTTTTATTTGTGGGCGGCGTCTAGCTCAAGTTGATGTTTTAGAATCAAATTTTTTTACTCCACTACTCTGTCCAGAAAGTTTAGCCATGAAATTCATTGCATACTTTCAGGCTGTGCTGTATGTACGAGTATGTTTATATACATACGCTCTGCAAATATAATTATTTAGTTTTAATTATAAATTTTATATTATTAGTCGAAAGTTTACTAACACAATTTTCTGGTAGCTACGAAGAAAATTTGAGTGATATGCCTTCTAATTATATGTTCCACTTTCATTTTTGTTTTTGCTTCAAACTTACTGAAAGTTTATGCACTGCTTAGAAGACCTCCCAAGAACACATCGTCACTTTAGTACGAGGAGTACTAGTAGTACTAGGACTGCTATTATTAGTTGTAGTGCTGCTAGGAGTACTACCAGCTGTCCTAATACTGCTAGTAATAGTCCTAGGTTGGTAGTTAGCACTGCTGCTGCTAGCAGCTGCCAGCTAGCTGTAGCTGCTAGCAGCAATTGCTAGCTAGTAGCTAGCGCACATACCAGCAACTGCTAGCTATAAGCTAGCGCACCTAGCAGCAACAGTTAGCTGTGTAGCTAGCACTGCTGCTGCTAACAGCAGCTACAGCTTGCTAATAGCTAGCACTGCTGCTAGCAGCAACAGCTACAGCTAGTCTGGTAGCTAGAACTGCTGCTAGCAACAGCAGCTACAGCTAGCCTGGTTGCTGGAACTAGTAGTAACTACAGCTAGCTGGGTAGCTTGCACTACTGCTAGCAGCAGCTACCGCTAGCTGGGTAGCTTGCACTACTGCTAGCAGCAGCTACCGCTAGCTGGGTAGCTTGCACTACTGCTAGCAGCAGCTACCGCTAGCTTGGTAGCTAACACTGTTGCTAGCAGCAGCAGCTACAGCTAGCTGGGTAGCTAGCACTGTTGCTAGCAGCAGCAGCTACAGCTAGCTGGGTAGCTAGCACTGCTGATAGCAGCAGCAGCTACAGCTAGCTGGGTAGCTAGCACTGTTGCTGCTAGCAGTAGCTACAGCTAGTCTGGTAGCTAGCACTACTGCTGCTGGTAGCAGCTACAGCTAGTCTGGTAGCTAGCACTGCTGCTGCTGGTAGCAGCTACAGCTAGTCTGGTAGCTAGCACTGCTGCTGCTGGTAGCAGCTACAGCTAGTCTGGTAGCTAGCACTGCTGCTGCTGGTAGCAGCTACAGCTAGTCTGGTAGCTAGCACTGTTGCTAGCAGCAGCAGCTACAGCTAGCTGTTAGCTTGCACCGCTAGCAGCTACAGTTTGAATGCTAGCTTGTAGTAGTACTACGACTCCTAGTAGTAGTCTTAGGACTGCTAGTAGTAGACTTATTGCTGCTAGGAGTACTTTTTGCAGTCCTAGTACTGCTAGTAAGTATCTGAGCTTGGACTTCTGGCAGTATTTGGACTATTTCTAGTACTAGGATCACTAGTAGTCGCCTTCAGTTTTGTTGTAACGAATCTGAATGCCGCAGTTTAATACTATTTTATTAAGTTGTTGATTATAATATTATTATTATATTATGTATAATATTTTAATTTTTTAAATGTTCTTTTTATTCTCTCTTTTTGCAGATATGGAACCATTATATCAACCAAGGCTATTTTAGATAAAACAACAAACAAATGTAAAGGTATTTTTTTCTTCACCATTCTCATCATTTATTTATGTGTTATTTTGTTTTTTTTTTTTCAATATAAACGTCAATATTTGTTGTGTTTTGTGTCAATAAAAAAAAAAATCGAAAAAAATCGAAAATAATATTTTGATTAATATTTCTATTTTTTTTTTTCGATTTTTGTTGTAATTGATGAGAGAAAGAAAGAAAGAAAGAAAGATATTGCAGAGGCCTCTATACTCTATACTAATGCAAAATCTGAATGTATGCATTTGGCCAACTCTGGCGCAATTAATTTGAAATCAAAAGCCTTAAACGCTCTTTCACTTTCTCCCTCTCTCTTCTACAGTTTTATTTGGAATGCACTCTTAAATATGTTTGTCTAATTATTTATTTGATTTTTTTTTCGTACTTTTCCTAATTGGCAGTACTAGTTTTTGTTTAGATTTAATATCTTTTTTTTCTTTTTATTAATTTGTTCTTAATTTCGAAACATTTAAAAGCAGAAAACGCACTTCATACATAAAGCAAATTGCACACATTCAAGTAGAATGAAAATAAAAGAGATAAATAAAAAATAAAAAGATTTGATATACAAATTAGAACATTTAAATTTTTAGTTGCTGCCAATGAAAAAAGTATTGTAGTGAAGAATACTTGTTTTAATAGATTTTTAAATTGGTTTTTTTTTTTTTTTTTTTTTTTATGATAAACCAATTCAAAATCCTATTAATCTATTTATAATTCTTTTTTTGTTTCTTTTTTTCTATACAATTTATGCCAATATTTTGTTTTTGTATTTTTTTCGCTCCCCGCTCGTTTGTTTGTTTGATTGTTGCTTTTTGGCTTCGTTTTTTTTTTTTTTTAATTAAATACTAAATTAATCAATAATAAACTAAAATTTAATCACCTATAAAAAATATATAAAATGAATCCTAAATTTCCGCCGGAAAAAAACACAAAAACAAAATATTTTCTTTGCAGGTTACGGCTTTGTTGATTTCGAGCAACCGGCATATGCTGAGGGTGCCGTTAAGGGTCTGACGGCGAAGGGCGTTCAAGCTCAGATGGCCAAAGTGGGTATCTGGGTGCTTCATAGGCCGGCCATTGTACGTTTGTTTGCATGCAAGTAATACTCACCCCACCAAAGAACCTCACCAAAACCCAACCAACACCTAATTCCCCCCGAAAAAAAAAATTCTTTCGCTTTTGTGTGTGTTCTTTTAGTTTCAGTTTATATTATATTTTGAAAAGGAAATCTTTAGTTACTATATAATTTATTTAGTTCTAGTTTAAACAGTTATTTTAATTTAAATCTGCTTGAAATATATGCGCAACCTACGCGCGCGTCATACAAGTTGAGTCCTACGCACCCATTGCGAGTCACTTCTCACACATAAAGGTCAAATGGCATGCGCCTGCCTACGCAATGTGAAATATTTGTGGGCGCTAGAATAATTTTCACTTGCGGCTGCAATTCAAGCAAGCAAGCACTATATTGAAATATATGTAAAACGCTTTCAATTTTGCTTTTTTATTTAAATTTTCTATAGCTGCCAAGAAGCAGCAGCAAAAAGAGAGACTGCATCAATGTGTTGGCTTTGTAGCCATACATGACCTTTTTTTGAAAAAAAAAAATAAAAAAAAAGCACGCTTGACTGAACTTTGACACTTTGCCTGTGCATTCATCAAGCAAATGATTTTTTTTTTTTTTTTTTTGTTGCAGGAATTTATGTCCTTCACATTTGTTTTATTTTTATGCTTTTCTATTTAATAATTTAACAATGTGCATAACCAAAAAAAAATATTTTACAAAAAAAGTTCCAACTTCCTACCTCACCTGTCTCTCTCTCTCTCTCTCTCCCCTTAGTCTGTAGTGATATACTCTTCTATATACTCGTACACATTTAACTACTTAATACCTCTTAGTACAAAACTTTAGTTTTACATTTTATATTTACATTTAGTAAGAAAAACACGAAATGGAATTAAAAACATTTTAGCGTAGCTCAAAAATAAATAAAAAATAAAATCATTTCATTTCAGTAAACTTTTCTGTAGCTAATAATACAAAAATAATAGCTAGTAATTTATATTTAATAATATATCCATTTAGATTATATACAATTATAACAATGTCAGTCAGTGTACATTAATTAATTATTTAAATGTTAAATAATCATAAATAATATCATTTTTAATATACATTTATGAGTCAGTTCTAATAAAACGCTATTTTCCATTTCTATTTGATGATGATGATGATGATGTCCTTCTCTAGCTAAACAAGTACTGAGAATTGGGCGTACTTAGCATTGTGTATATACAGGGTGTGTATAAAAAATAATAGAAAAAAATTGGTAAATAAAAATTAATGAAGATACCAATCAACATTCATCAAAGTATGAAACATCAAAAGCTTTTTGGGACCAGTTTTGCACTGGGAAACCTTTGTTATACCGTTTTCGCTTAGATAGTCACACTATAAATATATTTGGGACAAACTGCGTGCAAAGTTCGATGTTTTCTACAATATTTTATTCAGTTTTTATTTTATTGAAAAATTTCTCCAACTATCAGACTTCAAAGCATTAATATGGTATGTTCTTGAAAATAATAAGTGCGCGCTGTGCATCATCCACACCCTATCGATCATCTTTAAACATTTTTGTATCAGTTAAAAACTTTAATTTGTGATAGACTATTATTCCCGAACACTTTACGACTGAAGCCCGAAGTCTTCGTAAACTATTTTCCTTATTCGATATAGCTATGTCCGTCCGTCTGTCTGTTGTTGCTAATTTTTGTGACATAAAAATTTAATATATTCTGCTGAAATGGAGTTTTATAAAATTGATTCGCAAGGTCCAACTTTTGGGCTAACCACCAATCAAACTACCCACACACTTTACCCTTTCTGCAGTCAAGATTAACTTTAAATGTTATATGATGGCTTTTAATGGGTAGACGCTGTATATGTATGTGACTTGGTCTATGTGTCTTATGTGCCAAATAACATTACCCATTTTTTTTTTTTTTTTACCAATTCGGATAGAGTTTGCGACGCTCTTTCACATCATAAAAACGCTCGAAAACTTTACTTTCGCACTTAAGCTCTCTTTTAGTAGACCAGGTGACATATACAAATGAATGGGTATGATCGCTCCACGGTTAGGGTTAGCCCGCATACAAACACACCACTCAGTTATGAGTTTCTATATGAAATACTTTTTTTTTTATAATCAACTTGAATTATCTTGAAACTCTATTAGCTTTTTATGAAAGGATGCTTACATAAATATCCAAATGCGTGTCTCATCCGCTTTTTGGTCTTGGTCCTCCAAACATTTTCTAAAGATGCTAAATACACAATTTGAAATGTCATGCTATGGGCATGAAAAGCTTTCAGACCCATAACATGACATTTTTAAATATTATAATAACTTTTAATTGAAATTTATAGAAATTAAAGATCATTTTCAATGCAATATAAATAAATGTGTCAGATGTCTAGCAACTTCAGTCCAAAAACATTCCATTTTTGACCCTAAATCAAGCGTGGAAGCCACATGAAAGCTTCCAAGAGACTCGTGTCTGATACGTTTTTACGCCACGCTAAACAGCTCAGTACGAGTGCATTGCGTTGCAGTCTATTTCTTATACACACCCTGTATACACAACTGTTCAGTTTTAATTATTTTTTTTTGGTATTAATATTTGTCCTTGGGTCATGTAGTTAATATAAATTATATTAAAATTTATATACAATTTTTGTTTTTTTTTTGTTTTTGTCTATCTCGCGAAAGGGGGACTTTAAACCTCCTCACCCTTGTGCAGGTTGTAGTGTGAGATTATTGCTCAACCTAACCTCCACGTTGACAATTTTTATCCGCTAACTGAATAGCTACAAAACCTTTTTAAATATTTATATTATGTTTGTTTTAAATAATAATAATTACGGTAGAAACCATTTTAATTCCAATTAAACTAGAAATAAAGTAAAGTTTAACAGTGCCCAGAATTTAAAAAAAAAAAAAATATTTGTATGATAAAATAATTTTTACAAAATAGAAATTTCGTTAATGATGCAATTTTAATTGTAAGTTTTGTTTGACATTATTTACTCGAAATTATACAACCCGGTATAACTTTGTTTAAGTTTCCTCAGCTATTGAATCCAGGTTTTTTTTTTCTTTTAAAATCTTCTTTCTTTTTCGAAACAATTAAAGCCTATTATTTGTTTAGTGTTTTAACTATAAATTTCGAGAGAGAGCTAATATTTCAAAAGCAAATTGAGAGAGAATTGGTTCTTGTGATTAGTCAATTATTTTGCCTGGATTTTGACTACCTTAGAACCAACATTTTAGCAATAAATATGGCATTGAAAAGCTTTCAAATAAAAGAAAAACTAAGCGAATATGTCGTGATTAAGGGGAGCATTGATTCACGGCAGATATTTCCAAACAAAAAATCGAATAATAAATAGTGTCACAGTCAATTTGATCAATAATATCTTAAGCAATAGTTTACTTATTTTTTCCTATGTGCAGTAGTGCTTTATTAATTCAGTAAAACCTGAATTAATAAATGGTTAAATGGTCTTAACTGACATCTCTTACCGTTTATAGTTTTAAGCTAATAATGTCATAGCGGCTATTGTTTCTATTGCAAAATAAATAATAGCTTCAAGACTCGATCACAAAATATTGCTGTTAACTCTGTACTATGAACAATTTAAGCCTTACTTTATTTAAAACTAGTATGGTCCCAATTGCTGAATTTCGGAACAATTTCACTGACTCAAGTTTTTATTTTGTTATCAAGCAACTGCATGGAAAATATCTGATCATTCCGCTGTCACTGCTTTAAAAACTATGCAATAAACTGATTTTTGAATGGAATAATATGCACGAACAGTGAACAGTGAACTCAAATGCACACACACAGTTCAGTATCACCGTTGTTGTTCTTCTTCCATTATTCATCCGAATGTTTTGTGTGAGATAATAATTTATTTCGTTTTTAACTGAAATTAAGTTAATGGACAACCACATATGTACATATATATTTGAACTTATATTAATATGATAAAACTTGCGCAAAATTTTTTAAATCTCTCAAGCAAGAAAACACATTTTCTGGTATCGAGTCAAGCGACTTTCGTCGAATCGACCCACAAATTTTAGAAAGCTCTTTTTTTATAAGTAAAGGGTATCCCGTAATTTCCGCAAGGTTTGAATTTAAAACCATTATATTCTGAAGTGACTAGTATCGATTGACTGTGTAATCGACAATCAGGGACGGTCAATTTGCACTGACGGTCAATATATTGTGCTGAACATATAATAATTTACATTTTTTTAAATTCAAAAGAGTTAATTAATTTTTGGGAGTCTATAAAGAACATTTTTAGATTTCATGAAACATTTAATTTCTAAGCGCTTTTGTTTAATTAATTTTTATATAGTAGCTACTGTAATATATGACTTTAGTACATTCTATAATATATATTAGATAATATATACTCCGTACTTATATAAAATAATTTATAATATTGTAGGCTAATCGATGCTTTGTTTAAAGCCTGCTTAAAGGCCAATATATCAACAGTTTTTTTTTTATAAGAACCATTACCAAAAAATTTTATTTAAATTATCCAGTAGATACGCTAGATATGCGCTCTCATAACTTTTGTTATCAACAAGTAAAAAAATAAATGCAAGTGAAGTCAGAAGAGTGCTTTTAAAATCCGAGAGATGATAGTTTTCAATAAAATTGATTTCTGAGAAGTAACATATATCAGTAGACTAATTGCATCATTAGCATCAAGAGATATATATATATATAACAAACAAACGTTTTTATTGTAAGACAAGTGCTACAATTATCGTGAAGATATTTTGTTCTACTACCTCCGCTAAAGAAGTTTCCCTTCATTAAAGAAGTTACACTTAAAAAAACCTGCCGAAAACTATGTACGGGTTATCTTTTAGATTTTAAAAGGTTTTTCTGCATACCACGTTTATCGCACATATACATTTTTAAATCCTTTGCAAGAAATGAAGCTTCAGTCGACTTCGAGATACCCTTTACACCCATTGATGCTTACATTTGCATGGGTGATATATTCCTATCTGAATTCCTATGTAAACTTTTATTGGGATTAGCGAAAGATAAAGCAAATTTGAAGTTTCAAGGTAAACTTAACCAAAACAATATTTTTTTTTTTCTTATAAAAAAAAGTGGGACAGTTTTATTAGAATTGAATAATACTTTTAAAAAAAATTTTTTTGTTTTTAGCTAAAATAATAAGAAAACCTAAACATGTTTCCTTAAAATACTCCGAAAATAGGGACAGTTTTTATTTGCTCTACACTTTCAAGAGGGTTTGATACGTTCATAAAAAAACTATATTCTCCAAGCTTGAAGGCTATAAATTTTATAGTCTTCAAGTTCTTGTTCGTAGCCAGACAGACGGACATGTCTACATTGACTTGAATTTTTGTAGGAAAGCTATACTTTTTAGTGGTTCAATTTAGACTTCAAAGGAATATTTTATTAAATTTACAGCTAAGCGAAATCTTTTTCATGGTTTCTATTGATAGTGCCATTGCCACCTTAGTGAGGGATTGGATTGAATACAAGCTAATTAAAGAAGAATAGCCAAACGTGAACACTATATCTCTTATAGTATTCAAGTTCTTGTTCTTCATACAGAATTTTGATGGAGATCAAGTATATACAGTACCGGTCAAAAGTTTGGGTTCACTTGATACATTTATTAATTTTAAGCAAATTCGTCGTAACATAACATTCTCCAACGACACGCTTTTTCAAGTGAGAAAAAAATTGTGGCTACTGGATTCGTTTTCCAACAGGATAACGATCCTAAACACACTTCCAAACTCTACCAGAATTACATAACAACCAAAAAAAAAGTAAAAACAACTAAAATATATGGAATGGCCTCCCCAGTCCCCTGATTGTAACCCTATTGAATTGTTATGGGACGAATTGAACAGAGAGAAGTAAGAAAAATGCAATTAACCAATTCAAATCAGCTTTGAGAGTTTCTGCAAACTTGTTGTAATCTACTTTCAACGGAAACATTGGGTAAACTTATCGAAAGGATGCCTAGAGTATGCGCCTGCTTTATTACGAGCGAAGTGCGGGTATTTTGAGGAATCAAAAATATAAAGTAATAATGCAAAGTATCTATCAAAGTCCACATATTTTGAACATTAATGATAGATTTGCTAATCCTAATCATAAATTATGCTAATAAATCACAATGACTTAAATTTTGGTAACATTTTTTGCAAACAATGAGGTGAACCCGGTATTATATATACTTTTGCATTTACTTCCCGTTTCACAAATTTAATATACTTTCATTTTGACTCTACGACTTCAGGGTACTAAATTTATTTTTAAAATTATCAAGAAACAAAATGATAACAAAAGTTACAAGGTTGAATCTTTTATAAATTGTTTATAAGAAATTTTAGAGCAGAATATATTAAATCTATACAAAAAAATAGTTTGAAAACCTTTTAGAAAAAACACACAAATCTTTAGCTTAGAAAATTTTTCATGACAATAAATACAAATTGTAAACTTTCAATCCAAACTTTTGTACCTACATGTATTTCATTACAGTTTAAGAGATATAGTGTAGTAAAAAAACAGACAAACATAATTCATAGTAAACATCATACAACAAACCTTTTATTTATATATATATAAAAAAAACATACTTAGTTTCCATTGTAATTACAAAAATAATAATAATAAAAAAAAATGTGAAAAGAGTTCAACGGAAGTCATATAATGTGTAATTAAAGTTTAGCAGCTTTAGTAATAATAGTTAATTAATTTATTAGCAAGTTAGGCAAAACGTACTATAAAAAAAAAAAAAAAAAAAAAACCATGTAATTAAAACTCGGCAGTTGAAGTTTTTTTTTGTTTTTGTTTGTTTTTTTTTTTCTAAACAATTCATATAGAAACAGTTTAATTAACTACAAACTTACTTAGTACATATTTACAGACGTTTCTTTTTTTTTTTTTTGAACTCTCATTAAAAGTTGTAGCAAAAGTTTAGATAGCTCTAGCTAGCTAGAAAGTAGGTAAATGGACATTTTCATATAAATATATATATATATATAAATTGAAAATATGTAAAACCATTCCAAGTTATAGCCAACTAGCAGTATAGAAATTTGGGTAAGCTACAGGTGCGCCGGCCAAAAATAAAGCTAAACTAAAATATATATTATTAAGATACAAATGCATACATAAGATATATTTCTGAACATACAAACAAACAAAAGACACACACGCACACACACACAGTATATAAGTCTATTAGTTAGGTATATGAGTTCTTAAACTGAACCAAAAAATTTATAGGTCTCTAAAAATCATATATTATGTCTAATTAGTTTCAAGACACACACATACAAACACACACACACACACATCGTTAAAAACACATAAGCCAGGCTAATCATTTTGCTATATGTACACACTCACACATACATACAAACGCTACACTAACACACTGACCACATTAAACCACCACCACTACTAAACACTAAATACTCGGCATACACACAAACAGTACAAAAATAAAAAGAAAAATTAAGAAAAATGGCGTATTTTGAAATTAACTAATGTTTTAATTTTCTTTCTACCTTTTCTTAAAAAAAAAAAAACAAAAAAAAATAAATAAAAAAAAACGCGTTTAATTCTGGATACTACACACACATACTACTACTACTTTATATAATATATCTTAATATATATATATATATCAATGTTGCTCGTTCGATTTGTTCACGCACACCAAACCAATAATACACGCATACATATATATATCACGCACACCATCCAAACAAATACACACACACATACACATGCTTCTGCTGCGAACGCTTTTGTTTGTGTACGTACTACGAAAATATAATGAAAAACAATTTGTGTGAAATACGAAAACAAAAACAAACAAAAATCTAAAACTAAATTGATTCGATTGATTGATTCTGAAACCACCACAACAACAACAACAACGATGACGACTACAACAACAACAACAACATCTCGGGCTACCAATGCACAACATCATCAATACAACCACCACATGAATGAAATGAAATGAAAAAACAAAAAAACAAATACGATATGAAAATAACACAACAGCAACAGGAACAGGATCCCACAAATTTGTATATTGCAAATTTGCCTCCACACTTCAAGGAAACCGATCTGGAGACAATGCTTTCAAAATATGGACAGGTTGTCTCTACTAGAATATTGCGCGATCAGCAAATGAATTCGAAGGGTGAGTAGAACTTAAAAAAAAAATTTAACATTGTAAAATATTATTTTTTAAACTATTTTGGGAGCAGTCTGCGTCATCTCTAGTCTTAAAGGGCTTAAATTGTTATTAAGCAAGTCGAATTTAGAGCCAATTATGGATTAGTGCTATACGGTACTATTCCTATTTCTGAAATACTAAAGCCATGAGAGTTATACCATTGTAGGACGACCTTCTATTGTATCAAAAAATGTGTCATAGAATTTCTACGAAACCCCTTCCTTAACCCATAGAATTTCTATAAAACCACGAACACGTATAGGCATCTGATGAAGTTCTCCAGCAAGAAAAGTCTATTATTTCTTGAGCTGTGGTGACCATGAAAGCAATTACAACTGTCATATGAAAAAGCATTAAAATGGAGGATATTCTTAAAGTTAAAAGGTGGTGATGTTTTTTTACCCAACCCAAACCTAATTTTATTGTAGTGAAGAAGATATAAACATATTTGCCGCTCAAATATTTGGAGGTATATGGTGCACTTTAGAATTATGTTGGAAATTTTAAGCTTTGTAGGTCAATATTACCAGATTCTTATTTACAGTTGTTTAGCATTTAACATACGACAATTCGTCGAAGCTCATTCATCCAAATGTTATAAAATATCGGGTCTCTAAGGCCCGTTTTATGTGTAATGAATGCCGAATATACCAAGTGTTTGTATAAGCTTTAACCTGTCGTTGTTGATGGGTAATTTATTTGCTTTTTTCATGAGTTAAAAATCTGTCAATAAAATAAGTAATGCATCATCATCAATTTCATACCAAAACGTTAATTTTTCTTCAGGGTTTTTGCCAAAAGAAAGAGATCACATGCGTGAAGTTCGGCTTTTCTTGTGAAGGTCTATGGCGGCAGTGATTTATCGGAAACAAATGTAAAATGTATAAATGTATAAAATGTAAAATTTATAAATTATAGGAATAATCGGGTATTGATACATCTGTCTAGAATTGAATTCTAGACAGATGTAGCGACCCCAAATCACATGCTAAATCTTGCATACCAGACAAAACAGAAAATTGTTCCTATATCGCATTTCGACTGACACATGTCAATATTGGTCCAAAACTACTTGGCGGCACTTCACTGGGAGGAGCAACCCCATTTCGTTTATTTATCAGACCGAAGTTCCTTCTGAATACCATCTGTTTTTATATATGGTCAACGCTAAGCAGCATTTCGATTCTTACGAAGATGTTCGAAAATGGCTTGTTGAATGGTTTGCCTTGAAAGATAAGGAATTCTATTGGCGTGGTAGCCACAAGTTTTTCGAGAGATAAACATTTTCGATAGCAGTGAAAACATGAATTTAATTATTTCTTGATCACCATATTAAAGCCGAGACCTCAGCCTTTAAAAGAGATAAGGCCACCAAACTGCAAAATATTTAGACTCCACTATTCATTCTTAGTGAAGATAAGGTGAAGAGTATTAAATGATAGAGAATTCCCCACATAATCCATGGCCCAACTTCGCGATTGTGTATGAACTTCTTTTTTTAGGTGTGGATGAACCTCCCACATATGAGTATTTATAGAACAAACACTATAGAATTTAGCCTCATACAAAATATGGCTCAATTAAAGACCATTAGACATGTAAAGGGTAACATAAAATTTTGCTAGATCTACTACAGCATTCCTGCTATTTGATCCATATAAAATTATATCATCAGATCTGATTTATACCGTGGGATGCGGTGAACATTTGGCCGCTCGATAGATTTTTGCTTAACTACTTCTTAGCAATTACCTCAGGGACGGATTCATAAAGGATCCTTAGGTGTGGACCTATTCGAAGAATGATGAATTGGAAGGTAGTTTGAAATGTGATGGGTCTTGCCAAGAAAATAATCACATGGTGGGTACGTTGCCTTACTTCCTTACCGTAAATAGTCCACCTCTAAATTACCTGTTTTTAAGAATCATCATCGAATGGAAGCACTCCATAATTAAATGTGCAGAATTTACCATTTATAGATGGTATTACGATCCTATCAGACAGTTAGACGGTATTAAAAGCACTGCACTCTTAAACTATGCAAGAAGCAATAGCCACACCAGAAAAACTCGGACAACACAATAGAGTTTCTCTGCTGTGGATGCCGGAATATAACAAAAAACTTAACAGAGAAAGAGCATTAATACCATTGATGGGACCTGAACTATTCTGTGGCATTCGGAAACTACATCGAAACCTAATCGCATATAAGCAAATATAGTAAAAATATAATACTGAGTCACGAACAAAGAACTGAAACAAGCAAAGTTATTCCTAGGGAGTCCCAACAAAGGAAGGAGAAATATTCTGCTCGAACTAGGTACACTAAAGGAATTGACAGTGTAACTAACAGATCACTGTCGACTAAAGATATAAAAAACTCCCCTAAATGCATATTCAGATTCCGTCACAGTAAGGATGAAACTTCTTTTCACATCATGTGAAGCAATACCAGACTTCATGCATTAGTCAGTGATTTCTTTAATGATGATCAACTGAAAAGTTTAGATTCTAGAAAAATTCTAAGGATCATACAGCATTAAATCCAATTGAGTAGAACAAACCATAGATTTGGCTGGTTCTATAACTCCAAAATTATAGCATGATTGTTTCTCTGCTGAGTGTCTGTTATGCCCACAAGCAGAACTCCCACATAAGCGTTGGCATTTGTAATTCAAAACACTGTTAGCTATTTACTAGGCATCAACAGTTCTTAAATTATTTTCCCTGGAACCCACAACTCTTTATATATTGAAATTTAGTAGCGCGCCCTTGCTTTACTAATTTGATTGGGCCTAACTAAAAAATAAGAAAAGAACTGAGTATACTCATGGCAATACAGGACAACGTGTAATAAGTACAACTACTTTTTTTGGGCTCATATATATGGCTTAAACTTTCGTATAGTATTTCATTATAACATCCAATATTTTATCACAATTTTTAAACTAATTCCATTCTTTTTAAATCCCCCCTTTACAGGCGTTGGCTTTGCACGCATGGAAAGTCGCGAAAAATGCGAACAGATCATACAGATCTTTAACGGTACCACATTAACGTGTGCCAAAGATCCACTCTTGGTGAAATTCGCCGACGGTGGACCCAAAAAGAAGAATCTCTTCAAGACGCCCGATCCGAATGCACGAACGTGGCGTGATGTCTCCGCCGATGGCATACCGGTTGCATACGATCCGACTATGCAACAGAATGGTGTCAGTGTGAATGTTGGCACACCGATTGGCATGCCCTATTCACGTTTTGGTGCACCCCAGGTGGGTGGCTATCCAGTCGCTGGTTCGCAATGGATACCCGGATATATGATGACACAACCGATCACTCAGGTAGATGATCAGGTAAGGGTTTTAAAAAATTACTATGCCTAATGATGCCAAATAAATGAATGAATTAATTTTAACTTGACGCATATTAAATTCTAGTACATGCAAATGGCTGCTGCTCCACAGTTGGGTGTGACCTCTTACAAACCGGAAGCTGTTAATCAGGTGCAACCGCGTGGCATTTCAATGATGGTTAGTGGTGAAACGGGTGTGCCATATGGAACAATGATGCCACAATTGGCTACATTGCAAATTGGAAATTCTGTAAGTGTTGCAAGACAAGACAATTGTTTGTACACCACACAAAAAAAGTCACTCACAAATAATTTAATAACAACACAACATACTATAAACCACGTATATAATCGCATAATTTATAATCGAAATTGTATGTAAATCAAAAGAAGAAGAAAAAAAAAAACAAAAAATAAGAAAATAAGAAAAGTAAAGTAAAGAAAAAGTAAATTGAAATTCTTTCTCTTTATATACATACATACTATATATACAAAACATATCTATTTCTCTCTCTCTCTCTCTATATATATATATATATAACTCTGTATGTATTTGAATGTTACATAATTTGTATTCTTCTCTTCTTGTTTTTTTTTTTTTTTTAATTTTTAAAATTAAAATTTTATTTTCTATTATGAATTCCTATTATTTCACTTTTTCGTTTTCCTCTTCGGTTTGTCTATTTTTTTTATTTTTTTTATTTTTTATAGAATTTTTCTCCATCGTTACAGTATATTAGTCCAACTTATCCATATTATGCACCACAACCAACTATTATACCGACAATGCCAATGACAGATTCCGAACAGGCTAGCACAGCTGCATCACCCGACGAGGCATACACACAGTATCCACATCAAGCCGCTCCCAAATAGGTCTTCGCGAGGTGAGTGTCGTCTCTCTCTCTCACACACTGTTTCTCTGTCTCTTTCTCTCTATTTCTCTCAAACTCAAAAACAAAAACAAAAAGCGCTAAAACTGAACTCTGAAACTTCCTTCCTCATTCTTGTCTGTCGTACTGAAATGAATTGCGTTTCAAAAAAAGAAACTCGAAAACTTTCTTCCATAAACTTCTCTGACACACTATATTCACTATAATTATTCCCGAAAAATATCGTTTATCACACTCGATTGCTGCCTTAAAAAAAATAATAGCTTAAGAAATATCAAAGTTTGCTGCCTTAAATATTATTTTTTTTTGAATTGGAAAATTTTTGAAAAGGTTTATGCTTACAATAAGTTTGAATGTAAGCGTAAATTTTTTAGCTAGCTAAATTTTTAGTGCTTCTACGTTTTTTGCTCATTATGATTTTCATATTTTTCCGTACTTCTCTTGCATGTCAAAATTTTAGCGTCTTAACATAAAAAAAAAAATATATTTCTTTTACTCATTTTTCGTTTGCATCTGCCGTCTACTAACCATTTTTCTTTTATTTTAATTCTTTAATGCAAGGTTAAAAAAAAAACTAATTAAAAATTAAAAAAAAAAAAAAAGATAAATTTTTTTTAGCTCTATTGTCTAACATTTTTATTTGACCACAACTGTTTTTCACCACAGTCACAAATTTAAATTTTTTTCTTTATTATTTCGTTTTAAACGCGATTTCCTTTCGAATTTTTTACCAACTTTAAACTTTTTAAGTTGTAGCTTCTACACAAATCCTTGGACGGACTGCTTGCTTTACAATAAAAGAAAAAAAAAATAATTGCAACCTTTACTTAAAAATTTTCTCTTTTCAAACATTAAAACTCTGACACTCACCTTAAACACTCATTCACTCAATCGTTCGCTCGCTCGCTCACCATTTCAACGCATCATTCCCCCATACATGCAGTCAGTTTCAAATACACTCGTTTCATCCACTCACTCATTCATGCTTTGAATACATTCATTCATTCACTCACTTAAGAAAACTTTACTCACTACAAAATTTTTTTTTGTGTGCTGTTGCTTGCTGTTGTTGTTGCTTGCCTGTTTGCTTAAATCTGCTCATTAAACTAAACTAAAACAAAAAAATATTAAAAAAAATATATAAAAAAATATTAATAAATTTTTTAATAATATTCTACACATACCTATATGATACATATAATATTTAACTAAGCATTTGTTCTTGTTCTACTTGTTTCTTTTTTGTTTTTTTCTTTTATCTATTTTTCAAAATATTTTTATAGTCTAGTTACTATGAACTCTAAACATGGTAATATTTAAATAGGTAAATATGATACATTTTTCTTTTACACTTACATATAAACGATGAGCAAAGAAGAAGAGGAGGAAGCTATTAATTATTTTTCATCTATCAAATATCGCTTAGGTTGGAACGCTGACGTGTCAGTTGCGCACATTAACTATTCATTAATATTTATTGCATTTACATTGCATCGTCTGAGCAGATCTGTCACAAAATATTAGAGTATATTTGTCATTATTTGTTGTCCTTCAGTTCATATCAAGTACAAATCATGTTCTAAATTAGACGACAGCCTCTTGAAAACAAATATTTAAAACAAACAGAACTTGGCCACATGAAAGACATTATAAACAAGAAAGCACATTGTTGTACACCCATTAAAAAATATAGATTCAAATCTGACTCCGTTTGGCATATTTTCTTGATTTCACAACACACTGCTTTTCGAACAAAAACCGGTCTGGTCTGACTTGTAGTCCGTTCAAGACATATATGGAATATTGTATTCAAATTAAAGTAAGGTACACCAAAATTTGATGTTTCTCAGTTCAATAAAAAGTTAAATACTTTATTTATTAAAATACACAGAAAATTTAGGCAGGTTTTAATAAGTACTGCACCTTAGAGTGGTACTGAAGTGATGTTCTTCATAAGACCAATATAAGTTAGGAAAGTAGTTTCTTAAAAATCTTTTTCTTAGCTCAGACTGTACTCCTGTTCAGCATCATAACATATATTGGCAGCATCCACTGGTGTATTTGGTTGAAGAAATCTTATTATAAAATATATTCACTCTGAGTATCGAGAAAAATATTCATTATTTTTTCCGGTTAAATATAAAATCCAATTATATTCTAAAATAGTTGAAAGGGCAAGTATTAATTCATGAGTACTACCCCTTAGTGAGGCGTTGACACGTTCATTAAATATCAATTTATCTAAAGAGAGAATAGGAGAAATATCCAAATTTGAAGGCTCCAGAGAGACATGTCTACAACGACTTGACTTTTTGCAGGAGGCTATGCCTTTCAGTGGATCAACTTGGATCCTAAAGAAATATTTTATTAGGATTGTAACAAAATGTATCAAGTTTGGCATTTCTAGCTGTATTAGCAGCAGTCACATAATTTTTTCATACAAAAACCATGAAAGGTGGGACAGATTTGTATAGGGCTAACCTTTTTAGTGGTAAAATTTACTGAATATATACCAAAATGCACCAAAATTTGGCATTTCTAGCTGAAATATTTGCATACGAAAACATCTTCTAGTGGTCCGTTCTGGACCTGTAAGTTGGTTTAAGTCCAGTCAATCGTGGCAAGGCAAAAAAATGTAGTATATACTATATACTGTATATTTAGTGTCATCCCCCCTTTAAGGAGAGGAGTTTGCATGTACATTGAAAACAAGTTAAATGAAGAAGCAATAAGAGCGTCTAAATATGCAAAGATTCTTTTTTATTTTAGCAAAATCGAACAATTTACAATTTTTTTTCTAAATTGGTATGGCTTCCACGCTTATTAACTTATAAAAGGGCATATTAAGTTTGTGCAAACGTATGTAACAGTCAAAAGCAGGCGATGTAGATGCCATGTTGGCTATATAATCTTAATTCGTATCAAAAGTCGAGTCAATATAGACATGAGCTGTACGTATGAGCATCAAGAATTTGGTGACTCTAAGGGGAGATAAAGCCTTTAAGTCTCCCTCTTTAGATAACTAGTATTCAACCCCTCTCCAAGGTATAACATCTATAAAAATTAGCTACTCTACTACTTAATTTTACTATTCCCGCTAAAGAAGTTTCACTGCAATGAATAAAAGTCTTTTTTTTTTATCTAAGCTAGAAACGCCATAAAATATAAAATTAATAAAATACACCAAATATAGGTCCGTTCAGATTAGACGACTGAAAAAGATAGCCGCAAATCAAATCTGAAAAAATATTTTATATTTTTCGTTTGATTAGAAACACAGAATTTTGTTATATCATGAGTCAATCCAAAAATCCAAATAAAAAACTGCCATGTATAACAGTTTGGTCAGACTTTTCGGGGTTATTCTTTGAACCTTTTTTTTTTTTTTTTACTTAGCTAAAAACGCCCAATTTGTGTATCTTCATTATTATTAATCCTAATAAAATATCTCACATGGACCCAGATGGGAATATATCCCATACAAATTTAAGGTTGAAGTGGGTAAAGGGTATATTGAAGTCAAGCATATAGCACGTCTTCAGCGTTCTTTCTTGACAATATTTTTTATTTCTTTATTTCAATCTAAAATTCAAATTCAACGTCTAAAAGTATATAGAAATACTCTTTTACACCGATCATGTCCTCAAAAAAATTGTTCATGGGACAAATTGATAAATTTAATATAAATACATCATTTTAAAGCACACGGACGGACACTTTCTGGATTTCATCATGTGCAAGCACGTTTCAAACACTATTCGAATCTGCAATAAAATGGAAACATGAGTTTAGGGTACCTGAGACCACCTTTCATAGACCACGTCACATACTTATGAAGGCATAAGTGGATCTTTATATCATTTCGTTCATTGAAGAGTAGCTGAGATATGACGAAATTTATATTTTTTGCAATTTAATTTTTCATGAGTTCTAAAAGAAGCCTTCTAAACTAGACCCTTCAATTTTTTTTTAAATGAAAATATATAAAAATCAGATTTTCTAACAACTTGTACGTTGTTTATGGACTCATTATATGGATATCAGTCTTCATATATTATAACAGATATGAAATAAAAGTAGGTAAATTATTAATAAAAATTAGCAAAAATACTAATTAAGTATAAAACAAGGCAGATTTGGACTTCTTATTGGAAGTCCTATAACACCGCAAAGGGCCTTTTATAACCTATATGTACCTAAGCTTTAAAAGTGTATAAAATGAAATAGAATTCACTTATTTTCTTCAAGTATTCTTTAAAATTGTTTTTTAAACAAATTAAAGTCCTTTTTCAATTACGCAGCAAGAAAAGTTTGTGTGAGGATGAAGTTTCTGCAAGTTTCAAGAAGTATCTAAAGACCCATTTAAATGCTTTTTTTTTTGCTTACTTTTTAAACATAATTTTAATAAAAATTTTCAACATCTTTCAGATATAATATTTTAATACCCCGCTTGACTTTGTAATGGACGAGGAACAAGAGAGTATACCAATGGAGTGAGCAAGTAAAACAGGAGATGGGGGGAAAAAAACAAACAAGCGTATGGCAGAGTAACGTAGAATGAAACTGGAAACGTATACCGGAGTAGGAGAAGGAGAAGGAAGAGTAATATAATAAGAACAACACAACAACATAGGCAACAATAACATCAACAGCAACAACAACAAGAACAACACCAACAACATATATAAAATTTTTATTTGAAAAATTATTTTCAAAGAACGAGTTTAAAGTTTTTTGTTAGTTGATGATGATGATGATGAAGTTGTTAAGCATGAAAAATAAAGTTATAAAACGATGTAAAACAACAACAACAACAGCAAAGAAAAGCAAAGACTAAACATAAAATAATAGTTTATATGAAACGTAAAAAAAAAACAGAAATAGTTATAAAATGCAACAACAACATCAACAACAACAAGAAACATATTTACGTGCAGTAGCGAAAAAAAAAAGTAATTGTTAAAAAAGAAAAAAACAAACAAAATGTAAAGCGTAAAGCTTAAGCAAAGTTGAAGATGCTAGAATATAACAAACAAGTGAACACGCGAAAGCGCATTGAAAGAAAATAGTTAAGTAAATTTATTAAATTATATTTGCAAACTAGGCAAAAAAGAAAATTAGTAAAGAAAATGTGAAGCGAAAAGTTTATGTGTCAGCCAGCAAGAAAAGAAAACAAAACAAACAACAAAGTAAATGAAAAATGCTTGAAAATGTGTTGAATACGTTTAAAATTTATAAATGAGCAAAACAATTTATACAAATCTTTATACATATTTTGCTAATGTTGTAAGAGCAAAAAAAAAAAGCAGCCAATATGCATTCAAAAGAAAATGCAAGCAGAAGAGAGTATAGCAAATAAAAAGTAAATGGCGTGCAATGTATTTGTTTAAAAAGAAAATACATTAAAAGAAAGAACAGAAACAAAAAGAAATCACACTCTAAAAGATGATAAAACAAAAAATAAATAAATAAAATTAAGCTAAATGAAAAGCAAAACATTTTCAATTGATTTACAAGCAGAAATTGCAACAACAACAATGCAAACAGAAAAAAGTAAAAAAGTTGTAAAATTTTATTTATATTTTTTCTACAGTTTTTCTCTTTGTATAGAAATTTAAAAACCTAAAAAAGTGAAATAATTTAATAATTTTTCTATGGGTAAGCAAGAAAATTTATATGCGCCCTGAAAGTATGCTTTAATTTATTTTTCTTCTTTAATTTGCTCTCATGTCAAGTGTTTAAGCGTAAAAGCAAGTTGGCAGCGCTGTATTGTACATGCTTACACTGGTTTACATTTGCAAAAAAAATTTGTAAAATGTACATCAGCATAGGCTAATTAGTAACTTTTTTTTGCTAGTTTAAACTGTGCTGCTTTTTGTTTTGTTATCTGCCTAAAAAATATGAAATTCCTGCATATATTTTGTTTTACCGTTATTTTTTAGACTACTATTTTTTCAAAGTAAACCACAACAGAAGAACCCTATAAAACTAGTTTTTAAGAAGATGAAAAAACAAGAAAAACTTGAAGCAAAACGAAAAAAAAAAATTTGTAGTTGTAGTAAAAGTAAAAAAAAAAACAAAGCGAAGAAAACTAGTTTTTAGCATATTTTTGTGCTCAGCAGTAGTAAAGAGAAGATAAAGAAGATGTTTATTAAAAAAAAAAAAACAAAAAAAACAAAGAATTTTTTGTAGCTGTCTACATATTTTTTTAATTTTTAAATTTTAGGAACTTTAATGAAATAAAACAAAAATGAAAAGTCTATAATATAAAAAAAAAAAATTAGTATAGAGAAAAAGAGAAAAATCTAGTAACGGCATAATGTGCAGCAGCAGTGTGTGGTGGCAACCCTGTAACAAGCAAAAAAAAAAAAAAAAAAGGAAAAACTTTTCTTTAAGAAAAGTAGCAAAATAAATATTTAGTTTTCTTTATCTAGTACTATGAAATATTTAGAAGGTATGTGTGCAGAAGGAGACGCCGCTGTAGTAATTGAATGGAATAAAAAAATGAAAAATAAAAAAATAAATAAAATATTTAGAAAGCAAAGCAAGTAGTTGAAGTATTTTGGTGGAATATAGTGAAAGATTGTAGTTTTATATGATGATGATGATGATGAAAAAGGAAATACGGAACAGTTAATAGCAAAGAAAAGCAGTGAAAAGCAAGAGCAACAACAACAACACAACTGATTAAGAAAAAAGAAAAGAAAATTTAATTGAATTAATGTTTAATTTAGTTGATATTTTTAAGACGCTGTTTGATGAGAAAGATAGAAAGCAAGTGAAATTTAGTTTTAAGTAAGTTTTTGAAAGCAAAGCAAATTTATTTCGTATACAGAGCAGAAGAAAAAGAAAAAGAAAGAAGAAAACAACATACACACAACAGACACGCTATATATTATATATTTTTTTTTTTTTATTTCTTTATTGTATTTGTGATTTTTTTTTTTTGTTGTTTAGGATTTATTTTTTTTAAAACTGAATTTTTTTTTTTAAATTTTCTCTATATGAGTCGCAAAAAAAATAAAACACTTGATTTACATTTTGTTTATAACAAAAAAAAACCTGCGAATCTCAATTTTAATGAAATAAATGAAAATTTTTGTGCGAGTTTTAAATAAATTAAATAAAATGCTTAAAGCTAGGAATAGTTGTTTAAAAAATTGGCTTAAAAATAGTACATACAAGTGTGTTTAAAATATGAACACACTGTTGACACCCTGTTAGCAAATTATTTAACTAACTGTGCTCAGCTTTGTAGCAACTACTTAACTCGCCTAACAGTTTTTAAATATTTTAATCAAAATGTAAAACAAACAAGCGAAAAGAAAAAAACATTCCTGAAATGCTAAATATTTTAATTTTTTTTTTTTTATTATTTATTTTACTTTATTTATTTTTTATTGTGCACATTTAACTAATATTGAAGTGAAAGAAATATGTAAAAAAAAAAAACAAAATCTATTAAAGAAAAAAAAAGAATAAATATAAAACGCCAAACGTCTTCCTAAGCTTATAAAAAAAAAAAAAAACAAAACAAAAAACACAAACAAACTGAATGTTTATAAATCAACTTTTTTCTTTTTTGTATTTATTTTTTTGTAATTTTTTTGTTTTATGAAACGTTTTTTAGACTGATTGTTGAACGAGAAAAAAAATAAATAAAAATATTTAAAAAAAAAAAATCTACAATAGGTTTGCTATTTGGCAACCCTGAAATATATACTGAACGAACCACCCTGTACTCATTAACAATTTGCAAAAACTTTTGCAAACATTCCAAAATATAAAAGAAAAACAAAAAAGAAAATGTTTAAAGAAAAAAAATCAAGTAAAAATAAAACAACAACAACAAGTTTATATACAGTGACACACACACACACACACACCTACGTACGATTCACATACGATTTTGAAAAATCACAAATACAAAGAGAATCTAGGTTATGCACAATTAGGCGTTTAAAAATAAAAATAAAATAAGCAAAATTCTTTTCGAAATTTTTAAGCTTATAATAAATTAAACAACTAATTGTGCATAACCTAAAAAAAAATATTTTTTTTTCTATTATTATTTTTTGTTAAAACTTTTCAAATATATTTTAAAACAAAAATTTTTTTGACATGTGCAATTTTACAATATATAATTTTTTTTTATTATATAATTTTTTCAACTCTAAAGTTTAAAAAAAATAAAAGATTTACAGCAAGGCAAATTGTGCGAGATAAAACTTAAGTTAGTTAATAATAAATTTAAAATTAAGTAGTGTTGCAAAAGAAAGAAGAAAAAAAATAGTGCGCGAAGCAGCCGCAACTTAAATTTTAAGCTAGAAATGATGATGAAAAGCAGTTGATTGAGTTTAATCAAGTTGATGAAAGAAGGTTAAAAAAAAATATTTAAAAAAAATGTTGCAAGCAACAACAACAACAACAACTTAGTGTTTAAGTGCAAACTTAATTTTTAAGTTAAACAACTCTTAAGCAGTGGCGCGCAGAAGAGCAGCGTTTTTTAAGTTGTTGTGGCATGTAGCATAAAAAGTAAAATTTAAAAATAAAAATAAAAACAAAAACAAAAAAAGAAATTAAAAATAAAAATAAAAACTTGTAGCTTAAAATTTCACACAGCAGCAAGTAGAGTTTTTGCGTAGCTAGTTTTTTTCAAAGCCGTAAAGTTAAATGTTATGAAATGAAGTTATATTCTATAAGACAGTCGAGAAAAAAATTTGAAACCAAATTAGTGTTGGTAAACGTGCATGCAGCAACTAGCTGTCAAGTTAGTTTTTCTTTTTATTTTTGTTTTAATTTTAATTTCTTTAAAAAAAATTTCTTTGTTATATATTAAGCAGTCAATGATGAAGACAACTGGAAGTGAATTAAATAATTATGTTTAAAGAACTGTTAAAAAAAAAAGAAAATTAAATACTTTATTTTCAAGTAATTTCTTTTTTAGTTGTCAAACTGGCTTTGTTTTATTTCTTTTTTAATTAATTTTTTTTATTATTATTATTTACAACTTAATTGCATAATTTTTAGTGCTTTGTCTAATTTTAAGTAGTTAATTTATTATTTCGATGGAAAATTTCGTTTTCGTAAATTAAGTAAACAAAAAAAAAACAAAACAAAAAAAAATTAAATTAAAAACTTTAAATAATGCATGAAGCAAGATGTTGAAGTAATTTAAATGTTTAGTGCGTAATGGAAAAACCTAAAAAAAAAAATAACAAAAAAAATCATAAAACCAAAAAAAAAAATTAAATAAATAAAAATGAAAAAAAAAAATTAAACAAATGTTTGTTTTTTATTTTATTTTTAATAGTAACAAAAATAAAAAAAAAAAACTTTTTTATCGGTGTGATTTCTCTTAGTGTACAATTTTTGCAACTAATTAAAAAAAAAATAAATAAAAATAGTTTCGTTCAAATTTTTGTGTTAAATAAAAACAAAAATATAAAAAAAATCATAAAATACAAGAAATAATAGGCGGTCAAAGGCATTGCAACAACAAGTGGCATATGAAATGTTTAAAGCAAGAAAGAAAGAGAAAAAAAATGATGTTGAAGCAGCAGAATAAATAATAAGCGCATTTTTTTAATTAAGCCAATTTAAGGAAATGAATATATATATTTTTTTGAAACTTTTTTGAAAGATGAAGATGATGATGATGATGACAAACAGTAATGATGATGTTGATCATAAGAACATGAAGATGATTGATGATGGAAAGCGCAAAATTCGACGTTTCTCAACACTAAAAACGTTGAATTTAGCCGTAGTAGCAGTAGACAAGTAGTAGTAAAAGTTAAGTAAAAACCGCGTAAAAACGTGCAGAAGAATGGAAGTGAAAACAAAAACAAAATAAGAAGAAAAAAAAACACATAAAAGAAAAGCTCATTGAAAACGTAGTTCTAAGTAAAAGAAAAAAACAAAACAAAAAATAAATAATTAAATGCTTGAGTATCTAAGAAAAAACAAAAAAAAAAAATTAGAGCAAAGTAAGAAAGAAAGAAAGAAAATATTGTAAATTCGCTTGTTGCTATTTTTAAGTTTTAAATCAAAGTCTTTTAAAGAACTTTATTCTTTTTCTATTTAAAGAAAAACCAAAAAAATAAAAACAAAAACAAAAAATACCTAATTAAAAAGCAAGCAAAAATTCTCTCTCTCTGTGTATTTTAAAGTTTAATTTTTTGCATCAATGTGTAAACGCTTTGAACGCTTCTTCTTCTTTTACTACTTCTCTTAAAATGAAATTAAAACAAAAACCGAAATTTTTGAAATGTATGAAACTAAAAAAGAAAAAAAAAACAAAAACAAATAAAGAAACCCCTTAAAAAAAAAATCGAAATTAACATTTTGTACTCAAATACATTTCTCTCTCCCAAACTCTCTCTCTCAAACTCAAAATCTCTCTCTTTCTACAAACAACCCAAAGTAACTTTGACGTTTTATGCAAAAAATTATACATTAAAAACCAAATTGAACGAAATAAAACAAAAAAAAAAATAAATCATAAAACATTAAAAAGAAGTTTAAAAGCAGTAATTTAAAAAAAAAAAAAACACAAAAATAAAACAAAAAAGAATTAAATTAGTTTAAGTAAAAAATTTTGCAGCTTTTGTGCTAATTTCGCTTAAGAGCAGTAAGACTAGTTGAAAAATGAAAAAAAAAAACAAAGAAAACCGTAAAAAATACATTTAAACAAAAAAAAAAAATAAATCTCTCAAACAAATGCAAAACACGCCGCCATTTTGCCGGAAGTTCTAAAAACAGTATTGGCAACTCTGTCAAAGGCGGCGGCGTTGCAAAAAATGTGTAGCGTTTAGACATGAAAACAAAAAGAAAAAATACCACAAAAGAAAAACTTGAAAAATGAAATGCATTGAACAAAGTATGAAACATAATAGCAAAAGGAAACAACAGTGAAGCAGCAAAAAGAAAAACAAAACAAAAATAACATCATACCAAAAAAAAAAACAATTCTAAGATGTGAACGTAAACAAAAACAAAATGAATACTGATGAAAAGTAAAAAAATGCAAATGAAACCACAAAACAAAACAAAAATGCTGTCATCCAAACAAGAAACTGAAACTTTTCTGAATCAATAAAAGAAAAATTGATTTTCTGTAAGAAAACAAAGCAATGACCTTGTTGTTTTATTTAGAAAGGGTTGAAGAAGGATATAAAGGAGCTGCGAAAAAAAGAACAAATAAATAACGAAGCCATTTTTTTATAGGTGTACAAATCTACTATCTGAAAGCAATGTTGTTGAATAAAAAGTTTTAAGCAACGATTTGAATTCCGGACCAAACATCCATACTTGCATTAAAATCATAAACGAAATGTTTGTCTGTTTGTGCGCGCATCACGGAAAAGAAATTCATTGGAATTAAATTCGAATTATTAAAAGATGAAGAGCTTTATTTTGAGTAACATTTAGCATTTATTTCATTTAAATCGGCATGAAGAGTCAAGAGATATTATTATTGGAATTTAAACTAAGTTTTTAAGCTTAAAAATTGGTAAATTGGTATTGGACCACTTGCCACTTATAGTTAATGCCACACATTCAACATGCCAGCTTGTCTCTTTTCCAATAGCGATTAAACCAGCAGCACGACCGGAAAGAGCTTTGCTCCACTGAGAACGTGGATGATGCGTTCAAACTGTTCAGCCACAATAGCTATGAAGCTGCTAGCTATACAGGAACCAAAAACAGTCTAATCTATCCCGTCTATGAAATTCGAGGTCTTGGACTAAGACAAAAGTCTACACTGCGTTGCCGTTTTTTTACAAGACCCTAATCGCTGGGTTACAGGGGCTACTGAGCTGTACAAATTATTGCGATTTATGCTTCGCATTGCAGATCCAAACAAGAATTATAGGTTCAACTTGTGGAAAGCAAAGTGTGACGCCACGTGCCTATCAAAGTTTTAAACAACAGCTACTACCGCTCGGATAAGGAAAAAGCTGAGCCAATGGCTGAAGAACGCTTCACAAAGTTTGACCTAGCTGAAGTAGATGTACGAGCAACGAGAATTTTTTTTACAATATACATGCGCAAGAGTGTCGTCTGCAGATCAAACTTTCAAAGAAAAAGGAAGGCTCGATATATATCCAGAAAATGAAAAGTTGTTCTGCCACTCTTCATGGTTCGCACTACTTGTCCTCCCAATGATTTGTAATAATACCGAAACGTGGCAAGCCGCAAAACAGCGTTGCGTCTTACAGATCATTAAGTTTTCTATAGACTTTCTCCAAAGAATATTTCTTATTAGAATGTTACATTTACTAGGTTTCTAGAGTTCCAACCTTAATCATCAATTTGGCTTTAGACATCACCATGGTACTCCGAAACAGGTGCATCGCGTTATTCAGCAGACTCTAAAAGTTTTTAAAATAAATCAGAAAGTCTTACCTGCATCGGATTTTTACTGGCACATATCAACATTTGTCCGTAACGACTTGGAGGCCCTCAACTAGGAGGCGCAACCCAATGCCGTTAATACGAATTTTTACGCAGATGTCCGAAAAAAGATTTATAATTGGTTTGCATGAAAAGGAAAAGAAATAGTCCAGTCTTTGTACTTTAAATAAATTATTTTTTCGATTTCTATAAAAAAAAAAAGAAATGATTTTTTTACAAAAAAACAGCGGATTTTAAGTTTATATTTAGTAGGCTTTGAATAGAGTCTAGCAAGAAGGATTACTTCAAAAGATCAAAGTCGAAACTGCCAGAATCACAGTATCTTCTTTTGAAGTCACACCGAATAGAAGGAAAAGATGAGAGTTCATCTATCCTTCGCAATTAAGCAGGTGTACCACAGGACAGTGTCGTTGGACCTTTTTTTATACTCTTTAAACAGCGGATATGACAAAACCTAATAACGACAACATATTTTTAGCATCGTATGCTGACGACACGGATATCATCGGTGACTCAAGCTATAAAAATGTGTGGGGTTGCTTGTAAAAGTTCACATTACGGAGAAAAGTTATCGAATGCCATTCACTTAGGAATGGTCAAACACGATTCTTTTGCAAACCCAAGCAGCTCACAAATGTCCAACAGGCAACGTATCCCTTGGGTAACCTCTGAACAGCCGTTCTGGGGTGAGCAAATTGTAAGGCGGTTCCCCTTATTAGTGTTTTGAGCGTTAAGCTTTGGAAATAAGGACCATAATTTAAGGATATCCACCTGAAGTGGCCGTTCTTTTAATAGCGACGACGCAACTATCAAGCTGGTTGATGTCCTCAAAAGATACAAGGCATACACCACTGCAATAAAGGAAATACGATAGATTGTGCAGGACTGTACAAAAAAGCATATATATATAGAGAAAAAGCAATTTGGATGTAAGTAGGAAACAATGTAGCTTCGTCACCAGGGTCAAACATTTTGACGAGCGCTGCGATGGTCGCTAAACGCATTAAGCCAAAATATTTTAATATTAGCCTGACTTGTGCACACGTCTCGACGGAAGACTCAAATCACTATATTGTAGCAGCCAAGGTACGCACTAAGCTCAGCGTAGTGTATGGCGTACGACCCAACAATCAACGAAAGCTAGACGTCGGCAAGCTGCAATCAGAGCAGTTTCCCAGAGCAGCCACACACTCCCGACTGCTCTGGGAAACCGCTCCGATTTCTCAAGATATATGTGAGCAGTGGAGACATAGCACCCGCTTCACGAGGAGTGTCGGAATGCTACTGCAGAGAAGAACGCTTCCTATCAGCGACTTCTTTAGTCGGGAGCAACAATAGCTGCTAGAGATCGATATTGAGAAATACGGAGAAGGGAGAATCGCCTTTTCACACGCAAGAAAAACCCGGAGTACATTTCTATAAAGACGAAAATTGGAGTCTGGTTACTGATAAACTGGAATAACTGAGATTATGGCTATGAAGCGCACAATACCGCCGATAGAGTAATAACACCGAAACCACCAATGTAAGGTAGAAAACTTCGTCTATCTTGGATCTGAAATAACCAGCAACAACAACGTCAACCTGGAGATCAGACGAAGAATCACGCTTACCACTAGAAGCTATTTTGGGCTTAGAAAGCAAATTAGAAGCTAAGCAGAGGCTTGGACTGTGATTGAGTTAGAAGAAATCGCGTGGAAAGTCTTTGTAGATTCTCCGCAGGATTTTGGTCCTATTAGAGTCGGCGACGAGTATCAGTCCCGTATGAGCTGTATAAGCTATTCGTTAAGGTTGTGCATAGTCGAGTGCATAAAATTCCTGCAGCTGCATTGGGCTGCACACCTCATTCAAACACCACAACGAAAGAGCTCCAGCACGCATGGCTTACATGGAGGACTCAAATACAAATAAGTTTACCAATATCCAAATGAAGTTAAAATTATGCATAATACAATATGTCTCGGAAAGAAGCGTAAAAGAAGAACATCTCCATCTATTCCGAAGGAATCTTTAAAAGAAAGTAATGCGTTGCTGCTTCCAAAAAATATTTAAAAATGGGTTATAGATCAAAACTTCAACTATTGGGAAAGGACTTTAAAATTGGAAAAAATGCTTCAAAGTCGATCAAATGTTTTAAGGTTTGCGAATATGTAAAAAGCGTCCTTCGAGATGTAATATAGGAATAGATTATAATTTAATTTACACATTAATCTATAAGACTACTCCATTAATTTATGGCACAATTGACACACTTTGTTCCAATATGTTTATAAAATATATAGTCTATGTACCTATACTTGTTCCACTTTTTAATAACAAAACACAACAAGCGTTTGCGCCAAAAAGTAGGCAACACAATATCGCTAACATACAGACAGCGCGACAGACAGGCAGACAGAACGAAACAGAATGAGTTCAATAGCTGTCTCATGCTCATCATCTATCCTGGCCAACTAAGCATATCCTACATCGAATTATTTTACGTACTTTGCGTCACGTCCCGTCGTGCGGATGCTTTTTGAGGCGTTGCGTCAAAAAATCGACGTTGACAGCTTTTCGACGTACACTTTTCGCTGATAACCTGTTCCTTTGACATGTTTGATGGTTTTATGAGTGTCAAAACTTGACAGTTTAATAGCCACTTTTATGGCGGTGCGCCATTATGAAGCCGGATTTGTTATTGTTACTGCCTGCGGGGACGTACAGTACAACAGTTTTTAATGCGCCAAGGCGCGGGCGGCAAAGGGCAACAGAGTAAATAAATTGCTTTAAAATAATATCCTTTTGATGCTGCCTGACCCGTATGTATGTAAAAGCCGTCGTCGCTAAAGCACAGTTACAGTTAAACCACCCCGCACAAAAACAAACACCCCCACACACTGGGATAAACATATACAAAGCTATATGCCGGTCCCATGTGTCTCGTTTGTTTGGTGCTGCTGCTGCTGCTTTACTTGTTGGGGTTTGTTTTTCAACCACCCCCACAAACCAGAATTTGCTCCTATTTCGCATTTTGTGTGTGTGTGTGTGTGTGTGTGCATGTATGTGTTTGTTTGTTTATATCTATGTTTATTTAGTCTACCACACAGTCAGTCTGTCCGTCAGTCTTTCACTTTTTCTTTTATGTATTTTGTATTTATTTTCATTTGCTTTGCCATTTTTGTGCATTTTTTTCGTAGCTGTTTTCATTTTGCTGTGCGCCTATTCCTTTGTTGTTTTTGTTCATGTGATTGTTGTCGCTGCGATATCGCTGTGTGCGTACGTCGTGTTGTGTGTGTGTGATGTGTGCCACTTGACCCCGAAAATCGATAAACAAATACGAGTAGAGCGGTGTAGAGGTACAAAACAAAAAAAAGTCTTAGCTAGGCCTTTTCAATTTCGTCATCTTACCCCGTCACGTGCCGGCAATTTAGCTAAAGTTCGGCGCATGCGCAGCTTAATCGCAATTACATCTCAGCTGTTGCCATTGTTTTTATGGCTGCCGGCAGCAATAAAAGTGTCAGCATAATAACCTCATAAAATCATCAAAGCAGCCAAACGAACAGGCGCACAGCGGCTTTTAGGCGACGCAAATGATTGTGTGGAAAATCGTACACAGTGAGAATTTTTAAACAGATTTGATTGAAATTCATATTAGGCTTTACTGAAGATGTTAATGAAACTTGCTAAACGTCCACACTGTATGCCGACGTCGCACAGTGGAACCTCTGGTCAAAAAGCGTTACAAAAATTAAATATTTGATGAAAGCATTGAACAAAATGAAAATTTTCTTCGGATATACATAGAATTCAAAATAATAGTTTAGTTTGATTTATTATTGCGGGATAGAGAGTCACCCAAAAAAAGTTTTTTTTCATAAGAAGAACACACCGCAGGTACAGTAATGACTGTCGGAACTGGTCGCAGGTCATTTGGGCATTAGTTATTTTTAACTAATGAATAATAAAATGTAAAATCAAACTGGAAATACTTTTCCTAAAATCAAGAACATGAAACATAAAAATTAACAGGCTCAAAGGCCTTCCTTAAAATGATAAACGACAAAATTTTAAATGGAATTAAAATACCTCGTGAAAGTTTCAAATTTTGGACGATTCGACAACAAAAGCGCAGAATTAAGAACATAGAATTTCACCAATGTATGCCAGAATTAAACGTATGGAGTTCAACACGAAGTTATGTCGTTTTCAAGCGACATAACTCCGCTAGAAAAAAAAACCCATAATTTCGCTCGAATAGTGTACTGGGGGAGATATGTCGGCGGAGAGCACACATACCGAAACCTAACTGATAATCACTTTTATAGAGAACTTAAAAAAAAAAAAAAAAACATAAGTGAACCGTGGGTTTGTATAATAGTTATCCCAAACGCGGTTTGCGAAACTATTCCAGCGCGCAACTTTAGCTAGAACGCCAATTTCTAATGTGTATGCTTTACATATACATACATACATATATGTATTCATGCATACATTGATTTTAAATTTGTAAAAAAAAATGTATTAAACAAAAAAAAAAATTATTATACATAGTTGTAAATTGGTTAAGACTCACCGGGAGCACCCGTTGTTTGTTTTGAGACGCTTTTTTAGCGCTCCTCATTGCTGCCATTGCAACTGATTTGCAGCATAAATTTATATTGTAGAACACTTCTTCACATAATTTTCCGCGGCGGCGGCTTTCTTAATCTTTTATTAATTTCCTTGCATATTATATGTTTTAAAGACGCGCGATCATCGATTTTTGTTTATTATTTAATGCTATACACAACGCCAGCAACGAATTTGTTGTTCCGCGGTAATTATTTTAGCATTAATTAAATTAATAACAACTATGTTTTGCACATAAAAAAATTCCGCTGCACTTGATATTTGATTATGCACCGCTTGCATTCTGATAACGAATATGTACATATGTGTGTATAGGTGAACGCGTTGCTGAATATGTAATCGGATATTGATCGTGACAAAAATCAGCGCACACGAATCCATCTTCGGCAGTTAATCGAGAAAAGCGTAATGTGTTGCTTTTGTTGTGCATTTATTGCAATGGATGTGCTTGCACAGTTGTAAAGGTTATGATATGAGATATTAATAAAAATAGCTTGAGATATACCGTTAGTTTTACAATTGTTTTTGTATTTCAATTTAAATGACAATGGAAATGTTTCTTGCAAAATATGACAAGTGACTGGCGACTGTCTGGCTGAATGGTATTCATCTAACAGCGAATGTGACAGGTGTGCAGCATCTATCAATAGAATGCGCGTATTTGAATGTATGAAACACACACATACATACATATCATTGTAGCATCTAATAAAAACAACAACAACATGTTAACTTTAGAGTACTCCATGCCCAAGTTAAAATTTTTTAAAAAATATTTTTAGCGGCCTCTTGGATAAACGCGTAACGGTATTTTTTTAATCAATTAACAATCAGACAATGCTCAGAACTATTTATTGCTTGTTCTTTTTTAATAAATGATTTTCAAGACAAATAAATGTTAACCGAGCAAATAATAAAAAAAGCTTGGGAAACAGTTCGAATTTATTCATTGGTGAAAGAAGCAGGGGTTGCGAACTTCTGCGAGTATAATGCTAAGAGATTTGCAATGTATCTGTAGCACAAGCAGCACCATAACAACCCATTTTTACAACTAAGTCAACTTTTTACATACCATCTGTAAATGTACGCTATGAAAATATTAATGAAAAGCAGCGCTTCTCCATAAAAAATATAGGTGTCAAAAAAAATTTACTAATTCTATCAGCTATGTACATCCGATTCGAATAAACAGTCTACCGCTGGAAAGAGATCAAAATTTTCATTTGATTCATATGCAATGAATTCAAATAGAATTAAAAATTCATAGATGTATACGCAAATAACTGAAAAATTTTGATTATATTTTTTTAATAAGCTTCAAAATATATTGAAAAAGTTTATGAGAGTGCAACGCTCGTAATAATGTCTAAGTTTGTAAACTAATATATAAGACGGCGACTTATGTATATGTTGTCTCTAAAATAAAGACACCAAATGACCATGCCTTTTTATCAACATACTACTCAACTGTGCAGAGCATAATGCAGTTCAATTATATCTATAAACACGCCTACAAAAATGTTTTAAGATAAATTTGTATATATTCCTTTTTATTCACCGCTTCATGTCGCATGCACAAAATTCCTATTTCGTACATATCTACGTACTTAAAAAATAAATAAAAATACGTTAAATGTATTTACGCTTCCTATTCACTTGTTGTATGTATATAATTGTTATTTTTTATTAAAGCACTTGCTGTGCGGAAGTCCAAATAATAAACGTATTCGTTATGCACAAATATTTAGGTTTGTAACTCTGATTCAATTGTTCAATTGTTAACTGCTTTTGTTTGGTGTAATTGTTTGACCTAATCTTTTGTTTTTTATTGCTGTTTTTTTTTTTTTACATATGTATTTTTAATTATACTAACACCTTATTTCGATTTATTTGAATTTGTATGCAAATTACGATTTAGCTACAAGAACTTAGGGCATATACATGTAAGGTAAGAAATGTTATGTGCGGTCAGTCAATATTATTTCGACCGTTATCGCGTTGTGGTCCAATAAACATACAATCACAATCACGTTTGACAATTTTTCGCTGTTTTTGCGGCTGCTAAAAAATTTATTGCTCTAAACATAACTAAATCGAAAACAAACAAAAAACATAACACCACCAAACTAAGTGCGTATCGCTTTCGTTGTGGTCGCCAAATTGGAATCAAATATATGTTCACTTTCCACCAAAACCACTCATTAGATTCCCCAGCCCACCAAGTCCACCTGCCGCGCCTTGTTGCAGTTGACGCATCATGTTTTGTAGACCACCAACGCCACCCATTTGTTGCAGCATACGCGGATCGATCATCTTGGCCATTTGTTGATTGAGTTTTGCCATTTGTGTGGGATTGACATTTTTCGCCATATCGCCTTGCTTGAAAAGACCCTTTACGCCGCCCATTTTCTTTACGACTGCTGCGAATTTTGTGTAGTGTGCAATCACTTCCTTCACCTCACGTTCGATAACACCAGAGCCATGTGCAACTCGTAGCACGCGCGTTGGCTGTTTGCTGAACAGTTTGGCGCCGTCACGATTATCTAATTCGCTATCTGACATACTGTCCATCATGGTCATCATGCGCTTGATGCGTGCCATTGATTCCTGTTCACCGCCTTTGGACATAAAATCTTGTGAGAAACCGGGTATCATGTTCATTATCTGCGAGAATGGACCCATTTTCATGATATTTTGAAATTGTTCGTACATGTCGCGTATCGTGAACTGGCCGTGCTTAATCTTTTCGAGCAGTTCTTCGTTGCCGTCCAGTTTAAGTTCGTTCACCTGCGCAAGAAAGTATAGTTAATGAATGTGTCAAATAAAATGTCTACTTTACTACATACTTTATCAATCAGTCCCTCAATATCACCCATGCCAAGCAGCTTGCTGACGAATGGTTTCGTTTTGAATGGTTCCAAGTCGTCGATATGTTCGCCTGTGCCAATAAAGATAATCGGTGAGTTTGTAGCAGCCACAGCAGACAACGCACCACCACCCTTCGCATGGCCATCTAATTTTGTTATAATAACCGAACCGATATCTACTTTATCCTTGAAAGCCTTTGCTTGTGCCTCGCAAGCCTGTCCAATCGTGGCATCCATAACGAAAATAATATTATCGGGGCTAACTGCATTTGCTACCGCCAACATTTCCTCGAACAATGATTCCTCCTGTTTGTGTCTGCCAGACGTATCGACAATAATCATTTCGAAACCTTCACGTTTGAACATGTCCACACCCTCTTGTGCTATGACCACCGGATCGATTTCTGTGTAACTGCCATAGAAAGGAATGCGCGCTTTCGTTGCGTTTTGTTTAATCTGATCATAGGCACCTGCACGGAAGGTATCGGCGCACACTAGACACGATTTCCAGTTGCGCTTTTGGTAGTGATAGGCTAGCTTGGTACAAGTTGTAGTCTTGCCGGAACCCTGCAGACCAACAAACATAATCACATTTGCACGGCCCTTCACTGGCTGATAGGGCTTTACACCGGGATCGACAAGTTTGATGAGCTCCTTGAACACTGCAGACTGTATCATACGACGTTTATTCAGACCGCCGGCCATCTCGTCGAAGTCAATGACGGCACGTACATTTTCGCGCAGCTGTTTGACCAAGCGTATATTAACATCAGCCTCCAGCAGCGCGGCGCAAATCTCTTTCAGCATCGAGTTCAGCGCTTCCTCATTGATGACGGTCGCCTTGCTGAGCGAATGCAGCGCCGTCGTGATTTTACGTCCCAAATCTGCTAATACCATTTTGGCGTATGTTGTCTACGGCAATGTGTTAACTATGTTTACTTCCGTTTCTGAATAACGAGTTAATCTGAAAATTTGTGAACAAAAACACGAAAAATTGTTGCAACTTTTACTTTTCCTCTCTTTCTCTGTGACACGTCGAGCTCGACAATTTGACAGTTCACGATGCGTGCGTATTGTTGTTGTTTTTGTAATTTCCAATTGTACGCTGTGAATAACAAATGTAGTGTTGAACAGACTACAAAGCAGTGCTACAAAACAAAGCAGAGATTTGAACACACTAGCCAATGCTGGCGCACAACTACAATTAATCAACTTACAAATCTAAAAATGGGCGTAAAAGATCTATGGAGTGTTTTAACACCTTACGCGGAGCGCAAACCATTTAGTGAACTGCGCGGCAAAAAAGTAGCAATTGATCTTGCTGGCTGGGTTTGCGAGAGCCTTAATGTTGTCGACTATTTTGTGCATCCTCGACATCACTTGAAGTACATAAGTAGCATACGTACAATATATTAATTTTATACTAAATCAATTGCTATTGACATAGAAATCTTTTCTTTCGTACCTGCTATCTCATCTGGGAAGAGGTAATACCTGTTTTCGTACTGGAGGGTGTTGCACCAAAACTTAAGAGCCAGGTAATCGCCAAGCGAAATGAGCTGCAATTTCGCGGCGTTAAACCTAAAAACAAAGAGTCACCGCCCACACAAGGCGAAAATATTGCAACAAAGCAGTCAAATAAAGATAAAGGCCGTACGCGTTTCAATCATGTGCTCAAACAGTGTGAAAATCTGCTACGCGCCATGGGCATAGAATGCGTACAGGGTCCGGGAGAGGCTGAGGCATATTGTGCATTTTTAAACAAACACGGCGTAATTGAGAAAGCAGCAGTCATTGTTTAGCTTCTTATTAAGTTGCTATTATTTTCAGTTGGTTGATGGCGTTATTAGCCAGGACTCTGACTGTTTTGCTTACGGTGCTTTGCGCGTCTATCGTAATTTCTCTGTTTCAACGCAAGGCGCGCAGGCGGCAGCCGGTGGTGCTGTGGACATCTATGATATGCGAAAGATCTGCGAAAGCATGGGTATTAAAGTGTATACTTAATTTGTTGGGCTTTAATAACTTGTTACATTTAGATTTTGGACAGAACAAGATTATAGTTATGGCCCTACTTTGCGGTTGTGATTACTGTCCTGAAGGCATTGGCGGCATAGGCAAAGATGGTGTGCTCAAGCTATTTAATAAGTACAAAGATGCAGAGATACTAGAACGGTATATAGTTAATGCACAAAACTTAGCTCAGAATTTTAAAATCATGCACTTACAGCATACGAAACTGGCGCCTGGACTGCGACAAATATAATTCGCTTGAGATGCGTGTGGACGACAAGACTATTTGCAGTAATTGTGGACACATAGGGCGCACACAGAGCCATACAAAGAGTGGCTGTGGTGTGTGTCGTACGCATCGCGGTTGTGATGAAAGTCTTTGGAAGTATGTTTGTTAATATTTAAATTTGCAACATCCTTTTCTACTTTTATATTTCAGAGAACAACGTCTTTCGCTTAAGGCAGAACTTATGCTACGCAAGAAAGCACTAACGGATGCCACATTTCCAAGTGAAGAGATCATTGCGGAATTTCTAAGTGGTCCAACATCAGTGCCCACATTAAGTTTAAGTTGGCGACAGCCCAATATTGTTAAGTTTATCAAGCAAGTTGGACATCTATTACAGTGGCCTGAAATTTATTGCTTTCAAAAATTTTTTCCCATACTCACACGCTGGCAGGTTCAGAACACGCAACGCCTAAAACAATTGGATAAAGCGGTTGTCTTTGTTGAGCCAAAGGAAATAGTAAAAAAGCGTACTGTAAAAGGCGTACCGAGTCTGGAAATTATCTGGTACGATGCGCAAGGCTGTTTTAAAGATCTTATACCGCATGATCAAATGCGTGAATTTGAAATAGAACATCCAAAAGGCGTTGAAGAATTGTTCAGCACAATTGAGCCGGTTTGCATGTTAGAAGTATCATATCCTGAATTGGTAGCAGCTTATTTCAAATCGAAAGAAAAACCTAAAAGGGCAACAAAATCTAAGAAGGCGCCACTTGATGCGCTAGATAATATACAGGATCTAATAGCGGCAACAGATGAAATTGCCAAAAGCGTTAAACAAACAAAACGCGCTAAAAAAGTTGCAGCACCTAAGAAGGGCCTACAGCTCATAGATAAATTCCTTAAACAAAAAGAAAATACGCCGGTCAAGTTGCAAAATAATCGACAACAGTGTTCCACACCAATTAATAAGTTTCTGCCGTCCGATTTGGAAAGTGATTGTGATGCAGATGAATTCGATATGTCAGATATTATTAATGGCATTATTACAAATCCTAAGGCAGCACCAGCCATTACCAAACATGCTGGACATCTGCTGCATTACGAAACGCTTTCACATGATCTCAGTCAGCGTTTACGAGAAAATCGGCTTAATACAAGCATCAAATATGAAACAACTCATGAAGATCCTGTTAACTGCTCGAAAAAACAGCCAATAGCTAAACGCTATTCCTTCGACGACAGCTTCGATGTGCTCATTAAGGCTGCTAAAACGGATGATAGCATTGTGCATCAAATCCAAAAAGACGATGCAGAGCTGTTAGCACAAAAACGAAATCTCTCTACATGCTATGAAATGCAACCAATTGCTAAACGTTATTCTTTGGATGACAGCTTTGATCTGCTCATTAAATGTGTCAGAGCAGGAACAAGCAATGTTCAACCATTGATGAAGAAATCTGTTTGCACGGGCGAAAGCGCGTCACCTATTGAAACACCTATCGAACGCTTCAAAACTAAACATAGACTCTCAATTGCTCAATCGCCGAACACACCAGAACGTAGTCAAGTTGTGGACAAAAATGTAAGCTACTTTTTTGATCATAATACAAGTGATGCTGCCGAAGACGTATTTGAGCGTTTGATGGATGTGAGTATGGGGCGACGACAGTCCACAGATTTAGTTATCATCAGTGACAGTGAATAATAGCATTACTACTAGATATTTATTTAAAAAAACATAAATATACACATTTTAAACGAACTGGCGAATCACAACTTTAGATAAAGCTTAGCGTAGCCATGTGCTCCAGCCATGGCCTCTTCTAGCTGCTCTTCAAATTGAGTTGATACTTTTCGAGCCTTCATGTTGCAAACTTCGGCTGAATTTTGCCCTTTAGGGGCTGTTACTTGCGTCTTGAAGGTGGATGCAAATGATTTAAGCCATTTTTCAGCGGTGAAGTTTTCGGTTACGAATTGCTAACAAGAAATTACTTTAAACGAAAAAAAAATTATTTATATTTTCTGCTAAACATACCTTGGGCACACAACAGCGCGCTTTTACAATATTATCACACATGCTGACCACCAGTATAGGTCTTTCGGTGCATAGCTTAGTTGCACGCTGTAATGGTATTTCCTCCACGAGTGCAGAACTAGAAATGTAGTGTAGTATATAGGGATGTGTTGCGAATGGTTTCTCTTGAAGCAAGTTGCGCATCTCCACTTCCACAAATTCTCTGCGTGTATATATTAACATTACAATACTGTTTAATTAAAACACATTTTTTAGTTTTTGCTTACTTAAGTGTGGTGCGCGATGTCTCTTTGAGTTTCCTGAGTATTTCGCTGATGCGCTCCAATGTGTCCATCTTGAAGGCGTACGGAAGTTTTATGTCTGTGTGCAGCATATTGTGACGTATTGTCTGTAATTCCACTTCTGTGGCATTTGTCAGCTTGTCAGTCTTAAATTGTTGTTCCAACATATCGACACGATGTCTAAGCAGCGCGGCTGTTTTCAAAACATTTTCCGCCGCTTGGCCAGCCACTGCCGTGAAGGCATAACGTGCGCGATTTGTTTGTTTGAGATTTGTAATACAAAAGTAGCCCAGTTCTTTGGTATTGGTTACATGTGTGCCACAGCAAAGTTCCTTTGAGCTCAAACCTAAGCTACTGCACTGTATGTTGATCAGGCGTAAACCAGTCTCGGGATAAACCTCACCCGGCACCATTGTTATATCGTTTTGTTGCAGCACATCTGCTGCTGTTAGTGTCTCAACGCTTACTGGTGTTTCGGAGCAAATAACGCGCCTGAAAATATATTTTGTTTATATTTATACGTCTTTGCAATTATTTATTTAAAACGTACCCTATGATATCTTCAATTTGCTGTATATCCTCCTTCGCTATGCGCTTGCCAATTAGGCCGACTTCCAGTTTGCATTGTTCGTCCGTCACCGCGCTGGACACCTGATATGTTACTTTTTTAAAGAGTGCACGTATGGCACCGTTGAGCAGATGTGTTGCTGTGTGATGGCAAGTGTTCAACTGGCGATGTTCTTCGTCAATTAAAAGCTGCACTTCATCGCCAATTGCTAGTTCAAAATTATCTGTCGGATTCGGTAGGCGACAAATATGCACTATACAGTCGTTCAGGTTTTTTATGTTTTCAACTAGTAACTCGTGCATAGCACCGTCTTTAGACTTTATCAAAATTTTGCCTATATCACTTTGCTGACCGCCAGATTCATAGTAGAAATTACTCGCCTCTACCACAATAGATATTGTATCATGCACACCATCGATGCGACTGCCAATGGTGCGTGAAACCTCGGCATCATTCAGCAGCATGGCAAGTACTTTTGTCTTTAAAATAGGAAATTCATATGTATTCTGCTCGGCATTATAGCTGTAAACGTATTTGTGGCTATTATCCGTTGCCGGCAAACTTTTCGTGAGCTGTGTTTGTGCATCCGAAATACGTTGCGCCAATGCCAAATCACCTTCGTCATATGCTCGACATCTGTACGACTCTTTGGTCTTATATTTTGCAAGCGCTACTTCTGCACGATAGCGATCTAAATCGCAATTCATATTCTCCAAATCGGCCAACTTAAGAAAACTCTCTTCGGTAAGGCCATAGGTATCCGAAAGTTTGTAGAGAAAATCACCCGGTATAGTATTGTTTTTAAATGTTTGCCGTTGCAACTGAAACTCGCGATATGCGGGCACAAAGCCAGGACATTCCATAAGATCAATGTCCTCTAAATTTGGAAACTCGGTAAGCGCTTCCGCAAAAGCGCGTGTGGAACTAGCGCGTAATTGGCGATAGACCTCCTGCTCGTGTCCAATAAGTTCAATGATATCATTCTGTTTGGTTGACATTTCAGGATATGCTTCACCTAATGTCTCCACAACAATTGGCACCAATTGGTGCAGCAGATTTTCATATGCAAATACGTTTTCCGAAAGATTTAATGCCTTACGCAGTACGCGTCGAAGTTTTTGGCTATACAATTTAATTATGTCAAAATTAAATAATATTGCAACTAAGCTGTACAACTTACTTTTGATCTGGTAACATGCCATCGGCCAAACATGCTGTAATCATACGCGCATGATCTGCAACTATTCTATAACTGGTGTCCAACAAAGCACGTTCAGCACCAATGGAAAAAGCGCCGGCATATGGTGGTGCTTTGGTGATCTTAAACAAAAATTTAGATATAAAACAAAATAGGCATGTAAAATTATAAAAATCGCAACTTACACGCTGTATGCCTGCAAATAGCGGGGTAAAGAGATCTGTATCGTAGTTAGATGTTTTATTTTGCAGCAATGATGTCAAACGCTCAAATCCCATGCCCGTGTCTACGTGACGTGCGGGCAGTTGTGTTATTGTGCCATCGGCTTGACTAAAAGTAAATATATATATAAACTGTATATGTATATAGTGTCCGCTGTTCGATAAATACCGATTATATTGTATGAACACTAGATTCCAAAGCTCCGTTAAATCTGGACTATCTGCATTAACTACTTTAGCACGTTCCTCAGTGCCGCCCAAATCAGGCCTATGGTCTATATGTATTTCTGTGCAGGGACCACAAGGGCCTGTTGCGCCCATTTCCCAAAAATTATCCTTGCTGGCAAATGGCAGTATACGCGATTCGGGAAAACTGTAAATAAAACAGATTGTGAGCAGCAGCAGACGTAGCTGTCGTTTGTTTGTTACTTACCCTAAGCTGCGCCAAATTTCAAAGCACTCCAGATCGGCAGGCAGACCCAGCACTTTATCGCCAGCAAAATATGTCACATACAGACGCGAAGGATCAATGTTGTATGGTCCACGTAGCAATTCCAGTGCCATTTCGCATGCCTCGCGCTATAGTTTGTGGTGGCGATTTATTAGCTACAGATAGACATTGTCTGCTGAGTTAAATCACTCACTTTAAAGTAATCTCCAAACGACCAGTTGCCAAGCATCTCAAAGAACGTATGATGATAACTATCCTCACCCACAATCGACAGATCATTATGTTTACCACCAACGCGCACACATTTCTGCGAATTGACAACACGTTTGTGCGCCGGTTGCGTTGTGCCAAGAAAAACGGATTTGAACTGCAGGATTAAGATTGAATGTGGTATCATTGTGATACTTGCTAAGTTTTATTTTCACTTTATGCTCACCTGGTTCATGCCCGCATTAACAAAGGCTACCGTTGGATCACAAAACGGCACCACGGGACTAGAACGCACAAATTTGTGCTCATGGTTGACCGTAAAATAGTCGATAAATGTTTTACGTATTTCACGCGAGCTGAGCACGCGTTGTAGCTTCTTGGCAGAGTTATACATGCCAATTAAAACAAAAAAATTAACCAATTTTAATTGCCGGCCCGCAACTAAACAGCACAGCTGATCTTGAATAACAGCTGCTGCTTCTTGCGGTTACGGCAATCGCAGCGAACCGCTGACACGACACAGGTGAATTGGAGCAACAGCTGCGCTTTTATTTTTTTCTTTTATCTTCGCGCAGTAAATTTAGAACCTCGACGACTAAAACGACAACGAAACAGAAAAATCACAAAGTCCGCGGAATAAGCAAAACAGTGCTACGATTAAATTAAATTACAAATACTCCATGGTGAACACGTAGTCAAAACAGCCTGCATGTATTTCAAAAACAGACCTGAACTTTGACACTTCACACTTGCACAAAATAGCGGGGCAGCAAAGTAGTGCTTCCGCTTTCACTTTCTACGATTGCTGCGCGGCGCATAACCAAAAAAAGACTGCCAAAAACGGCAGCTATCTCAAGATCGCACACCAAATCACCACAAATTGGACAAAATAAAAGCCAAAAAATTCAGTCAAGCAGCAAAGTAGCAGGCCCTGCTAAAGAATGGCAACAAAACGAAAACCGTTGCGTCCGACGGTCAGCGCGACCAGCTCAAATATGAACTTTCGCCCTGGTGGTCCGGATATAACACGACAGGAGTCACGCGGCACACGGCCTACGGCAGCGCCGACTAGCATACGCGAGATACTGGTCATGATGATCATACATGTCTGCAAAAAGACCATATTCTTCGAAACAAATCTGAAGGTTGCGCTCTATTTGGGTTGTCTGTTCCTGATATCGCTGATCGGTGACTTTCTACCATTTCCGAAAACGTATTTTGCGCGTTCGGATAATCTATTTAACATGTACTTTGTTAAGATCGGCTGGGGCTGGACACTGCTCTTCTCGGTGCCATTTGTAGTGCTTACCTCATACACGCTCACTTGTGGCGATTTTAAGAAAATGCTGCGACATCATTTGCCACGCATAGCGATTGCCACATTTTTCTGGTTCTTCTGGACGAAATTTTTCAATGTTATTGAAACATCCTATGGACGTTGCACGGTTAAAGGTAAGTGCTATTATATACATCAGTTAAAAATGTTTAATCTAGACATGCTTGCTTTACAGGCTATCAAACGAAATCGGGTTGCCTTAAGGCTGGGCATTTGTGGCATGGATTCGACATCTCTGGCCATGCGTTTATACTGCTACACTCGAGCCTAACGCTTATTGAAGAAGCGCGCCCAATTATCAAATGGGAAACGATAAAAGAACATCTGCGCAACGAACTACATAATCGTAATTTTTCGGAGAGCTCTGGCTCAAATCCGCTGCGTAATTTGAATCAGGAGGAAATGAGAAATTTGAAATTTCTATACGAACGACTGACGCCCGTTATACGTACGCTATTCATTGGCATGGCAGCGTTGCAGCTTTTGTGGGACATAATGCTTGTGTGCACAATGCTCTACTATCATCGTATGATCGAAAAGGTTGTTAGCGGTATTATCGCTATACTCACATGGTATTTCACATATCGATTTTGGTACACCACGCCAACATTGTTGCCCGATGCACCTGGCAGTGGATCTTTCTATTATCAGCGACCGGTGCGCGACAGTTTCACGTTTAAACGGCCAGCTCCAACCACTTCGAGTGCTACGATGAGCAGCGGTACAAGCAAATCGACTATGGGCAGCGGCATTAGTGGCGGTAGTGGAGTACTTAGTGGTGGCAATTTGTCGGGCAACAGCGCTGCTGCACCCCAACAAATCCCTACCTTTATGGGCATGCCGCTATTTACAAGCCCCAAGGCAGCTAGTGCTGCAGCAAGCCTACTCAATCAGCCGATGAAGCCAACGAGTGAAACTTGATGCGTAGCATCGGAAATATGCTTTTTTTACTGGAGTTTTTTAATCAACACAAACTAAAGTACGAATTTGGACCAAATTATCTTTTTTTTAAGTGAAGTCAATTGGATGAGGCTCATTATATGGTGTAGTTTTGAAGTTAGTCTGTAATTTAATTGCGTGGTTTATTGCCTATTTATTTATTGCTAATTATATTTTTATTTTTTTAAATTTTCATGCATGAACACGTTCATGGTTAATAACTGTCGTCTCCTCTCTACATTTGTTGTTCATTGTCGAAAAAGAAAAAAAAATATTAAACGATGAATTGTTGACATTAAACATTTAATAACATTCAATTTAATAACAAAACGCCCAAAATTTTGCCGCACACGTCACATACATTACTTTTATTTGTGCGCAAAGGCGGCAAACATGGCCATGCCAATGACGCCAGCACCGGCGCCAATTTTATAGTTAGCCGGTGTTTTCTGCCAGATATCCTTTAGTATTTCGAAATTACTTGGCATGAGTTTCAGATATGATTCACGTTTTTTGAAGCGCAAGAAGAAGCTTTCGACTTGCGGTAATTTGCCATAGCTCCAGTAGTAATTCTCAAAGCCCAGTTGATAGAGACGATGCAGTAGCAGACCCAAAGTGATATCGGCCAATGTAAACTCGTTTGTTACTAACCATTCTTTTTTCGCGGCATCTTTTGATAATTCTTGTTCAATGTAAAGCAGCACATTCTTGACAGCGTCCAAGACACGCTGAAACTGTTCGCGTGAATAAACCAACTCCTTGCGGCGCGCCTGCAGCTCCAATTTGCGTAAGAGTGCACTTTTGTTCGACTCGGCCTCTTCCACTGAACGCTTTAGCATTTCGTAGACCTTTTCGTTGTTCTCTAGAAGCAATTAATAAGTTGTAAGAAGTACATGAGATATATTTAGTTTACACTTACGCAGACATGATTTTCGAATGGGTCCAATAAATGGCGGCTTTGGCACCAATTTCAGATCGTCATGTATGAACGAGCCTAAGCTAAGCGCACCAACTGGCAAACGTGTCAAAATGCGTTCGTAAAGTAAAACTTTGTCGCTGTTAGAATCGCTTGGTTTCAGTTTAAGTTTATCTATGGAATAGTCGCAGGTGAAAAATTTGACAAATCAAGACCAAATTTCGGGTCCTACTTACCTTTAAACTTGCTCTCTATATAGTTAATGATGTGTTGTGAGTCTGGTATAATGAAGGCACCGTCCTGCAGTACAGGCACATCAGCTTTAGGATTAAGATTTAGAAACCAACTGGAATATTGCTCGCCATTGGATAGATCTATTACGTATGGTGTGAAATCGATGTTTTTCTCGTAGAGCAAAAGTAACACCTAAAAATTAAAAAAAAAAACCCCATTAAAAATTTTCCTTATCAAATTAAAAAAATAAAATAAAAACGTCCAAAATATACTATTATAAGAAAACTCACAAATATGGAGATATACCCATTTGAATGAAGTAAATAATGTTGCTAAATGGTGTGACTATTAAAATAGCTTTATAAGAAGCGCATTTTTATATTATAAATGATAAATTTTTATTTAATTCATATTTAATCTAAATCTACCAAGCAGATCCAGTTTCTTAATCAACATCTAAAAATCAAGTCGATATCGACAAGTTCGTTTGAACAGTGAGGACTTGGAGACTATTAAAGATGGGACCTTCAAATTTTGGATATTTAGATTCTCACATTTTCCTTTAGATAACTTGTGGTCCTTCATTTGGTGGTTTCCGATCCGTATTGCTATCATCCGTAATCTAGCAAACATTTCGGCCTTTCCAAGCACCATAAAGTGCATAAAATTTGTTAAGATGGATGTTGAAGCAACAGGTTAATAACGAATACTTTTAAAAAGAAATTATCTTCAAGGTGCGTAAGATTATATGCAAAATGTTCGCATTTCAAACTCTGAAAATCCTTATATAACACAGTCACACATGCAATTTTTCGTGCTGAATCCCTATCTGACGGTAAAGTTTTTGAGATAACCTCAAAAAACTGCTAACAACAAAAAAATTTTGAGTAATTTTTGAGAATGGACATACACTGGGGTAGTATTAACTTGGACGATATGTGGATCCATCAAGATGTCCATTATTGTGCGAGAAGATTCAAGATTGGAATAATTTTCGTTTTGGCGAATAAAATTGGAGGCCGTGGTAGTACTTTTTAAAATCTTACAACCTAATAGTGTACTACTATGGCTCCGGTTAGAGAATTATTTGGTTACAGCATCACTAAAAGCACATCGCAGAGCTGGGCAGTCATTTCTTTTGAGTCAAGTTTGACTATTGTGTAGGGTTGGAGATCTTGCGAGTGGATTTTGGAGAGCATTGAGTTGAATAACTCAGGTTTTTCGGTTTTGCTTTTCGATATTACCATGATTTTCACGGAACCCAAATTTGTGAGTGGGAGTGACTTTCTGCTTGTGATCTGATCGGAATTCTAAGAGTTTCAGAGTCGTAACAGAGGAAAGAACGAATTACGTATTTGGCTGAAAACATTTCTTCAATGAGTTGCAAAAACTTCTAACTTTTATATATCCGTGGGAGCACACTTTGCAGTGTGGTATCCAATGGGTGTAGTGACTATAGCCGGTTATTATATATGCTCACGCGATTTTTGTAAGTGAAATTTATATTATTTTGGAAAAAGATGATCGATGTATCGTCTTTGGTCGAGTTTCCTCTCGAGTTTAGTAGCTTTGTTTAGCTTTAACGGTTGGTCATTTTAGACATTCCCTTCTTATATGCCGTCGCGTCGTAACTAGCCGTTCAATATGACTTTTGGTTATGCTGTGGTACTTCGAGTGGTCTGTGTTGGGTTGTGGTGTGGAGTGTTGAGCTGCAGCAGTGAGAACTGAACTCAGAGCACTGAGAAAGTTGTTTATTTCGATTTCTTTGCTTATTATTGGGTTCAGCTCGATAACACTGCTCAAAACGTATCCCGGGGCGTATTCTATTTATATTTTTCCAGTATTTTATAGACATCTCAAGGTCGCTGAAAAACTGCCCTTGTTCAACTTGTAGTAGACATTTGTTTATTTATAAAAAAAAATGATAATCGTAAACATTTGTTTTAGACCGCATTACAAACTGTTCATATTTAGATGCGTGTCATGAGTATTGCAACAATGTTTCCCAGCAATTTTACGTTTTCCATTCTATTATCTAATTAAACTAATTATATCTCTCTTATCAGAAATTCATTATAAATTCACTTTCAATGGATAAAACTGCACACGAGCGGATCTAATTAACAATGAAAAAATTAATTAAAATAAAGATGAACGAACTTCAGCGCAGATCTCGGATTATATTACAACTGATATAAGTCTAAATTGTTTGCATTTTGAAATTAACATTTCAAGGATTGAAGTTTTAAAAATAAACTGGAACCTGAAGTAAAAATAAACATGATCTAACTTGTTATACAGACTATGCATAGAGACCGCGTATCTATAATGGATAGTCACTATCATTGGAGAGACGGACAAGACAAGGCAACTCGTCTGGTCGAACTATTCACGAATATATTTTATGTTAAATAAAGTGTGAAATGCTGTTTTAAAATAAATTTACAACTTTTTTCCAACACACCCTACCGGTACTTTCCTACCGCTTTTGTGGTTTGTAATTTATTTAGCACTTTAAAGCAAATATTAATAAATTATTTTTCCATAAATAATAATAATCTAAAATACTCTCTGAAAACAATTTTTCTCTCCCTACCTTGAACATGTTACACTTGATTGCATGTGAAATAAACTTAAAAACAGCGAACTACAACCTTTGAACGAAGGGAAGGAGCGTGTGAAAACTTCAAAGTGGAAGTTATGTGAATTATCATCATTATTATAATTTACTATTTTTGTAAGCATTTACACAGTAAACATCAATCATCATTATTATCATCAGCCGACTTAATGCGTACGATTTAGCCATATTTTTATTTATTTTGGACACATCACATGATTATAAATTTTTTGTGTACTAACTTTTTGCGAATAGAAGTTATACGGATGGAAATAGAGCACAAGTTTATCATCCTTAAATGTTGGCGCCTTAAACTGCGGCTGCGGCGGTGGATTGCTGGCGCAGTTGGCAGTTGTTGTGGATGCAGTTTCGCTCATTTTCTTTTTCAGAAATCTATAGTTTGGAGCGAATTATCTATTAAGTAAGCGTTGCAGAAAATTTTAACTTGAATTTTTTATCACATGCTCCGTTTATATTGTTCGTATAACTAGTAGCAAAATTAACCGAGTCCGACTATTTTTTTCTTCTAGTATTTGCGCACGCAAACCGACTGGAACCGACTAAGCGGTTGTCTACAGCAAACTGATTCTGGGGAAATTTTTTAGTTTGTGTTGTGGCTTAGTAGTATCAGCGACTGTGTGTGTAGTCTTCGTTTAATTTGCACCTTTTTGTGCTGTGCAATTTGTTTTGGGTGTTGTTTGATACGCTACATGAGATTTTAAGCGGTATTTTTAATGGTTTAAGTTCTTTTTATGAGCTGCAATAAATGTGTCTAAAAATAAGTTTTTAAAAAATATTTTTTTTAAGTAAAACCTCAATTAAATAAAAAAAAATCGTCATTGCAACGGATATGAATTTTGTTTTATATCAAACTGCACATGACCAAACGATGGTCATTTGCTGGTCATGCGCCGTATCCGTCAAATTCGTAGTTGTGTGGCCCAATCGCTTTAATTTTTAGGCCCTGTAAGAGCCTATTGGTTTTGTGCAAATGTATGTAACAGGTAGAAATAATGGTCGGAGACCCCCAAAGTTACCCCCATTATGGTCAGGAGTGATAGAGAAATCGATATAGCCATGTCCGTCTGTTCGTCCGTCTGTATGAACGAAAAGATCTCGGAAACGGTAATAGATAGAGACTTCGTGTTTTTTGCATTCGACTAGGACTGCTCCGGAATTTTACAAGTTTATTTTAATTTTTATCACCCCCAAGGCTAAAAATTTCTTCGGCACAAAAAAAATTGAGTATACCAGCATAGAGATAACGTCCTTCTAAGCCAAAATCCAAAAAGTTCATCAAAATCGGATAATAAATGACAATTCATACATAAAAAAATGTTTTATTAGGCACTTATTCGTGCAGTGAGAAGTGGTCATAAGCTTGGTCATAAGCTCGGGAAACATTTAATGTGTTTGTTAGGAGACCTGAACTAGTACAGGGCCTCTTACAGTCGGTTACGCCTGACTGTATTTTCTTACTTGTTTGTTTTATTTCTGTGATATGTTTGTCTGGGTAGTCATTCCATATATGCGCTCCAATTCGCATTATTTATTTATGTATTTATCTACTGTTTATGGTATTACGAAATCCAAAAAGTGAAGAGTAGACTTTATCGCTTTTTTGAAGATTTTCTTTTTATAATATTGTTATCTACCGACAGCGCCCGTTTAAATAGCCCAAAAATAAAGCACATTATTTTAGAGAAGTAAGCAACCGCGTATAATTTTTGGAAGCATTACGTTACATCGTCTATTAATTATTCTCTTTAGTAGAAGACCCCCTCATATGCCTCGTCACAAACTAAATTTGTATTTTTTCGCACAAAACAAAAATTTGTAAAATAATAATAAAATCAAGAATGCTAGAATGGCAAGTGTGTACGACTTCGAGATACCCTATATATTGGCTTACGGTATGTATTATCGATTTGTATGAATATTATATTCTATATTGGTTCCATTCAAACCTTTGTGGGATATTTTATTATAGTTAATAGAGATTGCATTGAGTAGCTGGTGTCAGTCGTTACCAATATTTAGGCATAAGACAAGACTTGACAAATCTTCTCCCATATTTTTAAATTTTTATAAGATGTGTTTTTATATTAATTAGAAAAGCCAAATATTGTTTTTAATTATTTAAAAAAATCATATATAAACTTAAAAATATTGCAGGTTTGTATGCTGGCTGTAGCTTATATTGCGGTTGATAAGTTCATTTCAGGAGACTATCTAAATATTAAAATTTATATACTATAATTCTTTAATTTGTTCAACACTATATCGACTCAACATTTGATTCTATATGTCAGCAGTATTATGTACTGTAAAAAATTTAAGATCACAAGCTTCAAATGGTTAGGTTGTCTCTTTTAATAACTACCCATTATTGTTTTTCGGAGTGTAAAATTTGAGCCATATAAGTGGAAAGATGTTTGACACAATCGAAGAGCCTGTCCAAGGGCAGAAAAGAAGTGTGTCAGACCTCACAATGATTCTTGATAAACATCAAAATGCGAGTCGATATAGACATATCCAACTGTCTGGCTGGTGGTATGAAAATCGAGATTTTGGAGACTATAATAGAAAAAGTCTTAAAATTTGGATATTGAGGTTCTTCTATTCATTCACTTGTATTTAATGAACTTGCACAACACCTCGCCCCCACCGCTCCCTTAGGGATTTTGGGACTTACTATGAAAACCTATTCTCTCATTCTTATTTTTTGAATGAAAATTCTTTAACAAAATTCTTTTTTTTTTTTTGCATCTTTAAAACCAATATTTAAACAATAAAAAATGCTGTTGACGAGAGTGCTCGACATAAATAAATCATGAGATTTCTAGCTTATTGAGAAAAACAAAAGACTGTTGTGTTTAGACAAACTTGTCAAGCTGAGATGATAAAAATAATTACGTTTCTTGCATCTAAAAAAACAAAACGTATTACGCAGTTGCTGAGGATCTACCGTGTTAAAAAAAAATGATGCTTATATATCAGGCGTACATCCCTTTTTTACATAGGCAAAACGCTTCTCTAAAAATTTAATATTAAGAAAAAAAGCAAGTGTAAACGTTAACTTTGGTGTAAACGTAGCTTAAACACTTTTTTCACTTGCCCGTTGGTACACATCGACTTTCAAACCAATATCTCCAATATCAAAGATTGTCGGAATAGAGCGCATCGGTACACATAGGGCAGACAAGCAATTGAAGATGATTAGATGTATTAGTCACGAGTATATCTGTATGAATTACGACTTGGACATATAATCGAAATACCACTGAAGAAATTTAACCATTTTCAAACTTATCGCAATGAAGTCAGATAGTTGGTCGCCGAAAAAAGAAGTTGCAGAACTGCGAAGAAGCTAAAACATTAACTCATAGGCCTCAAAAATTATGCCATTGGATATTTTCTGAAAAAAGCTGAATTTACCGAACCGGAGTGCAACCTGTGGAGAGTCATGAAATATTTAAATATCAAAATGCTCATCATTTAATTCTTTTTAAAACCTCAAATAGATATTGGTGCTTTTTTAATACTTGCTTCAGGCTTGGCCTCCTAGTCAATAGAAATGAGAGCAGATAATACTTATCCAAAAGCCTGGTAAACCAAAGAAAGATATGACATCGTACTGACCTATCAGTTTGCTGACGACATGCCCTCCTTGTAATAATATGGATCATATTTGGAGACCTTATATTTCGCTATCACTCCACTGTCATTGGGACCCTTTACTCGTCACCTTGTACACATCAGATATAAATGAAATATTTTAGTAATTGCTGAAAAATCAATTCACACAATATAAACACTCCGTCAGTGGTCCGGTGGTCAAATACGTTTTAATGGCGCAACTATACTTAAACGTTGTTCAGTAAAGTCTTTGAGTAACTGCTTTGGACAAAAGACTGACTTCGAAACCACACATTTCAGCAAAAGAAAGACCACTAGACAATAAAACATGCCGCATATACTGGCCGCAACTCCAAGTTAAGTGTAGGTAACACAATAAAACTTTTTTAAAGCAATACTAAAGTCTGTATGGACATAAGGCATACAGCGTTGGGGCACGGCAGCTACATGAATCATTAGCATATTGCAAAGGTATCAAAATATTGTTCTAAGAAAAATAGCCGGCGCTCTTTGGCACTAATATCTATAGAGACTTACAAATACCTATGCTATTAGGCGAATTAAGAAAGTACAGCAGAAGCTACATCGAGAGTCGTTACCAACATTCAAACAGACTAGCTATCAATCTTGACACATCAACAGCACCGCAACGGCTAAAGAGACTACATCCGCTGGATATACCTCAGTGATCGGTTGTTTCGGGTTTGTTTTCTTTACTGTTGTAGGATATACCCAGTAGTTCATCGTGAGTACCTAATAACCAATAACTTTTAGGATTGTTGTAGGTCTGTAAATTTACTGTCTACGCTTTCTTAGCATACCGCAGGATCAAGCGTTAATGCATTTAAATCAAGTAAGTTGTGTTTTGCTGCATTAGTGTCTATTGGCTTTGTTTTTTAAAGCATAATCTAAGTAGTTGTTTATATTGGATGCGAATATATGCTGCCGCCGTTTGCATTCTTTACCATTTTCTATCTTGACAACTTTTTTATGCCGTTTGGTATTGTCTATTCTTCATTTATATATACACTATAAATTGGGCTCTTTAAACTTTTCGCTTTGTTTCACTTTGCAATTTTAGCAAACACAATTATGCCAAAGAGCAATGCATCAAAGTTTATAAGTTACTTGCAACTTATATACTTTTGTGCCACAATTTAACACTATTCTTTAAATGATACACTGCTCCAAAGACTTATTATACCACTTTATCAATAAATACCCGCACAAATTATGCTAAATATATATGCATACGGATCGGGCTATGTTTACGCTGCGCTCCACTTATTCCGAAGCGACGATTGTATTCCTAAGCGTTTATTTACAATTCTCACCCGTGGGTTGCAACAATAACAACAACAATGAAGCGCACTTGCTGTAGTTCAAACAGCTGCAAATTAGAATTAGAAAAAAGTACACATTAAAATATTCTTTTATATTAAACTTTTATTTTTGTACATTGCCCATACAAAAAACGAATGGTAGTTATGTAGTTCATGAATGTAACACTTCGCTTAGAAGAAGAAACCCAGAATCTTGCCTCCCAAATGCTTGCGTCTTGCCTCTTCGTGATCCATGATACCGCCGGAGGTGGTCAGGACGACATAACCGAACTGACGCGATGGCAGCAAATTGTTTGTCCACTTCTCAATATCATTGATTGGCACATCGAAACGTGGAGAGATGACGCCGCACTTGTTCAGACGGCCGGTTAGATTAACCACAACCTTGTTCGAGCGATGATCGTCGACAACCTCGAATTCGCCGATGTAGCCATGCTTCATCATCACAGTGAGGAAACGAATAACTACCTTAGAATTGGGGCGGAGAAGCACTTGGCGTTTGCCGCGCTTCTCGGCGTTGTTAATGCACTTAAGTGCGTCGGCCAAAACATTCATGCGAACCATTTTTTTCGAATAAAATTCGTAAAATTTTTACGACAGCGACCACACGAGTTGGATGTAGCAGAAAAAAGAAATTCACAACGTGCGTCGACAAGTGAAGAAGCAGCATACGGCACATGTTACACTTCTGCGCGGACATGTGAGTGTCGATATGTTGCAAAGAAGCAGCAGTAAACAAAATATTTATAATGGAAAGTAACTGGAAATCTCATGTTTTGGTGGCTAACTTAATCTCAAAAAGAAGCGTTAAAAGCAGCTGAAACGGTTTTAAAAAAACTTAGCATAGTACTTGTCTAAATTTACACAAGATGTTTCAACTGACTAGACAAATTGCTAATAGAGTTTTAAGAAATCCAGTCAAATTCTGTGAGGGAACCGGTTTGGTTGGAAGTGGGGTTCAAAGTTCCATTCTTTCGGTTAAAGCTAATAGAGATTCGATCAACAACTATAACCTTTGTCATAAGCGTTTATACAGTCAAAGTACAAGCAACAATATGAAACGTCTGCAAGGAAAAGTTGCCGTGGTCACTGCCTCCACCGATGGGTGAGCTTAATCAATATTTAAAATTATTTCGGCCACTAAATACATAATATATGCCATGTAGCATTGGTTTCGCTATTGCTCAACGTCTGGCCGAGGATGGCGCTTCTGTAGTCATCAGCAGCCGTAAACAGAGCAATGTGGATAAAGCGGTACAGGAGTTGCGTAAACTTAATCTGAATGTGCACGGTCTAAAGTGCCATGTGGGTGAGGCGCAAGATCGCAAGCAACTCTTTGAGGAGACTATCAGCAAATTTGGCAAACTTAATATACTCGTCAGTAATGCTGCTACAAATCCCGCAGTAGGCGGTGTACTGGAATGTGATGAAAAGATATGGGATAAAATATTTGATGTGAATGTTAAGAGCTCATTTATGCTGGCAAAGGAAGCACTGCCCTTTTTGCGTCAACAGAAAAACTCCAGCATTGTCTTTGTATCCTCTATTGCTGGTTACGATGCTTTTGAGGTTAGTACTTTTAATGCGGTATCTTATCACTTGAACTGATAAGCTTAATGCCTATTAAATCCAAATAGCTGCTCGGCGCATATTCTGTAAGCAAAACAACCTTGATTGGTTTAACAAAAGCAGCGGCAAAGGAATTAGCACCTGAGGGCATACGTGTAAACTGTCTGGCACCCGGCGTTATTAAAACCAAGTTCTCCAAAGCGGTATGTTGAATTTATAAATATTTTTTAATTTCATTATTGAAGATATGCGTTTTTTCAGCTCTACGACAACGAAGCTGCCAATGAAGCCGCACTCAGCAAGATTCCTTTAGGACGTCTGGGTACTTCTGAAGAAATGGCAGGCGTTGTTTCATTCCTAGTTTCCGAAGATGCTAGTTACATCACCGGTGAGTCAATTGTTGCCTCCGGCGGTATGACAGCGAGGTTGTAAATTAGTTTTTGTTACAAACATAAATAAATAAAGTTCTGTTTTTACTAATATAAAGTTTATAGCTTTAAAAATTGTTTAATTACATGTCAAATCGTTTAAAGAAATGGTTTTTTGCTTCTATGTGAAACGTGTTTACCAAACGACTTCATTTAAAATTGGTTACCAAATGCGGACATTTTTTTATTCTTGCAAAGCATCAGTTCTCATATGCGAATGTTGCATAATTCCTTCATGTTCCAAAGGATCCAAAAAGATTCCTATGATGTGACAGCAGATCTTCACACTGCTTGGTAAAGCAGTTTGGTTACACAAACTTCTGATACAACATTGTTGAGGGAGAAGTATCGTCCATAAACAAAATCCTAATCAGCCCTCCTTAGTGCTTCCAGTTGGCAGATGCACAAAATTTACAATCGAACCTCGATAGACATTACAGGAATGTGCAAGTAGTCAATATCATCGTTCAACTTGGGTATACAATGTACACCTTTGACAACCATATTCAAGAGATAGCGATATTGAATGCGGCGGAGTCTGTGTACTGAAGTTGATGATACATTTTGCGGTTTCTTTTCCTTAAATAGAGGTGTTTTTTTTTTATTTACATACACGGAGAAGTATAGCAAAGTCCAAAGGTCAATAAGCTCAAAATTTTGTTTACATAAATTTTTTTACAGAACTTCAGACTTCAGCCGCAACAGGTGTTTATTGGCTTTAAATTAGTGATGGCCCGATATTTAGAACATTAACGTCGAGTTTATAAAGTTAAATAGCGTCATTAAAAGTTAGTTTATGTTTACTCCTAATTAACAGAACAATTTGTTATCACTTATGTATATAAAATTTATAAATTGATTGATTACATATCGAAAACGAGCATAAAATAACAAAACCGATTTCAAAAAAATTAAATACTGTACTCCTCGCTGCCAACTACTCCTATGAGGAACGCAATTTTGCCAACTGCGCTGCAATATCCTTCTCAGTGCGTGTACCACTTGTCTCAAATTCACCCGAACCAGTCGACGGTATATTGGCCATCTTGCCTGAGATTTCAATGCCGATCTCGTCGAGCACCTTGTTGACTACTGCATTTTCTTCGTCTTCATCTCCAGAATCACCCAGCATTTCGTCAAGCGTATCGTTGATCATTTCATCAGTCATCTCCATCTTCATGTTGGCCTGCTGGAAGTTACGCACATTCGCTGCAATTGCCTCCGGTCGCATAATTTTATTCATATCCGCCATAGTCTTGGCCGTCGAGCTCATGGCATCGCTGAGTGCTATGTTGGCACCCATGTTTTTATTCTGATAACCAATGGATTGTATCTTGCCAGTGGCAGCAAAGCTGCGTGTCTTTTGTTTGCGTATCTCGACCAATTGCTTGGCAAGTATGCGGCAGCCGTCATTGTTGCCCTGTGCTGCATTCCGTTTTATCTCCTGCTCCAACTTCTTTTCCTCTTCTTCCAGCTTGCGGCGCTCACGTTCAATGTCTCTGGTTGCCTTGCGTAGATTTCGATCATTGTCGCGCTGTTGCTCCTTAAGCGTAGGCTTACTGCCGAAGATATTGTTGAACATTTTTTGTGTTTTATGCGTACAATTTTTTCTGATTTCAGAAATGACGCGTTTTTTCTAGTTTTCAAACTGATGATTCACGCAAAGCAGCAGCTCAAACCAAACCAAAACAAATTTTATTAAAAACAACAACAATTAATGATAAGAGCAGCTGTTGAATTGAACTGTGATTGTCTAAATGGCACATGTTGCTGCTTACCTTTGCATGTCAACTACACTCTACGCCGGTGTTGCTTTAATTTTAATATCTGCTTATAAAAATGTCCGTTGAAGTGCTGAAACAGGGCGCTGAAGCACGTCTTTATGTAGGCGAATATAAAGGCGAACGCTGTTTAATTAAAGAGCGCTTCGTAAAAAACTATCGCCTACCGGAGCTGGACACACAAATTACGCGGCAGCGCATGAAAGCAGAGACTAAAGCTGCTGGCCGTTGCCAGCTTGCTGGTGTTTTGGCACCGCGTATACTACAGATGGACTTAAATGAACGTAAAATCTATATGGAATACTTCGAGCAGGCCGTTACAGCCAAACAATACATACAGGCCCGCACCGGCGAGGAAGGTCAACTTAACGCCGAACTAATGTGGCTGTGTCAGCAAATTGGCGAAGGCATTAGCAAAATGCATAAAAATAATATCATACACGGCGATTTAACGACATCAAATATACTGATAAATCCAAAAGGTGAAGGTAAATACGAAGTTATCTTCATTGACTTTGGGCTTAGTCAATATAGTGAAACAGTTGAAGAAAAAGGCGTTGATCTGTATGTGTTGGAGCGCGCCATACTCAGTACGCATAGCCAGCTGCCGGAACTATTCGAGCGTATACTATTTACATATCGGCAGGCGGCTAGTGAAGAGTCGGTGTACAACAAGCTAGAAGAGGTGCGTGCGCGCGGACGTAAACGTACAATGATTGGCTAAAACAGAGGGTTTTTTGTTTCTATTAAATATTCACTTTAATAACTTAAGTATTGTTTTTTTTTTCTATATAATACAGTTTAAACATTTATCGGAGCTAACTATGCTAATTGTTTGGGTTTTAATTTTGACTGAGAGGCGGCGGGCGTATCATCACGCAGATCATTAATTTTTATTTTCTTTATATATTTGCGTATTTTTTGTTTTTGAGCCTGTTGCTCATTTTTCAGCGGCTCAAAGCCTTCCTGTTCATCAGCTGCGGCTTTTTTATACTGTGCATAAGGACGTTCCTTGATTTTCTTAATGGCATCCTCTAGCTTGAGTCCGGTTAAACCATGCTCCTCATAATAAAGGCGATATTTATCACAGAATTTGGCGTGTCCTTTCTTGAAGGAAGTTGCTTTGGTACTGGGATGCTGTGTACGAGTAAAAAATAAAATATTAGCATATTTAACTTTTTTATGCATTAAGCTTTAGTCTTACCCTTGCATCAATGGCACGCGCGCATTGTTTGTAGAAGTTGTGTAGATGCCGCAGAAAATGTTCGTTTGGACGTATGCCCTCATCTAAGCTGATCTGCATGATGCCATTAACATACTCAAAAGACTTCTGCGCACTGCCCTGGCGCAGCATAGCACCAAGTATTTGCATATTCATTCTGAATTAAATTTGTATTAGTTTATTTAGTTTCAAATTAAAGCTGCATCAAGCACTTACCTAACATTAGCAGTTTGCATTTGCAGCAACAATTCGCGCGCCTCCTGCTGTGTACGACAACCTAAGGCTAGTACGCCATATGTAACAATATCCGGCTGTAGACCAGCGGTACGTATCATTGAGAGTACCTCTTTGGCGCTATCGTAATCAAAACGCATTGAACGCTTTTTGATGAGTATATTGAAGAAATCTATATCTGCCTTTAGACCAATTTTGCGTACATATGTCAGCAATTGCTTCTCGGCAGCATTTGTCGGTGGTAAAACCTCCAACATGGTTGTGAAAGTCTGTATGTCCGGCGTGATTTTGTGCGCCTTCATATGCTCCAGAAAACCAGTAATGCCGCCCAGCAGCAAAAAACGTTCATGCGGACGTGTTACTTCTGCTAATGTCACTAAGCTGCCTAAATGTGGGCGCGGCAGTAACAGATTCGGTAATTCAAGCTCAGAAATTGTTGGCGCAGCTGCAAATTCGAGTTCATTTTTAAAAGGATTATGCTGTAGCGCCGTATTTGATTCAAGCTGTTGCTGCTGCACTTCCAGCGTTTTATTTTCATTTTGTATAGCATTCTGCTCAGTACTACTTGCGGTAAGCTGTTTCACTTGCATTGGCGACTCCATTTCTGGTGCTAATTGCTGCAGTACCTGTTGCATTGTTGCCAAATCACCAAAGCCACAATCACGCACACAACGTAATACTGTAGTAAAGCTATAATAATCCGGCGTAAAGCCAGACTGTAACATCTTATGCCAAGTAAGCAGCGCATGACGAAAGCCATACTCTGCATCACTGGCGCATGCTTGTAACAGAAAATTATACGTTTCAGCTGTAAATGCAATTTGACGCTCACGCATTTCATCGGCCAGCATATATGCAGTTTTGACATCGCCACAACGTCCGTAGGCTTTAATCATGGCATTATAATTCTTAATATTCGGTTCATAACCTTTCTCAAGCATTATTTGACGCAGATGCTCGGCCTTGGACAGACCATCTACAGGTGTTGGAGCATTTGCACAGGCATTAAATAGTGACGTATAGGTGCCGCCCGTAATTTTGAGTCCACGTTGACGCATTTTTGTAAATAGACCAAATGCTTTACGTGTGTAACCGGCTTTAGCACAGCCACTGATTACGAGATTATAGATATAATTCTCAGGCTTAACACGATCTTCTTTAAGCATACGCACTTCAAGCACATCGATGGCATCGTTCAGACGTCTAGCATTAAGATGTTCTTTTATAAGACTAGCATATTCACGGGTATGCAACTTTTTGCTGCGTCGTGTGGGACGACTTATATAGGCTTCCTCCTCGACATCACCTGTTTGGATATATAAATTAAATAAACTATTCAAGATCGTTAAATAATAAATTATATACCTTCATCTACAAGTTCATCGCCTGCTCTGGCACTGCCAAAAATATCTGCATCAGCGCCAATATTTAGCACATCCTTCTGCTTAGTTTGCTCATTCGTTTCTAACTCAGTGGCATCATTTGTCGCCACTTTTGACATATTTATTTCACCTTTTCTTCTGCTGGGACGTCGACTACGTCTAACAGTTTCTATACTGTCAGTTTGCCACTCCTCCAAATCCTTTTCTAGTTGCACGCTGCTTTGATTTGCTTCACGTTTCTGCTGTAAACCGGCATCAGCATCCGTAACACGCAGATGCAGTGTACGTTGCAGTTGATATGTTTGCCGGTTTGCTGCATAGAGCAGTCCGGTGTGACTCCAGCAATTTGTTGCTGTGCGTTGTGTATACTTAACTTGGCGCAGTAGCGCATGGCACAGCAATCGTGCTGCCATTATTTTGTATAAATAATTTATTTATGTAATTAATTTATTTAAACAATAAATGCGCACATGTCGTGTTTACTATAACAGCTGACTAGTGATGTGCAGCATAACAATAACTTTGCAGTACATATATAGACATCTCACTTGCACTTATATGGTATTTTGTTGTGCGAAGCTGTGAATGTTAAAAAATTGCGTAGAAGAAGCAGCAACAACATTTGACCTGATTTTGCTGACAAAAATTTAATTGGCTATAAATTAAATAAACTTTATATTTTTAACATTTTCAAATAGCAAATTTTAGACTAATTTTGTGCACGTAAAAGTTTACATTCCCTGCTGCAATATGAATTCATCTGTTGATCCACGTCGCAAGGAGAAAATCAATCGCTATAAGCCTGTCAAGACTGCAGCACAAGGCGGCGGTGCCAACGAAGACATGATGCCCGACTACATGAATATACTGGGCATGATATTCTCCATGTGCGGCTTGATGATGAAGCTCAAATGGTGCGCTTGGTTTGCGCTCTACTGCAGTTGCATTAGCTTTGCCAGCTCACGCGTTAGTGATGATGCTAAGCAGGTACATAGTACAGATTTTGCTTTATATGCTCAATAATAACTGAAAATATGTCTAATTTCCAGGTGCTCTCATCCTTTATGTTAAGTGTTAGCGCTGTGGTCATGTCCTATCTACAAAATCCTGCACCTATGACGCCACCGTGGGCTACCGCTACATAATCCCAACCAATATGCCAAAACTGTGCGCGCCCACCATGCAATAAAAAGTCCCGTTCAGTTTTCATTCTTGCTGAATTTGCTATAATTGCGCCGAAACATATTGTATATGTATGTGTTTAAAAGTGTTCCAAACAAATGCTTTAAAAAAATATATATGTAGTATGCATGCAGAAAATAATTTAACTTAATGATTAGTAGAACTTTAAATAAAATAATTGACTAATTTAAAAGAAATACACAACAGCCCAGTCAGTTGGAGCGCACCGATTTGATGAGTAGTCTGCGCTATGCTTTAAGTACAGCACTTTACTATTTGTTGTTGTTGTTGTTATTTCATTTGTTCGAGCTATGCTGCGGTTGGTGTTGTTGCTTATGTTGTGCACTCCTCGCTGCCTAGGTGTTGAGTATATAGCAAGCGAATAGTATGAAAGCCAAAAGGTATATGCCACCGAAAATCAATACGTATTAAATTTCACCAAAATTCGTGTGCCCAGTTGTTTTGGCATGCTGCTGCGCCTGTGTCTGGCCAATCAACATGACATCGCACTGCAGACAGCGTAGCGTAAACTTATCCACATTCGTAAACTGACGTGAGGATTTGGCTTCATTGGCAATTTGTTCCGCCTGCTGATAGACGCCTAGCTCTTCAACCGGAAATATAGTAGCCGGCTGAGTACCCTGTTGTGTCTCCATGTAAAGCGGATCATAGTGTATGCCATCGAAAAGCAGGAACACACGCAGTCCATAGTTCTTATCCTCCCCGAAGCGATTGATAATGGCATTTTGTATATCGACAACATCAATCTCGATGCCATAATAATTGGACAATATGGACACCTCGATAGCGCCACCCCATGAGTCAGGTTTCTGTATCCAGGCACAATATTCTGCATTTGACTTGCCCAACATTGCATCATTGTATAACTGCGGATCGGCAGCAACTTCCGTAGCGATTATGTGACGCATCATTTCGCTGCCCTCATTGTCGACTTTGCCGTTGAGCACAAAGCGTACACTGGTAAATAGGCAAGAATTGTCCGCAGGTACAACTTTCTTCAATAGTATACCATTAAAGTCACCATTGGGACCAGCAGCGTTCGGCTCATCACGCGCGTCCAGCGTGCGCAATGACTCGACGGTTGCATCGACGGCAACATTGCTTTCACGTGCAACTACTTCGCGTAAATGTTCCGCTTCCTCTTCAGCTTGCAAACGACGCGCCAGCGCTTCGTCATCCTCAAGCGAGGGTTGCTGTTGTTCTTCAACACGGCTAACGCTGACACTAGTACCAGCGCCAGCAGCAACGGCACCACCAGCGCCGCTTGATTGCGACTGCTTCTCTTCGACAATTAGCGTTTCACCGCTATTTATGCCGGATGCACGCAGATTTTTTTGCGTATTTGCATTCAGATCCAATGGCCGCGGTGGATAACCAACAAGTACATGCAGATTGGGCTCACGGATTTGCGTCACCTCTGCTATTTTATTTTTTAGGTCAGCCAGCGTTGTCGACTCGTTGACATTGACAATGAATTGACCGTTTTTTGATTTTAATTTAACGCTGAACGACCCCGTCATTGTGTCTTGTTTAACTTTTGCCCTGCCCGCCTAATTTTGATTTCTTAATTATCTATGTATTTATTTATTATATATTATTAGTTCTTTACTCTTTTATTCTATCGCTTATTTTCTTTTTTCGTAATGTCAGGCTTTGAGTGTTGTAAAAAAAAAGCTTAAGTGCATAATTTTGCAAGGTTTTGCAACACTGCTAAAAAAAAAATTAACGTAAATTTGAATTGCTGAAGCAGTTTTATTTTATTTTTATTGTCGATTTTTGCATAAATTAGACTCATTAGCAAACGGCTTCACTGCGCGCATTTAATTTGTTAAATAAATCTACTCAAAAAGGTGTCAAAAAGCTTTAGCTAGAACTTTAACAAATTCTATTAATTATTATTTATTATGTATTTAGTTCAGTGCTAATTGCGCAGACAAACAATGCAAAGAATTATGTAAAAATATTAACTTTTTAAACCAAAAATTGTAGACAAACAAAAGCGTTTCTAAGATTACCAAAAACTTATTTTTTACTCAGCTAATGTAGGCGGCACAACAACAAAAAACGAAAAAAACCAACCCGGCAACTAAAATACAACAACATAAAGCGCAAACAAACTATAAAAAAAATAAAGTTATGTGCGCACGTAAGATCCTCTACAACAATAACAACAACAACCACAAAAATTTAATAGTCCAAACAAATTTATTGTTGAGTTAATTTTATCGCGTCTTTTTGTTTGAGCATTTTTTTTTTTTATATTTTCTTCGCGCTATTCTGAATGAATTTGCTGCCTCGCGTTGCGTCTAGCTGCGTATTATGTCGCATCAGGTTTAACTATCTCATATAAACCAAATATGATATAAATAGGTAAAGTTCAGCGAAGTTTGCGCACAGTCAAAGTCGATCAACGCATACGTTCGCATACTATTTCGCCGGTCTTAGCTCGAGAATTTTATAAAATATTTAAACAAAATGAAATTCATTGTCCTGGTGCGTGTGCAACTCGTCGCGTTTTATTTTTTTATTTAATAACTAATTAAATTGTGTTCTTTTTCTTCTTCTTACTATACACGCAGTCACTTTTCGTTTGCTGCGCCATTTTCTTTATGGCTGCCAGCGCTGTACCCATTGAAGAAGCCATTCCTGCCGGTCTCGAAGGTGCTTCGAATGAACCCATCAATCCTGTTGATGATCAGCAATTTTTGCTTAAGTTGAAATTGCTTAAAAAACTGCTCTTCTTGGGTTAGTGCAACTACAAACGTCTGCCCTGCGCATATGGATTAATGTATTCTTTAAGGATTTTTAGTTTTAGTTCATAAATTGATTAAGTTAAATAAATGCTATAATTCTAAATCTATTTGAATACTTTTTTAATTCTGATAATTTCTGAAGAGTGCAAGTTTTGAAATGTATAATGGGTTGCTTATGTGCTCTTCTTTGCTACTTTTTGTTTATTATGTGAAGATGTAGACCAAGATCTTTATAGAACATTTGCCACAATGTGGTTTTGAAGATGTATAATTCCTTTAAACGCCGTGGAATCGACAGAATTAACTTGTTAAAAAGATAAAAGCCTCAAAAAACATTAACAAATATTCTTATAAAAAAATAATTTAAATTAATTTAATACAAAGTGAATTCAAATTATACAATCGCTCAGAAAAAGAATCGATTATTTTTTATGGAACTTTACGAAATGTGAGTCCCTTAAGGCAATACAATACAATATTTAATTATTTAAAAATAGTAGTCTGGTCCCGAATATGCCCGTGTTGGAGTCAATTCTGCTAAAGCTCATAGGCATCTCGATCAAGTCAACTTTAAAATTCTAAAAACTTATTCGTTTCTTTGAAGCATAATATTGAATAAACATTATAAACAAATTCTGGCTGTTGACTGGACTGCATTCCGAAGACGAATGCAAGCTCTCAAACATCGCCTTACACAAGAGAGTTTTTGAGCACTGAAAATATCGAATTGATGGTTCATCCGCCGTACAAATCTGATATATCACCCAATAATTTCTTTTTATTCTCAAAAATCAACAGTAAACTCCGTGGTAAACTTTTTCATCCCCGCCTGAAGAAGCTGTCAATCAGAGTGGAAAAAGTGTTTCGAAAATTGGTTTGAGCGAACGCAAAAGTGCATAAAATTTTTATGGAGAACATTCTAAAAACAATAAAGCCATTTTCATTTGTTATTATTTAATATTCCCGAAATATAAATAGTGCCCCTCGCAGTGCAATGCAAGTTGAATGCTGATTTCGATTTATTTTACATATCTCGGATATATTTGAAAGATTCTTAAGTTCTGGTGCTTGTAAAAACTGAAGGCTTAGAACACGAACTGTTCTACACAGTGCTGTGACTTTGATGAAAGAAGTAATGTATAATGAAGACTTCCCTTTTCAAAGTTTATTTTAATCGGTCAAAAAACATAATTTTATTGTATCTCTGGTCGAATTGCTGACGTTTATTGGTTGAATTCAATATCGATCTCCAGTGATGGTTTCATACGGTTATAACAGCTCATAATATGCAATACCGGTTGTAATGATGAATAATGATCTTCTATTTATAGGTAAATATTTGATTAGATCGATGAATAAATGGCTACGTTGTTGTGTTGCTGTTTGGCCGAGCTTACATTCCAACGTCAAGCGCTTGCGGTGTTGAAATGGGATTATTAAGAGGGTATTAAGACTATCAAAACCACCCAACAGGGCTGAAAGGTCTCAAAGTTCCATTCCATGAGAAATTGATCCCTCATAGTTCTGTTGTTATTCTGCTGTTGTCGATGAAAAATCAGTTCTTCAAATTTCTCTACTTGAATTCGAACGGCACCCAATTTTCTGGTTTTTGAATCATTTCCCTGGTTTGGCTAATGCTTTTTTTAACGAATTCCAATTTCATTTGCTTGTTAGGTTTTCGTTTCGGAAATTATCACTTTTAAAGGGTTGAAACCGGTCGAGACAACCCAATTCACAAATAATGGTCGATCCATAGAATTTTACATATTGCGATCGCAGTTTCTTTCGAATGCAAGCAATAAATGAAAATTCCGGCAAAAAAAAAAAGAAAATGTCGTTTTGCCAAGCTATGGAGACTCTGCGCCGTCCTCTTCAATGGTTAAGTAGTTTACTGAGTTCTGTTCTAGTCGTACCAGCACATGTGAATACTGAATGTGCAGGTCGTCACGCCAGAAATCTTAAAAAAAATTCATGGAATAATATTGCACCATCGGAGATTAAAAGTGCGTGAGTTGGTGAGGCTGTAAGAATCTATACTGAGTGAGTACATCACATTTCACATGAATATTTGGACATAAAAATGTTATCTTGCCGAAGGTTCTGCGATTAAACACATTCGACTTCAAAAGAGTATTCGAAGAAGGTGTTTTTGAGATGTTTCGTTACCGTAGATGCAACTTGGATACATCATAGCAAACCAAAGATGAATGAACTATGCAGACAATGGGTTTCTCCTGGTTAAAAGTGTTATTCACATGGATTACTTTGAAAGGGTTGCGCTACGAAATACTATTCCATTCAACATTTTCTCTAGATTTAAGTCCTGTTGTTATTTACTGTTATCATTCTGATGAAACAGCTGAACAGTTAAAGATTTGGTTCGGCTATATTGCACTTCATTCGATTCTTTAGGAACCACCATATCCAGTAAAGTCCTTACACCTTGATGTATAACGAATTGTTTATATATTTTTTTTTAATTTTTTTTATTATAAACAAATAACAATTGTACAAAATTCATTTAAAGCATTTTAAATAAAATCATAGCAAAATAAAAGAATTTACGCGAAAAATAAAATTTTGGTTTTACTGCATGTAATCCATAATATATGTAGAAGAAGAAGCGTTTCACCAATTCGAGGTACTACTGCCAAACTTCTGTACTCGCATGTGTAGAACGTAGATTTGTACGTAGACTAGAGATACCAAACAAATAATAATCGGCTACCATCAACAATGTCTTAGCTTAGCCCAAGAGCAATTTCTTCAATTTCTTCAGCTTGAAGATGGCCTGTGGATCATGTGGATTTTGCCGTTCGCCAGCATCGCCATAGATTTCGCCTGGCAGCGATTCATCAGCAGGTACAGCGGCGACCAAGGCGCAGATCAGCAGACAAACGAGTAGAGTCTAGACAAAGCAAACGGATAAGCCATGTCAAGGAATCTTTAATGAGCAACTTACCAATGCGAAATACTTCATTTTCAAGTTTTTTTTTTTTTTTGAATATCCTTGCAACGAAAATAAAAGTTGTTTTAGAGCTTAGTGCAACTGCAACTGTTTTACTTCTTAATCCACAAAATTGACTGCGTTGACAGTGAGTCGTCCATGGTGTTTTTATAGCCAAGTCAAATGTTGCAGTCAGCCACGAAGTGCAGCAAATGGTGAAGACGTTGGAGAAGCAAAAGAAGTACACGCCCTGAAATGAAAAAAAAAAGGCAAAACGCATTACTGAGACCCCAATCGATAATGTAATGTGCAAACTTATATTAAACTCGTATTTGGTATCAGAGTATATGTCATGAGGCTCCGAATGCGTGTCTGTCAACAAAAAGAAGCACATATCAACAAAAGATTCGGCAAAAAAAAAAAAAAATAATTTAGGCAGCGAAACACGTTGCAGACAGCGCAAAAGCAAAAGGTGCAAAAGGCAACCAAAAAGTCATTTAAGCGTTTATTAACGAGGAACAATCGATAAGTCTTGGGTTTATTTGTGTTAAAAGAAAAGTTTGGCAGAAGCATAATTTTATGAAATAAAATAATAAAATAATTCCTACAGCTTATCTCGAATTAACTATTCTGGACCTAGGTTCTAGAAAACAGCATTGTTTGACATCTTGATCTCATGCATTGGACTTCAATTACCTTCAAGAATTTATTAAATAAAACAGAAATTGTTTTGGGTAAAAGAAAACCCGAATTTCATTCGAACAGTCAATGGGAAATCAGATGAAAAGCTGCAACGCAAGATGGTTATTAATTGGAGTTTAATTGGAGCTAATTATTTGACTACCGAACATAAATCATTGCTTCGACAGAAACTAAATAATGACAGATGACTTAAAGAGCAAAACTTTTTAAAAAGAAGAATATTTCCGTTTTAGAAATGAAGCCTTTCTGCTTATGGAGATATTTTTACTCCAAACGGAAGCTAGCCTGTTAACATGACTCAGACGGCCATTTTACCGGCTTGTATTACGGTTCATCTGCTCACGGACAGACCGGTCCCGTAGCAAGGCACTAAGATTAAGGAACTGACGTAGGGAAAAGTTCTTAATAGACATTGTTCTCATAATTCGTACTTCATAAGGGAATACCTTATGTCTACCAATTTAGCCTTATAAATCATTAATTTGTTGCTAAACTTAGTTGAGCTCTGGGTCGTAGGAACTAGTTTGGATTCCACAGTTTTTGGTGCAAAGCTTAAGAAGTTTTGAAAATTTACAGGCATCAGGTGAGTTTTGTACAGGACTAGGATTACACCCAGGAAGCCGGCTATTTCCAAGAACTACAGGAGTCTGTAGTGAGCCAGTAAGACAGGAGTCTCTTCTAAGTGCAAACTTACACAAATAAGATTTACTACTTACTTACTTACTTAAATGGCCATCAACCGTCTACCGGTCATGGCCGCGTCCAGGAAAGCGCGCCAGCCTCCATAATCCTGTGCGCGCTGGCGCCAGTCGCTCTGAATGCCAAGTACGGAGAGGTCTCTCCATACCTGGTCATTCCATCGAGTGCCCGGTCGTCCTCTAAGTCGGCGTCCACCAATCAAGTTTGGGCCCCCCATATGCGCTGGACTATGCGCTGGACTATGTCAACCTCATTGAATAGCTCGTACAGCTCGCGGTTCATGCGGGACCTAAACTCGTCGCCGACTCTAATAGGACCAAAGATCCTGCGAAGAATCTTCCTCTCGAAGACTTCCAACGCTGTCTCATCCGACTCAACCACGGTCCATGCCTCTGCGCCATACAGTAGGACCGGGAGTATCAGCGTCTTATATATCTTTATTTTCGTCCGTCGAGAGAGATTTACTACTGTTGATGGCTATTTTCCAGCGCTCTGCATACCTGCTTAACCTCTCTAGGAACTGCAGACAGACCTCAGATGCCAGTACCAATACGACCTAAGCAGAATGTATTTAGCGACGTAATGGAAAGCTTGATGGGAATCTAGAACGACAGAGCTGCATTGGTTACTTTCAAAGGCCGAACAGAGCGTTGAACCTGTTTTGGAGCACCATGTAGATGCCGAAAGCCTATCGCAATATCTGCTGGTATGACGATTTATTTGGAGTTCTACGGCCTCCAAATTGAGGTCCCGGGTAAGAGATGCCGTTACGCTTCGTTGTAAAACACTAGCTGCCATCGTATGGGCAAGGGAGATTGTAGCTCAAACTTTTATCTGGAACTGGCGATCTAGCAGATACGATGTGAAGAGGAAATAAAAGGGGGCTGAGAGATGTCTTTGATTTTTTCGAGTAGTCCCATATGCCATACACGATCGAACGCTTGTTGCACGTCAACTAAAACCTCATTACAGTAATCTTTGTTGTCAAATGGCTTAATGATTCATCACCATTTAAATCTACTCAACAGCGCCGTGCCCTTCCTTGAAGCCAAACTGATGGATTGGTAAGATGTCTTCAAGATCCAAACGCCTGACAAGTCCTAATATAATAAGCCTCTCCAGCAGCTTGGAAACTGAAGAAGGCTAATTGGTCGGCACGTCCCCGGATCGTTCTCCGGCTTACCAGGTTTATGAATCATCAAAACTCTTGCCAGTCTCCAGCTGACCGGGTAGTATTGCATCCTGAGTATTGAATTGAAACTAAATAGAATAAAAATAATCGATTGCTTCGGTAGAGCCTTCAGGGTGAGACATATCCTGTCAGGCCCCGGGGATTTCTTCTTCGATAGACGTTTAATAGCATCGACTTCCTGTTCCTGTAAGGGTGTATCCAGAGACGTTTCTGTTTTGCTGTTTTGAAAGGAAGAAATCGGTTCTCCAGGTGTAGGGCGAAAGTTTCTGCATGCTTCTCATCTGACCGGTTTACTTCGACCGATTCGTTTTTAATCGGGGCATGTCTCAACGCCTGTCCCTTAAGGGTGATGTGACATATCTTGTCAGGCCCCGGGTTTGATAGCATCGGTTTGATAGCATCGACTACCTTTTCTACTTTAATAGGCGCGATAGGCAGGTCCATCTGTAAGGGTGTATCCAAAGTCCATTCCGTTTCCATCACTTCTTCGTCAGATGCGAAAGGCAGAAACCAGTTCTCCAGGTGTAGAGCGAATGTTTCTGCGTTCTCCCCATCTGACCTGGATACTTCGCCTGATGCGTTTTTAATCGGCACATGTCTCAATGGCTACCGATTAAGGGTCCTAGTAGCCTTTCACAGAGAGTAACCGGAGTCTATTATGTAAGCCATTGCCTCGAGGTTTGTCACAAAATACTCTTGTGTCTGGATCTGAAGCGTCTCTTTTAGTAACCGACTAGTGGGTTGCCAAAAAACAACGAATCTCCGCGAAAAAATCTCCGTTGCTGCTGTCTCTTGAGCCGAATCAAGTTCCATGTCCTCCAATAGAATAGAATATAGAATAGAGAGTAGTCAATAGAGAATTGAAGGATTTGAATTGCTGCCAACAGTAACCGACAGAGCTGCATCAGTTTGTATCTTTTGGGCAAAAAAATCCACTGCAACATTTATGTTCTGAGATGTCTTCAGTTCCATATTCAAATGGGTAAACTGATCGAGCTTCCTCTGGAATCTTCGAATAGATGAGTGCCTAGAGAACGGTATTGATGCATAACAACTGTGGATTGAGTGTGGATGTCAATAAATAGCGCAAGATGTTCACTTAGTAGTTCCCAGTTATCTGTTATGTTTATCAGCCCATCAGAAGGGTAGAGGAGGAAGAATAAGCAAGTCTTTGATATTACAATCTGCATAATATTTATTGTTGTTTCACTTGTTCCCACTGTCATTAGCCATAGCGCCCACCCTTTCAATCATATATGTATGTATGTGAGATTTGTATTTGATGCTGCTGCAATTGTTTTTGTTAATTCGAAATATCTCTCTCTCTGTCTCGCCGCATTAGAACAAATATTCGAAAAAGATGTCAGTCAAGCGGTTGCAATGCGTGTCGGGAGTGAAAAAAACTAAAAGTGAAAAAAAAACTAATAAAGTGCTTTAAATTATTTATAAAAATATGCACAAACGTTTGACGAAGTTAATTTGCAATTTAATCAGTCAAATATTTATCAAAAATTAATAAAAATATCGTGTTTTAAATTTTGCTAATTTTTGCCAATTTATTCTGCCTTCTATGTTTGTGTGTGTGTGTTTTTTTTTTCGTGATCGAATTAGAATTGCAAGTGCAAGCTGCAGCGAAAGAGCAAGAAGGGCGTATTTGAGTTATTAGTATTTTTTTTTGTAATAAATGATTTAGTTGCCTTAATAGTCTTTAATTAGACATATAGTACCATAGCATTCACTCAATCTTACGCTGCATTTGAATATGAACCCTTTCTAATTGTATTTGGCTTTGCTGCTGCATTTTTTTTTAGTTAAAATATCTCTCTCTCTCATTTGATACTCTCTCTTCATCAAAGAACTATTGGAAGAAGATGCTAGTTAGTTGCGCGTCGAGTTCAGGTTGTGTCAAGTGCGTGTAGCGAGTGAAAAAAAGTAAAAGTGAATAAAGATATAATAAAGTGCATTCAAATAATAATAAAAATATGCTAAATTGTTTGTTAAAGTTAAGTGCAAAGAAATGCGTAAAATATTTGTCAATAAAGAGCATAAATAATAATTTAAATCGTGTTTAAATTTTTGCAAATTCTGCCTGGTATGTGTGTGTGTTTTTTTTTCTCGTTATTGCATTCGAAATCGAGTTAGAAAAACAAAAGAGCAGAAGAAGCTGCATGCTGCAGCGAGCGGAAGAATCGCTTAATTGGGGTAAGGTGAGTTGTGTCATTGGATTATTATCATTTTTTGTTTTAAATTATTATTGCAAGGGTGGATCAAAAAGTTTGTAATAAAAAAAAAAAAAAAAAATTGAAAATCATTGAAATTAGATTTATATTTGATTTGAATAAATAAAAGTTCATTTTCTTCATTTTGCAAGTCTTACGTCGCCTACGTATTTTCTAGTTGCTTAACAGAAACTAACTTATTTCCATATCTGTAAAATTCTAAAGTCTTATAGAACCACCCTCGTAGCTGCTTGTTCTTTTTGTCTTTACTTCTTCTTCTATTACAAATTCAAGTTCCAAAATATTAACTTTGTCTTCATGGTTGCTCTAAACTGCGACTGCTCTGCTAAATGGAGATACTAACTTAGTTGGTGGTCTTCTGTTTGCTTACATTTAGCGCCGCCGGCGTTGTTTACAGACTTTGTCTGTTCAATGTGCCACTGATACAACAGATGATTTGTATTACAAATCCAAATTTTATGTGTTAAAATTTCAAAAATTTAATTTAGCAAATTAAATTATTTTTAAATTACTTTCCCTGCCTAAAGCTAGTTCAAATTATTGCGTACTCCGTCCCCTAAGTCATTAAGATGTAATCACAATGAATCGTCAAATAATTACCTCCAACAATGTAAAACGTGCAAATGCATTCATTGATTGCATAAAGACAAAAAGGCAGATAATATATTTGGATATTCGCAATAAAATAGCAAATAAATAGAAATAAAAAATTTCAGTATAATTTTAATTCGGTAGAACCGAACGTTTAATAACCTTCATACAAAATTGAATGTCGTAGATGGGTGAAAACTTCTCATTCAAATCAAAGCTGTTAGTGGAGTTAGTGTTAATGCAGAATTATGTAGAAAAGAAAGAGAGAATAAAATTTTTAAAAAATTTTCAATAATTTGATTTTCACCCTTGAGGGAGGAGAGGAGGGGAAAAATTTTAAATTGAACTAGGAAAATTCCGAGATCCTCTCGTTCATATGGATGGACAGACGGATATGGTTATATCGACTTCTCTATCACTCCTGACCATAATGGGGGTAACTTTGGGGGTCTCCGACCATTATTTCTACATGTTACATACATTTGCACAAAACCAATAGGCTCTTGTATCTTCGGTACAGGGCCTAAAAAACGTTGAAATTTTATCCAAAAAAAAAAGTTTAAACATTTGATTTAATCTTCTCGAGCAAGGTACTCCTTCGCTCTATTTTGAATATCAATATGCAGTTAAAAGACCCAACAAAACGTGTTCTTAGGGTTTTCCAATTTTTTTCTCTTTAACCAGGCGTGCTAGAGACTTCCACTTGAAACGTTCACTTTAAGACCCAATAATGAAAGAGAATTTTCTTGTCTCACCTACCCGGTCGGACCAAATTTTTTGTGGGTCTTTACCCTCACTTTTGTCAAAATGCTGACGTGATAGATAACGTTTGGGATCCGGGATCGTGTTCAGTTCACAAAAAAAAAACATTGGAAACCACTCCAATAATGAAAACTAACGAAAAAAATGTTTGGGGTCTCTACCTCCTATAAAAATGTTTGGAAGTATCTAGCACGTCAGCTTAAAGAGAAAAAAACTTAAAAAACCCTCAAAAACAGACTGGCTCGTTCTCTTCCAGGTTGCTGCCCAATTAGACGACTGAGGCGTAGAAATATAGGGCTCATACAGAGTCCATAGTGCAGCCTTATATTAGTTTTGATCAAGGTACAAAATACACCAAATATTTTGTTTCAAACTAAATTAAATCACAACAAATGATTTTTCTGACAAAACTCCAGAAAAGTTTAACCGATTCGTATAGAGGTCTGTTGTGGACCGTAATAGAATATTTCATAAGAATTCAGAATTAACGTACTGTAACCCATATTTAGTATTTGTAATAGTAAGTGGGAAGCTGCCTCCCTTAGGCATGGAAGGGGGCTTATAAGGGTGTTCATTGTATACAAGTTATCTGAAGAATTAATAACCAGAAACTATATAATTTTTCATTATGAATGACCATTAATGATGAAGTTGGTTAGGTACCATTTGTACCTTCTCTCTCTTTCATTCATTAGCATGTTATAATAATGGGATTAAATTCTAAATAATGGGAGCAGGGTAAAAAAATTAACTTTGACGAATTATTATTTAAAAAAATCTGATAATTTTTTTCCATGGGGTTACATTCCAAAGGTTCAAATCAGAATTTATATTATTTTGGAAAGATTTAGAATGATTTAGAATTTAATCTTGGATGGTGGGTTTGGGTATCGGTGATATATTTTCTATTGATTATGTTACCACATAATACTATAAACCAATCATTTCGAATTTTGGCACAATATCTCAAATACCTGCGTGGTGTAGAAGACATATATGACAGAGGGACATATCAGTAATAGATTGACTCTTCGCGGAGAGCTGATGCAGACTTCTTAGCATTTGTGAAGCTTTTTACAATGTGTTAAATATTTTCTAAAAAACTTATACTACTCACTTCACTTTATGTATGTGTAGGGTATCTCAAACATTTTTTAAATATATGTCAACTACCTTAACAAGCCCTTTTCCCGCCTAAGTCGTTTCATTTGTAAGTTTATCGTTGTCATCGCAGCGGGCAGCAAATAATTTATTGGCTTAATTGAATGGCCATGAGTACAAAACGGTTTTTTTTTCCAAAACACAGACAGTCTGTCTCTATATCACCTCTAACGCCGGAGAAGCTATCGTAATTTATGCAAGCTGATTGAGTCTTAAACAAACAAAAATTTTTATAAAAAAAACTTCATTCATTTGGTTGGAGACACGCCTTATGCAGCTCGAATTTTGAAGTTTATATGATTAATCTTAATTTGTTAACATTTAGCTAAAGTTTCACAGTTGTTTTTACTTTTATTTCATCGCAACAAGTGTTTTTTATTATTATTTAATACCTAAGCCTATGAGAATCACCAATACAAATTAGCACAATTTCGTCATTATTTCCGGTTTATAAAAAACAATTTTTTCTTTTGGTTAATAGTTGTCGCGACAATGACTTGCTTAAATCAATAGTTGACCGTATTAAAAATACGAAATAAAAGCCAATTCGTATGCGTTTACTTGGCCTTTACAGTCCGTCCGCACCTTTATAAAAATTCATTCATTCGCTCATGGATCATTATTGATATTCGTTTTTTTTTTTATTGGGCTTGATAGCTTTCAGAAGTGTTAAATATTTATGCTCGGTCGCTGTTTATTCTTTAATTGATTTGTACATTGGTTGATGCTACTAGTGTGCTGTGAAGCTGCTGCGATCTTGAGTGATCTTGAAATGCAAGATCGATGTATTTGTTTAATAAATAATGTTGATGAGTTCAGCATGGATTTGAATTTGCATTTCATTCGTTCTATTTGAGTTGCGCGAATTGTATTGTAAATAAATTTGACATTTAGTGGTTTTATTTAGTCATAGAGTGGACATATAAATAGCGAAATTATTGCCGCTTAAATGTTTAAACTTGGAACTATCAAAGTTAGACTAGGCAGTCTAAAAGTCGCAAGTAATAATGAATCTAAAGTTTAATTAAAAACTCAAAATAAGCCAGTTTATTTGAATGATGCGATTATTATAAATAATCAGATGAACATGATCAATAATATATGTATGTACTTCAAAATACCCTATCAACTTTCTGATATAGTTAAAACTGAATTTGAAACTGAGTTTCAAGTTTAATAATTTAATTTAAAGCCATATCGGCATCATTCGGCAGCCACTTTTGAAAACTTTTTCATCTTTGATAGTTTATAAACTTTTTGCAATTGAAAACACATCCGGATTCAGCAAGACTTTTAACTTAGATCTTTATAACCAAATCGTTCTAGTGGGGTGTTCCTCTTCATTACTGTAACATGAAGAAAAGTGCTACCGAAAGTTATCGTATTTTGGTGACCATGCTTTAGCTGAACGAGCGTGTCAGTAGTAGAAGACGAAGAACGACCCGCGGAACCAAATAGGTTTGAAGAGAAGGAATTGGAGGCATTGCTTGATGAAGATGCGTGGCAAACGCAAAAAGAACTGGCATAAGCTTTGGGAGTTGATCAAGCAGCAATTTCCAATAGTTTAAAAGCATTGGAATTCATCCAAAAGCTTAGAAATCGGGTGCCGTATGAGTTAAAACCTAGAGACGTCGAACACCGATTGTGCAAAAAAAAAGGAATTTTTGCATCGGATTATCACTGGTGATGAGAAATGCTCTTAAGCCCAGTATTGGTGGTGTCGAGCTGCCTTTTAAGGATGGCTGAAACTACCAGTGGGGAGACCATGAGAAAGCCATGTCGTCGACATTCGTATTCAGCAGCATATCTTCCTCGATGATCGGCATGCCAGCTGTATAAAGCGTATAAAAGACCGGTCCAAGTACGCTTTCCTGTGAAAGTCCGGATCTGACTGCATATATTTCAGAACTTTCTTACCCACATCTTTCAAAAAAGTTCCTGCACTCAATGTAGGACCTTATGAAGTGGTAGTATAGTGCTGGGAGAGTTTTCTTTAGCTTGTGCAGCAGACCGGTATCCAACACCCTGTTGAAGGCTTGCTTTACGTCCACATAGACGGCCGAACCACACTTTTCCTTCTCAAATGCCTCCAGTATCCTCTTGACTAATCTTTGGCATTGTTCAGGCGTATCATGGCATTCTCTGAAGCTAAACTCATGATTAAGGAACGCTCCAACCTCTTCCAGTATTGTCTTTCGACTTCTTTGGAGAGTAATAAACTTATCAACGTATTTATTAGATTTGGCTCCCTGTGGCTTCAAAGATTTGGATCGAATGTGGAGGTCTTTGAAGGGCTTTGAGTAATCTTATTGTTTAAAAAGAAAATTCGATAATTTTTTTAGACCCTGTACCGAAGGTACAAGAGCCTATTGGTTTTGTTAAAATGTATGTAACAGGTAGAAAAAATGGTCGGAGACCCACAAAGTTACCCCCATTATGGTCAGGAGTAATAGAGGAGTCGATATAGACATGTCCGTCTGTATGAACGAAAGGATCTCGTAAACGGTAATAGATAGAGATTCGTTCTTTTTGCATTTCATTAGGGCTTCGGCGGAATTTTAAGAGTTTATTTTAAAACTTTTCCCCTCCCCCTCCTTTCCCATAAAATCCACCTCAAGGGTAAAAATGTCTTCGGCACAAAAAAAAAAAACAAATTAAGTATGCCAGTATGGAGATAAAGTCTCTCTAAGCCAAAATTTGAACGATCTGTGATACTTCCGTCCCCCTTTCATTCCATTGATATTCTTATAAATCAATTTAAAATGTTTTGAGTTTTAATGAACCCAAACAGCTCTTATTTAGTATGCATTGCGAAGCAAAACTTCTACAGGTCACATGCGATACATTTCATGCTTACCAAGTGCAAACCAAACAATGTGATAAAGATCAGCGCCATTTAGCAATCATGCATAAACCATGTTTCAAAAATTGAGGTACATATATTAGGCGCATGTTAACCACAAAAATTTGTAGGTTCCACTCGTTCAAAATACAAAAAAAAACCTCAATTAGGCAAAGCAACTTTGCGTGACTAATCAGACGCGCGATTTAAACAAAATGTGTAACAAATGATGAAGCCAAAAAAATAAAAAATAAAACACTTAAATTTTAACCAAACCATACACGAGTACAATAGATAATGGTGCTCAATACTAATTCAAAATGCAGCACCGACTCATTGTTATAGTTCAGATCGCGCTATTACATATGCTACTAGGCGACTGTGTAAGTGATAAATGGTGCTTCTATTGTATTTGTAAAGAAGTAATTTATCTCCTTTTGTCGCTTTAAGTTTAATTCTCTAAAGATCGAAGAATTCTCATCACAATCTTTCGTGCCGGAAGACATTGAAATTGCGTATGTCGTTGAAGAACAACTCATTATCAATTACAATCTGACAATTGGTGCACAATTTCCGGGTAAATTGCTCATGAATTTCTTTGTACGAAAATACGCCGAAGAGCCGAATGAGCCGAATATTGATTTTATGAAGTTTCGTAATATGGATTTCTGCAAAACACTCGAATCGTTGCGAAACTTATCAGCAGAACAGTTTCAAGGCGAAAGTATTATACCAACAACATTTCTGATGTCATGTCCATTAGTACCGGGTTTCTATTTTATGGATTGTTGTGCCATTGATGTGACTATGCTGCCACGAAATGTGGCCTCAGGACGTTATATGGTGCAATTCGAATTGATACAAGTTTATGAGGAGGTAACGTTGCTCTTAAATTGTAAAGTTAAATGTTTATTGGAGCGAAATGAAGTACAGCAGATAGAAGTGAGCAATGAAGGAGAAAATGATGCAAATCAGAATGGAGATGATGAAAATGACGATGGAGATGAGCAGGAGAATTGGAATAGCGACGATGCTGTAGCAGATAATGAAAAAGATAAAACTGCAGAAGCTGAAGAAGATGAAGAAAATGATGCAGATGCTCCAAAAGAAGAAAATGGAGACAATTCCGTAGCAAATGATACAGCTGAGCAACTGAGCAACGAGCAACATGTTGTACAGCATAAAACAATTGTCAATTCAACAAACGTTGATGATCAATCACAGCTGTCTGATGGTGATGATGACCTTCCAATTGGCGATGAACAAGTGGATGAAGATGAATTCGAAGAGCTGCACTGAACTTCCAACTTGGCGACAAATGAAACAAACCCAAAAAATGACCACATTGCCTGAACTTGAACTAAAAACGTGCAAAGTCATAAAGAATGGTGACGACAAACAAAACCATATTATTTATATAAAAAGACATCAATTTGTACGTTTTATAGCAGTAAAGATATATAAGAAAAAATAAATAAAAAAACCGACAAATAAAACGATCCAACATTGTAATAAATACTCACAAAACATGAGTTAAGCATGAACAAGTAGTGAAAGTGTCGCAACAAGCGGCAAAAGCAATCATTCAACAAAAAAACCGACAAAGTTCACAAAAACCCAGCAGTAGCCAGCAATATTTTCTGAAACGAACGAACACATCACAATCAAAGTTAAACTTTAACCACAGCAAAGCAATGAAGGCAGGGAGCTGCCAAAGTCTGGAGTTGGTGAAGGCGTGTCCGTCTGTCCATCCGCATATGCAGCAGTTGTACAAGTTTCGCATGTAGTTCAGTCTGCTGCTGCTGCTGTGGTTGAGGTTTTTTTTTACATCCATTTTATATATACATATAATATATTGTAAATGGTATTTCTTAAATTGTTTTTTTTTTTTTTGCATTTTCAATTCAATGTCAACCAAAAAAATTTACAAGAAAAACTCTTCATTTTATACGCATCGAATTTCGAAATTGCAGCCAAACCGGTTCACATTGAACATATAGCCGGGAAGATGCAGTTGGCTAAAAATAATTTTGTTGCACAGTTTGTTTAACATTGGAGCGAGTAGTGTTTGAGAAGTTAATGCTTAGTTTATAAGTTATTGGAGAAGACTATAATATATCAGCAATCATTATCAACTTCTACATTTTGCTAGAAATGATAAATTTGGTGTACTTGAAGTTAATCCTTTAAAAATATTCTACTTATGTCCAGATCGGTTCGGGAGTGGTCCCATATAAATATGTCCCACCTTTCCGCGTTTTTTGAGAAAAAGTATTTTATTGTAATTAATTCACTTAGAAATGGTGAAATTGATGTATTATGTGTCAATCCTAAAAAAATATTCCATTAGGGTTCAAATCACACAGTTAAAAGAGGTGGCTACCTACAAATACCCAATTTTATATATTCTAGTCCGTCTGTCTGTCTGGCTGGCTATAGACAATACGAACTTGGAGACTATGAAAAATAGAGTCTTCAACTTCCTTCTTCAGATAACTTGTATTCAATGTATGTGCTAACCTTCTCCCTGAGAGACGTATGGTACTAACCATACAAACCTAGTCCTTCTTCTCGTATTTTGAATAAAATAGATTTTGTACTTATTGTCAATGCTTATAAAATAATCCAGATAGGTTCAGATAAGACCCTTAGCAGGGATAACTCTATGTAAATCTGTCCCAACTTTTTTATTAAACCATCTTAAAAATATATTCTAGAAAGCTCCAAATCGGACTACCTCCATATAACCTCCATTCAAAGGTTCGTATCAATTGCGACATGTCTATTTGTCTGACTGTGCTTATAGACAACAAGAACTTGGATTGTGAACATCATCGAATAACTCGTAAAGCTCGCGGTTCATACGAGACCTAAACTCTTCGCCTTCACTAATAGGAATAAAAACCAGCAGAGAATCTTCATTTCGAACACTTTCAAAGCGGTTTTATCTGACTCAATAGCGGGCCAAGCCTCTGCTTTACTTATAATTTGCTTCTCCCAAAATGGCGTGATTCTTCGCCTGAACTCCAGGATGACGTAGTTGTTAATGGTTATTTCAGATCCAAGGTAGACGAAGTTCTGTACAATATTGAAGATGAAGTTCTCCATCGTGAAAAATCGTCTGAGAAGACATCAAGCACTTCATTTTGTCATTATTCACAGCTAAACATATAAGCGTACGCGAGCAGCATCACTTCCTTCTGTATTTTAGGGAACTGGCGTAGGATGTATTCATCAGAAAAGCGTGAAGAAATCGCACGACAACGTAGCATCCTCTCTTGGTATCGAAATGTTCAGAGAGGTTCATTCTTACCCTGCAAACGCTTTGTGTGTATAACAGCATCATCAAGCAAAGACAAACGATCTTTGCTGGAATTATTGGATCATTTCTTGGATAAAAGTTGGTGCATACTCCATACCAACTCTTCTACGGTCTTTTATAACTCAGCTGGCAGTCCATCTGAGCCTACCACTTTCAAAAGAAAGAAATAGAAAAAAAAACTACAGTAGAAACAACTAATATACTTTGATGATAAGAAATTGGCTCTAAATAAGATATTGGAAATGAAACACTTCCAAGGCTAAATTTAATAAATGAAGATTTCTATTGTGCTTCTATGATCTTGTTTTTCAAGTGATTTACATCTTCTTCTTCTTTGCAGAATGAATTTGCATCTTCAGTCGACCAATTGTAATTTTAGTGGTTAGTAATTATGATCCGAAACACTTTGTTGATTAACTCGTCCTTCATTGGAACAAATTTCGAAAAATTGGGTGAAAATGTAATCAATTCGTTCGATTCGTCGTTCAGGAACACGCTTATTAATGTTAGACAGCAATTGTTTGAAGAATTCTTCATCAGCTGAAGTTCCTTCACATAGCGTCACAGAGTCGATAATTTGAGGCATGCTTTTATTTTGTCGGCAGCGGTCGATCTTGGTATACGTAGTAGTGTTTGGCTGAGATCTCCGGACAGTAGAATAATTGTGTCTTCAGAACGCAAATCTTTCATAGTTCCAATGTGCGTTTATGCGCCATTCTATATGACGTAACGCATGCCTTCGGTCAAAAGTAAAGCATGGGTATGTATCTTCTCAATTATCTCGAGATCGAAATTCTCTAAACTGATATGAATTCGATATAAAATGTCTTCGGATATGTGCTCCTTTTGCTTGTTCCACAGTTCACGTGGATTCGATGGGAAGCATGTCGAAATAATAATGGCGAATATTTGGCTAATTTGACTGGGAAATGCATAAATAATTACTTCCGCGAAATCAATCAAGAACCGTATCGCCTTGTTTCATACATTCAAATTCGATGAAGGGAAACGGATGTCTTTTACAAAGCGAAAAGAAGCTGATCAATGTTGTCGCTCGAGATTTTGTACCACGTTGAAATAATCTTGTTGACCGTTCGCCAGATACACCGCTAAATGTCTGTTTTGCATCAACATCGTCATCTGTTCTCGAGATATCATCAAAAAAAGTAGTTTCCAAATATTTGACAGAAATAATTTTCTTCATCATTTTTTTAATCGATGTTCTCGAGAAAGATAAATCCAACAAATCAAAGACCATACTAATAGGTTCAACTGTTCTTGAGTATACTCTTCACACTTAGCTGGTTCGGTGACTTACCGGGTTTTGGGTAATTTCCGAATTCTGCTAGTCTATTAGACAAGTGGCGCTTCAATGCAATATTGTTGGAAGTTTTTGCAATTATTTCCTCACATTTTGCAGTTTAATATATCAATACTAACTTAATATACGTCCCTCGTAAGCTGAAAATTGCCATCATAAACATGACGACAGCTTCTGGAGATGTTTGACCTTGAAAAGCATGGTAATTTGTAATGCATTTTTAAGTGCATATAAGTTAAAAATATGCGAGAGGCGTGCCGTGGCGACTTGAATTTAATGTTTATATTCATGGAACATAAAATAAAAAATAAGTGCAAAACATTAGCATTATCATATGATCAAAGCATAAATAGCCACGGAAGAATAGGTATTAAGTAGACTCGCAACATACGTGACCATGTTGAAGGAAGCTGCAATCTTTGAGCAGATTTATTTATGTTGAGCTTGAGTACGAAAATAACAAAAAAAAAGTGGAACATACTCGAACGTGTTGCGCAAAATTGTATGATGTCACGCAACATTATTAAAAGAAGACTCAGCTAAGAATTAACCGCAGGTGTAAAACCCTTTATATTGAAAATAACTCATCTCCGACAAGAAGCAAAGAAGCATAACAACAACAAGCTTAAATAAACAAATGTTGCTAACTGAAAAGTAAAACTAAAATCAATATTTACCATATATCATTTTCGGCATTGTACTGCCACTGCATAAATTTTTTCTATTAGATGCTTTGAAGAAGAATATTTCTTAGCTTAATTTAAACAAAAAAAGAAAAAACGTGGAATAGGAAAATATTCTTTGCATTTTTCATGCACCTCAATTTCCGAGTGAATTTCACCTGAACTGCCTTAACTGCAAGTTCCACAATTCGAGTCGAGTAGACTCGAGTTGCTGTTGGTGCTGTTGGCTGCTGCACTCGGTTATAAATATTCATAAAGTGACTTAATTTTTCTTTTCGCAGGGAGCGAAAAAAAATAAAGCAAACGTTTTTTAACCTGCATTTGGGTTTCTTAAAGCGCTCCCGCTACAACATTTGCACCACTCGATGCTTTAACAGTGCGTTGCAGTAGTATTGTCTCCGTGCTTTCGAGCATAAATACTGCAGCAGCTGCGGTTCCAAACTTACTCGCTTTAGATTCGCCATTATTCTATACACTTTTCTATTTTTCCGCTCGCTGATTGTGTTAGTTTGAAATATTTTTCTCCTTTTTTTTTTTTTGTTTTTTTTTTTTCAATTTCGGGGCCTTCTCATGCTCCTCCATGGCTGCTGTATATGATGCTTGTTTGTCTATGTATTGAAATGTACGCTTTTGTTGGTACTCGTAGTACCAACATTATGAAAGACCCCACTGCCCTCCAAATTGCTGCAAATTTAGTTGTGTGAGTCAGTGTGAGTGTGTGGGTTCGTCGGTGCTTAAAACGCTTTATACTGCTAATTGATTTTTTAAACACTGTGCATTGCTTCATTTTTTTAGGTTATTTTTTCTCCATTTTTTTTCTTCTTCTGCGGTTTCGTTTTTTCGAACGCATATTCAATTAACAATATTTTGCATATTGTACATAATTGAAGCTGTTTGTTTTTTTTCTCCATGCTACGAGTATCATGCACCAACGATTATTTTTGGGATTTGCTTCTTTTGCCAAATATTTAAACTTTAATTAACAGATCGATTTTAATTGAATGCTGTGAGTGATGCTTCCACTAGTTGGGAACTTGTATATAAATCGAATGGATTGTCAGAAAAATGGAGAAATAAAAATAATATAGATACAGACGAACATTGAACCTTCTCCTTGTAGAAGTCGATTTAAAATGAGGTGCTTTATTATGGTTGTAAATTAAAAACTTCCTTAATAGTGTTTTTGAAAGTAGTAAATTTTGGATGATCGGTGTTTACATATTAATAGTTAGTTAAATGATGGGGGATATAGCGTATAAATGGAACATAGAAACTAAAATACTCAATCCAAAGTTTTCTGCATTGGAAGGAAATATAAACGCCAGACTATCCCAGTATAAAACCTCTTATTATAAAATTCTTTATAAAAGTTCATAAATAATTCGTAGAAATATTTGTATTAATGATTGGTCTGTATTCCCTTAAGGGATAGGCGTAAGGGAACGGAAACAGACCCCATAAAGTGTATATATTCTTGATAAGCATTAAAAGTTCGAGTCGATATGGACATGTTCGTCTGTTTGTCTGGCTCTCAGTATGAAAATCAATATCTTGGAGACTATAAGCCTTAAAATTTGCATATTTAGCTTATCTTATTTATTAACCCCCTCCCTAAGGGGTAGGGGGTTGGTATTTACAATGCAAACCTATTCCTCATTTTGAGTTTTGTACGAAACACCAAATTTGGTTAGCCTTGCGTTAACTCTTATCAAATACTCTATTTAGGTGCAAATCGGACCTCTAAAAGAGGTTGCTTTCATACAAATCTATCCTACCTTTCTGAATTTTCGTGTTAAACAATCCAAGATAGGCCAAGATAAGACCATTAGAAGTGGTAGCCCTCATAGAAATATTTAGAAACAGGGTATCTCGTAGTCGAGCCACCTCACTTGCAACGTTGTTTGTTGTTGTTCTATAAGTATATGCTCCATTTATCCTATTGACAGTTTATCCGAAAACCAGTCAATGATTACAAAACCTCCATGGTTTAACATGTCGCCTATTGCAAGATAGGCCAAGATAAGACCATTAGAAGTGGTAGCCCTCATAGAAATATTTAGAAACAGGGTATCTCGTAGTCGAGCCACCTCACTTGCAACGTTGTTTGTTGTTGTTCTATAAGTATATGCTCCATTTATCCTATTGACAGTTTATCCGAAAACCAGTCAATGATTACAAAACCTCCATGGTTTAACATGTCGCCTATTGGTTCCATGACACTCACATTTGCATAATACTTTCTGGCCAAGCTCTTGATGCACTATTCAACACCAAAAATTTTGTCTTTAATCTTTCCTTTTAGTTCCCCATATATAAACTGTATTAGGCATATGGCCCAGAAGACTTTAATCCTATGAAGAATAGGGGCATACTTTGCTATTAGGTGCTTTGCCGTGACAACTTTTAGGCCTGGAAACTACATAACAGAAATAGGCATTTTAACGTATCGACCTGATCTATACAATTGTTTAATCGACTCAGTACCATTGCTTTTCTAAGAAATTCATACATGTAAAAGCTTGCGCTGAGGACGAAACAGATTTTCAATAAAAAATCTTCTCTTACTTTCCGAACGATTAGAGAGAAATATGAAAGTATTTTTTACGAAGATTTAGGATAATACACCGCTAATGCGTGGATATCGGTGGTCGAATTTGATGGCTCTCCAGATCACTTTTAAACTATTTGTTATGAAGATGTTTTTTTGCTGTGTAATTTTACCTGTCAGATTTGATATGCGGACTTAAAAAAGGTGTCCCCTAACCGTCGTTCGGTCATGGCCGTACACGGAGCTGTTTATAAGTGGTCAAGTTTGAAGTATCACACAATTCGCGCGACAGAATCTTACATCCGTTGGTGATGGAGGAGACATATTCCGCTTTAGTTGGCGCAAACAGTGGGGTCTAAGATAGGACACAGAACACATAGATTCCAGTTATGGTGTCGAATTCGGTGCGTTCATCGGACCATATTTTGCATTAAAGTTGATGCATATTCGTAATCTTCCCAATTTCGGCGTTGAAATCGCCAAACACGATTTTGTTTAGCTGTTTATTTTGAGCATCCCTGCCTAATGCATCGTATTTCCTGGATTGCAGTGATATATGTCTTGTATCTTTCAAAGACATCAACCAGCTGGATATTTGCAATCTTGATGCTTATATCGTTTGCGGGAGTCGTCATCATAGCGGTGTATTATCCAAGACTTCCTAAACTGAAGTTATATACATTTTCTCACAGTTTGATGAACTCCAAACGGCATTTCATAGCTTCCCAGGAGAAAATTATGTTGTACATTGTTTCCGGCTAGCGCACACATAGGGTCATAGGTGGTATTATCTATAGCTTTCTTCTTCTTTGTGGGATATGGTTCATCAGCCATTCTTCTTTATGAAGATCACTCCAACGCTTGAATATGCTGCTGACTTCATCATAATTTTATAATATTTGTTTTGAAGTACCGGAAATGGGTTCTCAGTTTGTTGTTAAAGCGTAGTCTTCGCGTATACAGGCCTAAGCAGCTTTGTACAATGTGTGACTCCGATTACATCGAGGACATCACAGAGAATCTAATATACATAAATCCATATATCTTTTATTTGGGGACCAAATTGTTGAGCATCATTTCTTCACACTTAAGAAAGAATTTAGAAATTTTGTTCTTCTTTTTGCGCTTCTTTTGTTGGTTTTAAGTGCATCTCTAAATTTGAATATGCCCTACAGAATATCTCAAGAAGTAAATAATTTGCTTTAAAGCTGTTTCGTGCAAAATAATTTTAGCTGTCAGATTTGATAAGCTGAATCACGTATTTTGAACCATAAGAAACGATTAAATTATTGACTGCATAATTTTGTTAATTTTTACAACTCAAACTAACATTTTTTTGGGTCTCCCTCATTGAATACTATCGAAAGAAACTAAGAAAAAAACAATTATTATTCTAGAGGTTTTGTATAAGTCTCACCTAATTGAACTGATACTCGCCATGCACTGAGAAATGTCTATGGAGGGGTAGAAATTCAGTAAAATTTCACTGTACAATACTATGAAAGCATCGTGAAGAGTCTGGCCAAGTTTTCTTTTCAGCTCTTCAGATAATTTAATGTGTCATTAATTTTTTTGCAATTGTAAATTCCAGCCATGTTTTCTCAGTTTTTTTTTTTTGCACCATTAAATCCATGACTTATGTAGCAACAAAATGAAATTTAATTCGATAAAAATTAAATGACACTATTTAATATTTTAGTATCCAATATTAAACACAATTTCAACTACACAAAAAAAATATTTAAAGAGCCTCATAAACCCTAATATTGCGCAATATAAACATTGGCATACTTAGACATCATTGTGCAGAGAGTAATGAAACGTAATTTTGCAAAATCTATGTCTATTATGAAATATCTGCGTTTTATTTTTATTATTATGACAGGTGAATGAACATTTCACATTTTTAATGTTGTTGATTTTTCTTTTGTTGATTTATTTCACTTTTTTTTTTTTTGTATCTCCATGAAGTATCTCCATGCACTTCAACACAGAGCCAGCGCATGCAAACTGCAAGCGTTACACGTGACAAAAATTCAAAATACAAAAAAAAATTGAATATTTTCACAATTTTTGCAGTAAAATCAATAATTTCCAAACGTGAACTCGACTACAAATCAAACAAATGCGTGAAAACGTTTTGTCTGAATTTGATTTTGACCTCCCGGGGGAAGTTTAGCGAGTGACACGTGCCTAACTGCAACGAATCGTCACTAAGGCTGATGACTGTGGAGCATCGTTAATTATTTGAATTACATAGCAGAGTCTATTATATATTTTTTTTTTTATATGCAAGTAGTTCATAAATCGCCAACTTCATGTCATACATTGGCCCCGCTTAAGTGCTTTTGTCTGCAACTTCAAAGCTCAAAAGGCGATAATATAATTTTTTGATTTTTCATTCGATTTTGAACATTCAATTTGTGTTCGCCAGCAGCGACAACAATAAAAACTGACAAACTGTCCAACTGACAACAATGCAGAAACTAAATCGTAAAATTGTACAAAAAAAAAAAAATAGCTCAAGCCCTTGAACTAGCTCGAAGTCCAAAGCTGTGGCTCTTATTTTTACCCTCCTCCGATGATGACGACGACAGAGCCAATGTAAAAATGTAGACGAGACGGTTCCATCGTCTACGTATAACAAAGAAATATGTTAAATATTTTTGAAGTTTCCGCACCAAACATTTTTATGTTGTTTTAATATTTTTTTTCTTTCTATTTGTGCGCTACATAAATAGTGTAGAAGTGGAGTATATTGGTTTATTAGAAAGCTTGTAAAAGGTGCACAAATTTTTGAAGATTTTTGAACATTTTATTGTCTGGATCAGCTTAATAAAAATTTAATACAAAGTTTCTTTTAAAATTTTGTAGTTATAACGCAGAAAGTTTTTGTTATGTTTCATATTTAAAAGAAGATCCCATGGATTCATAGTGATAGTATATGTGGTTTGTAATATTAGACGTTTATCCATTAACGGTTGTGATAACCCAAGAACATGTAAGCGAATGGTCAACTTAATGCTTGCCTACTTACCCAATATAGTAGTGGAGATCTAACAACAATTTGTCTAGAAATGGGAAATACTAATTGCAGCATGATGTCATTCTGTCTAGCTTATGATGACCGGGGACCGGTATCGTCTACAATGGGGCAGTGAAGTACAAATATAAATAAAAAACATTAGTTAAAATATAATTATTTACTTATACTTCAATGGACTTTACTTCCCCCGATCCCATTAAAATGTATACAAAAATTTCATCTCTATACCTCAAAAGGATGCATAGATCAATCGTTCTAACAGCTTTCAATATACTACAAGCCTACCGTTCTTCCATTCTTGACGTGTGTTAGCAACCTCTGTAGCTAAGCTCTCTTTTATCACCAGTTTCAGCTTCAAACTCTCTTTCACATCCGCCTTCTCTTAATTCGATATTCGATGGTTGTGGCAGTTCCATGAAATTGGTACGTCGTCGTCTTCATCGTTGATGACTGTGAATGCCTTTTCTAAATCGCCCTTCTTTCCTACCATCTCATATTCAGGTATATGAAAATTCTGAGTAAGTTTTTTGGAAACACCATATCTCCAACCTTTATAGTAACTTAGTCTTCACTTTATATACCACCAATCTTTTGCTTTTTGTTTATTAATACAAACACAATCAACATGCTAGAAGAGAAGATAGGTCCTCCTCATTTCTTATCATCAAAAACAGCAAGAGTTGTAAAAATTTAATGGGCGGTACATACTTTTCAGTCCTCAGAATCGAACCTCAGCCCTATGTGATCTTTTTATGCGGTCTTAGATTAAATTATAGTTTTTGTATTAAAAAGTTTAAGTGATGTTAATTTTGCTAAAAAGTCTTAATTTGGTCCTCCTTTCGTTAATCCTTATAAAAATTCCATTTAGCTGTATTGGACCAATAAAAGGGAAAGACCATATACCAATATGTACCCACTATCTAGGTGTTTGTATTACAAAAATTTTTCCTTTTTAGTTCGATCCACTAAAATAGTTGGCCCCATAAAAATTCAAGTCGTTATAGAAATGTCCTTCTGTCTGGCTGTCCGTCTGACAATCGTGAGCTTGGAGATTAGAAGAGATAGAGGCCACACTTGAGTTGGGACACATAGATCTTCTATGCCTTCTTTAGATCTCTTGTATGCACTGAACATGCTATCTCCACTCCCTAAGAAGAGGTTTGTACTACTACCTACTCATCCGTCTGAGTTTTTATAAGAACAAATTTTAGTGATAGTAAATTAGCTAGAAACACCAAATTTGGTCTGCCCTATATTAATCCTCATAAAATATTCCAATCAGGTACAGTTTGGACCATTAAAAGGGGAAGTTTATATACAAATCTGTCACAACTATCTGAGTTTTTTTTATGAAACAAAATATTTTTCTTGAAAATTCAGCAAGAAACACCGATTTGTGGTATATTTTGCATTAATTCTAATAAAACATTCCATTAGGATCCAAATCGGTCCACTTAAAGAGATGGCCTCAAAAATTCAAGTCGATATAGACATGTCCGTCTGTCTGGCTATGAACAACATGAACTTGGAGACTATAAAAGATAGAGGCTTCAAGTTGGATTACTTATTGTCTCCTGTTCTCTCAACAGATAGGTAGCATTTAATGTACATGACAAGCCCTCTCCAACCCCTCCATAAAAACCTATCACACCACACTGAGTTGTTGTTTAGTTTAGCTTAAAACGACCAATTTGGTGTATTTTATGCATAAAACATCCCACACTGAGCAACTGGTCAACACACTGGTCAAATAGGGGGTACAATGTAGCACACTCGACTGCAGCGTTCTTTCTAATTATACAGAAAATAGTTAAGGAATCACACAGTAATCCCAAGGACTCAATATCAATTAGCTTATCATGCTTATGTAAATGTAAAATTTATGAATACCATTGACTGCTTCTTTTTTCTAATTCCCAAAGCGTTTTTTATGGGTGTCAAAAGAAATAATCCTGTACTATCTAGGTTCAACTATCAAAAAATTACAATAAATGCTATCACCACTAAGATAGAAATTGAGGTAAATGGCTTCCTGTTTTTATTTTTTCGATCTTTGCTTACCAGTAGAATGGTGACTTCAACATTAGTAGAGGAATCTGCCATAAGATTTATGGGTAGAGGAACCTCAGAATGGAACAAATACTCTCAACTTCTATGGGTAACAAGAGTTAAGCAACTATTACGGTGCATGGAAGCGAAATACCATTAAGCGTATATGGACCCAGATCTATATTTTCTAAGACCCTATGCAAACTTATGCAAACCATACTGGCGTTGCTTTCAGAGGGGCCCATAAACTTTATATGTCTCTGTTTCGGTAATAGTGCAAGGTGTCTGTGTGTGATTCTGTTAAAAAAAATTAAACTGGAACGATCTTAAGCGTATTAAAACGACGAAACTAGCGGCAACTAGCAGTCTACTCTCATATTTTTCACTAAATTTTTCCTAATTTTACTCTTGCAGCGTATTAAAGCTTCGTCAACATCAAACTTTATATTTCCACTTGTTTTTTTTTTTTTTTATTTGTTTTGCATTTGTTAGAAAATATTTTTCCCACAATAAATTATCATAAAAATGTTTTAGAAACTTTTTTATTGCATTTTTGTTGGTTTTATTTTTTTTCTATTTCATTCATTTTTCAATGCGAGGCGGTTTTTGTTTTTGCATTTTTCCGCATAAGAAAAGTTTTAATGTAATACTTGTCGTCGTTGTTGTAGTCGTCGCTGGTTGAAATTAGTTTTATTTTTTTTTTTGTCAACTGCATTTTTTATTTATTTATTTTATTTTTTTGGTGTTGGTTAGTTGAGGTGTCAAAAAGTTTGTTTGTGGCAACTGTTCGACGGTTAATCGATTTTTGTTTGGTTTATGTTGCATCGCCCTCTACTACGAATAGTAGATGCATCTGTGAAGTTTCGTGTATCTGTTTGTTGTTGTAAAAGTTTTACCGGAAAATTGTTTTGACTGCTGCTGGTCCTGGTTAGAAATTGTTGTAATATGCTGACACTAAGTGCTGCATCGATTGTTATTGAAGCCACTGGGAGTTGTGCTGTGTTAAATTTTATGAACCTTTTGCTGTTTGCAGTTGACTGTTCTTTGTGGGAAGCATATGTATATGTGTATGTGTGTGCATCAATAAGTTTAAAACTATTTGAGTTGCATGATAAACCAAAAAAAAATCGTGCAATGAAATTATTGAAAAAAATTAACATAGACAAAAAAAAAAAGTAAGTAATTTAATTTTCAATTTGAAATGGAGAACTAATGTACTCCTGGGTATGTATCTATGTCCTATTTTGGATTTATAGTGGACAATGGTTTAAACACGTCAGCAACACGTCGTTTCTGCTTTATCCTTACCATTTCTTAGTCAATCTTCAGTTCTTCTTTTAATTTGGGACACATCAGTAGGTTGTCAAAAGTTTTGTATGGCATTCCAGAGTAAATATTCCTTCGCTTTTGTAGGAGAAAAGCAGGTTCAATACTAATGATAGAGATGATAGGCGTATGTTCAGATGGCAGGTCTAGAGAAGACTTTTCGAAAATGTGATGTTTTGGTATTGCTTTTATTAAATAGAAATCAATAACAATTATATCGCTAGGCCAATAAGTTGGATCACCTCTAAACACGTGAATCGTGTTAGTTACATCTGTAAACTCACCCTCCTCAGTCCGTCTGGCTGGAATTGATTGTGATAGACCGCCATAGTATCAGCCGTATCATAGCCCGGGAGCTAAATATCAGTCATATGACCGTTCCAAGGCATTTGAAGAAGCTTGGCTATACCAAAAAATTCGATATTTGGGTGCCACACGAATTGACACGAAAAAACTTCATGGACCGAAAGTCCATATGCGAATCGCTGCTTAATCACAACAAAATCGACCCGTTTCTGAAGGGAATGGTGACTGGCGATGAAAAATGGGTCGCTCACGTTAACTTGAAGCGCAAACGGTCGTGGGTGAAGGATGGCGAAGCGGCTCAAACGGTTGCCAAGTCCGGATTGATGGTCAGAAAGGTTTTGCTGTGTGTTTGGTTGGATTGGCAAGGAATCATCTACTATAGTAGAATCCAACGAACATATTTACCAATTTTGGAACATATAAGTCCCTTTCGAAGTTTGCCGTTCGCATATACCAAGCTTGTACAAGAGAAATTGTGGATGACTTTAGCTTTAAGGATTCTGATCTTAGAGGGGAATGACTTTGTAGCAGTGCCATAGAACTCCATCCCGTAGTGGCAGGCTTGTGAAAATATGGCTTTGTACACGTTTACCCTATTCCACAGCATTCACTTGTTTTGCTGTTGAGGAGAATCCTTATCTGTTTGCGTTTACGTGCTGAGAGATTTTAAGAATCTTATGATGTTAAATTCCCAAAGAAACTCATTCTAGATGTGTTCTACCGGGCAGCCATCCCTGCGCAGTGATTGCTTTACGCTGACGCATATGTTCAGGTATATATCGATGTTCCAGCTTTTGCTCATTTCCCAATTTCGAGTAGATAAAGTTGAACTACATCGGTAGCATGGTAGACACCATTACCTTGGTCAAAAGGTCCTGCGAGTCATCCGTTGGAATAGATGTACGAAGCGGTCAAATAGGTCTGCACTTAAAAGAACAACTGAGGCGGCAGTAGACCCTTGAGGAGGCCATCATGCCACACTCTGTTAAAGGTCTGCCTTATATTAAACTAAGCCGCTTGCATGTGCTTCTTGATCTGATATCTTTCAAGAATGAAGTTCATTATCCTATTCAAATGTTCCAAGGTTCTTCTTACTTTCTCCATCGCAATTAATCTTGTTAGGAGGTTTCTTGCGAAGAGCTTTGCTACGCTAGAAGGCAAACTGATTGGTCTGTACGATTCCAATGCCGCGAGTATATTTCCAGTCTTTTGAATCGTAAGAATCCATGCCATTTTTTCATTGTGATGAGATGTGGCCTGCTCACAGCATAGCATTGCAGATGAGAAGCAAGAAGAGCTTCGGTTAAGCCGGCAAAGCCTTCAGCCTTTCTAGTCTTCAGATGTTTCATATGCGCATGAATTTCTTTAGCAGTAATGCGAGCAGTGATGGAAGGGATAACAAACCAGTCTGCCCTTTCTGCTCTCCCAACTGTAGTCAAATGGCTGACGGCGGGTCTCCAGAACCTCAGCCTACACACGTTATTGAAGGACTTTAGCCCTCAAACCATTAGTCCTCCATCCACCATCGTGAATGATCCTGATTCACTAGTTTTGTGCCTGCATCTGAGCTGACATTTTGCTGGATCGATTAGTATCCTTCTGCTTCCACAGTTTATAATATAAAGTGACAAACTTTACGACGGGCAGATTTTTCCGCTTTTCTACCCACTACAAAGAAAATTCTTTTTCAAATTACTTTCATATAATTTACATAAATATTTACGCTCATAAAATTTATTTTGCAACAATATACTCACTCAAGTCAAAATCAATTTAAATAAATTCGTTCCCCGTTGTGCCTTTAAGCTAAATTCGCGCAACGTTGCTCCATATTGAAAGGCGCCACCAATCAAATTGCGTTTGTTCGCTTCGGTTGCTTCGGCTGCTTAAATGTTTCATGAGATGAGTATGCAATATTGCTGCCATTCATTCAATGTGGAAAGCGCCAAATGGTCTCCTTGCAACTGCTACCACTGCTGCTGTTGTTGTTGTTGTTCTTGTAGCTGTTGTTGTGGTTGTCTCTATTGTCTTTGAACAATGGCAGGTGTCATGCTGCCACAAAAGGTCCCTTTGTGCATTTTACGCGGAATTACCTAGAATAAGCTGCAGCGGCAATGGCAGCCACAAGCAAGTTGTCTGCATTGTGGCCAAAGGCAAACATGCACCAAGGTGCTGCACAATGGACGCCTCAGCAGTAAGTATGCAGTATAGCAGCCTGTCTGCCTATGCCAACGTGGCGTTAAAAGTTGATTTAAACTATACAAAAAAAAAAAAAAAAATAGCTAAACAAAACAAAAGAAACTGCAACGCAAGATGGAGCTATTTGCGAAAATATAGCAAAGGAAATTCACACACACACACACAGGAACACTTTCAAAAGTAACTCATAATTAAGGCTGATGAAGGAAAGCAGTAAACAGTAACCAGACGAAGAGAAGCGTTAAAGTTCGTTGCATGCTTTTGGGCGCGCGCAACTAGTTTTTATGCCATACAAAGCAAAAAGTCTTTGTGTGGATTCAGGTGTGTCTGTGTGTGTGTGTGTGTCTGTGTCTGTGTGCACTGAAAAACACCTGCAAAGTCTCAGCGCAAAGAATAACAACTACAACTTCTAACAATGGCTACAATAACAACAACTTTCAAGCAAAACGTTGAGTAGTTTTGAGCAGTTTGGTTTTATGTGCGCTTCAGATTCATATATATATAGATGAACAGATAGACGGACTGCGCGACGTACTAGCGAGTGGCATGCAGCGACACGCGCCTGAACTTCTTCTAAAGTCAAAATCATGCTCACTTTTGTTTCAACTAATGGCAGCTTTACTCTACTTATGCAATAGTTTGCTTTAGATTATTGCAGTAGCGGATTCGGAGAAGTTTTATAGTAGCAGGAGAAAAGACAGCAACTTCTTTGACTTCTTAATTGGAGGCAGGTCCTTCTTCTCTTCTGACATCCTTAAATGTCTTGCAGGAATGTAGCTTAACTTAAGCAAGAAAAAGTATTAGTTTTGAGTTAACTGAAGATGCCTTTGCTCGGCAATGTTGTATAATTTATAAATATTGCAAAATTAACTTCGACGCCATGTTCCTGTATCTGTGCATGGTTGTATAATCTTTTTCTCAATGACTTCCATTCGCTTCCGTTGGGTTTTATTACCACAAATTCCGCTACTGTCAACACCTGTGACGCCATTTTGTTATTGTTTGTCCGTGTGGTTGTATATATAAAGCATTTGTATTTTCTTTCGTTCGTGCGTTGTTTTTGTTAATTCATGAACTGCTTCAGTCAAGACAAGCAATCTGCATTTTACTACTCACTTACAAACCCTCGAAGAAGAAGAACAAGCAAAAAAGACCAAGACTTGCATTTGGTTTGCTTTTCTTTGGCTGACTTTTGGCCAACTATATAAAACAAATATTTATATATATATACTATATATGCGACTCTTCTCCAACATTCTAGGTTATAGTACATCCCCCTACCGCTTGCTACTCTTTAGCAATTTCACTCAAAGGCATAATGCATAATGAAGCTGCAAATCATTTCTCATTGCTTGGGCGGCTGCTTTCATGTTTCGCCTCGACTGAACTGAATTGCGCTTTTATTGTTGCAATGAAACTCAACTACTTCCGAGGTACTAGATGCAACTTCGTCCTGTTTGCTGTTCATTCTTACACAGCCGTTCAATGTCTTTTTGATATATTGGCGAGGATGCTATATACCGAAAAATGCATAAAATTAATATTAATGTTTAAGCTTAATTGCGATGGCGTCGCAAAGCAGCGAGTGGCATTTCGTTTTTAATTCATGCGTCATGCATGGCGTATACGTTATATAATTTTATTTTTATTTTTATTGCGCATCTTGCACATTTATGTCCTGTGACCGTGTGCTGTAAATGAGTATAAATGGTTTGTGAAATGGTTTGTAACAGTCATAAGAGGGGGCGTGAGAGACTGCATTATAGATCAATTAGAATACCCGTCAATGTACCCAATATACCTATCAGTATACTCGTCAGCTTACTGGTCTGCATCTGTTCGAATTGCATTGCGTTGCCCGATGCCTAATCCCAAGTACTTAGTCGTCGGGGACTTCAACGCACACCACCGATTTTAGGTATCCAGACAATGACCTGTAACGTCCTGCTTGTATCGAATCCCGCACTGGAAGCCTCAGACAGTCCTAAGCTCGGCTCACTTGCCGCTAATTTTCACGCTTGACGCTACTGCCATTAGTTATCCCTAGGCAATGAAACTAATCAACTGGAATACGGACATGAAACTCTTCAAAATGCTCCCTAACGATCCGGATATTAAGCTTCAATAGGGCCAGGACATTTAAGATGAGTTGAAACTCTTCTTCGAGATCTCTGCAGCATTTGCCGAAGCCCAAGGATTGAGCTGATGAACTGCCAAGCGAAAGACTAGACAATTTATCGTGTCTCGTGAGCTGTGCAATCTTCTACAGGAAAAACATGGATTTCGTAGGACTTTAATGCGGATGCAATACCCAGAAGACAGGGGCATGATGGTACCGTGTAGCTAACCTTCTCAAGTATTAGCTAAAACAGCAAAGTACGCAGATGTTTGACAATATGCTGGAAAATATGGGCACCGAATGCAAACTTCTGCCTATAGAAGACCACCAGAAATGGTAGACGACACCGCATTCGACTTGCTCCCATCAAAAACGCTTTCGGCAACTGGTGCGGCTTTGAGCAATAGCAAGCCGATGCCTTTGCGACACACATCGTAGTGCGACTTCTGTCTTTCGGAGTTAGCAACAGACAAAGAAGCAGATACTACAAGATTCTCTCTCAGCACCATTCCAGCTCGAACTGCCTGAGGAACCATTCAGTCCTGAGGCTGTTAAAGCCATAATTAAGTGTCTGGAGCCCGATAACTGCACGTTGAAGGTTCTGCCGGAGAGTGCTGTCATCGCTGTGGTGTCGATTTTCAATGCCATAGAAAGGTTGCAGTCATCAAAATGATTCCCAAACTGGGCAAACCGGAGTTGGACACTGGATCCTAACGGCCGTTTAGTCTTCTGCCTTCAATTTTGAAGGTTTGGGAAAGACTGGTCATTACTAGGCTTGTGATCATTGCGAAGTCCCGGAGAGTGATCCCAGACCATCAGTCTGGCTTCCGCTCTGGCCATGGCACGGTAGAGTAATTCTAGAGAGTCACCGACCACATTTTGCGATCATTCGACCGGACGCAGTATTAGAATGCCATGTGTATGTCGAGCATGCATTCGATCGAGATTGGCATCAAGGCCTCCTGCAAAAGCTCAAGGAGAAACTGCTTTCGCCCCACATTGCTCTGATACGATCCTACTAGCCGTTTTTTCAGGGTCAACCGTTTTCAAGTGTTATGCTACTCTCAAAGCGTAAATGGTGGATAGGCGTGAATCTAAGGCATCCAATGCAAGTCTTATTGCGTAGTGGTAAATGGATTAATCTTCTTTATACCATACTTGCCAAAAACTTATAACGCGATTCAGAGTACGATAACTGCAACTGCAAGGTTGAGCTTGCTTGTTAAATGATGGAGACAGGTGATCCTTGCGGGATTGTACTGTTGAGAGATGATCGATTGCTCGTTCAACATAGAACGTAGCTTAAGATTTTAAAGATAAGAGTTCCACCAGCGTACGGGATGTTTTTTATGGTAAGCGGGAGAGCTTTGTGTTATGGAAATATTAGCACTATCTCGTTTTATTTTTACCAATTTTTCGTTTTCTTTATTTAGATTGCAAAAATGGAGACGTTGGAGATGGTTAGGGTTAGTGGCTGCATTGAAGCTGGGTCAGTCTGCTGAAAGCCTTGACTTTAGGTTAATAGAAGGCGTGGCGAGTGGCTACTTTGGAGTGTATTTCATTACCGACGGTGTCGAAATTTTAGTTAATTTTGTATGGAGTTATAGATGAGAAGAGCGATTTCTTTTGAGGATTTCTGTGATGATATTTGCATTGATATATGGTAGTCGGATGTTCTGTTGGTTTCTAAATAGTTGCAGGACATTTCGAAGTCCTAATACTTTATATTTTCCTACGCTAGCAATACATCAACTCTAAATTAGACTTCTTAGCATTTGATGTGCATCTTCATTTCACATTTAAGTTGCGCTTGATTGCAATTAAAATACATCAAACAATGCACATGAAATCTAATTGCATTTTGCTGCTGCTGCTGCTGCTGCTACAGCTTTGAATTTAATTTTTCTTAGCGAAATGTTTTTGCAGAGCGGTTGAGTAAAGATAGAAATTAAAAAAATAAAAAAAAGGAACGAGTTCTATATTCTAAAGGAAAAACTAATAACTCAACGCGCGCACTTGGCCATTATTTATGTTTATGTCTGCACTAAATCATCTTCAGCATGTCGCGTCACCATGACTTGGTGGTGGCAGTGGAGCGGCAGTTCGACGCCCACGGCCGCTCGGTGCGGCAATAAAGCGGCAATAAGCAGAAATTAAAGTGCAGATACAAGATACTCGCTCGGGTTGTGTTGTGTTGGTGCGTGAGATTCTACTCAGTTCGGTGTATCTCATCTAATTGCAACGAAGCATCCAAGTTGAACTAATTTCCGGTGCAGTTGAAAGAAGCCTTGCAGCGGCAACAGTAGTATTTGTCATTAAATTCCTTGCGCGCTAATTTGAAATGAATTTGAGACGCTCGACAGGCTAAAATTAAGAGTTGTGTATGCGTGATTTAACTGGTATTTAAATGCATTTTTTTTTTGTTAGCTATATCCTGGCAAAGTAGTAAAATCGTGACGAAGGAATGCAGCGTCTTTTAATAAGAAATTCCTGCAAGCATTAAGACAGCAGACTTACTACTAGTTCCATGTTCCCAAAATAAATCAACAAACAGATTTGTATATAAAAAAAAAGCTTGTATTATAAAACCAAACCCATATCAAATCATTTCCAAACACTTCGTTGATTTAAAATGCTATCAAAATCCAAAATAATTCTTAACTACTTAGCAATGCGTGTCGATGTTGCGTGCGCCCTGCACTTCAACATCAGTGCTTTGTCCACCGCCCATCTCTTCCAGTAGCCTTTTGAGTACTTCATATTCACTTCTTATAAAATCCATTTTCGGTATAAGATCTTCACGTGATAGTGGTCTACTGATATCTGCAACAAAATAAAATTTAAAGTGTTCGTCTTTGCATTTTAAATACAAATCTAAAATATCTTACTGCGTCTCAGGCACAACATCTGATATAAGACATTCACCGCATCGAGTGTTCGCTCCTTGTCTCGTTCGTTTTCGTTGATGAAGCTCTTCGCCTTGGCGAGTATAGACTCCCACTTGTAGACGGCAGCGCGCATTTCACTATACTGTCGCACCAGTTTACCCAGATCGGTCTTCAAACCAAGCACCTTCAGCGCTACATCATTGGTGATTTGAATCATGCGTTTGCGCATTAATTCGATTTCATGTATTTTAGCCTTTTCCAATTTATTGATTTCGGTTTGTGCAAGCACTGGAAGCAAAGGAAGAATGGTGTCATCATCTCGAAGTTTGAAAATAAGGTTATATGATCCACATATTGCCAAAGCTTTCTCAAGAAGACTCTTCCGACTACACCGGGAAATCTCTACTCGCGGAGAATCCCCTTTCGTACTGACTAATATTCTCAAATGACAAAGTTAGCCGTGTTTAATGGCAGAAGTAGATCTCCTTTCTCTATTTTTTTTTTTTATGTTTACTCTACAGATGCAAAAACATCTTCCCCATACATAAATTTCCACTACCGCAGTAGCTAAATCCCTATAAATCCTATAAAATTTCTACTTACTAAGCGCATCACAGCGATCCATGCAATCCTTTGAACTTGTATAGATATCACTTTCGGCGACCACTTCCTCGATGACGCGCTCGTAGGGTAAATACTTATTAGTTGTACTACGTAAATCTTCACGAAATTCGGTCATTGTCTTAATTGCATTCTTAACGTAGTCAGTGTTCTCCTTCAATTCGTTGGACAATTGCAGCTGTTCGTTCACGGCTTTCTGTGCAATGCGTCGCTTGTCATCGCAATCCTTGAAGAACATATTGACGCGTATGAAACGACGTCGCAAACGGTCTTGCATCTTGTACATAGCCTTGATGCGACTACTATTGATGGTGGCCTGTCGTTTATTGTTGGCCAACATATTCCGTTGCAGCGCCAACATGGCATCGTGTTCGCGTCGATTGTGTAAGACCAACATTTCAATAGATTCATCGGGACTATCCCAGTTTGGTGGTTTACTGCACAAGAAAGTAGCATGGAACATTTTCTGCCGAAGATATAGCGCTTAAATTTAATACTTACACGAAATTGTTCTCCTGATCGAGCGATCTAAAATAATCACCCGTGGCATTCTCTGGTAGCAAACCCAAGCCGCCAATAACATCGCAAGTCTTGCGGGGTTCACGCGGGTTTGGCATTTTGAAAGAAGTTACTATTCCGACACGTCTGCTAAATTAAATTTTGCCCTGTGTACGTGAAAGATATAAACTGTTAAATGGTTGTAATGCGTTTTTTTTTTTATTTAAATTATTTAAATTAAAATATGAACAGCAAAGAAATAGAATTGTAATGTGTTCAGCTGGAGTAAGACTGTGAACTGAGCATTATTAGTGGAATTAATTGACAGCTTAACACTTAAAGTCAAAGCCTGCCATTTTATGTATAAAAAAGTACATATTTTATGGATTTTGAGGGGTTAGTCGTCGAATGAATCACCAACCTTTTCTGCTTCGCACATTCTCTTCGAAACTCTCTCATTTGTCTACCTTTCTACGCTTATTATGGGATGAAGCTGACAGCTTTACTGATCATTGCGATTCCACTAAACTCTTATCATAATAATGCCCGTTCTGTCCAAATGAAGCAACATGTTCCATGGTGTTCAGTAGGTTGTTTGGTTGAGTATAGAATCTCCTTTATCTTTGAAGCGCTTCAGAAGCTAGACTACTATAAAAAGTGAACACTAAGAATAAGACCAACGAAGAGACTAAATGATCTTTTTACCGTAAGTCGTCAGGAAAGACTGGAACATTTACTTCAATGAACTTTCCAACTTCATTAATTTAATATTTATTGTTGAAGTCCGCCATAATCGTAAAAGAAGACATTCATAAGAGAAGATATTGCAGCTAAGCTGTTGCCATTCTTGATAAAAACAAGATTCGATGAGCAATTTTGCATTCTAGGAGAGTTGTAACTATTTCAGCTCTATTACGGAGTTATTTATATGGCTTAATCATGGTCTTGGGAAGGTAAGCCTCCACGAAAAAGATCCCGGTTGCTGACCCAAACAAAATTTCGAGTACAGCTGCATGAATAGCAATGCAGATTGATGTTACACACATCAACCCGACAGGTGAAACAGTATACAGTTACACATGGAACGTAATTTCCTCACTGGTTGGAGCGAGGACTTTTCATATCTCTTCCGTTAATAATAACAACATGTATTATCCATGTCTATATCGGACAAACACTCACCCTGCAGCAAAGAAGGTTGCCTCTTAATCTTGAATCCGGTGGCACGCTGTTGAATCTCAAGGTCAAGAGGAGGAACCCCAATGAGGACTTGCATAGCCTCGGTTGGCATACAGCCAAGCAGACCCGTCTACTAAGGCCAAACTCTGTCCCTAAAATACATCGCAACTGTTTCACTACACCAAGCAATCGATCTCTCAGGCGCCCAATATGCGGGAAGAAACACATTCGTGTTTCTTTCGACCAAATGCCAATTTGTGTGGCTTCAACTCGAATGCCATCCCTTTTCCTTACTTTTGAATCAATCTCATGGCTTTTAGGCGTTGGCTGACAGTTGACTCATCTACTCCCAATGTTATTTACAACTGCTGAAGCGTTGTCAGAATCACATAAAGCAATGATTCCGATTCTTCATCTTTAAACGTTTTGGGTTAACCTGGCCATTCCTGGTCTTCGCCCATAAACTTCCACTAAGAATCGTTTACCTTTGGGCGCACTTTTCTTCATATTAAAGTAATGAAGAAAAATACCAAACAAAAATTCTTTATCTGGTTCGAAATTCGACGTCAATGAAAGGAAACAAGTTGCGAAAAAAGTTCAATCACAATAGACGCTCACTTACAATATTGGTCCTCTGATATATAACCCTCATTTTTAATTCAATGTCTCAATAGAATATCCAAAAATATTAACCTCCTGCATAGGTAAAGATTGATACGTATCTGCTGCCAAATAGTTGGCGCAACCCACCAGGAGGGTGACCCCAGGGCGTTCGTCACGTCTGAAGTTTACCGAATGTAGCATTGAGGAAGTCCTGGGGATGCGCTATCGGGATGGTACGCCCAATGGGTAAGTTCCAAGTGAAGAAAGTATACAAAGTGGGACTTAATATATTTCTCTGTAGAACATCTGCGCGGATGTTCTACCGAAAAAGTCTTATCTGTCAGGAAACTTCACAATTGCAAAAATAGCTGGGTTGGGAGGATGCATTTGTAATAAACTGTCGTGCCATGCCCTGTCAAAAGCCCAACGAATGCCCTTTTAAACCCATCTAGGATTAAGGTTAAAGTTCTAATCAGCCGCACAGGGGATCCGTGTGCCTTCCTGAAGTCAAACGTAAAGGCTGGTATTCTTTGATTAACCTCATTGCTCGCCAGTATTCTCTTCAATTGGTATCAATCAAATAGCTTCGCAATGGACGCCAGCAGACTGATGAATTGGTGTGAGTCAGCGACCGAAGGGCTCTTACCGGACTATTGATTTAGGCTTTTTTCCAAAGTTTTAGAAACTGTCCAAGTCTTAATGCAGCGTTGAAAAGAAGTACAAAGTCCCAAACTACCCAACATTGCCATTGCTTTAAAGTAGTTATAAAATTTTCTTATTGCTGCAGTTTAAACATAATTCAACATTTAAGTTGGCTCAGTTTCAGCGATTCTGCATTAAATTATAACTCATTTCCACTAAATGCTGAGGTCAACGCATTACATTCTATGTGCAATTGCTGCTTGATACGAGTATGTATAAATAACATAATTAGATTTGCTTTGAATTATGTATTCTGTGGAGTGCTTATAAATATTTGTTGAATTAAGTTCATACAGACACACATACATACACTAATATACTACCACTTACATACATACATATATACCTACGAATAACATTCGTCTCCATATCCGTTGGTATACGAATGCTTTCGGGTTTCCGGTTTTCCTGTTCGAAAATGCAACAGAAAATCAGTGTAGACCAACAGCAACAAAAACAACAACAACAAAGAAAACTCTAAGCTCAACAACTTTTATTTTGCTTGTGTTGAATTAACTTTAAACAATTTCCTAACTGTAACCATTTCATCTATAGTCCTTTGCTTTTTCTTTTATTTTTTCTTTAGTCAAAGCAAATCTAAAAAATATAAATAAAAATAAGCAGCTCAAAATACATGTGCAACGAAACTTTTGTACGCTGCTTATATTAAATTTTCTTATTTATATAAAGAACAAAATAATAGCAGCCTGACAGACGGACATATTTATTTATTTATTTTTTTTTTTTTTAAATACAAAGCTTTCAAACAAACTACAATACGTGTAGGGTATAAAAAAGGTATAAACAAAAAAATCTAACAAGTCAAAATAGAGTCAAGTTAGTTGAGTATATTGCATTGTGTGCGTATGTATGTGTATGTGTGGAGTACAACTCCGGGGGCCATTTTGTTATTACAGTTGCTGCAATTTCTGCTTACAAAAAATTACTATATAGAAAAACTTGCTAAAATAGTAGGAAAAAAAATTTGTTATAAATAGAACAAAAAAAAAAAAAATATACTGCAATCCTGCAGCTTGTTTATGTAACTGTATATATATGTGTGTGTGTGTTGAGTAGCACCCTGTTGCTTCACCGATTTGGTTGCAATACAAAAAAAAAAATTGTTGCATACTTTGCGGGATCACATTTTATATGCCGGGTCTTTGGGTCGACAGTCATGGCAAGTCAGAGAGAAAAGGAAGGATGGCGACGCAATCACAACATGCCAAGCGCTACATGTATGCACACATACAGACATACATATAAACAGTCGGCATGCCATATGCTTACCATGCTTAAGGGAGAGGCTAATAAACGTTGGAAAATCAAAAGTAATCCTAAGAGCAGGCAAAGAGGCAAAGAATACAACCAAAGCCTATGCGAATGTCTGTGCTATGTATGTATGTGTGTGTGCGAAATTAATTCGTTCAAAATTTAATAGTTTTTCGTCCCACTAGGATCGACAGGACTTCATAAATCATGTCAGTTCCGTGATTATTTTTTTGTTTGCTTTATAGTCTGAAAAAAATTTTCTTTCTTCATATTTTTGACAACTATTATTAATCCCCTCGCATATGTTTGTGTGTGCGTAGACAAACATATTTGTCTTCCGGCCATGACAGCGACAGTAAATTGAAAATGGCGCTCGAAAGCAGCAACAATTTGTGATGAGCGAGAGAGAGCGACAGGCGGAAATGCAACGACCGCCAACGCCAACTTCAACTTCAACGTCGGCAACAAAAACAGCAACAATAACAATAACAAGAAAGACAACAATGATGACGACGACAACGACGACGACGACCATTGCACTGTGCATTCAGTGTTGCATTTTCCAATTCCCGTTACTTGACTCGCATGACTGATTGCAATATGTAGGAATGCTACTTCTGCTGCTGCTCTTCTTGTCGCTCAATGCTGCACGTTGCATGCTTGTTTAACTTGTACTTTGAACTCTGAGTCGTGTCGGTTGCACTGCTGCTCTACATTTTCGGTTTCGCTCTGTCGAATTTAAATACTTCTTCCGGTTGTTGTTGCTGTACAGAAAAACAGCCTTAAATGCTTCAGCGCGCGCCTTCTACTCTTTCAAAAAAAAAATATGTTTGAGGCAATTTAAACGCTTTTGCACTAATTGCCAGCGACTTTTTGTTTGCTAGTGTATCCTCCTGTCTTTTAGCTCCTTTTGAGCTGCATATCTCTGCCGCAGTGCATTCGTAATTCACGCAAAGTGCTTTTTGAGCACTTTCGCTTGCCTGATTGACACTGATCGAAATGGATTCTTGAACGAAAAGCGCGTCAAACCACGACAAAAGCTAGAAAATGTTTAGCTGCGCGCATGCGAGGTCAGTTCAATGGTTTAGTGTACATTGTTAAAAATATAAAAATTATTATAAGGAAACCATTTGTATTCACGAATTTCTAAAATCGCACAGAAAATCGGAATTAATAAAACCTTGAAAATTCTCCAAAGTGTGTCCTAAAAATTATTAAAAATTGAAAATAAAAATTCGTCACAAACTTTTATCTCCCATAGGCTAATTAGTCTCCTCCTTTCAAACTCGAAGGTGTTTGAAAGACTAGTTGCTGCTTGGATTGTAACAATTTTCGAGACAAAGGATATAATTCCTGAACATCAGTTTGGTTTTAGAGCTGAACATGGCACTATTGAGCAACTGCATCGCATTATAGACCAAATATTGCAACGATTTGAAAATAAGGAGTATTGCAATGCACTATTTCTAGACATTAGAGACGCGTTTGATAGAGTGTGGCACTAAGGACTACTGTTCATGATCAAGTACACATTGCCTGGACCCAACGTCGTCGTACCTTTTAGGAAGGGAGTTTGCGGTGGTACGACGTGAATGCTGGTGTACTACAAGAAAGCGTACTTGGACCGCTGCTGTACTCATTATAAACAGCTAATATGCCGCAGCCAAACATAATTTGAGGCATTGATCCAGATCGCATGATGCTGGCTACATTTGCGGATGATGTTTGTGTCACGACCTGTAGTACTTCCGTCCTCTCTTTTTTCTTTGCATATATGAGCAAATGTTTTATAGGGCACTTATTCGTGGAGTCAGAAGTTGGAGGAGCAAAATACTTTTCGTTAGTACCATTTTTTCTTATTAATTTTCGAACCTTTTTGTTGTGTACTGCTTGGTCATAAGCTAGGGAAACATTCAATGTGTTTGTTAGGCGACCTATACTGGTTCAGGGCCTCTTACAGATGGTTACGCCCGACTGTAATATTCTTATTTGTTTAGCTTGCTTAAGGTCAGAAATAATTGGCTGCAACTAGTGGGATCGGTGGAAATGCTTCTGCTTGGGTTTCCTGCTCGGTGTTGGTAATGACTGAAGTTTCTGACACAGTGTTATCGATTTCGAAGTAAATCTACCAGTGGGACTTAGACTGATGCTAGACTGGACCTGTCACTTGCCTTTATAGGTGAAAATTTTGACCTAACGTTCCCTAGTCTCCTTTTCCGTTGGTTAGATTTCCTGTAAGTTATTTCAGTGTCCAGTCTCAAAGTCCAGGTGATGTTACAAATCCATGGCTTGGTTTTGAATCGCTGCAGCGGATCGGTTATCAGGATATGGAGAGTGGCGTATAAATTAATCTATGCCCAAGTTCTTGTTGCTCACACATATGAATGAGAGATGCACGGACAGACAATGCTATATGGACTCGCTCTTTGATGCTGATCAAGAAGTTGTAGAATGCTTTTCTTACTTGCTATTTACATTTCCAAAAACTTAGTAGATCATTGGTCCTCTAGGGCAGGTTATATTTGGCTCTGCATTATACATTTGCAGATCGAATTTAATATTATTTCATTTATTGTAATTTATCTTATATAAAGCAACTACTTGCACGGGCGATGACGACTTACAGAATACATAGAATTTTCTGAAACCTCTGACTAGGTTTGCTAGATTTTGAATTGACTTATGACTGCTGCTGACATCTTAAACTTCCCTCAATGAACTGATATTTGCCTTTTAATTTACGAAGTGTGTATTTTTCTTCACATATTTCATGGCGCCTTTTGCCATTTGGTAGAGCCTGCTGCTTGCTAATGCATGCACTAATAGAATTTCCCGTGGGGCATGCATTTAGCACAAAATGCTCTTGCATGATGTCATCAATAGTGCAGAAAGACACATGCGACACTAACATTGCTGTTGCCTTATGCTTCGATTTATTGCGTATCAAGTTGTATTGTATCGATGGAACAGCCAATGGCGCTGTATGCAACCGTATGAGGCACTTAAAGTGGTACAAACAAAAATCAACGACATCAATGATGAGCATGATGATGATGATGATGATGATGACTGAATGGCGGCGCAGAGGTTAACAAAGACTCACTCATTCTTGCACTTCCTTACACACTCATACGCTGTATCTATAACAATATCGCCTGTAGTAATTGCGGAAAATGAATTAAAGGCAATTTGCGGCGTTGCAACAGCAACAACAAATGTGAAAATGCATTGTAGACAGACAGGCAGTCAGACAAGTACAAGCGATAGGCAAAACGGAAGCAGTTTCCTCGCATGCATGGTCTGTCTCTCTGTCTGTCTGCCACAAAAACAATATGTCCTGCGAATGTATTGCAGGAAATTGTCGTTGCCGACATTGCCGGCAGCAGTAATGAGGCATACGTGTGCATGTATTGTATTTCGTAACTGTGTATGTGAATGCGTGCCCTAGAGTATCAGTCCCCGAACAGTAACAACAACAACAACAACAACAACAAGTAACATAAAAACACGTTGCATGCTTTTAGGCACTTCATGGCAATATATTTCAACATTTATTTCTGAATGCCAGACAAAACGCATTCAACAATTTGCCACGGCACGGCATAATGCATTTACATATTTATTTATTTTGTTGCTGCGCGGCGCTTTAGTTTCTAGCTTACTGCCGCCAATGAATTGCGCGTTTAATTTAATATCAAATTGCAACAAACTTTGATGTGCTCCACATTCAATTAAACAAAATAAATGTTGTCGAAAATCAAATGCAATTGCAAATTTAGCTGATAGAATTGCATAATCAATTTGTTTGCATATTAAACACGTTCGCATAAATTATTTTTACAATTATTTTAATTACTTTCTATGGTTTTTTTTTTAAGTTAAACAAGTTTTGCATTTCATTTAAATCGAAACTTTAAAATTAAAACACTTTGCTAACTTTAAAACTAATTAATATTTAATTTCTTTTCAGGTAAGTGACATCATATCTCTTATAAATAAAATATTTGGTATGTTATGCTTGGATAATAACATAAAATTTGGCTTTTGAAAACACTTTTGATAAGACTTAGTGTAGAATATAGGGCCTAAGGTAATAAATCACGTGGCTTTGTATAACATTTTCGATATACCCTCAGAGTATTTATTGTTGGAAGTAAAAAACGTGTTTTAACTAACTTTCTACACTTAAAAATTTATAGATACACCTTTGTGTATCCAATTTTAAAGGAAAAAAAGAGAAAAGTTTATCTAAATTGGTGTAAAGATGCAATGAAATTCAATCCAAATTATTTTCATCCAAATAAAAAACATTGCAGAACTTTCTTTATAAACTTGATTGACATTTTATTTTTTTTTTAGAAATGCATTTAAGAATCATTTTTAGATAATGCCAAGCTGTAATTTGTTGAATTAATTCAAAATTAATTCACGTTTCTGAATTGTGGATTTAATCCAATCTAAATAGGAGCTGACGCGCGTAAAAACATCTGTTGCACCTTTAAAACAAGGACCAAAGGATGTTAATCCAATAAGTGTATCAGTATTATATAAGACAAGTGGACCACCAGAATCGCCCCCGCAAGGTGCTACACCGGCTATGCCACCTATGCTTGTTATGCACATATGTGATTCAACTATAGGAATTGTGCCCTTATTACAATCAGAATTGGCAATTACTCGCACTTCGCCTCGTTGTAATTTTGTTGTTGTTTGGTATCCTTCTGCGAAAAAACATGTTAATTTTTTATATATTTTATTTTTATTGTTTATATTCTTACCTATTAATCCCCATCCAGATATAGTTCCATTTTCACCAACAAATTTATTCGAGTTGATTGGTAGAGATGCAGGCTGTATATATTCGTTAAATTCTATTTCCTCCGATATATAAATTAGGGCTATGTCATTATAAATATATTCAACCTTTACTCCACCAATCAACTTAGCAGTATAATTTTCATGAATGACGAAATCATTTTTTTTAACTTGGACTTCTCGTAGAGGATGCTTTAAATCTATTGTTCCAAATTTTACGTTTATATTAGGTTGAATAAATCCTTTGTCATTTATGAGACAGTGAGCAGCAGTAAGGATCCAATGATTCGAAATTATTGTACCACCACAACCCATACTCAAATGCACAATGTATGGAAACTCGCCTTCTTTTGCATCTTTGCCTCCGACAATCCTTTGCAGATTTGGAAATGCGCCGACGGAGTATACCAAACTGAGTATAAATGTTATTAGAACCACGGAGGAATTCATTTTAGAAATGGAAATAAACGAATTGTTGAACTGATGCCTTTTGCCACCTTGACTTCAGCTTTTATACAAAACTTTTCCCATTAAAATTGTCTGATTTATGACAATTTGGATAAGAATTTATTTTTGTTCTGCGATAGCTCAGTTAATTTGTTTGGGAGATATGAATGTTTTATTTAATAAGAAACTTATTTTCGGAATCTTAAAAATAGAAATTTGCTCATTTAAAATATTTTTAATGTGTTAAGTCGTACGTCAGAACTTTTCTATAAACGCAGTCAAAAGTTTATTGAAAACTTGGAACAAACATTGACGGTATATTGCACCACATTGGAAAAGAATTGATTCTAGTCACATTTTTTAAATTAAATGATGTCTCGACAATCGATTTACAAGTTGGTTGTTCTGAAGTTACCTGAAAGAAATCCTTGCTCGGGCGCCATGAAAAATTGCCAGCATTTTGCAAATGTATTACGACGTCGGCTCGAATCGAGAATTGAGGCTGCTTCAATTCAAATTCAATGAAAACAAATGATTTCTACTTAGTCCTATAGCTCTATTAGGCGTGCCATACTACAAAATACATCAAGTAGAAGTGTTTTCTTGAGTTCTTTTTAGGCAATAATTTAACTAACAAACATTGGTACCAGGACTGGTCAGAAAGTATAAAATATAACCTTATGCAACTTCACCATAACTAAATGAATATATAACAGGCATATGTCACAGGAAACATACGTCTGATCACCGAATGATAGAGGAGAGCAAGACAACCCATGAAGTATTATATGTGATGACTAAAAAGAGAGAAAGATGAGTTAGAGCAGCCTGTAGCAGACATAAAGTGTAAAGCAAAAGCGAGACGAATCTATAATATGAGGCCAGTAGAGTGATTTAATGGGAATATTATACAATGGAGATATATCTCTATAATATATTAATAAGGAAAACTAAACACGGAAATAACACATCTTCATGAGAAGGTGTAGTATCCACCGCAATAGTCGCTCAAATCTGTCGGGCAACTGCGAAGATGCAAACATCTCACTTTGTAGACCAGATTTGGAAAATGTGTACCAGAAAACTAAGTTGCTTCTAGAAATACCTTTCTCAGGAAGCTATAATGCACTGCTCCAATCGAATACTAGGTACAATTGAAAAAAAAAGATGGCATAAACATTGCTAAGAAGGTAATAAATGCTGAATAACTCAAGCGGGCTATATCATCCTTTAAAACCTTCAAATCTCTATTTGAACTCCACATCATCCGTCCGTTCGGTAGGACGCATAAGCTATTGTAAGGTTGCTGGTTCCATAACTCCCTAAATAATACTAGTCCCAGTTTTTGACTGTCTCTTTAAACGTACGAAACTAAAAATAACTCAAATGATCACATTTCTATTTTTAATACTTTGTCATTATGGGTTTCTCCTACAAATTATTCATATCTTCCAAACAAATTAACTGAGTTATCACAAACTAAAAATAATTTCTTATCCAAAATGTCATAAAGTAGTCAATTTTAATGGGAAAAGTTTTCTATAAAAGCTAAAGTCGAAGCGGCAAAAGGCATCAGTTCAACAATTCGTTTAGTTCGGTTCGAATTTCATAAATAAAATGAATTCCTCTGTGGTACTAATCGCATTTGTACTCAGTTTGGTATACTCCGTCGGCGCATTTCCAAATCTGCAAAGGATTATAGGAGGCGAAGATGCAGAAGAAGGCGAGTTTCCATACATTGTATATTTGAGTACAAATTGTGGCGGTACAATAATTTCGAATCATTGGATCCTTACGGCTGCTCACTGTCTCACTAATGATCCAAAAGTAAAAGTAAAATTTGGAACAATCAATAAATCGCATCCCCTACGAGAAGTCGAAGTTAATAAAAATGATTACATCATTCATGAAAATTTTACTGCGAAGTACGTAGAAGAGGTTTACCATATTTATAATGACATAGCCCTTATTTATATATCGGAGGAAATAGAATTTAACGAATATATACAGCCTGCATCTCTACCAATCGACTCGAATAAATTTGTTGATGAAATTGGAACTATATCTGGATGGGGACGCATAGGTAAGAACATAAATAATAAAAATTAAATAGGAAAACAATAAAAATCTATTTACAGGTCCTAAACGGAATAATGAAACCAATGAAACAGAAAAATTACAACGAGGTGAAGTGCAAGTAGTTGCCAATTCTGATTGTAAGCAGGGCACAGTATTCCTATAATTGAATCACATATATGCATAGCTGGCATAGGTGGCCTAGCACCTTGCAGAGGAGATTCAGGTGGCCCGCTTGTCTTACATGATACTGATACACTTATTGGATTAACATCCTTTGGTCCTTGTGATATAGATAAAACAAGTGTTTATACGCGCGTCAGCTCCTATTTAGATTGGATAAGTTCCACAATTAAGAAACGTGAAAAACTAACATTTTCGAATTTAAATTAATTCAGTTTGGCATTTTTATGAATAAATTTTTTAAGTGTAAAATTAATTAATTAATTTTATAAAGAAACTTCTGCGATGTTTTATAAAATATCTGAAAATAATAGCGACAGAAATTAGCTGTAAGGAAGAAAATTGTTTTAAAAAGTATTTGACGTACTTGGTGTAGTGCAGGCTAAGAAACCCACGAGTGGTATTTACAGCTATTAAGAAGCTAAAAAACGTTAATCTTCATGGATGTACCATAACTCCAGATGTAAATCAAGTTTTGCCTTTCAATGTATTATTGTAGAGGTAAGAAATACCGAGCTTGCTCCCTTAAAAAAATACAAAGTGTAACATATTTAGAAACATATTTACCGGTTATAGACGAATTTTTGTGTAGAGCATAAAACCCTCCCTACACAAAATTTTTGAGTAACATGAGGAATGGAGCTATTTAGAGCTTTCTTCAGAAATGTGCAGTTCCTAAAAAGATCATCCAGACTTGATTGTATGAGGAATTATATGATTTTGTTTTTACAATTTTGAATGATTGATTCATTTCGAAAAGAAATCCATCATGCAATACTAAGCCAAAAGCAACATTGATGTCTGTAGATTGGTTGATTGGGAAATTATTCTTTATGAAGAGCTATCAGCCACAGGGGCTAATCCTAGCACACTACATTTCACTTCACAACACCCGATTTAATCCGAAGATAATTTACTCTGACCATTGTGCATGCGTGACTCATCGAATTGTCATTGCGTCGCGGCTTATATATTACACATATATGTCTTCATCCTATACCCGCTGGAATCGGGTGGATTCACCGATTTGTCCAGCTGATCCACAGCTAATGCGAGATGTGATCATATTGAATGTTCTGAAATCTCAATTGACTTGCAAAAGGTACATGCATTGTTTTTGTCTTAGAGACTATGACCTCTACTTCTATTAGCTTTTATATACAGATGAACTATGTCACGTATGTTGCGCAGCTGGCAGAATAAATTGGATTGTTAAGCAAAGCGGACGTGTATAATTGTTAAACTTAACTTAAATTAGCACATTTCCATTTTTGAGGTTTCCAAAAAATCATTTATTTTATATTTTATTATAAATATTTTCCAAAGAAATTAACTCAACGACATATCACAGACTAAAAATCACATCTTATTAAAATTATTATGAATCAGTAAAATTTAATGGAAAAAGTTTTCTATAAAAGCTAAAGCCGAAACGGCAAAATGCATCAGTTCAATTAGTTGTTTGTTCGTTTACTTCCAATTTCAATAACTAAAATGAGTTCCTTGGTGGTACGGCTCGCATTTGTACTCAGCCTGCTTTTCTCCATCGGCGCATGCCATAGGTCCAAAAGGATTATAGGAGGCGAATCTACAAAAGAAGGCGAGTTTCCATTCTATGCGCTTTTGAATTGGGGTTGTGGCGGTACAATTATTTCGAATCATTGGATCCTTACTGCTGCTCACTGTCTCCAAAACCAACCAAAAGTTAATGTAAAATTTGGAACAATAAATATATCTCATCCTCTAACAGACGTCGAAGTTAAAAAAGATGATATCATCATTAATGAAAATTATGCTCCAAAAACAAATAGTTGTATTCAAAACGATATAGCTCTTATTTATGTATCGGAGGAAATAGCATTTAACGAATATATACAGCCTGCTTCACTACCAATCGACTCGAATAAATTTGTTGATGAAAACGCAACTATATATGGATGGGGCATTACTGGTAAAAACATAAATAATAAAAATAAAATATTTATATACTTAAAATATTTTTACAGGTTATAAAATTATTGAAGGAACCAATGAAAGCAAAGCAATCGAGTCAGAAGTACTACAACGAGGAGAAGTGCGAATAATTTCTAATTCTGAATGTAAGATGCGCGGAATTCCTGTAATTGAGTCACATATTTGCGTTGTCGGCGCATCAATTTGTGCCGGAGATTCTGGTGGTCCGCTTGTCTTACATGATACTGATACACTTCTTGGCGCGGCATCCTTTAGTTATTGTGCTAAAGATACAATAAGTGTTTATGCGCGCGTCAGCTCATATTTAGATTGGATAAATTCAACAATTAAGAAACATGAAGAAGCATCTCATCTTTAATTTTTATATTAATGAAACAAATTGCACAGTTTAACAATTTGCATTAATTATTCTTGAATTCATGCTTAAAAAAAATTAAAATGATAATCAAGCTTATATAATAAAGAAAGTTCTACTTACTTACTTTCTTAGATGACCGTCTACCATTGTTCGTTAATGGTCGCATGTAGGAGAGCGTATCGGCTGCTGTCGTTTATATAGTTTATATAGCGTGGGAACGCTGCCTTTTTAGCGGACCAAAATATGGCGTGTGCGTTTAGTACTAATCCTTATGGTATCTGATGGCTCGCGTTTCTTCTTGTGTAATTGCATCGGAGGGCCTGCCGCCGGCAGTGAATTTTTTTTCGGTCACCACGAAACTCTCGAAACCAATATTTCATGGTGTAATCTGAAGCAGCATTAGCCCCATTACATTTATCCAATTATTAACCAAAGAAAAAAACGGCGAAGATCTTCCTTTATAAAAAGGCATATTTTTTATTTCCTGTCTTTTAATTTGCATCTAATTCGTTCTTTCAATTTAAAAATGGTCGATTCTCTTTAAAATTCCTAATTGACGAAATTATCCAATCTAAATGGGAACTGACGCGCGTATAAACACTTGCACCTCTACAAGTATGTGAGACATAGGCGGCTACACCAATAAGTGTGTGCGTTTTATATAAGACAAGTGGTCCACCAGAGTCTCCATCGCAAGCTGTTATTCCATTTATGCAGATGTGTGTCTCATTTATAGGTTTCAAGTGCTCATTCTTACACACAGAATTAGAAATAACTTGCACATTCGCTCGTTGTAAAAAATCGGGAGTATACCATATTGAATTATTTTCTGAAAAAAAAAAAAAAAAATTATTTTATAAAAAAGACTTTTTTGTTTAGTAATACATAGGCAGTTTGCACTTCTTACTGAAAAATTTTCCCCAACCAGCAATGGTTGCATTTTCATCAACAAAATTATCCGAGCCTAATGACAGCGAAGCAGGCTGTTTATATTCATTAAATTCTATTTTCTTTGATATATAAATAAGGGCTAAGTCATGTATGTTATATAACAGGTGTCCTTCCTCATTCTTTGGTGCCGTATAATTTTCATGAATAATGAAATCATTTTGCTCAACTTCGACTTCCCATTGAGAATGAAGCTTGTTAATTGTTCCAAATTTTACGTTTACTCTTGGTTTAATAAATCCTGTCATATAATTTTTAAGACAGTGAGCAGCAGTAAGGATCCAATGATTCGAAATTATTGTACCACCACAACCCATACTCAAATGTACAATATATGGAAACTCTCCTTCTTTTGCATTTTCCCCTCCAACAATCCTTTGCAGATTAGGCAATGCGTTGACGGTGAATACCAAACTGAGTACAAATGCGATTAGTACCAAAGAGGAACTCATTTTATTTAAGTTAACAAATGAACAAATTATTTAACTGATGCTTTCTACTGCTTCGACTTCAGCTTTTATACAAAACTTTGTCCATAAATTCGAAATGTTTATGATATTTTGGATTGCAATTATTATTTCACGATAGCTCAGTTAATTTATTTGGAAGATATGCATGATTTATGAAAGAAAACAATAATTACTAAGAATTATAACTGGAAACAAGCTCATGGAAACCATTACCGATTAGCTAAAACTTTGTATTTCATGCATAGAAATGCAAACTTACTTATGGCCTTCAACCGTCGTTCAGTGATGGCCGTATTCAGGAAGTCTCACCAGCTTCTGTAATCTTGTACGCACTGTCTTAAATTATCTGGAATGTCAAGTATGGAGAGATCTCTCCATACCTAATCATTCCAACGCGTGCTCGGTCGTCCTCTATTTCGGCGTCCTCCAAACAAATGTCGGCCCCCATGTAAACCATGCGTGCTGGAGTAATTTCATCCATTCAAATGAGGTGACCAGCCCAGTGCAGTCGCTGGAAATTTAAGCGCTGAACCATGTCATCGAATAGATTTTACAACTCACGGTACATATTGTTTCTGTTTTTCAATCTCTGAGAACGCTGGCTGACTCACCTTTCTTGTGTATGGATAGTATTAATATCATTCGCGTACGTGAGCAGCATCAACTTCTTTTGGAAGATCGGTGCCGACATATTCTGTATGTACGGGCATTGGCGTAGGATGTATTCCATCAGAAGATTTAAAACATCGCACCACAGCGCATCATCCTGTCTGAAAACGTTCTTGGTATAAAAGGGTTCGGAGAGGATCTTTCCTACACAAGATTTGGAGTAATGTGAATAATAACTGGTGGGCCTTTTTGGTCTGTACCCATACTGATATGGTACTATCAGTGAATCCGTATATGTCTTCACAATACGCGCTACAGAATCTTACATCCAAAGGAAAGAAGACTTTATATCGGTGGTATTGTGCGCTTCATAGCCTTCAAGAAGGTTAGAAAAATTACCCCGCTCCATAATCTCAGTGATTCCTGTGCATCTGTAACCATACCTCAACTTTCGTTTTCATATAAAGTTTCTCCGGGCTTAAAACCTTTAATCAGACGCTTGAGCTTTTGATAAAATTTTCGAGCCTCATTTCTGTCACATTTCTTGCTCGTTTTTCTTGAATTTGAAAAGGCATTTCTCCTTTCTCCGTATCACTCGATTTCACTCTCTAACGGCTCGTGTTGCTACCGACTGAAAAGTAGGCGGCGTTCTTATCTGCAGTAGTAGCATTGTGACACTCCTTGCCGGTGATGTGACTCTAATTTTTATATAACTTGAGAAGATATAGAAGTTTCACATAGTCGGAAGAGTGTGTCTGCTTCGGCCCTGCCCTATCCATCGTATTTCCTAGATTGCAGTGCATATTGTTTCTGTTTTTCAATCTCTGAGAACGCTGGCTGACTCACCTTTCTTGTGTATGGATAGTATTAATATCATTCGCGTACGTGAGCAGCATCAACTTCTTTTGGAAGATCGGTGCCGACATATTCTGTATGTACGGGCATTGGCGTAGGATGTATTCCATCAGAAGATTTAAAACATCGCACCACAGCGCATCATCCTGTCTGAAAACGTTCTTGGTATAAAAGGGTTCGGAGAGGATCTTTCCTACACAAGATTTGGAGTAATGTGAATAATAACTGGTGGGCCTTTTTGGTCTGTACCCATACTGATATGGTACTATCAGTGAATCCGTATATGTCTTCACAATACGCGCTACAGAATCTTACATCCAAAGGAAAGAAGACTTTATATCGGTGGTATTGTGCGCTTCATAGCCTTCAAGAAGGTTAGAAAAATTACCCCGCTCCATAATCTCAGTGATTCCTGTGCATCTGTAACCATACCTCAACTTTCGTTTTCATATAAAGTTTCTCCGGGCTTAAAACCTTTAATCAGACGCTTGAGCTTTTGATAAAATTTTCGAGCCTCATTTCTGTCACATTTCTTGCTCGTTTTTCTTGAATTTGAAAAGGCATTTCTCCTTTCTCCGTATCACTCGATTTCACTCTCTAACGGCTCGTGTTGCTACCGACTGAAAAGTAGGCGGCGTTCTTATCTGCAGTAGTAGCATTGTGACACTCCTTGCCGGTGATGTGACTCTAATTTTTATATAACTTGAGAAGATATAGAAGTTTCACATAGTCGGAAGAGTGTGTCTGCTTCGGCCCTGCCCTATCCATCGTATTTCCTAGATTGCAGTGTTGTCAGCCTTGTATCTTTCGAAGACATAAACCAGCTGAATATTTTCACCATCCATATTAATGGTACGGTCATTCCAGCTGCATATTCTTAAATCGTGATTCTTATATCGATTGCGGGGTTCGTCATTATATGGGTGTTTATCTGAGGCTTCATTTTTTTATTCATTCGATTTATATATATTTTTTTTGCGGTGGTGGGTCCCAAGCCCATCACACCAACCCCTAATTACTAGCTGAAAATATCAGCACGGCATGCGTGCTTAGTTTGACATAACCAACATTGGCCGGATCAATGACCTAGATCGCAGTTCAATTTGCATATTTAATATATAAAAGCCTATAATAACATATAAAAAAAATGTTGGATTCGGCTGCGACCATTCGGAGCCCCAAACTGCCAAGTTCTAAGATTGCGGCCAACGGTGTGTATCGCACCCGCGGCGGCGTCGAGGAATAGTACGTATATATAAAAAAAATTATGTATATATAAAAAAATTTGGTGAAACGGATTGTCGCCGCTAAGCTATAAAAAGAATAAATTCTAAAATACGGTAAATTCTATGCGTAGAGTTATATTAGACACCTAAAATTATGCAACAAAAAATAATATTTTCTAAAGCGCTCTCCTCGGCGATTCTCAAAAATTGATATACCAAATCATTTTGGCTGTAAAAATTAATGGCGCTGGCCGGAAACGGCTTTAGCAATAGGCTGCCGGTAGTGACCGGAGTCTGCCGGTAGTGGCCGGAGTCTGTCGGTAGTGGCCGGAGACCACCAGTAGTGGCCGAAGTCTGCCGGTAGTGGCCGGAGTCTGCCGTTATTGGCCGTAGTCTGTCGGTAGTTGCCGGAGACTATCGGTAGTGGCCGGAGTTTGCAGGTAGTGGCAGGAGACCACCGGTAGTGGCCGGAAATCACCGGTACTAGCTGAAGGCTACCGCAATGGTATGACCGTAATCTGCCGGAAGTGGCAGGAGCCCAGCGATACTGGCCGGAGACCACCGCCTATAGTGGCCGTAGGTTCTATAGTCACCAAAGGCCGCCGGTTGCTGTCGGAGGATTCCCTGCCCGCCAGGGGATTCCTTCTGTCCGGGGACACCCTCTGACGGGGGATTCCGTCTGCCGGGGGCATTCCCTTTGTCAGGGGATTCCTGGTGGTCAATGGCCTTGATCCCCGGGGTCAATGACCTTTGACCCCCGGCCCCCGCGGTCAATGACCTTTGACCCCCCGGCCCCCGGGGTCAATGACATTTGACCGCCCGGCCCCCGGGGTCAACGACCTTTGACCCCTGCCCCCGGGGTCAATGACCTTTGACCCCCCGGCCCCCGGGGTCAATGACCTTTGACCCCCCGGCCCCCGGGGTCAATGACCTTTGACCACCGGCCCCCGGGGTCAATGACCTTTGACCCCCCGGCCCCCGGGGTCAATGACCTTTGACCCCCGACCGCCGGGGTCAATGACCTTTGACCCCCCGGCCCCCGGGGTCAATGACCTTTGACCCCCGGCCTCCGGGGTCAACGACCTTTGACCCCGGCCCCCGGGGTCAATGACCTTTGACCCCCGGCCCCCGGGGTCAATGACCTTTGACCGCCGGCCCCCGGGGTCAATGACATTTGACCCACCGGCCCTCGGGGTCAATGACCTTTGACCCCCCGGCCCCCGGGATCAATGACCTTTGACCCCCGGCCCCCGGGGTCAATGACCTTTGACCCCCCGGCCCCCGGGGTCAATGACCTTTGACCACCCGGCCCCCGGGGTCAATGACCTTTGACCCCCCGGCCCCCGGGGTCAATGACCTTTGACCACCCGGCCCCCGGGGTCAATGACCTTTGACCCCCCGGCCCCCGGGGTCAATGACCTTGACCCCCCGGCCCCCGGGGTCAATGACCTTTGACCCCCGGCCCCCGGGGTCAATGAGCTTTGACCCTGGCCCCCGGGGTCAATGACCTTCGACCCCCGGGGTCAATGACCTTTGACCCCCGGGGTCAATGACCTTTGACCCCCACCCCCGGGGTCAATGACCTTTGACCCCCACCCTCGGGGTCAACGACCTTTGACCCCTGCCCCCGGGGTCAACGACCTTTGACCCCCACCCCCGGGGTCAACGACCTTTGACCCCCGGCCCCCGCGGTCAATGACCTTTGACCCCCGGCCCCCGCGGTCAATGACCTTTGACCCCCGGCCCCCGCGGTCAATGACCTTTGACCCCCCGGCCCCCGGGGTCAATGACCTTTGACCCCTGCCCCCCGGGGTCAATGACCTTTGACCCCCCGGCCCCCGGGGTCAATGACCTTTGACCCCCCGGCCCCCGGGGTCAATGACCTTTGACCCCCCGACCGCCGGGGTCAATGACCTTTGACCCCCGGCCCCCGGGGTCAATGACCTTTGACCCTGGCCCCCGGGGTCAATGACCTTCGACCCCCGGGGTCAATGACCTTTGACCCCCGGGGTCAATGACCTTTGACCCCCACCCCCGGGGTCAATGACCTTTGACCCCCACCCTCGGGGTCAACGACCTTTGACCCCTGCCCCCGGGGTCAACGACCTTTGACCCCCACCCCCGGGGTCAACGACCTTTGACCCCCGGCCCCCGCGGTCAATGACCTTTGACCCCCGGCCCCCGCGGTCAATGACCTTTGACCCCCGGCCCCCGCGGTCAATGACCTTTGACCCCCCGGCCCCCGGGGTCAATGACCTTTGACCCCCCGGTCCCCGGGGTCAATGACCTTTGACCCCCGGCCCCCGGGGTCAATGACCTTTGACCCCCCGGCCCCCGGGGTCAATGACCTTTGACCCCCCGGCCCCCGGGGTCAATGACCTTTGACCCCCCGGCCCCCGGGGTCAATGACCTTTGACCCCCCGGCCCCCGGGGTCAATGACCTTTGACCGCCCGGCCCCCGGGGTCAACGACCTTTGACCCCTGCCCCCGGGGTCAATGACCTTTGACCCCCCGGCCCCCGGGGTCAATGACCTTTGACCCCCCGGCCCCCGGGGTCAATGACATTTGACCCCCGACCGCCGGGGTCAATGACCTTTGACCCCCCGGCCCCCGGGGTCAATGACCTTTGACCCCCGGCCTCCGGGGTCAACGACCTTTGACCCCTGCCCCCGGGGTCAATGACCTTTGACCCCCCGGCCCCCGGGGTCAATGACATTTGACCCCCCGGCCCCCGGGGTCAATGACATTTGACCCCCGACCGCCGGGGTCAATGACCTTTGACCCCCCGGCCCCCGGGGTCAATGACCTTTGACCCCCGGCCTCCGGGGTCAACGACCTTTGACCCCTGCCCCCGGGGTCAATGACCTTTGACCCCCCGGCCCCCGGGGTCAATGACCTTTGACCGCCCGGCCCCCGGGGTCAACGACCTTTGACCCCTGCCCCCGGGGTCAATGACCTTTGACCCCCCGGCCCCCGGGGTCAATGACCTTTGACCCCCCGGCCCCCGGGGTCAATGACATTTGACCCCCGACCGCCGGGGTCAATGACCTTTGACCCCCCGGCCCCCGGGGTCAATGACCTTTGACCCCCGGCCTCCGGGGTCAACGACCTTTGACCCCTGCCCCCGGGGTCAATGACCTTTGACCCCCCGACCGCCGGGGTCAATGACCTTTCGACCCCCCGGCCCCCGGGGTCAAAGACCTTTGACCGCCCGGCCCCCGGGGTCAACGACCTTTGACCCCTGCCCCCGGGGTCAATGACCTTTGACCCCCCGGCCCCCGGGGTCAATGACCTTTGACCCCCCGGCCCCCGGGGTCAATGACCCTAGGGTCGGGGGGTCAAAGGTCATTGACCCCGGTGGCCGGGGGGTCAAAGGTCATTGACCCCGGGGGCGGGGGGGGTCAAAGGTCATTGAGCCATGGGGCGGGGGGGTCAAAGGTCATTGACCCCGGGGGCGGGGGGGTCAAAGGTCATTGACCCCGGGGAGCGGGGGGTCAAAGGTCATTGACCCCGGGGGTGGGGGGGGGTCAAAGGTCATTGACCCCGGGGGTGGGGGTACGTCAAAGGTCATTGACCCCGGGGGCCTGGGGGTCAAAGGTCATTGACCCCGGTGGCCGGGGGGTCAAAGGTCATTGACCCCGGGTCCGGCGGGTCAAAGGTCATTGACCCCGGGGGCCGGGGGTCAAAGGTCATTGACCCCGGGGGCCGGGGGGTCAAAGGTCATTGACCCCGGGGGCCCGGGGGGTCAAAGGTCATTGACCCCGGGGGCAGGGGGGTCAAAGGTCATTGACCCCGGGGGCAGGGGTCAAAGGTCGTTGACCCCGGGGGCCGGGCGGTCAAAGGTCATTGACCCCGGGGGCCGGGGGGTCAAAGGTCATTGACCCGGGGCAGGGGTCAAAGGTCATTGACCCCGGAGGCCGGGGGTCAAAGGTCGATTGACCCCGGCGGTCGGGGGTCAAAGGTCAATTGACCCCGGGGTCCGGCGGGTCAATGGTCATTGACCCCGGTGGCCGGGGGTCAAAGGTCATTGACCCCGGGGGCCGGGGGTCAAAGGTCATTGACCCCGGGGAGCGGGGGGTCAAAGGTCATTGACCCCGGTGGCGGGTCAAAGGTCATTGACCCCGGTGGCGGGTCAAAGATCATTGACCCCGGTGGCGGGTCAAAGATCATTGACCCCGGGGGCCGGGGGGTCAAAGGTCATTGACCCCGGTGGCCGGGGGGTCAAAGGTCATTGACCCCGGGGTCCGGCGGGTCAAAGGTCATCGACCCCGGTGGCCGGGGTTCAAAGTTCATTGACCCCGGTGGCCGGGGGTCAAAGGTCATTGACCCCGGGGGCAGGGGTCAAAGGTCGTTGACCCCGGGGGTGGGGGTCAAAGGTCATTGACCCCGGGGACCGGGGGGTTAAAGGTCATTGATCCCGGGGGCCGGGGGTCAAAGGTCATTGACCCTGGGGGCAGGGGTCAAAAGTCATTGACCCCGGGGGCCGGGGGGTCAAAGGTCATTGACCCCGGCGGTCGGGGTCAAAGGTCATTGACCCCGGGGACCGGGGGGTTAAAGGTCATTGATCCCGGGGGCCGGGGGTCAAAGGTCATTGACCCTGGGGGCAGGGGTCAAAAGTCATTGACCCCGGGGGCCGGGGGGTCAAAGGTCATTGACCCCGGCGGTCGGGGGTCAAAGGTAAATTGACCCCGGGGTTCGGCGGGTCAAAGGTCATTGACCCCGGGGGCCGGGGGTCAAAGGTCATTGACCCCGGGGACCGGGGGGTCAAAGGTCATTGACCCCGTGGAGCGGGGGGTCAAAGGTCATTGACCCCGGTGGCGGGGGGGGTCAAAGGTCATTGACCCCGGGGTCCGGCGGGTCAAAGCTCATTGACCCCGGTGGCCGGGGTCAAAGTTCATTGACCCCGGGGGCCGGGGTCAAAGGTCATTGACCCCGGGGGCCGGGGGGTCAAAGGTCATTGACCCCGGGGGCCGGGGGTCAAAGGTCATTGACCCCGGGGGCAGGGGTCAAAGGTCGTTGACCCCGGGGGTGGGGGTCAAAGGTCATTGACCCCGGGGGTCAAAGGTCATTGACCCCGGGGGCCAGGGGTCAAAGGTCATTGACCCCGGGGGCCGGGGGTCAAAGGTCATTGACCCCGGGGGCAGGGGTCAAAGGTCGTTGACCCCGGGGGTGGGGGTCAAAGGTCATTGACCCCGGGGACCGGGGGGTTAAAGGTCATTGATCCCGGGGGCCGGGGGTCAAAGGTCATTGACCCTGGGGGCAGGGGTCTAAAGTCATTGACCCCGGGGGCCGGGGGGTCAAAGGTCATTGACCCCGGCGGTCGGGGGTCAAAGGTAAATTGACCCCGGGGTTCGGCGGGTCAAAGGTCATTGACCCCGGGGGCCGGGGGTCAAAGGTCGTTGACCCCGGGGACCGGGGGGTCAAAGGTCATTGACCCCGTGGAGCGGGGGTTTCAAAGGTCATTGACCCCGGTGGCGGGGGGGGTCAAAGGTCATTGACCCCGGGGTCCGGCGGGTCAAAGGTCATTGACCCCGGTGGCCGGGGGTCAAAGTTCATTGACCCCGGGGGCCGGGGGTCAAAGGTCATTGACCCCGGGGGCCGGGGGTCAAAGGTCATTGACCCCGGGGGCCGGGGGGTCAAAGGTCATTGACCCCGGGGGCCGGGGGTCAAAGGTCATTGACCCCGGGGGTAGGGGTCAAAGGTCGTTGACCCCGGGGGTGGGGGTCAAAGGTCATTGACCCCGGGGGTCAAAGGTCATTGACCCCGGGGACCGGGGGGTCAAAGGTCATTGATCCCGGGGGCCGGGGGTCAAAGGTCATTGACCCCGGGGGCCGGGTGGTCAAAGGTCATTGACCCCGGGGGCCGGGGGGTCATTGACCCCGGTGGCCGGGGGGTCAAAGGTCATTGACCCCGGGGGCCGGGGGTCAAAGGTCATAGACCCCGGGGGCCGGGGGTCAAAGGTCATTGACCCCGGGGGCAGGTGTCAAAGGTCGTTGACCCCGGGGGTCAAAGGTCATTGACCCCGGGGGTCAAAGGTCATCGACCCCGGGGGTCAAAGGTCATTGACCCCGGGGACCGGGGGGTCAAAGGTCATAGACCCCGGGGGCCGGGGGTCAAAGGTCATTGACCCCGGGGGCCGGAGGTCAAAGGTCATTGACCCCGGGGGCCGGGGGGTCGAAGGTCATTGACCCCGGGGGCCGGGGGTCAAAGGTCATTGACCCCGGGGGCCGGGGGGTCAAAGGTCATTGACCCCGGGGGCCGGGGGTCAAAGGTCATTGACCCCGAGGGCCGGGGGTCAAAGGCGATCGACCCCGGGGGCAGGGGTCAAAGGTCGTTGTCCCCGGGGGCCGGGGGTCAAGGTCATTGACCCCGGGGGCCGGGGGTCAAAGGTCATTAACCCCGGGGGCCGGGGTTCAAAGGTCATTGACCCCGGGGATCAAGGCCATTGACCACCAGGAATCCCCTGACAAAGGGAATGCCCCCGGCAGACGGAATCCCCCGTCAGAGGGTGTCCCCGGACAGAAGGAATCCCCTGGCGGGCAGGGAATCCTCCGACAGCAACCGGCGGCCTTTGGTGACTATAGAACCTACGGCCACTATAGGCGGTGGTCTCCGGCCAGTATCGCTGGGCTCCTGCCACTTCCGGCAGATTACGGTCATACCATTGCGGTAGCCTTCAGCTAGTACCGGTGATTTCCGGCCACTACCGGTGGTCTTCGGCCACTACCTGCAAACTCCGGCCACTACCGACAGACTACAGCCACTACCGGCAGACTCCGGCCACTACCGGCAGACTTCGGCCACTACTGGTGGTGTCCGGCCACTACCGACAGACTCCGGCCACTACCGGCAGACTCCGGTCACTACCGGCAGCCTATTGCTGAAGCCGTTTCCGGCCAGCGCCATTAATTTTTACAGCCAAAATGATTTGGTATATCAATTTTTGAGAATCGCCGAGGAGAGCGCTTTAGAAAATATTATTTTTTGTTGCATAATTTTAGGTGTCAAATATAACTCTACGCATAGAATTTACCGTATTTTAGAATTTATTCTTTTTATAGCTCAGCGGCGACAAAGACGCTGCGCGTGCTTTAATTCGTTTCACCAAATTTTGTATATATACATAATTTTTTTTATATATACGTACTATTCCTCGACGCCGCCGCGGGTGCGATACACACCGTTGGCCGCAATCTTAGAACTTGGCAGTTTGGGGCTCCGAATGGTCGCAGCCGAATCCAACATTATGCGTCTATATATTTATAATATATATATTGATATATATATTTGTTTTATATATTATCAAAGGTCATTGACCCCGGGGGTCGCAGGTCATTGACCCCGGGGGTCAAAGGTTGACCGTGGGTTTTTAAAGTGGTTGCCTCTGGGGGTCAAAGGTCGTTGAGCCCCTTCCCCTTTTCACCTTCGCACAGTTTTAAGTTCTTCAGAGTGAGCAGCAATCCCACGGGATTGCTTTATGACGCATTCGTACGTAGGTGTCAAACTACACCACTTTAAGTTGATGTAATTCGCGCAATTGGCCTTAAAATCAAGATGGATGGTTTCTGATTTTGTCAACCAATGGTTCAGACTAATTTGTATTATGACTTCCAATAAAAAAAAAAAAATAGAATTGAGCTACGCAATGCCACTTCGATTGGTTAGCAACACTTGGGCAACGCATAAACACATCCACTCAAATCAAATGCAACTTGTCGCGCACACAGAGTTGCACTTCAGTCGCACTCACTTGCAGCATTGGGGCAGGCTGCCTTTGCTACGAATAGCCACTTGTCTGTAGTTTGACACCGAAGCAACAACCACCGCCGCCAACAGCACGGAGGGCATATGTAAGTTTATAGAACGATTGGACATACGAGTAGAATGCGCCAGAGTCAGCCACAGTCGTTGGCACGCAGACTGAAGGACCGAACCCGTAGACGGACGTATGAATGGATGGATGGATGACTATACAAGGCAGTTGACAATGCCAATGCGGGTAATAAAAATGTGAAAAAAGAAGAAGAAGAAAAAAATTGTTTAGTAGTTTCAAAACAGCAAAAATTGTTAAGTGGCTGACTGCGCTACAAGTGGCTGCCAGGCAGCATGAACGCAAACACAACCAACGACGCTTTATGTAGTCTGTGTGACCGCGCCATCGAAAGCAATAAGCAGTAAACCAAACCAAAGTAAAGTGTAGCGAAGTGCAACAACCACAGCAGCAATGCCAGCGACAGATACTGGCCACACACACATACACTTGAAGTTGACGGTGGCCAACATGCAGTCAATCATTCATTCATTCATTTCTATATGCAAAGCGCAGAACAATTAAAATTGTAGAAATTTATAACAAAAGTTTAAAGCAGCAGCACAAACCGCCATAAAGCGTCAAACTTCGCGCTCACTTAACAAGTTCAAACAACAGCAACAACAACACTTGAGTCTATAGATACTAAAGTATCTTAGTATACTAAAGTATCTTAGTATCTATAGATACAGTTAAAACTTTTCGACAATATTATTGCAAAGTGGGCGTAACCGAACTATTTTTCATTGTAAATCTTTTTTACAGCAATGGATAGCATCAAAGATAAACACAAACAGTAGCAACAACAACATATACTGTCCAATGCTCTCTCAGGATTTATACTTAGTGGTGTCCTTAGTGTTGCTGCCACTGCTTGCTGCTGCTGCTGCTGCTGTTGACATAAGCGCTGCTAAATCCGTCAGCAACTTATGCTCAACACTTCCGACTTGACTACCGCTGGTCCTGTTGATGTTTCATGATATACAACAACTGTCCTTGTGGCTCTTGTTGCTCTGACATTGGATTGCATACGCATTTGCCGCTTCGCTATTAAATGCAAGCTGCAACTTTTACTTTATGCCATTTTTATGCGTTTTCTGCGTGTTGCTGAGTGCTTTTTGTGCAGTCAGTGCAAGTGGTAGCAAAACTTGCTGCAAGTCTCTGTTTTTGTTTGTTTGTTTTTTTGATTTTTTTATTGTCGTTCTTTAAGCTTAAGTAGTTCCGCAGAACTTGTGCGATAATACTTAGTTTCTTGAAAAAATATATTTTATAAAAATGTACACTGCGTATGCGTAATTTTTCAACTCTTTTATTAACAATACGCACTGTGTCTGCTGTGTAGATGATATACAGCACTGATAACAGTGCACAGTGGTTGCGCTTATATGGCGTTGGTGACAACAAATACTTTCAATACTTTGGTGGACGCCAAAATAGAGGATGACCGTAATGACCAGGTATGGAGAGATCTTCCCGTATTTGGTGCCAACGCGCACAAGATTAAGAAAGCTGACGCGCCTTCCTAAATGCAGCCATGAACAAACAAGGGTTGATGGTCACCTAAGTTAATTTGGATAACAATAAAATTTCCTGGCTTCCAGTGTTGGCAGTTCCTCTGCCTCCATCCCTTGGCTTATCAACAATTAGGCACATTTTATAGCGAAATATTGCTTGAGCTCTTTCTTTGCTTTCCAATACTTTAAGTTTATATTTCTGCTGATCTTACTTGCCACACCTTTATTTCCAATTTATATGAAATGTGCAAAAAGTACTTCAAGAAGCGTATATAGGAATGAATGATTAGTTGAATTCAAAATACTTCTGCTGCAATTCACTTAAAAGAAATTTTTTTATATCATTCATCTCTGCGGGTTTTGCTCCGCTTTTAAAGCATTTCATAGAGGGTGTGTTGCTTAACGCGTGGCACACTTTACCATCTGCCATGGTACCATAAGTTGCTTAGTATGACTTATGAATAATTTTTTATTGGGAATTTGCTCTTCTTCAACGGATATTGTGGCGGTCTTATTTTTAAAATGAAGTCTGTCCGATCTTCAATTAGAGTCACTTTCAGTTACAAGCTGAATTCTATTTTAAAAAAAGTGCCGTTAGATTTCAGTGAAACCCAGTCATTAAGAAGATTGGACATTTGAGACATTTTTGACACATTTTGTCTAACTAATTTCTGAAAACCTCTTTGATTTTGGCAGAAATTAATCTTTGCCGACGATACATTCGTCCTTTCTAGAAATGATTGGTGCATCTGTCTTCAAGATAAACTCCTGCGTCATTGTTCTTTGGTTAGATCATTAGGCCGTATAGAGCTGGCGAATTTTTGTTTGACTTAATAATATTCCATGAAATAATAAATACATAGTTTGTTTGAAATTTTATTTTAAAATTTTCTTCATGAGTAATATTAAACACAAAAAATCGAAAGCATTAATTTTCTTCTTAATTTGCAAAAAATCGTTGTGAACTGCCTAATCGCTATTTAGAATACTTTCCATTCTTTTTTCTGTTTCAATCAGTCTCAAGTGTTTGTACTTTAACGTTATCTCCATGATAACGCCAACACACTTCTGCGTTAAACCCAAACGCGGTACTCGCAAGGGGCACAAGCCATAATCAGTCGTGAAGTTGTACAACAATGGCTGGCTGACATGTTGCAGCGGCAAAAACATTTAAATCAAAATGATAAAGTTTCATACTTGAGCAGAGTTATGCGCATAGAAACAATAACAAAAGCAACAACAACAATGCAGAGAAAGAAACAATAAGCACAGTCATGGAGGGAAGAGAAAAGTGAGGTTGCACAAAACAAAACTATTTTTTTTTTCTTTCTATTATTTTTATGCTCATATTTCTTTTGCTTTTATTGTTTGCAAAATAGAATAGAAACAACAACAACATTGCAACAAAATGGCGGAAAATAAATATGCAAATAAACAAACATTTTGTCAAAGCAACAAAAAAAACAATAAAAACAACAATAATAACAATAGCAGCAGCAGAGAGTAGCTACTTTCATTTGTGTTTCGTTTTCATTCTATTTTGTAAATTGCATATCTTTTATTTTTATGAATTGTTTTTTTATTAATTTATTTTTCTAACATTTAACAATGTTGCCATACTATACGCATTTGTTGTTAGTTTTATTGTTGTTCAGCGTAGTTTATTTTTAATTTTTTTTCTTGCTGAAATAAATTCAAACGTGACACGTAGCAAATGTCACACAATTCCTTTGTGAGTGGGCTTAGATACCCTGTAGCCATGTGACGAATGAAATATTATAAAAATTAGATTTTAGCTAGACTTGAAAAACCTGCTTTTAAATTAAATAAATATAGTGGAATAAAAATATAAAATTTGGATCAAATTTTTTAGTTTGTAACCGATATTGAACCGATTACATGTAGAGAAGGTACAAGAGCCTATTGGTTTTGTGCAAGTGTATGTAACAGGTTAAAATAATGATCGGTGACTCCTAAATTTACCCTCATAATGCTCAGGAGTGATAGAGTAGTCGATATAGCCATGTCCGTCTGTCCGTCCGTATGAACGAAATAATCTCCGAAACGGAAATAGATACAGACTTTCTTTCTTTTTGCATTCGACTACGACTTCGCCGGAATTTTACGAGTTTATTTTAATATTTTGACCCTCCCTCCTTCCCCATAAAATATCCATCAAGGGTAAAAATTTCTTAGGCACAAACAAAATCTCTTAGCAAAAATCCCAAAACTTCATCAAAAACGGATAATAAATGCCGATTTTATAAGCAATTGAATTTGAAAGACCTATGATATGCTGCCTAAATCTACCAATTAGAGTAGGTGATCAGAGAATGATTCATACTCCAACCTAATCCTTGGTCATCAACCCATTATAGACAAAAAATCTATAATGCACGGAGTGTGCGGCTATTGAAAAGGGACGAACATGCTGTGCCCAGTGACCAAAATTAGCGCTGAAGTATTTACCAGTGCTGCTTGTGGTCTTCAACCTTTCACATCCTCTCTGTTAAGTTCCCAGAAACGATGTTTTGCATTTAAATCGCCGTAAATCAAGAACCTGTTCCCAGCCTACTGTAAAGATGCGCAAAGTCGGCTGAAGACCTAGGAAATTGTACAATTTCACCTCTATTGGTGAGAACATGGATGATAGCCATTTCATCCTGATTCACCCTTCAGTTGGCTGCTTCGGTGGTCTGCCGTATTGATTTTGTAGCAAGGGATAAATACGGAGACTTCAGGCTGCTGCCATTTTTTGGATCAATGCTGTACTCTGCGAGGAATAACTTGAGCTGTTCCAGATGCTTGGAGAGCACTCGGGCGTTGCATAATCCGAGACAACCTCCAGCCTATTGCTGAATAAGCCGATTTTAATTGCTGTTGGGCCACAGAACGAGTGTTCTCCAATACGGAAAGTGTCAACATGCGAGATTTATCCTCTTACTAGCACAGTCGGGACAGAGTCTAGCTTATTTGATTTGAATTTTAACTTGTTTCCTCGAGATGTAGTGGAGGTGCTTGGTTCTTTGTGAGATAATAAAAGCTTCACAAGCAAGGGACCCAAAAACTACTTTTTAAAAGACGCTATTTTGGATAGACACCTCAGAAAAGCACTTCTTGAATTAGAAGTAACTGCAAATGTTCATCTAATGAGGGGTGCGTGTGTGCAGAAGAAATTGTACCATCTTCTGCGACTGTCCAATGGCCAGCAATGACTCTGAGCATTTCTGAGTACAATTATTGCCTGCCTTGCAGTCCATATGAGCCTCGAGTTTTGCCTGCCGTGTAGTCCATATGAGCCTCGAGATTTGAAGAAATTGTTCTTAAGTAACTTGCCTGGTGAGTTGGTCAGCTGAACAGTTCTTTCAATATCCCTGAAGCTTGATTGCAATCTAATATGTTAAGCATCTTGATAATAGCCAGGCTGGTCCGGTTATTAATTTTTCGATCGGTCAAAGTTTTTCTGATGGCTTCGGATACATAAATCTATCAAAGAGTAATTTCTATTCAACAAATATTTTTATAGGGTGCAAACAATCGAATGGAGAACTGCTTCATTAAATATGATTTTAGAAATGGGGTATAGATTTGCTCCTACTATATGAGATGAACTTATTACAGATCTCAGGTGGATATTTTGAAAAAGAAAAGTGGTTCAAACCCTTTCCGGTTAATGTGTGAGACTTTTACTGCCTAGCGGCTAAATACAATCTTGGTCTCGAACTTCGTTTGGGATGCAACCATGAGAAAATATGTTAAATTTTCGTGGGCCAATTTATAACAGCTCGACTGATGAAATTTTTTGTAAGTGAAAGGTTAAAGTAATAGCTTAAACTTATTAAAGATTAAAAAAGCATCGCTGACAATAAATCTTGACAAAAACTTTCCACATACCCTGCACACACGTACATGCATCAAGTGAAGCTAGCAATTGACATTGCACAACGGAAATCAAGTTGTCCGGGGTCATGGTATATAAAACGAAGTCGGTCGAACTGAAGCTTTCGTCGGGCATGCAACGACGTTGCGTCGTCGTGCAACAAGCAATGGAGTGCCATGCAACGCATTCAACTCAATTGAATGTGCAACAATTCGCTGTGCTGAGCAGAAGAGAAATGTTTCGCATTAAAGCAATGAAACAGAAGAGTACCAACTTTTTGACATAGAAACATTTCGGTTATGAAACGAAACTCTTCTTCTGGAATGCATGCACTTTTACATCTAAAGAGTAGTTCTTCCACATTGGAAATGTTTTGGAAGTTTGTGCGATTTTATGGTTTGAAGAGATTTGTTTATATGTTCATTGAATGCAAATTGATTATAAATTGAATAAGAAATGCGAAAAAAGCTTCAACGACAACGGCGACGCTGTAAACGTTGACAAGGATAATGCTCCGACCAGACCGAAAGGAGTGCATGCAGTGCCCGCAGCGCATAGCTTTAATTAGTAACAAGCAACAAGTAATTCATGAAATTTTAAGCAGGAATTTTTGTTTGGTTGAGTTTTTTACTAAAACAAATAAAAAAAAAATTTTTTTTTGAATTTTTGATACATTTTGAAATATTTTAGAATATTTGAAAAAAATCCTTTTAAAATTTAGTTTGAAATAGTTTACCGGCATCTCTCAGCATGTTTATCGGCATGTTTATTATGTTTTGCGCTTACCATTTGCGTTTTACTTTTGAATGAAAGAACTAGACATAATTTTTGTGTTGTTGCTGTACTATGTCAACCTTATCGAATAGCTCGTACAGCTCGCGATTCATACGGGACCTAAATTCGTCGCCGACTCTAATAGGCGGCGAATCTTCCTCTCAAAGACTTCCAATGCTGTTTCATTTGACTCAATCAAAGGCGTTTCTCTCGATATCAGTCTTTAACACCTCGCATTGTTCCCGACTGCAGAGTTCGCTGATAGAATGGGTTCTTATCTGCATTAGCAGTGTGACACTCCTTGTCGTACTAAGAATTAGTCATAGGTTTTGTATAGACAATTACCTTCTTGGAAGCCCTATCCAATGAGCGGGTGATATGTTTCCACTGCTCACATATACCTTGAGAAGACGGAGAGTTTTCCCGGACCAGTCAGGTGAGTGTATTTGAAAAGACTTCGGCAGACTGTTCTGATTGCAGCTTGCCGACAGCTAGCTTTCGTTGCATGCTGCGACGTGCGACGTGCACTACTCTGAGCCTAGTCCCGTACCTTGGCTGCGACAAGATAATGGTCCGAGTCGATGTTGGGTCTGCATTTCGCATCTATAGCGTAATCCATTATTGCACTCTTCCCACTGTACTGTTTGTCGTGAAGACCATCGTTCTGAGTTTCTTATTCTTCAGGCTTTTCTCTATCTATCTATCTATCTATCTATCATCTATCTATCTAGATATCTATCTATCTATCTATCTATCTATCTATCTATCATCTATCTATCTATTTATCTATCTATCTATCTATCTATCTATCTGTTTATCTATCTATCTATCCATCTATCTATCTATCTATCTATCTATCTATCATCTATCTATCTATCTATCTATCTATCTATCTATCTATCATCTATCTATCTATCTATCTATCTATCTATCTATCTATCTATCTCTCCATCTATCTGTTTATTTTAAAAAAGCGTACAGCCTAAAAGTATGCAAATAATTGCATTGCCTCACACATACAGTTTCAGATACTTTTCGGTGCATCAACTGCAATCATATCTGTTTTTTTTTTTTTTTTACTATTTTTTTTTTTGCAAACATTTTTTGAGTGCAAAATTACTTTGAAAGGCATTTGGTTGCACATAGAGTCGAGTATTGCTAGTAGACTGCAGTTTGGCTGTGCATGTAAGTAAATTGCTTTCGTTTACTTGCCACATAAATGCTGTGGAAATAGCTTTCACTGTCTATCGTTTATATTTTTCAGAGAGATTTTTAGAGTGACTGCATTTTTCACCATTTGAATGTGTAGCCACCAGCTTTTGACAAGTTACACGCTTGTTGCTGCTCTTCAAATGTGGGTTAATTGTTGCAGAAGTACTGTGTATCTTTTGCATACTCTAAGGCGGCGCGTGCATTGCACGATTAAGCACGCCTAAAATACAACTCAATCAAGTTGTGCATTGCTGCATGAACAACAGCAGCTGTCAGTTATTAGTAACCAATGCATACAATGCATATTGGCGTCGACAGGATATTATTAATAAAGTAAACCCAAAATTATAGTCCGAAATGTAGACATAGACAACAAGATACATTGTACAGGTGCAAGGCTGCAGTTAGTTATGGCGCGTAATGTACAGCTGCAAAGGAAATGAGGTTTCATTATGATTTATGCAATCTGTAAGGCATACAAATGTGAATAACCATAGCAAACAGATGCGTTTGCATGTCCAAAACTAAGCAGACTATTCTAGAAATACATAGATACACTGCTTGGTCATAGTAGCTCACATATACAATGAATAGTTACACACACACACACACAAACACGTGTACTCACCTGCAGTGAATAGAAGACTTGAATGGAGTGTATCTGCATTGGCATATCTGTCTGTTGGCTATAACTAACTACAAACCTAATTATTGTACACGTACTTCCTTCGGCACTTATAGATAAATCAGCAATATTTTGGGTGGTTTGAAGGTTCTTGAAGATGTTTAATGTTGTTAATTATGTGAGTAACTTACGAAGTAGTTTTAAATTAAAATATATGAAATAAGTGCTAAACTGCATTAAAAGATAGATTTCTATAGCTACTCGTTTCATTTAAATCTTCTCCATTTAAATTATTTATCCCACTAAGTCTCAAGTCTTTTCAAACAAGCATGCTAGCTGCACAATGGCACTGCAGTCTGCTTCCGACCGACTACACTCTGCCAGCCTTAGTAAATACTTGTAAATGCATTTCGCAAATTATGCACACTTCGACAGTTGAACTGCCGACTGTCCGGGCGTAAAGCGGCCCAATTCGACTTCAATTTGCTTTATTAAACTGATGTTCGGCTGTGTCGGTTGCAGCGTTATTTGGCTCAAAATATTTATAACAAGTCATCAGCAGCAGCAACAGCAACAGCCACAACTTTGTGCACTTTACGAGTCTTCAAATGCATGAAAACTCTCTCGAAATGAACTAACACAAATAATTTCCTATGCACTTTCCTGATTCAAAATTTCGTCTATAAAATGTTAATTAAATAAACCACAAAATCAATTATTTCATTATTTATGCATAGCTTATTTAACTTATTTAAATCTGCAAATTTATGCACTCGATTTAGTTTGTTGCTTTAGAACTGAGCGGACGGAGTGTGAATTAAAAAAAGTATCTTGAAGATGTGTGGTGAGGCAACGCGAAGTTTGCCAACTTTTCTGCTTAGCTATGACATACTTAAACCTAGATAATAAGGGGCGTGATTTATTAAAGGGAAGGATAATATTGTTCTGTTCGGCAAGTCGGTTGGATGAACTCTCTGGAGCCTCCTTCTCGCCCTTACTCCGTGATTATGTCTCCTTCTCAGCTCAGTTCTCAAATTTGCAAGCTAGCTCAGTTATGCAGCAGCTTGGCGGTTGACAACATCTCCGATCCTCCATCCAAATACCTGGATTTATTTTTCAATATCTCCAATGGTTATGTACCATGCCGCACCAGACATTCTTTGCAAAATTTGAGACTGCACTACTCGTATTTTATTGAAGTTCAACTTTACTGCCATATCTCCAGATGAGTGCCAGAATAACTTTATAGATGTTCGTCTTCTTGGCAAGAGATGGCTAACATCTTGAGGTGCCTAACTAACTCAGTTATTCAGCGCTGTAAGCATCCTTCTGGGCTAAGAGCTCTCTATGAAAGAATGCCCCAGGAGAGGTGTCTTTTCTAAGCTTGTATGTGACTGATACACACTTGTCAGGGTTTATAGTAATACTCCATCTATAGTTCTAGTTCTCAAATATTTTTAAATACATACTTCTGAAACTGGCCAGAACTGCAGTGTCATCTCCAAAGGTGGCAAAAAGTACAGTGTTCGGATCCGAGATTGGAATGTTGCATGCTGAGTGTATGTCAGGCGTATACAAGCTGTAAAGAGTTGGCCCTAACACGCTACCCTGAGGTACGCCAGCTCTGACTCTTTTTGCTTGAGAGGACAGGCCGTCCTGAAGAACTTTGAAGGAGAGCTCGTGAATGAAGCTTTTGACAATTAGGTAGAGCTGTGGATTAAGTATTCCTTGAAGTTTATGTAGAAGTCCAGCGTGCCACACTCTGTCAAATGCCTGCTGGATACAGGCATTTCGAGTGCTTAACCTAAAGAAAAGTTTTGTTATTGATTAACAGAGCAAGTGGTTCGTTTCTCCTTAGTGTGAAGAAGACATTTTTGCATATTTTGCGGTTTTTGTGAATATTCCAATTTTTAATCCAATACTTTACGCCGCGGATATACTCTTACATTTTGTTGGGCACTTCTTGTTTGTGTCTGGCTTTATAAAAGATACAAAACTCTTCTGTGTATATTGTGGTAGGGAGAGAGTCAAGAGTTGAGATGTGGTTTACAAATATTTGGCATCGCAGTGAAAAGTCATCTTAACAAAATAAGAGTACTGCAGGCAAAGTTCCTCCGCAGGATTTCAAATGCGTCATGGTTCATGCGATTTTCAATATAGAAAAATAACCCCAACCGGTTAGCTAGAAGCCTTCTAAACCAACGCATACAAAGGGGAGTCATCATGTCGAAATTGCTTCAGAAAATGCAATTCAATTCAAATGGCCATATCTCCCTCCTCTATTGGCAAAACACTGGATCAATTCAAGTCAACATTTTCGCTTTTGGATGTTTCTGTGCCGAAAGTATAAAATCTGTGAGCGCTACAATTCACAATGAGTTAAGTCTGTTAGTTCCAAGCTCTGCCCTGGAATTGGGTATCTCTAAAAGCACATGATTAGCATAAAGATTTTCGTCTTCAACTTTACAAGAATTCAAGAATTGTCGAAACTTCTCCGATAGAGCTCTGCAAAGATTTGAACTTGTATATCATCGAAAGATCATCTTCAACTTCAATTGGAAGATATTTCTGTTCATAATTGAATAGTCTTAACATCAGAGATATATGGTTGCAACAAGAAGATGCCGTTCATCAAAAAACTGATTTATTTATGGCAAACTTTGGTAAACATGAGGTTCTCATTTAATATGCGTTTTATTTAAATAGAAAATGATTATATCCTTATTAAAAAATCCTTAATTTTTAACTCAAGGAAAGTGAATATTTTCTCTCCGTTCATGAAACTCCTGTGGAGTTTCGAATGTATTTAATTTCTTAACTTATCCCTCCATAAATATTGAATGATAATTGACAAATAGGCTTAATGCAATTGACAAGCATTTGACTTTAACGCATCGCTGATGCATATGCTGCCGAATAAGACGTCATTTAGCTCACTCACTATCACTGTCTCTGTCTCTTACACACACACATTGTTTCTTTCAATGTATTTCATAGCTGCCGGCTTCATGTCGTATCTCCAACTCTTAGCTGTCTACTGCAGGCACAAAGGATACAAGTATAAAAAGTACATAAGCGGAAACGAATCATTGCACCGTGAAATATTCGCTGCAGCAATAAAAGCAACAACAATTGCAATGAAAGTGTTGCAAAGCGAAGAGGAAAAAAAAAAAAAGTGAAAACCCGGAAAAAATGGCAAAAAATTATACAAAAAAAAAGGAATAAACGGAGGAAAGTGAAATAAATGATTTCTCCTTTCTTTTTTCTTTTTTATTTTTTTTTAAATTACAGTCGACTGTCGGGAGTAATCTGTAAGCGATGCCATTGCTATTTGTCGCGACGGCAGCAAATTGCATTGGTATGTGTGCGTGTGTGTGTGCTACTGCTGCTGCAGGCGCAGTATCTTTCTGGCGTAATAATCGCATCGTTGTTTCTCTGATTATCCGCTTAGTGCCTCTCGTTGTCACGCTGCCTGGCTACAGTTCAGCATTCCGCCGTCGCTACTTACACACACCATTTGATTTGAACGCGCCGTGCTCCGCCATTGCAATGTCACGACAGTTAATTGATTGTGATTGGTTGCTGTTTGTGGCTGCAATGGATATGCCTATTAATTCCAATATGCATTATTTGCAGACCTCATCAGTTACATTTATAGATTCTTAATGCCATTTAAAGCTTAATCAAAGGAAAATTACAGAAAAGAAATTATTTAATGCATTTTTTAAACAGTTGAGTTATTCGACAAATTATAAATGGTTGGGTAAGCGCAAAACAGTATATATTAGCAAGTTTGATTCTTAACCTTATCTCCAGGTTAATCTTTATTTCTGATATATGGTGTACAAAGTTTAGCAGGCAAAAATCGCCTGCACAGATATAAAAAATGCTCCTCAAATATTTTTTTTTCTATTTTTAAGTACAAACTTCATCAACATCAAATCATATGCCTCAATATATATTTTTTTTTTCCAAACCACAAATAAACTGCAAGTGGTTACAATAATACAAATCTATGCTGATTTTGTGTTTCACCACCACACACAGATGTCACAAATAAAATACAAACACATTTAAGTAAATAGTGATTTGCATAAAGTTGACAAATTACAATATAACAATTTCCTATATATGTGCATTAAAGTCTATCAGTAGTTTATATAAACTTAAATTTACAAACACACACACACACACGCACAGACACACACTGATAGAATTGCATTAAATTATTCAATCATTCAATCAAACCAAACCGGAATATACAATCAAACAAACAAATAATCATTCAAATTAAATTGATTTGGATTAGTTCGAAAGAAAAAAAAAATTAAAACCAAAACCAAATTTGGTTCAAAAACAAAATCCATAAACCTAAATAACTTCAATCAGTAGGAAAAGCATTAAAGCTGCATATTTAATCAGCTGTTCTGATTTAAATGGAACTTCTATTGGCGAGGATTTATTTTTTAAGAGTAATGGAACTTTTTTTTTTTTTAAAATTAAGATTCGATAATTCGTTATTAAAATAGTTAATTCATTGTCATTTAAAAACTTTTACTGGCTACGGTCAAGATTTATTGCCGACAATGTTCTAGTAAGCCAGCTTAAAATTATTAAAGAAAAATGCCAAAATTCAAACAATCTATTCTCATTAGGTCTTTATTGGTACCATTGGTATTTATTTTAGCCGTTCTTCTCCTCAACAATGAGTTTATCCAGTTACCTTCCTGCTAAAGAATCATTTATTGCTTGTATTCAGAAGAGGACCTTATTGCTCTCGTTCTGTATGCAAGTTGGTGTCGGTGTAAAGCACTCCAATGCAGTACTGTCACTCCAATATTTCTTGTCTATCATTTTTCACATCGTTTTTAGTCAAAATGATGTTAAGCTGAAGACTTTAATGTTTGTAGGAGGGTTATAATCTCTTCTCCAATAATAATTCTCTGCAGACTATGGAAGCAATCCCTTTTGCTTCTTTTGGTAATAGTGTTGGAAATATACCAACGACTCCGGGAGATTTAAAGGTTTCAAAGGAAGATAAAGCCCGCTTTAGTCTTAATTAATTCATTAACTTCTTAGCAATGTTTATGCCATCTTTTTTTTTCAATTGTACCTAGTATTCGATTGGAGCAGTGCATTATAGCTTCCTGAGAAAGGTATTTCTAGACACATTTTTCATATCTGGTCTACAAAGTGAGATGTTTGCATCTTCGCAGTTGACCGACAGATTTGAGCGACTATTGCGGTGGATACTACACCTTCGCATGCATGAAGATGTGTTATTTCCGTGTTTAGTTTTCCTTATTAATATATTATAGAGATATATCTCCATTGTATAATATTCCCATTAAATCACTCTACTGGCCTCATATTATAGATTCGTCTCGCTTTTGCTTTACAATTTATGTCTGCTACAGGCTGCTCTAACTCATCTTTCTCTCTTTTTAGTCATCACATCTAATACTTCATGGGTTGTCTTGCTCTCCTCTATCATTCGGTGATCAAACGTATGTTTCCTGTGACATATGCCTGTTATATATTCATTTAGTTATGGTGAAGTTGCATAAGGTTATATTTTATACTTTCTGACCAGTCCTGGTACCAATGTTTGTTAGTTAAATTATTGCCTAAAAAGAACTCAAGAAAACACTTCTACTTGATGTATTTTGTAGTATGGCACGCCTAATAGGGCTATAGGACTAAGTAGAAATCATTTGTTTTCATTGAATTTGAATTGAAGCAGCCTCAATTCTCGATTCGAGCCGACGTCGTAATACATTTGCAAAATGCTGGCAATTTTTCATGGCGCCCGAGCAAGGATTTCTTTCAGGTAACTTCAGAACAACCAACTTGTAAATCGATTGTCGAGACATCATTTAATTTAAAAAATGTGACTAGAATCAATTCTTTTCCAATGTGGTGCAATATACCGTCAATGTTTGTTCCAAATTTTCAATAAACTTTTGATTGCGTTTATAGAAAAGTTCTGACGTACGACTTAACACATTAAAAATATTTTAAATGAGCAAATTTCTATTTTTAAGATTCCGAAAATAAGTTTCTTATTAAATAAAACATTCATATCTCCCAAACAAATTAACTGAGCTATCGCAGAATAAAAATAAATTCTTATCCAAAATGTCATAAATCAGCCAATTTTAATGGAAAAAGTTTTGTATAAAAGCTGAAGTCAAGGTGGCAAAAGGCATCAGTTCAACAATTCGTTTATTTCCATTTCTAAAATGAATTCCTCCGTGGTTCTAATAACATTTATACTCAGTTTGGTATACTCCGTCGGCGCATATCCAAATCTGCAAAGGATTATAGGAGGCGAAGATGCAAAAGAAGGCGAGTTTCCATACATTGTGCATTTGAGTATGGGTTGTGGTGGTACAATAATTTCGAATCATTGGATCCTTACTGCTGCTCACTGTCTCATAAATGACAAAGGATTTATTCAACCTAATATAAACGTAAAATTTGGAACAATAGATTTAAAGCATCCTCTACGAGAAGTCCAAGTTAAAAAAAATGATTTCGTCATTCATGAAAATTATACTGCTAAGTTGATTGGTGGAGTAAAGGTTGAATATATTTATAATGACATAGCCCTAATTTATATATCGGAGGAAATAGAATTTAACGAATATATACAGCCTGCATCTCTACCAATCGACTCGAATAATTTTGTTAATGAAAATGGAACTATATCTGGATGGGGATTTATAGGTAAGAACTTAAACTATAAAATTAAAATAGTAAAACAATAAAAATCTATTTACAGTTTTTGAATGGAATTACGAAACCAATATAATAAAAGCAGTCAGAACAGAAGAATTACAACGAGCCGATGTGCGAGTAGTTGCCAATTCTGATTGTAACCAGGGCACAGTTCCTATAATTGATTCACATTTATGCATAGCTGGCATAGCTGGCACAGCACCTTGCATGGGAGATTCAGGTGGTCCGCTTGTCTTACATGATACTGATACACTTATTGGATTAACATCCTTTGGTCCTTGTGAAAAAGGTGAAATAAGTGTTTATACGCGCGTCAGCTCCTATTTAGATTGGATTAAATCCACAATTCAGAAACGTGAATTAATTTTGAATTAATTTTCTTAAAATGATTCTTAAACGCATTTCGCAAAATAAAATAAAAAATATGAATCAAGTTTATGAAGAAAGTTCTGCGTTGTTTTTTATTTGGATGAAATTAATTTGGACTGAATTCAATTACAATTGAAGTTGTGCTTCTAGCGATAGCAAATGAAAAACCCAAACGTTTTAAAATTTTGTCTTGCTAATCTCCAAAGAATCTGAACCGATATTGCTGGGAATTCCGTTAAAAGATACCAGATTTTTCACAGTGTAATAATGCAAATTCTGCAACGCTTGATCGCTATGATGCTTCGCTGATTGGGCTTTGAAGTATTTGGAAACGGAGTCAAACTAATTCGAAGTAGTCATGTTCTGTGATGGAAAACATTTATTTTTTTAACAACTTCCTAAACTAACCATTTGGGAAGAGACAAATCCACAGCACTACCAAAAGTCTCCATTGCAACGAAGCAACTTAAGGTTTGTTGCGGATTTTTGTCATGCGGCATCATTGGGTCGAACAACTTACGTAAGTAGAATAGACGGTTGGTGATTGTCAATGTCCAACTGTTGATGAGGAAATTATAGATTTTCTGGCATTCATCCAAAGCTTAAACCGTCCTACATTGCCCCAATAGAATCAAACGAAGTCATTATCCCTTTGGTATAGACTGAAAAATAGCGAAGAACTTACTGCCCTCGATCCCATTAACAAGTATACCAAATTTCATCGCTGTATTTTAAATGGATGCGAAGATAAGACGAATTTTGTGTAAATACTTTTTATGGGGGGCGGGAAATTTTTGCATAATTGTAATGGGATCGGAAGAAGTAAGATCCTTTGGATAAGCATGGATAGTTTGGCAAAATTATGCGCGGGTGAAGCCAGGCGTTTAGTATTTTCTTATTTCTCAATGTAAAATGACCTTCAGCCTGTTAAAAATTAATTTTATAAGACCTCATGGAAAGGCTTGCTCTTTCAAATAGTTCTAAGACTAAATACAAAGATACTAAGGAGCAATAGGAATTATTTGTTTTCATTGAATTTGAATTGAAGCAGCCTCAATTCCGACGACGTAATACAATTGCAAAATGCTTGCATTTTTTCATGGCGCCCGAGCAGGGGCTTTGTTACATCTTTTATGTGGTTTTGGTTACTTTGCAACCATATTACGTAGATATTTCAGTATTAATAATATGTCTAAATATATGGGTATTAGTAGGCGAGAAGTACCCGAAAAATATGGAACAACCAACTTGAAATTTGATTGTCAAAACTTCATTTAATTCCACAAATGTGACTGGAATCGGTTCTTTTCCAACTAGGTGCAATATATCGTTATATAATTAGATTGGATAATTTCGTCAATTAAGAATTTTAAAGAGAAACGAATATTTTCAAATTGATGGAACGAATTAGAAATTTTATAATTTTTTAATAATGAGTCTTGGATGTAAATTTAAAAACAGGATATAAATAATAATTCCCATTTTTCACTAATTTTTGTTTGCAATCGAAAAAAAAAAAGTGGAGGATATCTTTTCTTTTTGGCTGTGGCACTTGGTTGTTCCACATTCAGTCAGCGGTTTCGGTTGGGATCTAAGGCGTTCCATATAAAGGGTTCGAAAAAAAGTATTTTCGACATTGACAGAAAGAGATGGTTATCCGACGGTGCCAGGTATGGACTATAAGTTTGATGCATAAGGACCTCCCATCCGAACTCCCGGAGTTTCTGGCGCGTCACAATGGAAGTATATGGTCTGGCGTTGTCCTGATGGAACACAATTCCACTCTTATTGGCCAAAGATGGCCGCTTCTGGGCGATTGCTGTCTTCAAACGGTACAGCTGTTCACAGTAGAGGACCGAATTGAGCGTTTGGCCATAGGTGAACAGCTCATAGTGGATGATTTCCTGCCAATCTCTCCAAACACACAATAACCGTCAATCCGGGCTTGGCAACCGTTAGACCCGCTTCGCCATCCTTCACCCATGACCGTTTGCTCTTCACATTGTTGTAAGCGACCCACTTTTGATCGCCAGTCATCATTCGCTTCAGAAACGGGTCGATTTTGTTGCGGTTCAGCAGCGATTCGCAGATGAAAATTCGGTCCATGAGGTTTTTTGGTGTCAATTTGTGTGGCACCCAAATATCGAGTTTATTTGTGTAGCCAAGCTTTTTCAAATGCCTTTGAACGGTCATATGACTGATATTCAGCTACCGTGCGATGGTACGACTGCTCCTATGGCGGTCTTTCTTGATCACTTCCTTGATTTTATGAACTTCTTTGACGACAGGTCTTCTGAAGCGTGATGCATCTTCCACTTCCTCCACACCAGAACGAATTGAACTAATATCGGCCCCGTAAACATCATCTTACCTAGGGCGGGAACAGGACTAATCGGACTGAATGAGTAGACTGCATTTCTGGCTTAGGGATCATAGTAATGAGCGCGGAATTCCACACGACTATAAATAACAGTGTTCTCTTTAGGGAGTAGTTTGAAGATCTTCAACTGATGATTTCTGCAGCATTCCTTTTTTGAACTTTCGGGACAGCGTATTTGTTAAAACGACTCGTAAGCTTCCAGAGATTTATCAAGACCAGCACTGGCCGAAATGTTCTCAATTTGAGAACTTCTTTGTTCCTGGCGAGAGCCTTTTGAAGACGATTACCCAATCTTTTATAGATTTGGTGAACAGGTTTGTCACCCGTTCTGGCTAACTCTCGTCTAACTCTCCTTCTCAGACATAAAATTGCAGCATTTGTTGGAGGTTGTTGAACCGTCCGAAAGTTAGAAGAACATTAAATCTTCGGAGTAGCAAATTTCGCAACAGTTCGAGTTTGCTATGAATTCTTGCAGAAGGGAGCATGTCCTTATGTTATGTTATGCTTTATTCTGTCTATCGTTCGGAAGCTTTTCTCTCATACCATGAAGCTTCTATCTGGTATTTAGTCTTCTAGATCAGCATAGATGATGACGTTGGAGCTCTGGGAAAAAATTGGCAAATTTAGATTCTCATATTTATTCTTCAGATAACTTGCATTCAATGATGCATCATTCGGATCATCGAACAAGGAAGTAACTAGCCTAGAGTTTAAAACTGAATATATTTCTGCAATTAAGGTTGATATTTTCTCAAAGGTCATAACTCCTAACGTTACACTAGCAAATTGTTTTCTGATAGATGGTCTAACGAACGTTTTATAAGCTGCTGGACTCATTTCTCCCAAATAAATGATAGTCAAACATTTTATCATTAATAAAGGCTTTTGCTTTCTGTGATTAAACTGATTCTGTGCAATCAAAATTTAAGGATTATCTTTTTTTGCGACTACTTAAAATTGACATAGCGCAACTTATATTTCAATGCATCAAATTCTTACTCGATTATTAACATATTATACAACTGTTGAAATGTCACTGGTGATACATTTTAGTTAAGTTTGACTTTGTCCTTTTCAAAATGGAAATTGTGAGCGTAACTGACAAACAGTCGTTCTGTTGAAATTATATGCCACACATTGAATGCATTTGTATTTGTAATTAGACCGCATAGCCTCAAAAATATTTTGGTCGGTCAATTGGCAGCCGAGCAGACCAATGTAAGCCACAGTGTTAACAAACAAATTGTCCAAAATGATTGCCCAATTGACAGGGCAGAGCATTTGAAATTGACAGCACAATACAAACACGCACGCACACACATGCATACACATACAATGACATCAAACACCCATACAAATGCATTGCAAATTGCAATACTTGAAAAAGTGATGCTCAATTACAACAACAAATCGATTTGATAAAGTATTCGTAGTAGTAATCTAACTAATGCCTGTATATATTTCAGCATTGACTACTTTTTGGCCACTTAATCCCTGAACTTATACCATAATAACTACAATACTGTATATATGTGTGTGTGTGTGTGTGAGTGTCTGTGTGTGTAAATTGCAACGAATTTAGTTTTAAATTTCATTCTGCATTTCTATACAAAAATCGATAGACAAGTTGACACTCTGGCTTAGTTCAATTGATATATTTTGGCATTATAGAAAGACTTGGTGAAACAGAAAATATATATAGATGTCAATAAACGTAATAGAGAGAGAGAGATAGAAGATATATGTGATCTAAATATGTTCTATAGATATATATATTTTGTCTATATAATAAATATTTCTTATGGCTTAAATAGGCAGCAATTTTAGAGTGCGACAGCTAACTACATCTATTGAACCTATAAAGGTGCAACGAACAGTTACTAGAAAGAGTATCCTTACAGGAACAATATACTATCTATCCTATATCAAGTCTGCTAAGATATCTTATATGTTAAAATCCATCAAACTGTTAGGATTACAAAGCGTGGCAAAAAAACTTACATTTATGAGAAACTTAAGATTTTTCCTTTATTGACGAACGCTCTACATTAAACTCTATCCTATATATTTTTAGGCCCTGTACAGTAGCGGGCCCAGCACACTTCCTTGTGGCGCACATGCTTCCACATTGTACTTCGTAGAAACTGTTAAGTGGAAGCGGACCATAAACTGCCTTTCTTCTAGGCACGACCGTAGTAGACTAAAGTAGAATGCAGGCAGTTTCTCTTCTCCTATTTTGACAGTAGGCCTATGTGCCATACCCGGTCAAAGTTTCTTTAATATCAAAGAAGAGTGCGTTGTAATACTTCTTATTGTTGAACGCTTGCAGTATTTGGTCGACAACGGTATGCAGTTGTTCAGCAGTGCTGTGGCACGCTCGGAACCAAAACTGGTGTTCAGCAAGATTTTCCTGAAATTCCATGATTCTGACAATCAGGGCTGCAATTAGTCTCTCAAACACCTCATGGAAACCATTACAGATTAGCTAAAACTTTGTATTTCATGCATAGAAATGCAAACTTGCGTACTTAATTGTCCTTCAAGCAATCTTCATTCAAGAAGTCGCACCTGCTTCTGTAATCTTGTGCGCACTGGTGGCCAGTTATTTATGAGTGCCAAGTACAGAGAGATCTCTTCATACCTGGTCATTCCCACGTCGTGCTCGGTCGTCCTCTATTTCGGCGTCCTTCAAGCAAATATGGGCCTCCACGAAAAATATGCGTGCTGGAGCTCTTTCATCCATACAAATGAGGCGATCAGCCCAGTGCTGCTCGCTGGAATTTGAAGCGCTAAACTATGTCATCGAATAGCTCGTACAGCTCGGGGTTCACACGGAACCTAAACTCATCGCCGAAAAAATTACCAAAAATTCTGCAAAGATTCTTCCTTTTAGAGATTTCCAACGCTGTTTTATCTGACTCAATCACGGTCTTTGCCGCTGCACCATGCAATACGACCGGGAGTATCAGCGTCATATAGATTTTAGTTTTGTCTTGAGGGCTTGACTTCTAATTTGCTTGATCAGCCCAAAATAGCATCTATTTGCAAGCGTGATTCTTCGCTTGATAACCAGGCTGACGTTGTTGTTGCTGGTTATTTCGGATCCAAGTTAGACGAAGTATTCTACAAGATTGCAGTTAAAATTCTCTATCGTCTCAGAACGTCCAAGATGCAATGACGGCATGCGAGAAGACACCAAGTACTTCGTCTTGTCCTCATTTACCGCGGGATCCATGAGTCCGGACTGTACTACCAATGCTATAAAATAACGGGAAATCTTCTCAACTCTTCTTTTAATCATCTTTATTGACATATATACAAATTTTTTCAATGATGCTTCATTGACCAATTAATCCAATCTATATACGAACTAACACGTGTATACACACTTGGTAAATTATTATTGCAAGGCGTCAATGAGGTTATACCAACGATGTCACATGTGCCTTCTAAAATAATTGGACTACCAACGTCGCCAAAACAAGTGGAGATACCCATAGTGCAAATGTGTTTCTCCTTTATTGGTCCATAACGACTGCATTTATTATTAGTAATTACAGGCGCTATGCCGCGTTGTAAAATGGGCGAAGTTACATGGTTTTCTGCAAAACAATATCAATTTAATATAAATCTTAACAGTTTAAACTTGTTTTACTTACCAGTTATACCCCAACCAGTTACAATAACATTATTGTCCACAAACGACGAACTTGCAGGTGCTTTAGCCGGCTGTATATCCTTATCAAATTTAATTTTATTTGTGACATACACAAGTGCTATATTATTATAACTGTCCAAAACTTCGCCACGATTATTATAATAGACGAAATATTGTTCGTGTATTTTAAAATGCCTTCGTTCAACATAAATGGTTAGTTTTGGTTTGTAAATGTTGATGCTACCAAAATCTATATAGACACCATATGCCACAATATTTGAAGCATAGTCTATGAGACAACTTGCTGCAGTAAGTATCCAATGTTCTGATATTATTGTACCACCACAATGTGCTATATTGGAACGCAAATGTACAACGTATGGTAGTTCTCCTTCTAATGCATTGCGGCCTCCAATAATTCTTGGCTCAGGTGCAAATCCGCTGGCGTAGTTTATTGAAATGTGTAGAAATATAATTAAAAGCGCGTTGTAGTTCATTTTAAGTTAACGAAGAAACTTTTAATGGAAGTATAGAGACTTTGCTTTGTCTTTTATACAAAATAATAGTATTTTACCTCTCTTCTGTGCTCTGGGATGCGCTTTTGAAGAATATTTTGTGCCATTACTTAGCTAATTTGTTTGTAAGATAATAAGTGTGGATGTGTATGTACTCGTATGCACGAGTATATGAACTAATTTTAGCTATTTGTGGTGTGTGATGTCTTACCTATTTATTTTCTTTCGGTTACATTTGTAAAGTTTACCGAATACACTACAGTGTGATTCATTCTAGCCATATACCAAGCTTGTTTCTTCATTTTAAAATTATTGAAAAACGTTTTAAAGTTTTTATAAACTCTTAAATATAACTCTGATAGTGAGAATGAGAAGATATGTTGCTACTATACAAAAATTGTAATGTTTTATTTGTACCCTACACCTACTCATCGAACATGTGTGCAAATTTGCTTGACATGTTTTAAAGTCTGCCTTGACTTTCCTCAAAAATTATTTTGTTATATTTTCTAAGCCTATTTTGTAAAATTGTTTAAAGCAACTATTAAGGCAGAGTGCACCTAAGCCGCAGAAACCATCATTCTGAGGATCGTAAGGAAATCATATTTAAGGCCAACGAGGTGGAAGCTGGAAGCTGGAAGCATTTTTGAAAGCCACAATCCGTGAACATGGCTGGATGCAGTTCATTCAGATAAATGTGCATAAAAATAAGTTCATTTTGGCGGAACTCGTACTTATCCTGCGGAAATAGAGCAACAAAATGATTTCTGTACGGAAAATTTGATAAGCGTTGGGTAAGAATGTTTCTGGGCTAAAGCGAAGGGGACATGTGTGTCTCTAGAAGTTAGTAGAGACGAGCCAACGTTCATGGTATCCTGCTAAATTGCACACGGTCGGAATGCATCACTCGTAGAACTTTAGGTTAGCGAAGGAACTAGGAAAAAAAGAAGTAGAGAAGAGTTGTGGAAGACGCCACCGCATTCCACACTTTGTAAGGCAATAGAAGTGAGTCTCTCTTAAGCAAAGCAAATATTGGTGTGGAACCTATATATGTGAGACCAATCTCATCCAAAATTTGCCTTGGTGATTTTTACGCAATTGTACGAATATAAAGTCGATGCCTCCTGCTTATATCACAAGTACATTAAATTCAAGACTAAATTCGACTATAGCCCAATTCATAGTGCCCTTAAAACATGCGCAACAAAGACTGAATAAAGTTCAAAAGGAAAATAGAGAAAAGGTACCCGCACCAACTAAAATGTTTTCGCTGATAGATATTCAGAAGTTCTTGAATACATTCAGCTACAGCTCGTGCAAGTCCTCAGTTAGCAAAAAAAATAAAAAGGTTTACTCCAGAGCTTAAATAGCAAAGAAAATATTCGCAAGAAGTCTTCTTAGTTGCCAAATAGACAGCTGAGCAGATGAGATACTCTGAGACGAATGCAAAATCAGACTTTAAAAAGTTAAGAGTGAAAAAAAATTCTCGATAGTAGGAAAGAATCGTTCTTAAGCATGGAATTTAACCAAAACGTTTAACCCAAAGTAAAATCTGTGGAAACAGTGCTATATTCGCAAGTAGCTACCATTGAGGAAGCAATGCACCAATCAAGAGAGAATGCAGTGGATAACCACAATGAAAGACGCACACAAAGGTACTTTTCTTGTCAAAATGAATGTCGTTAATATATATGTTTCTTATACAAAGCCAAACCATCCGCACTTTTCCAATCGACTTTGCTTCTCCAGATCGCCGATTCTCTCGATGTATTCCAAATGTCATCCCTGTACCTGAAATGAATACAAAGATGTGCCGAATTTTGTTTATCGCTTATATGGTGGGCGAGGCTTCGTCTTCTTCGATTTCGACCAAATTCATGTTGGGATCTTCTTCCGGTCCCACTAACATGTACACCGAATACCAACTATGTATCTCAAATTGGTGCAAAAATATGAAGAATTTTGTTTATCGCTTATATTGCGGGCGGGACCCGCCCCTTCCGATTTGAAATAAATGTGGCTTCTTATAATATCAAGTCCCGTCAAAATCAGAGATTAGCCAGAATAAAAATTTTGGCCTGATAGATACAAATTTTATTCGAATTTTGGTACCGTCTACCGATCTTCTTCCGGTCCCACTAACATGTACACCGAATACCAACTATGTATCTCAAATTGGTGCAAAAATATGAAGAATTTTGTTTATCGCGTATATTGCGGGCGGGACCCGCCCCTTCCGATTTGAAATAAATGTGGCTTCTTATAATATCAAGTCCCGTCAAAATCAGAGATTAGCCAGAATAAAAATTTTGGCCTGATAGATACAAATTTTATTCGAATTTTGGTACCGTCTATGTAGATTTAATTAATTTTTATACCCTGATTCCATGGGTGGGAAAAAGGGTATACTAAGTTTGTACACATGTATATAAAAGCCAGAAGGAGGCAAGACAGACCCCATAAACTATATATGTTTATCTTTATTTAGTGTCGCTTTTTCGTTTCAAATCACAACAAAGCTAAAGATGTTTTCATTTCAAAAAATGGTTTTTATAAACTGGTCTCATAGAAAAAAAGGGTGTATTAAGTTTGTGAAAATGTATGTAACATGCCAAAGAAGAAGATACAGACCATATAAAGTATATATATTCTTGATCAGCATCAAAAGACGTGTCGATAAATATATATCCATCTGTCTGTCTGTCCGTATTAACAACCAGAACTTGTTTACTAAATGAAAAAGAATTCTGCTGTTTGGATTTTTAGAATTTTCTATTTCTCCATTAGATCACTTAGTGGGGATGACACTAACTATACAATCTTACCCCTTCTCCTGAATTTTTGTTTAAAAAAATTTTATATTGTTATTGATTTAGCTAGAAATTTTAAATTTGATCTATCTTATAGTACAGTCATTGGGTATTTTTACTTGGAATGTTTTCCGGGAATTTTGAAAATTGGCAGTTTTATCTATAAAATTGCCAATTTTTAATACTCCCTGTAAACTTTCCAGGTAACCTCTTTTTTTTTTTTAGCCAAATGAGCAGTCCATCAGAAACTCAGTTTTGCAATAAAATAGAGACAGGATAATTATAAATAAAACCAATTTATAGCACACATAGCAGATGACCTTCTCTACATAATAATTTTAAATAGAAGTCTAATTATGTATGATTACTACTTCTTCTTCAACTTTATAGTCATCTGATAGCCATCTCTTGCTATGTTTTAAATACGTTCTAAAGCATTCATGCGCTACCTTCCGTTGCAGTTACAATTGGCGCTTTTCGTCCTTAGCAAGGAAGGCAGTTGCTATAACTGTATTGTATTGTATTTGTCTACGTTCCAAAGCTTTAAGCTTTATTATTGAATGTGGATGGAAGAATGTTTAGCTTGGTTCTTTGAACTTGGTTAAAACTAATACATAGTACTCACTCGAAAACATGAAATGAATTGGGTAAATGTTTTTTAGGAGAAACTTCTTAAATAAATTCCAAAAAATTCGTACCTTTTATATTTTATCAATATAAAAAATTTTGGTGAACTTCCGGCAATATGACATCCGTCATTTTGTTTTCGTAATTTTTAGGCCCTGTATGTGACAGTTAGGAATAATGGTCGGATACCCTCTAAAGATACCCCCATTATGATCAGGAGCGATAGAGGAGGCGATATAGCCGTTTCTTACTGTCCGTCCTTATAAACGAAACGATCTCGGAAACGGTAATAGATAGAGACTTCTTTCTTCGACTAGAACTTCGCCGGAATTTTACGAGTTTATTTAAAAATTTTGGACCACCCATCAATTTCCCTCTCCCTTTGTGTACTATATTTCTTCTCGTTGCAATCATTTTATTAATATAAGAGCGGTTTGCCATTTTGGATCCGCCCTTTTGACCAGTACCAGACAGAGTTCTTAAATACTTGAAACGAGGTTCGTTTATATAAGAAAATGTGGCCACTTCATTAAGTCTGTCTGCATCTAAACAAATCAGAAAAATCAATAACCTAGCACCATCATCAGCTCACAGATTATTCACTGAAAGGTATAAAATTTTTAATACGCAACATTTTTTACTCAGTTTTTGTCAAAGTGTATTTTTTTTATAATCTATTTTGATCCATAACTTCATAAGAAGTTTAATATATTTCATAGATCTCTTCAACGACAAATCAAACATGTTCTTAAATGTTAGGCCCTTAGGCTATATATAAGTCTATTGAAATCAAAGTAATCCCACTCAAAATCAGTCATTAAAAAATAAAAAAAAATTGTAGAAAAAAAGTTTCTTTCATTTTTTTTATGATTTTCTTAGGAAAATTATTTCATCAACTGATCAGAGACTTCAAAAATGCACAACTTTCGAACGGCTGAACCGATTTTAATATTTTGAATTTGATTTTGACCGACTTGTTCTTTACGGGTTGCATTCTTCTTCTCGGTCGATTGGCCTCTTAAAAGCTCTAATACCCCTTGCTTTTTTTTTGACTAGAATTTCGAACGAGATATATCCAAAATTATTTGGACAGCTCAGAACGTCATGAAATATCAGTCCTGCTCTATTCATCTAATAAATTTTATTTTCTCTTTTTGAGAACGTTTCTCGAAATTTTTGAATAGTAATTCGAGTACATATACTAATGGAAAATCTCATATGGGGTTCCTAAAGTAAAATTGACTGAAGTCAACTGGAAAATAAATACATAGCATAATTTGCGGCTGTTGTGATACATTTGCAGCTAAAAAGTATGCTAAAAAAAAACTTAGTCTATTATTATTATATTTTGGACAAAAAGCTTTATGCGATCTTTGAGTTAAGCAAGTTCCATTAGCCGCCGGCCGCTACTAGGTAAACTAGTCATACGCAAAACTTAGTCACTGCGATCGCTGCACAAGAAGCAGGTGTGTGTGAGTTCGTAGTCGATCTATATACTCGTACTTGTAGATAGTATATAGGTCTGAATTCGTTCTAATTTATAATCTTAAATTAAAAATAATTATATATAGTCTGTGGTTATAATAGTTAAAAAACTTTTTATCGCTTATGTGCGTGTTGTATCTATAAAACTTATTAGGCCTTCGCTGCTACAGCTGTGTTGTAAAGCAAATCAATCGAATTTTGTATATTATAAATAAGTGATAAGATATAAAATAAAAATAAATCTAAATTTATTTATGTATATGAAAAGTGCTTAAAGTGTAGATAATGGTTAGAAGTCGGTGAAACATTTGGTGAAATAGCACAAATATGACATAAATATTCGAATAATATAATAAAAATATAAAACAAATACTTCTGCCAATTTAATGGCAGTTAAAAACTGTCACTGCATATAATTAAAAAAAAATAACGTTTAAATAAAAACATTAAAAAGTGGCAGCTCTAAAAAAATAAATCTTGTACCACAAAACATAAAAAAATTAAGTAAAATAAATACAAAAATAAAAACACAAGCTTGTACGAGTATATGCAAAACGTGTCACATTAAAAGCAAGACAAAAACTTTAACAAATTTATTTTTTAGACGAAGTTGTTGTACACTACATAGACAATGAAAAATTTGTTGGTTTGTCTATTCTGTACGGTTGATGTTAATTAGTGAACGGAATGGAATATAATAAATACTATGCCCAGCTGGTTTCTGAACTCTAAGTTAAAGTGAACAAATAAATGGCTAAGAACTGAGCAGAGACTCTCTACAAAGTATATAAACAAAATTACCGGCTTCCTAGATAAAACTCCATGCCTAGTTCGTTTAGCCATATTAAGAGACAGAAATATGATTAGTTTCTGCATAAGTTTCAAACTTCATCTAAAAACTAAAATGCTTCTCGTACTTTTTATATAGCGTATGCAAGTTTATCTTTGTTCGAGTGTAATTTACCATATGAAACGTTATAGTTCAGTACCATTTAATGGCCTAATGACAATGCCGACGACATGGGTAACGAAAAAAAAAAAACAGGCAATAAAACCCATCATTCAAATATTAGTTGAACCGAAGAATTTATACACTATTTATGATATACGTATAGCAATTAGATTTATTAGTTATAAAAAGTTCATTTGTGAATAAAATTTGGAACCAAAACTATATTTAGAAATTTTTCTAATTACTAGAAAAATTAAAATGGGCGAGTTATATGACTTAGGGACTACTCTTAAATACAAAATACCATTAAACTATTAAAGTTATTTAATTCGAAGAAACTTTATAAAATTTCTAGAGATATGCAGAGTTATTTATAAAATTTTTTTAATCATAATTTTATAAAAGTGCTCAAAATAGGCTAAGGTCCCTGATCAGGCGCCAATGTAACGACGTCACAGGATGGTGTACTTTAACAGTCGTCCAACATTCGTAGCTTCAGTAATTTTATTTCATGGAGACCTTTTTTTGATCATAATTTTATAAAAATGTTCAAAATAGGCTAAGGTCCCTGCTCGGGCGCCAACGTAATGACGTATGACGGATGAGGTACAGTCGTCAAACAATCGTAACTTCACAAATGTGCTTAAAATAGGCTAAGGTCGCCGCTCGGGTGCTCATGTAACAATATTACAGACTGGGATAGTTTACCAGTCGTCCAACATTCGTTGCGTGACGAATTTATTTGATCGAAACTATGACCAGATTCTTACTAGTAATATTTTCTCGACATAATAAATTTTATTATTATTTCATATTTTGTTTCCATCAAATGTACATAGAAGAGGTTTATAGCATTCGATTAGTTAAATTTTCACCTTAAATGTCTTACAGTAATAGAAAAATGGCACATATGGACATATATATTATATTTAAAAATAATCTTCAATAAATTTTCAAGATGATTCCATCTAAGAAATTTCATCCATCCAACTTGCACTCATACAGTTTTCTGAGGAAGAAAAAAGGAAGCTAAAATTGGTCTTACAACTTCTCAAAATAAAAGTTGAGTTCCTAAACCATGTTTCAGTTTAGAAGATATGACTTCCGGAATATTTGCTACAGCAAAATGATAGAGGGTAGGTTAGAATAAAATTATGAGTTATATACATCGACTTACACGAATTTAAGAATTGCTGTTAATTAATCTAATTACTCAATGTGGTATGTATAATACAAAAGCTATTCACGGCCGTTTATTATTGCCGAATTTTCGTTGTTGAAGCTTTTTAAAAATTGGTCAGTAAACACTCATGAATCACAAACTAATACAACACACTCTTATTATATACGAAGGGTATTAAAGAGTTAGTAAACAAGTGAACAGCAAATGCGCATCACAAACTTTGCTTTATTATAAACAACGACTGTATTTGTGAAATGTACTGATAAAAACTATAGTATCTCAACCTAGTATACTCATATGGCACTGTCTACAATTTCTTAATTGTACAAATACACAAAAAAAAAACAGAAACTGGTACTTCACCAATGGTGCCGTTGAAGTTTTTCAGTTGAACTTGTTCGAAAGTATTTCATACACTTTAAACTTGGTGAGAAAGTGTCTATTATCAGTTTGTCGTTAAGTTTGTAATGCATGTAAGTAGTTGTTGGAGATATTAGTAAATAGTTCAACAAGATAAGGGTAACGTTTGTCTGTTTAGTGTTAAATGTTTAGCTTGCTTTGTTTTACAGATGTGGTGTAGAAATTCGTAAGAATTTCTTTGATTTTTTTATTTTGTTTTAATAGTATTAGAGGTGAGCCTAGAATTGATATGCCTGGAAAAGTGCCTCTTCTGTTGGTGAATGTTACGCTTGCACATTTGCTGCTGTTGATGGCTATGTTCCCATTCAGTAAAGCTGTTAATGGACTCCTGTAACAAACTTGCAGCAAAATCGATCAGTGGGCTCCGAGTTAGCATGGCCATATTGTCTACATATGTGGCTAAGAGCACGCCGTCCGTCTCTACTGTAGTTACACTTGCAGGTGTTGGCATGTCTGCAGAGTATATTGTATAGAGTAGGACCTAGGACACTGCTTTGTGGTACTCCAACGCATATTGGTCTTGTCGATTTGATGCCGTCTACAACAACACATATGGATGGACCGTCCAGAAAAGGGGTAACTATCTGTGAGAGCTGTGGTGTTAGTAAATTCTTTAATTACACCAGAGGCCAGCATGCCACAAACTATCGAAGGCTTGCTGGATGACCGTGAACACCGCCACAGCCATAGTTTGAAAGTTCTTATGGTGATTTTTTATAACCGTAAGTGAAGTATTCAATGAACACGTTAACTCTGGATCCCTAAAGAGGGAACTGGCACATACCATGCTAATGAAAATATGTGAAGGATGTTAATTTCGCTAGAAGTAAAAAATTTGGTCTACCTGACGTTAGCTCTTACAAAATATTCTATTTGGGCTTAGCCCACCGTTCTGGAGTTTTGTACAGAAAAAAAATTTATGGGTGCTTTTATTTCAGTTAGAAACACGAAAAATTTATATATTTTGAGTCATTCCTATTAAAATATTCCATTATGATCGGTTCACTAAAGGAGGTGGTCCCCTACAAGAAGTCAAGTCGATACAGAGTCGATCCAAATAAAATATCCAACACTGATGAAGATATGAATATATTTCCCCAAAAATGTGCAAGGTATCTCGAAGTCGACTTTATTTTACTGCAGCGTCAAAAAGTCGAAAAAGAAACTTAAGAATATCTTGCGACCGAAATAGGGTATATATATATTATTATATATTATATTATTATATATTATATTATTATATATTATATTATTTCAAAAGCCCTTCGATGGAATTTTTCCATTAGCTTAGCCAGGAATCTTCTTTACAGAGCTATCATCTGAAGTATTTTCAGTTCACATTGACACATTTTAGCAATCACTACACGCAAAGTAATTGCATTTAGTCAAGTTTAATGGCAACGTTTTGATACAAATGATGCAAAAGTCTTCACCATCTACTGGCATGGTTGATTTTAGTGTCTTTTTTATTTTTGTTTTGGTATCGACTTTGAAGGCTATTTATTTCATTGTTTGTTTTTTTAACCGATGATGGCTATGCTGATGGACTTACTCGCTTCGCTTTGTACATTTCGAAGCATGTCTTTAATAATTGTAAGTTTTAAATATTTGTTTTATATTTTTAGTAGAACATAATATAAAACTTAGACACTCACGAATGGTGAAACGTAATAATAATTTAAGTGCCTAAAATGAAGTCTCCAAACTAAGTTTTCACTTTTTAAAGTAAATAGACGAAACAAATTTATGTTTTTCCTCAAAAGACGCATTTAAAGTGAAGTAGCAATGCAACTTAGTAGAAATTTGATGCCATCACAAGCCACTTGACTTTCCCCTACACATGATGCAATAAGTACAAGATCATGCAGGGCAAGTGAGAAGACTATAAATGCTTCGGAACTAAAGTAATCGCATTCGTCTAATTCGTATAAATGTGGCAATATAAGCTGTGACAATCTACAAAATTTTAAAATGTGTTTTTCTTTTCTTATTGTTATATAATCAGCCTACAAATAAAATATTTAGAGACAACTTTTTCTATAAACATTTAGCGTATATAAGTTTCGTTGCAACTGCAGTGAAAATATTCCCCATCCTATCTATATTCAGTTTTCTTTTTCCATAATATAAAACGGAACAAGGCGTCGCACTTGTAAAACGTTTAATTTTTCGTATTTTAATTAAACTATTTAGTTGCATAAAAATTAATTGCATGTCGAATAGTTTGTGCAGCTGCCTGCATTCCCCACAGACCTGTTCAATTGATTGTTCAACAATTCATACATTCAACCACTTTTCATCCACTGAACAATCGCAAATGAAACCGAAAAAGTGCAGAAAAGTATCTGCAAAATGTATGCGAATATTGTATCCAACAGATTATTTAATTTTCGCTTCGATTTGATAGTTTTTTTTTTTTTTAATTTTTTTATGCAATTTGAAGTTGATTTTAATTCGAGTCATTGGCTTCGAAAGTTGTAGCGCAACAAATGATTGAATCAATTTTTATTGTATTAAAAATATGAAATAATTTTTTAATTTGTTGACCTTTTTATGATTTTGAAAAGAGTTCTGTTTGGTTATTTTTTACCTTCTATTTTTTTTTGTTTTATACTAATTTGTTTAGTGTCTGCTCTAAAGCGGAAGCTGCTCATATGAGCATATCTCCGCTGCTAAATAATTCTATATGAAAATGTTTTTTCTGTGCCGCTTGTTACACTGTCAGCTTGTCAGCTTGATAATCGCGCATTGTTTGTTTATTTTCAGTTTTATTTTTTTTTTCTTTTTTTATAAATTTATTTAATTAAATTACTCTTTTTTTTCGCATTTCATAAATGTACTACGAGTATGTGAAATTATATTTTATACAATTAAGCGCAGGCGTACCGAATTTATAATGTGGAGCAGATAGAAATTGTTTAAAAAAAAAGATAGATTTTCTGTAATAAGCTCAACAACACACTCAGTTGTTTAATTTCCAAAGAGAAATGTTAGTAAAGTTTGCGTGAGTAGTTAATAAGTGACTGTTTAAACCTGTGCTCGTTCGATTTTATTCCATATGCGATGTTTGTTCCAGTTGCTGTGAGATTGTTGTTCGATTATAAAAAAAAAACGCAAAACTACTCTGCACTGAACGAACAAAACAAATTGTTTGTTCGTTTTTATTCCCTATGCTTGCTTGTTAGTTTGATTTAATTCTGTTCTTTTGTTGGTAATATTTCGTGGTTCGAATATGTTTCATTCTTTGTATAGAAAAAACGAATAAACGTTCTTCTAAACAGACAAACATGTTCTAACCATGTAATTCATTCATTAAATGAAGGGAATAAAATAAAATAAATGACCATATAAAGGAAATAAAAACGAACGAACATTTTGTTCTTTTTGTTCAGTTTGTTCAATTTTTCGTAATCGATAGAACCTGTCAACTAGTACATCAAAGAGTCAGAACTAAGAATGCTGTTGTACTCTTCTTTGAATACTCTACCATCATGTTTTTTGATAGACTTATGAGATCTTTGCAGGCAGATGATAAATTATAATAAGAACAAATTATTAAGCAGAAAAAAAAAATAATATTGGAAGTATACATGAAAATTAAGGCTTAATTGTTCAAAATAATGTGCATCGGAAGTTACGAAGTTTATCCATCTTTCTCGCAGTTTGTGGATTCCATTCAAAAAGAACTTCTCCGGCTTTGCGGCCAAGAACGAATCGAACCAATTTTTGATACGTAATCGTATACCGGTGAGGGCATTTTGCATTGATCTGAGCAAGTAGTAATCAGAAGGGGTCATGTTTGGGCTATAAGGCGGGAAAGGTTAAATCTACACGTAATATGCAAAAAAATTCTACTCTCCAAAGTGTGTCATTGCAACGAAAATAACTAAGCATACAAATGTTTATCTCAACTGTCGTGTTCAGCTATTACATACCTCCATATACACGTATTAAGTATTTAGATAATTTTTTTATTGTTGACTAAGTTGATGTGATCCCGTGATATAAATAATAAAAACGCAGAAACATGTGTGACATTACGAAAAACAGATGTTTAGCGATAAGAGTAATCTGTACAAAGTCATCAAATGTTTTGCTTTAGTCACACGCATAACTGTAGATAAAGTAGCGCTTTATCTTCTAGATACAATTTGTAACTGCATTTTTGTATCTTTTATATTAACATTTCTGACTGGCTGTAATAATGCATTGCATGACGTCACAGACTTAGTCAAATCAAATGAAACGGAATTGTTCATTCGTTTGTTTGCTTGTTCAGATACATGCATAGATACAATATACATATCCATGTATTTATGCAGATACATTCACCGGTGTTTTATATGTTTTTGTGGTCATTAACTTAGTCACAATAACTACAATACAATGTGTATCTGTTTCTTTTACTCATTATTATGCCTCTTCACTCTGTCTATCGTGTTGTATCTGTATCTAAATGTTGCTGTCAGTTGTTGTTGTTGCTGTTGTTGAATTGTATATGTTTATCGCTTTATGCGTAATTTCCTCGATCAGCTCAACGCAACGCAGCTCAACTCAATTTAACTTGGCTTGATTCGAAGCGAAGCGTGCGGAAATGGTTATAATGTTTTTTTAATACATAATAATCAAAATAGAGACAATGCGATATTAAAAGATACTTTGTCTCTTATAAGTGGGTGGCTAATAAATGTTTGGGAAGTTGAAATTTTTAAGAGATATATGAGAGTTCTTAACATGTACCTGCTTAAAGTGTAGCTTAAAGTTTTTAAGTTTTAAGTTGAGTTCGTTTCAAAAACCAAACAGTGATTCATAGTATTAAGCTGAGAAGATGTTCACCCATGAAGGCGAGTCATCTTAAACAAAAAAATTTTTTTTTGTTTATTCACCAATTTAAATTAGTCTCAATATGGATGTTTCTGTATGAACTTTTAAGATAATGTGCTCTACTTCTAGATACCCTGTACCGCATTGAACCTTTAATTTTTATGGGTATAGATTCCTACTTGGAACCGCGTGGGATATTTTATTGGGTTACGTGTAAAATACACCAAATTTGTCATTTCTAGATAAAGTAAATCACAAAAAAATTTTTCACACAAAAACGCAGAAAAGCTGTCAGATTTTAATGCAGGCATGTGTTCTAGTGCTCTGATACGGATCTATATGTAATATTTAATTAGAATTTAAGAAAGAATCACTAAATGTGACATTTTGAGGTTAAATATAAGAACTACAAATTTTTTTTTGTTTAAAAACACAAAAAGGAGGACATTTTTTATGGGTAATACCACTTAGAGAAGGGTTTATTAAATACTAGTTATCTTAAGAGGAGAAAGTAGAGACTAAGTATTGAAAATAAAAGCTTCTTTTTTTACATTCTGCAAGTTCTTGATGTTCATACCGACAGCCAGACAGTCGGACATGTTTTTTAGTGGTCCAATTTGGGCCATTATGGAATAATTTTTTAGAATTGACACAGAATATAGTCGGACCTTAAATTAATAATGAAAAATTTCGAGAATTTTCAAATGTTGACCATAGAGACAGACAGATGGACATGTTTATCCTTTTTTTAGAGGTCTAATGTGGGCCATTATGGAATAATTTATTAGGATTGACACAGAATATAGTCGAACCTTGAATTAATAATGAAAAATTTTGGGAATTTATAGATTTATTTAGCAAACATGGCTACAGAAATATTATTCAAAGTAGTGTCCAACGCTTACCACAACATTTTCCCATCTCTCTGGCAATTTTTGGAAACCAACTTGCAAGAACTACTCGTTTTTGAGACTATTGAAACATCGAACCATTTTTAGCATTGTTTATATGAAGGAAGGAATTCAGATGAAGCGATATCTGGAGAATACGACGGTTGGGGTAGGACTTCCATTTTTAGTGTTTCCACCGGTTTTGCAACATGTGGCAGAGCTTTGTCATGCTACATCATCACTTTGTCGTATTTCTTCGTATTTCGGTCCTTTCTTGGCTTAGTGCACCGAATTAAAGTATGAGTTCAGTCCGATAGCGTTTCGCCGTGATCGTTTAATACGGTTTGAGCAGCTTGTAGCATGAATATTTGGTTTTGTGAAGAATGTTGATGACTGACCGGGCAAAACTCATGCCTGTTTGTGCTTGGGATTGTCGAAATGGAACCACTTTTCGCCGCCAGTTACAATGCGATGCGAAATCCTTTCCTTTTCGACATCATTAAGTCGTATAGTATTCAGTTTCTTTGCTTCTAAATCAATCCCAAGGCTTCTAGGCGTTTGCTGACTTTCGACTCATCCACTTCCAATGATTCTGATAACTCCTAAAGCATATTGTTTCACGTAGAGCAATGATTCCAATTTTTGTCTTCAAACTTTTTTAATTTTAATCGGAAATTTCTTGTCATCGAGCTCAACTTCACCACCTTTAAAGCGCCAAAATCCGCCAATACCGATACTCTTGTTCGTATATAGCATGCTCTCCTTGAACTTCCACTAAAGCAATGAAGAAGAACTCATTGCAAAAAAACTAGAACTGGTTTGAGACTTCATTTTGAGGAGTCTATAAACAATCTCCATTCTTCAGGGATATAAATGTCAGCTTTCCTGGACTTCTGTGAAATACACTAAAGAATCCTTTTCATCTTTATTAAAATATTTACAGAATTCCTACGCCCGATTTCTGTAGAAAGTTGAATTTGTTCCATTTTCTAGCATTCCTCGACTCTTTAGCTCCACAGCCATATATTCGGAGACAACTTTAGAAAGACTCATGTTTCCGATGAATTTTTTATTGTATGGGCTTATATAGACCTCAAATTCGGTTTCAGCGACCCCAAAAATAAGACTTAGGGATCAGAATTTTACTTGATTTTAAAATTATTTAAAATTTTTTTGGAATATTGATTTCCTTTAGAAGAATTTCTTTGTATTTGTTTCATTACAAGTTACTAAACTTTTGCAGACCTCCCATATAAAACTATCTTTCTCTGTCATTTTTTTTCCACTATCTTCTTTAGCTCCATAGAAGTTGTTCTCTCATATTTCAATAAAAACAATTGTTTTACACTGTTGTTTTTTTTTTTTTTTTGTCGTTAACGGTTATTGTAGTACGATCCCATTGTGTTATCGCTGATAAAGCCACATGTGTGTGTTCATGGCTAACAGAGAGAAAGAGAGTGATAAATAGAGAAAGAGTAATTTAATGACAACCATAGAGCGCCAGAGCGTAATGATTTTTTTTTTTTATTTTTTTGGTTTTTGTCATTTGTTGCTTAGCACAATCAGCTCCAACAGCTCAGCACAACTCACGCGCAACAACAATTTCAATTCGAACGCGAGCGTGAGCGGTTGTCGGTTTTCTGTAATCTGCAGAGCGGTGCGCGTTCCTCGGTTACCGGGTCGGGTCCCACAGCTTTGTATAATATCTCATGCGACTTAAATTAGAAATAATTGCGAATAGTAAATACAACAAAAAATTATCTTTTTAATTTTCTGTTTACGAAATCCGTTGGAAAAGTTACATTGTATGGATAATATGGTAAAGAAAATCGTTTTCATGTGCACACAAAATTAAAAATTATACGTGTTTATAAATAGGATACGAGGGTAGCGCAAAAAGTCTATTTAAAAATTGTGTGAAGAGATGTTACAGGCTGGTTAGTCAGTGCGGGTTTGTTCAAAGTGGAGACATGATGATTATGTTATATTGAAAGTTAATTAATATAGAATAGAATTTAGGCGTTTGAGTTTCATTCTTCATTTATTAAGTTTTCAAAATTTTATAAAGCCATAACTTTGTAGAACTTGTGCTCGGTGGACTCGCTTTGTGAAGCATTAGATTCACGACGAGTGTGGTGCTTGGATTAGAGTGAATTAATTTTAAAATTCTTAACATTTTCTAAATTTAAATTCGAATAACTTTTTTATGGTCTTGGAAGATCCAACTTTTCTGTAAAAAGTTCGGTTTTACTGTTGGACTATCACAGTGACAGAATAAATTTGCTGTACATAATCTCTTGACACATTAACTTGCAATCTGAGCATTACTAAATTTGCTTATAAATAGATTTATCTAATGTTTATATTTGCATTGTTTGTTCCCCAACATTTTTTAAAAAAAGATAAATAAACATTTTTGTGTGATCATAAGCCATTTGTCACGAAAAGAAGCTCTGTCGTTGATTGAAAAATAAGTATTTTAACTAAACTGGAATAATTTTATATGAAACAGCATGTTTGGTATTTCATAGTTTTCAGTGTTTATCAGAGAATGTTCACAGAAGTCACAGTCTTCGAGTAATTTTGATTAAATAATATAATAGGTGTGTGCCAGTTTACTTAAAAGCCAAGGAGTACCAGAAAAGTTGGGTTGGTATAAACATCTCTGCCGAGTTCTCGGGGAGATAAAGCCAACAAACTTTTAAACTGAGACTCTCCTTCTATATCTTCAAATACTACAATTGGAGATATTTTATTGTTTCGTAGTATTTCAGCCAATATTCTTAAACTGGAATTAGTTGTAGACGACCGATTCTTGATCAGCATCAAATGTTGAGACAATATATACATGCCTGTGTGTCTGTTTGTCTAGCAGTCCGTATGATAGTCGGATACTGGGAGATTATAAAAGATAGAACCTAAAGAAAACTTCTTTTTTTTATACTTCATATGATATCCTATTTTGATAAAAGTCTAAACAATACGGTTCAGCATTGAGATAACAGAGCTTTTTAGGGTTGAAGAAACAGTTGGAACCCACTTTTCGCTTATTGCCTTCTTGAGGTCCTCGACCGCGTCAAACTGGCGGGTATTTTTGTAGATTTTGCTGAATAATATTCCCCTTTAAATCTTCAATGTGGTTAAGGTTCAGGCTGAATTGTTGGTCAGGTGGGGCTGTTTGATAGGCAGCTCGATAATTCGCGACGAAAAAAGTCGTTCCCATACCTTCGAAAAAGACGGTAGGAGACTTATTGTTTGATACGAGCTTGAATGCTACTCAGGCTTGTCAGACTTGTGGATCATCATAATTCTTCTATTTTCCATGTAATGGGAAAATATTGTATCCTTAGCATAGCGTTAAAGATTAACGTTATATAGGGGAGCGCCCTCATTGACAGAGCTTTTAGTGTCTTATGACCTAGGACCTTGTTTGTGGGCAGCTTCCTAATTGCGACAGCCATAGGTCGAATAGCCTTAATTGGGAGAGGAGTCTCGAGTCTCGGGGGCCTAGAGCACATTATCGACTTCGCTGTCATCTGTTAAAGAAAATTGGTGTGAATGATGCTGGCCTGCTCCAAATCTGTCTTTGCAATCATGTCATTGGAGTCCTTGACTAGAACTTGCTTTCCACAGCGAGTAGTTGGCGTTTGCTGTGTACTCCATCTGCTCAAGTTTTTCCTTGAAGAACTAAGCCCCTTTGTGTCTCAGACTTTCTTTCAGAACGGAAGCAGTTCTTTGATACGCCGTTTTGTTTCGGGGATGCTGCGTTCTGAGGAATTTGCGGCTTCGCTTGATCTGGAGTAGCTCTATTGTGACCGCGTCCAAACTGAAAAGTGTCTGCTGTCGTTCAGGCTCGGGCATGGGAGGGCGGTCTAATGCTGCTGCTGTGTGCATCGACAGCGTCATCAATATCGTCTCCTGAGAATAGATCGGTGTTCAGATTGATTGTAGCTTCCAGGTGTCTTTGGAACTTAGCAATGTCCAAGTGCCTTGGCAGGAGTCTCGTCTCTCTCAGCAGGCTAGTAGGTGCCAAACTGATCAGAGTCAGATGGTCTGAATGGAAATCCCAAGAATCGACAAGAATCGAAAGTTTCCCGCCAATACTATTTGAAACCATCCACGTCTCTACGACATATATTAGAATGGGTTCTATGTTCGTGTTGAGGACTTTTATTGTTGATCTCAAAGAAAGCGTACACCCAAAAAAAAATTTTCCTAAAATTTAGGAATCATTACCTAAAAAATTTTTTTTTACCTAGAACAGGAATTTAAGGTCAAATTTTGCCTAACAATTAATTTCAAGGAAAAGTTTCCTAATATTTTAGGTAAAAAAATTTTTAATTTAGGTCATAAAATTCATTTTTAGGCAAAATTTTACCTTAAATTCCTGCTTTAGGTAAAAAAAAATTTTTTAGGTAATGATTCCTAAATTTTAGGAAATATTTTTTTTTGAGTGTACACGAGCGCCATACTTTGTACAGAAGACTTTTTTTTGCAGATGCATTAACTTCGTTTTTGAGAGTTGGATTTTAAGACCGATTGCACGAGCATTAGCTCCCCGAAGCTTCAGATTTAGTCTCCACTGTTAAACTCTTCGCAATTGTCCGTTAAGTCGCTTTATATTTGATCTATACATGTTGTCTACTACCTAAAAAATTTCGAAATCCTTTTTTAAAAACTTTTTAAACTGCTCTCTTTATTCTGTGATCATCATTTGTAAGCAACCAACTCATACATGAATGCGGCAGTGATAAAATGGAAAGAGTTTGTTGGAAAAGAAATGAAAGAAAATAACAATAAACCACAAACCGTAATTGATAAATTAATAGTTTAAAGAAAGTAAATAAGAAAAAAAAGTGTTATAAATATTATCGATTATTAAATTAAACGTTTAAACACATATTTTATATATTTACAGATTAGATCTAAGACATAAACGTGTACTTACTGCGAAATCATTCCAATGAGAGGTGATATTGTTTAATGTAAAACTCAACTGAAGTCTGATAACGACTGTTCCTGTGTAGCGCTATAAAAATTCCTATTTTACATATACGTATTAAAAAAAAACAAAAAACAAAATGGCCAGCAGTAACAACAACAACAACAGCAAACTTGATTTGGATGCACAAGTCAATGTGGAGGATCTACCCATAACATTTAAGGTGAGTTAACAGAGCAAAGCGCTTAAAATATATTTCAAATAATTAAAAAAACAAAACAAAGCCAAATAATTTATTAGCCAACTGCAGATTTTATAGCAAAAAATAGTTAAATTTATTTTAAAAGTAATTTAAATGGCAAGTTCAACGGCAAGTTCGGCGCATATCATGGCCAAAGCCAAACGCTTGAATTGAATATTTAAGCGTTATGCATGGCTGCGTCGCTGTTTAACCAGCAAAACACAAAAATTACTCATTTGGCTGTAAGCGCATTTGGGGTTTATTTGTTCTTTAAAACTATTAATTACACTCGCTTTGTTGTCCGTCTCTCTCGCACAATTTGTCTCTCACTCTGGCTCGAATTACTTCCGGTATGCGTGAAATGACTGCAAATGCAGTTGTGTGCGATCGAATGCGCTGCTAGGGCTGGGCACTCATTCTTTAACTAACATTTTTTTCGATGTCGGATATTCAATAATTTCGCGCTCACTCACTGTATCAATTTTTTTTTTTCTTTCGATAATATTTTTTTTAATAACCGGAAATACTTTTATACCCCTTCATTTTATTGTAGCAAGAGGGTAACCCTAAATGTTTTTGAAATAAATATTAAAATTTACTTTTTTTTGGTTAAACTTTAACTTTTTATCTTTCATTTCTTACAGGTTAAATACATTGGCTCCGAAATAGCACGCGGTCTCTGGGGCATCAAATATACAAGACGTCCTGTTGATTTAATGGTTGGTGCTGCCAAAAATCTGCCACCCAATAAAGTACTACCCACGTGCGAACTTAAAGTATCTATAGATGGTGTAAATCTGGAAATAATAACACCAAAGGCGAGTATCAACAATTGGAGCTATCCCATCGATACGATTTCCTATGGTGTACAAGATCTGGTCTATACACGTGTCTTTGCTATGATTGTGGTGAAAGATGAAACGAGTCCGCATCCCTTTGAAGCGCATGCATTTGTCTGCGATAGTCGTGCCATGGCGCGTCGTTTGACCTTTGCACTTGCTGCCGCGTTTCAGGATTATTCGCGTCGTGTCAAGGAGTCCAGTGCGGAGAATGGCAGTGAGCATACAGACACAATTACATCAACACATCATAAATTTGCAATCGATCTGCGTTCACCCGAGGAGATACAGGCCAATGAGGAGCAAGAGACCGAAGCGTAGTACGGCAAATTATTTACTTAGTTCTTTGTAAAAATAATTTTTTTTGTAAAGTTTTGTGATCTTTTGGATATCTGTGCTACACATATGCTGTGTAGGTATTTGTGTAAAATAACTTTGTATTTGTATTTTGTCGAAGCATATTCTGTGAAAGTATTTTGTTTTTTTTTATGTGGTTTGAAAACGTAAGCCTCATACAGCTAAGCATCCAAAGCTACAATTATTTATGGAAACTGTGGAAATTGTTTTTTTGTAATTGAAAATAAAATTTTAATAAATCAAAACTAATGTAGTGAAGTGGTTCAGTAAAAATTTAATGCTAAAAAAAGAACATGGTGAAATGTCAATTAGAGAAACATAAATTGAGAAAGTAACTTTAGCGTGAAGTTAACAACCCCATTCCTAGAAGATTCTCAAAGAAGCAACTTATAAAGATTGGCTAAAAATCCAAATTCAAAATATTAGCACTTTTTCTGCATTTATTTATTGTCAAATATCTTTTAAACGGTACGTCGTTCCTATGAAACATGGTAGAAAAATGGATAGCTGAAACTTAGACCTATTCAATGTTACCCATGCCATATCCAAGTCCTCGTAAGCCTTCAAACAAAATTTTTTAAAATATGCAATATTTGTAAGCAACAAGAAACGAGTGCATTTTTTTCATAGGGGTTTATCTTTTTAACGGTACGTATTTCCAATGAAAGATGGGTACGAAATGGATAGCATAAACTCGTAGCTATCCATTGGTACCCATGTCATATCCAAGTCCCCGTAAGCCTTCGAACAAAATTTTACAAAATGTGCTAAAATTGTATGCAACAAGAATCAAATGCATTTTTTCAATAGGGGGTTGTCTTGTTAACAGTACGTCGTTCCTATGAAACATGTGGGTGAAATGGATAACTGAATCTTAGAGCTATCCATTGGTACCCATAACATATCCAAGTCCCCGTAAGCCTCCAAGCAAAATTTTTCAAAATGTGCAAAAATTGTATGCAACGAGAAAGAAGTGCATTTTTTCCATAGCGTGTTATCTTTTTAACGGTACGTCGTTCCGATAAAACATGGGAGTAAAATGGAAAGCTGAAATTCAGAGCTATCCAATGGTAGCCATGTCATATCCAAGTCCCCGTAAGCCTTTAAACAAAATTTTTCAAAATGTGCAAAAATTCTGTGCCACGAAGAACGAGTGCATTTTTGCCAAAGAGGGTTATCTTTTTAACGGTACGTCATTCCGATTAAATATGGGGGTGAAATGGATAGCTGAAACTCAGAGCTATTCATTGGTATCCATGTCATATCCCAGTCCCCGTAAGCCCTCGAACAACTTTTTTCAAAATGTGCAAAAATTGTATGCAACAAGAAACGAGTGTATATTTTCCTTAGGTTATCTTTTTAACGGTACGTCGTTCCGATGAAATATGGGTGTAAAATGGATAACTGAAACTCAGAGCTATCCAACGGTATCCATGTCATATCCAAGTCCCTGTAAGTCTTCAAATAAAATTTTTCAAAATATTCAAAATTTGTATGCAATAAGAAATGAGTGCATTTTTTCCATAGTGGGTTGTTGTGTTAACGGTACATCGTTCCGTAAATGTGTCTGAAGGTACTACTGATTGGTTTAATATGTTGATTACAGTTAGCGACAACGATCGTGTATAGGCTGAATGCACTCTCAACTGCAAATAAACACTCATTCCTATGCACGATTGCGGTCAACAAACTTTTTGTTAGAAAAATTGGCTTTAAACCATAGCTGGCCACAAAGTGAGCGACAAGATGTGAGCATGTGTTGGTATGCTATACGAATAGGTGTAAGCGCTCTTTATCTATTTCGACAGTTTGATTTTAGAACGCGCGCTCACTAACTATGCTTGGCTGGCACTGCTTTCTAATATAGCTTGGTATAAAATGAAATATTCTTTTTAAATTTTTATTATTAATTTTCACTCGAATTAAATAAATTATCAACTTCAATTCGCTTTTTTTTTTTCGAATGCAACAACAAAACGGTACATAAAAAATAAAATTTAAAAAAAAAATATTAAATTATAAAAATTTTTATAAATATTAAATTTCCTAAACACGAAAGATAGTCGGGGGTCTGTGGCGTCACTTAAATGTATCCTTTAGTGCAGTCGTCGTTCTACGATAAGCTAATTTAGCAATTTCTCCTTTCTTTTTTTTTTTTTTTGGGCGGGTAGGTTTTTTTTCTCATTGAAAATGATGTGCTTCAAAGAAACTTAACGCACATCAGAACGGAAGAGAAAACGACGCTTGCGCGCATCCAGTTTTGGTCGATTTTCAATGGCGTCTGCTGTGGTCTTTGGTGCTTCCGGCGTTTCTGCTGTTTCCGTTTCAGTTTGAGTTGCTTGCTCAGCGGTTTCCGTTTTGCTCGTTTCCGCCAATGCGGGCTCTAATTCGTTGACACGTTTATAAATGGGCACAATAATGCTCTCCTCTGCTTCCTCAGGTTTATTTTCTGCCTCTACTTCTTTCGCTGGCTCCTTAGCTTCCTCAGTCTTTGGTGCTTCTTCTACAATTAAAGTTGCTGCTGCTGCAGGTTCAGCTTGTTCAGTCAGTTCCACCGTTGTAGCAGCATTCGGATTGTCTGTATTTAGTACAAGTTGCATGGCAGCAGGCTGTTCTCCTTTGGGTGTCTGATCAATATGTTCCTTGACACGTTCGATAATATCATCTATGCTGATGGATGCTGGAAAGCTCGACTTAATATCTGCTGTTTGCTCCTTTTCAACTGCCTCTTGCTCTACAGTTGGTGCTTCCGCGTTTTCCTGTTCTTCAGCCACAGGCGCTTCAATCACTTTAACTGGAATTTGATACATTTCCGAGGGTAAATGATCTAACATCAGCATATTCGAAATAGGTGCAGCATTCTTGAGTAACTCTGGTTTCTGTTTTGTATCTTGTTCCTCCACCGAAACATCAGGCTCAATAATTTGTGGTTGATTTTCTTCAGGCAGCTTAGCTTCCTCTATGGAAACAGCTTCGGCTTCTGTGGCTACTGGAGTTATTAGTTCTTCGACAATTGCTGGCACTTCTGCTGAAACCTGTTGCTCTGCTTTTAGCTCCTCTTCAATTTTTGTTGCATCATTTGCCATTTGCTCCATAGTTTCTGCTTGCTGCAACATTTGTGCAGCCTGCTCATCCGCCTTCTGTTCATTTAATCTGAGCGTATTAAGAAAATCGGTTATCAATTGTTCGGCTTCATGTGCCATTTCAGGATCGACTGGTTTGAAACCACCAATTGTCTGATGCTGTGCATCTTTGTTTTCCAAAACTTCTTCAACCATTGGACTGTGCTGCTCCATTTCTACGGTAGCAGGCATAGTTTCAGGTGCATCAGCAGGCTTAGCAGCTTCCATAGCTTCAATGTTGTTCAAGACTTCAGCGGAATTGGAGGGTTCTACAATAGCCGGTGCAGCTGGTGTAGCCGAGAAAGTTTTAAGTGGTGCTTCGTTTTCTGTTTCAGTTGCCTCGGCAGCTATCTGCTCTACTGGTGTCTCGGGTTGCTTTTCCTCAACTTCAAAAATGACTGCTGGAATCTCTTCAATTGCTTCAATGGGTGCAGGTGCTTTCTCCGGCTCTATTTCCGTTGTGAGTGATGCTACTGCTGGCTCTTCCACTGCTGCTGGCGCTGCTACTGGAATTTCGGTTTCCTTTTCAGCAGTTTGTGTTTCTGTTGCGATTTCCGCTTTTATAGTTTCATCGGGCTTTACTATAGCAACAACTGGTTCCGATGCCTCGGCTACAGCATCTTCAGCAACTTGAGGCTCCACTGCGGCAGCTGCTTGTGCATCTGGTGTGAACATGGTTTCCAGCCGTAATGTCGGTACTGGTTCATGCAGTGCAACTTGTGGCACTTCAGTGACGGTTGCTGTTGCCGCCTCCACTTGCTCCACTTTCTCGTCTTTCTCCACTTCTTCCACTGGTTTTTGTGTTGTTGTAACAGTCTTCTTGTTCAATTGTCCTGGACGCTTACGCTTCTGATTATACAATTCAATGCGTATGGGCGTGGTTTCCGGCTTCAGTACTTGTGGCTTTTCTTTGTTGGCCTGTGCTAGAGGACGTTTATTAAAACGCTGTGGTGCTGCAGGCTTGGTTTCAACTTCAACGGCTTCAGGTTCCTCCACTACTTCTACTACTTCCGGTTGTGGTTTCTCTTTGTTGGCCTGTGCTAGAGGACGCTTATTAAAACGCTGTGGTGCTGCAGGCTTAGTTTCAACTTCAACGGCTTCAGGTTCCTCCACTACTTCTACGACTTCCGGTTGTGGTTTCTCTTTGTTGGCCTGTGCTAGAGGACGCTTATTAAAACGCTGTGGTGCTGCAGGCTTGGTTTCAACTTCAACTACAGCTACAGGTTCCTCCACTACTTCCACAACTTCAGGCTTTGTTGGCAACATTTGTGTCACCTTACGTAGTGGTGGCGAAGCTTCCTGCTTTTGATTATTGTAGCTGAGCGCAGGCTTGCGACGATTTGGTTTTGGTACTTTTTGAGGCTTAGGTTTTACAAAAGCAGGCTGTGCAACTTCTTGCGTTGTTGTTGTTGCGTCTGCAGAGATTTCGCTCTCCATAGGCTTTTGCTCTACTTCCTCAACTTCTACTGCAACTTGTGGCTGTTTTTCAGCTGCTGAAATTCTATTTTTATTCACCTTATTTGTCTCCTCTTCCACAACACCAAAATTGCGATTCAGTTCATAAAATTTAGATGAATCCTCACATTCCATGGTCATATCTTCGCGACGCATGCAGGTGAAGGATTCCTGTAAATAAAATTTAAATTTTTTTACTCTCCCCAACTTCTGTGCTACTCTATCCAACTCACCTGACTGAATATTGTTTCCTCGGGACAAATGAAACTCCAACGGAATGTATTCTCCTTGCCATCGGCATATGTTACAGGCAGACATACATGAAAGATCTGACAATCGTTCTCGACATCAGCATAGTAGCCATAGGTCTTGTTCTCACACGAGAAATTATCCGTAATATCAGCGCGTATGGAAGTTGCATTGCTCGGCAGCGTTAAGGTGCCCATCATGGCGGCAGGTGCACTATCCGCTTCCGCTGATGCGCTACTCACTTCCTGTGCCGTTGAAACTTCCTCTTCTGCCGCTGGCATTGCATCTTCGCGTGCAACAATTGGCATATTCTTCTTCTGTGTGGTGCAAATAAAAAATAAAATTTAGAATTATGCAAAATGGTTTTTTTTTCTTAAGTATGTAATTTGCCTAATGCTGTCTGCGCGCAGCTGTACTTCCAAGCCAAACAGTAAAGCATTCAACAAAGTTGGAACGTGCTGCGCATGCGCAAGTGCCACCAACTGCTTAAATTTCTTGCTTTCAAATGCACTTGTATAATTTTTTTATTAGTCGCGCCGTGCGTGGCAGGGAAATAAAAATCACATACTTGCACGTGACTACGTTGCAGCGGCGGGTAATACGCTTTGGAGTCAAACCGCACAACCGCACTCGTCTAATCAAATTTATTTCCAACTCAGCTATGCCATTCATCGGCTCAAATGCTATCAAAAAGTCGCATTGAATTTCACTTGTGTTCTAGTTTTGGCTCTATGCGACGCGTTAAGTGAAAATTAATTTGTTTATTTTTGTTTTCTTGTTTTTTTTTTGCTTCTCGAACTTATTCGAAATTAATTTCAGTCAATCGCTTACTGCTTTTTTGGGCGGGTTTGCGCAACTCACGCACGCGTTTTGCACCTGGCATAGCCGTGCTTTGGTCTTTGGCTGTAATAAATTTCGGCGCTTTGCACTTTCCAAAACATAATCGCACGCATTTCTAAATATTATCACATAATAATTTCTAACTAGGCATGCAGAGATGGCTTTTGTGCATATTTAAAAAAAAATTATAAAAAAATATTTCTTTAAAAATTATTTTTGTTGCATTTTAATGAATTAATTCAACTAAATTGATTTGTTGGCATTTTTTTGTGTTTAAGTATGAACATTTCGATTTATTTCTGCAGAGCTTCAATCTAACATAATTATTTATTTTAATCTCGAGGTAATATCATGAGCATACTTGACGTGCTTAGTGACATGTCATCAATTGTTGTGTAATAAAATTGTATGATACAATTGGAGACAATATCGATTTCAAGAGATTCCCTAAAAAATATCATCAGAAACATGTTCTCAGATTTAAGAGAGTACACTTTAGACAAGTCAGCCCAGCTGTTGGAAGGCTTTTATGGAGCTGGCAGCTAATTGTTTAGAAGAAGTCTTTAACGATAATCCAACTGAGTATCTAAAGAGCATGACAAACATAAACTTGTACTTTTCATATTGCATATGGAAACGTGGGGCAGGTATGCTGTATATAAGTGTTCTGTATTTTAATGAAATTCATGGGCATCGCCTCCTCCAATTTAGACCGAACTCATAATGTGAACTTCTATCGGTACCATTAATTTGTATACCAAATATCATCACTGTACCTCAAATAATTACAAAGATATGACAAATTTTGTTTATCGCTTATATGGTGGGCGGGGCCCACCTCCGATTTCAAATAAATGTTGCCTTAGTTACTGCTTACAGCATCAAAATTGGTTCAGCAGTTTCGGAGACTAGCCGGAACAAACATACCCACTAAAATTTAAAATTTTCTTTTTTTTTGGTATAGGTACCGTTATTATTATTTTGATATTAAAAACATTCACTCCAATTTTATGAGTATGTATAGAAGATGCATCATTAAGGACCCAAAAACCATCAACTAAGCTGAAGGTCAATAACTTTCCTTAATTTGCACTCGGTCTTCAAGCTTAACAACAATGTTCTACTTTTTAGGCCCTGTACCGAAGGTACAAGAGCCTATTGGGTTTGTGCAAATGTATGTAACAGGTAGAAATAATGCTTGGAGACCCCCCAAAGTTACTCCCATTATGGTCAGGAGTGATAAAGGAGTCGATATAGACATGTCCGTCTGTCCGTCCGTCCGTCTGTCCGTCCGTCCGTCTGTGTGAACGAAAAGATCTCGGAAACGGTAATAGATAGAGACTTCGTGTTTTTTGCATTCGACTAGGACTGCTCCGGAATTTTACAAGTTTATTTTAAAATTTTACCCCTCCCCCCTAACCCCCCACCCCCCTTCACCATAAAATCACCCCCAAGGCTAAAAATTTCTTCGACACAAACAAAATTTAGTGCCCCAATATAGAGTTAATGCCTCTCTAAGCCAAAATCCAAAAAGTTCCTCGAAATCGGATAATAAATGACGATTTTATAAGCAATTGAATTTGAACGACCCCCCTTTTCTTTTCATTCATATTCGCGCAGTGTGCAGTGGTCATGTGTTTGGTCATAAGCTCGGGAAACATTTAATATGTTTGTTAGGCAACCTGAACTGGTACAGGGCCTCTTACAGTCGGTTACGCCCGACTGAAATTTCCTTAGTTGTTATTTTTAATAAAGCCTACCTCAATATTATACTTCAAGTACTCAAGTACTTCATGCTAGTGGACTTAGGTTATAAAGCTCAATCGAATACTAAATTATGCACCCTTAAACCCTCTGCAATCCACCACATATAATCGAATTCACAGAATATTAAATTGAAAGTGCAAAGCGTTGAAGTTAAAAGCGTCAACAAATAATGCACATTTAATTTGGCTATTTCTCCGGAATCATCATATCTAAGAGTCTATTTGATCCAGAAGTATGATTCAATGCGATACGTCTATAGTATGTTCTATAACTAAAAGGACTTCCTAACTAAACTGTTTCTAATTCTAGGTGACAATAGCAGTACCATTGGCAAGATAAAAAAATATTACTCTCTTTGAATTTCTCGAAAATAGTTGAATAAAAATTATGAAGAAATTGAGTTCAACTACGAGATTCAAGAAATTGGTTGACTTTTCAGCCGTGTTAATTGGACTATTTCTATGAATATTTCTTTGAATATATGCAAAGATGTATATAAAATTTTATTGAATTCTTGCATAACATTTTGTATTGAATTTTTAAATATATATATAGGACTAGTCATCGCTTGATGGAGGACAATTAAGGAAGATTTAATTATACAATTGAATCTTTTGAACAACAATCTGCTCAATATAGAGTCTATTCAACAGTTCTCCGGAACTAAATCGGCGTTTTATTGTAGAATCTATTCTAAAAAAATTTTTCCTTTTTTTATACCCTGTGCCTAGGGTACATTAAGTTTACGCAAAAGCATGTAACAGCAGACGAATGCAAGACAGACCACAAAAAGTTTTATATATATTCTTGATCAGCATCTAATATTGAGTATATATATATAGACATGACCGTCTGTCTGGTACTCCATATTAAAAATCAAGCTATTGGGGACTATAAGAGTTAGAGTATTCAAATTTGCATATTTAGATTATCTTTTTCTTTCTTCAGATAACTCGTATTCAATGAACCCCTATACTACCACCTTACAGTGCCGATCTAACTCCGGATGTGTTCATTAGCTGCGTACCAACCCCTCACTCAATGTCACCCTTTTAATATGTAATATTGTAGCTATACAACCATTTCTATCTATAGCATACGATGAGCTTCTTGTAGAAGACTTCATTCGAGACACCAAAGAAAGTCGCTCGAAAAAAGTTAAAAAGTGCTTTGAAGAGTATTAACACTTTTTCCATGGATCTTGCTAAAACAAATATATTTAATTTTTATCTGCTTGTAAATATCTAATTGACTATTTTTCTTCTTCTTATTATTATTACAGTGATCCATTAAAATTTCAACAAAGCAAAAAGGCGGATATTACTTAAAGCCTGAAACGAAGTATTTAATTTTTGGGGTAAGTATTTACTTAGATTTTTAAGAGAATAGTTCAAAAAGTCTATAAAATTTTTACTATGTACTAATTAATAATTTAGATAAAAAGGGTTTTTTTTTATTGGTCAGAGAAGTTTAAGCTCACAAAGAGCTTACAGATGTACGAACAAATGAAAAGACATGTCTAGAACGATTCGTATTTTCGTGCTGAGATCTACGATTCATTCTTCTTTAATTAAAAATAACCGAAAAATAAAATGTAAGTCACTAGAGAACCCGGTTTGCGATGTTTAACCATTTGAATACGTAAACCATTGCCGAGTATGAAATTTTTCAAGTCTCTCTCTAGATTCCCTGATATCTGCTGTTACCTTCTACGCATAGGGCTAAAAAGTTTATGAATTTTATCTATTAAGTCTCGTTGATGTACCCGACTTTGTTAAGGCTGAGGTTATATGAGAAACATTTATATTTTGAATCGAAACCTTAAATCAGATGCCGAAAAAGTGTTAGTCTTTATTTTTTTTTTTTTAATACTTTACCAAAAATAATATAAATTTTTAAATATGAAAGCATTTAGAATTAAGGAAGTTACGATGCCGTCGGCTTATGTTGGGTAATTAAAACCTCTGAAACATTGCTTTTGGATTGCTCATCTAATCATCGATCCATTACATTACTACATTAGCTTGAAAGAGGTATAACGATCAACTGGTTCCCACATTCAACATATTTTTCTGTTTAGACTAACTGCGAATTGTATTTCTGTTTCATTTTAAAAAAAATGGTTTGGTAGAACTAAATTTAAGTCGCATTAAAAGGCCAAAGTTGTTCAGATAGCCATGACGTATTTTAAGTATTAATCGTATGGCAAAAAGGAGACTATCTCCCTAAGCCGGTTTGCGCGAAAAATGGTTAGAAAGTGATTTCGTGAAAATGGTGGAAATCTCGAGATGATAAGCAGAAAAATAGAGTATGTGTGGAAGAAACATTAAAGCACCTCATGTATACTTCTCTGATTTTAAGGGAATCTTGTTTGTCGGGAGAAAAACTTTCAACCTTCATTATCTGAGAAAAATATTGAAGTTTCCAAATCAGTAAAATGCTTCACTAAACAAGTTGGCTAGAAAATTATAAGATGATCCAGTAAGTCTAGGCTTAAATGAAACATAAAATTTCTTGGAAAAATTTGTTGGTGGAGATGATCTTCTAATCTATATAGTTTGGCTAATATCTGAAATTTCTAAAAACTGCAACTCGAACTCCGCTACTGTAATTGTGCTGAAATAGATTGGTTTCAGCAACTATGTATTTAGTCATAATTTCTTTTGCTATTTTTTTTTTTCACCAAATGCCAACAATAAATACTTCCACATACAAGAACACAAGACCAGCCAGTTGACTTGTTCGAATCGTGTGCTGCACAGAATGTTTAATCAGAAGCTTAACTATTTATGCAAATGCAGGCCGGGAAGAAGACTTTTAGTAGCAACAGAACGAAGCGAGAGACCTATTAAAATTTCATATATCGTGGCATGGCAGACGCATTTCATTAACAGTTTTTTTTCTGTTTTTTATATTTGTGTGGAGTTACAAAGTGTTTAAAAATTCATTTCCGTTAAAAACAAATCAGCAACAATGGCGACAAAACAGCGAAGAAGAAGTTGCAACTTTGTTGAAAGAGGTGAAACATAAAACGGAAGTAGACAGCAATTCAGAAGAAGTTGAACAGAAGTGCATAGACAGACAGACGGACGGACGGACGGACGGATACTTCCTTACATTTGACATTTAACTGAAGAAGTTTGAATATATATTTTTTTGACACACACCTGATATGTAAGCGGTCCCGCGCAGCAGTATCCACTGAGACAGATTAACAAAAATAATTTAGACCACATTTTGATATTGTTTAAGTTTTTAGTTTATGTTTTTTTTTTGGTTCGATTGTTAATGAATTTACACTAAATATCACGAGTATTATTTTAATTATTTTTCTTTTATAACACTTTGCACTTAATACACATAATCCTTTCGGGGGAGAGCAATATAATCCGTAATGTGATTTGATTTTGTTGATGCGTCAGACCAAAGCTTGCACTCGCACTGTGTCGTATCCGTACGTCTTTGCGTCGGCGTTTAGCACCTGTGAGCTGCACCGTTGGCTGAAAAATACTAACTGCGACCGACGAGGCTCTGTGACGCCCAATTTATATATTCTTCGGTTTGATTTATTAAGAATTCAACGAAGAAACGCGAAAGAAAACCAATACGCAAGCAAAATGTGCGCATGTATCTGTATTTGTGAAAGAAAAGCTAAAGAAATGCTTATTGGCGACACAGCACAACAATTCCGCATGACAATGGCATTAGTCTTGTTGTTGTTGTTGTTGTTGTTGTTGGTAAGTACTACTTGGAGCTATATAGTCTGTGTGCTTTTTAACTTGTCAGCAGAGCCAGCAAAAAATTAAAAAGTTAAAAAAAATAAATAAATAAGCTAAGCACGCATGCGCGTTGTTCTGTCGCGTAGCATTTGTGGATGACATTTTGTGGAACTTAAATGAAACACACACATGTACAGAAAATTTTAGGCTTAAAATTGGTGTAGGCGTGTGTGTTTTTTGTTGTATCTGTGCGCTGCAATTGCATTTGCTGTTATGTTACTCAAAGATATGAGTTGCATGCAGTAAAAATTGGCTCAAAGCTGCTCAAATATGATGCATAATTAGTTCTTCAGAGATGGCTTTAGCATCTATTTTATAATTTACAATGATAAAATACTGCTGAACTTCTGGCAGATTCATTGCAATCTACTTAGTACGCATACTGATTAGATAGCATTGAAATAGTTGCGGCAAGATACTTTCATATTTCTAATGTTTTTACATTATGTCCAGTCAAATGAAGGCATGGTAGAGTTCACAAATAATAATCCGATTCTTCTATTCTAAACACTACACTATAAGCGATAGATCCAAAAACAATCTGGTATTGGTAGAAACATGTTGATGTAACTCATGTCAATCCTAATAATATAAGAAAAGTCCAGATCGGAATACAGTACTAATATAAAGATTTTTTTTTATCTCCTGGTTTAGTAAGAGACGTAGAAGTTTTCCTTGATGATTTGATGCATAGCCGTACTTTCAAAAAAATGTATTCCTTTTATTAGAACAATGCATACTAGGTATATAAGCTTAAATCCGCTTAAATTTTTCATCTCACACGGAATTTGTGTACTCATTCGAGCCAAACCATTTATCAAGTGTCTGCTCAGCGAGCGCGTGTGCCATTAACGATAACATGTGATAGCCGGATTGTGGCAGGTCTGGTGTATATGTGGCATAGGGTAGCACCTACAAGTAGTTTTATCAGTTCTTGGTGGTTGCGATGGGCATTGACAGTGCCACCAGGTTTCGACAGCTCATTGTAGACGACACCTTGCTAGGCGATTTTGTCTTATGGCGATTTCTTGCGTTTATCCTTTTTTCATTCCCAGTCAAAATCTGCCTCCATCTGCCTATCATTCAAATCATAAGGCACCTATTTTCCGGTCCTTTTAAGCTTACCTCATAGGTTCATAGGCTTAAGGAAATGGCTGGATAATTATTACCCAATTACTAGGGATGCTATAATTGCGAAGAGGTCCACGTCCAATGCCGGCATTTTAATTCGTTATCGAACTCCATCTATGAGCAAATAGCGGACTTAAGCGTATACAGCTGGTAAATTTAAATACTTGTCGCTAGGGATCTCAAAGACCACCTGCTGCTTACATCATCAGTAAATGACACATTAGGCATTTTTGAATGAACTTCCTAATCCATGAAATACTGGAATAAGAGATCCCAAGACACTACCCTGCAGTAGGTAGCCCAGTTATGACTGAATGAGTGCCATGTCCAGCACGAAATCGAAACTGGTGGGTCAGGATGATTCAGCGTAATTTTCCAGCACTGTGGATCATTGAAATCACAGCGAATTTCCACGGGGAGGAATGTGCTACACTCTTATTATAGAATTAATAAAAAAAGGAGTGAATGCTAAGGTAGTACTTTGAGCGCTCCGTGACATGTCTTGCAATGATCAAAAGACTTTATTTTTGTTAAAACTCTTTAAAGTTGTTCTTACTTCAGGTAGTTTAAATGGTCTGATGGACATATACATCAGCTGCAGTGAAGTTCAAAATCCTTCTGTTACACTTTCTTCCTCTATGATGGTGTTGCAAAGTCGTTGGCTTGTTCTTTATTGGACCAGCACGCTCTAACATCTAACCTTCATGGTAAATACGTGCCGAAGCGGTTGCCTCTTAATTTGCCTTTAGTAGCCTTCCATAATGAGAAGGAAGCACTGTATTTGCTGTCCATGCTTTCCAGAAAAGAACACCTGCCATTCAGTGTTATCCTACGGCTGTTGAATTCCTCATTGCTGAGCTTACTATGAGGTATGCCTAGGTATATGGCGATGTCGAGGCAATCAGACTAGTTGTTTGCATTGCAATGATACCTTCTCGGCCAGCCAGTGGGCTACACGTTAAAGCTGAAATAGTTGAAATAATTTAGCAGTTTTCTTCCTTCTCGGTCACAAAAGATCAAATATACGGCGAAATGCATTCCTTGTTGTTGGCAGCATCAAGTCATCGTCAAATTTTCGATTCAACGTCATATGGCATCATCTTTTTGATTTTAATCTGAAGTCTCATTGGCACCAAATCATTCTGTAGTGGTTTGATCATGATTTGGAGATCTATTAGCTGATCGATGAATAGTCAAACGTCATCGGTGTATTCCAGTGCTTGATTGTATCATGATTTGCTTGCTATTCAAAGACAACCATATCACTTCACACACAACTACTATTGATGGAAGGGGGTAACAGGGGGGAGTGTTTTTTAATAGGTTTTTTATTATAGTGTCTGAACAAAAACCGCATGACAAGAACTGCATAAACCAATTCGGCTTCAGTAGCCAGTTTCGTATCATCTTAGAGCAAAAGATTAGAGATTAAAAACGTGTATGAAAATCTTATTAAAGAAACGGACACTGCGACATATTGCTATGTATTTTGTGCCCTAGCTCCATAGGATTATATGTATAGTGACATGATCCTCTCGACTTGAAGAGTCAGACTATGAGTCTGTCTATAACTGGACAACTACAGAGTAAGCGTATACTTTTCTCAACCACTTTTAGACAGAGTCTAGAATATCGCATTCAGAGTATCACATCCATCAATACTTTAATAGCGCTATTGCCAGGAATCCAACAATTAACGAGTGCTATTGAACGATATCGGAACATTGTTTTGCAAACTGAAGAAGACTTGGCAGGAGTTATGTGATTTGGCTGTCTTAGAATAGTGTTATTGGGCTCTTTTGGACTTCTGTCGAATGTGTCGGATGCTGACTTCGACTTAGATTGAAATACTGTGGGCCAGTTATCCATTGTAATAGAATTCCTGGTATTGGGCGTACCTGTGCTTGTTTCGGTACCATCAGTAAATTACTTAGTAGTAGATAGTATAATACCTGGAGTGAAGTCATTTTAATCCGTGACACTTGAGAAGAGATTTGTGCACCGTCTGCGAAGCAAAGTTTTATAATCATCAACAATAAATGAGTTTAAAAATACTACAGTGGAGACTCGGTTGATGTGAAAATATGCAGCGGTGCAGACCATTAAGGGTTACTATTAAAGCTGTATGACTTAAGAGAAACTTTGCAACAGCTAAGACCACTGTACTAAGAATACGTTGATGAAGCTGGGTCGTAGCATTGTGATACAGATACAAAAGAACCTTTTTGGAGAGATACTCCAAGTCCGGTCAAAAAGATCTTTACAGGTGCAAATGGCTCGAATATTCTTAGTTCCCATTGGGAACTTGAGTAAATTCTAAAATTATTTTATGGATATCAACTGAAGTCTAGCGTAATTTTTTTTAGAAAGGACGCCTAGCCACATTGATTTAGTATAACATTCGCCTGATTTCGTGTGATGGTGCTGTAGGAAGAATGTATTGTCATATCATGATATTAAAAATTTCGCATAAACAGCCACTTAGCAATATCGCAAATTTATGTAATTTCATAAATTGTCTCGTATAAACGAGCTACAAGTCTTTGTTGTTACATTGTAAGTAAAATTTATTTGCAACTAATTAGTATGCCATGGAGTCAGAACCTTTTACAATTGAACTTACAAGCCGCTGATACAGACATAGATAAAAGCAAATTAAAATACTTTGTTAAAAAAGTTGATGTGGCAAAAATGTTTCAACTAGCTTTGCGCAACTTACTTCCAATGCGAATATCCGCAGAAATCAAAGTTCAGCTATATATTGCATATATATATTAAATATTTTTTCTTTTTAAAAATTATTAACAAGCGCCATAGCTAAATCCATATTTCGCGCTACTTCCGATGCCAATGACTTCTTCTTTCCGAAGCTTTCGCTTTTCGTGTATCCGAAGTACGTGCGTTCAATAAGCGATAGAAATTCATAATTGCCCGCGTAATAAATGAATAAAAAAATCAAAAAAAAAAAAAAAAAAAGTATTAAATACAAATACATGAAATCGTAGCAGACCATTCTAAATTACTAATGCTTGTTAATTAATAAGCGTTTTGATGTGTCAACATTTGTGTGGCAGCGTTCGGACAAATTAAGCAAGTTGTGAAAGTCATATATATATACTCCTCAACTATTGATATTATGTTTGTGCTAATGGTAATGAGATATTATACTATTTGAACAGTAGTTTGACAAACAAACACATTGCATAATTCTTAGCTACATGATTTGTATTGTTTCTTTCTATTTTTCTACATCGGAAATGCGAAAAGCCAATGAACCCTTTGAGAAATTTCTATGCGATGATTGTACACTTCGTGTTGAATTGCTTGATTTTAAGCTTTATTTAATTTATATATATACAAGGTGTTCTTAGAATTTGTCGGCTTATAAAGTGCGCTTTGGGGTATGGCAGAAGCTGTGACAACATAAAATAGCAATATCACGTTTCTTTGGCTTGAGTGTGTCTGAGTGAGATTCTACTGATTGGTATTATAAAATGTTGCAGCGAAACTTAAGATCTTTTTTGGCATAAATTAGAATTATGATAAATTTATTTATAGAGTTGCTATAGTGTTTCAGATGAGCGCATGAGTACGAAGAAGGTTTAACCCAAAATCAAATAAAGTTTTGTAGATACTCTTGACCTAATAAGGCATTTGTGTCTCCCAGTAATAGACTGACATTGCTAAGTGATGATTATTACTACTTTTTGTTTAAAGGAATAACAAAAAAATAAGAATAACCGACTGTAAGAGTCCCAGTACCAGTGGAGGTCGCCGAACAAACACTTTAAATGTTTCCCTAGCATATGACCAAGCAGTGCAAAACAAAAAGGTACGAAATTAATAAGAAAAAATGCTACTAACGAAAAGTATTTTGCTCCTCCCACTTCTCAATGCACGAATAAGTGCCTTTTAAATAATTTTTTTATGTATGAAAAGAAAAAGAACGACGGCAGCTTCATAAGCCGTTCAAATTCAATTAAAAAATCATCATTTATTATCCGATTTTTATGAAGTTTTTTGGATGTTGGCTTAGAGATTTCTTCATTTCTCTATACTGACATACTTAAGTTTGTGACGGAAGACAGATATATCAGGCTATATCGACTCCTCTATCACTCCTGATCATAATGGGGGTAATTTTCGGGGCTCTTGTACCTTCGGTGCCGGGTCTAAATATCAAAATGCACTGCTGAGCCCTAATGGGGCCTGTTGTTGCTCAAATGATGAACATCTTGAGGATCGCTCTCACCCACACGACATTGTAATAAGTCATGACACCGCTAAGAGTCTATCCATCCAAGATTTTCCATTGCAACCATTCATTATAGAAGAAACAGCAGCTGCCGTAAAACATCAGAAACCACGCTAAGCCCCGGGCATAGTATGTAACCATACACTTAAAGCCCTGCCGGAGAGCGCGCTCCACCACTTAACATTTAGTATTGCAACATTATTGCAGCACTTCCCGGAGATGTGGAAGCAAGCAATTGTAACAATGATCCATAAACCGGGCGAGCCGGGGAAAGATCCCGAATATTACCGGCTTTCGAATGTATAGGAACAACTGATTGCTGCCAGAATTGTGAACACCGCCAAATCTAATATCTCATCCCGCACTTCCAGTTTTGGATTTCGCACTGGCTTTGGCACCATTGAACAGTGGCACAGGGTTGTAAACCACGCACCAGAGTTCTTTGAGCAAAAAATTTGTGGTATTTGTGGACGTTGCTTAAGCTTTCGATAGAGTGTGTCATCTAGGACTGCTCGCTAAAGTCAAAAGCGGATTACCTTCGCCTTATTTCGCACTTATCCAATCTTTTCTGAAATGACGCTCCTTCAGACTCAAAGACCGGATAGAGCTGTCCTCCATCCAACCGGTTCATGCCAGAGTACTTCAGCGTAGTGCAGGGACGTTCCCACACCGAACGCTGCTGATCTTGGTCTATCACCTCGCGCAACCTTTACTGCTGCCTGAAATTGACGCCGCTGAAGCTACTCAGGATTATCTAGACCAACTTGCAAAGTGGGCCAGAAGATGAAATGTTTAGCTAAACACATAAAAATCTGTAAATGTATGTTTTACACTAACAAAGGACACTCCCACTCATAAGATTAGATGGCTCTGCCCTTAATCAGAAAGCTGAAACTTCATATCTCGGAGTCACTCTGGACAAAAAATTTAACTCTAGCCAGCCATATCAAGAAGAAGGTACAGAAGAGACTGTAAAGACTGTAAATTTGATGTTTCTTGCAATAAAAACAAATTTTTTTCATACAAAAACTCAGCTTGAGGTGTAGGCTTGCATGGTTTATGCCATCCTCTCTTAAAAGGGGAGAGGTGAGGGACTTAGCATGTCTACTGTATAGAAATGAAATAAAGAGATAATAGAATAATTTTATTATCCAAACTTGAAGGCTCTATCTCTTTTAGTCTTCAACTTTTCGATCATTATATTATTTGTAAAGCACCTTCCACTTGAAAAATATTTAATATGCCCATTTCTTAGTGCCATTTAAATGGCAAACTAAAAAAAAAACCATTGCCTAGCAACAAACTTGCAAAAATGAAAATTAAAATGGCACATTTTGCGACTGAAAGAAATAAAAAACCGTAGAAAATAACCAAAAGAACCAAAGCTAAAGACGCAAACAGATAAGCGGTCTAAAGTCTACATACAGGCTCTTCATTATAATGCTGAAACGTGTTAGCAGAATTTTTCATAATCTGCACCTGACAAGCATAACCGATGAGCGATGATATTATTAAAAATCATGAAGACATACTGTGGAAAAAAGTCGACGTGCGGCCGAAAATCACAAACGGCGACAGCAAATCACAGTTTAAAATATTTTATGTGCACAATATATTAAAAATTTATTTGTTAAAAAATATTTTATAGTAAATAAATCAAAACGCAGTCCCTGCTGATTGCTGATTGATTTGACAACGGAATTCACACTTGGTCTGGAAATTTTTTGAAAAATGCATTCGAAAAGGCGAAACTGAAAACTTTCTAAAAAAATGTAAATGAAACTCGATACGAAATGAATTCAAGTCTTGTGGATTATGCTCTTACAATTCACTTTTTAATTGAAAATAAAATTAAAATCGAAACTATTTGAAAGGTATTTTAAGTAAGTCTATAAAGAATGCCCTTTGACGTTGTACGTTGTGCGTGAGCTTGTTCGGGCGCATGGCGTATACGTGATGCGCATACGAGTAGAGATTTATTTAATATATACAAGTATATAACCCAAATTTCGATTACAAGCTGCGTACTTAATTGGTTCTTTTGTTTCGAATCAAATGGCTTAAGTTGTAGCATGAAATGCTTGCAAAGATTCTTATTAGCAGAGAGGCTGACAAATATGATTAACCTTCATCTCTCCTTCCAAAAAACTTACGCATGTTCCTCTTGTTAAAAAATTTTATATTTCGACTAGCATAGAAAATGTGACATCTAGCCCTTCCCACTATATTTGGTTAAACAGTTTTACATCGCTTTCGAGAAATGTTGAATGTTTGTGGTGAGTTGTGCCAAGATACATAATATCCGATAGTCTGTGTTGAACGTGTGGACCGCTCTAATGAATCGATGCTCCATTCCTATGGTTCCATTAGTGATTCTTTGCTCACAGATGAATGCAAAGATGCTGCTGATTCAGTTCATGGTAAAACCTTTCTCATTTTCTGTTATGTTGAACTATTTCTGGTTACTTTTACCCATCAGCTTGAGAAGTATTTGAGTTATACGTTCCCCATAAAATCACCCCCAAGGCTAAAAATTTCTTCGGCACAAAACAAATTTAAGTATACCAGTATAGAGATAACGTCTCTTTAAGCCAAAATTCAAAAAGTTCATCAAATTCCGATAATAAGTGACGATTTTATAAGCAATTGAATTTGAACGATCTATGATGCTTCCGTCCTCCCTTTTTCTTTTCATGCATAAAAAAATGTTTTATAAGGCACATATTCGTGCAGTAGGAAGTGGTCATAAGTTTGGTCATAAGCGCGGGATACATTTAATGTGTTTGTTAGGAGACCTGAACTGGTACAGGGCCTTTTACAGTCGGTTATGCCCGACTTTAATTTCCTTACTTGTTTTTTTTTTTCCCAGTTAATCTACATATCAACCATTGGGAATCTTTAACTTCATAAATTTCATGCCAAAAAAAATCAGTTCTTCCATTTAAATATAGACTAGTCTGAGTAGGTCAGCTGGTCAGGCTTATAATCTTCCATCTGAGATACTCAGCTGCCAGGTTTAAGTACTCCCACGATAGCCATTAACAACCAAAACACATCGTTAAGCGCTATTCGATAGGGCGTTAGATATTTGCTCGCTTTTTGGCATAAATATTTGAACGGCATCCAAAGCGCACATCAAGTTTGTAGATACTAACATGCGCTGTAGCTGACAGGCGAACGTGTGCTGTCGCTTTCTAGAGCAAAACTAAGACCCAGAAACGATAAAATTTGCAAAGTAGCAGAAAATAAAAAAAAAATATTCGCAAGTTCAAAGTCGAAGTATGCCAAAATGAGTTTAACCGAAATAAAAAAAACTTCCTTTTCAAAATTTCTGGCCTTAATAAATCAAGTAAGATGCAGCGAGTGAAAAGGAAGATGCAGAGAAGGAGAAAAAAAAAGATATACGACTGCCACTCCTTTTACCGTTATTTCACCGACATTTCATTGGCGCCTTTTGTTCATAAAACCTTACAAAAAAAAAAAAAAAAAAAATATTCGCAAAGAAAATTTGTGTCAACAGAATTTCAATTGTGTTCTGCGTTAAAATATTTCGAGAACAGATTGTATCTGCATGATATATATATATATATATATGAGTAGGTTTGCTGCAGGGTGTTCAAACATGTTCAAACTGTCGTCGTTAAGAAAGAAAGTCTGTCAACGTTCATTCGCAGCTGAATATGTTTGTTAAACTATTTCTTATCAATTATGTTCGACACGTTCGACATACAGCGAAGGCAGAACAACAAGCTCCCAGCACAAATATTCAGCAAAGAAATAGACTTAATTCGATTCATTTTACTTTACTTCTCAGCTTGGCCCAGCACAGCACAGCACAGCACAGCACAAAATTGAATTTTTATGGCCAATTGATCGAAGCGATTTTAATTTGCTAATACTTGTATAGCAAAAGCAATAAAACCCATGAACGACTAACACCCAACCCAAGGGGGCACTAGATGGGCCGGCTCCCACCTCCAACGTTATGAGGTGTGTGTGTGTCTGGGAATTTAATTAGCCAATATACATATGGAGTTTTCACATTTTATTGCAAGGCGTGATTAAACTTAAATGGCAAATTTAAAATCAGCTTGTAGCAGCTCAGCTTTTCTCAATTAGTTCGTTTTTATGGCGTTCATTTAAACAAGGTCAATATCAGTGGGCGAGCAGGGCGCAGTGGGCGTAGTGCACAGACGGAAACTAACGTGTCAGAATGCGTGTGAAATGTGTTGTGTGTGATATGGCTAGTGAAAGACTTTCTTTTTGGTATCATTCGTGCTGGACACGTGTTGCAGAGATTTGATTTAATTTTTTTTTTTTTTTTTTTTTTTTGTTAGAGTGAAGAGCGAAAGTGTGAAGTGACATGGGAAAGAATTTCTTAGAAGTATTTATTAAAAAGATTATCTTGAGAAGTTTATTCCTTTAATCGGGGGAAAAAAAATCGGTTTACAAAAATTTTACATTAGAACGAATGCTTTTTTCGATCTTAGTCTCCGATTTTTAATATCAACAATGATTCATCGAGAGTTATGATCCTTTAGCGCCAACCCACAAAGCTACATACATATATTCTTGAGCTAAGTATAAAGCTGTCGAATTGAAGGCGTAGTCAAACTTATCCAATTGAAACACTTGTCGAATTGAAAGTCTTGTAATTTTGAAAGTCCTGTCTGGTTCAAAAACTAGTAGAATTCAAAGATCCTAATAAAAGTGCAGACCAAATATAATCCTAGGTACTATCATAAATGATTGTGCACGAAACTGGAGTTGTCAAAAATAAAATTAAAATAGAAACATAAATAGATAGCTCAAACTATGATATATGGGAAATTTTTTTACTTTCTACAAGTATTAACTTGTTGCGAATTATAAGTGCTTTTAAATTTTTGCATCCATTTTTTCATCCAGTCAAATCAAGTCTACTAAAAAATCGGTATTTTTCCTTCTTCTTTTGAAATCCTTAAATATAAATTCCACTACTATTAGTCCATGGGTTTTATCGGCAGTGCTTCCTTTTGTTTTTCTCTGTTTTTTTCTATAGTATTTTTTTTTCCCATACGTACTAGCCTAGCCGCGATACGCATCAAGGATAATAGATAATGGATCAATATCGTTGGCCCAACCGTCGTAAAATTTTGCCTCTCCAATAATGGAGAGAGACAAGGCTACATGGCTGAGTACAGATAAAACTACACGCAACCGAATTGATCATGGTTTGATTGATGGAAGGCACGCATCGAGCGTGGTCCCAACATTGACTCGGACCACAATCTTGTCGCAGCCAAGGTACGCACTAGGCTCAGCGTAGTGCACGTCGTACGTTCCAAAATGCAACGAAAGCTAGACGTCGGCAAGCTGCAATCAGAACTGATCTGAACTCTCCCGATTGCTCCGAAAAACCCTTTCGTCTTCTCAAGATAAATGTGAGCAGTGGAAACAAATCATAGGATATTGAGATGTTACGTGACAGAATTGAAGCTTTAAAATTCTATTAAAAGGTCAAGCGTCTGACTGAAGGTTTTAAACCTGGAGTACCTTTTTGAAAGGATGACAAAGGAAATCTGGTAACGGATGAACAGGAATAACAGAGAAGGAGAAAATAACAAAACGGCAGGCTTTGTTAGGCTGTCAGCTGAGTTATATAAGACCGGCGGCGAAGTGTTGGTTAGGCGCACCAAATTTTTTGGAAGATGTGTGTTCTTAAAGATATGACAGTGTTCTCTGTCATATCTTTAAGAAAGGAGACCCCGCTGTTTGCACCAACTACCGCGGAATAAGTCTCCTTTCCATCGGATATAATATTCTGCCGCGTGTATTGTGTAATAGGCTGAAGCCACATACGAATGCACTGATAGGACCATATCAGTGTGGCTTTAGATCAAAAAGGTTGACCAGTGACCCCTGACACACACCATCTATTTGTCGATTATAAAGCCGTATTCGACTCACCGATACGAACGAAGTTTTTCGACGATCTGTCTGCACTAGGTATCCCGGCAAAGCTCGTTCGTCTTTGCATGATGACGCTATCACACACACAAAGCGTTTTCAGGGCGGGGAAAAACCTCTTCGATTCTTTTGATACCAAGAGAGGTTTCAGGCAGGGTAACGCGATGTCGTGCGATGTTTTCAATCTACTGACGGAAAACACCCTGCGCCAGTGCCCGTACATACAGAGTATGTGATGATGGAGAATTTCAACTTCAATGTTGTATAAAACATCGTCTATCTTGTATCCGAAATGACAAGCAACAATGTCAGCATTGAGAGCAGTCGAAGAAGAAGAAAATCAAGATCTAAAAGGCGCTGATACTCCCGGTTTACTGTATAGCGCAGAGGCATGGACCGTGATTGAGTTAGATGAAATGGCGTTGGAAGTCTTTTAAAGGAAGATTCTTTGCACGATTTTTGATCCTATGAAGTTGACATAGTTCAGCGCTGCGATGAAAGAGCCAAACTTGATTGGGGGACGGTACAATAGAGGACCACCAGATATTAAGTTTTTTAGTTATTACTTTTTGCCTGTCGAAACGTTCGCCAAGCATTTGAACGAATGTGGCATCTTGGACTTTTGTACAAACTCAAATCTTAGCTGACTAAAGCAATTTCTGATATAATTTTTTTCTGAACTGAAGTAACTCAGTGCAGCGTGTTTGGCATTGTCACATATAAGTTTTTTACTGCTGGTTTTCCTTAAATTAGGAACGAAGCCGCTCTTTTGAGGACTAATGGTAATCCGACTGTCACATAATCTCTTCTGTCGGAACAGTTACCGACTTCAGACGTATTTCATTAGATCCAACTAATGTTTAGTAGTGAGCGCACACCCATTGAGGTTCAGCAGTAGTCCTCCAGTGATGCTCAACAGCGATATCGTACCAAATCAGCACCATAGTAAAATATCATGCTAAATTATAGCACCTTATAGAGCATATCATCCACAAATATTGTGACTCTAAGTTTTATCAAAATATTACACACATCTCTTTGTGATATTTACAACGCCATATGGTGATATATTGCTATAACTTAGCAAATCTTATCCGTCTTCTTTGAGCTTATCAAGATTTATGCATGGTCCAATAAGGTTAAAAAGAATACAACTAGAACTTAATCTTGTTGCTGCATACAGCCTTGCTTGATCCAATGATATATCTCTGCGGCATGTTTGATCAGTCAATGCTTCTGCATGGGTTCATTGATTATGACTAACCGTGTCTAACTGTTCGTAGAAGTCCAAGTGGCAGCTATATGAATCTGTCTTCTACAAGAGGTGAAAAAAGTATCTCCATGCATTAGAACTTGGCTTCAGCAGCCCAAATGAGTGACTTTGACGCCTCTGCGCTATTTTATTTTTGGATTTTATTACAAAATTAATTCTAAACAGTTTCCTGCTAAGCAAATTAGTCAACTAAACTCAACCAAACATCGAAGCTACATAATTTATATCTCATAAATTGACGCGACTTGTCCAAGCGTTTGTCCAACACAGTTTTGATTGCTTTGCTATTAATTAACAACAAAAAAAAAATAATAATAAATTAATCAAAAAATCGAATTAATATGCGTCGCACATTTTGCGCATGCGTAAATTGCTAACCGCGCCAAAAATATGTTTGCTTGTTAAACTTTTTGAATCGTTCTTGTGCGGATCTTAGCGGATTTTCGTAGCTAATTTGGTATTTCACACGAGTACAGGCGAACGAATTAGGGCATTAGAATCAGCAAGCTCTGCTCTGCTCTGCTCTGTTCTGTAGTAGGTGAAATCTTAGAGATGTGGCTTGCTCATTAAAATTCTAGACCAAAAGAAGTAAATAAAGCTGTGCGCCGCTTGGGATTGACCGCATTCCAAGCTGTCTAGCAGCTGAAGTGAAATCGAAAAAAACAGGAAGAAGAGTTCATTCATTATTTTTCGTTTAATGGGATTTGTATTTTACGTATATAAATAAATATAATAAATAAAAATAAATAAATAAAATAAATAACTTAAAACTAACAAAAATAACTAATACAATTACGTATAAAATTTATTTTAATTTTAAAAACAATTTTAGCTATTAAATTCCTTAATTACTAAATTTTAATTTATGGGTTTTACTTTTTTTCTGGCGTTTTCAATTCAGACTAAAATTGGTTTTGTGTATTTGTGGGATTCAAGGATTATTTAATAATCATAAAGAAATGTTCTGTCATTTTTTTTTTTTAATTATAATAAATAAATTGTTTTAATTTTGTTTTTTTTTTTTTTTTTAATTAATATATAACGAAATGCTTTGTACAATTCGTCTTTAGCCCGTCAAGTGCTCATCTATTGCCATTGATTTCGATAGGCCAGATAGTGTGCATCGTGCGGTGTCTGCTGCGGACGTGGCTGATAGCTATCCGTTGATGAGTCAGTGTCCTCCAGCGTCGAATCGGTATGCAGTGAACGCTTCCAATAGCTGCCCGGCTCACTCCAATCTTCGCTGCCGTGATCTTCATAATGGTGCTGATGGTGTGCATGTTCAACATAGACAACCTGGTTAGAAAAATTTGATTTGTTGCAGTGAGAGAGAACACCAGAGGAAATACCAAGAGACCCGGAGTTATAGATCTGTTTGCGGTGGTTGATAGTGTAATTTATTTGTGTAAGGATATAGCATAACAGTTGTGCGTTTGTTTTATTTGAACGTTTACAACTGTGATGCAATTTTGAATTTTGATTTTTTTTTATAGTTTTCTGTTCCATTTCTTTGTGGGAATACTTACACATTTTGGGGTTTCACAACTTTTGGCATTAAGTGGGATTTACTTTTTATATTATTTTAATTTGTTATTTTGTCTAGTTTAATTAGTTTTTGGTTTCATTTTGGAATTAAGCTCTAACGAAGTCTTACATCCGAATTTTATATTTTTTTTTGGCTTGTCATAGTGTGTCCAAAAATTTTGTTTAGATCTGAAACCAAAAATGGCTTAATATGTTAGCTTTCTTCGAGTTTATATTGGAGACTGCAGTTTGAACCGGAAACGGAAATGAAAACTCGAGCGCAAGGGAGAATTTGTGGTGAAAGTGTAGAAAAAGGAAGTATATAGATAAAGACTTAGCCAATTTTAAGGTTATGTAACTTGTTATTATATACAACAACAATTTTTTTTTTTTACAATTAAAATATTTAAACAATTCAGTGAGTCACACTGTGAATAATAAAGAAATAGAACACAATGCTACATTATCGAAAAAAATATATTGTTTGAACTTTTCAAGTGACTATCATGGTTTTTAGAAATGGTTAAATACATAAGAATAAGAATAAAAGTTAGACTTTAATTCCATTTATAATTCACAATCAGTTTTTTGTTTACTAAAGTTTATGGCAACGCGTATATGTAGCAAAAGAAGTCTCCAAATTTTAAGCTGAAGTCTAACTTACAATATCTAATAATTGGTTGATAGATTTGCATACCCTATAAAGTGGGCATGGCATATAAAATTGGATACTTTATATGCTTAGAAAAAATAAGCCACTATACTCAGAATTAAGACATATAACATTAATAATATCTTAAAAAACTTAAAGGGAAATATGCGTAGTAATACGCAGAAAAACGTACAGACAGACGGACATAGCTAGATCGTATAGTTTCTACGGTCTGATCAAGAATACTCTATATATGACCTCTTTTGCCGATTTGGAAAGAGTTTAAGAGGCTCTTTCACATAGTGAAAACCAGAAAGTCATATAACAATTGTTACTCGTATTCTCCACCATTTATTTACCTTCAAACAGCTGTTTCTCGACAGCTTCTTTTCATGGACTTTCTCACACATATTTTATGGAACTTTCCGATAAACTAATAATACCATAAGTAAGCTCCAATAAGCTGGTTTGGGAGATATGAAACTTAAAATAAATTTCTTAGTTTATGCTTTTTAAATTAAACGCAATCTTGAAGTTAAATTTTAACCAAGAAGTATTGATCTGCGATTTAGTTCAAAGCTAATATTTTTAATTATTTGCGAAAGGTCGATTTTTTTAAAAAATATTGATAGACCAAACTTCGTATTTAATGGAGAGCACTAAAGATCTGTGATGACTGTAATAGCTGTAACAAATCGACAATCAATTTGAAATTGACCTCCAAGATGCAGTATTCTAAAAGCTTTGTTTAATTAGCTTGAAATAATAGATTATCGGATCGGCTGATCGGAACATGGGAAATACGGACCTTAATTAAAATAAAATAAACCTAAAGAAACATCAAATTTAGAAATAAATATTTACATTATTTAAAAGTGGAAACCTTAAATATGTTTTATGGGATGTTCTTCAATCTAATTAAATATTCAGAGACATTTTTCATATAAAAATACCTAAGTGTGTGGTGGGTTTGTATGGATACTATTAAAAAATAGGCGGGGCATATTCATATCGATACTTTAATCAAAAAAAAAATTCAAATGGAAAAATAATAATTTTGATGGTGTTATCGAGTGTTTGTGATTGTTACTGTACGAATACATGGGCCAACTGTACTCCTTATTTAGAAAAAAAAAATTAAGCAAAGAAGTCAACTTTACCAAACTTCGTCCAAAGCGGGGATGATCTTATCTTTTCTTGGAATGACAAAAGCAACTACTTTCCAGAGAAAGAAGAAATAAGTGATTTGGATGATGAAGACTTGGAAAATTGAACAGAACGTCCAAGAAGTGACTTGGACACATCGAGTACGAATGTTGAGGCTGCTCAAAACTTCAGACTTAGAGTTCGCTATGGCTTCTAATGACCCTTCTTCGAACATATTAGAACTAAAAGCAAACTTCTGTAGAGGATATGCAACTACTTTTTGAATAAGAACTCCTAATAGCTGCCTCCTTACCTCCAGAGATAAACGAGCTTTCGCTGCCATACATTGGCTTTACTATCAATGGCCAATTATAATTCTCAGATAGTTTTAACATATTTCGTATGAGAAACATATGAGTCTCCTGAACAATATTTATGCGTTAGGTTTAGGTGTGTGATGGTGGGTAATTGTGATAAGCGGTAGTCTATGTCATTGTGATAAGCGGTGTGTCACGGGCGAAAGAGTCTGGTGAATAGTTGAGTGATGAGAACATTGTTTTTTTTTTTCAATAAAAGTACTTATAGTACATTGTATGTTGCGATTAAGGTAAAGTGTGCTGGGAATGTGGAAGTAATAGGGAGAGAGTAATGCGCATATTGTGAGGGTGAAGTCCCAAAGAGGATACTAAAAGAGATTTTGTATTGAGAAGATGAAAGTAAATGATTGGACGTGGCGAGCGTGTTTAGGGAATAGTATGCCCACAGGCCATTAAAGGTTATGTACTAAAAATATTAAATTTTGCAGCCTATCTGACGCTAAAGAAGGTAACAGCAGGTTTAAGATCGTTCTAGACTGTCTGGATATGTAAAGCCATAGTCTTTAATAACTGCTTTAAACTTCTATCGCCATATCACTCTCACATACTCGTTACTATCTCTTTCTCTCCCAGGGTGCTTACCCTCCCGTGGCTCATACCTTACTAATGCTTATCACAATCACCCACAAACACATACCAAAACCTATTGCTTTAAACTGAAATTAATTATTTTAAACTTCTGAGAATTATATTGCTATAAATATTTAAAAAAAATTCTGCCTATTTAACAGACGAAGCATATAGCTTTTTTTAAAGATTGAAAAAGTCTATGGTATGTAGGATCTAGTATAGAATCTCTGGGTATTATATATTCGTAATTTTTCCTTTTTGAAATTGATCTATTAAAATATTTAAATTTATTATTTTTACAATTTTTACCTTCTGCTCCACCAAACCTACTCTTCCACGCGATGTCACTTGAAAAGTTCAACACAAAATTTAGCATTTTATAGTAGAATAGAATGGGGAAATTTTTTTTTTTTCCAATAATTTGGTCCACGGAACAAACCTTTGCCGAAATATAAATTATTTTCAGTAGAGTTGTGTCTTGTGTTTGATTTGCTTAGCTTAACAACTATGTAGTAGTTAGGAAAAACTGAACTGAAAGAAGTGCAGAAAACTTGTTAAGAAAAAACAATTAACGCTTCCAAAAAATGCGAAATGCGTAGAAACCAATTTTAGAAACCATTAACAAAACAAAAACAAAAACAAATATAAAAACAAAACATTTAAAAATCTTATTGTGCTGAAACCTACCTTCTGTGGTGTACCGCCACGTTTGACATCAATCCAGAAACGCGCAATATTGATTAGCAAACCAATAAGCGCAATGGCAAAGAATTTGATTTGTAAATGTGCACCCAAAATTTTGAGTAATAATTCGATTTTAGCCTTCAAGAACGAACCAAGAAAAACGACTTTGGCAAGCATCTTCTTCTTCTTCTTCTTTTTGCCACGTGTCACTGTAAAGCAGGCGAATAATTGTTAATCAGTATTAATTAAAATAAATAAAAAGTAAATAAAAAAAAACAAACAAAACGCAAAACAAACTTACGTCTACGAACGAAACGCAACACAGAACAATAAATTTTTTCAAAAATTGACTTTCTGGGAGGGTGGTGTGTTTGTTAGTATGTATTAAAAGTGCGTTTTAAGTGCAAAAAAACAAAAACAAAAATTAATTCTTATTTTACTTAATTTAAATTTATCGATTAAACGCTATAAGCGACCGATATACAAGCGACTTATGTTACTGGTCATCAGTTCGTTAGACTACTTCCGCTTTGTTGGCAGCAATACAGTCATCAACTTTGGTCATCAACTTTTGTTGTAGCAATGCTTGGTAGCACTGTTCGCATGTCATCCGTTCTTCTAAATTGCAGAAGTAACTCCCTCACCGTAGAAATAATATATGTACTCAACTCTAACATGCAGCAACATGAACATCAACACATCAAAATGGAACTGTAGTAGTAATAGTTAAATCAGCCAACACCCATGACACTATCTAGTACTACTTCTTAAGAACTAATAAATATTCAGTGTACAGAAAAGGGTGCGCATAAAGTCATTAAAACCACACGCAGCAAACAACACACACCTCCATTACTTCTACCATATTTTGTGGGATTTTTATGTTTGCGCTTTCCTCCTCCGCTATACTCGTAATCATCTGCATCCGCCAGTTCTTCCAGCAGACCCAAACCCAAATGATTCGTGGGCTCATGCTCAACAATAATAGTCTCTTCTTCAGCGCCAGCATGTCCATGTTGACCCTTCTTCTTGCGCTTGCCGCGCTTTTGTTTACGCTTATATGGTTTGCCGTGTCCATGTCCGCCACCACTACTGCCGCCGCTGCTTACGACATGCTCGCTAATATCGTGTTCATCGAAACCACCACCATGACCGCCATGTCCGCCATGTCCATGGCCGCCTTGTTCCGCTGCCGCTGCTTGCACTACTACAAGCGTTGCTGGTTGTGTATTACTTTGACCTTTCTTCTTTTTATTCTTCTTTTTCTTCTGCTTACGCTTGCCACCCTTGCCGGGTTTCTTCAGCTGCCCACTGACCGATTGTGCCGCTGCAGCATTTGCCTCATGTGCCTCTTCAAGTTCAAAGAACTCAACGTTGCCCGAATGGTTGTCATCTGCTGCAAAAGCATTTGCATCTTTAACATCCTGTGCAACATTTGTTGCTTCATCTGTTTCATCTTCATTGTTTGTTGGCTCATCGTCGGCAGCGGAATCTGTTTGAATTTGAAGAAAGTAATTTTAATTTTCCATTTTTGGCAATGTAACTTGCAGCAAGCAAACCTTCTTCATCATTCTCCTCATCCTCCTGCACATCAGCTTCATCACCATCATCATCAACATCCGTTGCTGCATTGTCTGCATCCGCTTCATCGTCTGTCTCAGCATCTGCATCGTCTTCCTCTGCATCTGCATCGTCATTATCATCTTCATCGTCGTCATCTTCATCCCGCGCTGCCACATTTTCTGCTGGTTTCGCTTCAGACTTCATATATTCGTATTCACGACCGAGGAAGCTGGTTTTCATGTTTTGGTTAAATAAGCAAAAAAAAAAACCCATTTTAAATTGTTGCCAAACACTTTCGTTTTTCACCATTAGATTTTCTCTTACCCATCCATTGTCTCTGCTAGATAATCCTTCATGTAATTGGTGCCAATTTCAATTTTGGACAGCAGCGTCGATGGCTTCTCTTTCAAGGGTACCTCCGAGTTGCTGTAGCCGCGCTTCTGCAGTGTTGCATTGAGCTGTCGATCCGCTTCAACTGTTAAATAAAATAATTGCAAGATCTTAATTTCAGTGGAATTATTTGATTAGTTTTTTTTTTGTTTTTTTTTTTTTTGGTGCTTATTGACCGCAATTACAGCTTCCCCGTTACACCCACACATCATATATTCCGCGTTCAGCTTATCGTGTAATCATTTTTTTTATGAGTCTATTAACAATCGTGTTGGCAGTCTCGTGCCACATTCATGCTTAGTTGGTGTTGCATGACGAAAGCAACTGTTTGAGCACCCTTCACAGAAGTGTGAAAAACTGCGAGTTATTATATTGTTATAAGCTATAATTTGTATGCGTTTTTTTTTTTAAATTGATTTCTGGTTTATTGTGTGGATTGAATTAAACATTTTGTCTGTCTGTCTGTCTGTTGCTTTATGAACTAGTATTTAATTTTAATTACAGTTAAAACATGTGTAAAACTAATTGTTATTTTTTACATCATATAACCATGTGTTTAGTCGTATATAAGGTTTGTGAATATACGTTTAACAGCCATAAGACGAGTCGACTTAGTCAAGTTCGTCTTGTTTTCTATATGAACAACAAGTTTTTGGAGCATATAATCGTTAGAGGTTTTATCGTAATATATTTAGACTCTTCTAGTTTTAATTAAGATGAAGTTTACTAAACGAAAGTGCCAACCCCACTATAAGGGGTAATTACCCCCATTGAAAACTGATAGTTTTTATTTTAAATTTCATTTTAAATTTTTTTTTTTTTTTGTGGTCTAATAAATTCAAAATATTATTAAGCATCAATCCCTAAAAATTTCACAATTATGTCCAGATAACTTATAAAAATCTATGCTTCAAACACATCTTCTTAAAGAAGATACAGTGTATCTGAAAGTCGATCCAATTCAACTGCAGCGCTCTTGCATGTTTACATTACTGTTTTGCATTTAATATTTATTCTCCTTTTTTTTTTTTACTTTTTCTTCTTCTGTTATTTACTTAAATTTAAACCATGTTGTGTGCTATCTTGAAATATTTACATGCAAGAAAACTATCTCTCAAAAGGCTTTACATGAAAAGTATCTGATAACACGGCACGATGAAGATGCGCTTTCACTATTAAAAAAATGAGGTAGGCTGATGCTTCTAGTACAAGATTTTTCGCTGAATTTAGTTCTGTTAAAGAAATATCTTTATTTCATCTGCTAAAAGCCGAAATGGGCTTTTTAACTTGACCAAGATTAGCGGAATTTAAAAAGAAATAAATATTCGATTGCACAAAAGCATGAGTGCGCCTGGGCGACAAAACGGAAGTAAAACTTCTTATGGGATCTTCGTGTATTAGAAACTGTACAAACTGTCTTAAAATATCTCTCCATTCTGATTTAATAATTACGATACAGGAACATTATTCGTTTGAGGTTTTATGACCAAAGTCCATAGAAAAATCAGATTGCAAATAAATTAAAAATCTCCTCAAATAACTCCCTGCAGTACTAAAGAGACTCGAAAGTCCGTTTGCTTAAGTGTTATCGTTGCTTGACGTACTCTGGCGATTCATTCCTAACTAACGGGAAGAGATTAATAAAGCAGAACCTTTTTGGTTAGGAGTTTTCGTTTCGTGACGCGCTCAGTAAATTCACTCTTAATACCCATTGTTTCGGATATAGGACAGGAAAAATCGTGAACGTGAAAGGAAGTTATACAAATTTCCGTTGCAACACAATTTCGTGACGATTTTTTATTTTTTCACTTCCGCTAAAGAAGTTTCACTTAAAAAAAAATGTATAAATAAATCTAGTAGTGCAACGAAATGCAGTACTGAATAATCGCACACACTTCGATTGTGACGCGACAGAAGCTACGGGAGTCCGGATTGGAGGTCCTTATGCATCCACCTTATAGTTCGAACCTGGCACCATCGGATTATCATCTCTTCGTGTCAATGTCGAACGATTTAGCTGGCGAGAAATTGGTCATTTTTTTGTCAATAGAGAAGCAAGCTTCTATAAGCGAGGCATAATGAAGTTGGCTACAAATTATTGATCAAAACGGCGCTTATTTGAACTAAGTCCCATGATTGTACGCAATTTAGATAAAGTTTGGAAATAAAGGCTAAAATTCAGACGACTTTTTGTTCCAACCCTATGTATTTTTTGTACTAACCCAAAAATGGGTTAGTCACACCAAATACAGAGCAAAACCCATATCTGTTTGCGCTTAGGGTTGTCCTAATGAATCAACAATTCGTCACCAGTCACAATGCTATGCAAAAAACCCTTCACAAGCAAGAAATCGCCTATCAATGTGCCGTGGCCTCAGCTAGTATGGCACACAGTTTTCTTGCTTTTGAATCAATTCCATGGCTTTTTGGCTTTTGCCGAATGAAGACTCATCTGCTGCTAATAATTCTGACAACTGAAGCGTTTGGCATTGGTCCAAATGGAGCAATGATTCAATTCTACGTCTTAAAATTTTTTGTGTTGATGTGGATGTTCCATGTCTTTGAGCTGAAAATCACCACTTTTAAAGGGACTTAACCACCTCCGATACGATTGTTCAGATAGAGCATGTTCACCGTAAACTTCCACTAAGATTCGATGAAACTCGGCTGCACTTTACTTCATATTAAAGTAATGAGCTTCTAGCCAGAGGCATCAAATATGAAGAACTCATGAACACTAGACATTTCTTCAGAATATGGTAGGCTTCTATTCGTAGCAACTTAAGCAAAAACTGTGATTTTTTGTAATGAGACCTTTGTATCTACCCAAATGTGTTAGTAGAAATATATCACCAGTGATAAAATGTTTTTTGTTTTATACAAATATTTCTTAATAAATATTTCTGCATAGTGTACAAAAATTTTGAGTACATAGAACTTAAATTGTTGGTTGACAGCCTTTCTTTTGTTTTGACCACAAACCAAAAATTGCATTCAGAAGCGCCAAAGAGCTGCTATCAGCCGCGCGCTTAACATTTAACCCCAACACGCAGCCATTGATTAAGGCGTAGCAATTGAACTTGCATTGCACACGATTTGACCCATTTAGCTGTAGCAAGTGCATCAAACAACAATTTACAGCAGCGCAAAAAAAAAATTTTTTGCAAAAAAGAAAAACAATTCTTTTTGTTTTTTCTTTGCATTTCCCAGCTGTGAAAAGTTGCAACTGCAAAGTGGCTCTAAGCGCAATTAAATTTCACTTAGCTTTGAATTTCCCACACGCAAACCCGCAAAGCTTCCTGTGCGGTGGATTTTTAGCAACAATTAACTGCTTCAATGTTTCATGCCATACACATGCCATACCTTTAAGTTTCTGCCACTGCACATAGAGCTCATCATCCCAGACATCAAGTATGCGCCCAGATTGTTGACGTGCACAGGTCCAGGGCTCAGCGCGTAACGGACATAGCATCATGTCTATATAAGGCGATACGGCTGCAAAATAGAAAAGAAAAGCAAAAGATATAAAATTTCATAAGAAAAAATGCTGCATTTGTATGAATTGAAAATGTTCCATTTGAAAAATGCTGCAAATGTCCGTCTGTCTGTATTTATTGTCTGACTTCCTTATAGCGACATATGTTTGTATTTCCTCACTGGAGACCTACGCTCATTTTGGCCAGTGACAGGCAGCTATGGCGCGCAGGCAGTGCGTGCCTCAACTTTAGAAGCAGCAAAAACTTGCTGCATATCTGCTTTATTGGTGATGTATCCGTAGAAAATCGCATTTCAATTTGGTCAGCTGCAATTTCTAGCGCGGCTAAAGCTGCTGCGCGTAAATGCTAAGTGAAAGTATTATACAAACTTGGTGGATTTCAAGTCTAAGATGCTGCCAAAGTGTTAAGTGTGGCTAGAGATGTTGTTTTTTTTTTTTGTCGTTGCCGTAGCCGTTGCCATCGCTGGCTTAAGATGCGCCTTAGGAGCGGATAGTTTGTAGTTATGGCGCATGTCTGCAACTTGACGCTTTGGCTTATGCCTATGCATGTCGCTGCGACAATATGTGTTGTTGTTGCTGTTGTTAGTCTTTACATTGTTGCTGCCTATCATAATTAAATGTTATAAATAATTTAATAGTTTGACATACTCCATACTCCTTCTATTGAATTATTCATGCACGCATTTGATCAATTTAGTGAAAACACATTTTTTTGCCAATTTTATTTTGCATTCAATTTCAAGCAATTAAAATTGTTCAACGTCTTCATATTAATTTGCAAATATTTAATTGAAAATACTACAAAACATTTTTGTATAATTATTTTGAATAATATGAAAGCCATGTATAATGAGTAAATAGCGACAGATATGTATATATAATACATAAAATCAAAAAAAGTGAGTACAATAATAAGTACATATGGCCCTATATCTTGTATAAGTCAATATTCAATGGAATGTAGAATTTGCAATACTAGAATGGATGAACTAGAACTGATGCTGACTGATATGTGGATAATAAAAAGTAGACATACATATCTGTATATACTGTATCTGAGTATATTGTACCTCGCATGGTAATAGATATACTTGAAATATATTTAATATAGGCCTTGTGCTTATAGCACAATATGTAGTGGCCTGTCACCGAGCATGGATCACTTATAAGCAATTATTGACAATACACATAGCACTATACAGAAATCTTTGCAGGCATTTCTATTGAGCCATACTAAGGTATGGAGCCCAGACAGTATTGAATGTGATAAAAAGTCTATTTATCCGTACGCCAGAGAGCTCCATCAAGTGCTCTCAGGACTTTGATTCTTGATTGAAACAGTTTATAAGTCTTTGCGGCGTGTGAGAAGAATATATTCCATATGTGTTAACTTTATGATTTTAAACGTGTATTTTGGAAAGAAGATTTAGTTTAATATACCGCATATCAGTTCATACCCAGCCAGAACAGTCGCTTGGCTGAAGTTCTTAAAAAAATATATTTTCAGAGACACAGACTGACCTATGCGGATCCGCCACGCCAGCAGCTTCCTTTTGTGTATAGGACAGATCATGATACAATTATAGAAAGTAGCGCAACTCTCACAATATTTGTAGCTGAGAGCAATAGGGAGTAAAAAAGAAAGACAATTGGTCGCACACTGAGTGTCGCCATCCTCTCTGAACTGTAGCTATTCAAACACATATAAACACTTTGTATTTATTTATGGCAGAGGCAGGTGGATACGTAGAAGATCAATAAAACTTGTAATGTCTAAGCTGGAGAGTGTGTTTAAAAGGGACAATTTAAGTCGACTCATAGTTTTTAACACAATACCTTCTATAGATAGTAGACCAAAAAATGGTGCTCTCCGGTAACCTATCTTTGAGATACGGAAATTTTAGTCGGTATGTGTTCCCACACACATTCCTCTATTATTGTCCACTCTAAGCCCCATCTGACTTACCAAAATATATACTGCATGGATTCTCCATGGATTGCATACCGAAATTTAGCCACATATAACACCTAGATTAATCATCAAAATGACATATTTGTTCATGTTTTCTTAACAGACCGCATACAGCTGCCAGCTGGCTGAAGACCCGAAGGTTTAATTAGGACACAAATACACATTTGTCGATCGAACGTTATACGAACAAATATTTTATTGACGTACCGTTTGAACTAGACAACACAGCAAAGCTTGTGCATCACAAAGCTTTTTCAGGGTAGCAAAGAACGTCTTCAAGTCTTTCGAATAAGCTGACCAAGTGTAGTCTCAGAGTCAATTCAATCAGGTTGAATTGATTCCTACAGCAAAAAACTTCAAACTTACCACCTTCCTAAGCTAATATGAGTTTGAAAAAAAAACTGTCTCCATTAAAGTTTAGCTAGAAGTATATTACATGGTTGCTAGTCTCAACTGGATGTACTACATTCAAGACACAGATGCCTTCTTCTTATGCTCCAAATTTTCCAACTCTGCACATACAAAATTAACCTTTTTTTAGAATATGAAGATCAAAAAAGAATTGAAGCTTCGGCAGCAATATGAAGTTGCACCTCTATCACTCTAAATCTCAAAAAAAAAAAAAACTGCATAAATCAAATCACAAAAGGATCTCTATGACATTTTAACAGCAAGAAATGTTGTCAGAGTTAACCCCGTAGAACTATGGAATTATATATTAAAGTTTTGCTGTCTTTAAACAACCTCTGGTTAATTCCGGCTTCGATCTTTGCCACAGCGTCATGCTGTAGAAATTCACTAATGAACTAGTAGGTCCTGTATATTTCCTAGCTTCGTATACAGACAGCTGAAGTGCAATCAAGGTTTCAAGAGCTCAATATAATCACAACCAGCAAATGAAATATGCCTATTAGGATTGTTGATTTTCTATCAATAAATAATGGTGGTTTGATAAGAGGCGGAGATAGACGAACATGGCTAGATACACTCCTTTTTAGGCCCTGTACCGAAGGTACAAGAGCCTATTGGTTTTGTGCAAATGTATGTAACAGGAAGAACTAATTGTCGGAGACCCCCCAAAGTTACACCCATTATGGTCAGGAGTGATAGAGGAGTCGATATAGCCATGTCCGTCTGTCCGTCCGTCCGTCTGTATGAACGAAAGGATCTCGGAAACGGTAATAGATAGAGACTTCGTGTTTTTTGCATTCGACTAGGACTGCTCCGGAATTTTACAAGTTTATTTTAAAATTTTGCTGATTTTGTGCTTCGTCTTCAAAGTATTTTTCTATTGGTTGACATTTGAGTTGCATTTCATTGTTTTGTGTCTATGATCTCAAAAGAGTTGCTTGGTCACCAAATGGTGATGGCAGCAGTTAATAAGTGTTAATGCTGACCTAACTACTACATTTTCTCAATAACAAAGATGTAGACTTTAAAATTTCTTTTCCAAAAATTATTGTTGGCTATCAACTTACAAAATCAAGTTCATTCTCACAATCTCAACCTCATTTCAACGTCAAACACGCCCAGGCTCTTTCAATGCCTTGAAGGTCAGCACAGCTCAGACACGAACAATTTAAGCTGTACATGCTCATATCTCACAAACTAACCATATATCTATCAACGCAATTTGAAAGGTATTACTGCAACGATAAGTCAGTTTAAAATGCCAGTAGCGCATGGTTAGTTGGAGGAAAAGCGTCAATCAACAACGAAATAATCAAACACTTAAAACAATCAAAAGCAAAATTAACACTAATGAGCGCAAAATAGGCGCGTAGGTCAGTCAATGGTTCAGTAGATACTTTAGCTGATTAAACGAAAATTGAGCAATAATACGTATTTAACTTTCAACTAAAGAGGCCTGCTTAGTGAGTTTATATTAAATGATTTGCTGTCATTATTGAAAGGTATCAACATAAATCATTGAAAGATGTGAAAGATGTGAAAGATGTGAAAGATGTGTCGTGATGTGTGAAATGCAAACGCGATGCTAATTTTACTTTCAATGAAGTGATAGACGTAGACTGATTGCAACAAAGTATCTTTTGTAAGAAGTAGGCACTACATCAGCACAAGCTACACCTTTACTTCTTTATATTATTGTTATTTAAAAGTCTTCTTGTTTATATCTATAAAAAAAATTTAGTGAAAGTGGTTGCATCCTCCTTCAATCGATCTAGCCTTAGATACATGCAGCGCCAAGACATGAGGTCGTGCCGTAGTTGAAGTAACATTTCTTGAATTTATTTTTTTCTTGGATTTTCTTTATTTTATAGCCATGTGAAATATGTTTGGTATCGGCAATAGTGACAAGAGTCATGCAGATCCTACACAAAAAAAGAAACAAAATACTTTTGGGATTTTGAAAACTACTGCGCAGTTGTCAACTCTTTAAACTCTTGCCCGCTGCAAAGCAGTTCAATGTGCTTCCTTGGCCATTGTCGAAGCGCGCATCTATCTAAATTGTAAAATCTTAGCAAAAAAAAAAAAACAAACAAACTCAGTGGCACAGTCTAAGCCTTTAACCTGCGCTGCATTCCTGTCAGGAAAACTTTTTCGTTTGAAACTTTTAGAAAAGAAAGCGTGAAGCGTAGTAGGCGACTGACTATCGTCGGCGATGTCTTCAGATACTCGTGTTGTATGGGTGTATATTGATATTGTACATCTGCATGCCATAATTGTGGCAACATTACGTTTGACTTAAGCAAATCGTGCCTTCATTTTATTTTGTCAAATGATAAACCGAAATATATTTCGCTCTTGACTTCTTAAGCATGCTAATCAACTTTAAACTCGCTTGATTTGCATTGAACTTTCACTGCACTTGTTTGAGGTTTTTAACTTTTATTATTATTTTTTTTTTTTTTTTTTGCTTCTGCTACTATAAAAATTTATATATAAAAATTCTGCACTATCGCTCTCTACACAATATATACTCCTTCAGCACGCCCAATCACCTTAAATGCTACTCTATACGCGCTGCTGTGCATAGTGATTATTGCTACTCATTGAAAGCTTGTTCGTCCATCTTTCCGTTCGCTTCACTGTCCACTGCATTTATTGACCACAGACATTATGATCATTGCTTCATTAACCATAACCGCCGCACTCACTGACTGACTGACTGACTGACTGAATATCAAAGTCTTAGGCTTGTATCTATGCATGTCTTCGCTTGGCTTTCTACTGCACAATTTTGGTAGTACGTGCCTTGCGGCTATTTAGACAGCAAAACAATTGGTTCATAAATTTATTAGCTTTATTCTTGGTAATTTTTATTTTAAGGTTTTTGAGTTTTACATTTGCATATTTTGTGGTTTTGCCACCTGATCGTTAGTTTGGACTGTTATTGTCACATTAATCTGTCAGTTAAACATTTTTCATTTTCTTTGTTGGTTAAGTTGGAGAAGTACCATGAATTATTATTGATATGTTTAACGTTCGCAAATTGCTACCAGTTTTTGATTGGCCAAGGGCGCGAAAGTTGCAATGTCAAATTGGGAGATATTTGATATCATAATTGGGAATGGTTCAAAAGCGTAAACTTAATTTAAAATATAAAAAAAACATAAATCAAATTTTTTATGTTACTCATATGTTGGGTGGGGCATTGCACTCTCTAATATTGATTAAACTTCATAGTAATACTTCCCTCAATCCCAAAAATTTCATCTCAGCACCTCAAATGGATGCAAAGATAAATTTTGGTTTATCGCTTATATGGTGTGCGGAGCATCGCCACATATGATTTTAACCAAAAGTAACCTATTATCTTTTTCATCTATTTCATACTAATTTGTTCAGTGGTTTAGGCGTGATGCGCGAACAAACAAACAAAAATTGAGGTGTCGATTGTATTATAAATATGTTCTGACTCTGGAGCATATTTCGTCTGACCAGCAATGTAGGCTTGAGTTTATCCAAAGTTTAGAGATTTTTGCGGAAAACAAACGATTTAACATAATCCCAAAGAAAATACTTCAGTGGTAAGTTGTTGGTGATTAAGATTTATATGAGATCAACCACTTCACGTGGTTTGATCTCAACCTACATGTACTATAACATATGAATTAATGTAAGATATAACAAATTTAGCCTTTCTATCTAAAAAAAAGAGTAACAAGAAATTCTGTTTTTTTTTTTTTTTTTGTATGGGCGTACTTCTTATTGAGTGCTTGAATCTTCATTGCATGCTAGTTAACTGCGGAGTAAATAAGAGAATCTAAATATTCAAACTTATTTTCGAACCCTTTCATAGAGCTGTCAAGGGCATCTAAGGTCTTTATTTTTTGTGTCAACACAATCTTCCATGGATGCAAAGAGAACTCTAAAGACAGGTTCAGACCGTGTCAGATATCGAACACATTTAATATATTGCATAGGAAATACTTAAAAAATTTAAGAATTTCAAATAAAAGTGACAGCAAATGCAACGAAATTTTGTATAAATTCCTAGTCCTATTCGAATGCAAAAAACACGAAGTCTCTATCTATTACCGTTTCCGAGATCGTTTCGTTCATAGGGACAGACAGACGGACATAGCTATATCGACTCCTGTATCACTCCTGACGACAGTGGGCGTAACTTTAGGGGGTTTCCGGTTAATATTTCTACCTGTTACATATGTACATTTGCACAAAACCAATATTCTTTTCTACCTTCGGTCCTAAAAATATGCGAGTTGTCAAATCCTATGAATTTTTAGTCGTTGACTTCATGTCAATGATCCGAATTTCGCCAACATCGTCAAAATATGTAAAATAACAAGTAAGGAAATACAGTCGGGCGTAACCGTCTGTAAGAGGCCCTGTACCAGTGCAGGTCGCCTAACAAACACATTAAATGTTTCCCTAGCTTATGAACAAACACATGACCACTTCTCAATGCACGAATAAGTGCCTTATAAAACATTTTTTTATATATGAAAAGAAAAGGGGGTCGTTCATTTGCTTATAAAATCGCCATTTATTATCCGATGTTGATGAATTTTTTTGAATTTTGGCTTAGAGGAACATGACCTCTATTCTAGCATACTCAACATTTTTTGTGCCGAAGAAATTTTTTGCCTTGGGGGTGATTTTATGGGGAAGGGGGAGGAGGGGCAAAATTTAAAAATAGACTTGTAAAATTCCGGAGCAGTCCTAGTCGAATGCAAAAAACACGAAGTCTCTATGTATAACCGTTTCCGAGATCCTTTCGTTCATACGGACGGACAGACGGACATGGCTATATCGACTCCTCTATCACTCCTTACCATAATGGGGGTAACTTTGGGGGTCTCCGACTATTATTTCTACCTGTTACATACATTTGCACAAAACCAATAGGCTTTTGTACCTTCGGTACAGGGCCTAAAAATATAATAAAAAAAAAATATTTTTCGGGCTCGATTATAATTTACATAAATATTCTCTTGCTCGGTGTCGAATACGGGGTACAGAGTGCAATACCCTAAAACCTTAGATTTCTCTAAAGAGTCCATAATACATTTATTGAATTCAAGTTTTCTGAAGAATAAATAAGATTTAATTTCTTATAGTCACCAAGATCTCAATTCTCATATGGACAGCCAGATAGGCGGACTTGTCTATATCGACTACACTTTTGATGCTGGTCAATAAAGTATATATTTTATGGGATCTGCCACGCCTACTTCTGCCTATTACGTATTTACACAAACTTGGTATACTTGGTATATATTTTTGTTTTAAATTTTATTTATTTTAAAAATAATTCAATTTTTAAAAAAAAAATTGATTTCCGGCTGTGCATATAAAGGACAAATACCTGTGTTGTGGGCGTGGTACACACAATTTTTTGACACTAAACCTGTGTACAGATAAGAGAAACCTAAAGCCGTAAACTTTAAGTTTCCAGCTGTTACAATTTCTGAGATCTCGTTGTTCACACATATGAGCGATGGAGAGACGGACAGAGCTATATAGTCCTGTTAAGCTCTAAGTTCACACATACACATACACAGTATATATTTGGACTTGGCGACACATTCCAGATCCTCCTTAGAGTTGGATGCACAGTTAATAAGTTCGCCAGACAAGCACTCAGTATTGGTCTTAATGTTTCTGGTTAACACGATGAACTGGCGACATATCAAGAGCCCGAATTGAACACGTAATCGTGTGAAGTCTTCAAGTAGTCCGGAATTGGATGATTTCGCTCACAAAAATCTGAAGTAGCCTTTCACTGGTCATCAAATGAATAATTTCAAAAGAGTATTTGTCAATGTGACACATTATCAGTTTCTTGATATTATTGCGACTCTGGATCATCATTGAGCAGGTATTAAGCTGCTCAACATTGGGGCATTGCGCCTTGCGGAAACGCTTGGCAGCATAGCAACCAATCGAATGTGCCAGATAGTGTTCGAATTTCGCCTTAACGGAAATATAATTCTTCTGTGAAATGTCTTTTACAGTCACATTATTGCATGATGGCCAAAGATCGAACTATTTGATGTCTGCCGACTGTGTGGTAGCTATTAAACTTATCTTCTGCACAGTTTCGGCGCTCTAAGTCTACATTGGACGATCCGACGCTACTAATCCCAGCTTTGCCGAACTAATGATAATATCATTAGTTCTCTTTTTTGATTTTATTTATATGTGCTAATTCTTATAAAAATGTAGTTCATTGACATTGCATCTAATTGCACATAATTTAAGGCTAATTACAATTTGTGACGCATCTGAAATTGACTCCAATACACGCTCGCAGAATTTAAATGCACAAATGAGCAAAAAAAAAAAAGTATCTAATTATAGCAAGTGCGATAAAACGAGATACTTACTATGAAGTACATAGAATTATACAAATAGAGTCATCAGCGCAATTGCAATGCGCATTGACACAATTTGCCGCATATTGTTTGGCTTCTATGCGCAATGCGGCAGAACATTTCTACACATACACGTCTACTGCCACACTTCAAAATAAAAAAAAAAAAAAAAATGTAACTCGAAGTCATTATGACTAAACAAGTATGTATCTGCGGCGCTAAGACTGACTGAAACTAAAATTTAGACTGCGCACGATTGACATACTCCAAGTACTGCCGGCAATTGCAAGAAAGCGTTTCAACCAAAATTAAAATTAAATAAAAAATGTCACTTTTTATATGCAATGCAGTCAGTCAGTTTTTGGGCGCTCTGCACTTGTTCAGTGAAAATATGGCACAACTTATACATATATAAAAAAATATGAAAAAAAGTAAACCAGAACTTAAGCGCCAAAGCCAGGCGGCGCTGTCGTACTATTTAGAATCAAACAAATCTACAATGTTGTCTTGCTTTTCGAATGTATCTACAAGATTAATTGTTGTTTTTAGCGAAACAACAACTCGCGCATTTAGACAGAAACAAGTTGGCGATATTATGCGCTTGATAGTGTCAAAATCGTTGAAAAAAACAACTAAAAACAGTCTGAGTTAAGCTTATGCTGCCACATACCAGTTAAACGTTGCCACTTCATAAGTAAATAGTAGACAGCAAATCGGTCAGCAAAACAAGTTCATAAAGCGTTTTTTTTTTTTTTATTTGGGTTATAGCCGCCATACACGCGAATAGTGCCAACTCATTGCACAGTTGAGTTTAAATAAAAATTATAATAATTTCTAGCAAAAGATACTTTTATTTCCAGTGAAAAATTAAAACAAAAAAAGTGAAATACATTTAGCTACTTATAGGCTGGAATGCATAATGAAAAGTGCTGCCGTTGGATTTCATTTTTTTTAAATTTAATTTAATTATTAAGTTGACGCAAAACCAAATTTGGCGCCGGACTATACGCTCTAAATGCTGCGTTTGGTAGGCTTTCTTAGACGGTATGTAACTGCTTATTTAGCTAGACCTTACCGCAAGTGCGTGTTGCCGTTTGGCGAAGCGTGCGAGATTCTTCGCATTTGCGCACCAAACTTGTACAAAAAATGTATAAAAGCTGCGGACTTTGTGCTCCCACAGTCATCAACAATTTGGAATTGCGTTGAAGCTTGACAGCCAAAAAAAGAAAAAAAAAAAATAAAGGGGAGAAGCTATATCGTGGAGTTACTTAGAAATGAAGTCTTACCGGATTAACTAGCATTGCAACAAAATAAGCAATAACAACAACAAAAACAAGTGCTGCCACTGCTACAATTTTCATTATTTTAATAGGATTTGTGCGTTGTTCAATTTGGTTTTTATACCCTATACATATGGCCTACAGTTGGTAACAGCAGGTTGTCGGAAAGTTGTTAAACATTGAAGAAGTTATTGGTCAAACTATACTGTAAACCTAAGATTTGCATAGGGATACATTCCTAACTGAAACTTTGTGAGTTATTTTATTTAGATATTGACTTAAAATATTCCAAAAATAACTTAGAAAATATTCCATATTGGCTCAGATCGGTATCTCCTACACAAAAGAGAACTCTTTTTGTTGGATTTAGTATGAAAAAAGATTTTGTTGTTGTTGTTAAATTAACTAGAAAGATAAATTTCAGGTAATTAACAGTAATCTGAAATCTGATCACTTAAATGGATAGCCGTCATACAAAAAATCGAGTCGATATAGACATGTCAGTCTGTCTGGCAGTCGTTGTGAATATAGAGAACTTGAAGACTTTAAGAGTTAGAGATATCGGACCACTAGAAAGACAGTATTGAATGCTTTCTTTCTTAAGGATCTATCTTCTCACATCATTTAAAACAAAGATGTCCGAAGCAAGTTGGCAGCACTAAAACAAGTCCAACAGCACTTAATCGAACTGATCTTGGTATCTAGCTATTCTGCCATTCCAGCCAAAGAGATGGCAGAGAAATATGCAGGGACTAGATCATCGCTTCTAGTGATTCTTTTGGTGGAGTATATTTACACAACTTTTCAGATGATTCTATCAGAATTCACTAGCACCACCAAATAGACAGTGGGACGATATCACAAAATCGAACAATTTATCAAGAACTGAATCAGTGAGTTGACAAGCTTCCTAATAGTGCACTGTACCACTGATCATATGCCCTTACGAAAGTATGTGCTCTATCACGACTTCAGTCGTAGCTGTGCTGATGAAGTGGAAATGGAAAGTACCCAACACTTGCTATGTGATTGGCCTTCACTTTTTAGAAAATTCACTCGGTCTCTCAGAAAAACTTTCTTTGAAGCAATGATAAGACTGTCTTCACTGCCACTGGAGTGACTGAGACTTTTCTATGATTCTAAGGGATATCTACTGCCAAACTGGCCCTTGGGTGAACTTTACCTAGTTAGCTGTTTAGACTAATCTAACCGTTGCCTTTAATTTGAAGATTTCTGAACAAAAGCTGAAGAATGAAATATTGCGCCAATCTATCCGTACTCGAACCTAAAGCTCATAGAAGCTCTTTAACGCTGAATTGTATCAAACACATTTTTAACAGGACTTATAAATATTTTCAAATCATGTCACTTTATATCATGCCAAGCCATTCCTTAACTTCAGTATGTTATGGGTCTTCGTTCTGTTAAAAATTACGTAATTTTTCGAGCAGTTTTATCCACAAATTCTGGTAAAGTATTATTCAGATATTACCTCTTTCTTATGATTCCATCGATTTTAATCAGTAGATCAGTAGATCAGATCCGTTCACCTAGCGAATCACCATCACCTCCACCATCAACATATCACCAATCATGTTATCTGTTTGCAAATTTTTATGTGGGCGGTGATAGTAGTATTTCTCACCAATGGATTGGAATCATTTTTTTTTTTTTTTGGTCGCCTGGTCTCACTTCACTAAATTACCTGCTTCAAGTTCTCTAGGCTCCAATTTTTGTGTTCCTTGCATAATTTCAGACGTGCTGCCACGTTTTTGTCAGACAATGAATCTTTGCTTCACTGCCAATGTAAGACCGATTCTGTGCAGCGCTCTTCGAATTTTTAAGAATCTTACAGATGTTAAAAGTGAAATTCGATCAACCCCTATTAAAATATACCTTTTTATCAAAATATACAAGCAAAAAATTTTATTATTTTAAGAATACAAAAGACTAAGGTTAAGCCAGCAAAATTGTTTAAGGATTTTGTAAAGCATTTCATTTTATGTTCCAAATGGTCCTCATTAAAACCTATGATCCACATAAATTTATATATGATATGAATTATTATTACTTCCAATAAAATATACACCAATGGTTCTGATAGATACTTTATAGATCCTTCTATTGCTTTCAAAAATATAAATTTTTAGCTTTTGATAACAACAATCAAACATTTCTGTGCAGAGTATATAAGCTTCGGTTCTAACGCTGTCAATTATTTATTTCTTTCCACTTAAAGTTTGTTTTCCTTTATTTGAATTTATGCTTCTTTTTTTCTGATAACTCTTCTTGTATGGTTTGCCTTTGTCGTTCAGTTTTTTTTTTTTTTATTTATTTGAGTTGTTCGAGTCATCTTCGTCAGCCGCGTCTTGTTTGCGTTCGTTTAATTCAAATTCTTTGACAAGCGAGCGAATATGGAAGACTCGTCGATCGAAAGCAGTGAAAGTTTATTGAACGTTTGAGCATGAAGTTGCTTCGGTTTACTGCCTCATTTTATTGCATGCGCTATTTTATTTATTGTTGTTGTTTTTTTTGTTGTTTATTTTATTTTACATATAAGTAAATATGTACCATAATAGCAGCAGAGTTGTCAGGCATGCTGTGTGTTGCCTATTTGATGCGCTGTATGAATGACATTGAAATGTGAGGAAGTGTGTCTTTAGAGAAAAGTTGATCCATTTGTGGTAACATAAATTTTTTTTGTAATTTTACTATTTATTATTGTATTGTTATTTTTTTTATTGTTGTACCCTGCAATGGAGTTATATGTCTTGTGTTTATTGAAGATTAGAATAAAATTGTGATGAATGAGTTGAAATATTTAAATTTTCCGACCAAGTGACTGACAACCCAAATAGCAGCAAAGCAAAACCTACCCAAAGAAGATAAAAGTTTATATGTACCATGCGAAGAAAGTACCATTTTTCAATCAGAACTCTCACTGGTAATAAAAATAACGAAAAAAACTAAGCTTACCTATGAGCAAATATTAAAAAGAACGCCTTGCAACATATACTAAATGGCGTCCTCTATTACTTTTTGAAGATAGTCTCCATTAAAACTCAACACCCACAAATGTGTTTGATAAATATGTACTTCTATACTACTATACTAGGAGAACTCACTGACCGGTTTAATGTGTTCTGGATTTCGGAAGTAAAACTTTTTTTTTTTAACACAAAATAAAATATTTAAAATTTATTAAAATAGTTTTAAATATTTTGTTCAAACTCTACAAAAACTTTCTAATTATCTTTTATTTCCATTCATTTTAATTTTGTTTTATTCTTTTTTATTTTTTTTATAAGTTAAATGAAATGTTTTATTAAAAATAAATTTAAGATCCTTCGTAAGTCTATTTAAGAGGTGTGCAACGTATGCAACTTTAACAGAACAGACCGAACGAACAGGGAATAATGAATAAAAAGAAGAACAATTATAAGCTTGTTCTGTGAAATTTCTGCCATATTTCTCATCCCAGTACGAACATTCTGTTGTTTTTTTTAAAGCTTTTTCGGATTTCTATATTAGACATACAACAATTCATGTTTTGCACAAATGAATGAGAGAGCCTACGATCATTCATATTTGGTATAAAAGTGAATGAACATATAAAAATTTGTCTGTTCGTTCATTGTAAAGAATAAGTTAATTTTGTTAATTCGTGCATAAATATATAACAAAAAAGAATGCTGTAGTCAAAAGGACTGGACTACGAGATAGCCTGTTCCTAAAAATTTGTATAAGGGCTACCACATCTAGTCATTCGATCTATATGTAATATATTCTTATGAAACATGCAAGTTACACCAATTTTGGCAGTTCTAGTTAAAAAAAACAACAACTATGAACATTTTTTCTTACAAAAATTCAAAAATGTTGCACAGATTTGTATTTTTATAAAAAAAAAATTCCATTTAGGTTCATATCTGACTACAAAAAAAAAATGTGTGCTACTTATTTTAGTGGTAAATGGAATATTTTACATAAATTTTGTGTTTCTAGCAAATATAACAACATATAGCAATAATTTGCATTTGACACAGCCAAGCGGACTGATAAGATTTCGTAACTGAAATCGAAACATGTGTATCTGTTGCTCTTCACAATAAATGTTTCAAGTTGTTACAAATAATTTTCTTTCTTCGCATTGACAAATATTTATTATGTAAAATGACCTTATAGCCTGCTAAAATTTATATCTAACAACATCAACAAAATTTTTTTATACAAAAACTTAGAATAAGGAATAGATTTGCATTATAAGAGGCTGGTTAGCGTGTTAATTGAATACAAGAGATCTGAAGTATGAATAAGATAATCTAAATTTGCAAATATGAAGGCTCTACACTCAAAAAAAAAATGTTCCTAAAATTTAGGAATCATTACCTAAAAAATTTTTTTTTACCTAAAACAGGAATTTAAGGTAAAATTTTGCCTAAAAATGAATTTTAAGGAAAAAGTTTCCTAATATTTTAGGTAAAAAAATTTTACCTTAAATTCATGTTTTAGGTAAAAAAAATTTTTTTAGGTAATGATTCCTAAATTTTAGGAACATTTTTTTTTTGAGTGTATATCTTATAGTCTCTAAGATCTCGATTTTAATACGAACAGTCAGACACATGTCCGTCTATATCGTCTTGACGCTTGATCTAATCAGGAATATATATACTTTATGCGGTTAGGATCGATAGTACAATTTATACAATATTAATTTTTATTATTGTTACTTAATGATGGATGGATGGATAGATGGATAGATTGATAGATGTATAGATGTATATGTTTAAATTGCTTAAACTAAAATATTTTTGCACAACAATAATAGACACCCTGCCAAGATAGTATCGGTACCGGCCTAACTACTATATCCCTGGTAGTACTTGCTACGGTAATTTTTTTTCCAAGTTGGTAACACTGCTTACAGCAGTTTTTTAAGTTAGTCGACCTAAATAGTGCTTAGCGTTTTTTTTTATAATGAATGAAAATATTGATCAACGTATTTGTGTTACAAACTAAACTTCGTGTGGCGATACTTTGCAAATGTTGCAACAGGCTTTTTGCTGAATCTGTTCCGCAGATGATCGGAAGACCGTCGAAGACATGCCTCGTTCTGGTCGGCATAATGTCGATAAAGTGAAGGAAATCGTTATGGAAAGTAACCATGTGAGCTGAAGGAAGATCGGTCATATATTGGAGATGTCACACAAGAGCGTACATACGATTATGCGTGAAAAAGGCATTGCTTCATAACTTGTTCCTATAGAGCTACATTTGCTTCAAAAAAGGTGACGAGAGTACATCAAGCCAATTCAGAGAACGCATCATTACTGGCGACGAGACATGGGTGTACGAGTACGACACACTTAATACCTAGCAATCATTCGAAAGACAGCCGAAATGTGCGCCAAAGTCTTATTCTAAAAAATCGCAAAGCACTACTGATGTCGTCTGTCTTAAGCAGCTACTGTAAACGAACTGATTGAGAGATTGCGCTAAAAATACTTATCAAAATGAAGAACAGTATTACCAAATTGTACAAATTTACCTGCCTAATAACTACTATGAGGGATATTAAGATTAATTACTTCCCGATACTCTCTTGACAGAATGTATATTAAACATATTTTTGTATGAAAGCGGAATCTACAAGTGGTCACAATATTTTAACATGTACGTTGTATATATTTATAAAAAGTTTTCAAATCAAATATCATATATCTCAAAGAATATGGCGTTTATTAACATATATATAGACAGATAGAAAGACAGACGGACAAATAGATATGGCTAGAACAACTCATCTTGTCAAGCTGAAGGAGACTATACAGTGTTGTCTGTTATATCCTTTAAGGCGTTGCATATGTTGTGACTAAATTATAAAATGTGGGATTGGTTTTTTAAAGAATTGAAAAGTATTTGCGACAATTACGGTTGGTCCAGACGGTGCCAGATATCTAAAACATTTATCATATTTCATTAAAAAATTCAAATATTGTTGAAAAATTTAATTCTTGACAATAACTGTCCAGTCTGAACCTAAATTTAAGCCTTGTTCAGAAGCCTTGTCTGACTTCTGTCAAACAAAGCATAAATATGCAACAAATTGTTTATATTTTAACACTTTCTTTTAATTCACTCGCTGTCCATCGGTTCGCTTTAATTATTTAAACTCATTTTTAAACCACTTCAACTGATTAAATTACACTGCAATTGTTTGTATTGTACGAATTCGATGACAGTGCAAGTTTAAATACTCAAAACAAAATAAAAATTGTTGAAATTAATGAGAAAAATTTTCACTTTTGAAAACATGGCAAGTACTTCAATATAGAATCGATGAAAATTTATAAAATAATGAAAGAAATTTTTACTAGAAATCAAAGCAAGTACTTCAATCAAGTGGTTGGTTGCTTTTGAAGGAAATTGTTTTAATTCTTTCTACTTCAAAATTTGGTTCAAGTGCAGTGAAACTGAAAATAAACTGGAAATTTACAGCATGTCTCGGTCATAATGTCATCCAAAAAGATGCTTAAAATAGATTTAAAAAATTTCACACACTGAAGAGAAAAAGCAGAAATATTAATTTTAAATGGAAAAAGTACTTCAAAGACTTAAAATGGAAAACAGTCATTCACCAATGTGAAGCAAATAATATAAAGTTCTCTCATTGATGACAGCTACACTCAACACGCATTACTAGAAGAACTATTCTATTATACAAAATTTTCGTAGCTATTAAAATTAAAAATTTTTAGAGCAAACTGCATGGCGTTGAAGAATTTGTTTTAAATTTTTTTTTTTAACTTTTTTTTCTGCTTAAAAAATTTTTGTTTTTAAATTTCTTTTGTTTACCTCAAACAGCTCCGAGATATAATATTTCTGACCCCTAATGCACTTGGCATTTTAATGGAAACTTATGAAAATTTCCAACAGTTGTCAAAAGGTGAAGTTTAACACAGCACAAATGTAAGTGCTCTATTAGGAACTACTTTGTCAAAATGAAAGACCAGAGGCTTCCAGAGAGTTGAACTTTAAACTCAAAGACGCCATTTGCAACTGTTTAATATGCTTCATTAATTTATTAAATTATATAATTACTTGTTTTGCTGTTTAATTTAATAAATACTTTGTTAAATTTCACCATAACGCAAGACTAATTGCAAAACAAAAGCAATTAAATGCAAATTTAAAAAAATGAGACAGCATTTGAAGTACTTTGACAGCCAAACAAAAGCCTCATAACAAACCGTTGAAGACAGACACAAACAGTAGCGACATTTTTTTTTTTTTTGACAGTAATTTAAGATACAATGCACTTCAATCACTCACCATTCAGTTGACGCGATGTCGTCGTCGTCGTCGTTGTCATCGTCTTTGGCGCAGCGGCAGGTATTGAGCCGCTTGAGTATGGTGTCCATTGTGGCAATGTCTGAGCATTTGTGCTCCAGGCATACGCAAAAATTGGCAGCATGTGCAGCAAAATCATACAAAGACATGTATGTGTTGCCACAGAACGTTGCAGGTTCATGTTGCAGCTGCTGTGCTTGGCGCTTGTACGAAAATAAATTTCACCCGTTTTTAACGAAACGGATTCGAGTTTTTGATGAACACACACAGAGAAAAAAAATACAATTTTCCGTTAGAAATTCTTTTTATGTTTCTTATTTTTATTTTGAATACCAATTCTCTGCTAGTTTATATGTTTTTTTTTTTTTCAATAAGCACAAACGATCTGCGTACGAAGAACAACGGCTTCTTGTTCCATTTTCACGACGCTTTTCACTATCGACCGATTTATAATAAGTTTTATTTAATATTTTTATTTTCGACGAACAAAAGCCCGTCTGCCAAAGTTTAACGGTCAATCGAACAATCGAACTGAAAGAACTTCAACAATTTCTATAGGCAACGCAAGGCGTTCCAACTACATAGTATGCTGGTAGCGACGCGTTCTAAGAATTATATTTTTTTCTATTTCACGACACGCGTTAAAAATCTCACTGAATGAATTATTTTATCTTTAGTTTTTTTTTTTTTGGTTGAATTTAACCAACAGCAGTGCAGAGCTGCTGTTAACTGATTGATTTGTTAGCTGATCTGCACACGACCAAGTTCAAGGTAAGATTAAGCCATGACTGGCATACGAAAGAAGTTTTATACCGCCGCGTGTGCGCATTGACTGTGCGCCAGCTGAGAGCGCACGTTTCTACAGTTCGAAATTAAACGCCACTTGGCTAAGAGAACCGAGTCAGAGAAAGCAGCGAAAGCCACCGCCGCGCCATTGCAGCAAAAGAGTAGACTTCATGTTTTGTTGCAGTGAAAAAAATTTTATTGGTTGAAAGTATCAAAAGGAACAAAAAATAATTTTAATATTCGTTTTATTGTGCAAGTGTAGGGTGTTCAATTCATATGTGTGTTACTTGTTCTAAATAAAATGTAATTAAAGAATAAAACAGTGCTAAAAAATTTGACTTTTTGAAATTCCTTTTGATGAGACCTAGTGGAGTTTGTAGACCTAGTCGAGTATATCAAAATATTTTTTTTTTTGGAAGTTCTTAACTAACTTTGTGCATTTAAAAATTTAAAGCTCCGCATTTGTGGTGATATGAAAAGAGAATTGTTCGCTCTTTAAATTGGTAGAAAGATGGTTCCAATACTACGTTCATACATAAATGGGGGGTAGGGGTAAAATTCTAAAATAAACTTGTAAAATTCCGGAGCAGTCCTAGTCGAATGCAAAAAACACGAAGTCTCTATCTATTACCGTTTCAGAGATCCTTTCGTTCACACAGACGGACAGACGGACAGACGGACATGTCTATATCGACTCCTCTATCACTCCTGACCATAATGGGGGTAACTTTGGGGGGTCTCCGACCATTATTTCTATCTGTTACATACATTTGCACAAAACCAATAGGCTCTTGTACCTTCGGTACAGGGCCTAAAAACACCAAATGAAAGACCTAATGACCCAATTCATCGTAAGCTAGTCTACGCGCGTCAATGACTAAGGTCCTGAAATAATAGCTTTTGTCGATGACAGCGAAATAATTTCGCAGCAGTTTGGCATTCGTTTTGAACACCACTACTCAGAATATGGAAACTCATATCTCCAAAGTTCAATAGACTCCAATTACACTGCCCTGCAAATCTTAATTTTTTTTATACGAATGAAACATAGTTTTTCGTGCGGAAAATTTCCCATCATGTCACGTTTTCGAGAAAATAGGGGTTCAAAGCCCTAAAAGTATGGTTTTTGTCACTTTTGAAGTATGCTACCGCTAAATTAAAGGCTGAACCATGCCCTTTAAAATGAGCCCTTTGTCAAAAAATTTTATGAAAGCATAAAAATTTAAAAATTTAGAATATTTCAACAAAACATTACACTTAGGTGTTTTCGAAGTCACCCTTTTGCATTCTCCATTTCGAATTTTTGAAATCTGACTTCAGACTCGTAATCAACGACCCCGAAAACTCATGATTTATTGAAATTTAGTAATATAATTTTTATGTCCGCCATATAGAATCCGCTATTTTGAATTTATTGAGTCTGACTTCAGATTGGTAAAAAGCAATCCCGAAAGAACCTAAGTATGAAGTTTTACTGAAATATGCCAAATTTTAAATTATTTTGTACTATTTATCTATTTTTTTTCTTGCATTCCTAGATATAAGCACAAAGAACTTGTGTCAATATTATTTTGGGAACATCAGAAGTACAGGTGGTCATTGATTTTTTGCGTTATTATGAGGAAATGGGATACCTTCACTAAGTCTCATCAAAAATAAAAAAAAAATACTAGTACTGTGTAATTTTTCCAAATAGTTTGTTTTGTTCGAAAGGGTTTTTTTAATAGAATTATTTATGGAACAATTTTTTACGTATATGCTTACAGCGACTGTCGCATAGGAACTCTATTTTTATACACAGTTCCCATAAGGAATGTAACAGGCAGAAGAAGGTGAGACAGACCTCTTAAAGTGTTTGTATTCTTGATCAGCATCAAAGGCAAGTCGATAAAGACATGTCCGTCTGACTATCTGTCTAGTTGTCCGTAAGAAAATCAAGATTTTGGAGACTATAAAGAGTCTTCCAATTTGATTCCATTATTCATTCGTTAGATAACTTCAGATAACTGTTAACGGTAAACCTCTTCCTTAGGGAGTTACTTATTACGAAAACTTACTTCTCGTTCTTACTTTTTGTATGAACAAATTTCATTGATGTTATAAATATTTACGTTAATATTCATCAAAAATTCCATTTATGTTCAGAATGGACCACTAAATGGTGGGGGGCTACCCCTTCTACCATAAATCTGTTCAATCTTTTTAGGTTTTATATGAAAATAATTTTATTGCTGTTTATTTAACTATAAACGCCAAATACATGATTCCTAAGAAAATATTCCATATAGGTCAAGATCGGAGAAGGTGTAGTAGCTCTCAAGCAACTTATAATTTGGAACAAATGGAATAGGTAATATCTGAAAATTGAGTTCTGCATACGAATCATGGCCTACTTATATAGAATAGTAGCCTTGAGAAAATTATTTGCCTGAGTGAGAGAGCTCCAACTGAATGGCTTCACAACGAGAAGATGCAATAAATTTTGGACTCTTTTCAGATCCACATTAAGAACCCTAAACAAATTTCGAAAATTTTATAAAATATTATTGACGTGATGATGATGAATCTATTTATGTTCCATACCAAAATTTAATTACTTGCTTAAAAAAACCAAATCGGATTATACGCAAATAATGCAGATAGTTTGTCTTATGCAACATAAAGCCTCCATTCATAAAACTGAAAACTTTTAACTGAAGATCGTGCGGTAAATATGCGTGCATTTCAACGAATTTAAAACTCTGTGGGATGTCAATGAAGATTTGCAAATTCCGACAACTGCTTCGAGAAGTTATGTGCTGTTTCTTTTGAATTGAAGACGCATGTTTGTAGTAAGCTTGAGTGTTGTCATATATCACAAATTCGATGATTTGAAACATGCAGAATTACAGACAAAGTCTGGCCAAAGTCATCAGCCAATTGTATCAAGACACCACCAATAACTGTTCCAATGCCTTCAACAATTTCTTGTTACATGGTTCATTCGACCTAATTGATTATTTTACATAGTTTGAAGGTTTTCATCTCTCCACATGTATTTCACAATTTTTTTAAACATATTTTTTGAATTTTTCTCTGTGTAATTAATGCCTCTTTAAGTCTTGCTGGTCTAAATGGTCTGTCGAAAGAGTGTCGTCCATTTGAAGCGCGTTTGTTTGCTGCTTGAATCTTAGCAGAGTAAGCACTCGTATTAACGATGCATGTCATGTTTCATGTCGCAATTGGCTGCGAATCCTTAAGTCAGCCTGTCCATTTATTGGCCTCCGGTAAAATGTGCGGAATTTATTATTGCATCCAAATTGATTTGCACAATTTTGCGCGTTTTTCTGCATAAATTAACATTTTATGCTCTTTGAACTTTTAGTTTTCGTTTTAGTAAGTGTTGACGTTAATGAAAAATTTCGTGTGTATTTGGCTGCTGTTGCTGATGGAAGAGTTGAGTGCGAGTCTGACTATAAAACGAAAGTGATCGTATAATTTGAATTGCCAGTGATTTATGTTTGCCTAGATATAAATTTGGGTTAAAGGTTTTCTTGTGCGATGAACTTGATTTGCGCATGTTTGCCATAAACACACATGTTTGCTCAAATTGATTAGAAATTTTTGATTAGAATTGGCTACGGTCTTTGAGTTTTCAATTAAAGTTGAGTGCTATTAAAGAAATTATAGATAACAAGGTGATGCTATGTAGCTACTGAAATCACTGAAAAAAACACACAAATAAATATGTGGTCAATACTTGGCGTGGTGCCTTATTCTCCCGATGATTTTTACATATATTTGGAACAAATTTGATATATTTTGAAGAATTATTAAAGAAGTTGTTGTTATAACCTTTACTAAAACAGTTTCAATCGGTGAAAAAAATTCAGTGTGAATGGTTTGTTCAGCGAGAAGAATATTGGTAGCAGCTACAAATCTCCATTGGCGGAAGTTTTTTCTTTTAATGAAGTTTATCTCCATTTTATTTGAATCCACTGACAGAAAGATTATATTAAAATTTAATATAATTAGGTAATAAGTAGTTTTGGGTGGAGCCTTCTCCAAGAGCTGAAACCAGCGGATTTATATGATTGCGCATCCGATCATTGTATCTTGAGCTATAACGATTTATGTCATCCATTATAGTTTGTATATCCAGATCCCTACGGATAATCGTGTTACACACAAACCACAGAGCATTACAAATTAAACACAGTGTCTTATTCTGCAACCTTTGGGCTATATTAGTTTATGCAGGGATTTCATCGTCCAGACTAGCAATATCTGATGTCGCGAAACTAAGCTCGGGATACAATCTTGCGATGACATTGACGATTCTGCAGAATAATTTCTACGGAATATATACAATGCTGCCAGTTTTGCTTCACTGGAGCAGCGTCCTAGATCTCCGTATCAGGCACATGTAACTCCTGAAGTTCTGAATCTCGTAAGACTAAAGCGCAGTCTTAGGCGACGCATCATGCGAACTTGCACTGAACTGGACAACAGAGCGTGGAATCGAGTTGCTGCAGATCTACGGAAAAAATTATTTGAAGTAAGGATCAATTTTTTTTTTTTGACGTACTGCCGTGCAATGCGTATCCAGGAGGTTTACCAGTAATATAACAAGACAATCTATACGTAACACACCTATCCGAATTCAAAACGGTAGATGGTGGACGATCTAGAAAATCGGTTTAAACCCTTCAAAGAAGTAAAAGAAAAAATCAAGGTACTAAAACCGCGAAAAGCCGCAGTATACAATGGTATTGATAGTAGGACTGTGAAGGCTCTGTCTATTCAAACCGTCCTATACCTCATACTCTTATTCAATTCCATATTACGTCATCTGTCACTTTCCATCTCAATGGAAATGGAAATGGAATGGAAAAGACTTGAAAGCCCGAAGGACAGGTCGACTCATATTGACCGATAAGTTTATTGCCAATATGTATTATCAAATATATTCGAAAGAATATTTCTTGACAGCGTATTGTTAATATTAATTGATCGGAATATTATACCAGGTTGTCAGTTTGGCTTCAGACATCAGCATGTCACTTCAGAGCAAATCCACAGAGTCGTGCATCACATCCTTGATGAATGTGAAGTTGGCTTTTGTCCGTGTTTGGTTTGAGGGTCCGTTGTTAAAGATAAGGATGAATCTACCAACAGCGTACTTCGGTATTTTAAATTAATTTTCACTTGGACGATGTTATAAAAGGAACCTTATCGGTAAAGAGACCAATATGCGCTGGAGTACCTCAAGGTAGTATACTAAGCCCTACACTTTTTTCCTTGTACTGGATACAACTTTGGGTCATAAATTGCAAAATCAATCGCTTTGGGAGCAGCAATAATATGCTTTGGTCCAAGTTCATCGAAGATTTCTTGAAAATCTATAGAATTCCATTTAAAATTGGGTGGGCAATATATCCAGGCCAGAATAATTTATCCAATATTATGGGTGGCTCAATTTTTATAATTAGACTTGTTTTGTTAGGCCCTGTACCGAAGGTACAAGAGCTTATTGGTTTTGTGCAAATGTATGGTCGGAGACCCCCAAAGTTACCCCCATTATGGTCAGGAGTGATAGAGGAGTCGATATAACCATGTCCGTCTGTCCGTCCGTCCGTCCGTCTGTATGAACGAAAGGATCTCGGAAACGGTAATAGATAGAGACTTCGTGTTTTTTGCATTCGACTAGGACTGCTCCGGAATTTCACAAGTTTATTTTAAAATTTTGCCCCTCCCCCCTCTTCCCCATAAAATCACTCCCAAGGAAAAATAATTCTTCAGCACAAAAAAAATGGAGTATGCTAGTATAAAGATAATGTTGCTCTTAGTCAAAATCCAAAAAGTTCATCAAAATCGGATAATAATTGACGATTTTATAAGCAATTGAATTTGAACGACCCCTCTTTTATTTTCATTCATATTCGCGCAGTGAGAAGTGGTCATGTGTTTGGTCATAAGCTCGGGAAACATTAAATGTGTTTGTTAGGCGACCTGAACTGGTACAGGGTCTCTTACAGTCGGTTACGCCCGACTGAAATTTCCTTACTTGTTTTATTTTGACGTGGTTCCAGTTCAAGGAAGAAGATGTTCATTAAAGTTCCGCTATTTTGGTTTTCTTTAGGTTACGACCATTGCACGTTACGACCATTGTGCCCCATTTGTAATGTCTTCATGACTAGTTAAGAAGTGAAGGTTCCTGACGACTACTCTTCTTTTAATTGATATGAGTGGAAAGATATCTCACTGCTCTCAAAAAATTAGACTATTGCACGGTACACGTGTAAAGAGTTGGCCATAATTCGCACAGTAGTGGCACTATATGGCTTGATGGTGTAGGATTCAGATGATGTCACTGAATCGAGTGAACGGCAGTGTCCAATAATGTTCGTTATCACGGCAGCAAAAATTATTGGTGGCTTAAGAACTTTGGCTGTCTGAACAGAACTTTTTGGTGTATAAACTTTTGGATATTTTAGGTTCATTACGAGGGTCATCTAACATATCATGTTCAAGGTTACCAAGAAATCCAGAGGAGTTACTAGTTTGCTAAAGGGCAGCCATGCGAAATATGCTCGAATTTTTTCTTGATCTAAGAACCCAAATTATACACAAGCAATCAAAATGTTTGGCATTCGTGATTTTCCATTAATCCTGTTTTTTTTTAACAGAAATCCTTTTGATGCACTTAATTGTTATTTCTTTATAAATGTCTACGTTCCGCGTCAATAAAGTCAAAAGCGACGACAAGCGATGTAGAGCGACGTAAATGTCATCGTTACTGTCGCTTAGAGAATACCGAATTCGGACCGATTACTGTCGAAAGTGACAAAAAACACAAAAAACTGTAACAGTAATACCTCCAAATAGGCAAGTATATTGCGGAAATATTAATAATTCAATAAAAATTATCAGTTATTACATTTCATAAGCACCGAGCAATCTAAGGAAAGTAGTAAAAAAAATAAAAACAAACCCAAAGATCAAACAAAAACTCAACCAACCAGCGACAAATTAATAATGATGTGTGCTGATTAAATCTATGGACTCAAATGTATTTTTATGTACTTAACGTACTGCCAAAGCAAAACCGAAGCAGAAAAGTGACTTTAATTGATGATTGAAATCGAAATCAGTGCCAACAACAGGCAGGCAGGCAGGCATGCAGTCAGTCAGCGTCTAAGAGTAAAAACGAAATTTCATGATGACAATATTAGTGGAACTAGTTAGTAAGGCAGCGTCAACTTGATTTAAGTCCACGAATGACTGAACTTGTCATTGTCTTGTCTAGTCGCAACGACTTGTTTTATTGTGTGTTTTGAGACAAGTGTTGATTGGATTGAGCATTGGTTGTCGGTCGCTTATGAATTTCTAGACGACTTTGCGCCATGAGTAAACCCATAATCGCCTATTTTAATTGAATGTCAACTTCGCCGAGCACGGCGCATCAGTCCATTTATTTCTACAAGTCAACATTGCAGCAGGTAAACAATTAATTAACAAACGCTACAACAAAATGGCGCGAAGTATTTTGTTTTTCATTTTTACTGCGAAACCAAAATTGAAAAACCAAAGAAACAAAAGGAAAAAACTTGCAAATACAAAGTGAATAATTTCACTGCTTTCTAACACATTTTCAATGCATGAACGATTATTGAAATGGAACGCTGCAACATACATTGTAGGTTTCTAATACCCTTTATATGTTGTTTGGCATAAACAGTTTGTAAGGAAGTTTGTTACACAGTTGTGGTAGGTGATGTCGCATGATAATGTGAAAAGTTCCATTAAAATTTGTTTAGCCTATTTGGAAAATGGGTATGGAATAAATCAAAAGTAAGAAATATATCAAAAGTCATTCTTTTCAACATTAAAATACAGAAACAAATAAGAGGTGTAAGTACCAGTAACAGTTTCTCCTACTGAGTACCTGTTAGAGTTTCGAAAAAGAACTAAATATATTAAACGTAGTCAGTATAAATATCTTTGTAACAATATCTAGGCAAGAAGTATTTGATATCCATCTAGAACGCACGTCGGATCATAGGATTATATTTCTCGAGATAGCGGAAGCCTTGAACTTCAAGAGACTTACTATAAATCCTAGACGTACCTGCAGAGAAATAGAATTAGAAGAACAATTTTCATAAAGTCAACTCACCACCAAGGCTCAAAACTACAAACAAATAGATTTTAAGTCTTTCAAAGTGACTTCTTGGTGGAAAAAAGATCTAGATCAAAGCGCACTAAGGACTGGTTAGAGAATACAACTAGTCTGACAGTATAGAACAAAAGCATAAAAAAAGGCAAAACGAGATAATTTTTGGATATTTTGCACAAATACTACCCCCGTAACTAGAATATTTAGAGCTCTCTTCAAAACTGAAACAGTTTCAGGCCTATTTCTGAAAACGCCAATGGAATGTTCACAGACGATGAGGAGGAGAGGCACCCTTTTTACTCGAAACTCACATTCCGAAGTGTATCCCTATATTGCAAATAAAAACTTACACTCTTAAATTTACCCGGTTTAGATGAAATACCTTCAAATAGACCCAATACTGAAGATGTTTAGAAGCAGTAGTCTGGCTCGGCTAAATACCGATGTGCTGAAGAAAAGCAAGTATAGCGTTTTTTCCGAAGGCACTTTCAGCCTAAATCTTCAATCATGTTAAAAATTTCAGGCAAAATATATCTTAACGGATGTTTACCCACTACTACTATACCCTAGTGACGATCTCGGTATAAAGAACAACTTCATTAGAAGATTTATAGTAAGGATCAGCAGTATTAAGAAACACAGCGCCGAGGTACGATTTTAAACCGGGGGTAATCAGCTGGTGTACAGATGAATTCCTAACAGAAGAAACTGGCGCAGGGGGTTTCGGACCAAGCAATAAGTACTTTGAATTTCTAGAGAAATTCAACAGTATCTTTCAGACAGACATGTATATGATAGAAATATATGTCTAATTCAACCTAAGGTGTACAAGAACCAAAACATTGTCATATTCTCTAATAGACAGGCGCCTATTAGAGCAGTAAGTTCAAATGTGATCAAGTCTAAACTGATCATAGAATGCATAACAAACATAACAAACAAGGAAGATAAAACAAGATATAGTATATTGGGTACCCAGTAACGTGGTTATACCAAGAAAGGAGCAAGCAGAAGAGGAGTAGCATCTTCTTTGACAGGTTCTGCGTTAAACTGCGGATTCGGGTCAAGTATAATGAGTCAGGTCAAATGAAAGAATGGATAAAGAGAATAAAACCAGAGATTTCTTCTGGTGGAAAAGTGAAAAACTGCTAGGACCTTACAATAGGAAAAGATCAGAAATTTATAACGGATTATATAATGTGATCTAAGATTTCACACTGCAAACTTAGAAGAATCTTATGCATAACTGGAATCGAGAGACACAGTTAGTAGTTAGATACTATGGTCAGACCATAATAGACTTACAAAAGTCGCGGTACCAATGATTTTTACGTCACCAATCTGCTCTATTGCAATATTGTACATAATAGACACTTCTAGAATCTGTGTGAAGACATATAATATAAAAGCAAATTTACTCTTTAAATGGCATCTCTCAAGATCTCTCTTTGAATTCGTGAAAACGTAAAGCAGCAATGTTTGTAATTGATTTCTTGAATATCCTTCAACCTAACCGACAATTTTTATATGACGTATCAGCTGTTAATTAGAGAAAAAAAAATAAGTGAAAGTGTTTCAAAACGTTGAAATAATTATATAATGAAAAGAAAAAATTATAAAGCTAGATTCATATAAACAATTCATAAAACCCTTTCTTAAATACACAATATATGTCTGATTGCTACTTTTAAATTGTGGAACTCATTATTAATCCACTTCAACTTATTGCATTGAGAAAACCGAAAATGACATAGCATTCTAGAGATAGCTTGGTGGGAACATTGCAGTTTATGTCATGTAATTGTAGAAAATATATCATCTAAACTGCAATGCAAGATATTAGGGCCATTGTATAATATAAGAAAAAGTGAAACTTTTATTAAATTTTATAAGTAGCAACTTTTTAAATACCACAAAAGAAAGTGAAAAAGTGTCGGATAGGTAATAAAGAATGCGACAAAAATTGATATGAAATATTATTGAGCAGCGCAGTCATTTAATAAGAAAACATGCAATTAAAAAAGGAGAAATGTGTATGAACGGTGCTTTAAGCCTGACACTTCATACTTTCAATAACAGAATCAAAATATTATAGCTGTAGCATCTCAGCTCTACATTCTTGGCACCTAAGCTGCAGATAAACTAAAACATGGTCCTTCGAGCCGGATATAATTTCTAGTGTTCAAATTGTCTAAGTATACAATTTCTGGTTATTAATAGTTTCCATGCAAACTTTCAAATTAATATATCTTAGATTAGGAGAATATACAAAACGCTCAGACAGACAGACTGTCTGACAGACGTGCATGGTTAGAAATACTCAGTTTGTTGAGTTGATTTCAAAAATATTTACTTTATGCGATATTCGAAGATCCTTATAAGGGTCTGAAAATGTTGTGAATAAACTATGATACCATTCCAATACATTGTGTGAGGTATTTATTAAGTATATAGAAAAATTCGAAATATCTTCTAAAGTTTGAGTAAGTAAATATGAAGAATGGTCTATACCAAACTTAGAAGACAAACTGCTTTGAGAATTCTACATCGGATACATACCAAGAGACAAAGGATACATACCTATAGTAAGTTTCGTCAATATGTGCAGGAGAACATTCTGTTCTGATTATAATAAAATTTGAATGGCAGGCAGAAAAGAAGGCTACTCTGATTACAACTCAAATAATTTTATTCAAAAAACAGATCTCCCAGATCCCGATAATCGTATTCATAGACCTTCCAATTCAATTCAGCTCGAGAACTGCATTTTTGTCAACCTCATCTAGTAGTTCATACCAACTCATGTAGGTCCAAAAGTCTTACGACGAATCGATTTCCGGAAGACTCCCAAAGGCTTTTTATATGATTCAATCAATGTCCATACATCTGCGCAGGAGTGGGACTGTCAACATTCGTCATTTGAGAAAAGGCTCTAAATCTAATTTGCTTGCTTAGTCCAAAGTTATATATACTAGCAAGAGTCATCCTGATTGTTGTTGCTGGTTATTTTAGGTAAAAAAAAAAAACGGAAAAGTGTAGAGTTGGCAATAAAAACATATAAAGAAATATTGAGGACTAATCATTTAATAAGGAAACAAATAATAAAGGTGACGATACCTTCTTATGGCAATAAAGTTGAAATTCTTCTTTACAGGCCGCACAAGACGCGATAACAGTGTGTGGGAAGATAGAAAGCACCCATAAATCTCTGGAAACGCCTTGTGTACTAATGATGTCAATGTCATCACTGCTCAATATTTTCTATATGTACAGGCACTGCCATAAGATGTTTTCTTTCAACACTGTGCACTGGTCGACTTTTTTGCTCTAAAGCTTATAATGTCAGCTGGGTCTCCTTACTTAAAGAAAGGACAAAGAATACTGAAATATCAATCGTTAGGCATGCAATCTTCCATATAAGTTGATGTATACTTCATACCAACTCTTCGATGCCAGGCTTCGATAAACAAGCTGGCAGCTCGTCGAAGATTTGTTTTAATGATTTCGATATATACCAGTGGCTCTACAATAAAGTCATCATTAATTGGTGATTTTGGCATCTCTTCGGTATTGAAGGCATTGTATGCTTCATCGCCTACAAGTAGTTTAGAGAAGTGGCGTCTCTACATTATGAGTGATTCCTGTGCATCTGTGGCCAAACTTTCGTTTTCATCTTTACAAAAAGTAACTCCGGACTTGGCAGCAATGTCAATGGAGAGGGTTATTTGTAGAAGATTTCATAGAATGCGTTTTGAAAGGAACGCTATCGCATCCATATCCCATTTAAATATTTGCGCATTCCCAGTTACCGTAGGTGTGCGGGGTCATTATAGTAAAGGGGTTGTATCAGAGGCTATGTGTCGTCAATAATATGTTTTGCAGTAACAGATAACAGCGCATCGTTTAACCCTTTAATTAAGGGAAGGAAGTGGTTGCCTTCTCATAAATTTATTACCCCCGAACGGGAGGTCTGGTACCCAGAAGATAAAAATTGCAAGAACCATTCAATTAGGTTTTGAGCTACTTGCACAGAAGGTCCTCTTGTCACCTCTGCATTAAAGTTAGAGTTCGATCATTTGGTAATCACTTGCTGATCATTTCTTAAATATTTGAGGTAAAAATTTAGCTGCTTCAGCTTTCTGGCTGGTATATCTATTTATGATAATTACTTAAAATCGTCTGCATATAGACATATCCGTCCTTCAATTAGACCATCTTATGGCAAGACGAGACCTCAGAGCCTATAAGAGATAGATCATTCGAGTTTAAATAATTATATTCTGCTCTTCTCACGTCAGAGAATGTTCAAAATTAACTTGCCGGATCGACGACATTATATAGAGGTCCGATCGGTACCAATCTGGTTAAAATAAAAATTATACAGTCACACAAAAAGTAAAGTGACATGGCTGGCAGAGATAATTCATATTATTTTTTATGGTGAATCCGTAATTTTTTAAAGTTTAGCTAACTTATTATAGATTGGCCTCTGCTCTATTGTGTTGTTAGTTCAATGAGCAATTTTCAGCAAGATTTTTTTCATTGTATAACTGGGATATTTCTCTTACGGATAGTTTCATGGATGTTTCGATGTTAAGCGGAGATAATGTTTTGAAAACGTGCTCAAAGCTTCTGCTATCAAAATTGTCCATGGTTCAATTTGTTTTGAACCTGCTTGAGACGTCCTTAGCTAGAGTATTTGTGAAAGCTATAAAATTTCCTAGGAAGTGTATTACAGCGTCGGTTCTACACAATTTCAATATATTTAGGCCCTGTACCTATTGGGTTTGTGCAAATGAATGTAACAGGTAGAAATAATGGTCGGAGACCCCCCAAAGTTACCCCCATTATGGTCAGGAGTGATAGAGGAGTCGATATAGACATGTCCGTCTGTCCGTCTGTCCGTCCGTATGAACGAAAGGATCTCGGAAACGGTAATAGATAGAGACTTCGTGTTTTTTGCATTCGACTAGGACTGCTCCGGAATTTCACAAGTTTATTTTAAAAACTTGCCCCTCCCCCCCCCCTTCCCCATAAAATCACCCCCAAGGGTAAAAATTTCTTCGGCACAAAAAAAAGTAAGTATGCCAGTATAGAGATATCGTTCTTCTTAGCCAAAATCCGAAAAGTTCATCAAAATCGGATAATAAATGACGATTTTATAAGCAATTGAATTTGAACGACCCCCCTTTTCTTTTCATTCATATTCGCGCAGTGAGAAGTGGTCATGTGTTTGGTCATATGCTCGGGAAACATTTAATGTGTTTGTTAGGCGACCTGAACTGGTACAGGGCCTCTTACAGTCGGTTACGCCCGACTGAAATTTCCTTTCTTGTTTTCCTTGTTTTCATTTTTATTCCACTTGCAGCAACAAATCATGCAGTATCGACAGCACAAAGAAGAAGCATCTGCATCAGTCGTTGCAAGTATGCTACAATGAGTCGGCGGCGATGGCAAATGTGGAAGCTGATTGTCGTCCATTGGCGGCTATTTCTTTCTTTAAGCGAACTTGACTTTAGCTTTTGTAAAATGTGGATAATTGCGCGCAGCCAATAAGCAACAGTTGATGGAGGACAGATAGATGGACAGCCAGACAGACAGAAAAATCTTAGAGACAACATGTCCAGCATTGTAATCATACTCGTACATTTGCAGAAGCAGCTGGATACAAGCTGGTACAAACTAAAATAAAATAAAATAAAACAAAACAAAACAAAACAAAACAAATCATCAGCGCTCAGCGCACAAGTTGCAAAGTTGCAAGTTGCCATTGTCTGGCTCAATCTCTTTCTAACATGATAATTGGACATGTACATGGACATAAGAGGATGCTAGCTAGGCCATAAATCGCGGCAGTATGGCAACACTTTTCCCTTTGACAGCGCTGCGAATGCCAAAGATGACAGCACGCAGCCTCCGTTACGATGCCAAGTTATTTTGCTGTTCGTGACATTTTTGGCATTTGGCGAAACAGGCAGCAACTAACAACTAATACATACAACAACTGCAAATCAACCCTTTCTCTCAAATTTACTAATTAGTAATTTGGCGAATAATTGTGCAGATTTGTTTTAATGTTGGCATCACGAATTTAAATTGAAATTCGAAAAAAATTTAAACTTGTTGAAATTACATAATTTACTTCTAGCCAAGTGCTATAATATTTATTGCAAAAATATTAAATCATTTCACTTTTAATCAAATATTAAAAAAAAATGCCCACACATACTTCGCAGCAGTCACATTTAATTCAATTCACACGAGTAGCTGCCGGGCCAAGCCCATGGTTGGAATATGTTCATGCTTAACTAAAAATAATCATTCGCAACTTTCATTTTGTCACCTTATAAAAAAAAAAAAAACTGTGCAGCGTATACCACTACAAGGTTTCTTTCTATACATATTATTGAGTGCATCTCTTCAAAGTAAATAAAATATTTATACAATTTATTAACAGCATCAGCTCAGCAATTTGCTCTTATCACTGCGCAGTTTCAGTTTCATTGTTGGCTTAGCGTTAGAGACGACTAATTCGTTTCCTAAACGGCAAACTTTTCCAGCAAACAAAAAGTTACGCGTAAATAGTAAAAACTTTCACAACTATTAGTAGACATAGTTGCTGCTGGAAAATACTTGGAGTAACTCGCTTTGGGAATTTGGGAATAGGGCTTGTGAAGTACATATTATGAAATCGAAATTTGGTAATCAATGTTGTTAATAAATATTTTAAATAGTTGGCTTTTCTGTCATCTTAGAGAGTTTGGAGTTTTGTAATAATGTAATAATAAATTTATGTTTGTCTGGCTTAGAGACTTCATGTACACCGTTTTTTATTAATAATTCATTTTAAAGTCAATATTTCAAAACCAAGCTGTCTGCTTGCAAGTTCCCTCATGCTTCACATTTGAGTGTGATATATTGCCAATCTAAGGGTTTCTATGTGGGAAAGTATTATATTTCGTTGATTCATATTCAACTTTCTGTCTTCACTAATTTTAAGTCAAATCTGGATTTATTTCTCATTTGCTCATTAGTTGTGTGTACTTAAAATTTGGTTTTAAATTAAATTACATCACAAACACAAAATCTTCTTTAAAAAATTTTTATTTATTATAAGTGAAAGTATTACAAAAGAATTAATAACAACAATAAATAAATAAATTGATTATAAATATACTAAATACTATTACTGGATTGGATCAAATTCGCTTTTTCATGAACAAAGACAAATTTCGATCTCAAAGGTTTGGGAAAGACTTTTATCTTTATTTTATTTGCAGTAGATCTAACTGATATTGATGCCGCTATGCTTGGAGTTCCTCAAACGTACCAGATCTTCGAGGCCAATATGCAGTAAAGCTGTAAAACTTTGGAAGTAATAACGAGGGAAACAAAGGACAAGAGAAACCTTTAATAAATAACAAAACTTTAAACTTTTTTTTTGTGTTCAAAATTTGGCATTTCTGCTCGAGATTGCAATCGGATACACTTTGTGAGGTCTATGTTATCAGTTTAAAACATCTTTCTGCAGTTTGAACCAGGAGAGATAAACATTTCCAAACTCGTTTCTTTTGCCAACATTTGAAGGTGCTCATTAGAAATATGTCGTAGAACCCGACACTTGTGCCACACATTAATTTCGGTATAATCTCTAGCAGAGAAGTTTATTTTTGGTGATTTAAAAGTCTTACGTCTAGTGTTATATATATAGCTCTTCTAGCTTTGATTATTCTTTACAATGCCAGTTCCCAAATGTGGTCTCTATCGTGGAACATCATACAAGTAGAACAAGTAGGTTTTCAGGGTGCGCAAAAAATATATTTCTTTCAATAACAGAACCACTAAAAGATCTCATATTTTCGGCTAAAAATCGAGAGTTTATTATCAATTGGAAAATATGTTTTACTCCTTTCTTAAAAGATGTCTTTTGCTTGATTAGGACAGAAATAGAGGCGTATGCTTTAACCACATAATCGACAATCAGTTGTCAATCTTCTGATGGATTGAAGGTACTAATTTAAAGTCTAAGTTAACGATTAGCAAAAGTAAGCCATTTCGACAGCGCCAGGCTTGCGTTTTACTAGGTTAGGACTACAGGAACCAGTTGAAACAGCTTGACATATTTTTTCTACTTCATTCATCAACCATAAGTCAGACAAAGTATCATCCTCTGCACAAAAAGACAAAGTGGTTTTATTTTTGTCAGCGGCTAATTTTTTTCCGATAGGTTCAGAGTATTCTGTAGGTCCCGGAGGTAGGTGAGAACATCTCAAGTCAAGAATAAATGACGAAGGGGTAACTCATTAGTATGAAGCATACAAAGACATCATTGTAACGGACAAACACCAAATACTTCTTTTAATATTCAACTACGCCACCTTTCCAACCGAGTTTGAATTTCTTTTGCAGTGCCACAACTTGGCGTGGTGTGACGCATATAAATTGATCCAAGTTCTGCTAAGATAGAGAAGTACTCTTCTGAAATTTCTTATTTTCCCATTTATCAGATATCTTGTCTTTTCATCCATCAATGTAAATGCTTTTTATAACAATATCTCCAATATCTTTTGAAGATTCTGTTCTCTTTAAAACAATATTAAAACAAATCGATATAAAAATCATCAAAATCGGTCCACGCATTCTCTAGAGTGGAACAAAGGAACAAACACCCTTTTTTGCAGTCGGGTAAAAAGTAAAATTTTTTATATTTAGTTCAGAAGTCGAAATTAAGAATTGCGAAGTATCAAGTCAGCAAGGCCTTCTGAGAGATTGTCTAGCGGTGAATGAGGACAAGACGAATTACACGGTGTCTTCTCGCACCTCCGTCATCGCGCCTATCACAATCATTGCATATTTTTAGATCCCCAGAGTCCCAGCCCGTTCGCATAACCACGGTCATGTCGCAGTCATCTTCGTGGCCCGCAGATACGTCTTCTAGGGTCCGAAGACGCGTGGTCATGTCGCTCGTGGGAACGGGCTTGGGACTTATATGGGAGCCCATTCCCACGAGCGACATGACCGGCGTCTTTTGGCCTTGAAGACGCGTCTTCGGGTGAACCGGGCTAAACCGCGTAAAACAATGCATACTTTTAGGCATTACAGCAGTAATTCTAAAACTTAAACCTTTCGGATGGCCTCCACATCAGCAAAGCGCCATCGTTTCATGCATAATTTCTGTGTGCCGAACAGAAAAAAATCACATGGTGCCTAATCAGGCAAATACGGCCAGTGGTTGATGGTCAAAATGCGATTTTTGGTCAAAAAATGGGTCACAAGTGTCGATCGATGAGATGGCGCATTATCGTGCAACAAACTCCGGCATCCCTCTTCGCGATATTCTGACCAAATACGACGGATACGATGAAGTAAACGCCTTATAATACCAAGATAAAATGGTCCATTAATTGTTTGGCCCGGTAGAACGAACTTTTGGTGAATAATACCCTTTCAATCGTAGATATAAATCCACATTGTCTGCACTTTTGACTTTTTCAAACGTAATATTTTGGGTTTTGGCTTACAGGGCGGCTTTCATTCGGTATTTTTACGCTTGGATTCTTGGGTCGTATTGGAAAGAAAGTTTTGAACCTTTTTGACATCTTTAATGATGTCTTTCGAATGTTATATCCGAAGCGGATTTTCCTGGTATTTCAATAGATGCGGAACACATCGTGCACACACTTTCCTGAAGCCCGATCATTTGGGCCCAAAATGCGTTGGATTGAGTCTTTGAACAATCCGGATTCCGATTCCATGAACCGCAATGACAATTTCGGCTTATTTTTCATGAGTTCACGGACAATTTTAATGTTTTGTTCGTCGTCATTAAAGTCTTTCCGAGCGTCTTTGGAACTTCGACAGTCCATCCTGCAAAGGACATGAAAAAAAAAACTAAGCCAAGTGGTGTACCTGTTAAGTTTAAACCCCACATAATTCTGAGTAACACTTGATAGAGAGTTGATCTATATCTCCCAAAACAGTGTTCGTTTTTCAACATAAGTGTACAGCCTCAAGCATATTTGTCTCTAGTTCATTGAAATATGATGGAGTGCAGACATTTTGAATTGCAGTTTTGTCAAGCTTATTTAATATCATAAAATGGCAAAAATCATGGCTTCACTATACCCTGTAAACTTGTTAATGCAGTTGTATTCTTTCTAAACTTTAAAGCAAATATAAAAAATTATGTGCCGAAACCTACAACGTTACAAACCAACAAAGGTTGTATATAATTATTTCTTTTATTATTGTACATCATTGCTATTTAGCAGGAAATGTTAGGCCTGCATCTATATTTAAAGTAACATTCTCCAAATAAAGCCATCAATCACTTAAGCACACACATTGAACAAAAACGGAACCGAAAGCACGTACCAAACAATTCAAAGTACATAATTTGAAAGCGCAAATCATTGAACAAACAAACAAACGAAAGTAAAAACTTCTTTCACCATTTTTTTTTTTTTTTTCTTCAAAAGATTTAAATAATTGTAGCCATATGAAATGACAGTCGAAAGAAGTATCTAACAATAGAAGCCATGAATTGCGCAGAAGAAATGCTGACAACGTCGATGACACTGCAGACTGCTGAAGATTGCCAAATATTCAAGTAAATGTCAAACGCTACCGAAAATCCGATTTGTTATGCAGGTTAGCGACGATTAGACAGCAAAAAAAAAAAAATGTTTTGTGGCACATGTCAAGTTGCCAATAAATCATAAAGCAGAGACTTTCATCAATCAAACTGTATCTGTATCTTTTGCTTGAAAAAGTGATTCCATATACAGATACAATATTTCGTTTTTTTTTATTTTGTACTTTATTTAAGCATATTTTGTATAAATAATTTAATTAATGCTACAAAATAATTTAATTGTATTTACAAATAAAAATAATTTACTATAAAGCTGCTTCCTTGTTTCAACTGCTCCTGTTGCTATTCGCTGACTAAAATTGCTGTAGGTGGAGGTGATACGCTATGTTGTCCATACTCGTTTACATTGATTTACTTTCTTTGTGTCAGCTGTTGTCGCGCTGGATACTTTGTGGGCAACAATGAAAACGGATCCGTATTATTAGGCACATCAGCACTCTGTACATCTGCTTGTGTAGCACCTGTTGGTGCATAGGCGCCATAAGGATCTACACGACTCTGCCAGCCTTGTGAATCGTAGCTACCGTAACTGCCATGACCAAGTTGTGCCTGATTACCATGTATATGCAAATGTATCTCCTTGCTGGGTGCATGATGTGCATGATGTGGCGCTGGTGCAGCAGGTGCTGTATGACCCCAATCCTCACGTACTTGTGGATTCCAACCAGTGTAACTGAACGAAGGTGCTGCATGTTCTATTTGTCCAAGATTCGTTTTGAAGGTAAGAAATTTACCCAAAATGGCAATGGCATTCATGAAAACGAGCACCTTCAGCAGGAACAAAGATTTCAAACCAATGGCAACGAGAAAAGCAACCATGGCGGAGAGTATGCCGAATTTAAAGATGATCGGTATCAGCGCCATTTGTAGACGACGTATCTTACCAAAGGTGCGGCCTTCTGTAAAGAAAGAAAAATAAAATTCATTTCTTCGTTTTAAATAAACATTTAAACTAAAATTTCTCATAAAATAAGCCATTAAACTTATTAAAAATCTATTAAAAAAAAAATTTTCAGCGCTTTTGTGCCACAGTTTTAATTGCCTGTGAACAACACTCACAAGCGCACATTTTCGTCTGCAATAGGCGCATTTATAATTATTTATTATTATCCGCTTATTTTTTTGTTTGGTTTTATCTAATTTCATCAATAAACAGAGCTGAACGCGCAAAAATCTACGAAATAAATAACGAAAGAAACATCAAGCGTCCGTCCATATATATTTTAAATTGCTTCGACATGCCAAAGCGTTGAAATTCATTTTGCACTTGAGATTTTTTTTTTTATCTTTCTATACGAAAAAATTTACAAAATGCGGAAAGTGAAATTGATGCAAAATATTCAAAAGAAATTGAATATACATGCGCTGCCTCAACTTGAGTTTAATTCGTGTCTGAGATAAACGCGCGGCATCTGCTTGTATAATCATTTGTTAGCACCTGCCAGGTATATGTGACTAGATATACATTTGTTTATGTTTGCGCCCTACACTATTAACTTAGCTTAAAAGTTTACTATTAATTTTTGAATATGTTTGTAACACATTGAAGAAGTGGTCAGCGGTGAGAAATATTCTTAGTATGGAGTATACAAATTAATCAAATATGTTTGGCTATCTGTCTTAAGCTAGTAGCATATGACAGTAGTTAGGCACTGTACCGAAGGTACAAGAGCCTATTGGTTTTGTGCAAATGTATGTAACAGGTAGAAATAATAATCGGAGACCCCCCAAAGTTACCCCCATTATGGTCAGGAGCGATAGAGGAGTCGATATAGACATGTCCGTCTGTCCGTCTGGCCGTCCGTATGAACGAAAGGATCTCGGAAACGGTAATAGATAAAGACTTCGTGTTTTTTGCATTCGACTAGGACTGCTCTGGAATTTCACAAGTTTATTTTAAAATTTTGCCCCTCCCCCCCTTCCTCATAAAATCACCCCCAAGGCAAAAAATTTCTTCGGTACAAAAAATGTTGAGTATGATAGTATAGAGATAATATTCCTCTAAGCCAAAATCCAGAAAGTTCATCAAAATCGGATAATAAATGACGATTTTATAAGCAATTGAATTTGACCCTTCTTTTCATACATAAAAAAATGTTTTATATGGCAGTGAGAAGTGGTCATGTGCTTGGTCATAAGCTCGGGAAACATTTAATGTGTTTGTTAGGCGACCTGCACTATTACAGGGCCTCTTACAGTCGGTTACGCCCGACTGTACTTTTCTTACTTCTTTTATTGTGAAACGGCTTTACTTCGCAGAGCAATCGAATACATTGGGATCAGTGCTGAAGCATGGAGTTCGCTTACAGTCATCTAAGATAATCAGGATTCTCCAATCTCCAATGTCGAGGCCTGGTCTTCATTACTACTTTAGTCATTATGATGCAAATTTTTCCAATAATTGTATTCATTGGTTTTCTAAGAACTTTTGAAAATAAACGCTTCCACTGAAAGGTGGATAGTTACAAGTTTCTTGCTTGACGGAGATCCCAAGAGGTCTCAAAAAGAACAAATCTCCTGAACATGACATGCATAAATGTTTGGACTTACCGTAGCTGTATTTCTTTAACATTTCTTGAATATTTCTTCAAGATTTTGTTTTGGTCGATGGTCTAACTATGCGATTCCCAATGGAAACAAAGCTCTTAACGTCCAAATGATTATATGATATTGAATGTATGCTGATCTCTCCCATACCAAAAGATGCATCAATCTCACGGTACGCATGACGCACTGGCTTTTTCAGTGTTCGCATTGCATCAATTGTTTCTAGCACAAATACCTTCACAAATGTAAATCGTTGGTGTTTGACGTTGGTGTTTCTTGCATTGATAATCCACATCGAAAATCGTAATGAATTATTGCACAAAATTGTACCAAACCTTCTTTTTCTTCCGAGATGATTTCTACAAGTCAATGTAAACCATAGACAGTTAGACCTTACAGGAAAATGGATAAATGTGAATAGAAATTGAATCTAATAAAACTAAAACTGACCTACGCTAAAAGACAGCCTTCATATTAGGGCTTTATCTCTGGACTATCTAACAGATGTAACAGCCATGGACTACAACATTTTTTACACCTCAGCAATAAGTTGAACTTGGAGAAGAAATTCAATTTATATCGTAATAAACATCTGCAGTTCTAAGTAGACTGAAGTGCTAGCTGTCTGTCGAGCCTAACCTATTTGTAAGAGTTTGTGAGTTTGGATAATGAAACATCTTATTTCTATGTTCTATCTTCTATACATTGTATATGGAATGTTATATTTTGAAAGCGAAAGCATTGGAATTCAGTAAAATATATTTCTCTCAACAAAGCTTGTGAAGAATTGTAGTGCAAAAACTTTATTTTATCGAAATCGGTCAAATATTTTAAGCCGTAAAAATCTTGACTTATACAAGGAACCAAATCGATCGGGCTGAATCATATATTGATAATAAAGCACTTGGAAATGTAAAAAAAAAAAATTAAATAAAACCTGAACTGCTAGTCAAAATTAAGCGAAACTTCAATAGACTCCAATCAACAGGCATGGTACTAATGGATATCACGTGCTGCTTTTGACTCAGTATAGCACGACAGTCTCTTACATAAAACAAGAAAGAACGCTGCAGTTGAGTGGGCACGACTACGGGATACCCTGTTCCTGACCATTTGTATAAGAGCTACCCCTTCTACAAAACAAACATTTTTCATACAAAAATTGGTTCGATTTGGATTAAACTGAAATATTTGATATCGTGAAGTAACCCAAATGATTTTTTCTAGCAATATGGACAACACCAAAAAGTTTTTTTTCAGTCCTTAGGGACTGGGGTTAGCATATTTAATTGAATACAAGTTATCTGAAGAATAAATAAGAGAATCTCTTATAGTCTCGATTTTCATATGGACAGCAAGATAAACAGACGAATGGACATGTCTACATCGACTTGACTTTTGATGCTGATGAAGATTATATATATACTTTATGGGATTTGGCTGGCCTCCTTTTGCTTGTTACAAACATTTGTACACAATTAGTATTCCTTTGCTCTATGGAAACAGCGTATAACGAGGCTAATCTGAACTTATATAATTGTCCAAAATTTTTTAAGATTAATCATTTTCGTTCCACATAGACAATGACTAGTCACCATATATTTGTATTACGTTTCGATGTCCTCGAGGCGCTGTCCGCACTATTGTATATCATTTCAATATAGATTTTTTCACAGTTGGTTGGGTGTTCTACATCTATTTTTGCTGAAGATATACAAGTGTTTAGCTCGGGAAAACTGCCTTTAAATATAATTTCGATTATACAACCAGCTCTCATAACACAGTAAAAAATTACTTTAAAAATAGAAAATTATTATAAACCGTATTTTTAGGCCCTGTACCGAAGGTACAAGAGCCTATTGGGTTTGTGCAAATGTATGTAACAGGTAGAAATAATGGTCGGAGACCCCCCCAAAGTTACCCCCATTATGGTCAGGAGTGATAGAGGAGTCGATATAGACATGTCCGTCTGTCCGTCCGTATGAACGAAAGGATCTCGGAAACGGTAATAGATAGAGACTTCGTGTTTTTTGCATTCGACTAGGACTGCTCCGGAATTTCACAAGTTTATTTTAAAAACTTGCCCCTCCCCCCTTCCCCATAAAATCACCCCCAAGGGTAAAAATTTCTTCGGCACAAAAAAGTAAGTATGCCAGTATAGAGATATCGTCCTTCTTAGCCAAAATCCGAAAAGTTCATCAAAATCGGATAATAAATAACGATTTTATAAGCAATTGAAGTTGAATGACCCCCCTTTTCTTTTCATTCATATTCGCGCAGTGAGAAGTGGTCATGTGTTTGGTCATATACTCGGAAAACATTTAATGTGTTTGTTAGGCGACCTGAACTGGTACAGGGCCTCTTACAGTCGGTTACGCCCGACTGAAATTTCCTTACTTGTTTAGTATAAGACAGACTATCGTCTACCTTCTTCAAACTTACAATTAAATATTATATGACTTATGATACAAAGGCAATAGACCTAAGCGTCATACTAGATAGAAAGAAGTTCCCACACTCTAAGTCAAATTAGTATATTAATTAGAGCCTAGAACCCTTTTATAAACCAAATCTCACATATTACAAACAAGAGGCTAATTTTCAAGTTTAAAGACATATTCTTCTGCGGACCTTTGCTTGGTAGCAAACCTTCTTTAATAAAAACTCTAAGAGAGTCAGAATAAAATAATAAAAATGATATATAATCGCCTTTCGCACCAATCCTTTATGAATCTTCTCCTAATACATAAGACCACAATTCTAGATTCAGCTACCCAGAAGGCGAAATATTTTTACTATTAACTACTACTATTATTGTTTTAAGAACAAAATTTAGATGAAGTAAATTAAAAATTAATTAAAGTAGATGACATCGATCCAATACGGATACAAAGCCTATAGTCGAAGCATCACACAAATCTAAGTCACATACCGAAAATCAAGTTCAAATAATTTTTGCTTTTCTTTAGCTATGCACAACATGGAAACAACGCATTTTAACTGCATATAAACTGCTACTCTACTGCACTACACATGAAGTGTATCTAAGCTGCGGTTACATCGAACTACACATTTTCCATTATTTCCCATAACCGGCTGTGGTCTGCTGCATACGTATTTATTTCAATGAAATCGAAAGTAAACCAAGCGCAACTTGAAGTTCATGGTGAAGATTTTCTTCTTAATTATAAAAGCGATGTGATATGATGATGAATGTCTGTGCTCTGGCTTAGGTGTTGAAGACCATAACAAGTTAACACTATTAAAGGTTTCTAATTAAATTATATGCGCTGTGAATGTATCTAACAAATGTATGTGAAAAGATGCTACAAAAGTATATTTGTAACTATGTGCTCTAGGGTAAAAGGCGCAATTAGCGTAGCTTGAAATCAACTTAAAAGCAATATACAAAACGTAGAAGTGTTGATAATAATTGATTGTAATACAATTGTCAATGTCAACACCAATGAAAAAAAAAACAATATTGAAATCGAAAACTATTTCACTGCTACACTTGTCTAATTTCTAATTCAAATTTAAATTGCTTGCACTTACCAACTGCTGTATCAGTTTTTTTCTGCTTTGTCGACTTTATTTTTGGCTCATCATCATCATCACCGAAGAGGCTTTCACTTAAATCTGTACGAAACCAATTCCAAAAACCTGTGATTGTGCCCCAAACGCCTTTAGAGTTCATACTTTGCACTGCTTGCTTTACAGCACTACTGGCAGCGGCTTCACCAGCTGCTTGCGCCTGTTGCACTTGCTTCACTGTATCATCATCATCATCTTTTTCTTCATCGTCATCATCATTGTCATCATCATTGTCGTCGTCATCATTATCATCGGCTTCTTCTGTAGTATCTGGCGCAACTACAGCATCTGCAGCAGTTTCAGTTTCCTGCTTTACTGCCAGCTCAGCTTTGTTTACTTTTGGTTTTGCTGTTGTTGAGGTAATTTTGGCGCCCAACGTTTGGGTCAAGCAGCAAAGTGCCAACAGCAGAATCAGCGCACTTGAACTCTTTGTGAGAAACTGAAAGTGAAAATAATTGAATTATTAAACAAATACTAAAGATACATTAGATATATTTGCTGCTGTAATCTTATTTGTGCCTTAAACGCATTTCCGTCCACAAATTGCTTGGAAAATTAAACAAAAGACTTTAGACACAAACTTGATCCACCCGTCACAAATTTAATTGCAATGACTTAACACTTCGGTGTTTCAATTTTTAACACTATTTGTCGGCTTTAATCAGTGTTTTTCTTTGATTGTTTTTTTTTTTTTATGACCCTATGTGGTAACTGCTTGAAGAAATTTCTTACACGGCTTTCATAATATTTTCTTTTATAGGGTAGTTATTCGTAATTGTTTAAAGCAGTGTTTGTTGTCGTAAGAAATGCCTTTTATTTGGTTTTGTTCGTCTTAAATGTCACCAGCTTTCAACACTCTTAGCACCTTAAGTCGCTTTGAAGTTGAACTTTTTGACATATGACTATGACTTTTGCGCTGGAAATAACTTCAAGTTGGAACACTTTACACATTTTCTTTGTTTGCTGTTCAACAGTTAAAAAGTATTTACTTTGTTGTAGCTTTTCTATGTCAACCTTTTGTCTAAGTGTTGTAAATTAACCAGATTTGTTAAAAAATTTAACTGACATTGTTTGAATTGTTTAGAAGTCATTGATACTTTAGCTCAGCTGTGGACTTAATTGCCTTAACGACCATCTATTCAAAAGAAGTTTTGCATATACCATTATTTGTGCTAATTTTGTGAAATTTTCTTCAGCGAACTTAAAATGGTTCTGCAATTCATTGATTACAGACTGTCGTTCTCTCGCCATCCCAATGATAAGTTACCATCCAAACTATGCATAAGTTCTATAAAAATAAATCAAAATCTTCTTTGAAATTGAATATTTCCAAAGTGTCAATGCTTCACAGAGTTATAAAAGCCACTTTCAAAGATTTGAACTGACATTTGAACTAGTAAAAGAAAGAAGATTGAATAAAATTCGGAAAGTTATTGTGTTTTCTTATCAAAGGTTATTAGTTTCCAAACTACCCTTGTATAGTGGTTTCCACTCATATTCAAAGATAAGGTATGTGTATTATGTCCGTCCAACTAACTTTCTGTATGTATGAATGTCACAATTTTGAGGACTATATCTGCTGTTCCCATTTATGACTTAGTACATATATGAAATGTGCAAACCTCCAATATTAGGGATAGCGCATACAAACCGATTCCTGGCATTTTATAGGTTTTTTTTTTTTAAATTTTTTAGTTTCAGATTTATCCAGCTACAATGTTTTTCTAAAAAAAAAAGCGAGGCACCAAATAATATGTTAAATAAAGAAAATCCAAAAACATTACAAAATTGTACCTCCATCCTAGATTTTATATGGAATGATGTTGGAATATAAACTGTATCAAATCTCAGCTAACTGCATTGTGCATTGAGACAAAACTGCCATAAAAAATTCTAGTTTGGTTTTTCAAGATGTTCAGAATGAGGTGAGGCAGATCCCATAAAGTATTTATACTCTATCGTTTGAATATTTAGTTTCTCTCATAAACACTTCAAACAAGTAAGAAAATACAGTCAGGCGTAACCGACTGCAAGAGGCCCTGTACCAGTTCAGGTCGCCTAACAAACACATTAAATGTTTCCCGAGCTTATGACCAAACACATGACCACTTCTCACTGCGCGAATATGAATGAAAAGAAAAGGGGGGTCGTACAAATTCAATTGCTTATAAAATCGTCATTTATTATCCGATTTTGATGAACTTTTTTGATTTTGGTTTAGAAGGACGTTAACTTTATACTGGTATACTAAATTTTTTTTGTGCCGTAGAAATTTTTACCCTAAGGGGTGATTTTATGACCAATAGGCTCTTGTACCTTCGGTACAGGGCCTAATAATCAGTACTCAATGAAGGTGACAAGCCTGACAAACCGCTTCCTTCTATTCTGATTTTATGTATTAAAAATTTGTATTGTGGTTGTTAATTTAGCTAGAAATAAATGTTGGTATATTCTTATAAATTATTATTAAGAAAATATCCTTTATGTAATTTTAAGTTTCAAGAGATTACATCTCGAAGTTGAGCACAATCGATTGCTGCTCCTTTTTTGTTCTTTCTTTTTGTTTATCCCTCAAAAAACGACTCCATTTGGTGCAGCTGTATTGGGAAAATCACAGTTCTATGATTAGACAATGATATATAGTGATCAACCCTATTAAAAAATTATTAATTTCACAAAAAATAAAACCTTGCACTTATTAGATGATGGATTATTAAAATGTAGTTATTTTAGGAGTATTTTGAACAAAACAATTTTTTTTAACGCTTTAAATGATGCATTTCCGTAGCAACATAAGCAATCGACATATACTTTCTTGCCTGACTAATCACAGCTCATTAGGGTCACTCCAAGTTAAAGTATGATATTTAAATTTACAAGCTGACATATATGTATACTTGCAACAGTTTTGGGCGGAATTTGTGTAAACTTTTTGCATTTAACAAACTTTAATGTAGTAGCCTATATACAATAAATTTATCTGTCCCATTCCGGTTTTTATTTTCGTGAAGAAACTCTGATGAAAATTAATTCTATAAAATGTGTTGAATAAGCTGAATCGCCAAGTGAAATGAAATCATAAAATCGACATAAATTTTTAAAATTGGCAGTTATAGTGAATTCACTTTCTCTGAATGAATGAAAACAGGACGAAGCCTCTATAATTTGAACTGATTTTTTGTGCTGAAGTTGAATCATGTGGGTAATTACTTAGTGATGTAATTATGGATTACTAAGTATTATAACGCGTTGTAAGCAAGCATAATTCAATAGAATTACATTAACTGCTTGTTAGAATTATTTACATTTTATGTAAAGCTTGTAATCAAACAGATACATCAACGACAAAATTAGTTTTGAAGTTGGCGAATTTCGAATATGCTATTTAATACGTAATTCAACTTTTATGTTTGTAAAAGAGTTTTAAATAATGAATGAAGACACAATTTATCGTTTTTTAGTTTTAATTTAAAATTTCTCAGTTTTTTTTTTTAATATTGCTGCGCATTAAATGTGCCAGTACAGTAAAATCTGCCTTAATCGAACGAGAAACTATGCCAACAACGATCAAGGATGGTCGGGAGACCGCCGAAGACATTCCTTGTTCTGGGAGGGCCATCAACGAGTGTGACCGAGAATAACATTGATCAAGTGGAGTAAATCGAAGTAATAGAAAATCGAAAAGTAATTATGTGAGCATGAGTGAGATTGCGAGAATTTACGAAGGGTAATGCATGAAAAATAGGGCATGCAAGACTGGATCGGATAGAGCTGAATCTTCTTGAAAATTGTTATTGAAGTAGCTGGAGACATGCTGAATCGAAGCAATTCTGATTCTGCCTTCAAGGAACACATAATTACTGGCGACGAGACCAGTAATCATGCGAATGGCTGCCTAAAGGCTCACCAAAGCCGAAAAAACACCCAAAAATCGATTAAAAGTATAGGTGATGCTCATTATTTTCTTCAATATTCCTGTTCCACGTGGTCAATCAATAAAGAATATTACGTCGATATTTTTAGGCGTTTGCGAGATTAAATTCATTTATGGATTCTTTATCATTGTAAACAAATTTTTGGAAAAAAACTCAACAAATACCATCGAACAAGCACCCTCAGCAAAAATGGTCCTAATCTCAAAATAAAAATTGTTCTTTCAACGATTGAGATTTGAATCAATTGAAGACATCAAGAAAGAGCAAGAGCTGAAGGACAAATTGAATAGATTCTCAGATCTAATCCTCATTGTAAGGTAACGCGACTTTTCACAATAGATCTTTGTTTTCAAATAACACCACAGAAAGATCCGGTGATCTCGTAGGTTTATTTAAATGAAAAATATTCGCATAATTCTAGAGAATTAGAATTTTTGTCGCATAAACATGATGGATACTTTTGCTTTTCGCTACTTATGTGATGCTTCAATAATTGAGAAATTATTTCGAGGAGTAGGTTCCGATGATGTGTTCTACTTAATGACCAACTATGCTGACATAAGCTAATTTGAAGTAAAGCCCTCTCTCGAAAATAAAGATCTACAAGACGCTGATACTCCCGATTGAGTCTTATAAGACAGCATTGAAAGTCTTCAATAGGAAGATTCTTCGCAGGATTTTTGATACTATTAGAGTCGAGCTATTCGATGAGGTTGACATAGTCGAGCGCATAAAATTCCAGCGGCTGCACTGGGCTAGGCACCTCGTTCGAATGAATGAAAAAGCTCCAGTACGCATGGTTTACATGGGGGGCCCAAACTTGATTGGAGGACGCCGAAATAGAGAACGATCGAGCACTCGATGGAATGACAAGGTATGGAGAAATCACTACGTACTTGGCATTCAAAACGACTGGCGACAGCACGCACAAGACTTGGAGGCTCCTAGACGCGGCCATGAACGGTAGACGGTTGACGGCCATTTAAGTAAGTAAGTAAGCTGATTTGACAATTGTAGTCAAAGGAATATTATAGAATATTTTGAAAGGGAGAAGTGAGCTGCAGAGATTTCTAGAACCCCATAAGTGTGGCAGATAGTATTTATAATAATTGTAAGTCAAGTCTGGTTCTGACACATTTATTATATGGCTTTAAAACTTATTTCAAATATTTACGAGAGCAAACTCAAAGAAAATTTTACAATAATATTCTATTCTTGCCAGATATGTGTGGGCCTGCCTTCAGTAAGAAATACTCTTTACAACAGATTCATTTGATATTAAGTTTAAATCATGATTTTATTATGGGACATTCCAGGCACAAAAAAAGGGAGAAAAGAAAGTTCAAAATTTCTCTGAAGTTACTTAATGTAGAAGTATTGAATTTGGGGCATATATGAAGCAGTATAAGTTAAAAGTAAATTATTCATAAATGCAGCCTTTTCATATTTAAATCGGAACCTTTTAGTATTTCGGGAGAGGACACGTTTTTTAATCTCCAAGAACGCCTTGTGTTCCCTTGCTTATCAATAGCATCCGCGTACGCGAACATCACCAATTCCTTTTGGAAGATCGAGCCCGACATATACTGTATGTACGAGCAATTGCGTAATATGTATTCCATCAAGAGATAAAAAAATCGCACAACATTACAATGTATCTGGTAAAGTAACTTTTAATCTGGGCACCCTACCGCTTCGAAGCGAAAGGGAGATTGTAGATGTACGTGTGAAGTAGTTTCGTGCTGACATACTTTATAGGGTGTCTGTCTATTAAGGCGTTGTAAAGTTTTTGAATGAATTATTATGAGTTACGCTGTTCACACTATGAAGAGCATACAAATCAGACTCATTACTTAATATGCTTGACTCATAGTTGTAGATATTTTAGCGCTATAATAGAGCAAAGAAATTATCATCAACTCTTTCCAGTTTTCAAGTTCTGCTATTCTTCTTTTCTTTTTTCAGCAAATTCTTACATTATGCTGCTCTAATATTTATTTTAGTATCAAAATAATTATTTAACCGTGTGATATATGCTCTAAAAAATTCATAAAGCTATTTAACGCATTATTATGCAACCTTTTTTTTTTTGATTATTTGCATAAAAACTATTATCACGTGTGACTGTTTTTATTCAATTTCATAATAAATTGAATATAATTTAGCAAAAATCTAACAAAAAATGTAAACTATTTCCTGAGTCATTGTTTGTTCTAGACCAAGCACAATAAAAACGTTTATAAATTGCTAAAATATAAAAAGTTGTTTATGTGAAAGTGCCAAAAATGAAAATACTTCGAATAAACTGCCTTCCCGACGGCATTTGAAGATTATCTAAGCAAATGAAAGCGACAGACTTGACAGCGAAATGGTTTGCTAATTTGGCATAAATGGCAAATGATTAGCACAGTTTTTTAGGGGGAGCACGTTTTTTTTTTTTAATCTTTAAGATAAGCAACCTGTTCGATGAGTATTTTGTATAAATAAGCCGCAACGGAAATATATATTTCGAAAGATATTTTCTCAAGCAAAAGTGCAAATATTTAAACAAGCTTAAAAATGAAATTCCAAATGAAATGGACTTTAACAGCATTAAAAAAAAATTTCTCCACACTGCCTACTAAGAAATTCGAGCTGAAAGTGAAATATACGCGCAAACAGTCGGCGGTGATGTCAATATTTGAGACCTAAGGCTGTGATTACGAAATTTAAAAGCAGGCTAATAAAAAAATAATAAATAAAATGTTATATTAAATCAAATAAAAATCAGACTGCAACAAATGCATAAAATGAATGAATGCATCTAAATTGATTGAACTGCATTTGACTTTGATGAGTAAGTTATTTGCGTTGGCTGGGCCTGTCTATGCTAATTAGACTAGGCGTGGAAAGTAATCAACATTAATTGTGGCTTTTATTTATACGGTTTTGATAAATTTAACGACTGTTAAGGTTGCATCATATAAACTTTTAGTTTAACAGTTAGAAAAACGCTACTAAAGACAAAAGATACAAAATTGTTTGACAAAAAGAAAGTCTTACTTGCAACCTTTTAATGTATTTATTTGAATTGGATTGTTTTTCAATACAATTAAAATGCAGTCAATTGCTTGAAGTAAAAAAAATTCAAACCAGTTCTCTTAAATTCAAATACAGCTCAAAAATGCTAAAACAGTTAAACAACTTTTGACACCAATAAATCAAACTAAAGCATTTCTAAAGCAAATTAACCACTTAATAGACTTAAGACTGTTATTTGTGCCAAAAAATAAAATACACAAAAAATGCAAAAAAAAAAAAAATAAACAAAAACTTAATGAATTAAATTTAACAAATTCATAAATCGTAGAAGTTAGTTGTTTGTTTTCATAACAAAAGACTTATTCAATTTCTTATTAGATAATAAAAATGCGAATATATATGTCAAAGCATTTCACTGACTCTATTCGCTGGAACTGGGTCAAATTCTACTTTTACATTGTAACTGTTTTGCATGCTTGAGTATGATTTGTATCTGAAGTTGTTGGGAATTCATTTTAATTAGAATTTTGATTTAGTATTTAGTGACGCTCACAATATATAGCGCATTAGTTGCGTGTTTTTATAAAATTAAATTCTATTCTTTTGGGCAATTTGCCAAAGCATAGAAATATTTTAGTTTTGGGAAAGTCACATTTGTCAGATTGCCAAAAGTTCTGTCGCTTTTATATAGTGGAAGGTATTAGGTTGCTACTTTCTATAGTTTAGTGAAATTTGTTTTTTTTTTTGGTTTTAAATTGAGTGTATTCAAGTGAAAAGCGTGTTGAAGGCTTGATTTTTTAGTTCAATTAAAAAATAATAATTTTGGAAAAATGAATTGAAGAAAATTGCTTTATAAAACGAAAGACTTAAGACACGAACTTGATGTCGTTGAACCAAAAAATAGAAAATTTTAAAAGAAAAAAATATAATAATAAAAAATATTAATAATATATATAATAGATAAATAAAGAGACAAGAAATTATGCCGCACTCAAGTATGCACAACTTTAAGATACCCTTTTAACTATTTGAAGCATAAATTTGTATAAGACATATATTTCTGTCTGTATCTATAATATAATATATAGATAATATATATAGATTCTATATGAAATATTTTTTCAGAATTAATATAAAATGTACCCATTTGGCATTTCTAGCTAAAATTAATAACTAAAAAATATGTATATGAAAAATCAAGAAAGGTCTAACTACTTTGTATGGAGGCTACACCTTCTATCGAATATTTTATATTGAATATTTTATTAGGATTCATGTTAAAAATTATTCTAATTTAAAACACAGAAATGTGGGGCAGTTTTTTTTTGAAAGCTAGCCCTTAAAGAGGGATTATAAAATTAATTGATATTAGTTAACTGAAGATGATTTAGATTAATGAAATGTCGAAGCGTCAAGGCTCTAGCTCTATAAGTTTTTATATTCCTCATGTTCAAACAAACAGCCAGACAGACGGACGGACACGTCACTATTGACTTGACTTTTGATGCTGTTCAAAAATGTACATTTTAAGAGGCTTGCTTTTCTCCTTCTGTCTATTACAACCTTTCAACCTATGGCTGCAGGGTATAACAAATGCGTATATTTAAAATGCGGCTTTTACAAATATTTGCATAAATTAATTTTGATTTTTGCATCTTTTTCGAACAATCTGCGTACAATTTTGGGTGTTTTACATAACACAAATATTTTTACAAAATACAAAAAAAAATAAACATTTATATTAAAAATATTTTAATAGAAGATATTTTAAATTAATGGATTTTTTTTTTTTTTTTTTAATGCGTAGCAAATTTAATAAACAAAACTGCTTAATTTATTTATATTAAAAATTTAAAAAATCTATTAATTATGCAATGCTTGCGAAAGTCTTAACTCTGACATAGTTCATTATTTAAGACTCTTTAGAAACCATAAAATATGAATTACACCAACTATTAGTTGTTCGTGATAACTTATTTATTACTTCTACTATTTTGATACTCATCACATGTTCAATCGTTGCTAATAGATTGATAATAATGAATGATCAATGATTGAGTAAAATGTACCATATTTCCGAAAAGCAATGAAAAAAGAAATGATTTGATAATTAGGTGAAACATGCATCTAAGCACTTTCGTTTGAAAAACCGGATTACTTAAAATATTCTTGTAATATTTGGTACATTTTAATAATATTATCAGTATGGCGTTTGCCGAGAACAAAATGCATCCTCAATGTGTCATTGTTTGGTGTGGATTTTATGCTGGAGGCATCATTGGACTATAGTTTCTTGAAAATAAGGCTGAACATGAAACTGAATGATAGTGATGTGGTCAATTTCTAGTTTCGACAACACAGTGCCATATACCAAACAGTTCATGGAAGAGTTTAAGAAATTCAATTTCTGGTCGTGTACTCCCTTATATCGGTGATCGGAACATCATTATATTTCTTTCTTATCCTACGAAGTTAATGTTTAACCGTGTAATTAATAATAATAAAATCTCAAGAAGACAAAGACTTATTAGAAGCAATCAGAAACTCTATTCAAAAAATACCCTTGCTTTTATAAATAAACAAAAGGAAAAAAGTTCTCGTATATAAGGAGAATTGCATAAAACATTAAAATTAAGTTTGGTAGTAGAAGATTTCTTAAAAATTAAGTTTTAAGTTCTTATAAACTTGCACTGAACTTTGATACTCTTGAATGTGAAGTGCTAGACATGAAGGCAGATATACACTTCCAATCGATGAAATAGACATAAAGAATTTTTTAATAGAAAATTAATTTTTTTAAATCGAAACATCTTAAATAAATTTATAAAAAATTAGGGTTCTAAGTCTAACGGTTATCAATACTTAATTTGATTGTTTGTGTGTGCATCATGTCGAAACCGCTGAACCAATTTGTATGAACTTTGGTATAGAAATAAAAGGGACGTTGGAAAAGAACATAGGCTATGTTTTGTTTAAAAGCGTAGAGAGCGTTGCCTCATCATACATACATATAACCGATGCACAAAATGTATTAAATCTTTCCATCCATTTGAAGATAATAACATTTGGTATACATGGTAATGGAATCGAGAGAAGTAAGATCCATTGGACAAGTGTGAAATTCTCATTTTTTCGATCAATGAAATAGACATTAGAACTTAAAACTAAAATAAGTGACAAAGTTCTTCAAAAACTTTCTACAAATTTGATTACTCTGGATATTTAAAAAAAAACAATGCATGTAGCCAACTTTATTTGAAATTACTTCATAAATACAGTGAGACATTAAATTGTAAAGGAAGTTAAAAAAAAAATAAACAAACGATATCTCTGTCCAGGCGAAATCAATGGCATTCTTTAATGATTCAATATCTTCAATTGTCTGCCAGATGGGTAGACTCGTCACTCTTGCCTCAAGAAAACATTTTGGTACTCTACTTCTACTTCTTTACTACTCGAGCGGTATGTATCTGGACATTATCATGTTGAAATATCCAAGCTAATGGTGCAAAATAGTTTTAAAAAAATTGTGGAATTGACTTTTGGTGTAGCTCTCTGTACCGTGGAAATGAAACGAATTGGAGAATATGGAGAATATTTCATGGAAGTAGTTGTTGAATCCATATAGAAGCGTTTTTCAGCAGAAAAAACCATTTAGTAGCACTCGGTCTTCTCTGTCATGTGATTTCGAGCAAAAAGGACATCAATTCGAAAGTCAGTGAGTGCTGCTTATTTGTTTTTAGGCCCTGTACCGAAGGTACAAGAGCCTATTGGGTTTGTGCAAATGTATGTAACAGGTAGAAATAATGGTCGGAGACCCCCCAAAGTTACCCCCATTATGGTCAGGAGTGATAGAGGAGTCGATATAGCCATGTCCGTCTGGCCGTCCGTATGAAAGAAAGGATCTCGGAAACGGTAATAGATAGAGACTTCGTGTTTTTTGCATTCGACTAGGACTGCTCCGGAATTTTACAAGTTTATTTTGAAATCTTGCCCCTCCCCCCCCTTCCCCATAAAATCACCCCCAAGGCTAAAAATTTCCTCGGCACAAAAAAAAGTAAGTATGCCAGTATAAAGATATCGTCTTTCTAAGCCAAAATCCAAAAAGTTCATCAAAATCGGATAATAAATGACGATTTTATAAGCAATTGAATTTGAGCGACCCCCCTTTTCGTTTCATACATAAAAAAATGTTTTATAAGGCACTTAGTTGTGCAGTGAGAAGTGGTCATGTGTTTGGTCATAAGCTAGGGGAACATTTAGTGTGTTTGTTAGGCGACCTGTGCTGGTACAGGGCCTCTTACAGTCGGTTACGCCCGACTGTGATTTTCTTACTTGTTTTTTTTTTTAATTTTAATCTCTTTAGATGTTTGGCTTTTCTTATCACTTTGCCACAAACATTAATGATAAAGATCTAAGCTTAATATCTCTCAGTAGCCTAGTAATATATTGGAAACTGTGCCTAAGCAGTAATAAAATAATAATTTGTGTGAATTACTGTTGTAAATTATTTGGAAATAAAATATTGCAAGCATATAGTACAGAAATATGAGAGTGTTCAAAAAATTACGATAATAGGCCTGAAATTAAATTTACTTTAGCTGCAAATTCTGGCATTTTCAACTAATATTGAAATCATAAAACTTCAAAATATATAAATCATTAAATGAAGTGTTCAATTATTTGAAATGATTTCCTTAACTAAAACTATTCAAATGCTAAATGGCGAAATTTCAATTTCAAAACAGATTTAAACAGATAAACAACAAAAAATTAGCACAGTTATATAAGAAAAAACTGTAATTGCTTTGAAATTATAGTACAATAATAATTCATTGAAAAAAAAAACCGACCAGACATAAATTAATTAAATCACGTAGCTAAACTGCAACAAACAAACAAATAAAAAAAAGCTGCTATTAAAATAAAAACAAACACAAAAAATATTTATTTATAAGTTTACATAAAATGACAAAGCAATTATCTAATGCCAATAAAATGCCAACAGCCAGCAGAAATATAATAAATTAAATAAAAGAAGAAAAAAATTAAATATGTAAGTCAGAGTTATTAAAAGTCATAGGTCATGACACAGTGTAACGAAAATATTTAAAAGAGATTATGATATAATAAAAAGATTTAAACAATACAAATTGAATGAAAATATATTTAAATAGAGACTATATAAAAGCCAATAAAGAAAATATTTATGAGTGAAAATAAAAATTAATAATAAAAGAGATACATTTTACAAATACTACAAAAATAGGTAGTACAAATAGTATTGAGGAGGAAGAGAAAAAATAAAATAACACGCCTCAAAAGAAAGTAAGTTGATTTTGCAAAAATACAAAAAAGTATTTCAAGAAAAGTAAAATAGGAAAAAGCGAAATAAATAAAAAAAATAGTTAAACGCACAAAAGATACATGTTTTGGGCATTTTTTGTGAGAATCTAGTTTTGAAATATTTATAGTAAATAATAAAACCGGCATTTCGCTGTATACAAGTATAATAGTTTAATTTAATAATTGAAATGTAGCCCATTATTTATTATTTATTTATTTTTTAATTTCAATTTCCTTTGTTAGTACAAAAAATTGACTTTAGACAAAACGACAACAAAATATTTCTTTAAAAAAATTAAGTAGATTTTATTTCATTGAAAATTCCAAAAAATTCTTGAAAATCCCCATAAGTCTCAATGCTACATGAACTTGACTCGGCTGCTTGCAATGTGGGTAAGTATGTCCAAGCTGCGTTGGGCATATTAATGACTCGAAGCACTGGCAACAAACTTGTTGACAATTTAATATGTAAATACTTACCATGACAAAAGTTTTCAATGTTTCGAATGATTTATATTGGTTTTTCTTTATTCTCTTTAATTCTCGCTAATTTCACTTTCGTTATAAATTATTATTTTTTTGATTCACACAAGCTGTGAAATTATCCTTAATTGTATTCAATCGAATTTAAACTCGAATTGAATTGAACTACTTTCACGTATGACGTTGACGCACAATTTCGTTTGTAGACACCAAATTGAAAACCGAAAATCTGTCTTACTGTCGATTGGTTCGGATCGCGTTGTACCGCAGCGTTTAAAATGTATCTGAAGACTGGTTCAATCGTCTGATTGTGGCCAGCAAGCATAACTACGCAGCGCGACGTCGACGGCGACGACGACGACAGCGCACAAACGCCGGCAGCAACTTCGCTTCTGCAAAACTTTAACTTCAACTTTGCTTTGCTTCTTTCACGGCTTATTTGTTCATTTCTTTATTTTCTTTTTTTTTTTTTGGTTGGTGCTAGTACGAACGAGTATCTCTAGTATCTGTTTGCGGCATTTGGGCTACTGGTGGTGGCGCATCAGCGCAAATAAATAAACGCAACAATATGCCACTCAGAGCTTGTTGGCTTAACGCCACCGCACAGTGGTTTCAAGGTGGTGAAAAATTAACTTTACAGAATTTATTGGTGAATGATTGTCTATTGTGAATGAGCGTTTTTGGCAATTTGTGTCATTTGGTTTAAACTTTAACAGCAATACTAAATATTGCCTCCAACATATCGAATTGTACCTAATAAAGTGCGGTGAGTTCTTCTTTATTACTTTAACATGAAGAACTAGAATCATTGCTGAATGGAATCCAATGCCAAATGCTTCAGGAGTTTTCAGAATCATTGAGCGTGTATGGATTGAGTAGAAGCAACGCGACGTCGTGATGTAATTTTCAATCTGGAACACTATCGAATTCAACTCGTGCACTTAACGAAAAACGGCCGGGATACAAAGAAAGGCACAACAAATAAATTTAGAAGCATAACAAAGTTCGGCCACAGGTAAGTCTCACTCCACCCGCCGTAATCTCCAGACAGCGCTCCTTCCGAATACTACTTGTTACGGTCACAAAAAGGATGTCACATGGCCTGTCCAGCAGAAGATTGGATAACCTCAAAAGTCGAGTCGTTCTTCCAAGCTGGTATCCGAAAATTTCCAGAAAGTTGGGAAAAAGTTGTGACCAGCGATGGACAATACTTTGAATGATATATGAGGTGTTTGTTTAGATCTCCGCGTTGGTACTATTCTTCGTCATCCGTGCCGTGGCACCCTTCAAAGTAGTCTCCATTAAATCGAACGCGGTGTTTCCACATCTTAAAGCGGTCCTCGATCGCAGATTTTGAAATGGCCTTCAGCTCGCTCAACGCTTAAGCGCTTTAAGCGCTATTTTCAGTTTTGGAAACATCCAAAAATCGCAGGCAGCTATGTCGGAACTTTACGGAGGATGGTGAAGCTGCACAATTTTGTGTTGTTGGATGTGTGCCTTGGCGCGTTATCGTGGTGTAGAAACCTTCTCACGCCATCGCGCAATCTTTTCAGAACTTCAACGTTATATTCTTTGTTGATCGTCTGACCTTTTGGAGCAAATTCGTAGCACACAACACCTTCTCAATCAAAAAACAAAATTAACAGCATTGACTTGACATGGCTGCGACTTTGACGTGCATTTTTCGGCCGTGACTTGTCTGGACGCTTCCACTGTGAAGATGGTTGTTTAGTTTCAGGATCGTAACCATAAACCCATGGATTATCTCCAGTTATAACTTTCTTAAGAAGATTTTCATCATAACTGACCATTTCCAAGTTGTCGTGAGCGATTTCAGAGTGAAGGTCTTTCAGTTCGGTCGTGAGCTAGAACAGTAGATTTTGGTATTCCGAGAGACTATAAGATAAACAACCTTCAACTCTGAGTATTTAGACTCTTATTTTCTGTTTTCAGATAACTTATGTTCACCTCACCCTTTTTGTGTGTATTTGTATGAACAAAATTTATTTTTGTTGGGTGTATCTAACGGTAGGTTCACCAGTACCAGATAAATTTGACAATGTTTTCAAATATAGTGGAGTCATCATAATTCAGACATCTCTTTTGGAAATACATTATTCTCGAAGAGCCCTTAAATAGTAATACTATGAGGGGAATGTGGAAGTAATACCATGCGGGGAATGTGGAAGTTATAAACTTCAAAAAATTTTAAACCGTTATTAGAAAATGGTTAAGAGCTTCAACTTTGATCTCTCGGCACAAGGCACTCTTGGGTAGGTTTTAAGGACTTTTCAACACTTCATACGTAATGCCTTTTTTTCAAGCAGATTATTTTTTCTGACGAAAAGAAGTTTTATTTAGATGGTTCCGATGGATATACTTTTGGAGGACTTTAAGCCAAGAACCACTCATCGTTTCCAAGCGAAAGTTTGGTGGATGCTGATCCATAATGGTGTGAGGAGGTGATTGTTTTCTGGTACTGAGGCACTGCGCTTTGTATTTTCCAAGATAAATGGTTATGAATTAGTGTTGGATCTACAGCCTGCTCCCATTTCTTACTTAAAACACCCCTGCTCTAAAGGCCGTACGAACAGTTAAGATTAACCGGTTAAGCCTTTAGTTTGCTGATATCAGCAAAGTTTGTAACACGTCAGGAATTAGATTTTTCAATCCGAAACGTGACGTGATGGGAACTTTTTGAGCAATGATTCGTATTTAGCATGAAAAATGTGTTCAGAAAAACGATGTCCCATTTAATTCGCAGAAATAAAGTTGAGATTTGCAGGACAGTGTTGTCGATATATGTTCCGTTCGGTAAGTAGCTCAGATCGCGATTCAGAACTTTTATAAATTCTCAGAAATTTAAAAGATGAAGAGGTGTAAAGAATTCAAACGAACCGATCGAGAAACTGAGTTGTACTGATTTATTAAATTCATAAAATATTCAAACTAGACCCGCATCGCAATAGCAAATGTGACAGAAATGAATGTAATGTAAAAGAGGAAATGTAATGGGAACAACAAAAATTTTAATGAGATAATATGAAATTATTGAATTACAAACTTTATATTGGAAAGCAATATTTATTTTACACTAAACTACAAGTTTTTATGGCTTAGAAGCGCTTATGTAGCATATGCGTTCCAACAGGATGTGATGGCGGATAATTGTGATAGCCAGTAATTAGTCTAAGAGATGAGTCTAAGGAAGGTTCTTTGAAGGCTGTAATAATAATATTTTTTATTATATTTTTCACACAATTCAAACCACTGTACATGTAAAATTGTGATTGTGCTGTTGTTGTCACGATATACGAGTATATATGACATCAAGCACGTTCGCTCATTCCTTTACACTGCATTCTCTCTCATTTTCAACACTTTCTTTCTTTCTACAGCGCAGCTTGACCAAGAGTTTCGAAGCTGCGCTCTCCATTTTGCTCGCTCTTTATTACTTTATTACGAATAAGCGTATAAAACGTAAAAATGTGAATTGAAATAAAAAAACGTGTAAAAACTGTGACGTCACATATTGTTCCCATGATCAGTTGTTCTCTCTCTCTCTCTCTCTGTCTCTCCCGCTCTTTCCAGTTCATTGAAATGTAACCCAAACGTTTATACTTCACATATAAACATTTTGTAACACATTTCCTACTAAACGCACAACTTTTTACCTCATTAAAGCCGGCTTTATGCATTTACTCATGCGACCCATATTCGGAAACTGGCTTCAGTCATGTCACCGAGTGCGGCGTAAGCTAATACCATCCTACTCAAACAGTTGTCAATTCTTAAATTCAAACACATTTCTGATTGTATTCACATTTAATTTACATCATAATCCGCTGTTGGAACAATAAATTAGCGGTTCACACCAATAAAATTATTGTTATTATAGCATTTTCTGGTAATTTATGTCGACGGAGGCATTCAGCATGGTTAGAACAGTTAGGCTCGTTTTTTGAAGATTCTTTAGTTTATGAAAAGTTCTGGCTTTGCCAATTGTCTTCCAGGTATTTGACCTAAATAGCGTCTATACACCTGTTCGACTTAAAGGGCAACATGAAAAGAATATTTGGTTTGGTTTGATATTGAAGAAGCGGACAAGCTGCAGAAAGAACTGTGGAGAACTTTTTGTTTCGAATAGATTCGCGTTAGAAACGGTGAAAACTCTGCAGCTCAAGTATCGAGTGTGATGCATCTTTCCGCTCTTATCTGCTTTTGGGTGCTAAAATAAAAATAAATATAAATAACAAGCGTGTTCGCCTTTGTTTTTGGAGAACCTTTTCCTATGTTCCATAGCGCATACATCAATTGATTACATATCACTCGATACTCCTAACTAAACACGTTCAAGTCTTTAGACTAGTTTTGAGCTGTCATAATAAGTTCAACAAACATTCTAAGCCACTCTGTTTAAAAAATTTGTGCATTACAAAAGAACTTCAAACCTTCGCATAGGTAAGGCTGTCAAATAACTTACAAAAAAAAAGGTGTTTGCTGTACATTTAAACTAAGTCTAAACTATTTGTTTAACTGTTTAATCAGACGTAATCCATATAAAGTTGAAAGGTGAGAATTTTTATTGTTATGCAGTTTTCATGTTAAGAGCATTTCACTGGTTTTCTGACCATTCTTAAAATTATATAAACTTCTTAAACACAAAAAAATTATGTGAGAGTTCAACAAGCTGTCAAAATAGTTGCCTTCGTTTATTGAAGACAGTTTGATATAAGCCAGATTTCGTTTATCCATGAGTGTTGCAGCTAAACGATGTCATAAAAATGTCTGCTGTTGGTAATAAATAAAGCGGAAGTAATTTTAAAACAGTTTGAATGGAACCTAAAATTAGAAGTGTTTGCTAATAGATCTATATTAAAATGCATTTGATACTACATATTTCTGAGAATAGTTTGATCGATTTTAAGTGTAGACAGTTTAAATCAAGGTTTATTTGTTTACCAGCTTACAGCTGCACACAGTTTTGGTGAGAACATAACTTTTCTTAAAGTCAACCAGAATCCAATTTTATATGAAAGTGTAGAAATAGTTTAAAGAATGATATTTGTGACCAGCTGAAAAGGGGCGACATCAACGACTCGTTCGCAGACAGACAGTGAGTATGTGAATTCGTTTCAACATCTATTAATAAACTATTCAACAAATTATTACTTTTTTAGTTTACATCATGTGAAAGAGCATATCAAGCTCTACCCGAATCGGCCAACATGTGGAAAATGTGATTTTATGACACCTAAGCTCTTTTCATATATCGGGTTACACTTATGGTTTCCCATTATCCGTTACTGAATTTGTCTAAAATGTTATTAGAAACTCTTCTTTTATAAAATCTGCTTAGTTAAATTGTTTATAAATAGAAAACGTTTTGAAATCTCAAACTGTAAGACTGTATCAAATTAAACATTTGAGTATGCTTTTGAGTTAACGATAAGATGACCAAAGTGATGACTCTCGAGGCCTCGATAACACCAAGATAATAGTTGACTAAGTGCAGCTTTTCAGTTGTGCTTTCTGAACGATGATAGTTTCAGTCCAAGATGAGATTTAAAATAAAAACAGGATATCTAAGGCAGTGCCTTCTGTATTCTATAATATATGAAATTAAGGTCAGAATCAATATGTCGCATAAGGTTTTACTTAATTAATATAAGTATCCTTCTATCACACTCACATCCTAGCTGTGACACATCAGAACAACACCATATACAATTGTAATCAATGGGAATGGGAACATGCTTAAACGACTGTCATTTGATAATACTAGTATTTTTCCATAAGAAGAAAGCAGCACCAAAAGAGTCAAAATTTCCAAAATGAGGTCGAAAAACCGCAAAGAGCACTTGTTCGGTTGATTGCCAAAAATTAACTTCATCTCAAGCCCTACAAGCTCCAAAAAGTGCAACTTCTTACGGATGACAATAAGCGCGTGAGACTCCAAAGATGCCGTCAGCTGAAGCGTCGGGCCGCAGGTCAAAAATGGGAGCGTATTCTCTTCACGGACGAGAAAACCAAAATGACAGAAGCTGCTCAGCTGAAGCTCCAGGTACCTCTGCAATAATCGAGCGCCGTCAATATGAGCAGTCTGTAATGTTTTGGGGAGGAATATGCGCCACCGGCAAAACACCCCTTGTTTTCATCGAGCAAGGGGTCAAAATCAATCAGGAAGTGTACCGCCGTGACATTTTGGAAACTGTTGTGCTTTCTTGGGCCCAGCAGCACTTTGGTGATACGGTGTGGACGTTTCAACAGGACTCAGCGCCAGTTCATAGAGCCAAATTGACTCAGGACTGTAAAGCAAAGCAAATTTTCCGGACTTTATCACATCCAGTGAATGGCCACCTTACTCGCCAGATCACAATCCGATGAACTACAGTGTGTGTACTATTTTGGAGTCCAGGGCATGTGCTAAACGCCACATAAGTTTGGAGGCGCTAAAGCAATTATTGCTCCAAGAATGGGATTGATTATCGGAAGAAGACCTGCGGCCCATTGCGCTAAATTTCCAGAAACGTTTAGGGCTCTGCATCGCAGCCTAAGGAAGCCACTTCGAAACCGGCTGAATACTCTGTTTACATAATAGCTATTTGATAGTTGTGTATCTGAATTTTTTCTCAAATAAAGTTCCTTAAAAAGTTATGATCAAAAATGTAAGTCTGGGTTATTTCTTGTCACCCGTAGATCTTTCATGAGAATAACTCCAGAGCAAAAGCAATGTTCGTACTGGAATTAACCTTCACATCCAGCTGAACTTAGATTTTAATGCTTCTCTAGAAAGTGATTATGTTGGTATCCAGATTTAAAAGCACATGAATCAAGGGAAATGTCACAACGTCTGCATAAAAATTTTGAACAAATGGTCCATACCCACCTTTCCTAAACGTTGAACTTGAAATAATATGGCGATGTCAATACAACTAGACAAAGTATTGGAGTGGTAAGGGTACCTTGCGGGCCTATGGTGACTTGTTAACCTAGCTAAGAACTAGCTTTTTATCACATCTCCTGGCAACGCAGAGCACATCATACATTTTCTAACAAGAAATTTGCGGTTCATATCTTTCATTAGATTTGGATAGTCTTGTCCAACTACTTGGAGATAGGTAGACAGTAAATTGCGTCAACTTTAATTTCAACGAAGGAAGTAAAGAGTTGCGGACGGCAGACTTACAGACTTAATTGAGAAATGCTTAACTTCATTTTGAATTTTTTTAGGGATCCTGCTGATGAGTGGTTTGCGGGATAGAAGAAAAAAACATGTAGTGTGGACCGTATCCCTAGTCAAACTCACATCTGAATATAATATGAAGATAGTTGCTTTGTAGATTGCACTGTAAATGGGAGCAGGATTATCCTCTGCATATTCAATATTTTGACTTGTATATCAGCAAATTTTATATAGAAATATAATATGATGTTATAACTGACTTATGCTAGGACAATGTAGATTTCAACAACTATATCTAGCTAAAATTGGGTAAGGCCAGGTCAAAATCCACATCAATTTTTGTTATTAAATAAGAAAAACAAAAACGATTATCTGAAGTATAACCTGAGGTGTTGAAGTCGCCCGTTTGCTGTCCTATAATTTAGGGTGACCAAAATGGTGACGCTTGAGGCGTCTTATAAAACATGCATGAGCCAAAGGTCTGGCCAGCAGGTTTTGATGGTTAAGCGGTCATTATATCTATTGGAAAAGAAGCCAAATATATCTTCACATTAGTAATATTAGTGTCTCTGGGAATGGTGGGCAGGGGGGTTTGCCATTGTCCTCACCCTCCCTAATGTTTCAAAAGTTCGTTGGTAAAAATATATTGTACTACATATTTCGCACTTTTGATTATTAAAAAAGAAGCAAAGTTAGTCCCCCTTTCGCACTTTTGATTACTAAAAAAAAAAAGAAGCAAAGTTAGTCCCCCTTTCACACTTTTGATTACTAAAAAAGACGCAAAGTTAGTCCCCCTTTGAGGACAGCAACGCTTCCTCGCCGACAGCTAGATACGCCCCTGCACATAGCCCTTAAATGTTTGTCATGGCATTTAACAGATTTAAATCTTGACAATTAGTTTTTGAGGTTTGCTGCAATTGTAATTCTTTTAAGTATAAAGCAAAAGTTGCTTAATTTTTCATTTCTAATTTGAATATTTTAACTTTTATTTCAAGCCTTTAGCAACAAGAAATATTTCTGTACGCCATCAGCAGCGTCTTACTCGCATTTAGACCTATGGAATACGTAATGTCATCTGCATGACAAGCAATCATTGTACAGAAGTAGAATTATTTTCAGAATCAGTTATAGAAAGATCAACGGCAAAAATATTACAAAGAAATGCTTTTTGAATAGTGCCCTGTGGAACACCTATGCAAACAGTGCATGTTGGAGAGACATTTGCACGTACTTTAAGGATGAACAGTACAAATGTCCTTTATCTTTGTTAACAGTCCAAAATTCCACAGCTTCTCAAAGGCTTGGTGTTGGTAGTAATACAATATTTGTTTTTATCAGAGGCTTCAAGAATATTATTTACCATTCGATGCAGCTATTGTGCTGTTCGGTGTCCCGAGTTGAAACAGAAATAAACGTTTAGAGTCTGCAACACGTGCTAAAGTACAGATAAGCAAGCTCTTCCATAACTTGAAGAGTAATGGAAGTAAACTAATTCGCCGAAACTATACAGTATTACTTTCTAGTTTACCGGATTTATGAATGATTGTTGTTTTCCAAGCCGGGTGCAAAGTGTTGCATCCCTATGATAGCATTGAAAAGTGTAACCATAAATAAAAAACCATTTTCTGTATTTAAAGTATATCAGCTTTGCATTGTAGATTTTATTGTGACCAGGAGCTTTGCTGTTTTTTAGACCTTTTATGGCGTCGGATACCTCTCTAAATGTGAAGGTATAGTAAAAAATCCAAGAAAGCCTTTATAACTTAAATCTCTGTGATATGTTGAGTGAAGACGTCTGTCTATTTGATTTCAGTTCAAGACCACTGTTCATTGATGTCCTACAGTGGACACTGCCGCGTTGATTGACGCTTGATAATACGAGTAGTCATTCATCCATTGACAACATTGCATCAAGCATGTTGTGAAATAATTGGACTAAACGATCGTGCAGTGTATTTATAAGTTGTTAGATAGTTTTTAACCATTCTGCCGTATCTGCATCTGAATGGTGTATGTGTATATAATCCTTTCGTGTGCGACGTTTTCGTTGCAGGAGACCACGCAGCCCAGTTTTCAAAAGGTACCATGAGCCATGAGCAATGCTTAGTTATTTTATTATTATTATTATTAAAATTAAAAGCTGCAATAGTCTTTGCTGACAGACAAACTTAACTTTTTATCATATCAAACTAAAGTCTCCAACTTCAATTTAATAAACGCGCATTGGACATTCGTCTTCCAGAAAACGTTAAACTTCAACGATTGGTTGTGAGGTAACCGTTTCTTTAGATTTCTGAGTAGTATTATTGTTATATTATGAGCTCCATATACTTTTCAGTCTCATTTGGTTACGCTACATAAAGAGTTTCACATTGCCTTCTCTAGATCTCATTGGCAACATTGATGATAATAACTCATTCCGTAGTCTGCTGCTGGATTCAAAAAAGGATCAAAGGTTTTTATTCATGGAAATTGATTCTATTCCACAGTATCGCGTTCAGTTATATACTTTTCAGGTTTAAGTAATTATTAGCGTTAACAAAAATCACAGTTAATGAAATTTCGCGCATCTCTATCTACTATCTATCTACTATCTATCTACTATGTTAAGCTTTTTCACCCAATTTAGGATTTTTATTACACATATGCCATTTGTTGATTTTTATTACACATAACTTAACTGCACGCCCTCGTAGTTAAAAAATAAAATTAATATGTGTGTTTTTGTTGTTGCTTTAATGATTTTCTTGAGAAGATTTTCTAAATAAATTAATGATCTTCATGGCATATAATTCTTTTGTATTGTAAATAGTTTTTGAGCAGCTAGTGAGACGTCTGTAATACATAGTTCCTACTTTCTTTCATTGAACAACTTTTAGCTTAAAGAATTAAAAACAATATTCAAATCTTACAAATTAAACTAATAATTTAATTTATTTATTTTTATTTTTTCACTTTAGTTCAGCTTTATTTTTTACCAAAATTCTGATAGCCATTTATATACTGATTCTGCCAACTTGGAGTAGAAAATGTGGCATAAGGATCGTTGTAGTTATTATTCAAATATGTAGGGTACAAATACTGTCCAATGACATAAGGCCAAATACGTATTTGTGAATTGGGATCTGACGTTGGAAAAGAATTAAAACCATTTTGTCCATTCAAACTGGCGAATGTTGGATTATTGCCATAGGGATTATAGGTCTGTGGAAACTGCTGAGGATTGCCATATTGTGTAAACTGTGCGCTGCAATACTGTTTGGAGGAAATATAGAAGTTTATTAGTTTTAAAAATTATAATATATATATATATATAAACTTACCAGGACTATTAATAAAATTAATATAAATATTATATTTAATTTAAACATTTTTTTGTTTTTTTTTGTTTTGTTGCTAAATCCTTTTTACTGCTGCCAATATTTGTTTAAGTTGAACTGATTTGCCAAGAGCTTTGCAAGCAGTTTAAATACTAAAAGCTAAGAGGAAAATTTCTAAATTTATATTTTATATTTTCTACTAATTAAAGCAATTTCACGCACTGACAGCCAGAATGGAATTTTTACGTGAAAAACTCAATTTACGGCATTTCGTCATTGAACTTGACTCACAATTAATTGGCATCGTTGACAACTCTTTGTACCTTGACAATGATTTGATGAATAATATTTTCTATTTTGAACTACAATTATTTTCGAGTAGAGGTGAATCCCGTAAAGCGTAATATTTAATGCTGTTTCATGCAAAATGTCAACAAATTTAAATTTGTAAGCTTTTAAAAAATGTTGTCGCATTAGCAGTAAAATATTTTGCTATTTAAATAATTAATATAAACAAATTACGCTAGTCTGAGTTGGCTATTAGTGTTTAAATATATTAAGTGTCTACCAAAGTGTTCCAAAAATTTAGTAATTTATACGTTTAGCAGCCGAAATTCGTATTATTAAACATTTTTGTGAAATAGATACATATTTGTTATTTTCAATATATAATTTTTTTTTTATTTTATTAAATTTTTCCTGCTTTGCTTCTACATAAAACTATTAAATTACATTAGGCATTTATTTACAGAGTTTGCACAAAAACAATTTCTCGCTCACATTAATTAGTCTAGACACAAAGTAAATATAACAAAATACACAGAAATAACAGCGACAACAAACATTCTAGTAGATACAATATACAAATTATTATATATAAAATATATAAAAGTTTACAAAATTAAACTGTGCAAAATTTACAAAAGTTTTTTTTTTTTATTGTTTATAAATAATATTGCTGGCCTTTCTCTTTTCGTTTTTTAATGCAGTTTAAATCCTGGAGATGGAGTTTTTTTTTTCTGTTACACAGCACTGCACTGCACATTTCATAATTTAAATTATTTAATTAATTATTTAGTTTTCTTTTAGTTTTTTTGTTTTTGTTTTTTTTTTTCTTTAAGCATAAATATTTGCTGACGCATATCAATAGTCCTCGTCATCCTCATCTGGCGGATCTGTGGCATAGGTTAGTTCGTTCAGATAGAACCATTTCTGTGGCGTGTAAAAAAAATATTATTAATAAAAATATTAAATTGAAAATATTATTAATTTCTATTCACCGGTGACTCTGTGCAGTTAAAGTTGTAATCCCAATCACAGATTCTGTACTCCTGATTGAAGGAGGTCTCATTCGCGCATAAATGCGGTATACGATTGCCCTCTTCATCGCACATGTGGAATATCTGTAAAAAATAATTAATTTATAATTAATAAATATTATAGAAAATTAGAGAGAAACTTCTCTAGGAACAACAAAATTTATGTAGTATATACATATGTAAATCTTTGAATAATCCGATGAATAAACAATATGTTTTTAAATACTATTGTCATCTGTTATATAATAATTTTTACTTAAGACTACAATATACTTCACGTATTGCACGGACATTTTGTGGAAATTTTTTTTTTAAAAAGAGTTTTTCAAACTCAACATTGTATCATATATATGCAGCTGAGCATCATCCAGATAAACCTTCGTAAAAGCAACTCCCACCGATGTGGGTTTACAACCTTTGAAAAAAAAGCTTTCTGAGGTAAAGTCACCCAACTTCCTCTATCTGACTACAAAAGATCATAGTATTAGAATGATGCGTCCTCCATAAAGCCTTCTTGTCAGACCACAAGTATATCCATTTTGAGACTAAATTCGACTATAGCCCAATCCATAGTGACCCCCATAACACCCAGTTTGTGTAAATGCCACAAGGATGGTAAAGAATTATTTGCAAAACAACTGTTTCCAAGTTTCAAGCTACTGGCCCGTATGTTCACCATCCCATTTTAACTTCTTCACATTTTTCTGTATTAAGATTTCGACATATTTTCTCTTAAAACCTTTGCTGCACTTGCAAATTTCGATTTGGAATCTTCTGCACCAATTTCAATTCGAAATAGATCGCTTCTTGATCTATAGCTTCATATAAAGAATCCTCTGAAAATATACCATATACCAGGATCTTCTCTATCTAATCGACTGTGCTCGATTTCGAGATGCGCTGTGTCCCATTGACCTTATATTAGTATTAAGGATATGTTCCCATCTAGTATATAATATACTAAGCCTCAGGGTAGAGAGCAATTCTTCTAATTCGTGGGTAAACGGTGATCACCCGTAGTATATACCAAGGCCCCACTGTGATCAGTTGTGGTATTTTGAAGACCCTCATACGCCCGAACAAGTTATGTAGTATTGGTACGGGCAGCACCTAGTATCAATGCAAACAAGGCCGATCTCATTCTCTTAAGAAAGAGATATAACATAAAAAAATAATACAAAAATATAATAAAATATAAAATACTCAGGACTAAAAGTGCACAGTAAGCAGACTTTAAGCTCCAATAAGGATAAAGAGTGAACTACTATTTTTTGGAGTTTTGTTATGATGGCAAACCACGAAGAATACTAGATAACTAAGGCTAAAGCATGCCTGCCCCCCACACAGAAGTCAACACAGCGCCTTGACAATTGAATAATTGGAATTAAAATGGATTGAGGTGTTGGAGCAGCTGTTAATCGGAGTCTGTGTACGTTCTCCAACTTCAGTTAAACAACTTTGCATAGACTACCAACCTTTTTTATAGTTAAAGAATTATTTCTTAATGTGATACTTAATTGCTTAAATAAATAAAAATTATGCAGTTCAGACAAACTCAACTAATTTTAATGCATACAGATTTATTTCGCTTCAGTTCTTACGTACAATATTCCGATGCACCATCTTATTCATCGTAAAATAATTTTATATTTAATTAAACTTCAAATACAGGCATTAAGACCAAAAGACCATGGAGTTATAGCTTTAATAAAGTCTTTGAAATAAAACTTAACTATATAATATACACGAATACGAACAATGAAGATATTAAAATTGTTTCTGTTCAATGAACATTCATTAAAAATATTTTGGAAGCATTTTCTAATCTTTTCATTTTCGGCTAAAAACTGAAATTTAATTAGAAACTTATGCAACAACACAAGTAGCTTATAGAGAACCATAAATACTTCCGAAAAAGAAGAGGCGCTTATGACAGACATGAACGGACGGACGAGCGTCTTAACAAGATGATAATGAACTAAAAAAAGATCATGAAACTTTCAGTGAAAATTATGAATTATTTTCATTGCTAATAAATGCAGCCATATTTTAATATTTTTCCAATTATTGAACTATTTTTCCAGACTGTCAAATCTATGCACAAGCTAAGAATTTTTAATACCCTGTAACTATTGGATACAAGGGCTAAGTCAATGTTTCCTATGGAAACAGGGTATAAAAGTGTGGCATCTATTCGCCTGATATCCAGACCGACTTTGTTGTTGCTGATCAATTCAGATCCAAGGCCGATTAAGTAGTCTACAACATTGAAGTTGAAATTCTCTATTGTCACTGAGCGGAATGCGTGAAGAAACCAAGTAGTTCGTCTTGTCCTCGCCGTTTCTGCGTATCGATGATCACTTGCTTTTGGAAAATCGAGCCCGACATATTCTGTATGTATGATCACTGGCGTAGCATGTATTCCATCAGAAGATTGAAAAAATCGCACGACAGCACATCACCCTGTCTGGAACTTCTCTTAGCATCAAAGGCTTTGGAAAGTTTCTTTCCCAACCTGATAGCGTCATCATCGAAGACGAACGATCTTTGCTGGCATACCCAGTGTAGACAGAGCATTAAAAACTTTGATCACTACGGCGTATCGAAAAAGGGTCTTATAGTTGATAAATAGCTGGTTTATGTCTTTGTTAAACTCAGACAAGACTTTTCCAAAATTTGGCGTAGTGTGAATAATTGGTCACTAATCGACCTTTTTGGTCTGAAGCCACACTCAATCAAACCGTATATGGCTTCAGCCTATTAGACAATATGGGCGACAGAATCTTATATCCAATGGAAAGAAGACTTATTTCTCGGTCTCCTTTCTTAAAGATAGAAAAGAGAACACTTAGATTCCAGTCATTAGGTATGTGTTTACCGGACTATATCATGTTGGTGCATACCCCTAATCAACTCTTCACTGCCGGTCTTCAATAACTCAGCTGACAACCCATCAGAGCCTTTTATTATTTTTTTTTTTCAGCTTTTTAATAACCGAATCAACCTCATTATAGCCCGTTGGCTCTTCAATAGACCCATCATTAACTTGTATTTGCGGAGTCAATTCTCTATCAGCGGTATTGTGCCTCCAAGTCGATTCGAAAAAAGACAACTCCATAAACTCAGTGATTCCTGTGACTCTTTGTAATTCGATTTCTCTGGGTTTAAAACCTTCGGTCTGACGCTTGACCTTTTGATAACATTTTCAAAGTTCATGTTTGTCACATAACCTCTCAACATCCTCAAACTACTGGCTTTCATGCTCTTTTTTCTTGCATCTAAAAATGCGTCGGTCTTCCCTCCGTCTCTTTCGATATTGCTCTGTAACAGCTCTGCGGAGGGGGCGTTCTTCTCTGCAGTGCAATGACCTTGGCAGCTCTATACATGAAGGCGGTGATATGTTTCCATTGCTCACATATCTATCTTGTGAAGACAGAGAGGTTTCCCAGAGCAGTGGGGAAAGTGAGTATGAGAAGGTTTTGCTGGTCTGTTGTGAATGAGGCTTGCCGACGTCTAGAATTCGTTGCGCTTCGGGTCGAGCGCCATGCACCACGCTGAGGTGTTGAAATCTGCTGCTGCTAACTACCATGTTTCGACCAGCGGCGTAATCGATTATCGTTTATATATTTCTAGAGGTAATGTCGTGCAGATTAAATTTCCTGACGGTTGTTGTAAAAATTCCTATTATATCAAATAATTTAGATTTTTATAGATGCTGTAGATGTAGATGGAATTATCCATTTAAAAGTTTTTATATTCTTAAATTATCGACGAGAAAAATGATAATTGTGTGCTTGAACTACGAGAACATTCAGATAGATAGATACTATCTATCTTACCAGTGTAGGGTACACAATCTATGTAACATATTCAACTATTCCAATAAACTTCGTTTAAAAAAAGCATTGCATACTTTTAGACTGTTAACATTTAACACTTGCCCAGCCAAACTTAAAAGCTTTAACTTCCAACTTTTACTTAACAACACATTTTCTTATAACACTAAAGCTTTTATATACCTGACAATTATATTCCATATCCGCATAGAAGCCCACCGATCGATGCGTACAATCGAATGAGAATGTTATATTATCTAAATTCGTCCATTCCTTTGTCTTGTGATTCTGAAATACTGGACTGGCGGCTTCCTGTTGCGTTAGCGTTGCCAGCAGCAAAGGACCTTGAATGGTAAATAGTTGATAAAAGAAGAAGCATAAATTAAAATACATTATATAATAAAATAAATAGTTATGCAGACTTGTCAAGCTACATACATAAATCTGTGCAGTAAACTCAGCTCATTAAATGCTAAATTTATGCTGCACAGAAAAATCTTTGGCACGTGTGCGCAGTCATGGCTGTTTGTTTATTTTTATTTTTCTTTTGCTTTTTAAATGGGCCGACAAAGAGACAATGTATATATATATATATATCTTTATATATGTACATCACGCGTCTAAATCGGCACAAAGTCGTCCAACGCACTTGGCTATACGCTTTGGTAATTCATTTATAAACCAAAACGAGCGGCCTGAATTGAGGCCAAAGCGAAGCGTTTAGCGTTCGAAAATAAAAATAAAAATTTGAAATTGAAAATTCAATACGAAAACTTTTCAGACTTACCCAGTAAAACGCCGGAAAGCCATAAAATTCTATAACTGTAAACCATTTTTGTCGTCCATAACATTTTGCTGTGTATTTTTGTTGACTGGCTTGGCTGTGTATGCGTATTGGTGTGTATCTGTGTGTGTGTTTGTGTTTGTGCACTGCAAATTAAGTGCCACAATATCGGCTAACGCTGTCAGCTACTTAAAATTATCAACAGAAAATAAACACAGCAGCGCTTCACTTCACTTTCGGACAAATGTAGCTGCGTAGATACTTTTGTATCTTTTTTTTTTTTTTTTTTAGAGTAACTATGTATCTATATGTTTAGTTTAAGACGTCTTTGGCTGTTGCTGCTGACTCGTTGCTGTTGCTGTTGCTGTTTTGCACGTTTGCCTTCAATTAGGAAGTGATGGCCATATTTGTTGCCACAAATGTTATTGTTGTTGTTGTTTGCTGCTACTGTTGCTGTTTTTGTAGTTAGTAATGCATTGCCGCTTGTTGTTGTATTTGTTGTAACTAAAAAAAAAATATAAAAAAATAAGAAAATTTCAAACTATATTTTTTTATTTTTTTTAATTAATGCAATTATTAATTGATTTATGCGCACAAAAGCTGGCGCAATATTTCAAAATCACCCAACTTGGTAATTTTTAATTACAACGACTTGCAGACAGACGGACAAACTGGCAGACATTTAATTCATATCATAAATGATTATAATCTGTTTAAATTAAAATACACAACTCGTTGTATTAAAGCCCACAACTGCCGCCACATTTCAGCGAAATGTGCTGCTGACGGATGCGATTTTGATGACTCAACTGCCTCATGAGTTGCACTGAGATGCGCTGCATTAATTGCTTAGCATTAAGTTAAGCTTGTCTGTCTGTCTTTCTGCCGCACTCACGTGTATACATTAAGTGTTTGCATTCGCATTTTAAATTGCCAAAAATGTTTGTTAATGAATTTTTATCGCTTGTGGGTTTTTGACTTTAAAGGCATTCTATATATTATATATACTTTTGCGTCATTCAAGCTCATTGACTGTCTGTCTGTCTGTCTGACTGTCTGTCTGATTCATTAGGAAGTTATGCGCATTCGCCAACATACAATATCTCTTTGCACATGCGCAGCTCACGCATTGCGCAGCTCATACATTGTATATACACACCCTTTGCACCTGTAGGTGTAGCCGATATGATTGATCGTTTATTGCGCTGTTTACATTCTTGTTTAACGATATTTTGCAGTCGGAAGTTCTTGTAATAAGATATATATAGACGAGTTCGATTAAGAACTCAATATTCAAATGATTGTATAGATGTGTTGGAGGTGGAGGTAAAACGATCTTCGCTGTTGTAGTACAGTTTTAGCAAAGAAAATATAAAATTATTCTCTTTAAAACAACTTTTTTCAAATCTTTTAATTTGGATTTACTGCCATGAAGAAACTGACACTTAAAGTATCCTACGGCTTAGCTAAATGGTCTGTTAACCGGCTAATAAAATTAACAACTGTTAAAAACAATTCCATTTATTTTAATGCTATATGTCAATGGCAAGTAAGAACTCAAAGTCAGACAAACTTCCGACAAAATTATGAAAATCTTTAATTAGAATTTAATAAATCTGCAGACCTCTACTTACTAATTAAAAAGCCATCAGTATCGATTCTTTCATTTTGAAGATTTCTCTGAAATGGAAGAATCCATTCCGGTGGCTTTTTAACTGGCAGGCAGAGCATTTTTCAGTGTGAAGCTCTGATGCCATATCTAACCATTTATTTCGTACATATGGAAAGGGTATCGGGAGAAATATGAAGCACCTAAAAAATTATTAGTGCCATTAAATGGAAAAATAACCATAGCAGCGCACGCTGTCCACAGACGGAGGAATTGCTAGACGAGATGATTCCCCAAACGTTGGAATTCCCAGACGTGATGAGTCTTCAGAGAGAGAAATCAGCAGACGGGGGGATTCCCCAGAAGGAGTTATTCTCCAGACGGAGAAATCCCCAGACGAAGGAATCGCCAGACAAAGGAAATACCAAACAAAGGATTCTCCAGATGAAGGAATCACCAGGCGGAGGGATTCACAACACGAAAGAATCATCAGATGGAGGAATCCCCAGACGGAGGGATTCACAGCATGAAAGAATCATCAGATGGAGGAAGCACCAGACGGAGGGATTCACAACATGAAAGAATCATCAGATGGAGGAAGCACCAGACGTAGGAATTCACAACACGAAATAATTATTAGATGGAGGAAGCACCAGATGTTTACTCCCTAGATAGAAATCACCACACGAAGGGATTCACAACACGATAGAATCATCAAATGGAAGAAGCACCAGAAGAGGAATCGTGAATCGGTATGATTACTAAGGCAGAGAAATCGCAGGACGCATAAATCTCCAGACGGGGGAATTCCCTTGACGGTGAACTCTACAGATTGAGGAATATCCAGTCGGAAGGATTCCCCAGACGGCGGAATCATTAGACAAAGGAATACACAGACTCCCAAACGGAGAAGTCACAAGATGAAGTAAACCCTAGACGGAGTAATCCCCACACGCAGAAATACCCACAAGGATGAATCTCAAGAAATAAGGTTTTTCCAAAAGGAGGAATCCACACGAGAAGGAGGTCTTAGAAAGATGAAAACCAAGTCGGAGTAATCTCCATACGCAGGAATCCTCAAACAGAGAAATCCCCAGAAGGTGATATTTCCAGACGAAAGGATTCCCCAAACAGAGGAATCCCCAGAAGGTGGTATTTCCAGACGAAAGGATTCGCCAATCAGAGTGATCCCCATACAAAGAAATGCACAGACGGAGGAACACGTAGGAAGAGAATCCCAAGAAGGGGATTCTCCAGACGAAAGAAATCCCTTGCGGAAGAATCTCTAGACTGAACTCCTCCGGCCAAAGTCGCATGAACAGTCATATAAACTCGGTTATATCAACTTTTGAGAATCGCCGAGGAGATCAAAGAAAATTTTCCTTCAATACTTGTCGATATTCGTCCAAATTCGTAGGCTTTAGTCTTATGAACTTTTCGGAATCACCGAGGAATGCCTAGGCGAAATTTGTCAAGTTCGTCAATCTCCGGCCAAGATCATTGGTTTTGATCATATCAACTTTTATGACTCGTCGAAAAGAGTGTAGAACATTCTCCGACCAAATTCATCGACCTCCGACCAAGGTCTTTGACTATTATCAAATTTTGAGAACCGCCGAGAAAAGCTTAGAAAATTTTTCCCACAAATTCGTCGATCTGCAGTTAAAATCGTCCGCTCTGATCATAACAAGTTTTGAAAATCGCCGATGAGTGTGTTCTCAAAACAGGTCGAGCTGCTCACGAAGGCCCTCTGACAAAGTTTAACGACCTATGGACAAGATTATCGAGCTCTGACCTCTCCAGACAAGGGACTCCCCGAACGGAGGACTTTATCCCTTAGGGCTTAATGTACTTGACTCTGTAGAGCTGAATGGATTTGATCTCGTGGGACTCAATTAATTTGACCCTATGATCTTAACCTCGTGGAGTACAATGGACTTGGCACTGTGGAACTCAATGGACTTGATCCTGTAGGGCTTAGGACACTTGACGCCTTAGGTCTCAATGTACTTAACCTCATGGACTTAATGGACTTGACCTACTGAGGTTCAATTTGGATTTGAGGTCAATGTTGACCATCTTCCGTTTGGGAATTTTTGTTGTATATTTTAGAGCGTCCTTGAATGCTTTAGATTCATAATTAGACCCAGTAGTAGGTGGCGCGTCGATCGAGCTCTGGAAATTTTCGTTTTAATATTTTGAAAATCTATTCGAAGCAAGAATCTAGAATCACTGGGAACAAATATAATATAATAATCTGAACCTTAATAAATCTGTCCTTCACCAGCTAAACCAGCTAAACTTCTATGGAACATTTTTTTCATTTGAACGTCTTCAAAGATTATCAACTACTTGCTTTTTTATAAGAAAATCATCACAGAAGGCGAAAGGCTGAGATTTCATGATATGAAAGAATTTAGCCAAATACTTCAATTAAGGAAAACAAATTCCAAAAAATTTAGGTTCACCATTAAATTGTCCTCCAATCAAGATACTGATGAAATCTTCAATACGCAATTATTTACAAATATTCTATAATAAGGAAGTAATGAAAATTTTCATCCTTCAATTTAATATGAAATCAGATAACAACAACACATCACTTCTATAAATTTTTAAAAAATTTTGTCCATTAAGCTTAAACTTCTCCAAGCATTCAACTTGCAAACGAAACATACACAAATCTGCGCTGCTGCCTATTGAAAGCGCGTAGTTTAAATTTTTCACACAGTAATGCAAAAAATTTTAAATTTTAAAAAATAAAAATAAAATAAAAAAACAAATCTAAACAATCACATCGAAAAATTTAAAAGCGAATTAACAAATTTATTGCTCATCATACAAGACAAAGAGAAGACTATATGGACGTGTCTATAGACACCGCCTGGAGATGAACCAATGCTGCCAATGTGCGCTTCTCACGCTTGTCAGAAAATGTCAAAAGTTACTATTCGAACATCAAAAACGCAGAAAAGAGTCAACGTCGACGTCTTTGCGGAAATTTTTGCACATTATAGTAGATTCAAGTACGATATAGAGGTACTAAGTATATGAATATATATTTCCCGCTTATAAATTGTGGTTACTTCTGCTGCGGCTGTTGCAACCGACTACCTACCGACTGTCAATTTAATAATGCGCTGCCTTTTGTTAATTGTTCCAAGTGCTAAACTTAATGCAGAAGTTGCGAACTGGTTGGATTGAGTGGCAGCAGTCAAGGAGCAACACATGAAGTAGCAATTAAAATGCAAAAGGTGAAAGACAGACGGACAGACAGGCAGATATGGACGCACAAATGTTTAAATTGATGATGCCTGAGGTTGGATGAGTAGTGGACATTGTAAGTCTGTGGCTTTGTCATGCTCTCAAGCGGCGCCAGTTGCAGCACTAACACCATCTGCGCTGCTCAATCACTTGTCTGACCTTTTGTGTCGCCTTAAATCTGCGCCGCTGTGGCATATCTGCATATAATAAAATCTCTTGAGAGTAAAAATTAATTTGCATATCATCTTCTTTATATACTCTGCACTCGGAGAGTGTGTATGGTATATTAATTGCGGCATAGAGTTTGTAGTGACGAGCAGGAGATGAATGAGTTGCTATGAAATTAATTCATATGCATCAAAAGCCAAGTCGATATAGATATATCCAACTGTCCCTGAAATATCTTCGAAGAGTTTTCTTTCTTGTTCTAAGAATTGCTAAATATTTAACTCATCGCTGTAATTTGTTCGTGTAGTTTCTTCAAGTTCCATGCATTCTGCTAGTACTGAATCTTGTTGATCCATTTCTCCGAGGGTGGATGTAGATTAATACAAGTTTATGGACAGCACATACCCGGCAGAATATAATCAGTGTCCTCTGAGACAGACAGATAGATAGACAGATAGACGTATACAGGCTTAACGATTTAAAATTTTACACATTTTTAGCAAGGGTCCTCTGATGGCTTGCTAGGTTTTTAAAAGGCCCAGAGCGGACCACTAGAAGGTGTAGCTCCATGCAAATCTGTACCACCTTTCTATTTTTTTTTTTTTTATGAAAAAATGTTGTCTTTGATAATTCAGCTAGAAACACCAAATTGTTGTATTTTACATCAATCATAATAAAATATTCCTTGAAGATTCAAATCAGACCACGAAAAGGGGTAGCCTCCATACAAAAAGAAGAGTCGATATAGACTTGTCCATCTGAATGACTATTTATATGAGCATCGAGAACATGTAGACTAACAGAGATGGAGTATTTAAATCAATTTATGTAGTCTAACCTATTCACTCCTCAGATAGCTTGAATTCAAGAATGTGTCTACACTATCTAAAGGCGAACGGCCTGTACAAGGACGTATCTGAAAAGTTCGTTATAAAATGTATTTTTCTACATGTTTCTTCGAGAACAGTGGCCCCCTTCGTCAACAGCAGTACAAGAGCAGGCCTGACGTTGAGCATTTCCTTAAAAACAATCATGTTGACATAGTTTTGGCATCGGAAACCCACTCCACCAGCAAATCCTTCCTTTCCATCATAGGTTACGATGTTATGACTGACAATCATTCCAAAGGCACCGCCCAGGTTGGAGCGGCAGTCATCATTTTCAAATACGTATTGAATACTTATGGCTTTCAGCCTGCCAGGAATCCTTAGTCCAGTGCGCTAAGGTGAGAGTCGTCAGTCCAACGGGAGATATTACTGTCCACCTCGCTACACTGTTGTACACAGCCTTTTCCATGCAATTATTGGACAACCTTGGCCTTAGGTTTATTGTCGGAGGCGACTTCAACGCCAAGCATTCCTGGTGGGGTTGCCATAATATATAACATATATAAATGTCTAATAAACAGTAGACTAATCTACCTTGTCTCTTAAGATACAACTTACTGGCCCACAGACTTCAATTAGATTCCAGACGCAGCCTGGACATAGTAGTCCAGATATATAGACATAATATAGTTACAAGAAAGATCCTTGAGCTGTGCTCCAATCACTATGCCGTTCAACTAATGCTCAATTAATGCTCAGCAATCTTCAATTCAAAGGAGAGAAGTCAGTTCAGCACAACAACAACATTGAACATTACCAGCCATGGCTGGAGAGAAATCTTGATCTATCCGCTGAGTTTAATACTAAGAACGATGTAGACGACATTGTGGTGCATCTGAATATCTTTCCAGAAGATTCACTAACTGTACTCCACGCAGCGATCTTCACATTTGATGAGGGGAAGTTGCTGCTGTGGTTGATGAGAAAAGACGCCTTCGACGAGTCTGGCACAATTCTGGCACAATTCCAAAAGATAAAAGTCTCCGCAAACAATGTTTGGAGCAGTTCTTGGAAGGAATTGAGTCAGGCGACCTCCAGCACAACCTGTGGCTAACCAAGGGCAACAAAAAGCCTATAAGGAGGAAGGAGTCTTTAAAGAATGCCACTGAAATCTGGTGTCGATCGGATGCAATAAGAGCTACAGCTTCGCAGACCACCTCTACGAAGCACTCGCACTCTTCGAGAGATGGTCCCAGCCCAAAACAGGGGAAACTCTTAACTTTCTAGATCCTCAAACCGCACTCGTCCCAGTGATATTTACCTTTGGTCACTGGAACTTACAACTCTGATTGCTGAGAAAAGACGCCTTCTGACTTATTCTTGCAACCCAAGATCTCAAACTTCTTTTAATAGAGCTCTGGAGCTGTTCCTCGAAGAAGTTGAGCCAAGCAAACTCCAGAACAAACTGTGGCAGCAAAAGGTCTAAGCAAAAGGGAAAGGAACCTGTGAAGGATGCCACTGTAAACTGGTGTTGATCGGATGCAGAAAGAGCGACATCCTTCACCGTCCACCTATACGAAGCACTCTCATTATTTGAAAGATAATCCCACCCCAAAACAGAGGTAACTCTTAACTTTCTAGATCCCCAAACCGCACTCCATTCAGTGATCTTGCAGCTCTGATTGCTGAGAAAAGTCGCATTCGCCGAGTTTGGCACAAATTTCGCAATCCAAGAGATAAAACTGCTGCAGAGCCGCTAAGAACGTCAATGAATTCTTGTTCAGTTTCCTCAAGCAGTCTCTGGAGCAGTTCCTCAAAGAAGTTAAGCCATGTGGAAAACTTCAGCACAACCTGTGGCAGCGAACCAAGGGCATCGAAGGCCTATAAAAAGAAAAGAGCTTGGGAAGAATGCCACTAGAATCTGGTGCAAAAACAGGTTCAGTCTTCTCCGACGATATATACTAAGCACTCTCATTTTTTTAAAGATGCCCCCAAAAAGAAGGAAACTCTTAACTTGCTAGACTTGGAATAGGCATTCCTACAGTTGATACGGATGAATTGATCTGCGAAATTGGCAAAGTCACCTAGGTACGACAATATTGATATCCCTGCCATTGAAGCCTTACCTCCGAATGGGATACAGTTAATCATCAAAATCATCAATAAATGCCTCACACACAGTTGAAATTGGCCGAAATAATCCTCATTCGCAAAACTTTAGCCAATCTCGCCTCATATGGCCCGATAAGTTTATTGAAGGTACTCCCTAGAAGTAGTCGACTTCTGCCAATACTGGAAGAGGCCGGTTCGATCCATGAACATCAGTTTGGCTTTATAGAATGCCATGAACACGCCTGAACAATGCCATAGACTAGTTGAGAGAATACTGAAATTTAGGTTAAAGTGCTCCACCTGAACTGGAATAGCTTCCAGAAAGCAAATGCTATATGAAGTGTATTAAAGCTTCACTGCTACCAATTATTTCTTTCCCTTCCCGCATAAAATAATAAAAAATTAGTTGGCAATTTTTTTGTTATTCATTGAAATAAAATTGTTTAATTTTTCTTTATTATGATTAAGCATTTTGGGAGTTTTTAAAAGACAGCCGAAAAGGTGCCGAACTCGCGTGGAGGAGTCAAAAAGAAAACAATTTACATTTTTTCTTCTTTTTATTGTCTGCCCAAAAATCTTCTGCAACTTGGCTCAAGAGTGCTTCATGCTATTTTTCTGTACAATTTTTTCTTATTTTTTTCTTCTGCTACACGACTCCATGCGCTCAGATGGTAATCGGATACAACAATTACGCATGCGGCAATAAATTTATTGAAATGTCAAGGAGCGCGCCGCACAAATGCAGCCAGCAATGGTGCTGGTGATGGCATAGTCGACCCGTTTGCCTGGGAAAGGTCTATCTGGTTGGCTTTAAAGTGCGCATAGCTTTTTAGCTGAGTTATCGCATAAGCATGACATGAAAAGTGTTTTTTTTTTCTTTCGTTTCATTTATAAAATATGTAAGCAAAAATAATAAACAAAAGAAGCGCCTAAAGGCTTCACATATTTATTTTATTTATTTTTTTTTTTTCAATTTAAAGTTTCCCTTCTACTAAATACCACAATTCCCCAAACGCATTGACACTTTAATTAATCTCGACACATTCAAGGCTGAAGCCGAGTTTGCATTCTTTGCATTTGTAACGAAAACAATTTAAGGTTAAGCCATTTTCTTTCACTTCAGATACAAATATCAGATACAAATATTACGTATACGCAGCGTTTATCAAGCGCACGCAAGACGCTGCTGACTTGTTGACCTTATCAGAGCAGACCAGATATTCCGACATTCATTCATTCATTCTTCTGCTAGCTTTGCACAATATTTCAATTAATTTTAACATTCGCACCATTTGCGTCAGACTGGTGACCGTAAATAATTTGCTATAAATTTAGCGCCGTATCTATGCGACGACTACATATGAATGTATCTACAAATGTATCTTTTTTTTTTTTTCAATTTTTGTATCTGTTCTTAGCGCGCTGCTGTCTGTCATTGACTTATTGTTTTTTAATGACATTTGAAACGTTTTTTTTTTAATATTTTAGTTTCGTCAAAAAAATATTTAAAAAAGATCTTCACTATCGATTTCATTATATTATATTATAATGTAGCTGATTGCCTGTGGTGTCTAAAAGGTTTCGTGTTAATTTGTTTGTTGCTATTGATAGATTTTGACACCTGTGCTGCATTTTGCTTTGATTGATTGTACAAATATTTAAATTGATTTTTTTTTTTATTGTTTCGGAAATACTCGCACAAATTAGTCATAGCTCTGTACAATAAAATATTTTAACTATTTGAAAGTTATTAATTGTTTGCTTGATTTTTATTGATTTTTAACTTACATAAAGGCAGAAAAAAAATTAAAATAATGCCACAAGGATTTCCTTTCAAAGACCTAATTATATGCAATTGTTTAGTGCGGAATTTATAGACTTAAACCTTCGCAAAGTCATTATGTGATAATCTTTCTTTAAGCTTGAATTCGTGCCTCGCTTACGAAGGCAAAACTTTTTAAATTCCAAACATAATTGTGACAATTTTATGTTGTTGTTTTTTTTTATAGCTTAGCTATTTATGAAGCATTTGTGGGCAGTAATCTGATAAAATTTAATGGAGTAGCAACTCAGCTTTGGACTGCAAAACACAAATTGATTTTAATGCCAAACATAATCAAGGGGCAGCTCGCTCTAACTAACAGAAAGGGTAAAAATTGGTTTAAGTTGGTTCAAGAAATTAAATGTATACACTTTAGCACGGGAGAAGCAATATAGTAGCCCACAGACCTAAACAAATTACTGCATCTTATAGACTTCTGCATTAAAAACTTAATAAAGCAGCGAAGGAACTAAGAAAATCTTTACACGGCTATCAGAAACTCCCACTTTTGCAACAATCCACTCAACATGGTTAACAACTATCCAAAATCTTAAAAAAAAACAAGTAAGGAAATACAGTCGGGCGTAACCGACTGTAAGAGGCCCTATACCAGTTCAGGTCGCCTAACAAACATATTAAATGTTTCCCGAGCTTATGACCAAACACATGACCACTTCTCACTGCGCGAATATGAATGAAAAGAAAAGGGGGGTCATTCAACTTCAATTGGTTATAAAATCGTTATTTATAATCCGATTTTGATGAACTTTTTGGATTTTGACTAAGAGGGACGTTAACTTTATACTGGTTTACTCAATTTTTTTTGTGCCGAAGAAATATTTCTCCTTGGGGGTGATTTTATGGGGAAGGGGGGGAGGGGCAAAATTTCAAAATAAACTTGTGAAATTCCGGAGCAGTCCTAGACGAATGCAAAAAACACGAAGTCTCTATCTATTACCGTTTCCGAGATCCTTTCGTTCATACAGACGGACGGACGGACAGACGGACAGACGGACATGGCTATATCGACTCCTCTATCACTCCTGACCATAATGGGGGTAACTTTGGGGGGTCTCCGACCATTATTTCTACCTGTTACATACATTTGCACAAACCCAATAGGCTCTTGTACCTTCGGTACAGGGCCTAAAAATACGCGATCGTCTAGACCCAATACAAACAAGTAAGAAAATACAGTCAGGCGTAACCGACTGTAAGAGGCCCTGTACCAGTTCAGGTCTCCTAACAAACACATTAAACGTTTCCCGAGCATATGACCAAACACATGACCACTTCTCACTGCTCGAATATGAATGAAGAGGAAAGGGGGGTCATTCAACTTCAATTGGTTATAAAATCGTTATTTATTATCCGATTTTGATGAACTTTTTGGATTTTGACTAAGAGGGACGTTAACTTTATACTGGCATACTCAATTTTTCTTGTGCCGAAGAAATATTTCTCCTTGGGGGTGATTTTATGGGGAAGGGGGGAGGGGCAAAATTTCAAAATAAACTTGTGAAATTCCGGAGCAGTCCTAGACGAATGCAAAAAACACGAAGTCTCTATCTATTACCGTTTCCGAGATCCTTTCGTTCATACGGACGGACGGACGGACGGACGGACAGACGGACAGACGGACAGACGGACATGGCTATATCGACTCCTCTATCACTCCTGACCATAATGGGGGTAACTTTGGGGGTCTCCGACCATTATTTCTACCTGTTACATACATTTGCACAAACCCAATAGGCTCTTGTACCTTCGGTAAAGGGCCTAAAAATCTCAATGTTGCATTTCAGAACATTAATTCGGCTTTGTTTTGAAACGTCCAAATGGAAATATATATTATTCGATCATCTTAAACCAACCGTGGGATCTCAACGATGCATTGCAAACCACCAATTCAGCTTTCATCAGAAACATTCCACGATCGAGCAAGTCCTTAGACTAACTAACAAACTAATAATTGATCTTGAAGGTAAAAGTGCCGCATCGGGGATTTTGTGGACGTTGAAATAGCATTGAACAAGGTCTGGCACAAAGGCTTTTAAATCAAATTTAAAAAAAGTTTCAGTCGTTTGTAAGAGCTTGGGTCATTTGTAGAACTTTACATTGTGAGAAAAATTATTTTGATTACCATTCACTTGGAAATGTCCAACAATGTCCGCTGGGTCACGTATCTCTTGAGTAGTCTCAGTCGTTCGGAGGTGAGCAAACTGTGGGAAGTCAAAAAATACCACCCTCAATTAAGGATTGGTGCATTGGGCTTAAAAAAATATATCTTGAGTGATTACAAAAAGGAAACCTCGGTTAACACACCCCTAGGAGAACGGCACCCGCAAACGATATAAGTAACACGATTTACGGATATGCAACTGAAATGTCCGCACCCTTACGGAAGAGAAAGACGACAATACTAAAGACGATTGCTATGAGCGCTTGGTACGTCTATATGAGCGCTGTCCCAAACACGATTCAAAAATCGTCTTTGGCGATTTGAACGCCAAAATTGGGTAGGAAGGAATTTTTGGGCCAACCTTAGGAAAATATATGCTTTACGAAACAACCTCCAATAATGGAGAGAGGCTAATCGATTTCACCGCAGGTCGGAACCTGGAATTTAGGAATTTTTCAACTAAGTCCCCATCAAATTACACGCATCGAACGTGCTGGACGGTCAGTGACAATGGAGAATTTCAACTTCAATGTTCTAAAAAACTTCTTTTACCTTGTATTCGAAGTAATCAAAAGCCTGGAGTTTAGGCAATTAGATGCTATTTTGGGCTGAGCAATCAAAGTAGGAGTAAAGTCCTCTCCCGAAAGACTTAAATCAAGATCTTGAAGACCCTGCTACTTCCGGTCCTAATGTGATTGAGTCAGACGAAATGGCGTTAAAAGCCTTGGAGTGAAAGATTGAACCGCAAACTGTATAAACTATCCGAAGAGCTTGACATATTCCAGCGCATAAAATTTCTGCGGCCCAAATTTGTTTGGAGAATGACGAAATAGAGGACGACCAGGCTTGCGTTGGATTTATGAGATTTGAAGAGTTCTGTCCGTGCTTGGTATTCAAAAAAATCATATCAGCTAATGTGCTTTCCTAAATGCGGTCATGACCGAACGACGGTTGAAGGTCATCTAAGATATTCCCTCTTCCGATAACTAGTATTCAATGAAAGTGCCTAAACATCTAAAACCAACTCACCTTTAAGAGTTTTTTTTTTTTATTTTCATTGTTGGTCATTCAACTGGAATACCAATACTCGATTAGAAACTAATCGGAAACTGATAAAACTAAATCCGATAGTATATTGCAACGATAAATTTTAACCCAGACAATGAGAAACAGGTCCTAAGTCTGTGATCATTAGAACTGACACAGTCTTCTAACTAAAGTTAATATATTTCGAACTACTAATTATAAATCAAGCTTCTATTGTCTTCAGATGAGATTTACTGCTTGAAAGATGAAAGAATTTTCGCTTTTATTGACTAGTTTCTTTGACTAGTATTCAGTTTTTTTTTTTTTTTTTTTTCACTGACCAACAAAATTTTAGTTTAAACTTTTAGTTTTTTTTTTTTTTTTGTTTATTAAACACAAAATGGTTGTTTAAAGCTGCAACAAACAGAAACGCCGTAAGCCGGTTTTAGTATGCAGTCAATTTTTTTACTTCATGAATTTATATAAATTTATTTTTGGCCATTAATGCCGATTTTTTTTCTCACTTTCTGGCTTATTGAATTTCTGGTATTTATTAGCAATTGTACCCTATACTCAAAAGAGTATATTCAGTATATTGGAGAATTATATGAGTAGTGTAGAAATCAGAGAGCGGTTATTATTTTGATTAAATTTTGTAGTTTTATAAAATTTTAATGGTTTTTGTATATGGGTACTTTTAAATGGAATGGCGATTTGTATGAATGCATTCATTTGACATATGAATGTATTCAATTAAAATTTGAATTATTATGCATGAATTACAGAACTTTTTATAGAAACGTATAGACTTTTTTTTTTTATTTAATAGATACGTGGGTACGTTTATTCGAACTAAAGATTTGCACGAATACATTCATTAGTTATGTGAATATATTCATTTTAATTTTAAATAATGCATAATTTATTGAAGCCTCAGCATAATTGCATAAATGACGTGGGTACATTTGTATGAACTAGAGACTGGCATGAATACATTCATAATATATGTGAATATATTCATTTTAAACATCTGAATGCATAATTTATTTATTTCAATATTTACCAAAACCCCTTAGGAATATCATTGATTGATCTTTGACTATAGACTACAACCTTCAATATATGGATTTTCTTATTAATTATTAGATAATGTGTAGAAATGGTCATGCTATGCTATGAAGCCGAGACGACACACGACTAGGAAACATCTCATGCAGTAATTGAATTGTTTCAGAGGCTGTATGCCATGTGACACCGTCTTCTTGAAACAACAAATTTTGGCCAAATCAATATAATCTAATTTCGGCAGAAAGAATTTTGTTATCATATCGCGATATCGAGCAACAGCAAATGTCACTGCTTGACCAGCGTCATATACAGAAAAAAGTTCCAATGATGCTTTCAGACCAAAATCCGCTGTGAATGCATTCAATTTTCGCCAATCACATGTGGGTTCTTCAGACCCAAGACTAAGATAATAATCGAAAAATCAGCAGAGGTTTCGTGTCCTTAATTAAAAGTTAGAAACGATAATCGTTTGCTTGATGTTATATTGCAGAGTCGTAAATTTAGAGAACACCACCACCAAAAAAGTAGTTTTGAGAGATTGCATCCCAGCTGTTGGTTGGTGAAGGATTTCTTGAACGCTACCATGCACTCTAACGTATTTTTAAAAAAGGATAAATATTGGAAATGACATGAAGAGCATCCGACATAGTATGAGGAACTAAAGCGGTGAGTAACTCCGGTAATGTTGTATTTGGGCTTCAAAGAAAACTTCAATCATATTGTCTCCATCTGCGGCTGGGTGGTACGGAGACAGTATTAGCACACGCCAGCCGTCATCTAGGTAAAGCGAAGAACAGGAGTTAGACTATTATTTGAGATGGAGGAAAGAACTATTTGGTGACGGATGCACTGTTACGACAATCATTGGATATTCTTCCTCAGACATGCAACATGTGATTGGATTCGGAAACGGTTGAAGGAAATTAAGACACAAACAGAAAACTATACAGATTTTATGGTAAAGGCCGGTTTTTGTAGGACCTCTTCCAAAGATTTTACATGGAAAGATTATTATTATTTGGCAATCTACTGCCTATTTGGTAGTTCAAAGTATTTTTTTTTTTTCGAATTTGAGCAGACTTAGAACACGAAATGAAGGCCTACAAAATTCGTATTGAATTTAAAGACTTAATATTAATGTTTAGGTCCTGTACCGAAGGTACAAGCGCCTATTGGTTTTGTGCAAATGTATGTAACAGGTAGAAATAATGGTCGGAGACCCCCCAAAGTTACCCACATTATGGTCAGGAGTGATAGAGGAGTCGATATAGCCATTTCCGTCTATCCGTCCGTCTATCCGTCTGTATGAACGAAAGGATCTCGAACGAAATTTCGCACGACTGTACTTTTCTTACTTGTTTAATTTATGTCAAGAGTATTATTGGTTGACGCTTTCTCTTATTTTTAAACTCTTCTAAACATTAATTTTATAAATCAATTGATCAATTAATAATTGCTTAATCGATGGAATAGTAGGTGCAATAGGAAGCTGTGCGAACCAAAAAAAATATAAGTTTTCCAAGTTAAAAGCAATTTAGTTCCATTAATTGCAAATAATCGATTATATTACTTAATTGTTAATAATTATTAAACGATTATAATCGTTTGTTTCCAAGGCTATTTCAAACTAGAAATATAAACGGATAATTCTAGCCGATTCTACGTCAATTAAACATTAAAGCTTTTTTTGTAGCAGCGTATAAAAGCTTCGGTTTAACCGGAATTGATATTCATTTCTTGTTTTCTTCTTCTTCTATACGGCTTCATCTCGACTCTGTGATTTTCAAGGCCAATAATCGTTGCCAAGCTATCGTTGGACGATCGAACGCGCTAACAAGTTTCTTCTTCGCCACTTTTCGCCAGCATTTTTAATTTTTTTTTTTTTTTCTTTGGACTGCAATTAAATTATTTATTAACTGTTATGCGCACAAAGTTTCGATTTCATTTTGCATGAAATAGAAATAAAATACAGAAAAATTCAAAGGTGTCAAATGCTGCACGACGACGAGGTTTTTAGTTCGGCTTCATTAATAAATTGCGCGACGCAGGAAAATGCGTTCGTTTGGTTTTGGTTTTTGTTTTTTGGTTTTCCTGCTTTTTATTGTATTTACGAATAGTTTTTTTTTCTTCTTTCTTTCTTTCTTTCTTCTCTCTATTGGCCACCTAATCAATTTTATATCAGCGGCCGTTGATAATGATTAAGCCATGTTTACGCTTATATAAGATTTGGCTAATAAAACCGCAAAAACAAAACAAAAAAGCTGACTTGCCATCAAGCGCTGTCTACCGCTTTTCAGCACCTTTCCAGAGCGCGCTGTGACTTTTGCTGTTTTTGACATTGAATATTTTCTTGCAGCAGCAGCAGCAGCAGCGGCCGCAACAACTGGAAGACTACATTGTTGCGGCCGCCAATAGCACCGCAGTTCCGTTGCTGCCAATTAGTGACAGCTTCCGCTGCTGCCTCAGGAGTTGCTATTGCAGCGAAATTTTCTTTGGCAATTTTCTTTGCATTTTTCATTATTTTCATAAATAGTTTCTCTTTTTTTTTTTTTGTGTGATTTTTTTTTTTTCGGCTTAAATTAACTTGTCTCGCTTGTTTTTGTTGGAAAATGTGCAAAGCAAATTGATTTATTTGCTCAATTTTTATTGTTTTTTTTTCGCTCTGCTGCAAATTAATGCATAAATTTTTATGCTTAATTATATGCTTTTTAATATCTTTGTTTATTTATTTGATTATACTTTTCACCAGTTGCCATTTGTTTTTCTTTTAATTTATCGCGTGGACTACTTTGTTTGATTTGTGTGGGAAAAACTTGATTTTAATTGTGGCCACAAATAATATCTAAGTAAATATTAGAAAGAAAGTTCTTCTCTCTCATTGTTTGAGAGAAATGATAAATTCTGAGCGCGAAATAATTCTACGTCACTTTGTGGTGAGTATTTTGCTGATTATTAACTCTGAGAGAGCAAAATGAAATAATTTCGTTGTGGAACTTTACGAGAGGGTGTAAGCTTAATTTGCGCAAGTAAATTCGGGCACAAAGTGCACACCAATATCATTGTAAATCCAAGATGGCCGCCACCAGAAAATGAAGAGTAACATTTATTTCAATTCCCTCAATATGGGTATCAAATAAAAGGGCTTGACTAGTAGAATACAGTACATCACGAAAAAACAACAAATTCAAAACATTTTTTCAACCTTCTCAATATGGGTATCAAAATTAAGGGCTTTGCAAGTAGAACACAGTGCATGGCAGATCATATATGTAGTTTAGTTAGTTTATACATTAAACCAAAACCTATGTCATGATTTCCATAACTGCACATATTAAATTCGTTAGATGATTGCATGTGCTATTACCCGCTATCGTTTGGTAGATCAGTTTGGTAGAAATTGTTACTGACTAAAAATATAATCTTTTAAACACGAGTGTTCTTATATCCAAAGCCATTTAGTCATACTGTTGCTTTAGCAGAATCAAACGACACTGAAATCATGTCCTAAGCATAGTTCAGTTGGCAATATATTGAATATAATATAACCTAATAATAAGAACAAACTTCAGGGTCAGCGATTTTATTTTTTCATATATTTTTCAATGTCATACAAGCTCAATTCCAAACTTTTGTACAATTTGTTGATTCAGTCACATTTTTCGAGTACACAATTACAGATTTTAAGATTATTTTTGTTCGATTTCCATGAATCTATGTTCCTTTATTCAATAATTCTTAAGTATTAAATTGTCAAAAAAAGAATAACAAACTTTGCGAACAATTAACAACAAAAGAAGTTTTTGATTTGTCATGAAGTATTAAAACCAAATGCCAAACAATGGTAAACCATGACACATGCTTGCCTCGAGCTATAACCAGAAGGGTCTTGTGCCAATGCACTTGAGAATTATTTATCTTCAGCAAACAGCAAGGCGTAATTTGCAAAAAAATAAATAAATAAAATAAATTTTTTATATATTTTCCTTCAACTGTTTCTGCAAAATTCAATTAAATAATCCGATAAATCTGTAAACCCATCTACTACGGCAAGAGCAATTCACGACAATACTTCATCACCTTTGCGCCATACAAAATCTGAATGATCAATCAAACGATTTTAATGAGATGTTACCGTAGCAAATTGAGTAGCAGACATAGACTTATAGTATGTATATATAAAGATAACTGAACAATTTAAGCTTCTTGTTGTTGGCAAATCATATATTTTCGGGTTTAACATATTTGAGTTGATTTAAAATTGTTTTTTTTTTCGATATTGAATGCCCTTGTAACGAATTTCAAAATACAAGTTGATATGTTAATGACTGATGTGTTTGGATGGATGGATAGATGGCTTCATGAAGTTCGTTGTATGATGCACTGATTATGGCAAATATAGACAGACAGACGGACGGACGTACATGCGGACATAGCTCACATATGGCATTTGATTTGAACTACTTGTGGTAGCTGTTAATCTCCTACAATACTTTTATTATTATTATTATTTTTAATGCCATTGTTGTTGTTGTTATCGCTTGACTTATGTTTTAATTTATTGCTGTTGGCACTTAAAATATATTAAGTCCAACACCATAGCGAATCATTTATTTCTTTTTCTTATTCATTTATTTGTTTGTCTGTCTGTTTGACTTTATCTCGTCTCTTGGAATTTAAATTAATTTAAAATTTTTCCAAATTTAATAAATGATTTCAGCAAGAAGCGATTTTGCAAGCCCAACAACAACGGAAGTCTAGTGTGCAAATTTTTTTTTTTGGTGTCGAAAGGCGTGTCCATAGCTGCTGAGTGATTTGGCCTTTTTTGTGTGCATAAAATTCAAATTAAACAAAAATTTAAAAATTAATCAATTTAAATTTAATATAAATAAAAAATATATATCGTTTTTTTATGCTAAACTGTCTGACTAACTTATTTAAGCTTGTGATTATTGCAAACGCTTACGTCTATTAGAAACTAAAAGTTTTATTTTTTTTTTTATGGTAGCTTACCACACATGAATCTTCTTGTGCTGGCAAACATTTTATATTGATTAGTTTTATAATTTTATGCGATCAGATATTCGACACTAATTTGGTTGTGGCTTAAAAAAAAAAGTATATCATTATTTAATTTATTGAATTAATTCACACTGTGCAGCTACTCCTTGCTAATATAGCACAAATTGCAACTATTTTCACTGCGCATGCGTGAAGTTGCATCTCTTTCTATTTACTTCTCAATAAGCGATAACTCCCAAGCACAGACTAATTCTTGCGCTCTTCACTCTCATACGAAGTATTAGTATTGGTATTCACCTTTTTGGTGAATAATTGATTCTCTTTTTTGTTGTAGTTGATTATTTTTCTTCATTGTGAAATGTGAATTTAATTTGTAAAAATAAAGAAATTACATATTTTAAATGCATTTCCAATAAAAATAATAAGTGAAATATATTAATTAATAAGTGCAGCAATCAAATTTAATAAAATAAAAGTGCGTCAAATAGTTCGAAGCCTTTAAATTGCAGTTCAAAGTTTGTGCTTGTGCGCAGTAAAAAAAATATGGTTGAAAAAAAGCATTTTGCAAAAATTGCATTTGCCATTTTTTTGTTTTTGTGTTTCTTTCGCTTCTTTTTTGTTTTTTTTTTCTTGTGTGTTCTTTTTTAATTTGATTTATATTTTAATAGGCATTTCTTTTATTGCTTGCAAAAAAATGTGAATTTAGGAAATAAAGTGAATTATTTGTATCGCCAGAGCAGTATCTGCTTCGTGCCCTGTTGCCAATGTGAAGATCTTATACCCAAAAGTCCAGTAGCCAATAATATTGTACGAGGGTAAGGTAAGTCATATCTATAATGTTTGTAAAATTATCATTTATTTTCAAATATTTCTTTACCTTACAACATTTGTTGTTGCTGCTGCTGCATTCTCGTACTTTTCTTTACTCTGCTTCTTATTCATTTTTAATACAAAGCTGTGAGGCCTTTAGGCGTGCGCTCACGCATGTAGGGTGGTGTGGTGGAATCTTTGTGCTTTATTAGCAACGAGTGGTTGCACTGTATGAGTGAGTGGGTTATTCAAAAAAGGTTTTGAGTGTATTCACGTAGAACTGTGGTGCTTATGAGTTAAAGGTCTGAAAGAATGCATTAAAAACAACAGAATTTGAGTGAAAATAGCTGCCATGATAAGGCAGGCTTCACTTTGCATCTTATGGAGTTTAAGTGGGAATTGGTATCAGCCTATTTCCAATAGATGCATAGATCAATAAAAACAATGCAGTATATACGGTGGCAGTTTCATATTCCTTAGAAATTTTCTTTTACAAAAGTAGAAGGCGTCAATTTCAAAATCATATTACCCTCAGACATTCTCTGGATAGATTGCCTCACCCCCATATAAGCGATAATCAAAATTTGTCATATATTTGCATCCATTTAAGGTACAGAGATGATATTTGGTATAAATGTTAAGAGGATCAGGAGAAGTCAACCCGTTAAGTTTGGTAAAAATCGGAGGGCCGATACCCACAACACCCCCATCCCCCATTAAAAAAATAAATAAGTTATGTTATTTTTATAGAACGCGTACGAAGTTGCGGGTAAAAGCTAGTAAAGAATATAATATTAGTGGTATGGAAGGTATTTTTATGACTTTTACCTAAAGAGGCATATACTCTTGTCTCACAGAAGCCAAGACAGAAGGATTACAATGGCTTTATGCATTCTGAGTTTATGCCAGAACGTCATACGAAGGAATGTTATCTTGAAAATATGCCCCATTTGCGTGAAGTTATACGAAGAAAATGCCCGGATTGGTGCCATTTGTTGAGTTTTAGCAGAAAGATTATGTAAATGGTCACATATCTCTGTTTGGTCTTGATTTTATGGTCAAAATAATACATCATAATCATGCTTCAGACACCATATTCACCGGATTTGGCCCCCAGCATCTCGACAAATCTATACTCTATTATAAATCTGTCTTTCATACAAATCTGTCCTCCAATACAAATCTGTCCTCTAATAAAAATTTATCTTCCATACATATCTGTCCTCCAAAACAAAAATGTCTTCCATACAAATCTGTCTTTAAAACAAATCTGTCGTCCATTCAAATATGTCCTCCAATACAAATCTTTCTTCCATACACATCTGTCCTCCAATATAAATCTGTCCTCCAATACAAATTTGTTATCCATACTAATCTGTCCTCCAATACAAATATGTCTGCCATTCAAATCTGTCTTCCATACAAATTTGTCCTCCAATATGAATCTGTCCTCATACAAAATTGTCCATCATACAAATCTGTCCTTCAATACAAATCTGTCCTCCAATTCAAATCTGTCCTCTAATACAAATCTGTCTTCCATACAAATCTGTCCTTCAATACATATCTGTCCTCCAATACAAATATGTCTGCCATTCAAATCTGTCTTCCATACAAATTTGTTCTCCAATATAAATCTGTCCTCGAATACAAATCTGTCTTCCATACAAATCTGTCCTTTAATACAGATCTGTCCTCCAATACAAATCTGTCATCCATACAAATCTGTCCTCCAATACAAATCTGTCTTCCATACAAATCTGTCCTCCAATACAAATCTGTCCTTCAATACAAATCTGGCCTCCAATACAAATCTGTCCTCCAATTCTTATCTGTATTCCATACAAATCTGTCCTCCAATACAAATCTGTCCTCCAATTCAAATCTGGCCTCTAATATAAATCTGTCTTCCATACAAATCTGTTCACCAATACAAATCTGTCTTCCATACAAATCTTCCCTCCAATACAAATCTGTCTTCCAAATATGTCCGCCCTGGTTTTTTGTAAAAAAAAAAATATTTGATTGAGGTTGGGTTTAGCTTAAAAGTTTGATTAAAATAGATTAAGATAGAAGCTATGACGCCCTCTATTTTGAGTCGATTCAATTCAAGTCAATCCTTCAGTAGAACTTGAACAATCATGGCAGACTGTTCCAAAAAAACTGTAAAAGGTTAACTTTGGCTCACCAGACCAGCTTCACTTCCGAAACTCAGCTGCGAAATTATATGAGAATTAAAAAAAATTATATGATGAACATATTTCTAAATCTTTCATTGATCAAGATACGCAGACATCTAATTATTTATTATAATAAAAAAATGTTTTTTTAATATAATGAGATACATGCGCATAGATTGGCTAGCGAAGAACCTAAAAGTCCATAAGATTGGGGACTTTATTAACAAGCGGATCACAGACTATCTAGAAAGACTTAATGCTCATTCGAAGCAGCTAGCCAGATGCTTACTGGAATGTAGCAGAAAGTCAGGAGATTGAATTAAAAAATAAGCTAGAATGAAATCTTCCTAGAGATCTAAACTTAAGTAGTATGTATATATATATATACAGACTGATCCCGAGATCTCCGAAACAATACGACTGATTGATACAACTGATTTGAAATTTTATGCAGATGTCTATATCGATTAAAGATCCACTAAGAACGGGTATAAATTAATGTTTCAAAATAAAAAAAAAGACTGTTGATGAGAAATATTTTCCAGCTTCGAAATAAATCAGACCAGTTAGCCGGGTTTTGTCTTGAATTTGTTTTAATAAAATCTAAAAATAACTAAACTAGAAATTAGCAAACAAAAGAAAAATTAGTCATTGAACTGCTAAAGTCCTAACTAAAACTTAAATTAAGTAATTAAATTTGTTAAACTAATTTGTAGCGCATTATGAAAAAAAATCGTTTGTCTTAAGCTGCAGTATCTCAATTTACATTTCCTGTTTGAAGTTCTACTAATTACACACATTCACATATTTTAATAAATAACTGAAATATGTTAATTTTGCTAGTTTTTCTTATCACACTTAATTAGTGTATTAAAAAAAAAAAAAAACAAAGAACATTTCCTTAGTTAAAAGTTCAATAGTAAAAAAGAACCATTTAATAATTTAATTGACAAGATACAAAATCTAATAACTACAAGTATTTTAACACGATGTATATTAAGTATTATGTAAAAGTTAGCTAAGAATTGTCGCTGGAGTGATAGATTTTTTATCTTTTAACATTTTAATTATGTATCTATAGACTTTTGCTCGAATTGTGGCGTCTGGAATGACAGATACATTTTGAGATACATTTTAATTATGTATCTGCAGCGCTACTTTCTAAACAAGCTAAGTCAATAGTATTCTATAAAAGTCAGTTAAGAAATGAAAGTTTTTCTTGCCATTTGCAAAACATTCTAACTAAGTATCTACGTGCCTTTGCCTTGACGTTTGCAAAAATATTTCAAAAAATTAATTGCATCCGTTTTTGTACACGTTTTAATTAAACAATTAACAGTAAACTAATTTAAACAAAAATATTTCTGCGCATAGAACACGTTTTAAATATAAAAACAACAATAATGATTTCACAAAAAAGTAAAAAAAATAAATATATATAAATAAATAAGTATCGATGTCATAGTAGCAACAAATTGCTTTGTAATGTGGCAGCAATAAATTTTATTTTAAATACTATTTTGCTTGCATGCTGTTTGTTAATGTTTTTCTTTTTTTTTTTTTTGTTGTTTTATTATAATTTTAGTTGCATTAAACAAGTTAAAAAATACATAAATTACAGCACAAGATTGTTTCTGTTTTTTTTTTTTCTTCACTTTAAGCGTTAAAAAACAGAAAAACTGCAAATGATGTGTAATTGAACTGCAATGCTGAAAAGCTACAGCAACAACATACAAATAGCTACAGGTGCAATTGCACTAACTTCTCGGATACAAATGTATCTATATACATATATAAAATTAAAGATTTTCCAAGAATGCGCACAATGTACGGGCATCGCCTGAAGAGAGCAAAAGCCAGCCAACTCAGACGACTCTGATTTGTTTGGCAGTCATACAAAGCCGGAGATACTTTTGCAGATACTTTGGTGCAACAACAATAAATAGAGCCAAGAGCGTTGCTGCTGCAGTGACACTTGTTATTACTGCTTTTGTTGTTGTTGTTGTTGTTGTTGCATTTGACTTTTGCGCGTGTTGCTGCTGCTGCTGTCTACCAATGGCAGCAACAAGTTTAATTTTTTTTTTTTTTGTATATTTTGATTTTTTTTTTTTTTTTTTATAAAATCAAATAAATCTTGTTTTTTCATTCGCGTTTGCTTTTGCATTCGTTTGTAAAGTGTTTTTCATTGCTGTCGCTTGTTGAAGTCATTGCACATTGCTGCTGTCGTCGCTGCCTCACATTGTTGCTGGCTATGCAATCTGCTGCCGCGTCAACTGCTGCTGCTGCTGCTGCAACATCTTTAACAACAACAACAACAACAAAAGGTGCAAATATTCAATAGCAACAACATTGACTATTCATTCTTTAGTCTTTCGCATTAATCTACTCGTATTGTCTAGCATCGGCGTCTGAAGACTACACTTAGAGAAATTTTTATTTGTTTATTTAAATTAAGTTTTAGATACAATTTTTATAACTATTTGTGCATAGAATGAAGTGACCAAACATCAAAACGACCTTCCAATTATTTCGAAAAGGAGCAAATAAATCTGTTCGACACAAAGCTAATCACAAGCCTCTATGGACCTACGGGATACAGTTATACGAAGGGAATAGCCAGCATATCAACAATTTGAATCGAAAACTTCAAGAAATAGAATAACCTCTTTTAAGAACAGAACTTGGACTTCATGACATTACAGAGCTGCGTGGAGACGGAAATTAGTTAAGGTGAAATATAATTATTTCGACCAGCTTCTTTTAAATGCACATCCCAACAAGTAGAAGGGCTTTTATCATTGGAAAGCAACAAATTGTGTTAAGTTACAACCCCTATTTGCCTATTCCTAAATCTTCTAATGTTTGGTACAGAACAATTAAGGAAAAGACAAATGCTTTTCCTGTTGAGCTAGAGAGTCGTTTTACACCATTTAATCTTTCTGAACAAGAAGATGTGGCCGAGACACGAGATGTTTTAAATGATGCAAACTATGTGTAACACCTTCATCAGATACGTTTCCTTAGATAAAATCTAAAACCAATTGAAACACTCAAAAAACCAAGTCATGTCCTGAATACGATAGAATTGAGCTTCGAGCAGCTAAAGCACCATCTGAAAAGGCAGCGCCATGTTACGATTCTGTCACATCTCATCACAAAATCATTAAAAGTGTGCTGCTGTCTTTATGATTCCTTAATCTGGCTTGAAGGATCACAATGTATGTAGCTTCTTATAGACCGATTAGTTTACTTTCAGACTTGTCCAAACTATTCGCAAGAATTTTACTGGCTAGAATAGTTGAGTAATAAACAGCCAGGGAGTCATACCAGCTCAATAATTTGGCTTTATCAATTCTCAATTCTACTCCACATAATCAAACAAATACTACCGACAGCTCAATTTCTAAAGCTGAAATCGTATCTTGAGACGCTAAATCTTCTGTACGATATATTAATGCAGGAATTCCCCCACCTGTCATACCAACTACCATTGATGATCGAATGCAGATGACATCGCTGTCCTTGCAACTGATTCACATTGTTACATGAAGAAAGCAATGGAATGTAGAAAATAATACAACTATATATAATTTTGATAAGTCCTAGCAGTAGTCCACCTATTCATTATAATGGATGTATCATTCACACAAGCAAGTTATTATGACTTGGTACTCAACAAACGACACACATGGCGATCGCAAATCTCTTTTATTTTACGATCATGCTTTTGGAAAGCTAAAGCGTCTAAATTGGCTGTTGCCAAAAAGTTGTTCCTTTCTGAAGATACGTCATTGAAATCGGGGTGACACCTCCTAAATTAAATTTAAATAAAGTAGTTACAAGCGATGCATTCTAAAGCCTTTCGGAGAATCTGTGGAACCGATTGGTTTGTGGTTTGCATTCTAAAGCCTTTCGGAGAATCTGTGGAACCAATTGGTTTATGCGAAATAATATTATTCACAGAGTACTTGGTCTATGCTCAGTATTGAAGGAGATCAATCATCATTCATTAAGATACAAATATAATGGCCTTGCTCATCACATCACTCCAATCCACACTCTACTGCTCCAAGCTATATTTCTGTCTTCTCAAAATATATGTGAGCAGTGAAGAGATATCACTCGTTCTATGGATATGACTTTCACGGAAGTCAATAGTTACACCAACCCTGACCATTCTTGATAGGGAGTAACGCGAAGTGTTAAAGAGAAACAGCCGGAGAAACAGATATGTTAAGAGGTTATGCAATAGAAATGAAGCTCAAAACATCTATCATTAGATAAAGCGTCTGGCCGAAGGTTTTAAGCCCGGTGTTAATTTCTGCAAAGACGAAAGTGGAAATCAGTTTTTGACCGATGCGCAGGCATCACTGAGAATTTGAAGAGATCACTTCTCTTACCTACTTGGAGTACATTAAGTACACAATACTGCCGATAAAGAACTTGCTAACCGTAATAAACAGCCATAATAATGTTAGCCTGGAGATCAAGCAAAGAATTATGCGTATTACTAAATGTTACTTTGTGCAGTACAACCTCGTTTATTTGATATAATGTGGGGAAGCGGTACCTCGGATAGGTGAAGGATGGAGAGGAAGGAATAAAGAATTCCAAAATTTCAATAATTTCCTACATATTTTCGATGTTTCTTCATAGCTGACTCGCTAAATTTTCTCTTGTCAATGTGTTAGCTGTTAGCTGATTTCATTGTCAGTTATTTCTTGTTCGCAATCATCACCATGGACCAATGTTTCATTTCTGTCGACTAACTTGCAACAAAAAGTTTGTTCCATGAGGCTGTGCAAGTATACATTCTCTGCAGTGTCATCAGTTTGATTTTTTCACATTTTTTCCCTGACTTCTCAAGTGTTTGACTGGTGACAGCATCATAAGCTTGAGCTGACCAGTAAATGATGCTTTTCATATTAATTGCTAACACTCGTTCTGAGGTAACTTTTCTACAGAAAAGTCGATAATAACATTCGAATGTCTCGAGTACAACTTGGTCCATTGGTTGTCCAATGGAAGGCAAGTTTGGTAGAAAAAATTTGACAATGATGTCTTCACATTTGAGAATCGACTCGTTTTGGGTGAGTAGAAGCATTGTCGAGTAAAAGACTTGCTTTCCTAGGAAGACAATTTTTGTTTTTAAAACCGCTCCACCAAAGGAACAAATTGTCTCATCCAAGCGCTATTTTAATGTGCGTAGTATATTGGCAAAACTTCAGGTTTGATGTGTTTCATCGCTTTTGGATTTATCTGATTTTTCGTATGGCTTAGAAGTGGCTTGACCCTGTTAGAATTGGACGAAACGCCTATGGGTGCTTTCGAGAAAAAGATTTTTGGTACCATTACAGTTGGTAACGAGATTCAAGATCATAGCGGTTGTAGGGTATTCTAAGTTACTAACTATCCAAAGTATTGAGCAGCAATACCTATTCCTATTTTTCAGTAAGCAAACGGTTTCCGCATCGAAAGCACCATAACATGTATTTAGAATCAAGATTCCATCTATTTTTGATGGTTAGTTTAGCTTAGCATTTGATGTCTTGCCATTCACCATTGGATTATGCAGATAAAATGCATGGCTCCAAACTTCAATTTGTACAGCAACAATTTTCTTGACTTTGAATCAATGCTATCACGTCCCAATGAATTTGTTATTTCTTCATTCGTTTGAGGTGGAGCTTCATTGAGTAATGTTCCAATCATATAAAACGAATCTTCATTGTTTATTTTGAAAGGCAGCTTTATGGGATCGATTAACTTAAATATTAATTTAAAGAACAGGTCACATAATAAACAAAACTGAAAGAGTTCTCCAGACATATTTGGTCGTTTCCCATAAGATTCAATTTTCATATATAAAGAAAGCACTCGCTAACAGGTCGAACTCAGCTTACAAGTATACTGGAACTTATATCTATATATTACAAATTAATGATCTGATTGATTCACACATCAACAGAGTACAGCTGAAACAGCTAATGTTAGAGACGTAGTGGGATTTTTTTTCTCCATACGATTGTTTTCGAAATAAATTTGCATACGTTTTACAACAGTTAAGCAGGTAACACTCGGAATTCGGGGAATTGTAACCGCAAATTCTATAGAAAATTTTTTTTATTATAAGTTGAAAGACTTCCAACTTGTTTTTTTTTTTATAAATTGTAGATGTAACAGCATCCATCTTCGTTTATTTTCAGAGATATGATTATTTTATTAATTTTTCTTTCTTTAACCCCATCCCATCTTCGTCTTTTTTTAGAGATATAATTATTTCATACATATTTCTCCATGTAACCTTTATATATATTTTATTATGTATTGGTGCTTATGTTTCTATGTTTCTTATTTCTTCTGTTACCCTTTATATATATAGCAAATATGATGACTTCCTTCAAAGAGTTGACTAGATTCATATTTCTCCATATACCCTTTATATATGTACAGGTTCTCATCTTTGTATGTTTCTTATTTCTCGTGATGCCCTTTAAATATGTAACAAAAATCATTTACCTTTGTATATTTTCAGAGATATGATTATTTGTGTCATATTTCTCCATGTACCCCTTCTGTATGTACAAATTCTCACCTTTGTATATGTCTTATATCTCCAGTTGCCCTTTATATATTTAAAATATTTTAACAGAGACCTTCTATAAGAGCTAAAAAATTTCTCAACTCATTGCTATACATTCTTACAAATATTTTCTTAGTGTATGCACCAATCTAGCCAATTGTACCTGCCTCCGCTTGCCCTTTATCTGTCTGTTTCAACGTACATACATACTATATATAAATCTGTCTGCTAGCTACTTCTTCAGTTTGAAGTTTTTGTTACTTTGCATATTTCACTTTGTGTTTTGTTAGCAAAGATCGCGCGAATGCATGAAACGCTCGCATATATCTTTGAAGTTTTTTCTTCTTATTTGTGGTAAATTTATTCTGCTATAGACAGAGCATCTTTTTATTATACTTCATTGCTGTTACTCTTAATGGCAAAGTTTAAAACAATTGCCGCATGCAACGTGAAGCCGGCTCTACGAGTACATACTCCTAACCAGAGGTCTTTAGAGCTTGACCAGACCAGACACTAGCACAGCAGAGCATAGCACAGCACAGAAACAGCAGCTGCACGTGCACTCTTAAATGATTATGAAATTCTTCAGTTGAATTCTTTTGAAATGATGAAATCGAATACCAACTTCATTTAATAAATTATATATTAAAGTCAATCTATTGATTATATTGCATTTCCGCTACATTAACCAACATTTGTGGTTTGAAATAAAATAAAATAAAATATTAATATATATGGATTCAGCTGGCAAATAGCGCAAACTGACGCAGCTTATTATTATATAATAAGTTTTAAGCAATTTAGAGCAAACGAAACACGAATCGACTCAAATACAAAAAAGATAAAAATAAAAATAAAACATAACTCGTACCGCCGAATCGCATCGAATTGAAATGAAATAAAATAAATTAAAAAGAAGAGTTGCTTGAACGAATACCGCTCAATGAATGAATGAATGAATGAGTGTCTAAATGAGTGAATAAGTATTTGAGTGAGTGAATGATAGCCTGCCGCTCGCGTTGTAACACTTTTTAAGATAGTAGCTAGAAAGCCAATATATCTTGCACGCTTCATATTGTGCAATTTGTGATTATTGTAAAAAATTAATAATACTTTAATTTTTGGCAGTCGGTAATTTAAAAGAAACAAAAAAAAGATACAAAAAAGTATGCAAATAAACCATAAAAGAAAGAAAAAGTAATAATGTGAGGTCGTATGCGAGATACTTTTTATGCAGGAGTTACTTGCAATATTAAATATATTCATATTCATATTCATATATGTAATTCATAGTTGTGTGTCTGTATGTACTTCTCAATATTACAGTTTATATAAGCATTAAGGACACCAAATTTGGAATTTTGGTTCCTGTATACCATATGCAGATCATGTTTATTTTCAACTTCTGCTAGCTCCCATTCAACACCGCAAATCGATGAAAATAATTTATAGCCACATTTTTAAAGTTACCATTTTTATTATAGGCAGACATGTGTGCTCTGATGCTCTACACATGATGTTATTTTAAAAAGATTGTTTATTAAAAACTAAAGTTATTCAATGAACATAGAGCCTATGGAATGGGTAAAGCTGCTTAAATAGATTAGCATAGATTAAGAAAAACAAAATAATACGCAAACAAATTATTTCGAATAATGGGATAGAAATAGCGAAAAGAGGGCCTCTAGATTTTTAAGACTCTATATTAAATTACCGACCTTTGCAGATGCATATCTTAGTTGAGTTTCTGGGTAAACACATGGAGTAAAGTTCTCGCAAAACCTTTATAAAGTAGGCAATGTCTAACGGCCAATTAAGATGTTCTCTGTACAAATTATTAGCATCCGTAGATTCAAAGGGTTCTTCTTTCAAATTCAATTGATTTAATATACGCTCAAAAAAACGCATTACATAATAAAGTTACTAAATAATAATACATTTTATGAGAACGCCGTAACTCATCGCCGTTAAATCACAAAATTCCATCCATGGACAAGTCAGTTTACTAACACATCACAGAGCAGCTGTTCTCTTTTAAATGATTTGCTTAACTCCATACCGTTGTGCTTTGGAAACGAGGATCAGCTGGGATGGTGATCCCGTAGGTTTACGTCAAAGCCGAATGGTTATATTGGAGAGAAAAAAAGTTCACCTTTCTATTCTACAATTTGCAATAAACAAAAAATCCAAATTATCGATATCAAGCAGATAAAGATAATTGCTTGTTCATCATTTTCTACTTTTTTTTCTACTTTTTAGTCCACAAGATTTTATTATTCATTCTTTAGATAACTTGTATTTAATAAACATTCTAACCCTGTTTCTCTAAGTTGGTTATGGCACTTACCATGCAAATCCTCAACTTATTCTGAATTTTTGTATGAAAACAATTTTGTTGTTGTTAATTCTGCTAGAAACACCAAATATTTCGTTAATCCCTATACTTTATTTCATTTAGTTACAAATAGAACTACTAAAATGGGTAGCTTCCATACAAATCTGTTCAACCTCTCTGAATTATTGTAAAAAAAAAATGTTTATTGTTGTTGTTTATTTAGCTAGAAACGCCAAATTTGTTGTATCTTGCATTATTCCTAAGAAAATATTCCATATGGATCAAAATCCGATCAATAGAAGAGCTAGCCCACATAGAAATTGTTAGGAATAGGGTATCTCTTAGTCGAGCACACTCTACTGCAGCGTTCTATCTTGTTATATTTTGTCTAGGAGACTTTTTTCGTTATTATTTTTTTTATGTCCAAACACCTTATTTGTGGTCTCTGAAAAAGAGACAAAATTCTGAGTTCTGAATGTGGCACCCAAAATTTCCTAAACTGGGTATATGATTAAAGCGAATCCCAATTCTCAATTATGAAGTCTCTTACTCTTAAATTTTCAGAGTTGCTTTTTGTTCAAATACAGAAATAAATAAAAGCGTGCACATGGCTATATAGACACAACTTTGGAACAGTTCAAGAATATAGATACTTCATGAATATAAAACAGTGCCTTGTTCTTTTGAGTTAAGCTGTTTGGATGGAACCTACAGGAAAATCAGAAAGTGTAATATTATTCAAATTATTTATTTTCCTCAGTGGACTTCTTCAAGTATGTCTTCTAATATTCAATCACACACAGCAAAACTTCAAAAATGTCCCTACTAGTGGTCCTATACACAAGAACGGAGAGTTCACAAGTCCTATACACAAGAACGGAGAGTTCACAAGTCGTTCTCAGAGAATGAAAAAGAGTCTCGACGCATGGGTATAGTGGTGAGTGAGCACCTTCTCGTATACCATCAGCGCATATTGGACGGTCTGTAATGATCGGGAATTTTAAGTTCAGTGTTGTAGAAAACTTATTCTAACTAGGGATAGAAATAACCAGCATGGAGACAGATAGATAATTGATTCTAGCGGCTTTGGAAGTTTTTATAGAAATATTCTTCAATGGGTATATGTGACGTCACGCAATATCAACTTTTTGATTGGGTGAACATAACGCAGCGCATAAGATTCCAGAAGTTTTTATTTAAAAAGGTTTATAAATTTAACTTCTTGGTAGAAGAATATATCTTCAGCAGCCTTGTAAAAAAAGAGGGTGGAAGAAGAAGAACATTCCGCATTATATACATGTTTGATGCAGTGATTGGTCGTAGGTCATTTGTATATGTCTGATCATCTCTTTCTATGAATCTCTTTCATTATAAATTGAATGTTCTTCCTGGGTATAAAAAAAATTGGCGTTGCTAAACACGAATCTTTAACACCAAATGCAATGGCTACTGAGATATCAGTTAAAGTAAAGCTACAAGACTTGATGTCATCACACTTAAAGACGTCTCATGGAGAGTTCACCTAAAGAGGAGGCAGAATTACTTCACATTTATCAGTAAATTGGGATCTCTTGGATCATTGCGATAGACTGTTTAAAAGCAAACAAGTAAGGAAATTTCAGTCGGGCGTAACCGACTGTAAGATGCCCTGTACCAGTTCAGGTCGCCTAACAAACAAATTAAATGTTTTTCGAGCTTATGACCAAACAAATGACCACTTCTCACTGCGCGAATATGAATGAAAAGAAAAGGGGGGTCGTTCAAATTCAATTGCTTATAAAATGGTCATTTATTATAAGATTTTGATGAACTTTTATGATTTTAGCTTAGAAGGACGGTAACTTTATACTGGTATACTCAATTTTTTTTGTGCCGAAGAAATTTTTACCCTAAGGGGTGATTTTATGGGGAAGGGGGGGAAGGGGCAAGATTTCAAAATAAACTTTTAAAATTCCGGAGCAGTCCTAGTCGAATGCAAAAAACGCGAAGTCTCTATCTATTACCGTTTCCGAGATCCTTTCGTTCATACAGACGGACGGACGGACAGACGGACAGACGGACATGGCTATAATGGGGGTAACTTTGGGGGGTCTCCGACAATTAGTTCTTCCTGTTACATACATTTGCACAAAACCAATAGACGCTTGTACCTTCGGTACCGGGCCTAAAAATAGTTACGAGGGTTGTGACTATTTCACATACGAATATGTTTATGGCATCTTTTGTTCCTTTAGGAATTAAAAATCAGAACATTGGAAAATCTATCCAAGCGATCGTTGGAAAACCCACGGCTTTCGTCTGTCCATTTTTGTCATCCGGATTTGTTCTAATACGCAGAGAAATCTTTGCAGAACTATCAAAAATTAGATATATAGAGTTCCTTTTAGAGGTAGCGTATTCTCGAGTTCGGGAAAACTTTTGACGCCGACACTCCATATAAGGAAAAAAATAAAAATAGGAACACAAAATTATACAAACTGAAGTAGAACATTTCAAGTAGTTGGAACTAATAGTAGTCTGCCCGCAGTATGGATTTAGAGATAGCAATGATGGAACATTTTTTGAGAAGGTGAAAGTTGCATTAGAATATATTCTCAAGAATCTTGAGAACTACTGAATCTATTTAAAAAATTTTTTTAACAAATATTTATAATAGTCCGAAAAATGTTTCTGCAGCATGAAAAATTACAATTTCGATTTAACTTCGATTGCATATCGGGCATATATGTATATAGTCCATAAAACATGCACGCTCGCCTTCAGCTGTTACTTATATCTCCACAAACTAAAAACACTCTTAAAACATATATTTAAAGGGCATTCAAATTGGGCCAACAGAAAGTTGCCATAGCCTTGCTTTTGCTACATTCAGATATGTATATATATATAATATATATACATATATATGGTATCTGTAACTTACCTTGAAATGTGGCAGCAGTAAAATCAAGAAAATTGTTGATAATGATGTACGTAGTTGTTGGCGTAGTCCAAACGCAATTATTTCATACTGGTTGTTGCAGATGAATTGACAAAATTTATAGAGGAGGATGAGGAGGAGTAGAAAAAAAACAAACAAATAAAACAAAAATTAATTACAGCAACACAGCTTGCAACATTTTATATTAAAGAAAATTTTAAAAAATGAATTTTAACAAACACTGCTGCACAGATTTTTTTTAAAGTCTTTCATTTGAACACACAATTTCTTCTTCGTTGTTTTAATATTATTTTTGCTTTAAATTTTTTATAAAATATTTTTTTTTAAATATTTTTTTTTATATATTTTATAATTATTTTCGCAATCTAGCGAAAAAAGCAAAACAACACAAAATTCCACACACACACACACACACACTGACAAACAAACAAATAAACACAACACAAAAAACCGATCGATCGATCGATCGAACGTTCGATGGATCGTACAAGTGCAATCGAAAAATATTTTTAGACAAGTTACAAACGACGTACGAAACAGAAATTCAGAAATCCCAGACACAGACGTTGAGTAGCTCAATTTAAGCCCAAAAAGCAACCGTTCGCTGCCAAGCACGTCTCACGATTAAAGCCAGCAAACAGCGCCGATAAACTTTAACTTGCGCAAAGCCAAATGCAAAGACAGCGCCAAAGCGCAGAAACACACACACACACACATACATACACATAGACACAAAACAAAGTCAATTGCAAAGACAGCACAAACACACGCAGACAAGTGTCAAAGACAATTTAGTCAAAGTCAATGAAATCGAAACCAATTGTTAATTATAATTAATTTTTTTTTGATTTTGATTTACCTGTTGAATTGTTTTTGGTTTTGTGTCTTTGAATTTATTTGCTTACTTTTTCTTTTATTTTGACGTTATTTCTTGTATTTTGTATAAAGGCTGGCGTAGTACATGCTCAACTGTGCGTTTGGGAGTGAGCATGCTGCTCTGCAGTTGCTTTGTACTCTGAGCTTGTGTTGTTGCAGATTGTCTTTGATTTGGCTTGTAAGTTTGGCTCAACAAGAGCGCAGAGTTGAGGTAGGTTTTGGCTTTGATTGGCGCTGAGATAAAAAGTGTTAAAAAGAGAGTATATGAAAGAGCTTACAGTGCTGCCAACTTGCTTTATATAAAGAAGATTTGATGAAACTAATAGGAAGAAATTTAAATTAATGAATAAAAAAATTAAAACAAAAGAAAATAACTACGTTTGTTGTTTTTGTTTTGTTTTTACTACCATTCTTAAAATAAATATGACTGAACTGAATAATAAGACACCACTATAAAGCCATTAACAGGCCAAACCAGACCTATTACATATCAAAAAAGTCATTAAAATAAACATAAAACAAGTAAAGAAAATCACAGTCGGGCGTAACCGACTGTAAGAGGCCCTGTACCAGCACAGGTCACCTAACAAACACACTAAATGTTCCCCTAGCTTATGACCAAACACATGACCACTTCTCACTGCACCACTAAGTGCCTTATAAAACATTTTTTTATGTATGAAACGAAAAGGGGGGTCGCTCAAATTCAATTGCTTATAAAATCGTTATTTATTATCCGATTTTGATGAACTTTTTGGATTTTGGCTTAGAAAGACGATATCTTTATACTGGCATACTTACTTTTTTTTTGTGCCGAGGAAATTTTTAGCCTTGGGGGGGATTTTATGGGGAAGGGGGGGAGGGGCAAGATTTCAAAATAAACTTGTAAAATTCCGGAGCAGTCCTAGTCGAATGCAAAAAACACGAAGTCTCTATCTATTACCGTTTCCGAGATCCTTTCGTTCATACGGACGGCCAGACGGACAGACGGACAGACGGACATGGCTATATCGACTCCTCTATCACTCCTGACCATAATGGTGGTAACTTTGGGGGGTCTCCGACCATTATTTCTACCTGTTACATACATTTGCACAAACCCAATAGGCTCTTGTCCCTTCGGTACAGGGCCTAAAAATTCGGAACAACCTAAAATTATTCTAAAATCGCTTTTATTATGCAATGTAATGACCTTCGATCGGAATATATCAAAATAACCAGCATATCCAGCATCCTCAAACATAAAAATAAGTTTAAGAAGTTAAATGCTTGAAAGAGATTTTCAAATATATTTTCGCAAAGATTACGTATTCTCGATGACGTATTATATGGATCAATGCAAGGTGATGCTATTTCGCAGAATTTAATTTCTGAGAAGACTAAAACTTTATTGGCCGATCTTGCTGAAAACAAACCAAGAACAGTCAACAGCTAAAGAAGAGTGTTTATATCAAGTAGGAGTGTTTCGAACATTTTATACTCATACTGGCATTGTGAGACATGGTGAAGTAGCAAGCTCAGACGCTAAGGCAGCACAGAGAATCTTGTTACTAACTAAGGCTATTTGCTCCAGAAGGGTCTTTCTTAAAATACGATGTCCAAGAGATTCTATATTACAGAGAAAAAAGCTATGTCCGGCCACAAGTCAATAAAAGCCTGTCACTCAGAGATGCATCAAAGTTTAAGCTGTGCACCAGCAAGTTATTTCTCACTTCTAGCAGCTCTATAGTAAAATACATGCATTGAAGTAACTGAAGAAGCCAATTTTTGGATAGATCACTTCAACAAATTTTCCTGTCTTAAAATAATTGAAAAGGCGCTTTTAAATCTTCCGGGATTCAATTGTGACCCAAGCGCTTTGTCGAATGCGCAGAGGTTCCATGTGGTGTCCACGTAGCTAATAATCAATACATTTATACTTTTGGCTAATAAGATGGGGTTAGAGGGGCTTCTGGAGTTTGAAACTGACTAGCGGAGAGCTAGTGCTTTACAGCAAGAAGATATGAAGGAGACTTTAACAGACGATGTGTTATCAGAAAAACAACAAACTTCTGACGCAATTAGAGAAATGTTGAAAGCATGGAAGTCATCATACCTTAAAAAGCATCATCCCAAAACGCTCAAGAGATTTATTCAATGATAATACTGTGATGCATTCTTCTTAACATTAGACTCACCTTAACTCCTTGGAAAGACACTGACTTCGAAAGACACTGACTTCGAAAGACATGCCACATAGAATGCTATACCTGGAAATAGTGTAATATTGAACCAAAATTGGTTCCTTACCGACCAGTACAATGTGTATGACTAGTACGTTCGAGGTTCGACCTTGCATAGAGTCCGCTATTTAACTATTAACGAGAAGCTCGTCGCTTTCTTTTCCAATAACTAGACCCTTGGCGACTTGGTGACATATAGCAGTTACGAATTCCTATGCTGGCACTGCTATATGTCACTTTATTTCTCCTAAACGACTAGACCGATTTTGATGGAATTTTTTGGATGTGTTTAAATGAATTCCAGCATGGATTAGATTTATTAGATTCCACAAAACAATTTTTTTTTAAGAATTCCTCTTATTAGAACATATAGCCCAGAAATTTCGCGTATCGCCAAGTGCATGAAAATTTTAGTCAATAGTTCTATGAGTGATTGCCTTTTCCCATACGTATGCTTCTAAACTCAGTTTTTATAATTGCTATAGTGTTATAATTCTCATTTAGTTCTTGCTTACACCTATAGTCTGTTCAAGTGCTATTGGTTCTGTTGCAATCGGAGTTTTCTATACTTTTTTTGTACTGAGCTTCATTTAATTTATTTATTTTTTTTTTAAAACAAATCGAGAAGATATACCAACTTAAAAAGTAATGGCGTTCGAAGCTCAGAATTAAGAAATCATGCTCTCGAGTTACATTTCAATTCGCTTGGTTTGCCGATGACCGTACAGCTCGGGAGTCATCCTTCCACCTTTCAGCAAACACTCCACAGACTTGCTTAACAGATTTATGAATTTCTGCAAATTTTTTGTTGACTTTTGTATGGATGCGACTCATAAATGTATTGATTTGAATTAGACCTCCTAATAACTGCTTACGTAAACTGTTAAACTGAAGTTCCGGCCACCAGTAAGCCAATCCCTTTTGCAAAAAGTTACCTGTACCGTTAGGGCGCGGTGGCAAAAATTAAATTTCACGACTTTTGGTATACAAGGTGCTTCATTTTTATATATCAATAAATTTTTTTTATTCAAACAATTTTAATTAATCAATTCGCTTCGTAACACTGGTTAAACATCTTTTAGCGACTCATTTTTATAACCTCTGCACACAGACTATAAATAAAGCCATAAACCAAGAAAGCTATAAAATTTTTCAAAAAAATCATGTTTAAAGAAGCTATACAAACAGAAAATTTTAATTTTGCCAAATGAACAAAATCAATTAATTAATATTTATGATAACACGAATGAAAGAAACAAATTATTTTTAGTTAGCTCAGATGCAAACCAAGCCGCCATAAACGGACACTGCTAAATAGGTGTGTGTGGGGGGAATTATTTCGGTCCAACACAGAACCATGTTTAATGAACTTCACTTATAATAATAAAACAGTTGACCAAAAATCTATTTAAAAACGTTTCAAGTTACCAAAAAACAATGGCGACAAAACGCGCGATATCGCGAAGATCGAAGTTTTAATCATCAGCATCAGCAGCAGCAGCAGAAGCAGAAGCAGCCACAGCAGGTATTCAGGTATTTCTTGGACCAGTTTTAGCAGTCAAAGCACCAATTAGCATAATTAAAAAATTCGAGCAAACGTCAGCAAAAATAATTTACATAAGCAGAACTTTGTGTCAAAAGATTTTGTTGATTTTTTGATTTGGAGAAAAAGCTGCGTGATATCGATAAGCATAGACAGACTGGATTTTTTTTCTTACGAATGGGTTGAATGTCAGAAGGCATCTTAAGAAGCAAAGATTTGTTCAACATTTCACATTTTCTGCTTTTACCAAAATTGCAAAACTAAAAAACTATATGGAATTCATTTAAAAAAATCTTGGCATAATATTTTATGCAGCAATAGAAATGGATTTTTATTTATTTTTCTGTCAGAGTCTATGCGCGCGGTTTAAATGTCAAACTAATTTAGATGGAGACACGTTTAATGTTTCATACTCCATACATACGCTGCGGTGATGTGTTTCAGCCAATAAAGTGGTTTAATTAAAGCACAAATCGCAACTTATGCCAATCAATGCATGCAGTCTTTGTTGTCAACGTTGATATCAATTGTTGTGCGCTTATTTATTGTGTATTGGGTTTATTTGTCAAAGTTTGTCGTTGATTTGATTGGTTTCTCTGTCTTTTCGGGGTTTTTAATATTTATTTCGAATTCAGTTGAATTTTTATTATATTTCTGGCAAATGTATTTGATTTCTATGCAAAGCGCATGATATATCGACTCTTTTTGCTAATAAAATTATTTTATAGTCAACTACATATTTTATTTTCGAATAAAAAATAATAATAGGACTTGGTTGCTTTTATAGTTCAATCGTAGCTAAAGAGCAAGTTAGCTGTTATAAGTAAAAATTAAATTAAATGTGCGTTGTGATGATTTGTCAAAACGGGCAATAACAATTGGGTGTACAAGAAAGTTTTCGCAATTTTTTGACGGTTATTTTCCAGTGGTCTCCTCAACTTCTGAAGCCATGCAGGAACTCTTGAGTGAGTCTAGTTGCCTCACTGACACTGGCGGTGAACACATTGTCCTGATGTACACCAGCTCTAATGCGTTGGATGATCGATCCATCGTTCCAGATGTCTGGCATAAAGCTGCGTTCCAGCAAATACGACCTAAGCAGACGGCAGCTGAAAGAGTAGACTTTAACGAACGCGTTCTGAACATCCAGAAAGATGGTAGAGCTGTATTTATTTATTTTTACGATGATCCTATTCTGGTGCACCTTGGAGATGCCGAAATCCGAGCTAGTGGTCAGGTTTTATACTCTGGAGGCTATCGGCCAATATGTTGATGTTGATATCATCGGTAAACAGACACGGCAAGGCGTTCTTGGAAATTGAAAAACAGTCTCCACTAATGGGTCTAGCGGTGAATGAGACAAAACGAAGTACTTGATAATTTCACGGACGCCGTCATCGCCGTCATCTTGGACGGTCAGTTACGATGGAGAATTTCAACTTAAATGTTGTAGAAAACTTCGTCTATCTTGGATACGAAATAAACAGCAATAACAACGTCAGCCTAGAGATCAGGCGAAGAATCACGCTTGCAAACAGATGCTATTTTGAGCTGAGCAAGCAAATAAGAAGTAAAGCCCTCTCTAGAAAGACGAAAATCGAGATCTATAAGACGCTGATACTCCCGGTCCCACAGTATTACGCAGAGTCAGATAAAAACAAGTAAGGAAATACAGTCGGGCGTAACCGACTGTAAGAGGCCCTGTACCAGTTCAGGTCGCCTAACAAACATATTAAATATTTCCCGAAGCTTATGACCAAACACATGACCACTTCTCACTGCGCGAATATGAATGAAAAGAAAAGGGGGGTCGTTCAAATTCAATTGCTTATAAAATCGCCATTTATTATCCGATTTTGATGAACTTTTTGGATTTTGGCTTAGAGAGACGTTATCTCTATATTACTACACTCACTTTTTTTGTGCCAAAAAAATTTTCACCCTAAGGGGTGATTTTATGGGGAAGGGGGGAAGGGGCAAAATTTTAAAATAAACTTGTGAAATTCCGGAGCAATCCTAGTCGAATGCAAAAAACACGAAGTCTCTATCTATTACCGTTTCCGAGATCCTTTCGTTCATACAGACGGACGGACGGACAGACGGACATGGCTATATCGACTCCTCTATCACTCCTGACCATAATGGTGGTAACTTTGGGGTCTCGACCATTATTTCTACCTGTTACATACATTTGCACAAAACCAATAGGCTCTTGTAGGCAGCTAATGACTATCACCCGAAAGCAATATCAAGCAGTTGTTTGGAAGCGCCTTCAACGCGGCACCATTAACGAGGTTGTAGCCAGCTGCCTTTGATTTTTTCTTCAACTTCAAAATATTGATCAATTGACGTTGGCAGGTTCAAGGATTGGTGGCGCAGTTTATAAAAAAAAAAAAAACTGCCTCCGGGCGAGCTCAATGCTAACTTGCATTGGATTTCTGGCTCTGGAGTCAGTAGTCGCAACCTGCCTTACCTCAATAGCATAAACAATTTCAACAGCAGTGCTTATGGGCACATTCACTTTGATGTGCTGTTCTATTCAAGACTGGTACATCCTGTTGTTAAAATTCTTCTTTAATAACTTTGGATCCGTAGACATACTGATGTTAAGCAGGAGCTTCAACGCGCAATAATCAAAAGACAGTTCAACACAATTCCTGGTGTGAAGTCTAGTTGAATCGGAACATCTCACATCTAGTCAATTCTGGTATCAGTGGACCAAAACATGGGCTCTTCTAATGAGTTACTGTCCACCTTTTTGATGTCAGTGAAGTGAAGCAAGTGATGATGTGGGATTGATGAGCCTTGAAACCCATCCGTCAAATAGCTGTTACAACATTTGAAGGCTGTCCGCGTTGTAAAGTGGAACACATGTCATGGCTGGCGCATATATGAGCTCAATGGGTGTCAATTGGTTAAAATTATGAGTTAATGCAGCAAACTTCGATGCTTTTAGTGTCTTGCAAGATTCTTTCGCTCATACATTCTCGCTTGTCAAAGGAAAGATGACGACTCGATAGGCAAAATTGCTCGATTTCAAGATACTTTGAGCCTTCTTATGCCTAAATTTGTACGACGGAACTAAACTAAAAGTCAAAATGGTCCAGCAGTTGAAATTGAAGCCATAGTAGCAGCGTTCACCGAACTACAATATTCTTTGTCTTGAATTTGTTTAATTTAAAATAACTTTCTAATACACCCAATTATATGGACAAAAATTTAATTTAAAAAAATAGATAATAAGAGCAATAAACCCTATAATAACAAGTATATATAATAAACATTTGTGACTTTAATTTATTAATGATTAGTTGAACTCTTTCCCGATTTGAATTCAACATTTCTTCCAACTACTTTTCATAATATTTCACCCACTTTTTATTTGCATTGCGTACGAGTATACTCGTACATAATTACATTTTTTATTATTCCTCGAACGCTCCTATAACATACAAAGTATGTACAACAACGAAAATTTTTATATGTTTACAAACAATTGCAATGTTTAGTTATATAAAAAAATCTACAGTAATCCAAAGTAGACTCGTGATTATGATTAGCTATGAAGAAAAAAAAATTTATTATATACGAAATATCTTTATACAGGTATGAAAACTGAAGGGCCTCTCTAACGAACAGTTACAGGTTGCTGACTCATTAAATATATCAAGACTACCGCTTCTTACATTCTTCTTGCATCACCTCCTTCATACATCATAGCCACCATCACGACATACAACCCTCCATGCTGTCAGGTTCATGACATTCTCGTACAGTATGAATCCACGGATAACATGTTTCCATGTCTACTCGTGAAACCCACAAGGGTGGCACTTATTTATGCAAGAATGCAAAAAGCCAAGACAAAGGTTGAACCCAAATTCAGGCCTGTCCACAACACAACTGACGTTACAGATGTACTCGTAAATAGCTCAAGCTATTGAGAGTGCACGCACACCAAGTAGCCTTTTTCCATCAGACAAACCTAAACTCGTCACGTTTATGTCAGACAACCACTCAATCTGTTGCAAGAGGAAGATGCCTTTTAATCTTGCATCTGACGGCACGTCGTAGAACTTCAAGATCATGAGGAAGAATCACCGTGAGAACTTGCAGAGCCCCGAAAATATGACAAAGTTAGCTGATAATTTTTAAGTCAAAATTTGCAAATCTGTAGAAAAATGGAGAACTTTTGGAAAACTTTTTAAAGAGTAGTGGAAATGCTAAGAATTCGAGTTTAAAAATTCGAGTATGGATAAAGTAAGCACATCAGTTCTCATTACTCTTTCGGACTTGTGATAAGCGAAGATTAAGTTCTATGTATTTCAGTGATTTTTTCTGAATACCTTTATAACCCCCGGCAACGCAACACAAAAAACCGGAGAAATTTCAACAAATACATCGTAAAAAAATACACAAAAATTAAGACATAAATTGCCAAAATATTATGGAGAAAATTTTTTGAAGAAAGTGGAGAGACAGACTGCTTCATATACCGACTTTGAACTTAACTCAAAATTAGATTCAAATTATGTACCTCATTTTACATTTCCCCAAAAAAAATTCAAACTTTAGCACATTTACTTCCATATTTACCATTGTTGTTGTTGTTGTTGTTTGAGGCCTTCATATTTTTGATTAGATAATAAAAAATCCATTAAAAAGCCACTACAACCCGAAGTCATAATTAATTTTTCGGCATTTTAATTAAATTTTAAACGCAGTTGTAGACGCTACACCCTTTTTTTTACTGCTGCTTCCGCTTTGGCTACTGCAAATCAAACGAAAAATATCACAGAAAAGTATTTAATAAAGCATAGGTTAGGCCTACAAACAGTCCAATGCAATGAAATGGAGTCGAGTCGAGTCGAATTGAGTATTTTTTTTCAAGTCATTTTGCCGGTCGAACAAACGAAAGATCGATTGAATGAATGCCTGTTTGGCCATTCGCTTTGTTGACTGACGGACTGACTGACTATATTTATAAAGTGACCCACTTTCGAATCTGCAACCTGACCCAACTAAATTAAATCGGATGAAAAACTTGGTTAAATTTACATGACGCGGTGGCGACTAAGCGGCAATCGACACTTTGCTGCAACAGTTTAGTGTCAAAAAAAAAACAGCAGTAGCAGCAGCAACAACAACAACAAGCATTGGATCTGTTGCACTTTACTCTACTCTAAAAAAAAGATACAAAAATAAGATACATAAAAAAAAACCTTAAAACGAAAGACTTAAGAAACGAACTTGCGCCGCGCATTGACTTACAACTAGCGTCGGACAGAAAAAAAAAAAAATAAAAGAGATATACTTCAACGAACAGGTAATTTAAGCCAACAAACAAATCGTTGTTATATATATTTTGTCGTTGTATAAACTTACATATACACTGCAGTAGCTGTGAAGGCGGCGTCGTCATCCGCCGCCATTCATCGCCATATGCCGCTTGCTTCCCTACCCTTCCTGTAGTTAACGACTGTGTGTAGCTCAGCTCAGTTTATTCGCCGCCAATCACTTCAAATTCAATTCACTTCAAACTCAATTGTTGCAATTTGTGTCTGATATGCTTTACAGCGCTCCCCTTGCGTTTAGTAGCTCCACCCGTCTCTCATTAAACCAACGACCAACGGTCCGTCTCGTCGTTAGTTTTTCTTTAGCAGTTTTGCATGTGAATTGAGTAATTGGCTGCCGCAGACGTACGCCGAGCAGACGGACAGACGGACAGGCATTCGCTTTGGTCAGTTGCAGTTTTAAGCGCTGCTCAGCTTAGATTAACTGAGTTTAATAACGTCTTTAGGACCGTGCCAGATAAATGTTTGTCGTAATGAACTTACGTGAGAAGAATAGCTGGACCTAAATTCCCACCGAAGTTCAAATTATTACAATAAACTTTTTATTTTAATTACTGGCTATTAAACTATCTTAAAGTGAGATCAGAGTCTGGCAAGTTAAGCCTACAAAGTTACTCCAGAGTGCAGTTATATGTCTCCAGCAGTTGAAACTTTATTGGAACCAGATGTTTTATTACTTAATAAGTCGTTTCGTGATATGAGCAAGAGTAATGATTAGTTGGATCAGCAATCAAATCACGCAACTCTCATTCAGGTTGGTAAGATATTGTTTCGATATTCTTCATCAACTTTCATTAGATCATCATTTATTGAATGTTGAATGTATCGAGCTGAATGATGGGCTGAATAGAACCCTTCTGCTGTCTTAGTTGGGCTTTGGTAAAAACATGGTAAAAACATTCAAACACACTTCTTAGCCAAGCCCACCTAAGACTTGGTCTCTCCACAGAAACTGAGTGTAGACTTTGTCTAGGGTGGGACGAAACAAATGTACACCACAGTTTGAAATACGCATCTATGTCACTGATGGAGATGAATTGAATCGAATATTAATTTAGACACTCAAACTGAAAGCTTAATAGAATAATTCTCTCTCAAAATCATGTAGAACCAAGCTACTCGAGTGCTACCGTAAGCGAATTAGGATCAGCGGTGTTGATTACTGTCTCGAATGTGTGAGAGAATTGTTCGTTCCTGAGTTCTGTGAAACTTTGGTCCAATGGTCTATTTTCACATAGGATTTTTGCCTATCTTGATCCATATGGGTCTGTATACTCGAGTTAGATACACCAAATTTGTATTTTCAAGCTAAACTAAACCACAACAAAAGGTTTTTCTTACGAAAATACATCAAATGTAACAGATTTGTAGGAGGGCTAACCCATATAGTGCTTCAATATGGACCTCCATGTCTATATTTCATGAGAATTGATGTAAAATACATGAAATTTGGCGTCTTTAGCTAAAATATTAAGGAAACGAATTTCATATGAAAACTCAGAAAGCAGGGGCAGGTTTTTATGAGAAACTCAATATGTCCAGATATTGCGGTTAACTCGGGTGAAGATATAGAACTATGGAACTATTTTTACGTCAGATTTATATTGCCGCTGTTGAAGCCAGCACCTCCATCATGTCGGGATCTCATCGCCTTCTATGTAGAAGGTCTGAAATATGTTAAAAGGAAGCTCTATATGCAATGTTTTAAAAAGCGGCAGAATCTTTTCAAGACACCAGCAAAGATGCTTCTTTCTCAGCCCACTAGGAGTAGTGAAAAGATAGTATCTGTCCGACGAGAAACAAGCCAAGCTTTTCAAGCCTATAAGATTGTTGAAGAGAGAGAGAGGAAGAAAGTAAAGCATAAGGTTTTTTGCTTCACTGCCCTAAATGGATCTGTCCATCAGACCATTTACGCTACCTGAAGTACGAACGACCAAACAGAGTCTTAACAAAAAAAAAAATTCCTGGTAATGACGAAATGCAGAGAGTACTACCTAGCCAGAGCTCTCTTTTTTAGGCCCTGTACCGAAGGTACAAGAGCCTATTGGGTTTGTGCAAATGTATGTAACAGGTAGAAATAATGGTCGGAGATCCCCCAAAGTTACCCCCATTATGGTCAGGAGTGATAGAGGAGTCGATATAGCCATGTCCGTCCGTCTGTTCGTCCGTCCGTCTGTATGAACGAAAGGATCTCGGAAACCGTATTAGATAGAGACTTTGCGTTTTTTGCATTCGACTAGGACTGCTCCGGAATTTTACAAGTTTATTTTAAAATTTTGCCCCTCCCCCCCCTTCCCCATAAAATCACCCCTTAGAGTAAAAATTTCTTTGGCATAAAAAAAATTGAGAACACCAGTATAAAGTTAATGTCCTTCTTAGCCCAAATCAAAAAAGTTCATCAAAATCGGATAATAAATGACGATTTTATAACCAATTGAATTTGAACGACCCCCCTTTTCTTTTCATTCATATTCGCGCAGTGAGAAGTGGTCATGTGTTTGGTCATAAGCTCGGGAAACATTTAATGTGTTTGTTTGGCGAACTGAACTGGTACAGGGCCTCTTACAGTCGGTTACGCCCGACTTAAATTTCCTTACTTGTTTTTAATCTATAATGTTTCACCTTCCAGTAGAAATTCGCATTGATTTGTATGATCCACAAGCCAGTGGGTCAGACCAGCTGATCAGTTTCCTGCTTTCCATTTCGAAGAATTGAGAAAGACTTTTCATCTTCCGGTTTGCTGATGTAGCATGTAGCCGGAAGTCTTACCCCGGACCAACAGTGTGGATTCCATGCTAGACATGACACTCTCGAATAACTTCTATACGGTCGATACACATCCTCAGTGCATTTGAGGCCAAAGAATACTGCAATAGCATCTTCATCAACGTGCAGCAAGCCCAAAATCAAAGAGTCTTTCCGACTCTCTAATGCTTTCATAAAGGGGCGTCACATTTCTATTAAAGTGCGATTGGTTATGTCTGCTACTTATCCAGTCTGTGCTGGAATATCTCAGGGTAGTGATTTGGAACCTTTTCTGTATTCCATCTTTACAGCAGACCTTCCTTCCCCCGGATGCGGATGTAACAATATTTCTTTACAGCACAGCTATGCATCAAGCTATCAAGATATAATCCTAGGGGTCTTACTAGACAGAAAAGACAGAGCCAAAATAAAGATCCTGTTCTGCTTACTTAACAATGGGAATATTTCGCTGCGCAAATTATTGCTCCAACATGGAGTTACGATATCCAAATTGGAGGTATTGCAGAAAGGCCAAATAACTGGTTGTGCATGGTGTATTCGTCGAGCGGCAAATATCCTTCTTCTCCAGCAGATACAATGACGGACTGTTGAACCAAGGGTCTGTTGGCCAGACCCCTGACCAGCTCAATACAATGACCAGCGTTTTTATTTCATTGAACCACAAGTGATAGAAATATTGATAAAAAGAAGTTTAGAGAAGCTTTAAGAAGTAAAAGCAGCACCTTCTACTGGAGGATCTTACTTTAGTTGCGGTTCTTAAACGAAGAAGAATAGTATATTCAAAGAAAGAGAAAAGCGACGGAGTAAACTCCTATAGTCTTAGACAGAGGGAATTTATCTAGAAAATGAAACAATGTTGAACGATTCTTTGTTAACAAAAGTGTGTGAGCACTCTACGGAAGGCTTTTGTCTTCATAATTTTAGAGCAAAAATCGACTTATTCAAGCAAGGTTTGGTCATAACCAAATCTTCAGCAAAGAATGGTCTTTAAGACTGTACAAATATAAGCGATTCTCGATAGTTTAAGTGCAGAATTTTGAATAAATTTAAAAGTTTAAGCTTTTCTCTCCAAGTTTTTCTAACACAGTCCTTAAACGTTGCAGTTTGTTGTTGCATTAGCTCAGATCGCTTAAACTATTTAGACTGCTTCGATTCGAGGCAGTTGGCTGCCTAAATTAAATGTTTACTCTGGTCACTTCTAGCAGCGAAGCCGCCAACGGACTACATTCGATTTGGTTGCTTTGGCCAGTGCTAAACAGCTCCAATTACTTCTTTTTTTTTCTTCTATTTTTTTTTTGTTTTGTTCAGATATACTTCATGCTCTAAATAATCGCATGATTCTTATAGAAAAATATTTTCAAATAAAATTTTATTAAAAAAAAACAAAAAATTTTATTTTCAAACTGAAAGTCGCTCAAAACTCAACTGCGACGACTATAAGTCGCGACGTTTTATAAATTTTAAATTAGTTCAAGTATTTCACACATACACAGATACACGCACACATACACTAATACGCAGAGCAAAGCTTTTGCGGCGACAAGATACAAAATACAAAAATAAAAACAAAAACAAAAAAAACCCAATCATTTTCGTTTTTGTTTCCACGTCGAAGTGTTAAAAAAATATTGTATAATCGCAAGCGAAACAACTTAAAAATCGATTAACCACGTAATTAAAGTCATAATTTTTCGTTGCTGTCTTTTATTCCGCTCGAGTATTTCAGAAAAAAGCTAAAAATGAAGACCGTTAACAGCGAAGAAGATAAGAAATAAGCGTTAAATAATTTAATATTATAAGCAAATAAATAAGAAATATTTATGTACTTGCTACCCTAGACACTGCTCGTATTTCTCGATTAAGTAAATAAATAAAAAAAATGTATTTTTGTTTGCCAGGCAACCTTGAACTTGAGCGACAGCTTTCACTTTTGATGCGCGAAGCTTTTGTATCTTTGAGATACATCATCAAATAAAAATGTATCTCATTTGATTTACATTTTTATTGATTGGGATTAATGGCTTTTGTTATTGTTATTATTTTTTTTTTTTTTTTATAACTGTAGACGCATTTTTATATTGAAGATGTGTTTTTTTTTTTTTTAAATATAAATTCTTCAATTCTTTACTGCGCCGAAACTTGTTTAAATTTAAATGCTGAAAAAAATACAATTAAATAAATTTCATGTGGAGTTTTTTTTTTGTTGAAAATTGAACGCTTTAAAGGGCATTTTTTATGGGTGCAAATATCTGAATAAAGCTTCGAGAATTGTTTTTGGAGAATTTTTTGAACAGCAATGATAAAAATTTTAATATATACATTTTTTTAAACGTGAATTCTAGAGAAGTTCCTTTCATCGGTCCAAGTTGCTGACATGCTTCCATTGTGTACTTTTGGCTAACATCACTATCCCCTAGAAAGAATATCCCTTCTATTTGCGTAGATCGCAGAATTCGTATTGCTTTTTTTTTATAAAATGATTCACAAATTCTTTTGAATTCGATTGATCATGAAATGACCTTCCTTAGTCTATTTTATTCATTCATTAATTTAATTGTATCTGAAGAACATCTTCTTTGTGGTGAAAAATTTTCGGAAAAAACCAACATCATTTGGCAAAATAGTGACTGATCAGAAAGCTGAAGCTGAGTCATCACAGCTTGATACGCTTTTAAGTAAAACAGCTTAGTTTATATAGAATTATGCGACCAAAAGGAATTGTAGCTTAAAGAAACACTGCAGTTCAGTATATTCGACTTCGAGATACTCTTTATATCCCATTCAGCATTAAATTTTTATAGGCGATATAATCCTATCTGCATCCGTGTGATATATTTCATTGGAATAAGTGAAAGATACAACAAATTTGTCGTTTTAAGCTAAGTTTAACCACAACAAAATTATTTTCTTACAAAAACTAAAAAAAGGGGACAGATTTTTATTAGAGCTACACCCTCTAGTTATCTGTAATGTTCCTATATAGCATTTTTGATTAGTATTTAAGTGAAATACACTAAATATAACATTTTTAGCTAAAAAACTCAGCAAGAAGCGGCTGAAAATCCAAACTGGACGGCTCCAACTTTTATAGACTTCTAGTTTTTAGGCCCTGTACCGAAGGTACAAGAGCCTATTGGTTTTGTGCAAATGTATGTAACAGGTAGAAATAATGGGCGGAGACCCCCCAAAGTTACCACCATTATGGTCAGGAATGAAAGAGGAGTCGATATAGCCATGTCCGTCTGTCCGTCCGTCCGTCTGTCCGTCTGTATGAACGAAAGGATCTCGGAAACGGTAATAGATAGAGACTTCATGTTTTTTGCATTCGACTAGGATTGCTCCGGAATTTCACAAGTTTATTTTGAAATTTTGCCCCTCCCCCCCTTCCCCATAAAATCACCCCTTAGGGTGAAAATTTCTTCGGCTCCCCTAGGTGGAGGTTAACGCACAGAAGAATTAAAATATTCAAATTTGAAGAATTAATATTTTATACGGACAACTAAAAGACGGACATATTTATATAGAATTGACTTTAGTTGGGACACCACCTCTTTTACTATTCCGTCTTGAACCGTAATGAAATATTTAATTGAAATTCACCCAAAATTCATCAAATTAACAACAACAAAAACGAAGAGGAGTTATGAATGGTATTAAGTAGAAATATTAACTAATGAGATTTGTAAAATAAATCAAATTTTTCATTTGGCTTCATCAATTTCTTATTCGATGATGTTACACTTCTGCTACGCTTCGTTGAGGGCGTTTTTCAATATTTTAACAGAAAATTAATTAAATTTGTTTCACCTTTTATTTACCCACATAATTAGAGATGCAATGCACAGCCAGAAGACGTGAAACAACTGATTAACGAAAATTAATTTTTTAATATTTTGCTGTCATGAATTCAAATAATGTGTATTAGGTCTGCTGGGTAAAACCAATTTTGAAAAAAAAAAAGAGACCGATACTTCACCTTAAATGCGGTGAGGAAATGAGTACAGATTTTAATTTTGAGATGATTTGAATGAAATTAAAAAAAACAAGTAAGAAAATCACAGTCGGGCGTAACCGACTGTAAGAGGCCCTGTACCAGCACAGGTCGCCTAACAAACACACTAAATGTTCCCCTAGCTTATGACCAAACACATGACCACTTCTCACTGCACCACTAAGTGCCTTATAAAACATTTTTTTATGTATGAAACGAAAAGGGGGGTCGCTCAAATTCAATTGCTTATAAAATCGTCATTTATTATCCGATTTTGATGAACTTTTTGGATTTTGGCTTAGAAAGACGATATCTTTATACTGGCATACTTACTTTTTTTTGTGCCGAGGAAATTTTTAGCCTTGGGGGTGATTTTATGGGGAAGGGGGGGGAGGGGCAAGATTTCAAAATAAACTTGTAAAATTCCGGAGCAGTCCTAGTCGAATGCAAAAAACACGAAGTCTCTATCTATTACCGTTTCCGAGATCCTTTCTTTCATACGGACGGCCAGACGGACATGGCTATATCGACTCCTCTATCACCTCCTAACGATAATGGGGGTAACTTTGGGGGTCTCCGACCATTATTTCTACCTGTTACATACATTTGCACAAACCCAATAGGCTCTTGTACCTTCGGTACAGGGCCTAAAAATCTCAGGCAAATTTGAGACTAAAAAATTTGTATATTTCATATACTCTTGTCTTGTCGTGTTGTAAGGGTAGCTTGGAACCGCTCCGACATCTATTAAGCCAAGAGAGTTTTCATGGTATGATTTTTTATTCTGTGGATGAAGAACATTCTACCTAATGCCCATACTTACATAATATGTTGGAATCGATCTTTCAGACGAAAGTAATACAGTTCTCGTACGCGTAAGACATTGACGTCATCGGCATGCAAGAACATCGAACATCAAGAACATTCACGACTCATGGATACAGAAGTGAAAGAAGTTATTGAAGTTCTTGATATCTACTCGCATGCCGTCATTGTATCTTACACGGTCTGTGACGATGTAGATTTATCATTCATTGTAGTGGAAAACTTTGTCCACCTGGGAACAGTAATAGGCAGCAACAATACCAGAGCTGCCTTTTTTTTTATAATAATAGAACGATAAAACATCATTGATATTGGTTCTATTGTTTTTGAAAATATAAATAAATAAATAAATAAATTTTCAAAGCATTTTTGCCACTCCCCAGCTGTTACTTCTAAAATAAGATTTTAGAAATGACTGTTGAAGCCTTCTATTTTGACTGTTCAGAATAAAAATAACTGATTAAAGGCCAAGTTGAAGGCGGATGACTAATTAGTTCGTGTTTTAACTTCTGTGTGAGAGCTGGAGCTGTAGTGATGAAGTACAGACCGTCTTCGGCGATTGGTGTTCCTCATTTCTCTGAAAACTTCTATCGAACAAATGTTTGTATACCATTTTAAATTCATCATCCTATGTTTCTCCAGCGAAACACTTCTTCAGTTTTTCCGAAGAATCATATATAATTTGCGTTAAAACTCTGCAGATTAGCAGATACATTTTTTAGGCCCGGTACCGAAGGTAGCAAGAGCCTATTGGTTTTGTGCAAATGTATGTAACAGGTAGAAATAATGGTCGGAGACCCCCCAAAGTTACCCCCATTATGGTCAGGAGTGATAGAGGAGTCGATATAGCCATGTCCGTCCGTCTGTCCGTCCGTCCGTCTGTATGAACGAAAGGATCTCGGAAACGGTAATAGATAGAGACTTCGTGTTTTTTGCATTCGACTAGGACTGCTCGGGAATTTTACAAGTTTATTTTAAAATTTTAACCCTAAAGATTTATCGCATAATATTTGGATCTATTAGAGTTTGCGCCCAGTTTCGGATCCCTATAAAGCTGTCTTCGTTGCTTCGTGATGATGATGTAAATGCTTTCCGTGGCTATATCCGAGAACTTTCATAGACTTTCCACGCAATTAGGCTTCAGTTAATTAAGTTATATAATCTGATTAACGTGCTTTAAAAATATTTTGTCAAATCAGTTCCCACGCTGATTTATAGCATTCCGTTGATCCAATCAGTAGATGGTCGACTTACATTTTGGTCTCTGATTTTAGGCATGACTTTAAATAGCCCAGTTATTTCGTGTCACAGAAATCCTTTCTGCCATCGATTGTTTATAAGAATAGCTCAAAAAAGGTTGTCCAGTTTACTGTGTTGCCATCAAAATTAGGGAAATCAATTTATGGCAATTTATGGCACATCGAGTTTTGTGCATTGCAGCTCCTTGATTCGTTTATCAATGAGTGTCTCTACTTTAGCGACTTCAGCGTTGAGAATATAAATCTCATCTTCTTCAAATGCATATTTTTCGTATTCGACCTCTAGATTTGTTAGGGTTTTCTCTATTGAAGCTTTATCCATTAAAAGGTTGCTTACACGATCTTCGGAACTTTGTTCTGAGTTTATTTCATATGACCAACAAGTACTTCTGATGGCTTGTGGGTTTGCTTATTTCCACTTCGTCATCAGGTGGGTTCCGGATGACTTAGGATGGCAGTTTGCAACTTACCTACCTATTTTCCTTTCAGCATCAGGTACTTCAGCTGAACTAGGTCGGTCAGACGTTTCGATCTTCATCGTAGATTCTCTGTGAAATTTAATGCTTACAATTGTGGTTTCAAATTCTTATGTATTAACGTGTTGATGATCCTTAACTCCAAAGTTTCTCAATACTTGGTAATTTTTCCTTTTTCGTTCTTGACCGTCATATTTCTTTATGCTCCTTCAACAACTGAATCATCTTGATAAAGTTTTTAGTGAATTTTATTGTGTTTTATTTTTTATTATTTTTGACCTAACCCAGTGGAGGTGTTTTCATTTGGTTCATCCAAGCCTATGTGTAGGTTTTTAGCTTTTCAAAAATATTTTTATTCTTTCAATTTGAAATTCCAAGTTTAGAGATTTAAAGCTTCGATTCTACCGAAATTTTTCATTATTTAAATACAGTCCCGTACATTTGCAACAAACTGCAAGACTAGTTAACTAAATACCCCAACAAAAATTTCACGCAATTAACAAATGCAGAAACTGGTTAACTACATAAATAAACGCAACCAAAATAATTACAAACTCTGACAAACGATCTTTCGACGCTGCAAGCTGCGCTTTTTTTTTTTTTTAGTATATGCTCCATTAATAAATTAGGCGCTGAATGTACGCACATTTGAACGGACAGACAGACGGACGGACAGACGCATAGACAAGTCGCCAGCATGCAACCGGTGCAAAGCTGATGCCAACAACAACAACCAAGTAGTTTAATGACAACAAAACTAGGCGGCTAATAGGAGAAAAACTCTGAATGAACCTTTAAGCTGGGGACCCGAAACTGTCTCTGTTTTAGTGGTCTTTGTTGTTGTTGTTTTGTGGAGCTGCCTAGCATTGTAAATATGTCGGTCGATATGCGTGCGTAAATTTTTGTTTGCCCGTGTATGCGTGTCTGTGTCACAAGGTTAACTCCTTTCCTTTTCAACGAATGAACAAGCAAATAAAGCACAAAAACAAAAAGCCAATGGCTGTAGCGAGTTAAAGCAGCTCATACATATATAAAAAAATAATAACAAGTTGAAATTTAAACTTTTGTGTTAATAAAATTTTTAATACCCTGCCTATGTTGGTTAAAAATTTTTTAATGGCAAATAGTATGCAGTTTGGGCGCTTAGTCAAGCCTTTCTTTGTATTAATTTCGATTTGAAGCAAAGTGTAAGCATATGTGTATGCTCTGCATGTACGTGTATATTGCTAAAGCAATGCGACATAATTTAAAAACAGTCAAGACGTTAAGGAAACGTAGTCATACTATGTGATCCATTTTTTACCCTACAATCTAATTCAAGGCATATCAATACTGCACTCATTCAACACTATTTGTGTAGGACACTCAGATAGCAAATACTCGTATGTAACAAATATGCAGACCAACAAAAAAAAAAAAAAAATTAATAAATAAATAAAACTACAAACATAAAAGAACTTCCACAGCAAACATACCATTAAACTAAACCATTAAAACTAAACATTTTGAAACGCCCTTTTAGTGCTTGATGAATCAATTCGTGTCAATTAGTAAGACAATGGCTTTACATTCTTGACCACCTATAAACTGATTTCATTAACTATTTTTTGACCTCCTCGCACGCATAATTGGCTCGGTGTGCAGAAGACTTAATGTAAACTTGACTTGGATTGGTTCGTATGTGCGAGAAAGAGAGAAAAAATATGCAAGTTGGCATGCATGTCTATAATTAAATATTAAATTCGAAGCCAAACAAACAGTTTCCATTCACAAAAGTTTGTTTCAAAGAGTATACATTTTTGAATTTGAATTATTTTAGGAAGTTTATGAAGTAACCTTTGAGTCTTAGGGTAGCTGGAAAGCCTCGTTTTTAACGAAGTTAACATTTCCTTTTCTATAACCTGCAGATTTACTTTCTTCAGTGCTTGTGTGGAGCTCTTTGTCAATATTCCTATTATTTAAAATCTTATAAAAACCCAGGAAAGGGGTCAGATTTTTATGGGGGAAAACCTTCTAATGGTTCGGTATGGACTATATATGTATATGGAATATTTCTGTAAAAATTATAACACATCGAATTTTATATTTTAAACTGAAATAACCAAAAATTTGTTCTTTAAAAAACTCGGAAAAGAAATTTTGTGAGTACTACCCTTTAGTACTACTACTTAGGCATGTTCAGTAGGCACTAATCTGAATAGGAAGTAGCGTAGACTAAATATTTATACTTAAAGAGCATTTTTTTAATAGTCTCCAAGAATATGTTGTTCATAGTCAGATAGACATGAATGACATGTATATAGACTTGACATCTTATAGAGGTTCCATCCCTATTTTGACCTTAATGCAATATTTTTGATGGGTTTTAAAATAGGCCATACTAGCTGTGATTGTGACCAGGCGGTGACTATATATTTCAAAAAAATTTTACGCCATGATAAATGACTTTTTGCTCCTCAATTGTATGGAATGGACCTGGACACTATGTGGTTTTATAATATTTATTTCTTCGGGAGTTGAAAACCGCTATCCGCGCAGTTTATTTTTGATGTAAGGGAACAGGAAGAAGTCATTTGGTGCCAAGTCAGGGCTGTACGGCGGATGACCCATCAATTCGATGTTTTAAGCGTCCAAAAACTCATTTGTTACGGCCGAAGTGTGATTGAAGTATGATTCGTCTTCGTCGGTTGGTTTTCCTCAGTTCATCTCACACTTCAGGCAAACAAATTGTTGTATACCATTCAGAATTGACTGCGGTATCCAATGTAAACAAATCTTTCTGACGACGAAATTATCTTGTAATATTCTTTGTACTACTTATGCTAATGCCCAGGGATGCCTCAATCTCACGGTATCTTATATGACGATCCTGCTTTATCAGTTCACACACACAGCATCTACATATGTTTTCTGGCACAACGACCAACCGAAATTCATCGGTGAGCGAACTGCGGCCACGATTGAATTTGTGAACCAGTTTATGATTGTTTGGTGTACTCTTGTCTTGATAATCCACATCGAAAATCTTAATAAATCATTGCACGAACAAGTTCACGGCTAAATTTCATTTTTTGGCCAGATAAAATTTTCAGCTTATTAAGAAACCAAATTGCGCTCGTACGTCAAACTGTTCACAGCAAGTTAGGCCTAAAAAATGTCAGACTTTACGATGGAGACGTCAGATAGCATCTGGCAACATGTTTTATTGCTCAAGCTAGAAATATATGTAGCAACACTCGTTCTGTAAACGAAACTGAGAATGATTCCCATTTTTTATATACATACGTTGTCCTCCTGCAGAACACCTTTGCCAGCCCTGGATTCATTGTATCCACTTCTTCTGCACTAGTTCCAGTTTAAGGGCATATTTTATTTATATGTCTTTTAACTGAATCTTCTTGTACTTTCATCTTTATTACCCTTTACTTTATTATCTTTTCCCTTGTAGACAATTTTCCTCTTTAATAAGAACAATTTGCCCTTCATTAATATTTTTCTTTTCTCTTTTCCATTTATTTCTTTGCTATACAGCATGAACATATTCTTCTTTTCATTTTACCCAGAAGTATTAAGGCTTTCATTCGTTTCTCTGTCAATGACTCAATTGTATAAAGTGTTGGTCTGTCAACAAGCAAAATGACCTGGTGTCAATACATCAATATCATCTATGTATGTCATCCCCAGATGTGTACAAAGGTCTTGAATTCCAAACCGCTTAATTTCCAGCGAGTATATCAAGTGAGCTAAGACGGCCATCTCGATTTTATTTTAATTGCCAGATGCCATAATACGAAATGGTACCCACAATCACCTAACACACCTCTGAAGTGCAGTCCTGCCGGGAAATGATGATGTTTCTTTGCGAAAGTGAACTTTCAAATTAACATTTTTATTACGTATATCATAATGGTATATATCTGGATCTCGTGTGGACATATTTTTAATTTAGTACGTTTGCGGAAAGGGTGACAGATTTGAGTGGTCCAAAATCGGTAAACATACAGGGTGACAAGAAATAACCCGGACTTACATTTTTTGCATGATTCGAGAAAAAATGCAGATACACAACTATCAAATAGCTATTATGTAAACATAGTATTCAGCCGGCTTTCCGAAGTGGCTTCCTTGGGCTGCGATGCAGAGCCCTAAACGTTTCTGGAAATTTAGCGCAATGGGCCGCAGGTCTTCTTCCGATGAATCAATCCCATAAATGGTTGAGCAGCTAATTGCTTCAGCGCCGGCATACACTCGTGTGGCCGTTTAGCACATGCCCTGGACTCCAAAATAGTACACACACTGTAGTCCATCAGGATTGAGATCTGGCTGAGTCAAGGTGGCCATTCACTGGATGTGATAAAGTCCGGAAAATTTGCTTTGCACCAGTCCTGAGTCAATTTGGCTACTATGAGCTGGCGCTGAGTCCTGTTGAAGACGTTCACTCCGTATCACCAAAGTACTGCTGGGCCCAAGGAAGCACAACAGTTTCCGGAAAAATGCCACGGCGGTACACTTCCTGATTGATTTTGAACCCCTTGCTCGAATGAAAATTCAAGGCATGTTTTGCCGGTGGAGCATCTTCCTCCCCAGAACCATTACAGGCTGCTCATATTGACGGCGCTCGATTATTGCAGAGGTACCTGGAGCTTCAGCTGACCAGCTTCTGTCATTTTGAGTCACCTTTCTACGTCCGTGAAAAGAATACACATCCGATTTTTGACCTGCGGCCGCGACTCTTCAGCTGACGGCATCTTTGAAGTCTCACGCGCTTATTGTGCAACCGTAAGAAGTTGCACTTTGTTGGAGCTTGTAGGGCTTGAGATGAAGTTCAATGATTTTGGCAATCAAGCTCGATACACTTTCTCGATTTCTACTCTCGATATATCACGGGCTATTATTATGCTGACCGAGACTCATGGCAAAGGTTCCGGGTGATCACGACATTTTTGCACGATCTGGCGAATATACTGGAACTGTTGGCGGTGCATGGTCTGCCTCGTCCGGGACGGTTACCTTCATGGCCAAGCTCATTAATTCGCCGGAATAGCACTCAGAGACCGTTTGTTTTGGTATGCCGAGCAAACGAACAATATCGCATTGGCGATTTCCTTGTTGATGTCTTAGACATCCTGAAACTAAATATCAAATTGATGGAAATCACAAAAATGTAAATATATTTGTTTCAGTAAAAGTACAAGCTAATCGATAAATGCATTTCTGTGGAATGGGCTGCATCCATAACACATTTAGTAAATCGATTGACAGGGTCAAAGATTTGTCCGTGGTCTATTTCTTGTCACCCTGTATATGAAATATTTCTTTAGAATTTAAGTAAGATGCATCAAAATTATCATTTTTAAGCAGAAATAACATAGAAAAACTAAAGTTCTTTCATTAAAAAACTTCTGACCGGAAGGGGTTTTAATGGACTATACTTCTTAAAAAAATGGTTGGAATGTTCATTACACAGGGAAGAGGCAGAAGGAGACACTAAATATCAAAATTTGAACTATGCAACTTTCATAGTCTTCAAGTTTTCCAAGTCAGTCCAGACTTACATGTGTATATCGGCTCGACATTTGATGCAGATCAAGGTTATATATACTTTATAAGATCAACCTCGCCTCCTTCTGCCAGCTACAGGCTTTTTTGTTAAGAGGGCGTCTTGTATATAAGGATAAAAGTTGTACTTGAAAGATGCAGTTTGACTAATATCTTTAAAACCTACGAACCCTAGCCATGCAGAACACTATAAATTACTACTGAAATACTATAACATACCATAAAACAACCATAAAATCACAAAATTTATTTTGAATTACAAACATTCCACAGAGCTGTTAATACGTCTATAGTACTCTCTACGTAAAGTGTATAAATAAATCAAACTGAATTCATAATCCATTTTTGTTTTCGTTTTTGGCTTAAAAAACTGAAACTGGCAACCACTGACACACTTTGGCGCACTAATCCTAAATCGAGTTTCTCAAAGCGAAGCGATTAACTGAAGCTTAAGCCGCGCTGCCGCCCGCAAACGCTAAACCCAATACAACTTCTATGGATGTGTATTGCTGCGAAGACTTTCGTTTACAGGTTTGTGCAGTGAACACTCTTTTTTCTTCTTCTTTTTTTTCTTCTGTTGGAGGTGGTAATGTTAAATTTTTCATGTAGTTTAGCATGTAAAAGGAGAAAAAATATTGTTTGCAATAAATGTAGGTTAAATGGGTCGCGTTGTAACTCGTCGTCGAAGATGCGCCAACGAAGTTATATAATCTAAACAAAAATTTACTTAAATAATATTACCAAATATATTTAAAATACTGTTATAGTCTTGTTTAGAAGTAGCGCATCCAAAAAATGGTAAAAAAAAAAAAAAAAATATCACATTTCCGAAGAGATTGCCAAATAATGCAATGCAAGCGTTTGCTTCTTTTTATGTGCAACGAAGTAAAATAAATTAACCATTTGAGAGCCAATTGTGGGAGTTTCCTGCCTGCTATTTGAACGATGAATCTTTGGCTAACTGCGGCAGCAACTCGGCAGCTACTGAAAATGCATAAAAATGTCAATGCGAATTGACGGAAAATGGCTAAAATGATCATAAATTTTGGTGGCATGTGAAATTTTGGAATAGGTTTTTTTTTGTAGCGAATGATTGTTTTTTTTTTTTGGCTTTTGTTGTTGTTGCTGTGCTATTGAAGCGCAAAAAGTGTAGAAATAGTTAAGGCTCCAACTTTGGGCTTCGAGTTTCAAACAATGGAAACAATTCGTAACGGAAAAAGTATTTGAAATTTAAGACGAATATTTTTTGTAAGAAATAACTGCGAATATTTTGGAATGCAAGTTTGGTTCTAAATCATTCAGATAGGAGATATATGCAGTTAGTCGCCAGCCCTGTTACTTAGAACTTCAATAAGTGCAAGCGAACGGAATAAATAAACAGTTTTTACGAGAGCTGCTGTCTTCTGTTGCATTTGCACATGCAGAAGCTTGCAGCTGTACAGATATGCGTGTATATATGCATAAAAGCTCGCTGCTACAGAAGTCACGCCAACTAGCGGCAAAAAGTTATATATATAACAGTAATCATGCGCTTCCGTTTACTAACTGTTTCAAATCATGGTCATCAGTTTTCATTTTAAGTCATTTTATATTTCCGGTGATAGTTCAGGTCATCAGTTTTGTTGATTTTGATTTTAACTGAGAACAGAGATGGCCCAAATGGTGGCTCAAAAAAATGTATAAAGATCTTTTGTAGGGGAGCATACTACCATTTAATCTCGAACCTGCAAATATTAGTATTTCGAACCAACAGAACACAAGAATATTAAAATCGAAAATAAATTTAAAAATGAGCAACCGACCCCTCCAACTTCTTCCGAGCCAATTAACATGTATGCCAAATTTCATCCTTGTACCTTAAACGAGTACAAAGATATGACAAAGTTCGATTACCGTTTATATAATGGGCAGAGCATCGCCTCTCTGGTTTTAAATAAACCTAAGTTACTTCTTATATTATTAGCTATCAAACAGTGAAAGTCTCGTCAAAATCGGTTCTGCCGTTTCGGAGTTTAGCGGGAACAAACATCCAGACAGACAGACAAAAATTTTAAAAATTGTTTTTTTTATAACATACTTGGGGGGAGATAAGTCAATGAAGTCTCATGTAGGACTCTACATTATCAATTTCAAGGGTTAGGAAGTAGCTTACTGAATTCCTTTGTGGTCGTACACGCACAAGTGACGCCGAATAGTTAGCCCAAAACAGATTGTAACTCCAGATTGTAACAATCCATGGAATAAGATTAGACACATCAATCTCATGATAAGCATCTCAACTGAATGGGAATATTTTATTTTTTTATTTGCTCTTGACGAGAGTTTGTATCCAACATACCATACCAAAGATGAAGAAACAATTTACTGTCTCTCCGATTAAACGTTCATCAAAGACAGACAAGGTGGGTATGTCGGCCAACAAGTTCATGGCCACAGTTATTTTGGGATGCACTTAAAATGTCTATTTTTCAGAGATCGAATCAAATTTTCTAGCCTATTGTGAATGACATATTCTCATACCTTTCCTGCAGTATCAAGTATGCATATGGAATGATAAGAAGATGGGAGGCTTTTTTATTTCTGACTTTTTTTTAAAGACTCACAGCACTTTCTCCTCGGTAGCTGGAGGTTTATCATTAAGATTTGAACAGATCTGAGGGAGTAATGCTGCTCGCTTACGTCGATATCATCGGTACGCAGGAACGTCGAGCTAGCAAGGCGTTCGCTGAGATTGAAAAACAGTCTCGACTCATGGGACTAGCGGTGAACGAGGACTAGACGAAGTACTTGGTGTCTTCTTACAATTCGTCATCGCGTCTTGGACGTTCAGTGACGATGGAGAATTTCAACTTCGTCTATCTTGGATCCAAAGTAACCAGCAACAACAAAGTCAGCCTGGAGATCAGGCGAAGAATCACGCTTGCAAACAGATGCTTCTTTGAGCTGAGCAAGCAAATCAGAAGTAAAGCTCTCTCTCAAAAGACAAAAATCAAGATCTATAAGACGCTGATACTCCCGGTCCTATTGTATGGCGCAGAGGCATGAACCGTGATTGAGTCGGATGAGACAGCGTTGAAGTCTTCGAAAGGAAGATTCTTCTCAGGATTTTCGGTCCTATTAGAGTCGGCGGCGAGTTTAGGTTCCTCCGTATGAACCGCGAGATATATAGTGCAGCGCTTAAAATTGCCTTCCTAAATGCAGCAATGACCGGTTGACGGTCGAGGGCCATTTAAGTAAGTAAAATGAAGATTTTGGTATATTTGGTTTTAAATTTCTTTCTTTTAAGCTTATCATTTATTGAATTTTACTGTTATTAAATAGAACAGTTACAATTTATAATTAATTTAACAACTTGTGGATCATTGGTAGCCGTCTCGTAATAATGCCTCCTTTCTTCCTGTTCCTTCTAGTAGTTGCCTGGCTAATCCATTTGGATGATGTTTTTTGTACGCTCTAAGTACGCCGTTGGGAGATTATACAAATCTTTTGGTTGAAAAAGAGCCGCCTATCCAGATAGACTCGCGAGGAAGTAGTTGCATTACATCGATAGCATTGTAGACACATTTAACTCTGGCCAGGATGGTTGTATCGTCCGCAAAAGAAACGATCATTCGGTTCGCCGTATAACCTGTAGGAATAGAAGAGCCTATGGGCATATTGCTGGTGAACAGTAAGTAAAGCGTTGACACTAGTACACTTCCTTGTGGCACACCAGCCTAGATTATTCTGACTTGACGACTTTACTTCATCCAGAACAACAGAAAAGCTTCTGTTTGCCAAATAACAAGAACAGCAGAGGCAGCAGTGTAGCCTTGAGTTTCAATAGGAGACCATCATGTCATACTCTATCAAAAGCCTGTCTTATATGAAGATAAGAGGCCACCAAATACTCTTTGGCTTTGTATCCATCTTGGATGAAGTTTTCTACCCTATTCACCTGCTTCGGCGTTTCATGGATCTAACGGAATTCAAACTAAAAGTGTGATATCTTTCTCTTTACCTTCGCGATCCTAAGTATTTTTGTTGGAAGGCAACACTCGAAGAGCTTTGCTAAGGTGGAGAGCAGACTAATTAGTCTATATAATTCGAAAGACTATGAGCTTTTTCTACTCTTGTGAATCATACAGTTACTGGCCTTCTTCCACTGTGTTGGGAAGTCTCAACAACGCGTTATAGATAGATGAGAACCAGGACGTGGTCGTCAAAGCCTTCAGCTTGATATTATCAAGCACATACTCACCTGGCGCCTTCTTGGTCTTCAGATCTTTTAAATGCGAAGTAATTTCTTGGGTAGTGTTGAGGATGACTGGAAGGCTGTCAAGCGTCGTCTGGACAATGCATTTTTTGTTGTAGTCAAATGGCTGGAAGCGAGCCTATAAATTCGTTGTTCCTTAGGGCACTTAGCCCACGAACCATAAACACTCTCTACCGGAAATTTTGTAAACACACCAATTTTTACCTCTTAGAGTCCATAAAAAGTGTTTCGCGCTCGCATCTGAGGCTTGGTTTTAATTTTTTCAAATGAAAAACCATTTCCTACTGAGTGTATGAATGGATGTTTTGATGGAGGTTTGCTATTTTAAACCGCTAAACCAATTTCTATGCATTATGGTAAAGAAATAAATGGAACTTTGCGTAGGCATATTTTTGTAAAAAATCAGAGGACCTCCCATATATGTGATAAAAAAAAATTTTTATATATTTGCAAAAAAAAATTTTAGAATAAAATCGCTCAAAATGTTGAAAATAAAATACAAAAATAGAAGAAAATATGGAAACACAAAGCAGTTTTGTGTCATATGAAGGTTTTTTTGAAAAAAAAAAAATATTTTATTAGTCAGAAATTTTTCAAGGCACCTTCGATCAAAAAAAAATTTTATTAAAAAAATTAAACAATTTAGGAACTTTTTAAATATTTTGTGCACCATTTTAGTTGCAAAGCACTTACCAACCCGCCCTCGTTAGCCAAATGCAAACAAATGTTTATGCTTAAAAATGATATCAGTTCTTAACAGACAGTTTAAATAATGAAAGCAGAATAAACCGGTTGTTATTAGTTTAATATATACAATGTACAATTTTTTTTTTTTTTTATCTAATATTTATTTTAATTATTATTTACTTAAAAGTTATCGCATAAGTTTAATAGAGAAAAAAAAATATTTTGTATAGAAAAAAAAAAATTATGACATAAAAAATCACGTCGCAAGCAAAGCTCAAAAGTCGCGCTTGTTGCAGTTGTTGTTATTTATTTATTTAATTGGATTTGACAGCCGATCTGCAGTGCAGCAGTTGTTGCCAGAGGCGCCATTTTTTGCATTGCCAACACGTCGTCGCCTGTTTTGTCTTCCACGTTGCATTGTTTCCCGCTGCACCTAACCTCTCATAGGCTATGTCTGGCATATATTAAAAAAATACAGACAAAGCCTAGTAGAGGCTAGATTTATTAGGAAAGTTAAAAATATTTGGCAGTTTGGTGAGTGAAATTATGAAAAGGCAAGCAACGCCCACTGTGCAGTCACTGTGTGTGCTTTATCACTTTATGTTTGTATTAGTGTATGTGTGTGTGCAGCTGCTTCATGATAAAATGTCGAAAATCCGCTACTAAGCGGCGGCACTTTCTTTGCACTTCATTTTTTTTAATGTTTTTTATTTTTGTTTTTTTTTTTTATTTCATTTGCGTTTTAATTTATTAACTTGTTTTCGTGTTTTTTTTTTTTTATAACAAGACTTTGCGCGTATTTCACTCACTTTCACTTTTGAATGCACTAAAAACAAAAACCGTTAACAACAAAAAATACATTTAATGCAAAAAAGAAATTAACGCCAACATACTTTACTGCCGACGGCATACAGCGACCGCGACCGCGCCCACTGCCCACAAATGCTACAAAGTAAACCGCTCCAATTGTATGCGAACCATGCGCTTTGCTGATTTTTGATAAAATGCCGACGACAAACGAAACGAAATGAAACGACAAAAAGCGCTGTCGGTGATCGGCAACTTACTTGCGCTCTCACACACTCTCTCTTGCTGCAAACACACACACACACTGTTGCCTTCAATCAAAAGTCAACAGTAATAGAGCGGCATATGCAAAAGCATTGATAAGCGGTGTAGCGGCGGCAAGAAGTGTGTGGAGATTGTTTGTTAATATGTAGAAACATATAGAAATACATATGTATATATGTATGTATATATTTTTACTTGTTGCTAATTTTGGCATTCAATATTTAAATCATTTAAATTTGTTTTTCTTTTTTTTTTTTGCAAACGCAACAAACAGCTATGACATTCATAAATACACACACACATACAAATTCATATGCTCAACAACTTTGTCTATTTGTTTGCTTGCTTTTGCTTTTGTTTGAGTGTGTTTATCGTGCATTTTAAAGTTCAAGTTCAAAGCTAAATGCTTTTGTTTTTTTTTTTATTTTCAATTTTTTACGCTGCTGTTGTTGCTCTGCTGCTATTTCTTGTCAACTTTTGCTTTTGTATTTCTATTGCTGTTCTTTCGCGCTCACACCCACTTCATTTGATGCTGCACTGCTCTCAAGCAAACTATACAATGTAACAACACCCGCATAACGGCACAAAGTGCGCTCATTTCAAGTTTGTCAATGGATCTCTCTGTCGCTCTAACTTCTTCTATGTATTACCAATGTAAAATTAGAGCTTTATAGTAGAGTAAGGCATAAGTCATGCATTACAACTGCATTACTTTTTTTAATTAAATTGCTAAGAATTAGTAATGCGTAACAATTTGTAATTAGTAATAAATTAAATTAATTAAAAAATGTTTAATTGGAAAATATTTACTCGTGTAGAAAATTTAACATAAATAAAAATTAATTTAATGGCTAAGTGGAAAAGAAAAATATTTATATGTACACTTTTTTGAAAGAAATAAGGGTTTTTGCGAGAGAAGAAGATGATGTGGCAGATCATATGTATATGTAAGTTCTAATTTAATCGTTTAGCATTGAAAGTTGATTTTATATAGCCATGATCATCGGTCAGTCTGTCTGGAAGTATGAAAAATCAGAACTCAGTAACTATTGAAGCTGGAGGAACTTGCATATTTAGGGCATAAGAGTGTTTTTTTTGCAAAATGCCGACGGCATGAGATAAACTTTAATTTTAAAACAAAATGCAAAAGATGTCTGAATTATTTATAAATTTATTTATAACAAATTTAATAATAAATTCACTCTATAAGAAGTTCTAATTTTATTAAAAAAAAAAATCGTTTTATGAGAACAGAACTCGAGATTTGGAAATAGCAAACTAAACACGTAGTAAGATTATGTATTGATAAACATCATCAGAACGTGACTTAACTGCGACAATATTTTTTATTATGACCTTATTTTACTGTTTCCGACTTATTTCTATGATGTTTTCTTAAGCCATAAACTTAGACTAATAATTCACAGACCTTGATCATCATAAAAGCGAGTAACCGGTAATCAACTTAAACTGTACTTCTGTAAAAGCACGACCAATTGACAAATATAAACTAGCTTAGTTCATAGTATAGCTCCCTCGGAGTTGGAACGAAATATATGGGGTTACTTCTTCTGATCCCATTAACTCGTACACAAAATTCCATTTCTGCATCTCAAATTGATGCAAAGATATGATTAATTGTGTATATCGCTTAAACGGAGGGTGGGACGTCCCCCTCCGTATTAAAAAAATGTTTCAAAATTGGAGATGTTTGAAAAAACTCATCAATATAGGTCCAACAACTGAAAAGTTTCGATTTTACGGAAACTCAGCATTTGCGGGAAGTTCTACCTCACTACATAATATTGAATAATTGATTCATGAATAACGAGACATCCCCACAGAACAAATTATTTTTTCCGGTGAATCAGATTATTAATTTTTTACGTTTTTTGTGTCACTGAAACCGCTTCCGAGCTCAGAATATTCAATTTGGTTGCTGCTTTTTTTTTCTAACCTTTAAAAATCTAAATTTTTGCTCTATACATTGGGGTGAACACCGAGAAGTACACATAAATGACTTTCTCGCTGAGTAGAGAAGACTGTCCCCAAGTTTATCTTGACGGAGAAGCCATTTCAAGCAGCGCTACAGCCATGTATCTGGGCTCGCCACCACCAATACTTCGCTTAAGAGGTGGAATATTGTGGAGAATCCCAAGCAGTTCACATAAACGACTTTCTCGCTAAGAAGAGAAGACTGTCCCCAAGTTTATCTCGACGAAACAACCATTCTAAGCAGCGCTACAGCCAAGCATCTGTTCATGTTAGTGAATAGAAACAAGTTGTCCTCATCTGCTCACTAAAAAGGACGCAACTCAATGAAAGGCTAAAAAAGCATTTATTAGCTGATCGGTGGAAGGTCAAATCTCAAGCAAAGATATAATAAAACCTACATGGAACTACCGAATCACTACAGGGCTCGCAGAATTATCTCCAACGCGCAACACAAAGTACTTGGGGTGGCCTGGGTTCACCAGGAAGTTATCAGACCTACCTAAATCGACTGAACGGGCATATCAACAGCCTTGCCGTCAACCTACTTGATAACAGTTCGACTACTAGAAAACTCAAAAGTTGTCACCCGCTTGATATCACTAATGGGATGCAATAAAACACCACCTCTATCACATAACGGCTCCGCCAATACATTGTCTACTGTTTCCCTTAAAATTTGCTGATCGATCTATATATATACATAGGTTAGATAGTTTAAACACAGGATATAGCTAAGTTAGTTCTAGGGTATTTCTCGTAATTGCCGGGAAACCCATATAAACTAGTAATTAAGAGCCTAGTAAAAATATTTAACTCACTTAAATATAAGATTATACATTCTTTTTCCTGAATATTTTAATTTCGTAAATATACAACAACATCATTTAATCGGTCTTCGATTATCCAAGCCTGAACTGGCTCCAATAATATGTAAAATCTCGGATAAGACGGATGGAGTTGAAAATTTTTGACACCATCCAAAATATGTAGGAAATGATACAATTTTTAGAATTCATATTTCTTACGTTTTATGTGAATTTGCGCTTATCCGAGCTACCTATTGATATTGTTAAAATTACTTGATTTTGAGCGAGAGTCCCAAAATTCAAATCGTGAAAATCGTGTATAGAAGCTGTTTAGTGAACTCAACTTTGCTAAATAAAATCGAGAGTCACTACCGATGCCGAGCTATATACTAATTAGAAGTCTTTTTGATGTCGGTTAAAAATGAAGAAGTTAATAAACTAAATACTAAAAAGAATTTTTAAGCAAATTTATGGGTTCGGTTTGAACACTTGGTAATGCTTTGATTTTGATAGAATTTCAAGTCTTTTTGCAATGTTTAGAAAGGCAAGCTTACTTCAAAACTAAATGCGTGTAATTTTGAAAGTTTATAGCCTATAAAGACTATCTTTTGTATTTTATTTCTTAACTTTTACAGTTAGAAAGTTTATTAAATTTCTTGCGCAAGTTTAAAACTAAATAAATCCCATAAAACTGTTGATAATCTTGCTTATACATACATATATCTAAATAAGCTTTCAATTTTCTACTGGTTTGCTTTAAAAAAAAAAAAAAAAAAAAAGTCTAACACGCTGCCGCCTCTAACTTTCGCGCACAGACTACGCGAATTTTGCTAAAATCTACATACATGAGCAAGTGCACGTACACGTATCTGCTCTACGCTCTAGTAACACATGTACTTTCTTTTTTTTTTTTTCCATTATGCTTTTGCTTTTTGATAAAAAAAATAAAATTTAAATTTTTATATTTTTCTTTTTTTTTTTTTAATTACAGTCATAAATTTTTCGTTAAGACTATTTACTTTTCGAACTACCCTCACTAGTGGGGTCTTTTGTTTTTGTTTTTTTTTTTTTTTCTTTAGCCAACTAGACAAGTTTTTACTATTTACGCTCACGACCTCCAATGTTGTCTATTCTAAGCGCGCTATTATCACACGAAATGCGCTCTCTTGCACGCTCTCTCACTTTCTCGCGCTTATCTATTTATTTTGCGTTGGCTCTAGGCTGCCGCCGCAATAGTTTTCTAGTTGTCTATGCAAGTTTGCCGTTATGCGTTGATCGCGTGTGTGTGTGTTTGTGAGAAATAGCAAAAACAAATGTTAGTTTCTCTCCATTTCTCTAGCTAGCTAGCCTCTGTGTGTGTAAGTGTGTGCGTGTAGTGAATGGCAAAAGTAATCCATGTCAGTAGAACACTTTCAATTTCAATGTTTGCTGCTCGCGTGACTTTTTCTTTAGCTATTTGAACTAGAAAATTTAGGTTAACTATTTTTCATTTTTCCATTGCACTTGCACAGTTTTTCTTTTTTTTTTTAATAATTTTTATAGACACTTTTTTTTTTTCTATATGTTCGTGGGCGTTGCCTTTGAAATACAGTTTATTTATAACACTTTGTTTGCTTTATAATTTATATAAAATATAGCTTTACCGTTGCGGATCGATCTTTAACTCGCACTGCACTGCGTACGTGTTTTAATAATAAACTCGAAATTTTTAAAAAATTTTATGCTTTTATAGTCTCCAGCGTTGCGACGTCGACTGCGTGGCGACGTCGACGAAAGATTCTCTGCCGCAACAAGAATTGCTTTTGCTTTTTTTTATTTGTTGCTTTTGCTTTATGCATTTGCGTGTGTGTGTGTGTGCGTGTGTGTCTTGCACAGTCTTTCATTGTGCTTTCATTCTTTTTTTTTATTTTTTAAATTCCACTGTGCTTTATTTTGCTGCTGCGCGTCAACATTTTGCATCTTTTGCTGTATGCTGATCTGCTGCACACACGCACACACACACACACACACACACACATGTATATAACTTACACTCACACATATGCATGCGCTGTCTGTCTTCCTCTTTCTGCAGCTGGTTTTGCTCCACCCATGCAGAGAGTTGTTCGTGTGTTCTTCGTTTTTGACTTCGTTGTTTTTGTTGTTGAGTCGGGCTTTGTGCTTTCTTTGGCCATGATTGTGTTTGCGTGTGTTTGTGTGTATTTGCATTCAATGTATTTGCTGTTTCTTTCATTTAAAAACATTTTTTTATTTTTTTTTTTTTTAATTTTTTGTCAGCACAAATTAAGTTCAAGTAATTTAAGCAGCTTGGCCAGCCAGCCAGCCAGGCAGTTTATCAAGGAATACAGTCCAAGTCCGCAACGAGTTCAAAGTTGTTTTTGTTTGTAATATATGTATGTGCCTCCTGTATGTATATAGTGTTCTATATAGTTATTGACCGACTTTGTTTGCATTGCAGCATCAGACAACAGACATCGGAGTATTGAATTTCTGTTTTTCTGCATATTAAATTCTCATTGTTACGTTTACTAAATATGTTTAATAATAAACAGCTGCATGATGCCTGCTTTAGAAGAGGACAGTTTTTACTTACTCACGTAGAAACTGTTGGGGAAATGGGAGGGAACGTGGAATCGTGTAAGCTGATGCTTCTAAAATCGATCGATCCTATTAAAATAATATTTAAAAAATAAAACCAATTTAAAGGGGTCAAAATTGTTGTCAAGATTATTATTAAGCAACAATGTTTTTATTGACTTCAAGGCAGCATAAAGTAAGCTTCGTAATATTGCCTAAGGGTATATTCGATCATTGACAGCTTTTTGAGCTGTCATATCAGTTCGCAAGGCTTTCATTCATATTTATCAAAAATGATCTTCCAAACTATCAGATCACTGCAAAAAAATTTCGCGAATTTCGATCACTAGAATCATTTGTTTAGGCTTAAGAAAAATTAGGGAAATATAGTTGTCATAAAAACGTGGTATTTTTTAGTTCATCATTGGCAGCGAAGGTCAACACACATACTTACACAGATTGCACTTATTTGTGAAATACTCCCATTTAACCTTAAATTTGTAAAAAAGATAAGTTCGTACTTAGATCCCTGTAGAAGATTTAATTATAGAATAAGATACATCAAATTTCTCGTTTTGAGCTCAACGCATGCACATCATACTTTTTTTTTTTTACAAAATCCCAGCTTTCTATCCTAGATTTTTATGGATGGTTCACCTTTTAGTGGTATGTAATGGACCATTATCGAATGTTGCATTAAAATTTAAGTAAAATACATTAAGTTTGACTCAATTTTTAACATTTTAAGCTAAAATAAGAAACAAAACAGCAATTTTTTTCCATTGGCAAACTTCGAAAAGAGGGACTGAGTTTTATGGGTACTGCACCCATTAAATACAAACGTTCATTAAATACAAACTATCTGAAGTAGAAATAGCAGACATTAAATAACCAAACTTACAGACTCAATCTTTTATAGTCACCGAGTTCTTGTTGTTCATAGCCAGACAAACGGACATATGTATGTATAATGACAAAATTTTTAGGGGGCTTAGTGGTGCGATTTGGACCCTAATGGAATATTTTATTAAATGGAAACCAAATTCTCCAAATTCGTCTTAATTAGCCACAAAAATAACCCTGAAAGGTGGGACAGATATATCGGGTCCGCCATCTAAAAGTTTTTTTTTTTTTTTGAACTACCGGTTATTCCGAGCCTGGCAACACTTAGCTCATGACAGATTTGACAGAAAGTTAGTATTATTATTCCGCTGAAGGAATATGGTTATGTATACGCTTCGCTAAGTGGACTCACGATCGACTTGAAATCGTTGCTGATTTTGTGAAAAAAAATCGTCCTTTCAGATGAAGCTTATTTTCATCTTGGTGGCTATGCCAACAGGCAAAATTTTCGTATTTGGGCTACGGAGAACCCACACGTAATTGAACAATTGCCGATGCACCCATTACGAGTGACTGTTTGGTGTGGATTTTAGTCGAATGGCATCATTGGACCATTTTTCTTTGAAAATGTAGAAGGTGAGACCGTTACAGTCAATGGTGAGCGCTATCGGGCCATGTTAAGTGAATTTTTGTTGAGTACCTTCGTGAAATTTGGTTTCAACAGGATGGCGCTCCGTGCCACACACCCAATGTTACAATCGATCTTTTGCGCACTGTTTTTGAAGATCGAATTATCAGTCGAAATTCTGATGTCGTTTGGCCACCAAGGAGCTGCGATTTGACACCGTTGGACTATTATTTGTGGGGAGCCGTCAAAGATAAGTGTTACGCCAACAAACCACAAACAATTGAAGCTTTGAAGAACAACATTCGCGATACCATAGCCAAGATAGGGCTGCACACAGTCGAAAATGTACTCAAAAATTGGACCGTCCGTATTGGGTACTGCATGACTAGTCGTGGCAGCCATATGAATGAAATCATATTCCACTGTTAACCGGAAGGATTGAGCTTTCAAATAAAAAAAAAACAGTTTGAAAAAAATTTCTTGTAGTTTTCATTTAATAGCATTTAAAAAAAAAAAAATTATTTGCCGGCCCCTGTATTAATTTTGTATATTGCTAATATGCGTGGCAGGGCATCGTCCCCTTCAATTCGGAGCAAAATTTATAGGGTTACTTCTTCCGATCCTATTAAAATGCTTACCAAATTTCTAGGACGGTATTACAATACTTTTCTCTGCGATCAGTTTGTTCGCTTGACTTAGTTTGCTACTTAGATGAAATAACCAATCCTGTGCAATTGGTCGTCATATGGTATGATTCATCATATTCTTTAGGGATACAGTTTTTTTTATTTCAGAGAGAAACTGCAATGATTTGACTTGCCACATTGATTCTAATATTCCAGCGGCTTGACATGCGTTTAAATTCCACAAGAATGCTTTGATTCTACAAGAATGCTTCGATCCACAGTTAAACGTGTACAAAACTGTACCAAAAACACTGCGTTGTGGAACACCCACACTGATACATCCACTGATAGCTTACCTCTTTCACCTATTTTCTAAAAAAACAATCAATAAAGTACGAAGAAAGTATTATAATGCTGGTTGTTTAGACTTGATCTTCAAGAATATACCTTCACGCCCTACTGTAGCATTGCTGAATTATACGATGTACCAGTTCTGATGTACCAAGGTATTGTCGAAAGCCAAACTGATGGATGGGGATTGCACTCTACATTTCTACTAAGAAATATTTTTTTCAAATGCTTTGAAGAAAGTCGGTAGCAAACTTATTGGTTCGAGAAGATTTTACACTTTACCAGGTTTCGGTATCAATACAGTTAAATCCACGTTCCCTCCCATTGGAAATGAGCATTGGATGCGAATCATGGTATTGAAGAAAAGAAATAAGAAAACAAGTAAGGAAATTTCAGTCGGGCGTACCCGACTGTAAGAGGCCCTGTACCAGTTCAGTTCGCCTAACAAACACATTAAATGTTTCCCGAGCTTATGACCAAACACATGACCACTTCTCACTGCGCGAATATGAATGAAAAGAAAAGGGGGGTCGTTCAAATTCAATTGCTTATAAAATCGTCATTTATTATCCGATTTTGATGAACTTTTCGGATTTTGGCTAAGAAGGACGATATCTCTATACTGGCATACTTACTTTTTTTTGTGCCGAAGAAATTTTTACCCTTGGGGGTGATTTTATGGGGAAGGGGGGGAGGGGCAAGTTTTTAAAATAAACTTGTGAAATTCCGGAGCAGTCCTAGTCGAATGCAAAAAACACGAAGTCTCTATCTATTACCGTTTCCGAGATCCTTTCGTTCATACGGACGGACGGACGGACGGACAGACGGACATGTCTATATCGACTCCTCTATCACTCCTGACCATAATGGGGGTAACTTTGGGGGGGTCTCCGACCATTATTTCTACCTGTTACATACATTTGCACAAACCCAATAGGCTCTTGTACCTTCGGTACAGGGCCTAATTATTGCTTTAACAGGAACAGCCTTTAACACGCTGCCATCAATTCCGTTCTATCGTGAGGGTTTTGTGTTCAAGTTGAGATCCACAGAGTCGAATATAAAAAGACTGTTGGATAGAATACCAGTTTAAAGCGAACGCATCGGGATGACGGTTGCCATGATATGAGCAGTACGTCGGCGCTACTGTTGGAGTTCCTCCAAACTAGGTGGCGATAGTTTTGAAACCCAGCAGCGATGTTTAACATTGCAGTCAGCATCAATTAAGAGTTTAGGACCAAATTCATAGAAAAATATTAGAACTACATTTCGGAAAGTGAATAACGAGAAGCGCATTAAACGGTGAAGAATAATATATCTAGCTCGTATTGCATAGGTACGCATAGATAACAAAGGATCACCGAATTAATGACTACAGCAGCTAGTCCACGCTTGGGCTTGTCATCGGAGTAATTGCCTAAGTGGAGATCTTAACACATCAGCTTTTAGTAGGATCTACTACAGAAATGTGTCTCATGATACTAAATCATGAATATCTAAATTATGTTGGCTTGATTTTGCAATTTATAAATATTCTAGATGCCAATGCGCACACCTAGATACTAGACGCAGAATTAGACTCTAGAATTGACAGAAAATTCATTTCAAATCCCCTGCATTGTATTATATCAGCCAGTGACTGCACGTAATCAACAAACTTGACCTTGAGTTCACAGAACTTTTGTTCCTCCGCTGATGACGATTTATTTTGGGCTTCTTGCTACGCTCGTGCTGAAGATAATGATTATTCATTGTCGTAAGATAAAGGTAATTTTTGACTATGGGACTAGCTAGAACTTTAAATATCTGAGTAGAAAATCTGGGGACTTTCATATTTGCTAAAAATAGCGATAAGAGAATTGAAAGGGGTGAGTTTCTGACAGTATAGACTGTAAACAAGCGCACTTCCAGATATGATTCAAAGAGTCCAAAATAAGCTGAAGGCAGAACGGACTTCACCATGGCCAAGTGTATTCCGACGAAAGCCGACTCAAAATCAATGAGAACAGCATTGGAATACTCCTTTGAGTTCAACGCTTAGAGGATATGGTTTACTACTGTGTATAAGTATTCGGAAGTGCTGTGACTTGCTAGAAAATTATCTGATCTGTAATGAAGAGCAGTCTCTCCCGAACCTTCGAGCTCAAAGGCAGGAGACTGTTTGACCAATATGACGTTGTGTCACTCTCCAGTTTACTATATCCATATAGTAAGGAAGTATTACCCTCTTACGATTGCGTTGAATAACATTCCGAAGAGTAGTAGTGCATTCACAGGAAGGGCCTGTGTTCTGCTACAGACGATATCGTGGACCGGAGATTTGTTATTAGACTTTATATTTGTGGCAACTTCGGTCGTATTGAATGGGGTAATGGGAAGATCCAACTGCAGTGGTGCGGTTAATATGGCTCTTGTAATCTCTCTTATCTATTAATGAAGCTATTTTATGTGACTTGAAACGATCAGCAAGATGTACTGAGAAAATATTTGCTGTTCGGAATCGGCAACTTTTTATCTTGGTGGAAAAAAATTTAAATTAAGACATTAATGTATTCTTGTATTAATTAGGGCCTGTACCGAATGTACAAGAGCCTATTGGTATTATTGGAAATAATGGTCGGAGACCCCAGAAACCGGTTACGTTCGACTGTAATTTTCTTAAATGTTTTTCATAACTTTCGACGTGGTTTATGTCTGCTCTGAGTTTTACTCTGAATTGAAACTGGAACCTCTTTCGCTAAATGAGAAATCTCCTAAATATTATCTAAAAAACGTTGAAACGTGCCAGAAACCTTTTTGGCTGTGCATGCCATGAACAGGGGCAAGCTCTAACAAAATATTGGGGTAACATTTGACGATCAAAAATATTTCTTCATATTGGATTATGTATATACAAAATGAGATTTTTTATTAGAAAAGTGTTACGAAAATGAGTTTGAATGGATAGGAATTTGTTATTAATCTTACTGAAAAATATTTTGAAGCCCATTTTGATGATACATATTTGTTTTGGTTGCAGGATTTCGAAATACAGCCTTCGAAAGTCTTCATAATATGTGCTGAATTATATTTAAAAATTGTAAACAGTAATCAGTCAGCAGCAGGTACTGCTCAATGCCCTTAATGTAGGAGTTGACCAAGCTAAATGATCATAAAACCTTTTTCAGTACATAGTTCCCTTCAAGGAAAATGTATTCTTCCGATTTATTAGCATAGAAAGTGGGCCAAACTAAGTTGAATGACTTCTTTTAGAAATATTCTAACTAATCTGACTTTCTGTAGAAAAAATTCTGCAATGGTTGCAATCGCATAAATATTCGCACGATAACTGATAAAAATCCGATAACATTTAAATTTGCTTATCTTTATCGATAATTAAAAATACCAAACTGGAATCCGAAAGAACACATAAACATAAAAACGATATTTGGTAATTCCGCAAGAAACATTTAATTAGTTTGTTTTTAAGCAAAGAAATAAGAAACATTGAATTGTATTTTATTTTGGTAAATTTAAACATTTCTTATTGCTTTTGTTTATTTTTTTTTTTTTAATTTATAATTTTGTATTTATTTTTAATTTATATAAAATTTTTTTGTACGATTTTTCGCCATTTTTGCATGCAAAATAAATTGCGCATAAAGTTTAATCACTTTGACTTTGCGTACAAACAGAAACACAAACATACATGCATGCATATATGTTAAACAACAACAATAACAAACAATATATATATATATATATATATATATATATATGTATATAACAAAAGATTCTATATAAAAATACAAAACAACAAGAAATAATAACAGCAGCGCAGCAGCAGCAGCAGCAGAGTCCGTCTGTCTCTCCGTCCGTCCGTCTGTTTGTCGATTTCGAGTCAATAACCTCGAGTGCATTACTCACTTGAAAAGAGCGAATGTGTCCTTCAACCAAAAAAGAAAAACAATAACAACAACAAGCGTCTTTATCTTTTTATATATATATATATATATATATATATATTTTTTTTTCATACGATAATTAAACAATTTCCAGTCAGTCTCTCGTTCGCTGCATTGCTTCCTTACTTCGCGCAGTTTAGAGTGTTGTTGACGTACACACACACACACACACACACACACACACACACACATATATACATATATACATATACATATATATATAAAGCGACACTTCCTTTTTCAACAAATGCCGCCCCCGCCATATCTCCCCAAAAACACTCTATTGTCACAATTGAATGCTGCAACAACAACAATTTAGTATGTAATATCGAATTAATCGATGCTCGATCGAACGTTTGTCTCTCTCCTCTTCAATCGATTGTTTGACAAAAAAAAAAAAAAAAAATCAAAATCTCTCGAGATGAGAGAGTTAAGTTCAACTTGAGTTGCGTTCGTTGCAATTCACTGCCTGCCCGCCCGCCCGGCACGTCACGCCCCCGCACATGACTACATCCGCCGCCGTTTGTCGCCGTTGAATGTCATTGACTGCAATTTGTTAAAAAATATCAAAATAACTTGGAAGCAAACAAGTAGGAGTTCTTTTGAGCAGGGGTAGATGAATTTATAATACCCTACAGTGGTGATATGCGCATTAGAAGAAGAAGGGTAGGATTAGTAGATGTTGAGCTGCATGTGAGCAAGCTTATATAGTATTAGATTGAATTAACGGATTGATTCCACCTTTGGAATGATATATAAGCCATATGTGTTGACTGTACAGAAGCTTAAAGTTGCAATTGGATGTTTAGTTTGTTTTAAAGGCAATGTTCCAGCGCTTGGCCTCATGGATGAGCCGAATTTGACCACTATACATATTTCGTCCATATACTATATTGGAGCTATTGAAGGCCGAAATCGCTGCGAAGCGGCGTCAAATAAAGCGAAAAAAATTTTCTTTTTGCAAGACGATTTAGGGCTTCCATTGCTTCCTTATCCACCTTATTTCGAGCCCGATTTGGCTTTATTATCGAACTGTTATCTCTTCCCAACCGAAAAAAGTTGGCTCATCAATAAAAAAATCAGCTCGCGCGAAGAGATCATCGACGCCGCGAAGTAGTATTTTGCAGACCTTCAGGAAATGGAATAAAAAGTATGGAAAATTTCTTGAATGAGTGTATCGATCTAAATAACAGTTTTTTCATTCCCAAGGTGGTTAATTTTCACCCCACCTAGTATTGCTTGGGAATCTTTAATGCCAGAAAATTCTGTGGTGAAAATCGATTAAAACAGTGGTACTAGAACACTCTATCGAGGTACACCAGCCTTAAGCAGTCTTTTTGAAGCATATATGTATGTTCTTGACTCTGGAACCTGAAAAAGAACCAGTAGATATTGCTTTCCAAGAAAAATGTTCTTCAGTTCCAGCTCTGTCGAAGCCTAGCTTAAACATTTTAAGTAAGCCTTCGTAGAAGACTGCGGATTAATAATGTTTGGAACGCATTAAGAATGATCAGATTAACTACTCCATGTAGTTGGTCTGTGATGTGCTGAGCCCTAAAGTCGAAATGGTTCCCAGGACGCCCCATGCAACAAGAAGTTCATTTAAAAATATTTGTTCGTACATTTTATCGCTTTATATGACTGGACAAGGTTCTACAGCTTGCCAGAATTAGGAAATATTACAGTCGAAACGTACTAATTCTATGGTGGGAAGTGATCGAAACGTTATATGAAGTGTCAGCAGAAACATTCTCTTCTAGTGAAGGTCATTCTTCACTTTGTAATCAGTTGTTTTAGTTGTTGATTTGTTGAGTTCTGAGTCATCGGCGAGTTCCAAATGCCAAAAAAAAAAACGTTCTCCCAAATCTTCTGCAAATGTCTCCACTCCACTCCACTCACTTTCTGTTCTGCATCAGACGTTTGATGCATCTTTTATGGAGGCTGCAGCTCAATGCACTCCGTTGCTCTTTAAAGGTGAAATACCTTTTTTCATTATGATCCATGCACCTCTCCAATCAGCTTTGACACATTCATTTCTCTCCTGTCTAGAGCGTAGACTATTTCAAAGCGCTGGTTGGGTTGCGTGTAGCTGCCCTCACATTCCATCATTGTTAAAACCAAAATGTCACCAAAAAGGCCGATGATAAAACTTAGACGGCTGGCGGTATCTGCTTTTTGAGATCTTAAAATTCCTTCATTTGCTATAATTTGGAAATAATGCGATTACCATAAAGAATTTATCTTACCAGTTCCAATTGCTGATGTTTTAAAGATAGTAGAGGTGGACTGTAGCTAGGTTGTAGTAAACAAATTTAGCTGATTCGCGGAAGTTTCCACTGCATAATCCATATACTTCTCCGAATCTAGATTCATGTTTAGGTTAAGGTGTTCGTCCAACAACAACTGGAAGTGGCCGATGTCAGCGTGTGCATGTAGCAGCTTAGACGGTAACATGTCTTTGTTGTGTGAGACGAAATGCTTCACATCAGTAGTAGGTGTTCCGAGCTAACGTCAACTTGAATCCCTTCATACATTGCAGAATTCACGGCGTAAGGACTTCGTTAGTTATCATATGGAGTCGGCCTCGGTGGTGTATTGGAGTTGAAGATGAAGTTATCTAGATCTCTCTGCCTCTAGGGGAGACTTATTAAAAACCTTCAAATTCAGTGTTTTGCGTTTTAGAATATTTGGATAAAAATTTTCGAGACTATTTCGAAAATTTTTATCCAAATATTCTCATCCAATTGGATGCCTGGTAGACAGTAAATTGCTGAGAATATATTAGTAATAAAATGTTACATAAGAGATATTGTAGAAAGTTTTGCCGAAACAATGTAGCATGCGATATTTTGCTAAAGAAATGTTAAAAAAAATCTATTGTGCAATATTTTATTAGTGAAATGTTGTTAACCAAATGTAGCATGCGATATTTAACTTAAAAGTAGTTGATTAACAAATGTACCATGCGATATTTTGTTAAATAAATGTTGTTAATCAAATATAGCATGCGATATTTTGTTAAAGACAATGTAGCAAGCAATAATTACTTCCAAAAATGTTCGAAACCAATTGTACCATGCAATATTTTTTTAAAGTAACTTTGTTTAGCAAATGAAGCATGCGATATTTTCCTAAAGAAACTGTTGCATGCGATATTTCGTTAACTAAATGTATCATGCAATAATTTGTTAAAAAATGTTGGTAGTCAAATATAGCACGCGATGTTTTATCCAAGAAATATTGTTTACAAAATGTAGCATGCGATATTTAGTTAAATAAATTCTGTTAAGCAAATATAGCATGCAATATTTTGTCATAGAAATGTTAACTCAATGTAGTGTGCAAGGTTTTTTGTTAAATTTTAACCAAATGTAGCATGCGATAAATGTATTGAAGCAAATGTAGCATGCAATATTTTGTCATAGAAATGTTATTAACCAATATAGCATGAGATATTTAGTTGAAGAAATGTTGTTAGCATGCAACATGCGATATTTTTTTAAAGAAATGTTCTGAAACAAATATAGCATGCGATATTTATTACAAAAATTGTCGCTAACCAATTGTAGCATGCGAAATTTTGTTAAAGAAATGTTTAGAGTTAAAATTTTTGACTGTTTAAAAATTTATATTTATTTTATATATCCTGTTCCCAAAGGAAAAAGGGTATATTAAGTTTCTGCAAATATATCTAGCAGGCTGAATAAGGCGTGATAGATCCCAGAAAGTATTTTTATTCTTGATAAGCATAAAAAAATGAGTCGATATAAACATGTCCATCTGTCCTTATGAATATCGATAACTGGGAGCCTATAGCAGACTTAAAATTTAGGTTTTTAAATTCTTCTTTGCATTCATTTGTATTCAATGAATGTGCTTACCTCCACTTTCTAAGGGGGCTTGGGACTTACTATTCAAACCTACTCCGCATTCTTAGTTTTTGTCTGAAAAAATTTGATTGATATTGGTAAAATTACTAGAAATACTAAGTTTGGTCTGGTAATTCTTTTAAAATCTTTTATGGAGAACAAGATCGGTCAACTATAAAGGCGGATCCAATAGAAATCTGTTCCACCTTTCTGGAGTTAATTCAGCAAGAAATGACAAGCTCGTTGTATCTTATACTAATTCCAAAAAAAATATGGATCTAGAGAGGAACATATACCTATATAAATTTGAGGTTCAATGGGTCTACAGACTATCTCGAAGTCAAGTACACTCGACTGAAGCTTTTTTTTCTTCTTGTTTTAACTAGAATTTAATAAATAATTAAAATTTGAGAAACAATTTTTAAAGTTAAAGAATTATTGGAGTTATGAATCTTTTTAAATTCCAGAAAAAAATTTTAAATAAATTTCTTTCTCATTTTCATGGCTTTTAAGATCAGACATATATATTGAATTCATGGAATCGTATGTATCTTTACTTCTATTTCCTCACTTAGTACTAATTTCAACACTATAACTCCAAAACTTCATTACAAACTTTTCGACAAACTTATTAAAACCAATTAAACAATTTCTGTGAAGTGTATACAAAAAAAAAAAAACGTTTCAAAATTCACAGCGCCAAAAGTTGAAGGCGTCGAACTCTCGACAAAGTCTTCTTCTCCCATATTTGTGCCAGACAAATAAGATTCTTAGAGGTTTTTTTTTTTTTTTTAAATATTTTTTAACATATTTTTCGGTTGTTGAAACGAAACACAAAATTTCAATTTACGCCCCAATTGGTGATCGCCCCCTTTCGTTGTACAAATATCTTCTCTATGCACATACACACATACACATGTTAGTGCATTTAGATATGTGTGTGTGTGTGTGTGTGTGTGTGTGTGTGTGTGTGTGATTACAGGTTGATCAACACATATCTATCTGTAGATACTTGCATACATTCAACCGAACAAAGCAGTTTTTTATTCTTTAGCTTTAATATGTACATTTTTTTGTGCAAATTTTTATTTTTAAATAAACAATAAAACGAGTTCATTGCATTTTTGTTTGTGCAAAAAATAATCAGCTTCGCGTGTGTTTCGCCTCAAATGCGAGTTCAACTCAATTTATCAACAAAATTGATATGTATTTGTGTATGTACATATGCGTGTGTGTGTGTGTATTTCTGACTACGTGTATCTCTGCTCTATCGGGTAGAATTTCATATTTGCTTTCTTTAATATAATTTTTATTTGCATGAAGAATGCAATTATCTGAGCACTTGTCACATTATGAAATGTCTATAAATCTTGCACAGCTACGAGATATGACAATCAAGCTGTTGATTATTGAAGACATTTCATATTTTGTATGCAGATAATGTGTAGGAATTTCTTCTTTTTTTTTTATCAATTTTTATATAATTTAATTTTTATTGAAAATATAATTGATTCGGAATCCAAAATAGATCCTTCAAACAAATAGGCAGCTCTAAAAAAGACAGCAGTGAAAAAGAAAAACACTGTAAGCATATGTGTGTGCTCTGCATGTATGTGTGTGTGTGTAAAAAACATTCATGAAATTAATGTCAAACTTATTTTCAAATTTTCTTCGGAGGACTTCTCGTCTCAGATCACTTTGCCGAGCTCTGCCCTAAAATTCTTTGATTCAATCATAAACAATTCTTAGAAGTACTTTAATGAATAGTTCTTAAAAATTGCATCATCTGCATACTTTTATGCCATTATTAATGGTGCAAAACCTTTTTTTTTTTTAACAAGCCCATAGAAGTCACAGTGAAGGTACACAAAACAACAAGAAACTTGCCGTTGTTAAACAGAATAATTCAAAAATATGTTACTCAAATTTATTTTAGGTTTATTAATAAATTTATTTTATTTTATTTTTATTTATTTAGTTGTTCTTGTTTAATTATTTTTATTTATGTACATATTTATTTATTTTTTAAACCCGGTTCTCAAAGCGGATCAAAGGTAGAAGGAGGAGAGACAAACCCCAAAAAGTATATATCGAGTTGGAAAAAAAAGTCTTTTTGTATTTTCGCCTTTATTTCAAATCTTAATAAAATTTAGTTCAAATAGGTGCCGTCGTGCTCAATAACTTGTTCTCAACGAGAGTCCAACTTCATTGTGCCACGCTCTTAGAAGCTTGCTTACCTATTGGCAAAAAAAAGGGAGACAGTCGATTTTTGCAAGCCCTCTTTTGATGCCAATTTCTCGCCAGCTAAATCGTTCGACATTGACAGGAAGAGATGCTAATCCGATGGTGACAGGTCCGCGGTATAAGTTGGTTGCATAAGGACCTCCCATCCGAAGCTTCTGGCGCATCACAATCGTAGTGTGTGGTCTGGCGTTGCCCTGATAGAATACTATTTCTCTCCTATTGAACAGAGATGGCCGCTACTGGGTATTTGCTGCCTTTTAGAGCACCGAATTGAGCGTTTGGCCATAGGGGAGCAGTTCCTAGTAGATGATTCCCTGCCAATCCTACCAAACACACAGCAAAACCTTCCTGACTGTCAATACGGGCTTGGCAACTGTTTGAGCCGCTTCGCCACCCTTCACACACGACTGTTTGCGCTTCACGTTGTCTTAAGTGAACCACTTTTCATCGCCAGCAGCGATTCGCAGCTGAAATTCGGTCCATGCGGTTTTTTGGTGTCGATTTTTTGTGTAGCCAAGCTTCTTCAAATGCCTTTGAACGGTCATATGACTGATATTTAGCTGTCGGGCTACTATGGCGTTCTATCTCGATCACTTCCTTCATTTTATCGACTTCTTCGACGACAGGTCTTCCGGAGCGTCTTTCTCCACACCAGAACGGAATCGAGTGAAGCAATGTTGTGCTACGCGAATTGAACAAGCATCGGCTTCGAGCACATCACAAATTTTTTTGGCCGCTTGCGAAATACGAAAAGACTTTTGTTCCAACCTATTATATATTCTTGGTCAGCATCAAAAGTCGACATGTCCGTCTGTCTGTCTATCTAAAAATCGAGATCTTGAAGACTTTAAAATTTAGAGCCTTCAAAAATACAAATTTAGTTTTTCTTATTCATTCTTCAGCTAACTTATATTTAATAAACACTTAAACTCCCCTTTCTAGGAGGTGGTTGGCACTTACCATGCAAACATAGTCTTCATTTTGAATTTTTGTATGAAAAACTTTTATTGATGTTTATTTATAATCCTTATAAAATATTCTATTTAGATTTAAATGGGACCACTAAAATGGGTAGGTTCCATTCTGAGTTTTTTATGGACATATTTTGATTGTTGTTGTTGTTTTATTAAGCTATAAACGCCAAATATGGTGAATCGTGCGTGATTCCTGAGAAAATATTCAATAAAGTCCAAGATCAGACCACTAGCCTTATAGTGCGAAGACAGATGGATAGCTCTTTCTCGAATCTATAGATGGTGGAGCATGCCCGTTCTTAGTTGGTAGAGTGATTTGACTGGTTAATTCCGATAACGAACGAGACTCAAATATATTAAATTGATATCTTCAGAACTATGTGTTGAAGTTTATATAGCCTTATACCTATACCGCTAAAGTAAATGATTTATTATATATAAAAGTATTGAAGGAGAAACTTTAGTGAGTAGCAGGGTACAATGGTGAGCATAGTAGTGTTTGCATGGAGCCGCCATTGGCACAGATCTTGGTGGTAGTAGCAATAAGCGAATGAGAACTTGGAGGACTGAAATGGAGATGGGTTTCGTGTGAACAATTGTTGATTACGAGTTAGTCGGTCCTAAGTTCAAGACGAAAGCCGCAAGTTTTCCAGTAAAAAATATAATATGAACGAAAGGGAATACGGTTCCAATTCCGTAACTTATTGTGTATCCGTTTGTTATTAAATATGTGTCTTGTGCTCATCTTGGCAATAGGAACGACCATAGAGAAGAGATATCGGAAGAGTTTTCTGTTTTATAGTCGTACTACCATGTAAGTCTTTCGAAGAGAGATATGGTAGATGGGCTAGAAGAGTATGACATTTACTGTTATGTCGATATTTTCTTCTTGCACCTTGAAAATTTATGGTGGGAACACGCAAACTTCTCAACAGACCGTAACAATTATTTGCAGCTGGTGATAGAATAATGTAGGTTAGAATAAGGTCGGTGAATATATGCTGTTCCTAGCGATTACTCCTTAGTACATATGTACATAAAATAACGCCACTAATTTATCATAAAAATCTTGCTAAAACTAGTTGGGAATTATAAAAATTCTAGCAAATTTAAATGCAATTCTACTCATATATATTGTATCTGCATGTACAAACAGTTCTCGAAATATTTTAACGCAGAACACAATTGAAATTCGTAGATACAAAATTTCTTGCGATATCAGCATTTCAAGTTATTATAGAATTGCATTTAAATTTGCTAGAATTATTATAATTCACAAATAGTTTTAGCAACATTTCTGTGTATTCTTTCTGTTTGTAAAACGGTCTTAATTTAAAAACTTTCGGATGAAAAATTCAAATCACATAAGTCTGAAAATAATTAAATTTTAAATACAATTCTTGTTGCTAATTTTTCCCCCCATAATTATCTTAATTTAAAGACTATCTAAAGTTAATGACCTTACACATATAATTAAGTTCGAGCTGTGACTAAGCAAATCTGCTGCATGATTCATCATCAGCGGCTCATTTTCAAATCGAATTGTAACAAATAACTCAAAGATGACTAACTGCATCTGTGAAGACTATAAAAATAATTTAAAATCCATGAATGTGTGTTGTCACAGTGTTGACTTATGGCAGAAATTTAAAAACCATATTTTTAGTTTTCATTATCAATTAAGCAGCAGAGCTTCGTGATAAAATCATAATCGAAAATGAATCACAGCGAAACTTGTACCAACGAGAATCGAATCATTTGGTTTTGGTGATTAAACGTGCCTCAACTGCTCAACTCAACACCCACCATTTAGCGAGGCGCATCGTAAATGTTTTCGCTGTAATACGTGTATATCAACAGCAGCAGCAGAAACTAAAACCGAAACAGAAACAAAAACACAAACAACAAAGAAACTAATGATTCATAAAAGCGGAAAGACTATGTTGACTTTGAGTCGAATGAGTAGACGACAACGAAGAAGTCAGTCAATAACGATGAGCAACGACGACGAACAACGAACTTGAGTTGCAAACAAGGCTGGCAGGAAGAATAAAATTGCAACAATCGCATAAACTAAATACATATGTATAGGCGTTAATATTTATAATATGTATTTTAGTTACAAGGTTCGATTGAAAAGTTCATAAATAGGCAAATAGCGTAGCGTTCAGTATTTGTATTGGCGCGTATCGGCTGTTTTTTTCATAGCTCAACAGCAATACTTCAGCTAAGAGTTGGTGCATTAAATTCAGAAACACAAAGTCTAAATTATGAATGCAGTAGGGAAAAAAATCCCTTAGTCTTTGAAGACGATGTGAGTTATATATCGATACCACTTCATGCATTGAAGTCGATATATCGAAGATGCCTGATGTATTTTCACTGTTGAAATATAGTCGAAATCGGTATTCGGTAAAAATAATTAGAAAATAAAAAGTATTCTTTTTTGTGGAGCTATATAGATTAGACTTGCTTAATCTTTAGGTGGTTGTGGGACCAGTAGAGAAACAGTTCATTGCCGAATTTTGTGTCATAAAGTCTTTAACCAGAAGACTTACAGCTGTGAATTTCTGGACCGTTTTTGTGCGAAACAGATAAGCTTGTTGTAATATCCTGGATTTTGCACCGACGACCCAAAAACATCTGACTCAATGACTTTTACAGTCGTGAACAGCTACAAATTAGTAATTGCGGGGCGATAACTTCATCCATACATCTCTATTTTTACACCAGAAGCATTTGCTATCCTCAATGAATGCCTTTTTGCTATTAACAACCTCGAATCGTTCGTAATCTGCACCGATAGTCTATCCAAAATAACAGTGTTCAGCGTTCAATCAAGAAGCTGATCACAGCCCAAAATCAACAGACTTCCAGCACTTTCAGCCACTAAGGGATTCTACGATATCCACTGCGCATTTCACCTTTTCAAACCTATGAACACCAAGACCAAATAAAATGACAACTTAAGAGAAAAATAACTGGATGAACGGAGATTTTTCAACCTCAGGATTCTAACCAAACTGCCTAAAAATCGATATGCTCGCCAGCCTTACAAGAAGTGCATGTAGAACTTTCATTCGCCTTCGAATCGGATTCTCATCAATATATCCGTAACTGTTTATGGTGTTTTGGGAGAGGCTACGATTTGAGAAGTTTAAAAATGGGTCACGTAATATGGGTACGTTCCATTAATTGATTAAGTTTTTTTTTTTTTTTATGGCCGTATTTGAGACCGGAATCCATCAGGGCTTAAGTAGTAGCTGAAACAGAATGTTTCCCAAGCCTATTCGGCACGGTAAGGGTTTCACTTCTTGCGGGCCGTCTAACTTTCGGATATACCTTCAATAACTGTAAATTAATATTTTTTAATAATAATCTATTAAGACGTAGAATTTTTTTTGGAGATTTATTGAAGTATAAGAACATTCCTAGATGTGAGGAACAACATTTTGGAGATAATCGATTTTTTTCTTTCTAGTAAATATCGTTGCTATGGGTGATGATCTGAGAAACTTTGTCTAAAAAACTTTTAAAATGTAGAAGAAGAGAGAAAACCATTTCGCAAACAGAACTACGGAGAGACATAAAAAGGCTTGAAATGCATAAACATTCCGGATATTCCACGACACCACTATCATTCCATTGTTTTTTTTTTTAATGAAGGATCTTCTACATCAGCCCAGAACATACATATATGCCTACACATGTACTCGTCATACATTTGTATGTGGCAGACCAAGACAAATCAAATGATTGCAAGTAAGAAAAGTTAAAAATGCATTCAAGCGAGCGATCGGACGCGCCATGACTGTTGTTGCACTGTACGAGAGTATAACGCCTCCGCCTTAGCCCCTTACAGTGCGCTCGGTACGAAACCACCTCATTCGGGGCTGTGTTGCATATAAAATATATTGCATTGGCCTTGGACGCGCCGCCGCTTGGCTGTCAAGACGATTAACAACAGCGACAACAACACCAGCAACCAACAACAAAGAACAACAACAACAACAAGGAGTGTATTGTGGCAAAAAATTAACGCACCATATTGTGCGCATCCGGAAGGCTCCATATATAATATTTTTCCTTTTTTTTTTTCTCTTAATTTATTTTTAGTTTTTAATTTTTATTTTTCAAGATTTTTATACTCGTTCTTGGTAAAAATTTTTAAATATTTTATAGTTGTTCTTGGTTGTTGGTTGGTTGGTATGGCTGGCGTCTGCTTGGTGTCAACATGGTCGCCACTGCTGCACAAATGCATGCCCTTCGGTACACTTTATCCACAAATGTCTACAACTGTGCAACTGCACGCAAAATGCTCGTAAAGAAATAAACGCCTAAATGGCTAGACCCGCATTGCCAGGACAGCAACAGCAACTGCAACTGCCGAGGAGAGAAGCATAAGAGCGAAGTTCGAAGAAGACCCTTTGCTAAATACTTAATAACACCCGCTCGCTGTTGCCAGATGATGCAGCCAGCGAGTGTAGCAAATGCATTCAGTGAACGAACTAATGAACGGCGTCATCATTATTGGCGACGACGTACATATGTAGTTTTGCAGTTGGCGATCGAATCGTCTCATGGACATTGCAAGACCCACACGACTACCGTCCTACCCCTCCGACTGACTGACTGAGTGAAGACTGTCTTCAGTGTACAGTGTCACCAAAGTTCTGGCTGCTTAATGGTGGCAGTTGTTGAGTGCCAACATTTTACTATTCGAAACTTTATATTGTTTCTGTTTCTTGTAATTTGCAGCAGCAGCAGCAGCAGAACTTTCTTTATTTGCTCAGCTTGCTCCATATGCTGCTGCTACTGCTGCTGCTGCCCTTCATTGGACCAACCACAACCGGAAAACGCAAGCATTCCAGGCACATGTGTCATCCTGAAGTTTGAAGTTGAAGTTGAAGTCAAAAACTGACTGACTTTGCGTTGCGTTGCGTTGCGTGACTATTTCTTTGATGGGCGATGTTGATGATGAATTCGTTTCTTACTGCTGCAAGCACAAATTAAGGAGTACAAAACATCAATTTAATATTTTTTTTTTTTTGGCAATTTCCAAATTGTCGCGTGTAAGTGCAAAGCACTGCCTGCCAATGAATGCAACAGTTGTGTTGATGAAACGCTTCAAATTGAAGTGTGTTCCGCATGCCACAATTTGTTGCATGAAAGCATAAAAAAATTAAGAAAAAAAATAAACAATTTTAATTTGATGCTTTCTTAAGCTAAAGTCAGTGGAGCAATAAAAAATGTAAGTCTAATTGTCTACAAGGCAGCTTAAAACTTACTAAAAACTACCCTGTAGACTGGGTAGGGATTATATCAGAATAGCTTATAGGTTACCATGTAGAAAAATGATTTTTTAATGGGTTGAACATAGCTTAATTCTCAGAAGTTCCTCTTTTATAGATGATCTAGCCAAAAATGAATATAAAAAATGTCTTCTGCAAAAGTATACTCAACACACCGACCACACAGTTGAACGGAACATACTTATTATGCCTGCACTGATGGTCTCCCAGAAATATATTTCTCGATTTTACAGTACCTCCCTATAGGTTCCATGTTTAGTTTAGGGACATGTTTAGTTGTATCCAATGCAGAGGACTAACAGTATTTAACTGAGTCTTTTGCCCATTGGAACTTCTTGGGAGTAATTATTCTATGCGGTATTTCGATTTATGACTGTAGTGTAGTCTGCTTAGCTCATAGACTACCGTGCAGCTGGGGGCATACGCGTCTGGAAGAATACACATTGCTTCCATGCTGCTTCGTGACAATTTCTTATTATCTGCTTTAAGTTAACTTTATATAGTACTGTTGGGTGACGCCAAATCTCTTTGTATAAGAGAACTCTCTTCTTCAAGAAGAAAAATAACCAATTGTTTCTCTTCGTCCTCGAAGCTTCTTGTTTGAAGTTACATAGTATGATTCTTTATACGTTTCAGATGATCTCCCTTACTACCAGTTTGACAAAATGGAAGATTTCTTGAATACTGTTTTAGCACTGGTGTAGACCAAGGAAGCCTGATTCTCTTTTTGCTAACTGAGTGGGGTTTTCATGAGATGCGGTAGGATTCGTTTCGTATGAAAATCTCTTTAAGGAGAGAACTGTAGCATATACCGAATATATGGCTATGGTCCTAGTTACTTACTTAGATAGCCTTCAATCGACAGTCGGTCATAGTCGCATTCAGGAAGGTGTACCAGCTGCTGTAGTCTTCTGCACGCTGGCGCCAGTTGCATTGAATGCCAAGTATGCTGAGATCATTCCAACACCTCATTCCAATGGGTGCCCTGTAGTCATCTATTACTTCATCCACCAATCAATTTTGGACCCCCCTGTAAACCATGCGTGCTAGTGCTCTTTCATCTATTCGAATGAGGTGACCAGCCCAATGCAGCCGCTGGAATTTTATGCGCTGGACTATGTCAATCCATCGAATAGTTCATACTTCTTACGGTTCCAACGGGACGAAAATTCGTCGCCGGCTCTAGTAAGACCAAAAATCTTGCGGAGAATTTTTCTCAGGAACACTTTCAACGCCATACAGGATTATCGGAAGTATAAGCTTCTTGTAGACCTTGATTTTCGTCTATTGAGAGAGTAACTTAATTCGAATTTGCTTGCTTAACCCAAATAGCATCTATTTTCCAGCATTCATCACTTCGCTTGATTGCCAGGTTGACATTGTTATTGCTGGCCATTTCGAATCCGCGATAGATGAACCGTCCAAGACGCAATGACGTCGTGCGAGAAGACACCAAGTACTTCCTATTGTCCTCATTCACCGCTAGACCCATGAGCCGAGACTGTTCTTCAAGAACATTGAGATTCCAATTATTGGGTATGCGTTTATCGGTCCAAATCTTGCATAAAAGATGGGTGCTACTCCTAACTAACTCTTCGCCGCCGGTCTTAAATAACTCTGCTGGTAGCCCTCAGAGCCTGCTGCTTTGTTATTTTTTAGCTTTTCAATAATCGAATCGACTTCGCTATAGTCCGGTGGCTCTATATTGTAGAGCCATTTTTAACTGGTGGTTCCGGTTGATCTTTTGATAAAATTTTCGAGCTTCATTTCTGTCACATAACCTCTCAAAGTCATGCCTTTCTTGCTCTTTTTGGAAAGTGTTGAAGGCGAAGCTGGCTTTACTATCTATGCTGGAGGTTAATATTTGTAAGGTGATCAGAACAGTTCTGTAAGGTCCAAAATAAATAAATAATTATTTTATCTGCACAGAATCTTCTTTGCTTATAAACTTTTTATATACTTGGAGCCCACTGGCCATATGAATTGTTTATATTATATGTTCTTCACGACTATTCCGTAGAAAATCGAATCTTTTAGCCAACCGATCCAATAGATGTTTGGAGAATGGACCGAATGTAAGCTAAGAAACTTTACCACAATAAAATTTAAATTCAAGTATTGAATTCTTCAAAACAATTTTTCGATTTCCGTCTGAAATTAAATGGTGTTGAAAGAAGCGAACACTTCTAGCTGAATACACCACAAAAGAATGATAATTATATGTTCCATACAGAACAGCAATAGACACAAAAAGTTATATACTAACTCCAAAAAACAAACCTAAAAAAAAAAAAAATATTTCCCAGTTTCAGGGTGCACTGCCCCGTAAGAGCTTTCAAATTCAAATAGCACACAAAAAAAATGGCATGCGCTACCTGTTTCATGGCTGCTTTGTCTGCTCCTAGACATCCTTTTTTTTCCGCTGCATAATAATTCAGAAACAAACCAAAAACCCAAAATTCAGTAACAATTTCTAAAGACGCAATTTCCTAAAGTCGATGAGGAAGACGAAGTGGACAACGACGATGAAGACGACGACTTCAAGAATGTGGCTCAATGAGCTACACAAACTTATACACTTATATGGACAACAACAACAACAACCACAACGAACAGCATCCAAAACTATACGAGTAGTACGTGTATATGTAGAACCGGCGCAGCAGTGCCAGACAGCAGTGGGGACTGAAGCATCCATGTATCGCGACCAGCTACGCGCGACAAGCTACAAAGTTGTTGAACTTATTTTGCTCGGCTGCCGCCTCTCCCGAATACAAAAACTTCACCAAAATGAAATTTCGATAATTTCCAGCGAATTCATGCCACAGATTTGAAACAGGCGGCAAGCAGCGAGCAGTGTGCAGTGCAGCTTGTCCGATGACGACCCTTAGCCACCACCAAACGAGTTTAGAGTTTTGGTTGCAAGTTGAATTGTTGTTTGATTTCGATTTTGCGTGAAAAAAATCTATAAAAAAAAAAATGAAGAAAGAAGCGCGTTTAAATATTTTTTTTTTTATTTTAGAATCGAGCAAGTTTTCAAGGATGAGGCAAAGTTGTTTTCGGGATGTTGTTCTTGCTCAGTGGGCTGCTGCAGCAGACATTGGCCAACGGCAATAGCAACTACGGCGCATGCGCGCTCCAGATTCTGCGCTTCGTTGTGGATTTTTTTTTTTTATTTTTTTTTTTTTGCACAAGTATTTGAGTATGCGCGTCGCGCCTGCGCAGGTTCATTAACTTGTTGCGCTGTAACAGCGACGCTGCGCGTTAGACATGGCTTCAGCGACAGCACATTTAGTTTGCAGCGCAGTCAAAATTCTTTTTGGTGTACCCTGCATGCAAATTATATTAGTTTTTTGCAGATTTTGTAACATTTTGCAAAAGGCAGCATAACACTTCCTAAAAGATGTGGAGGTTGTTATCAACAGTTCAACAGAGAAGTTCAGTGCTTTGGATACTTTGTAAGATCTTCCATTCAGCATGATATTTCTGTCCAAGAGCTATGTGCCGTATGCTCAAATGGGTTTAAGTATGGTCTAACCTCAGACGGGACCATCTTCCTATCAACTAATGTATTTTTCTTAAATTTGGTGAATTGTGGAGTCGCCAAGTGAGCCTCTTTTCTAGTATTCTACATAAGTACTATCCCATAGTGTAAGCTATGGGAGTCTACCTTCAGGGAGACTTTTCGTGTGATTTTAGAGAATTTGAGAGACAGTAAAACTTTCTCAATTTCAAGTACGACTGAAGAAACTGGTAAAATGGTATGGACAGTCCCTCTGATCCGTTATACAACATATGATCAACTACCAAACACCTTAAAAAACCTACAAAATTAATTGCTAAGAACGGTGAGTCTATTGTTACTCAGACATGGAGAATGCTGAAGCTTTTGCCGAGCACCTTGGAAGATTCTTTACTAACAAGCTACTAAAAAGAGACTTAACGGTTTTTTGATGTGTCTTATCTAATGAATATTCCAATCTCAGAAGTACACTGCTAGGAGATACAATGGTTTAAAACAATAAAGTCAACGGGCTAGGACCTTATGAATGAGAAAGCCATTAAAGCGCATTGAGCTTCTTAAACATATTTTTAATAAATGCCTGATCTCGGACCATTATTTCGGGGAGCCATAGCACGGTAGAGCAGCAACTCCATACAGTCACCGCCCTCATATTACGAACATCCAACCGGCGGCAGTATTGCAATGCCAGCTTCGTATGTATATCGTGTAAGCATTCGATCGACTTTTGGCACCAAGACCTCCTGTAAAAGGTCAATGAGAGACTGCCTTCAACCTGCTTTCCCCTGTTACTTAGATGGTCATTCCTTCAGAGTCAAAGTCATGGCGTGTCTGTTCTCTCCTCAGCCAATAATCGCTGGATTGCCATAAGGAAGAGTTATCGGTTCTTTAATTGTAGCAGTCATAACTAGTCTTGATGCAGCTACGTTTCTAGCTCCAGAAACATGCCTATTTCTGGCCTTAGATGATGTGTATATGGTTGCCTCTGCAAAATCGGCGTACGTGGCTACAGATTTCGTATAGATGTACGTAGATGTTCTCGCTGCCTGGGTGTGAAGCTCAACGCGAGGAAAAACTATAAAAAAAGGGGCATTACCCACAGTCAGCTGCAGCCCCCACCTGTACATATTCACGAAACCCTCTTGAAATATAATGCGAAGGGCATCTAACTAGACCTTGAACTGGATAAGAGGCACACCTTCAAGAGCAACGTGCCGGTCAAACCAATTTTTGCAGAACTTTTTCATTTCGATTGAGGCACCTCCAAAACATGTGTTGTGAATGCATCAACATCTTTTTCGGTTTTTGATGTTTGGGAATAAAAACAAATCTTTTGGTGATAAATCAGAGCTGTACGGCGAATGACCCCTCAATTCGATATTTTAAGTGCTCAAAAACTCTCTTGTGTAAGCCGATGATGTTTGAGAGCTTGCATTGTCATGGTGAAGGCTGATTCGTCTTCAGCGGTTGGTTCTGCGAATTTATCCAAAGACTTCAGGCAAACAAGTGTTCGTGTAACATTCAGAATTGACCGTCCTACATTGCTAAGCGGAACAGTGGCCACATGACCCATTCCACCGAGGAAAGAGGCAACCATTTGATTCATAGTGCTTCGTGGGCGACTATTTTTGTTGGATTTGGCTCATTTTGGAACACCCACACGGTCGATTGCTGTCTTGTTTCCGGCTCATACGCATATATCCATGATTCGTCATCTGTGACGATCTTATAATCGTCTTTTGAAGCACCGCGATCGTATTTTTATAGCAATCCACACGAATCAATTGTGGCTTAGCGATTCTTTTAAGAATCTTCTAATAAGAGATCCAACATTAGTCCTACAAAGCGTTGTGGTAAGTCCGAGAATTTCATACATGAACTCTTGATCAGGCTACATTTGTAGCGTATTAACTATTCGTTTAGATCAAATCGAAAATATATTTCTTGCTTTGGTTGCTCACCCATCGATACATATAATAAATATAATGATGGCGTTGAGTTGCTGCGACTTCACTGGAAATTTGCGTTAATATTTGTGCTCTTTTCGCATATGTCTGTCGGTCGGTCGGTCGGTCTGTCTGCCTGTCTGTCTGTCGGTCCGTTGTCTATCTGTGTTGGTTTGGTGTTGTTGCTGACTTAATTGCCGCACCCAGGGATTAATAGGAAACCGCCAAACATGCAGTTGTCTGTCAGTCTTTCTGTCGATTATATTAATTTTTATTTTTTATTTCTTTGATTTTTTATTATTTTTTCGGGTCACAAACTAGTTTCGCATTTCGCGTCTGAGTGTCCCTCATAGTTCCTTGTCTCAAGATCTTTCGTTCATTCGTTCTCAATGCACCATCCATTCATTTTTCACTGTCAACCGATTAAGCACCAAGGAAGCTGCAAATATTTTTCTGCTTTTATTTCTCATTTCAGCAAGATAATCGCTTTGCGGGTGGCGACTGCGCATTCGAATTCGAACGCATGAGTTGCGTGACTTTTGCTTGAAAGAAACGAAAGCCGTCAAAGTGTGTGAATGACTGAGAATGGAATAGTTTAAATAGAGAAGCTTTTTAGGTAGCTAGCGAGTGAGGATCTAGAATGAAAGTCAGCATGGAATTCATAGCTAATAATCGTATTTGAATATTTTAATCTTTGCATATCATAAAATCGTAAACAAATTTTGTTTGTTTGTTTGTTTGTGCGCACATCACGCCCAAACCCCTAAAGTAATATGTATGAATTTTGGTATAGAAATAGAGGGGACTTTGGATATGAATATAAGCTACTTTTTATAAAAAGCGAAGGAGGCGATAACAGAATGACCACAGAGTATTCGTCACGCCTGAGTATTTATATCACTGTTTTACATTTTTTGATGTTTGTACTAATATTTCATTCTCCATATGCCAAAACTTGTAGAGGTATATCTTGGGCGTTGTACACGGACGAAATGAAGGCGATCATCCATCGGGATAGTACGCCCAGTAGACATATACAAAGTGAAGAGATTGTTCGAAGAGGGATTTAGTATACTTCGCTAAGGAATATCTGCATGGATTCTTTACATGCTGGATTTCACACCATCCAGAAGCACCAAGAAGATTCTGTTGATACGGACATACGGTGACGGAAATCCAGTTATCTCGCAACTGTATATTCGTTTGCTTGAAATTTATTTTGGATAAAGTTTACCATCCTATTCAGCTACTCAGGAATTTAGTGTGTCTTCCTGAAGCCAAACTCTTCGTCGACATGCATCTCTCAAATAGTTTCACAATGGATAAAAGTCAACGATCGACGAACTCTTCCCGGACTTATGAACAAAAATGATTTGGCTCTATCTCCAAAGTTTTGGGAAGTGCTCAAGTCTCAAAGTGCTCAACGACAAAAAGTACCCTTTGGATCACTGGCGCTTCGATACTCTGTTGTCAAGAACATTTTCTCCTGGGGCCTTTTATGCTTCATCAGTTTTATTGGAGACTGAATCCATTCGAGAGAGATGAGATTGGTGGAAAGATCCTTTGCACTCATCTCCATTGATTACCGGCAGAGGTTGGAACCTAGCCTCAAAGTCAATCAATTCACATTGCATTCCTGCACCATAAATTAAAGAAATCTCGCCGACTATTTAGAGAATAATCTGTCGAATGACCTTAAGCCTTCAAAGACGTGTGGATAATGACGCTGTGAAGATATTACGCCTCCTTGGCCTCCTGATCAACCGCCTTTTTGGCAATGCTTAGTCAGTCTTGGTTATACCGACTGGTGTGGCAATTATCTCCACGCAGAGATCCCTGTGGAGCGTGCTGTTGCGAAAGAACCATAGGTAATGCTGACCATCCGCAGGGCTTTGTTTTGCATCACCTTGATCCGATTTCGGTGTTTTTTGGCACAAATACCACACAGCTGCACTCCGTGCATCCAGATGAGAGCAACGGCAAGTTTTTAGACAACTCTCTTGTAGCCCAGAACCAGTTTGTTTTGTCTGTTTTCGAGGCAGTAGACCTGCCTCATTCTGAGGCGACTACAGGTGACAAAGTTTTAAGAGTGCCACGCGAACGTCAACCTATTTTCCAGCGTCAGCCCAAGGTATTGTATATCTGGTATCTCATTTGCCTGCGTGAGGACGGTGTTGTTCAGTCAGACATTTGGTGTACTTCTTCTGCGAGTGTGAAACAAACGATACGATGTGAAACACTTGGCCGGATTTAGTTTGATGTTCCACCTCCGGGCCCAGTGCTCAAGTGTGTGTACTTACTCTTGCTCTCGACGGCCGCATCATACTCGCACTCTGAATTGTACAGAATCGCAACATCATATGCATATGCTGCCTGCAGCACTTTTTCTGGTGCTAGTATGTCTACGCAATGCTCAGGAAGATCGGCTGTAAACAACGAGTACAGAAGTGGACTAAGCACACTTCCTTTGAGGACCATTATGTCTGCGCAAGACTCAGGGAGTACGGTTGTAAACAACAAGTACAGAAGCGGACCAAGCACGCTTCCTTGGGGGTCACCAGATTTTACAACATGCATGCTGGACAGCTTATCTCGAACTTTAACGTGGAAGCGATGTTCTTTCATATAAGATCGGACCATCAGCGGAGTAGCGCCTTGATCTTAGCCTGGATTAGGGCATGCCACACTCTATCGAAGCCTTCCCGCACATCGACACATCGAACGCTTTCAAGACTTGGCTCACCACTCTGTGGACTTGGTCTATTCTGACACGACAACAACTAAAGACGAATTGGTGTTCTGGCAGGGCTGTTTGATAGCCTAGCAGCTCAGTTACTAGCGACGCAAAGTCTTCGACAAAAGTTGCCGCACGTTCTTGGGGAGATCTGACTCAGCTTTGATCTGTTTTGCGAATGTGGAAGTTTATTGTTGTTTCTTATATTGCTTTGTAAGAAACTAAAGGGGCTATAGTCCATACTTGCGTTCGGTTTGACCTTCTCTAGGAACATTATCCAGCTGTTTTGCCCAAGAAGCAGTTGGACATTCTTCAGTAACTCTGTTCACTGTCTTCTAAGTCTCTTCTTGATTATAATAAGCACTTAAGTGGCTGAATAGTCGCTTGTGAACTGGAGTTTCTTTTTTTTTTTCATTTCTCTAAAGCCTGTTAAAAAAAAAGACTCCATAAAGTGTATATATTTTTGAGCAGCGTCAAAAGTCAAGTTATATGTCAGTCTGCCTATATGAACAACGAGAACTTGGAGACTATACGAGACAGAGCCTTCAAGTTGGATTATTTAGATGACAGCATTCGCTCTTCAGATTACTTTTATTCAATATATGTATGTGCCAACCCCCTGCGTAAATGGTTTGGGACTTACAATATAAGTCTAACTCTACTCTGAGCGGTAGTCCCCTTACAAATCGGTTTCATTTTTCTGTTTTCATATAAGCAAAAATTTGTTGTTGTTCTTCATTCATCTAGAAGCACCAAATTTGGAGTATTTTATTTCAATTCTAAAGAAATACAGCATTAAGGTTCGAAACAGATTACTAATAGGGGTTGCCCCGACATAGACATGTCCGTCTGTCTAGCTATCCACTTGAACATTGAGAACTTGGAAACTATATAGGATAGAGCTTTGATGATTGAATATTTATTTTTTTCTAATTCTTCCGCAGATAACTTTTATTTAGAGAACGTTCTAAGCCTTCTTTAAGGTGTAGTACCATTAAAGTCTTGGACCTACTTGCTGAGTTATGCTTTAAAACAATTATTGTCTTTCTGATTATTTTAGCAAAAAATGTGAAGTAGAGACTTCATGTGGACGTACTTTTCATTTTTATAATAAAAAAAAAAGAAGACTCCCTACTGCTATGATATGCATTAAATATGCAATGAATCAAACAAATCAAACATTTAATAGGCGCTAAATAATCCAATCATATCAGCTCAAAGGCGTGAACTGATGTAAAAATATGCAAAAAAAAAAAAAAATATCTAACCCTCATTACAAACTTCGCTTCATGTCCAACAATATAATATTACTTGCTGTTCGTTCTATACGGACAGACAGTTTTCCTGTCCGTTCATACTGCCGTCTTTACCATATATTTCAGCGTTAGGGCTCATTGAAAGTGCAAGCGACATCGGCTGCAATTGATGATGATGATGATTTTTAGACTACGATTAAAATGCATTTTATTATGCCTTTAGCGTCAATGACAAACCGCGATAACGCTTCGCTTAAAGCAAAATTTAAACTTTAAACAACTGCGACGCGCATGCGCAAGCAACTCTTTCGAATGGTTTCCCGCGCTATTTTCAGCCGTCTCGTACAGCCAGCCAGCCAACTCAACTCAACTCAATCCAATCCAAGCATGCCATCAAATCCATGGTTGTCGTCGTCCATTTCAATCCAATCCCATACCATACCATCCAATCCAATTGAATGAATGGCTCGACAACAACTGTTTTGCATTCAGTTCAGCATGCAAAATACAACAAATAATATTCTTATATATATTCAATGGGCAGAGAGAGGGGCCCTGAAATGCAAAAGGGTTTCGAGTCGCCTCGGCTCGCCTCGCCAGAGGGACAGTTCAATCACATTTCACAAAAGTTCGAGGTCAGTTATAAAAATATCTACATGTGTATATAGACTTCCATATATACATATAGAAGAATGTGTGTACATATTTACATAAAAACTTACAAACTCCAACACGCATTCCCACCATGCAAATCGGCAGAAGTCTGTCTATATGGAAAGATTTCTTTTAAATGCGTTCGCTTTTCTTTTCTTTTCTTTAGTTTCAGTTTTATTTGTTTTGTTTTGTTGTTTTTTTTTAATTGTTTTTCTTTTTTTTTTATAATTTTTAATGCGTTGATTATTTTTTTTTTTTATCGTTTTGTGAGAATTTTACTTAAGATTTTATGTATTGTTTTTAAAATTCTGCTGCCTAGGGTTGATCTTCAATGTCCTTCCATTCAATGCATTTGTATCTTGCAGCTTTTGCTGTGCAATGAAAGGAATTAGGGCACTGGAGGTTAAGTTACAAGGCACAACAATTGCAGGACAGCCGAAGGAAGTCACGTCCGGTCAGACTCAAACTCAGCTGTTCAATTGTTTTGATGCTTACTTCTTCGTGGATGTTCATTGAGTGAGCATCGTTGAGTATGTAGAAGATTCAAAATGAAGATTGTGTAAAGATGTTGGCTGTAGACACAAAAAAAAAGTATGTAACAGGACGATTCTTTAAATCACTTAAGTCACTGAACTATCAATTAATCAAATCTAAGCGCTGATCTTTGCATCTCTAGGAAGATTAAGGAATCGAGGAGGTTTAAAGTGTAACGGTATGCACATAACAGATATTGAGAAGGTAGTTTAAGGAACAAGAAAAGAAGCTGCCAGTCCATACAATGGCTCAGAGTCTTACTAATTTTTATTAACAACAAAAATCTAACTCGACTATGATAAATTTCAACAGGATCTTCTATTTCATCGCTAGTAAGTGTCCAAATTTATTAGACTTTTCTAAGTACTCGTTAACCTAAATATTGCAACGCAATTGAACACGTTACTAGTTCTCAGAAGTTCCATGGACTCAGAACTAAACACTGTACTTATAAGAATAGGCGTTTTATAGTAAGCGGGGAGTGGAATAATCCAAGATGCCGTGAACTATATAAAGCTATATCAGATCATAACTGCGAAATACTTTCAACAGCTGCATCAACATATTGGCCAACAGATAAAGCTAGAATTCCTGACGAATTACGAAACGAAACCATTGGGAGCGACTAAGGAATTTGAAAAAGAGCAGTTTAGTTTATGGGGAGATACAAATGACAGAAATCGATCTCCAAAAATGAAAACAGCGCATGGTGCTGTTCAGATAGAACCACACTTTTAGCCTTTTGATACGGAGACAACTGCTGAAATATGTTAACTGGAGGATTTCCTAAAAGCAACATGCCTCATAGACTTACCTGTATCTCATGTCACTGCTCAATACGTTCTAAACCAAATCGAATCTTTTAATCTTACAAATTCACCTCACTTCAATGTTGTTGTTGGCAGAGTAGTTGAAGCAAACTTATCACTTTCTATCATCCGATAAGCCTATTGGTAGTTCGCTCCAAAGACTTCGAAAGATTATTTCTTGGTAGAGTACCAAGCAACCAATTTGGTTTTGGTTTCAACACGGATGTCCGGAAGAGTGCATATAGAGTGGTAAATAAAAAAAGAATGCTGACAATACTGTTCTGCCATCTTCTTAGACGTCAAATAAGTGATCGATAAAGAACTTCTTTAGAAGATACAAAAATACATACTTCCGCCATACTTTTTGTTCTTGAAATCTTAACTGAGCAACAAAGCTTACCGAGTTGTGGTAGAAAAGGTTGTCCCCCTATAAATCTGTTCACATTGTTTTAGTTTTTTTAATGAAGATTTCTGCTTTTGTTGTTAATTTAGTATGCGTACTCCACAGGTCTAAATGCGAGAAGAAGCTACTGATGGGTTACAGGAATATCTCTTGTTGCTGGAGGCGGCTTAGGTAAAAAATTTTAAAATAAAATTGTGTTAAATTCCGGAGCAGTACTAGTCGAATGCAAAAAAACAATCTCCATCTATTACCGTTTCCGAGATGCTTTCGTTTATACAGACGGACGGACATATCTATATCGACTCCTCTATCACTTCTGAGCTTTGGCGGGTCTCCGACCATTGGTTCTACCTAATACATACATTTGCACAAAACCAATAGGCTCTTGTACCTTCGGTACAGTGCCTGAAAATAAATAAATTGAAAATTTTGACCTTAGTGACAAGAAGAAGCTTGCAAATCGACACACGAAGGTTGAGGACATTCAATTACAGCTTTTATTGAACGTAAATAGTCACAAAAATTCAATTCAATTTCCATGAGCCTTCGTACCATGGGCAGAGAGTGGGTATATTTCGAGAAACCAAAAAACCGAAAAAATCATGGGTTGATGTCGGCCAAACGACAACATCATTCGCAAGACCAAACCAATGAACGGAACTCAATGAATGTGCGTTTTGGTGGCAGGTGGTCAGCAGGGTATTGTCTATTATCTGCTATTAAAACATGGTGAAACTGTCAAATTGTACCGTGCTCTATGTCATAAAAGTTGGCAATATCGGTATCTACGAGATAAGCTGATTTTCATCCATGACAAAGCACCATTCCACACACCAAAAAGGGTTTGGAAAAAAAATTTCAAGCACTCAATTGCCCTATTTTCAACGAAGACACTACAAATGCGCTATGTATTGTCCACCAAGATTTTTTTTCTAAAAGGCCAAGACTTTTGGCAAGTTTTTTTCTTAGCAGACTGGATGGTAAATTTATGGCTGATGGAGATTATAATGCCAATCATCCACGGTGTGGATCAAGACCTATTAACTTGAAGAGTAGGGAACTTTATAAATTTATAAGCAATAACAATTTGTCAACACTATCTACAGGAAACCCAACATATTGGCCTTCAAATCTCTGCAAAATATCCGATCTATTGGATTTCATAGTTTATCGTGGACTTTCAAGATCATTAAAACTTTTTTTTTTTGTGGAAACTGGTATTCGTTTGGTATTCATATTTGCATTAAAGTTCTGGACTTGCAGTTTGAATTGGCTGTTGTTTGAATCTTCTCCTTCTTCTGTTTGAATCTTCTCCAAAGACCAAAAAACATTTTAGAAATAGTTTAGAAACTTCTTCAATCATTGTTCGCAAAGATTTGGCTTTGATAAAATACATTTGCCCAAGCCAAATCTATAAAAAAAAACCAAGTCTGAAGTACCTTCTAAATAATTTCAAAATTTGAATTTCCAACTTCATAAAATTCGAGTAGTACTCATTCAACCTGTCTACATGAAATTTAATATTTGAGACCTGTCTCATAACCGAAAGCAGTCAAAAAAAACTTTTTGTTAATCATTTTTTTTAGTTAATGCATTCATTGACTTTTTAAAATATACAAAAAATAAACAAAAAACAAAAAAAAAAAAGAGACTTCAAATCAAGTAAATAATTTAATAATTTTGCAATTAAATTGCGCGTGCGATGAATATGACAACAACAAAATACAACAACAAAATGTCTAATAATTTTTTATCAAAATTTTGTCTTTCTTTTTTTTTTTTTAAATACATATTTATTTCGCATTGCAAAAAAAAAAAAGAAATATAAATGCAAACAAACCAACAACAACAAAAATAAATTCTCAAAAAAAATTAAGAAAAAAAGAAAAGAACATCAAGTAGCTTTTTGGAAAGAAAAAACTTTTATATGTATTCGCGACGACGCTGACGTCATTTGTCCTTGAAATCGTGTTTTCGAGGCAAATCGAAAAGCAAACGAAATTCAGAAGATTCAATGCACTCAACCGAGCTGAGAGAAAAAAACCAAAAACAAAATAAATAAAAAGTAAATAAAAAATGAAATAAAATGACTAAAAAAATATTGGTTGAGGGCAAAAAGCTAGAAAAAGAGGAATGGCATATTTAAGAAATGAAACTAAAAAAGTGTAAAAAAGCCACAAACTATTGCACAATATTCGAAAAAAATGAAACCAGGCTCTTAACTTATTAGTAGCACAAACTAAAGTTAAATAGTTTTAGATTACACTAAAGAGTAGCCTCATAATATAATTAAATTAACTAACCTTTTATGAACCACAGAATAATCAACAGGCTCATAGAAACGGTGATCTCTAAGAAAAAGGTCATAAATTGAAGGATAAACTCGCCCAAAGATGATATATTGAATGCCTTTCTCCAACAAGTTCTAAATTTCTCTTATGGAAAACGCGACTATAGCCTCTGGGCTGGTTTGAGACCTGCCATCGTAAAAAAATCTCCCCAATGAGAACATAAAGGGAAGTCTCGGATAGGACCCTATGATGACGACACCTGCAAACGATGTAAGGATCACTATTTACCGAAATGTACCTGGAATGTCCGCATACTTATTGGGAATGGTGCAAGTATCCAGCTGGTTGATGTCCTAGAAAGATACAAAATACGATACGGATAGGACAGGGCTGTTCTAAGAAAGCATCCTGTGACATCTACTACAGCTGCCAGGCGAGTAAGCACGAATTTTATTAACGTTTCGTGGTGAGTAGAAAACTATGAAGCCGCGCCTACAGGTTCACGTCCATCTAGCCGCGATAAGCATCAAGGCTAAATATTTGAATATACGGAACAGAAGGACGACAATGCTATACACGACTTCTAAGAGCGCTTGCAACGTCTAACGTCTTCTTAACGAAAGCTAGACGTCGGCAAACTGCAATCAGAACAGACCGCCGAAACCTTATCAGACACATTCTCCCCACTGATCTGAGAAACTTCACCGTCTTCTCAAGATACATATATGTAAGCACTGGAAACATATCACCCGCTCCATACATAGGGCTGCCAAGAAAATCACTATTTCTTGGTACTTCGAGGAGTGTCGCAATGCTACTGCAGAGAAAAATGCTTCAAATCAGCGAGCTTTGCAGTCGGGAGTAACGCGAATTGTTAGAGACCGATATCGAGAGAACCGGGGAGAATGGAACCTCCTTTTCAGAAGCAAGAAAAAGGGGCAAGAAAGGCGGGAGTTTGAAGATGTTGAGAGGGAAGAGGGAGGTCTAGCGTCTGACCAAAAGTTTTAAATCCGAAGTAAGCTTCTGTAATGACGAAAGTGGAATTCTAGTTACAGATGCACAAGAATTTATGAGTTTATAGGAGGAGTATTTTTTCTAATCTACTTGGAGGCGCACAATACCGCCAATAGCAAGTGTCACCGGAACCAACATTAAATGATGGCACTATTGTAGAGCCATCGGACAACAACGAGGTTCAAACTTGATTGGAGGACGATGTTAAAAAGTATGACCACACACACACGTTGGAACGACCAAGTTTGGAGAGATCTCAGCATTCATAACAAGAGGCGCGCACAAGACTAGAGAAGCTGGTGCTCATTCCTGACTATGCCAATGAACGAACGATGGTTGAATGCCAGCTAAGTTAAACTAGCAACAACAACAACAACAACAAAATTTTTCCATACAAGTCTAGTCGATATGCCCTTCATATGCGGATAATTAGATTCTCATAATCAATGGAGAAACCCTCTTCAAATAACTTGTATTGAATTAATATACCAACCTCCCTGTAAGGGGTAAGTATGTACGTAGAGCAGAACGCGGCACCGGTCTTTGTGCATAAAAAAGGTTGGGCTCGTGTAATACATTTTGAATTAGATTAATAAATAAAAAAAACTTTGGAATTTTAGTTTCCTTATTCCAGTCTTTGGCTGAATTAAGATTGCACAGTTGCGGATGTAGCTGGTGGATGATGGCAGCCCTTGTTCCCACTGCCCAGATTCGACCTAAGCTATGGTCGAATCGCCGTTCCAGACTGTTTTAAACCTAACGGACAACACATGACCAATTCATGGACCAAACGAACACATGACAAGCCAGCCAAGCACATGAACAGTATATTTGCACAAACACATGACCGATTCACATATTGAACACAGGAAATTAATTCTATTTCCGGTGTGCTATGCCTAACATCTGCTTGTGTTAGTGTTGTAAAATATGCGCAAAAGCAAATAAAATGCTGCAAAAGGGGCGCATACACGAGCTGTCAATATAGAATTTAATATATGTATAAAACATTTATTAATAAAATTTATTGTATAGCAAAGATGAATAGTTTGATAGATAAGTGAACTTTGGAATTTCATGCGCAGTAGCTTTTAATCCAACACTGCTGCCGTCATCCGCCAACTTTGAATAGATTATAGTTTGAAAGTCATTTATATATATTTTAAGGAAATGTTATAAGAATATGTAATATTAAAAATATACAAGTTGCAAAAATAAAATAAATTCTTAAACTAAAAAACAAGTAAATTGAGTGCACTAAATTTTATTAATTTTTTTTGCTGCTTTTATTAAACAATTTTAACACAAAATAACGTAATTAAATGCATTCGATATTAAACATGTCTAATTTTTAAATGAACGTGTAAAAGGGGCCCTAATACACACAACTTGTCGCCGTTTAATACATTTTACAACACTTCACAACAAACTGCATGCGACAATGCAGTATTTTGCAACACTCTTCGACTCGGTTGTGCGAAATAAAACATAAATAAATAAATTTCTCAGTGAAGTGTAAAATTATCCTTTTCATTTAGTTTGGCAAGGTATATTTAATATAAATACTTCATATGTATATTATGTGAAATATATATATGTAAAATTCAACAACAACAAAATGTAGCAAATTAAGCAGTGAATGAAAAAAATTAAAGCAAAGACAATTGCAATACAAATGCAGCAGCAGCCGGAGCAGTCGCAATCGCAGCAGCAGTGTTTAAAGGAGAAGGAGAGAAAGGGCAACATATAAACGAAAAGCGAGAAGAATAAAAAAAAACAAAAACACAGAAAACGGTAAATCGCAATCGGCGATAACGAAGTATGCTTAAAAAAGAAATAGAAAAATGCATTGAAACATATAAATAACCGTATTCGATTTAAAAAGAAAAAAAAAGCAAAGAGCGTACATTTTTGTGTTCAACTTGCAGCTGTGTCCCGTTATTTTGCGTTTTAATTTTTTAGTTTTTCCTTTGTTTGTGGTGTGAATCGCAGTTGTCTGATTTGTTCGTAGTTGAAAGAAGTGTCGAAGGAATTAATACGTTCGTATTAAAGTGTTAATTATTTATTTTAGTAAAGTAAATTGTTTGCAATAATTTAAATTGCAAATGCTAAATAATATAAAAGTTTTTATTATAAATATTCGCTTTTAAAGTATTCGATTTTAAAGGCAATGAAGCTATAAGAAATGTAAGGAATATATAAAGAAAAGATAATCCTTTAACTATTAGCAGCATTCAACCGTCTGTAAATATAGCAGCTTAAATATGCAGCCAAAAAAAAGTTAGGCGACTAAAGCGTAGCGAAAAATTGTCGAATAATCTTGAATAACTTAGTTGGTTCGCCCCGCAGTTAGTCAGTTACTTGCCAACTGATTAAGGATTAAAGTAGTTCAACTTTCAATTAATTATAACAAACATTTGTAGGTGCATCGGAACAAATATTCAAGTGTTTGCAACTTTTCCTCCCTCAAGTCTATTTATTGCTAATCGCTGAAATCGAAGTTTTTATATCCTTCAGAAGAACTTTTTAAATTAGAAATTTTGATTATTTAGAAAAAATGCAGCAATGTAGTGCGTCCGACTTCGAGATTCGCTGCATCTTTTCTAATACTTTTTAATAGAAACATAAATTTGTACGGCTACTATATACTGATTTAATACTTTGTGTGCTATTATATTTGTAAAACTGTAAGATACACTAAATTCAGTGTTTCTAGCTTAAATAACAAATAAATAATTAAATGATCAAAACTCCATTAGTTCGTATTTTGGATACCATTTATGGTAGCGTAGAATGATTGGAAGAATCTAATTATCCAAATTTAAATGGGTCATATTACAGCAGATAACTTTTTATTTCCACGGTACTTCTTGCATTGACAGACCATAACGCTCCAAATTCCAAAACACACTTAGACTGGCATGCTCGGGTGTTAACTTCGAGGTAATCCAAAAATCTTAGAACTGTTGCTGTAAAGAATCGATTTCTCTTGATTTCTTGTTTTTTGATACTTTAAATCTTATTTTACAGAGTTAAAGTATCGCACCTAGTTGGCGCGTAGGTTGAAAACAAATGCCCTCCGACGATTTTTATCAACTGCTAGAACCCTCTATTCACTCTACGGCTTCCAATGGAAGGCCAGATTCGCATTATAGTCGTCTACTTTGCGCAAGGTGTCGATGTCTGGGTAGTATATACGGCATAAAATCCTCAGACATTTTTAAACAAACGATTGAAGCTTTTCGTCAATCCTGTTTTAAAACTATCCACTTCTATGAGTAATATAATAGAATGTGTTTTATGCTGGTTTTAAATATTTTTTAGTTCGATGAAATGAAAGCGTACACGCTTTGAAAAGCAATTCGCGCTTTGAGCCGAGTCTATCGTATTTTGTGCATTTTAAGACCCTATCGAGGACCACGAAAGAGTGGTGAAAGTATACAACACTGTCGTTTTCCTCTGTTTATGGTTAAATTGATGCTGTTACATCCTTTAAACTGCACGTGATAGTTGCGTTCTCATAAATAGCCTTTATATACAAATTTGTCCAACATTTTGGAGTTTTTGTATAAACGTTTTTTTTATTGTTGTTCTTTGTTTAACAAGGAACTCAAAATTTTGTGTATTTGCATGATTCCCAAACATATATTCCATGTTGGACCACTTGGTGTGTCCCTCATACAAATCGTTAGGAACAGGGTGTCTCATAGTTGAGCCCACCCGGCTGCAGCTTTCTTTACTGTTTGGAATTGTAACTATTACGCCTTCCTTCCACTCATCTATGACGGTGTCAGATTTCTATGCCTTAGGTATAATGATGTCTAGGGCGCCGGTAAAAGTCCCATCTGGCCCAGCAGCTTTGTCCTTTTTAGCTTGTTTAAAGGCCGTTTGTCCCATACAACCAGAACTGAAACTAAATTCAGTACTTAAGCAACTGAAACTGAAAGAAGTTCTTTTGACTTTAAGGCCAGGGTTATTTCGTAAGCTGTGTTCGACGCTGCTCGGTGTTGGGAATGACTGGAACTTCTGACACATCAAAAAATAAAATTCAATGGTGTGAAATCGCAAGAGCAAGGTCAAACCATTATCGAAACTATACCAAACTTCACCTTCAATAGATCATTTGACCAACTGTGTGATATTTTGCGTCATCTTGTGGCAACCACATTAAGTCCAACCAACTCTGTCCAAAAATAGTCTTCAAACATGGGTCGATAGTGAACTCCATTGACCTTGACGAAAAAATATTTTCCAATCACAACTCCGGCATGAAATCCACATACGGAAAAGCATTATTTATATTTCATATATTATATATTAAAGAGTATCTAAAAATCTTTCGGCGTCATACCTTTTGTCAATTACTTGTGTAGGGTACAATAAAGTTCTATTCATATTTTGTCCATACACTAATAATTAAAACTTTTTTTCTCTTCTAATTCTAGTGCGCTGCTCGTGGCACACTCTCTTGTGCCTCTTTTAGCTCAAAACGCTTCGCCAAAAATCGTTTGAATGACTAATTTTTTGTTGTTTTTACTATTCATTGCTGCGCATATCTCATTGATGACAATTATGAATTAAACAAGTGAACTGAGAGTGAGAAAGCCAGCCAGCCAGCCAGTCACGGGCAAAAATGAGATTGAACAGTGGCGGCAGTTCCAACGGCCACCACACTGAAATCCACAACAGTAGTAGCAGCAAAGATAGACCAACATCAACAACATCCACAGCAGCAGCAATTGCTGCGCTGATGCTCTGATTGACACCAACAGCGATTTTTTTTTGTGTAGTGTTTCCCTATTTTTTTTCTTTGCAATAAAAACGCAACAAATCAACAATAAAGATGTCAATTGGCAGCAGCGGGAAGTATTAAACGCAACAATAACAACAACAACAGCAACATATCAATCATAAAAACAACGATTAAGCAATAAGCAGACAGTCAGGTTAGTACATATTTGTTTTTCTTTTATAATACAAAAGCATTTATTCACAAATCATTTATACTTTTAGACAAACTCACTAAAATTTTCCACAAACAGAATTTTTTGTTAAAAACTACCTTTGGTCGTCGTCGCATCTTTTCCATCGTTGCAGCAGCAGCAGCTCACCTCTTTCTGCCTCTGTACTGATAATTTGACATATACTCAGACCAACCAATATTCCTCGATTCCAACAACTCGGCGTGCTTAATCCTCATACGTTTACCGGTACATGTGCGATTACCAAAGCTTTGCAGCGTATCAATTTCCGGCGGATTAGGCACAGGTCCCTCTTTGTCCAACTTGTGATTTTCTGCATCGCGGAAACACTGCTCGGCTTTAATTTTCGGCATTATATCGTACGAGAGATTATGCATAGTCGTGTAATTCTCACGTAGTTCGTCCGAATCATGCATTAGTATATTCGATTCACTGTTGTTCAAAAAGTTTTTAAATGTTGCAACTTTTGTTTCGCAGAATTTGACTACACGATGAGGATCCTTGTATGCAATTTTATTATAGACATCCTTAGTTAGCGAAGTATGTCGTTCACAACACGGCGATGCACGCAGTCCCGGTAGTATGCCATTGTTATACTTTTCATTAGTATAGCGACGCTCGTACCAATTGCCCAAGAGCACATCGCTGCTGTACGGTCGAAAGACGCGATCATCTCTATGAAGTGGAAAGCGACGACCAAAGGACATTGTTTTGAAGTTGTTAGGCAATGAGTTAATCCAAAATAGAGCGAAATTCAAAGTGGTAAAAACACAGAAATAGATTAGCAAAATGCGAGTATAAAAAATATGATATAAATGTATAAAATTCTGCTCTACTTCATCAGGGAGTAGTTTATAGTGATTTGCTTTAGAATTTTCTATATTTTGTACATTTTTCTTATAGCTTGCTATATGAATTATGTATGTAAAAATGTTTGTGTGTGCAGCTTATTAGCAATTTGTCGGAAAGTTTGAAATGCAATTTTTAGTAAATCCCATAAAGATTATTATTTATTCCGAATAAATTTGATAAAATGTGTCAATTTAAGCTAAATTTGACTAGCTAGCTGGAGTATACGAATTCCAAAAACACTGTTAAGTATGGCTCCTCCATACAAACCCACCCCACATTTTAGAAACTTCAAATAGTAATAAATATACCGTCACATTATTATATTGTCTCCATACGAACCTTTTATCCATATAGGTGCCTGGTATAGTAATCTGTTTTATTACACTAAACGACCTAAATTTATATTGATATAGATTTTATTTTGATTACCGGTTACACCATTTCAGTTAACGCTTATAAAATTTGAATCCATTAATTAAAATTTAGTTTAAATTAAAAATTATTTTGAATTGAAAAATATTCGAACCGGTACCGAAAGAATAAAAATGGAACTTTTTAAATTTTTTATTGAAATAAAAATATAGTTCACTTCGGTAGAATTTGCTTTGTTAGATATAAAATATACATATTTCTAAATGAAGTAAGGAAATATGTGCCTCATATGAATTCTATGATTTGGATTGATGTGTACCATACATAGGTTTGGGACTATGGGGGATGACCTGTGCCAGAACGCCTATTTGCATCATACTGCCGGGGAAAACTAGAGCTCTTCCTGGATATTTATAGGGTTAGGTAAATCATCTGTATCAAATCAAAAATTTAAATGTATTTTGATGCGAAGCTGATGATTTTCTAAAAATAAAATGCATGTTTCTATTGTTGGTATTTACCATGCAACCCAGACCCCAAAAGTATGTATATTCTTGATCAGCATCAAATGTCGGGTCAATATATGCCTGTCTGGCTGGCCGTATGAATATCAAGTTTTTGGATACAATAAGAGATTAGAGTCTTAAAATTTGTACATTTAAATTATCATATTTATTCTTCATAAAACTTATATTCAATAAACCCTCCCTGCCAACGGGGTTTTGACTCCTCACCATTTAAACCTACTACCATTTAAGTTTTTGTATGAAAAAGTTTTATTGATGTTCATTTTGCTAAAAATACCAAATTTCGGTTACCTTACTTAAATCCTTATCAAATATTCCATTAAGGTTGAGTTCAAATCACTAAAATTGGTAGGTTCCATACAAATCGGTCCAAGCTATCTGAGTTTTTGTATGGAAATTTGTTTATTGTTGTTCTTTATTTAAATACAAACGTAAAATTTGGTGTATCTTTCATGATTCTTAAGCTAAAAGTTCCATACGTCACTAAACAAAATGTGAAACATAACCTTGGGTGTTGAGTTTCTATATGGGCTACCACTAAAATCGAGCAAAACATGTCAATTTATTTATATGTCTCTTGGCTTTAGAAAGCTGGGTCCAGTGAAAATTGACGCTTTAGTCTCTTTATGTATCATCCTTATATACAATATATTTTATAACGTTTATACGATGTTTATATTACTAACTCCGGATTCACAAATGATATCATGTTAAGAGTAATTCTGCGAAAATTCGGTTTTTTTGCAAAAGGCATCGTAGATCTCAGCAGATTGTCTAGTGGATCTTGTAATGTCCGTCCATCCATCTGATAGTATCTGCTCATTTTATTTGTATGAATTTGTTAGCTGGGCTTCATACTTGTTATAGCGTCGTCCATTCTCTTTGAGTCCTTAACACATTTTTTGTTTAACTTGTTAATCGACAGCATCTATGTTGTGCTTTGCTATTGAAGTGCACCATGTAGCTTTTAATTGCAATAAGCGCATAATACAATGTAGTATTAAATTGTATTTCTGGCTGCTTACTATAATCACAATGATTCACATGTGGATAAGCCTATGTTTCTATCTGAATCTGTGTGGAATATTATATTTTGGGATTTATTTATCATACAACCAATTTGTTGTTTTAAGCTAAACCAAACATCAATAAAATATTTTTTATACAATTACCCAGAAAGGGGAACAGTTGTGTATGGAAGCTAACCTTTCAATTGGTTTAATATGGACTTCTATGGAAAATATTTTTTGTATTCAAGTAAGATTGACCAAATTTGGCATTTTCCGCTTTTTCGATTTTTATTTTTTATACTAAAAATCAGAAATGGAGTTCAGATATTTTTGTGTACTTTCATTTATAGAAGGGTTGGCACGTTTATTGAATACAATGCATCTGAAAAAGGAATAGGAGAGTCTAAATATTCAAAATTGAATATTACTTCTCTTATAATCTAATAGACATTTCTAATATCAACTCGGATTTTGATGCTGATTAATAATATACATATACACAGGGATGTTTTGTTATGTTGTAAAACTTCGACACACCTAAGACCTATGAAATCAACCAGTTTGGCACAAATTGAGGCGCCAAATGCGTGCCAATCGGCCTACACTTTTATCTATAAATCGTTAAACCCAGCAACTATTTTTTTTATACTCTCCATATGTGTTCTATGAGATTAAGGTCTGGTGATTGCGAAGCTCATTTTATTAAAGAAACTTGGATGAAATTTTTTTTTCTGCAAGCTGCGTGAAGTGTTTGGGGTTTTTATCTTGTATAAACTCTTACTTTAACGGTATTGCCTCCTCTATTAAGTATATTTCGAGGCGCTTATTTTACTTCTATCCAATATATTGAACTAACACCCAAAGCGGAAAAGCATCTCCATAGCATTATGTTGACACCGCTATGCCTAATAGTTTTCATTGTGAGTTTTGGATTATGCGAAGTAATTTTTGGGGCGTTTAACTTTTAGTTTGCCATTAGATCCAAACAATTTCACCTTTGTTTTATCTGACGACAAAACCTTTTTCCAACATTTCCGCATTAAATTTAATTTTCTGAAACTGATTCGATTTCGTTTTTGCTGTGGAGTGGAACTTTGCTTGCAGAATGTGTCTTCAAATCTAACTCTATCAGCCTATTCTGTTTTGTGCAACTAGTGAGAGGAGCATATAACAACTCCTTTCTTATATAATTCGAAGATAGGAATGTGGTTTTCTTCGACTGCTTAATTAATAGTTTGTTGAATTTTTCTGAGGTTTCTCGTTTTCTAACGGGTTTCTCCTGTTTTGCTTCAAATGAATTAAGTAAAATACATTTTTTTAAAAATTAACTTAATATCTTTATAGGGTATAAAAATTAAATTTATGTGAAAATTTTGTGTTTTATGCAATTGTTTTTGAAATCAATTTGTACAATAAATGGAAAATTTTTAATTGGAATATTCAACCGCGAAATTACTAATAGTTGAAAAATTTCTCCTTCCTTCTGTGCACTTCCATTGAACTTGAAATTCTCGGTATGTTGTGTGTGTTATATGTATATATGTCAGTCATATACACTTTTGTTGTATTTACGCGTCTGTCTCCATTTCACCTGCTCCTATCAAATCAGCTGTCAGTCTCTTGTGGTTTCGGTTCGGTTTAGTTTGGTTCTGAAATGAGTTAATATCTTTGGAATGCTTTTGTTTATATTTTGCGTAGATACTTCATTGTTTAGTTGACTCATTTCACGTTTAATAAATACATTTTTGTTGTTTACAATTTAAATGTTTAATTATTTTCTGTTGTAAAAATAAACTTTTGCTGCAGTTGCAAATGATAAATTATGACGAAATTAAATAAGTATTAATAGATTATTGTTTAGCTTAATATAATATATTGAAATTAGTAAATTTTGCATTAAAATTAATGGTGGCAAGAATTTTAAACGTCTTTGAGGTTTTTTTTATCTTTTTCAAACCACTTCTGCAATCCTCATTAAGGAGTTCCATAAAAACTAAAAAAAACTAAATTAGTTGAAACATAATTTTGGTAGAAGAAGCTTTTTACTTTAAATAAAAATATACATATTAAATAATATAATTTTAATATACATAAATGTGAGTTTAATTACAATTCATTCAATTAATTCACTAATTTACTAACTAAATATAAAACTAATTGTCTTTTGTTTTAGTCGACTTTTAAAATTTTTCTATGCGGCTTATTGATTGCTGGTGAACTTGCTTAGATCTATTAAATTTTTTTTAAGCTGAATTTTATTTTCTTCACTTTCAATAAATCGGTCACTTATAGCGTCTACCTCGGTACTGATAATTTGCCATATACTCAGTCCAACCAATATCCTTTGTCTCCGCCCAGTCTGCGCACTTGATGCGTTCTCTTTTGCCCGTTGTCGTACGATTACCAAAGCTCTGCAGTGTATCAATTTCTGGCAGTTTAACCACAACATTGTCTTTCTGGGTCGCTGCCACGCGTTGACACAATTCTGCTTTCATTTTTGGTAAAATTTCATATAAAAGATGATTCATAGTTGTAAAGTTATCGCGTAGCTCAAATGTATCCATCAACAAAACATTCGATTCCGTATTTTGCATATAATTGTAAGATTGTTCTACTTGCACCAGACAGCGATTACGTATTGTTCGCGGATCTGTAAATCCTTTCTCGGTATAGTCCATGCCATGTACTGACTTGTGTTGTTCGCACTTTTGTGGTGCCCCCAGTCCTGGTATTATGGCAGTGTTGCGGCTATCAATAAACTGGCGTCGCTCGAACCAGTTGCCAATGAGCACACCAGTGTTATAAAGTGGCAGTACACCATTATCTTTTTTACGAAAGTCCCGACTGAATGTCATGGTTTGTTGAAGTTTTTTTTTAAGCCAAAGCGTGGTATGAAATGGTATAAATTGCTTATATAAAAATATATGGAATATTCTTGAACAGTATTGTTCCAGTTTCTACCAAAGTTTTCTTCTTTGGCAATTTGTTAGCTGTATAGTTTTTTCTCTACTCAACTCTATTACCACCCGGTGTATGTACAAGCACTGCTGAGTTCTATATATATTTTATTTTTATTATACATTTCGGCTTGTTTGTGCAGAGCTTGCTTGTTTTATTTAGTTTTTCGAAGCGTTTCTTTCAGTATACCTAGTACAGACAGTGCGTCGAAAAACTTCGATCGTATCGATGTGTCGATAGAGGCTTTATAGTTGATAAATAGATTGTGTTTGTCTTTGTTAAACTCATGGGTCTTTTACAGGAAAAAAAAGTAGTTTTAACTTTACACAATTTCAAAACTAATTTCTAATTTGTGTCGAACGTTATCTTTTATAATTTAATTATTTGGTAAGCTTTGGTCCTATATTAATTTTTATCTGCCTGAACATCATTTTCCTGGAGAAATATGTACAAATTTTTCATTGTGTAGAATAAAAAATTAAAAACTAGGGACCATTGTCGTCCTCCTTGCCTTATGTAGAGCACTGGCCAAAATTGTAGTATTCTACTTCCCGCAGACTTCGTCCCTAAATGAGTTTTTCCCTAATTAATTCGCATACCCAACATAATTTTCCCCAACCGTGCATTGGCATACGTTGTTTGTATGAAAATGTTTGTGCCACAACCCATATAACTGAAATGGTCTACGGTCTAAATGAACATAACGAGGAAATAGTATTCTTTCCCTAATGTGAAAGTGCAGTGACTTGAATTTCCTAAGAATTTCAGTTAAAAATTTTCTGTGTCAATGGGAGCTTTATTTACAGTTTGAGCTAGCTATGAAGGCCGTCAGTATACTACAAAACAGGTCCAAGGACACTGTCTCGTGTTATATTCGTTTTAATGCAATAACGCGTATAGTTCAAAGTTCAGTTGTGCTCGAACTCGCACAACGTTTCGCACCATTTGATTCAGCCGGTGTACGAGTTACGTGAAATTTCCTGGAAAATACCTGTTCTAAGAAATTTTGCCTATCTTGTCGTACATCGTTTACATCAGCTAAATGAAATTTTTTGGTGCAACGTTCTGTGAGTTCAGTAGAAAAAGGCGAAACTGACGCAATGGCTGCTGCTTGAATAGTTTTAAAGTTTTTGTCAGTTTGATTTAAATTGTGGAGATTGTAACCAAGCCGCTTATAATATGATCTGGAGTTTCACCCGTAGGCATTGTTGTCGAATGAAGACTGCAAGTTTATGGCCATTGGCATTCCAAATATCAATGTGTAGCCAATTTTTTCTGTGAATTTGAAATGAAAAATGATAAGAGAAACCTAAAGATGATTTTCAAATAAAAATCATCACAATCAGTCACTGCTTTTGGTCGCTAGAGCGCCATATATAAAGACATATCGGTTTCACAACGGCAATACTGAGGCAGAGCATCAAAACATCTTGGATGTTTAATCTTCACTTTCTGTTAACAAATTGTGATAATACTGAAAACGTCTTTTATGTTTGCCTCTGCCTACGAAAAACTTCTCCATAGAAGAAGCATTCTCACGACTCTTAGGGTTATGACTATTCTTCACTTTGTGACACTGTAAGAGGAGGTGCTGAATTTAGTCATCTATAGAAGTAATGTAACGAATGCGCTTATTATACAACTAATAGGAGTTATTAGGTATTGGATGGCGTTAAAGAATGCGTTGGAGACCCCATAAAGTGCATCGAACTAGCCAAGTTCGTCGGCCCGCTATATTTATAAATCAAAACTAATGCCATTATTTATTACATCTCCAATTTTAGGAACTTTTAGGTCATTTGTTATGTTTGAAGTTCACATATACCACGAGATATTTAAAATCGTGGGAATGTATTTTCCCCTTGAGTAGTCTTATGTTGTTTAAGGGAGTTTTTAGTTCAATGTCAAATACTAGAATTCTAGGCCAGGCTGTCGCGATCATGGCTTATTTTTTGAGAGTTAATTTGTTCTTGCCATGGAGTAGCCAACTTATTTTGGCAATTCTGGCTCTGAGGGATCTTACCAAGGTATTTGTGTCTTAGCGGCAGTTCTTGAATTTACACGCCCGGGCATTCATCTACTCACAGGGTTTGAGTGAGGATCGAATATTTGCTCAGGTTGGGTCGATGACAACCGGTCTGACCAAATCGTACGGGTCATCCATTAGTATTGAAGTGCCAGCAGGCATGTTGTGAGTGAAGAAGGAGTACAGCGTGGTACACATCACACTTCCTTGAGGTACCATAGTTTGGATGATTTTAAAACTTGGCTAAATGATGCAGTACAACAGAAAAGGTTCTGTTTTTCAGTTAGGTACGTAAGAGAATGAAGTTTGACCACTCTATTTAATTTCTTTGAAGTTCCATGAGCTTTGCAGGATCGAAACTGATAAGGTGGTATACGTTCCCTAACAGTTTAAGGTGTGAGCATCCTTGTCAACAGACACTTTTTCGAACAGCTTGCTTACCGCAGGAAGTACGCTAATGGGTCTGTGTGAATCCGATACCGTTGGGCTCTTTCCTGATTTATGGATCATACAGATTTGCGTCTTTTTCCATTGCCTTGGTATGTAACCTATCCTTAGCACCGCCTGAAACATTAAAACCAGGAAAAGTACTGCTTTGACTGGCATGACTTTTAGTGAAGAGTGTTTCAGCACATCTTTGCCAGGAATTTTCCTGTTCTGGAGATTTTATATGTGTGACTTGACTTCATCGGCCGTTATGGGAGTTGCTCCCAATGTTGCTCTGGGCTATCTAACGATAACTTTACTTCCATTTGTATACCCTGTTCCTGTGAAAATGTATGTAAAAGGCAGAAGGAGGCGTGGCAGAGCCCATAAAGTATATACATATTCTTAATCATCATCAAAAGTCGAGTCGATATAGAAATGCCCGTTTGGTTGTCTAGCTGTTCATAGATTCTCTTATTCATTCTTCAGATAACTTGTATTGAATGAACACGCTAGCCCGCACCCCAACCATCCATATCGGGTAAGATCGGACCACTAGAAGGAGTAGCCTCCATACAAATCGATAGAAACAGGGTATCTCGTAATCGAGCAAACTCGATTGCAGCGTTCTTTCTTGTTATTACTGCAGAAGTCGTGTCGAAGGACTGGAACCATGCATCCAAATTTCAACATAAGTTTCAGCACGTTTTTTGGAAAATGTGGCCCAGGTATCATCAGCCTACCTTAGTGTTTTTGGAATGTCTGTCGCTTGTTGCGCTTCGGCTTATTTTTTTTTTTTAAGATTTGACAATTTTTGATCGTATTAGACATCATTCTATATACTCTGTTCACTATAGGGTCGGGAGTACAAATGTATTGAAGATGAGTGAAGTTGAAAAGAGCAGCAGAGTAGATTTTGATTAGAAAATGTGCCTTCATATCATATCCTCAGTCGTTCTATAACTGTATTAATGTTTGCTTCCAGTTAATAGATTATAATTTTTTTGTGTTCTTAAAGCTCCTAAGGTTGACTTTAAGACAATTTAATAAAGTATGGATTGGTTTTATAGACCTTATTGAAGACTTGTCACAAAGCATTAATATTTTTGTGCTTTCAGATTCTTTTCCGCTTGAAAAAAAAAACTCTAAATAAAAAAATTCCATTTCTATTACAAATTTGTAACAAAAATTCCGCAAATAATTTTTGTCATTATTTTTTGTTATACCGATTTGTACTATATCTATTTATATATACAATGCCCTTACTATCTCTCACTATATCTCCCTCAAACTATTTATTGTTTATTTTTTTTTTTATTTTATTGAGAATCTATTTTGCGTGCATTGGCATACGTCGTCGTCTCGACGTCGTTGTTGTGTATAAATTTTGTGTCCGCCATTGGCACAACTGGCTGCTGCAGCTAATTCCACTTGATGCTCTTATTGTATTGTCTTATTGTTTGATGTCGTCAGTTTGTTGTTTTCATTTCAATGTATTTGTAGTAAGAGGTAGAATATAACCCCGGGCAAATCTTGCTCAGCGGACAGCCAGGCAGGCTCATTACTTTTGGCAACGATTTACATGAAAATTTTTATTGAAAATACATTCAACAAATGACTGAAGGCAACCGAGCCGACCGACCGACCGACCGCCAACAAGCAAAAACTCATCACACGCATTTGACCAAACAAAAAAAAAAAAAAGAAAACAAATTTTCTTCGTCTTCGTCTGCTGAATAACTCGATTAATGCGATTGTGATGGCTGCCTGTTGATATATGTATTCATTGTTGTCTCGCGGCCACTTGATATACTTTTAGTAAAATTTTTAGCAACCATGTACCCTGCAGAAGATCGCCTTTGCCTTTGCTAGCTATGCTATGCTACGCTGCTTCGCTGCTTCGCTGTCTGTTTACATTTGTAAAAACATTTTTCAAAATGAAATACTTTTGTTATACATTGTATCTACACAAATATATATTTTGCTTTAAATTCTTTTTTTTAATTTACCCTGGTGACGAATTGGCTTATTTACACATATATCGTGCATTTTATTATCACATTTATTTTATTAGCTGTGTGAATTTGCGTTATTTTTACACGAAATTAATTGAAACATGTATTATGTATCTATAATTTGATTGTTTTTATGTCGCAGCTGAACATATCTAATTAATTATTCACACGTGGCTGCATATGCAGACGATGCACTATCATAATTTATAATTAGCAATCGTCGGAATGAAATTAGTTGTATGCAACCCGAAGACATGTTATCCCAAAGGAAGTATAGCAATCTAAATGATAGGTAGAATTCCATAAAAAAAATCTTCATTAATTGTATAAAAATAGATTTTAGGAAATTACTTACAAATATATTTAAATGCTGTTTAAATAAAAGCCATCATGCTCATCTATTTTCACAATTCTACTTTAGAAAGGTCCTATAATGAACCATTTTTATTTGTAGCCTGGCATTTGCACATATAACGAAGATTAAAAGAAAAGCAAAGGTAGCTTTAATTTCGAGGGCAGGCGTTGAACATTTTATATCACTTATGAGGGAGCCTTTTTTCACAGAGCATATTCACTTAAAACCTTTTGCAACAATTTCGGTTATTCTCACGCGTGCAAGTTCGTCTACCAATCAAGTTTGAGCCCCTATATAAATCATGCGTTCTGAAGCTATTTCATCCATTCGAATGAGATGAAGAGCCCTATTTCAATATCATCAAATACAGCTCGCGGTTCAAACGGGACCTAAATTCGTCGCCGACTCTAATAGGACTAAATATCCTGCGAGAATCTTCCTCTCGATGACTTCCAATGCAGTTTCATCTGACTCAATCCATGCCTCTGCACAATACAGTAGGACCATGCAGCTTCTTATAGATCTTGACTTTCATCTTTTGAGAGAGGGTTTATTTCTTCCTTGCTTAGCCCAAAATCGCATCTATTTGCAAACGTGATTCTTCGCCTGATCTCCAGGCTGACGTTGTTGCTGGATTTTTTTTTTCGGATCCAAGGTAGACGAAGTTTCCTAAAACATTGAAGTTGAATTTCTCCATCGCCATTAAGACACCAAGTACTTTGATAACCGAACGGACCTCGTTATAGTACGGTGGCTCTTTAATAGTGGTGGTTTGTCTTTTGGCGGTATTGTGCGCTTCATTGTAAAATGCTCCTCCATAATTTTATTGATTCCTGAGCATCTGTAACCAGATTTCCACATTCGTCCCTATAGAAAGTTACTGCGGGTTTAAAATTTTCGGTCAGATGCTTTACCTTTTGATTCTTCATTTCTGTCACATAACAACATCTTTAAACTCATGCTTTTCTTGCTTCTTTTTCTTCTCTCTCCGTTTTTTTTTTGATATCGCTTTCTTACAGCTCGAGTTGCATCCGACTGCAGAGTTCGCTAATAGGCGGGGTTCTTCTCTGCAATAGCATTGCGACACTCCTCGTTGTACTAAGAATTAGTCACAGGTTTTGTATAACTAATGGTCTTCTTGGCAGCCATGGAGCGGGTTATATGTCTCCAGTGCTCACATATATCTTGAGAAGATGGAGAGGTTTCCTGGAATAGTGGGGAGAGTATATCAGAGTCTGTTTTGATTGTAGCTTGCCGACGTCTAGCTTTCGTTGCATATTCTTACATGCGGCGTGCACCACGCTGAGCCTAGTGCGTAGCTTGGTTAAGACGAGATAGTGTTCCGAGTCTATATTAGGACCACGTAACGTTCGCACGTCGCATACGCTTGATGCGTACCTTTCCGTCAATCACAACTTGATGAATTTGGTTGCGTGTAATTTGAACTGGACTCAGCCATATAGCCTGGTGGATGTAAAGGTGTTGAAATCTGGTGCTGCTAACTACCATGATCAGACCTGCGGCGATTAGCCGATGAACCTCTTTTTCCATTATTGAAGGAAGTGTCGGGAAGGCTTAAGGCAAAGATTCCCTAGCGTTGAAATCAGTCAGCGCTCGTGTAAAAGTTCCAAGCGCATATACCCCCTTTCTTTAAAATCGTCGTCCTTCTTTTCCGTCGAATAATTTCATTAAAAATTTAACTGCATTTTATTAAATTTCCGAGTAAATTTTTTCACGTAGTACATGAAATACGTAAATTTATTATAGATAATTTACACGGAAAACCTTTAATATGTCAACTAGACGTATACGTAATACAAAAATTTTTAAGTATTGCATATATTCGTGCCGCTTAAATCGCTTAAAATGACACGTTTGTGCTTTGTGTTGTCGCTATTCATATTTTATGAATCCCTAAGCATATTTTAACAAGTGCTCGGAGCACTTTGTTGCACGGCAACTTTGCACAAATACAAAAATTCATAAAAAATTAATAAGAAGACAAAGCTAAGCGTACGCCTGTTTGTATGCTATGATTTTTTTCTTCTAAAAGGAAAAAAGTTGTTTCCTCTTTTCTATTTAATAAAAAATAAAGTCTTAGCTACTTTACTTTAATAGTAAAAAATTCTAACTAAATGAAAAGCAGTTTCCTTTTCTTTTAGTTCGTAGAAAATTACAAAAAAAAAAAAAAAAAAAAACAATACTTTCAGACTTAGCAGCTGTCTGCAGCAGTTATTCAGACGCGTCTTGCAGTTTCGCAGCAGGATATACGACTTAATTGTTCTGCACGGCACCTAGCTAGGTATGGTGGTTTTTGTTGTAGTTTGTCTACACTTAACGCCTTTTCATGGCCATAAGCGAATTAATTAAAAGATTGCCACGCTTAGTTTCTTCTATATTTTTTTTTTCTTTGCTCTTCTGTTGCTTCAATCAGTATTCTTCATGCTGACTGGCTGCCTGGCTGGCTGCTGCTGTCGACACACTCGTATAAATCAATTAGTATAAATGAGTTGGTGCACTTGGCAGTGTAGATTTGGGTAGATAGAAAAGTTATTGGCATCGTATTCAAATTCAAAATTTAAGTTTAAAACAGAAACCAAACAGACTTTGCTGAGTTGAAAGTAAATTTAATTGTGTTTGAAGACTTTAAACCGAATCTTGAATTGAATTAAGACCCGAAGCCAGACTACAATGAAAATTAAGATTTGTTACGAACCATTCTCATTTATTAATGATCGAATATATTTAAGCTAGACTGTAGTATCATACAGTTATATAAACCATTTTCATTTCATTTAAACATAAAACTTTTTCGAATACCCTCGCATGTGTGCATATAAATTTATATGAACATGTGTGTGTGATACGAGTATGTTCCGAAGCATTTGAGACTAATTAGATTATAGCGGTTGACTTTTAAATGACGATTAGCGTATATGTGTATGTGTTGTGGTTAGTGCATGGTTGTATGCGTGTGTATATATGTGTGTGTGTGTGTGTTAGTTAAAGTGTTAATGTTTTTCACCTGTGCCGTAATTAAAGTGCAAATGAAATGAAAAATTTATAATGACATTTCTTGTAAGCATTAAATTTCTATCAGGAATATGTCAATAAGAAGAAAACAGTTTAAGATATTCTTTAATTGGGTTTTTAGAGCAAAAATTAGACAAAGAAAAAAGAGTTTGTTAAGTTTTGGAACTTTCGTTTTGCCTTTCGTAGCTTGTATTATATTCTGTGACTGGTTGTATATTCTAGTTAGTCTCCAACGCGCTTCGAGTTATAAAAGAGCTTCCGAACTCCTTTCCTAAGTCCCTGGAAATAATATCCATTATTTACAAAATTAATGAAGGTAAGAAAGTCAAAGTTCTTATAATTGTTCAGAACTACTATGTTACTCCTAAGGCGACTTCTGTATATTTCCCAGTAAGTCTAGGATTTCTATTATTTTTTAAGCTGTCTAGTAATGTGTTCCGAAATAGATGGTTCATCTGATGCACTCCAAATGCAAACAAAAATTGAGCATTGTAGAAGGTGCTGTCAATCGCCACTTGTCTGGCTCTTTTTACAAAGGTAGGGGTATTTCATACGTTCAATATATTAAGTTCCTTATGTTGGAGAAACTCTAGTATGTACAAATGTTATTTGCATTTGTACATTTCCACACAAGGCTGTATGCGTTGGTATTGCATCCCAATTACAGTACATAGGCTTCATGCTTTGCAGTGTTGCACCAACTCCTCCATATCGCTGGTTGGAGGTTCGGTTGGTTCTCCTGGAAGGTATTCAGTCGCGATTACCACTTCGCGTAACATTCCGCCGATATCCAGTTTTAATTGCATAGCGACCAAATATATGTAACGTCCTATCTCAGTAGAATACATGTTCTTGGTTTGTCAGTTCTGATATTCCAAATTATCTGCATGTTTTGAGTGCCAAGTCCTCTTATATCTGCTTTATATCCAGCGTTTCTAGATAAGCACTAAGCACAAGTCCAGCCTGGCATTCAACGAGCGTTCACAGCAGATGCCTCTTTGGTCTTGTGAATGATGAGCTGAAATAGCGTCTAACTCTCCGTCATATTCCTACCGCAACGGGCTCATTAATCCTTAACACACTTCTGCAGAGTAGACAACCTCCTCATCCAACATGTACGTATCGTCATATAACGATGATATATATAGATTTTCTATCGAGTCCAGGTCGCATGGAAGGAGATCGATAGAAAGTCCGACTCATCTACCGGCGCTTCTCGCAATGCCTATATTTCGTACTGGCCGGTTCGGCTGCGTCGTTCTTATGTTCATTCTCCTTCTTATGAACATGAATTGCAATTTTCTCCAATCTATTGTTGAACCTATTATTTTGGTTTTGACTAATTTGTATCCATTCCGATCATAAGCAGTCGTCCATTTCCAGCATCCTTGCAGCGTAGGGTCCTCTAAAAAAAAAAGAAAAAAAAATTTTATAGATTGCACTGCTTTTCGGCGATGATCTATTTAGAAGGTTAGTGGGTAGTTAGTGTGAAGAGATAAAGAAAAGAAAAGATAGGAAAGATAATGAGATGAACGCTTTTAGAGAGCCAATCGATTTCTTTTTAGCTGAGAGCAAGCTGTTTTGATTCACTTCTTAGTTGGAGTAAAATTACGACGCGTAAGGTCAGAGGACAGTTCTTCTTGGTACTGTTGGTTCATATTTGGTATTTTCAGTCCGTCCAGGTTGAAGATCTGTTTAGGTTGTCTTCTGATTGCTTTTGGACGTAGATGTATCCGTCTTACAATCAGATTGTGTTCGATATATACATCGCATCCTCTACGCTCATCCATTATGAGATATTTGTGGAATCGCCTTCTAATTAGCAGATGATCAATTTGATTTCTTTGTGCTCCCATCAGGGGACTTCCAGGTGAACTTGGAGGAAATTTGCTGCCTTCAATAAACATGGCGCAAAGGTCTCCTTTGTTGTTCTTTGCGGTCATCAACACATGCCAATCCATGAATCTCTCGACGTTGTTGTTGTTATAGCCGACCTATAGCTAAACATCCTCCTTAGAATCCAAGAGCGTATGTTAACAGACAATATTAACGAGTTCAGTTTCACAAAACTTTTTTAACGAATTCAATTTCGTAAAATTTAAAACCGTGAATTGAGTTCTTTTGATATTTAGTATAACAAATTTTAAATTCCAAAGGCTATATATGGCTCATCCGGTTTTAATATTTAAGAATATTTTGTAAACTGAATTCGTTAAAATTGCCTCTGAATAAAATGTCCTACGCATTGAGTAATGCGAAATTCTTGTGCTTAAAGGGATTTCAAATTTTAGTTTTCAACTTTCAGAAGATTTTGTGAAATGGAATTCCTTTAAATGGTTCAGTATAGACTCTCTAAAAAAGATTTTACGATTTGAGTTGCCTTAGTATAGAGTAATATGTCAATTCTAAGTGAATTGAAATCACAAAATTCTTACGAAATGAATAACCAAACCCAGTTTACGAACTAATTTTAACAAAATGTGAAAACCAGAACAATTCTGTCATACTTTTTTTATTTTTGAGTAGAAATTTCTTCACACTTTTATTTATTTTAGAAAATGCATTTAATTATGTCAACTAAATTCCAATACATGCATACCCCAGCAGAATATTATGAAAAGAAATTTTCGAACAAGTTTAGAGCAAACAAACATCTCGAAAAATAGAAAGTACGAATATTTTTTAAACAAATTAAAAAAAAAAAAGCAAACTCAAACGCTCAACTTTCCACGCGCGTGAAAAATAAAACTTTTTTATATGCTTGCCCGCGCGTACACAGTATGAAACAAAAATATCTATTCATTTAATTTCAATTAAAACTTTGCCATTTGAGTGTGTGTGTGTGTGTGAGTGTATTGCGTTGTGTAGATACTTTATGTATCTATGAGTGAGTGTGCGTGTTTGTTTGTGCAGCTGCATGCCAAGGCCGCGCGTGCAGCAGCCTGTACGCGCGTCGGCAAGTAGTAAAGTAACAAAAATGTGAATAAGCTGTCATGCAGACAGTTGAAGAGACTTTTAGCCATAGAAGGACAGACAGACGGACGGACGGACAAAAAAGAAAGACGACGAGATGGACGGACAAAGTGTGCTTAAGCAAAAAAGAAAAAAGTTTCAATGATACTTGAAGTAACTAGAAGTTCGTTCTACAGTCAGCAAAGAATTGAGCTTTGCTAATTTATGCGTTTTTAAATGTCGTAAAAAAAAAGAAGGAAAGAAGTGGAAACGATGACAACGACAAACATGCCGCCACACCCACTTGAAAATAGTAGTAGTAGCAGCAGCGACATTTGCCTCCATTTGTTACAGCTAACAGCATCTATAAGTTGCACGCCTACAATTGCTGCAACAGCAACAGCAGCACTTGAAAAAGTTGCCCCAGCTGACATTTTGCTTATAGTGTTTTGCTTTCTGTCTGCTGCTGTTGCCGCTGCTACCAGCGGAAGTCGTCGTCGTCGCCATTGCTTTAAGTGTTGCACACGCACACACACACACACACTCCAACACACAGCCATTTTCGGCACTTGTCCTCGACAAGCAACGAGACAAGAATGCTTAGTGTGTGCAGCATTGTTAGAGCGGGCAGTTAGCTATGCCTCCAAGCTAAGCCTCATTTATGTCATTCAATTTGTGCGCTCATTCTCTCTTCTTCTAGCACGTGCGTTCACTCATACTCGCACATTTGTTTATGTGAGCTCGTCGTGCTCTCTGTATGCTAGTTGTGTGATGGCTCTCTTGTGACCCAATTACGATGTTGTAATTGCGACTGTATTACGGCGTACATTGGTACAGCATTAAATTTTGTTGACTCAAAAATCTAACAAAATATGTTTACGAAGAGGCAAAACCCTCCGCATTTATGAGTGTTTTTTGTTTAACCAGACAGCAGTGAGACAGAAATACATGGCTAGATCGACTTTTTCGTCGAGCTGATCAAGAATATGTATGGGTTTCTTATGGTGCTTACGATGCTCCTTCAATGCGTTACAATCTTTTAGAGAAACTGATATCAGTTAACACTATAGTGAAATTCTCCATTATGGACAGCCTTTACAACTGCAGTTGGTCAACCTCTTGATCGAGGCTGTATAGAACATTTTATGGTTTATTATAGAAACTCTATATTGAGTCACCACCCGAAGGTGACAGGAAGTTGAAATTGATAAATGTTCTTTAAGCTTTGTACTTCATCAAAACTTTTCGGGATAAAGTTGAACACACAACCATATATACATATCTGCTTTCGTAAGGTCGGAACCTGTGCGAAATTTCAAAATGGGGCAATGCTGGTTGTGACGGATTTACGGAAATCGATGAAGACGAAGATGTTAAATAAATTGCTGACTCATTATCTTCATATAAGGAGGCGGAATTAAAGCAATTTGACCGTTTGAAATATTTTGCCAAATATTTTTTAGCACTTTATCCTTGGGTATATAAAACTTGGATATATTTGTCGGTGATACACAGTCACCGAACCTTGTCTTCAATATTTTGATCAATATGATATATTGTGTGGCATGTGGTACCATTTTTTTTAGAACCACATATCACTAATGTCAAGTCCATCCAATTCTGGCAGAAAATAGTCTTCCAGCATGGCATGATAGCGGATTCCATATGACTATCTTGTTTATAAGAAAAAAATATGATCGCATCTAAGCATAAGGGTCACTTTATTTGTTGATGAAGAATATGTTTCGATCAAACTCAGAGTTTTCGTCAGCGGTAAAACTTCTAATCGGAGATGTTTAAGCGCATCAAATTGTATGACATTCAAATATTGGTCAGTTCCTAGCTGCATTTGTATTCACGAAACCAAGTAGAGTAGTTTTCAGCATCAAACATTACCGAGCAATACGGAATGCAAACGGAATGGTCTTCATAGAAATAGGAACTCTTCCGTGGAAAGCCATTCTGTTACTCGACAATGCTTCATTACATCCAAACTAATCGGTTCTAAAAAGTGAAGACATAATTGTCAAATTTTAACACCAAACTTGACTTCCAATGGACAACCAACGTATTTTACTTCAAGAAATTCTGGAGAAAAGTACCACCGGCAATAATCTCAAAGCGGATTTACTTGCAATTTATATGAAAAGCATCATTTACTGGGCATGTTAAGCTTGGGTTGCTGTCTGCAGTCAAACACCCGAGAGATCATGTGCAAAAATATGGTCTTCGACAAATCAAACAGTCTTCGTCTAATTCAGGCTCGACAGCAATCAGTGTAGCTTGCTTGAACGTTTCTCTTCTTTCTACTTGGACTGCTGTTGTTTGCAACCAGTCTTGGCAACCTTGCACAGTTCGAAGTTCTTCTCAACTTCATGTATGTGTGACTGATTTAGAATGATGACAGACCAGCTGCGAATGCTGGGTTCCAGAGCATATTGCTATATGCGCAAAAGGCTGCTGAATACCACAATGTCAGCCAAGGTGATAAGCTCACCAACGAGTTAGGTAACATTAAGAAGTGTGTGGTTAAGCTGCTCGAGAGCAGTTAAGGCCTCCGACAGTCGTAACACCCAGGCGCAGGAGGCAGGTACGGTTTCATTGTGCGGCAAACGACAGCCATTGTTGTAGCTGACCGCATAGCGGTAGTCTCTTAAGCAGGCACCTTGCCTTTGGGAAGCTTTTTCAGGAAATCCTCCAACTTCTTGGTCTCGCTAAACACAAATTTGTCGTGCCTTGTATTCAGGGGAGTTTTCGGGATTTTCAGTCGCCATTGTCATTTTTGCATCTCATAATAAGCTGAAAAACTTACAAGTGCGATGTTTTCGGAACTTCGACCGGTATGTTCGCTGGCACAGGTACGTGCACTATTGAATATGTCGATGTGTCTGGTTGGATGAATATTATGACCGAAAATTGGAGAAAGTAATTCTAAATTTGCGACCACTAACTCAAATTTCGATAGTCAATATTTTAATGTTAAATGTTCCTAAAAGTTCATATTTAAATACAAAATTGTTATGTCCCGAAATTGTCGAAATTTCTTCAGATCTTCACAACTGAAATCCATAACTTAATCACCAAATGAGTGAAGACAAAATTAATCGACGAACCAAAACTATTTTAATATAAATTTTCAGAAGACTTTCTGTTTATTCTTTTGACAGCATTTCCCACACTATCATCTTTCATAATTTTTCGCGTCACCACTTTTACTCATGCGTATATTGACTTCTATTAAAAAGGTGATACGTAAAAAATGATGTGCCACCTTTTCAGATTCAAAAGTTTCAACTGAACAACTACATTTCATTGCATAGAAAATATGATTTATTTGACCCTACTACAAACCATAACCGTGCTTCATATTAGTCATATCTGTATCCAAATATTGGGTTATCGGTTTGAAATCGATATCGTTTAACTTTCTGTAAACAGAAATTAAAATGCGAATAATTTCATACAAAATCTTCTTTCAACTGATTTTATTACAAAGCACATTTTTTCTATAAATATGCAGAATGATTTACATAAACAAAAGAAATTTATCAAATTCAGAATCAACTGCAACTGACAACCCTTATTTAATTACATAAGTACCCACTGTATATATTTATATAGCGCACACTTTTTTAGTTTAGCTCAGCAATTTATAATTCTGCTCCAGTGTGCGTCAGCACGAAGTTTCAGCTGCTGTCACGTTGCTTTGCCAACCCGAGCCGAGATATTCTTACGAATGCTGCGCAGCATAACGGCAGACAGCAGGCAGCAGTCCTCTTCGTTGTCTGTGCCGCCGCCAATGTCCATCACTTGTCTCGTGATGCTCGTCGCAGTTAAACGTGTGCGAAACGTGTGCGTAAGCGTGTATTACAACGTATGTAAGTAGACAACGACGTAACGTGTAGAACGTGTAACGTAATCGCATAACGCAAAGCATAATACATGTAGATAACGTAAAACGTAAGCGCATTTTAAGTTGTTTACTACGCGTTACGTTTTGGCGTGCAAAATTTTGCCCGCGGCAAATGCGCCCCCTATTTTTTTTTTTTTTTTTGTATATTTTTATGCGTTCTTCTTTCTTAGGACATTCGTTTGTATAATATAATTTTATGGTTGTTGTTGTCAAGTGCGTCTGTCAGTCAGTCTTTGCTTTATTGTGTATATGTATATCGTTTGTTTGTGTGTGTATTTGTTTTAGTGCATAAATTATTTATTACGACGCATTTAGAAACGCATTTCCTTTCTACTTATGTATGTACATACATACATACATATATATATGCCATACTCCACTTCATGTCCTTTGTCGTCGTTATTGTCGCCTTCGCTCTTGAGCTTGTTCTTTTGTTTTATGCGTCTTTTGTGTGCTTTGCTTTGTTTAATATTTCGTTTCACATTTGCACGCATAAGTGACGCACTTTTTTTTGTTATATGTATTTTTTTTATAGTTATCCTTGCAGCGTTCAATGGCTCATTGCTTGGTTTGTTTGCACTAACAACTGTTGTACTTAGCCCTTTTTTACGTACTGTGGCTTCTTCTGCTTTTGCGCTTCTGACTGCATTTATATGTTGTCGATACCGCCTTCGATGCGTAAAAGTGTCGGTGGTGGTGGTGATGGTGGTGGTGGCGAATGTCCTGTGGCCAAAGTTATAAGCAACGTATTGCCTGTGGCTGTGTTGTTGCGTCAGGACAACACACTGCTGCCCACCTTCTGTTTTAAATACCTTTAAGCGTAGCTATATACTGTGTATATATGTGTATATATGTATGATGATTTTTTATGCAATAATGAACCTTATATAGTCGCTTGCGCTCGTTCGTTTGCTGAATCTAGGACATGTCATTGCATATAGCTGTACATAGCTACATATATATATATATATATATATGTATGTATGTATGTATGTATGTTTGTTTGTTTGTATGTAGACCACACTAACCTAAACGCAGTCATCACGTCGTTGTAGCTGATGCTGTTGAGCTTCTACCTCTTACATTCTCCACTTCTTTTTTTAAATGCTTTAAGTCGTACGATTTGCAGTGACTGCACATCTGTATTAGTGCGCGTTATCCTGCCTATCTAACTATGTTTGTATGTATTTGTTACTAAATGTTGCTACTGTTGTTTTTGTATTGATATCCTTGTGCTCAGCTGTGCGACATTGCTACTTGCTTAAGGTTGCGTTTGTTTCAGTCACTCACACGTGCTGCATTAAAATGTATGTGGCAAGGTAGGGTACACATATATATATATATATATGTACATATGTATATACATACGACGCCTGCTATTATGCTTACATTTGCTTGTAATATTTACAATGTGTAGCTGCAGCTAGCTGTACGGTGTGATTCGTAATTAAAAGACTTTGAGTTGTAAAAATATAAACTTATACATTTTGTGGATAGTTTTGAATTTGTACAGCAGACTGTTTCTACTATTTAGAGTCGATTACAAAAGGTTGAAAAAAATTGCATTGAATCATTTGTTATATTCCTCATTTTTATAAAAGTTGGTCTGCTAACTAATTTTAAAGTTAGCAGACCAAGCTGTTTTTGCTGTTTCGAGACTAGCACAACATTTTTTGATTAAGCACATAATTTTCACATTTACAAGCTTTTGGTTGCCACACCAGATTCCACAGAGACAGCCTTTCTTACTATCGAAGATAATTAATCAACCAAGGATCAATAACTCAGTAACTTTTTGAATGAAAATTTTTTTATTTTTTTTTTTCGGCATATAAGTATTTTATTTCTCAACATAGACTTCTTTTAGCTCGACAAGTTTAGTCCATCTTTTTTAAGTTTTTTATTTCCAAAAAAAAATAAATTTTCTTCAGACCAGACCCTCTTCATTTTATCCAAATCTATTCCCTTCCAGCCATTTCTTCAGGTTTGGAAGCAGAAAATAGTTACAAAGGAATATATCTGGAAATATGTTGGGTTGAGTAGCAATGGAACATAACATCACCGCCAAATGCAGTCGTTTCTACTTCAAAACCTCTGAATATTATAAACCAGTAATCTGTTTACCCTTTTCCAGTTAATTGATATGATGGCCGGCAGGTTTATCTGGGACTTCTTTGGTCCATGTTCACCATGAGAATCTTACTGTATTGGTTTTTCTTTGATCTTTGGTGTTTCATCTAATGGAACGAAATGGCGCAAATACTTGTTCGAAGTGCGACACCAAAGGCGCGAATAGATTTTTAATGATCAAATATTCATGTAAAATGTGATTTATAAGCACAGTTCAGATGCCAACAGCTTCAGCCACGTCGCGCTCTTTTATTCTCCGATCGGCCAATATCAGTCCATGGATTATATCGACGATTTCTGTCATGACGATCTCTATTAAACGACCTCAGTAATCCGCTTTTTAACCATTGAAATTTATAGTGTACTGTCCTTATCAGAAGAAGAAACCGGAAGAACCTGTGGTGTTTCAAGTTAGAAAATAAGATGCCCAAAGTGCAGAAGTTTCCGCCTCCAAATAGAAGCTGGTCTGGTCTTTATTTCTCACGACATGTGCACACAATCGCAATCATTTAGTTTCTGAGAGTCAACCTGCTGTCCAGAAGTAGTCCGAAGTATTTCGCTTTCTTGGCTTTTAGCATCGCTGCACCATCGCCAACTACCTCCTACTCGCTTAATGAATAAAATACACTTACATCATGATCATCATGGTCAGCGTGACGTTCATCATTTAAGATGCGATTAAATATTCTTTGGAACTGTTCAGGTATGCCAGATTGGCCAGTAAGTCTCTGGATTGCTTACCGGCTAGCAGTGCTTTTGAATCATGGAAATAAGTATGACCTTCCACAGGGTGGGAAAGCATTACATCCTTATTATGAAACTAAAAAAGAATAGCACGTTTAGGCATTGTCTTTAACGTTGCTTTTTATATTGTAAATAAGTTATATTAGCTTGGGTGCATAGCTTACCAGATGGTCCAGTTTCGTTGCAGAAATATTATCCACGTTGTTGCTTCCATGTTGCGATAACTCCAAAATATTGACAGTGTTAGTTAAATTTTATTAAATTTATTTCAAATGTTACTGAATAATAGTGTGAGGGAAGATTCCTTCGAGCCCAACGTGTAATAGATGTGAGTAGTATCCATTGGCCATATGTAAGTATCAGATCGTTTTAGTGTAAGTGTGCATGGGTTAGTGCGTGCATAAATGACAGATTGCTTGCATGTGTGTGAGTGTGGTCACGTGTCTTTTGGTATAAGCGTGGTGAGGTTAGTAACTTAATTGAAATATGCATGTGTGATGGGAAGCTGTGCAGTGTGCGTGGTATACTGAGATTTTACTAAGGTCATTCGCGGAGTATATTCTATTTCGGAGAACTATTAGCAAAAAGAAGCTAATCCTTACAAAGATCACTCATGGGAATATGTGCGCCCGCGGGGAGCTATCGGCCACAGAGTCTAATTATGAGCAGCGGTACTGGCGGAACCCTTTACGTACACGGATGTTCCGTGCATCACTATCTTGAACCCGATAGAATTGGGTAGGTTTACCAATTTATCCAGCTGATGTGGTTATTGGTTGCCAAAAAATATCATATCAAATAGATCATGGCATGGTCACTAGTTTGCGTAAAAGTTCATTTTTTCCAACTACCCCCATGGTAGAAATATATGTATTACATGCCGTTTAATATAAAATTACTTTAAAATAATAGTGCGGAACCATTAGTTTCACCACAACATGCCATCATGGTCAGGCCTATTCCTCGTCAGAATAGCACCATATAACATTGTCATCGATTGGGCAAACGTCTTTGTATCTGTTTTCGTATGATTCTCGTAGTGAGCTTTCATAAGGAGATGGAAAAGCCCCAAAACCCTGGAAACCCTCGACTAGTTTCAATGCAAAGATATATTGGCCTGTCCTCATCAAAACGGCACCAACTACCATTGACAACGATTGGGCGAAATTCCGCGTCTCGGTTTTTATTTGTTTCTCGAAGTAGCTTTCTATAAGAATAAGGAAAAACCCCAAGAACCTGTTGCGTTGCTTTTGGGTCACTTCTTTAAGAAGCTTTTTACCATTCGGATTTATACCAGGGGTTTTATGTTCGCATGACAACCTGCGCAAGTGGAGTAATTCAAAGATTAATAATACGAACATCATCAGTGAGATAAGGGAATCTGCGTAATGTGCTGGCACTAGTCTCCTTAGCTGCATTGTGGATCTTAAGAGAGTATGTATCCAAAGAAAAAAATAATTTCGTGACCAGAATTGATCTCCAAATTTAGATAAATGGAGTTTTTGAAGCTTTGATGGTCTAAAATTAAAAAAAAAAAAAATAAAAAAAAGTCATTTATCCATTATTCAGTTTATCCAAAACTTCTTTTTCTCACCCATTAATTTAGTTCTATTTCCAAAAATACTGACTTTCCACCACAAAGACAACAACGCTAAGATATGAAGCTTTGTTACTCCGGCTCTTTTTAATAAAATTTAAGAAAACCTTAATTTAATCTGATTGGCAGAATCCAGGGAAATTAAATAAAAAAAATTTTCCAATTTGTTTCTTAAAAATCTGATTTCAGATTCGAAATTAGCGACCCTAAAGCCCAAAGTCATTAAATTATTTCTAACATAAATTTTGCAAAACTTAGTCTCATAATTGCGCAACACACTGTATGCATTAAGTACTAACAACTAAATATATATGTGTGTGTGTGTGTGTGTATGTGATAGGGATTTAGCGATTCAAGAAGCTTTTAGGCGATTTCCTCTGTTGCACTGAAGCATTGCGGCGAAGTCAAGGATAACTGAATTTTATTTTTTTATTCCTGTCGATAAAATGTGCGCAAAAAACGTTAGCAAACGTAATTGACAGTTTAAAATGAGATATTTTGGCATGGTCTGCTGGGAAAATGTTCTCAATTTTTTCGACGTTCGTTGTAGGTAAATTCAATTAAATTTACACAATATGTGGGTGACATGAAATTGCTTATGAATGCTGTCAAAAGTGTTGAGATAAAAATGCGAAATGCATTTAGTGTCATAGTGTAGGAAAAAGTGGAGAGAAAATATTTTTTAAACATCCTTGAAAAAATAGTTGTTCATGCTATGAAGGTAAAAAAAAAAAACAAAATAAATAAATCCTTTAACACTTTGAATTTCTCGTTAAGTTGAACTTAAGTTGTTTAATGCCTTCATGCGCCAGCATTCAAGAGGAACAACTGCACCAAACAATGTTCGCTCGCTCATATTACAGAAGCAGAAGTTTCCTCTTATTTCTCCCTAGTTTTTTTGTGTTTTTTTCTTATTGTACGAAACCATTTAATAAATATGTAAACATAAATCAGCAATATGTATGCATGTAAGTGTGTGTACGGACGGATTAAACACACGCAAAAGAAGAAGAAAAAATTACGCCTGGATGTATGCAAAATAGATATACGAGGGTTGCTTGAATGGTGCAAATTTAGAAACACTTTGGTAGGCCACCATTAAAATTACTTTGTATGACAAACTTTTTTATTGAATTTAAAATCGACTTAAAACTTGACATAATAGCTTCGTATAATCGGGTACTTTACATATATATTAATGGGCATGATAACCCCGGAAGTCCTCCCATAAAAACACACAGTTGACTTTTAGTATTTTATAAGAAAATCTTTTAAATTACAAGAAATATAAAATTTTGAACTCGATATCGTAGCATTTTATTTACGACGGAGGCTTCACATAAAAAATTTAGGATCATTTCTCAGTTCTATGGATAGTCCTAAACAAACTTTCTTTATAACTGCTAAGTTCATAATTTAAAACCGTGTATGAAGGTTATTAAAACTTCGGTTCCTCCGAAGTTAATATTCTTCCTTCGGGAAATCTTTAACAGAAGAATTGATGAAGAAAGAAGAGTCCATTATTCTGTTTGAGTAACTTCGAAAATAAATATTTTGATGAGAGATCTCCTTGCTTTGTCAGTTTTATAAGAACCATTCCATATCCATTTCTCGGCAATTGTTCAATTTCCCAAATATTTTATATAATAGGAAGCCATATAAATGCAGTAGTAAACTTAGCGGTTGCAAGTTTAGAACACCATATGGATATATTTCGGAGCTTTGGAGTTCTTTAAAGTCTATTGCTGTTAGCACTTCATTTCTACTCGGAATAATAATGTTAATTATTCAAAAATTTTGAGTGGTAACATGTTTCGTTGCATCTTCTGCTAAAACCAAAAGATTGCTTAGCACTTCACTAAATTGCTCAGCTGATTTGGGAAGTCACCCATTTTTGCCTTCTTCTGTCGACGACAAACGTTCTCTTTGATAAAAAGTCTCTGCCTGCCAAAACATGACTGTTCTACGGAAGTCTCTTGTCGTGAAGAATTAATTGTCTTTGTCAGGTGATTTTCATCATTTCCTCGAATACTTTTGGCAGAAAAATGGTGGTGAACATGCAGAATTGACGCTTGACAGTTTTTCCGGTTAAAACAAAAAACAATAGACCAATTATTTCGAAGTGTTTCCATGTGTTATGACATCTTTAACAATATTAGAAATATTTTTCGAAGTACCACAATCCTATTTTTTTGTTTTTAATTTTTTTGCAATAATCGGCTTGAAATTTTTTAAGTTTCTTTCGTATTTGGGACCCATCATCCAACAACAATTATATTTACCAGCAATATCATGCAATATCGAATCTTCGTTGGTGTAAATAGACTTGCTCCAATCTCCCAACATGCTACATGATGAATTTCGGCGCAGTATCATTTGTTTTTGGATGTAAAACCAACTATAGAGAAGTTCTACGGAACTAATGAGTTTGCTTCACCATAATCCAATTTCAATAGTATTGATATTCTTTGGATGATTCTTCATCACACCCTATAAAGATTTAAGTTCAACGATGCACTGTTGTTAGGAAAAGGGGAAAGTTTTTGACAAATTGATTTGGTATTTTGGTTGAGAGGTTTACAGTCATGGTATGTAGAATTTAAAGAGCGTGCTAACTCCACTCTAAGAACCTGTCACCTCTTTCTGCGTTTTTTAATGCAAAAATATATGTTTTTCCTGTTATTTTCGCAAAAAATTTCGAGTGTGATGTATCTTACTAAAGTTCTTAAAAAATATTATATTTAGTTCCATATTGGACCACTAGAAGTGGAAGCTCCACTATTTTCTGTCCCATCTTTAATAGTTTTTTTAAGACAAAAATGTTGTAGTTTCTGTTAACTAAGCTAAAAAATGCCAAATTAGCTTTATTTTGCGAAAATACTAATAAAGTATTCAATTAGGGTACAAATAGGACCACTAGAAGGCTTAGACAGCATACAAACCTGTTCCCCTTGTGGTTGAGTTAAGCTTAAAACGACAAATGAGGTTTATCTTATACTATGTCTAATATATGCCCTATAAAATTTAAGATAAAATGGTACATGGTAACTCGATGTCGAGAAAACTCGACCACTGCATTCTTTCTTGTATAATGTTTTTGGGTAAAAAAAAAAAAAAAAAAAGAAAGAACAGTGCTTAACATGTTTACCCTTTCTAGTGGTCCGAACTTTCCCTAAATGGCACATTATCTTAGGAATCATGCAAAATACATCATGTTCCTCCTAGCTAAATAAACCACAAAAATTCCAAAAAGTTTTATACAAAAACTCAAATAGATTAGACAGATTTGTATACCCTTTTAGTGGTCCGATCTGGATCTAATTACAATATATGGAATACTACCCAGCATGCATCGCTGCTACCCGTAAAAACTTACCTGATCCCATTGATATGTATTCCAAATATCATCCATGTACCTCGAATGGATGTAACGATATGACGAATTTTGTGTATCTCTTATAGGGTGGGCGAGCCATCGCCTCACCAACCTTACTCATAATGTAATATAGCCTATAACTTTCCTCGATTAATGTGCTATCCAACACTAAAAGATTTTTTTAATTCGAACCAGTAGATCCTGAGATAAGCGCGTTCAATCAAACAAACCTGTAAGCTGTGTTTTCCTAATGGAAAGCTGCCTTTTTACCAGGAATTAATAAAAAATGTGTTTTTTTATATATGTATTTGATTGTATATTTGTAGGATTTTTCCCAATGTTTACTTTGAAATTTATGAAACTATTATTTCAAACAGCCCTCGTATGTGCATCCCTTTATCATGGTCTATAATATACGCACACACATTCATATGCATACATACAACCAAATATCTTTTGTACGGGCTACCAGTCCACCTTAACATGACCCTACAAACGTATACGCACACATATATATATATACACACACACATACATACATGTACAAGAATACGTGCAAGTAGTAGAGAAATCAAAGACGTATAAAACAAAAAATTTAAAGAAACAAAATGCCACCCCAAAACACGCTTTAACCTGTTTTTTGCAAAGAGCTTTTACGCGCAAAGTTGCAAGAGAGAGAGAGAGAGAGAGAGAGAAAAAGAGTGAAATATTGTATGAGAGAGAGTGATAAAGTGGGGGTTTTTCAGTTAAGCGGTTGAGCGAGCAAACATTGGCGCACAAGCTCCATTACTTCCTGTTAGTGCATGCATTGCTATAGCTCCCCAAACTTATAACCGCGCGACTTCACGCGCAGCACTTGCAGTGCATACGCTGCTCTCACGTAAACGCTTACACAGATACACTCGCTCTCGCGCGCGCTCTCTTTTACATTGTCATTTTGCCGCATGCAAAGGATTAACAAGGGAGCAAACCATGAGTCCATGAGTTTATGTGACAGACAAAGCAAGAGAGCGCGTACTTTCAGATACTTTTGCTGCTTCTATGCTGCGTTGCGATGCTTTTTTGGCCCAGTAGCAATTTGTACGTTTTCCCATAATGTCTGCTTTCGGATTAACGCGTTGCCGAACAGCAAAGTTGTCGTAGTCGCCTGCCACTGTCATCCATGTCGGTCGGTACGTCGGACGGTCGGTGTTCTCGGTGTCTGTCGCTACTATATTAGCGCAAGAGCAGAAAAGAAGAAACAAAAAACCAAAAAAAAAAATCATTTAGCTTCAATCGTCGCCAATCTATATATTTTTTTCACAAAAAGCAAGCAAAATAAAATACATAGTTTGAGTTTTTTTTGTAAAATAAATAAAACGAAAAACTTTAATTTTAAACAATGAAACGAGTTAGCAAAAGTAGCAGCAACTACAAAAACAATTATTTAATTAATTAAGCGAAGTGTTAAAAAAAAAAAAAAAAAATTAATTAAACTATATATGTATATAATATATATATATATATTAAGTATATATGTATATAAATTTACAAAGTGTGTGTATATAAAATTTATATAAAAAAGCATATATGTAAATAAATAATTTATAAAACAAAGTTTTTAACAAGCAAGAAAATCTAATTTAAAAAATTTTTAAAGTTGAAAAGCAAGCAAATAAAATTAAAAGTCTAGCCAAGACAAAATCTAGTGAAACAATATAAAAAAAAATTAAAATAAGAAAATAAATAGCATTCCTCTGAGTGCGTGCAGTGTTTTAGTGAAAATATTTAGCGAAAAAAAGCCAAGCAAATAAATTATATTTAATTTTATTTTTCACAAAGTCTAAAAAGAAGACAATTTTTTTTTTATCTTTGCGTTCTCATGCTTTCGCCCATATACATACACATTGAAAGACACACGTTTTTCACAAAAACACACACACACACACATATATATACATACATATATATAGACGTAAAATACACACGTAAAAATTTTGTATACGAAACGCGGAGAGTCAAAACGTAGCAGAAGACGTAGTCGTAGTCGTCTTCGTCGTTGTTTTTGCGTTTTTCATTTGAAAAATTGCAATGGCCCCCAACGATTTGCGCCCCTATCCACATACATATATATTTATATAGACTATCTCTTTCTTGCATATTGCTAACAAGACAAGACAACGTCATAGACAAAAAAAAAAAAAATACAACAGAAAAAAGAAATGAAAACACAACGGTAAAATTTTGTCGTCGTTGTTTTCGGCTCCAATACAACTCGTGTCGTCGTCGTTGTTGTTGACGTTCGGCTATATTTCGTCACCTTCGTATGTTTGGCTTCGGCTGTTTTTTTTTTTGCATTTTGTTGTTCTTTTAATAGTAAATTTTTTTGTTTTTTTTTTTTATTGTTGTATTTTGTTAATTTTCACACATTTTGAGTTTTCTTTTTGGCCCTGTTTGCAATTTTATTTAAATATTTTTTTTTTATTTTTTTGTTGTAAATACCAAATTCGATTTAATAATACATGTGTAAAACAATAGCTAACACATATACCCCACCCCCACCACCCTCATGCTGCTGCATATGCACTTAAATTAATAGTTTTGTTTATTTTGAACGCAAAAATATTTGCTTCAATTAATTTGTACAAATTTGCGTCTTCCTTCATAAAATTTGCTTTTATGTTGCATCTAAAATGTTTTTAATGCATTTATAAATGCTGTAAAAATTTTAAGTATTCGTGTTGAGTGATATTCTTTGAATTATTAGTGAATTAATTCATAAAGAATTGCTTTTCGTGGGAATATAATCGATAATTATTGTAATTTAAAGAAATATTTATGAGTATCGGAAAGTATAGTGAAAACTCATAATATATGTCTCGTAGAAAGTACATATCAACAAATATGAACTTTATTATGTGAGTGAATCTATTATTGAACAAAGTGCATTCCTTGTAAATGAATATTCGTGAATACAATATTAATATTTAGTGTTTTTAAAATATAAAACGCAAAATTTAAATTTTTAATAAATTTTTTTATTTATACAAGTATGAAAAGTTCCATTTTGTTAAAATAACTTCCTTGACTAGAAGTTATAATAACTCGAAAATTCTATAATTTGCACTAACTCGCTTTTGAAGCCTAAATTCTTTATAATATTTCCTTCAAACCTCGAAGTTAAATATTTCGAATATCAATTCCATAACTCGAACTGGAGAACTGTTAAGTCGATTTCTTTTCGGGAAATCACCAGTTTTTGAAGAGAAGTCGTCGTTTGTGCGTCTCTGTAGTGCATTGTCATTTAAACGTATAAAATTTGTTCTTTTTATTAGTTTATTTTTTGATTTCGGGGAAGTTCCTGTTGGCAAATTGCATGTTTCTATTTGTCTTTCAGAAAATACTTTGTGTGACTATTAGTTAGTAGGCAATGAGAGAGATAGCTAAAAGCTAAATAGTAAAAGAAAATTTATGAAAATTTTAGAAATTATTCTTTAATATATTAACAACAAAATGAAGCACTCCAAACAAAAACTTGTGGCAACAGCATTAACTCAGCTTTGCCCGATTATCTGCTGCAACTATAATGGGTTCAATTTAGTACGGTATACTCAATCCGTTGTTTTTCATAACATTTTTCCGCATACTTTCCATCAAGTTCTCTTCAAATTCACTTCGAATATTTTCCCATACCGTATTTACACAGTTCCAAAGCTGCTCTGTGTTGGCAGGTGCTCGATTGTGTTGTCCCAATGGCCTCGTCAATATAAACCAAAAATTTTCAATTGTTTTTGAAGTCTCCGTCCTGTTGGAAAATGACTTTATCATCGGGATAGGTGCTGTGCTACACTAAATCGGGTAAATAGTTTTAAAAAATTTGGAAATAATCTTCAATCTTCATTATTCCATTATTTCATTAATTCGTATAAGCTATCCCAAATTCAAACAAGTAAAACAACCCTAAACCTTCAAGCTAATTCCGCCATGTTTGACATTTTGTTTAAAGTAATGCTTTTGAATAGCTTAATAAGTTCTATTTAAAAAATGTTCCTTCTCATCCGATTGAAATCGGTTGAATTTTGTCTCATCGGACCCGTTTTCTATCCTCTATGGTCCAATTCTCATGTTATTTGCAGAACTTTAGACGCGCATTTATATTCTTACTACTTTCACTTACAAACGTTTTAAAGTAGAGCATCAGCAGCTTACTTGGGTGCTTTCATAATAGTTTTTCCATCTTTCTTTTAGTAATCTAGGACGTCCACCAGTATTCGTCAGCCATGTTACTGATATTGAAATAAATATTTTGTTCGTGTATCAACGGATTATTTTTCAATTTTACACCATTACCGATCTATCCCTTCAACAGATAAACTATTTGATTAGCTGTGTGGGGTTTTGGAACCATCTCGTTGTAATCACACATTCCAAATTTTTTTTTTTTTTTTGCAATTGAAATGATCTTCATTGATAAATTTCTCATAAAATTTTCTTTAAATATTGGCAGAGCCGAATCGGCGTAGCTTTAGCCAAGATTTGCAACAAACTTCGCCACATTGTGGTGGAAACAACAGAATTGACACATTTTGAACTGAAACCCTTACTACTGCAATATTTTCAATACCTCGACAGATGCCTTGTCTGTCTCACTGACACAAAAACAACAAATAGTGAATATGTTGACTCGTATCTGGTTAGACGATTGTTAAGATCAAAATGGAGTTAGCGCTCTTTAAATTGTATCCAACGACTCAGCATTAGTAGTAATTTTTATTAATTTCCGAACTATGTTCTTTCGTGAACTTCACCTTAATAAAAATTTAAACTTTGACGTTTTGACGCTGCCAGATCCTGAAAAGTTTAATGCGTGCATCCGCCGTATCAGCAGTTAATAATATAAAATATCATTTATGATGGAAACTTTCTAAAATATTTTTTTTATTGAACAAAAATTCCAGCGAATTATAGAAATATTAATTGTATCAAGCTAAAGAATGTGATAACAAAAAAAAAAAATTAATTAAAACAACAGTTTGAATCCCAACAAATTTTTGAAAAGGTCAACAGAGCAGCCTTTTTTTATTTTCAGAAACCTTTTGGTTGTACATACGTGGAAGTATTCAATCACAGAAGTTTCTGTAGATCTAATATTAGCAACGATTTTTTAGCAAATTGCAGAATTTTCGGCAATAAAGTTAATTAATTAACACGCTGAGAGCCAAGGGGAAATATAAAAAAAATTTGTTTAACTTTTCCGCTCACTTTTACCCCGTAAATGGGCAAATATTTCGCATTTTGTCAAAAATTCCATCAATATAAGAATTTATATAAGAAAAATTGTGATTTGTTTATTTGTTTATTTTCTGTATTCGTTTATAAACACAACAAATTAATTAATCTTCTGTAACATGTAACTGTATCCGATTCACCATCCTCTTCTTCGATTGTATAATTTCTGTTGATGCGGTGTTGCCATGAAATTCAAAAAATTGCCAGACAAGCTTGAGGCTGCAAAAAAGATAATGAATTTAATTTTTTTTTATACATTGTCGACAGATTAATTTGAATTTCATTGATTCAGTTTTATTGATTTCTGGTTCAAATGCGATATAAAGAAGTTCAATATATAGTTATTTTAAAAATCAAGCATATGGCTTCTTTTTGGATAACTTTTATTTCTCTATTTTAGTTTTGCAGGCTCTCGAGGTCTAAACCTTAATAATACAAAACGTCAATAATACAATCAAAACCCTATGTCTTCTAAAATATCGTTGTATGAAGAATTTGGTTTGAAAGAGTTAGGGCAAAAAATATATCGTGTTAATTTACACACTCATCATTTAGTATATATTTACTTAATGAACCAATAAAGAATATATATATATATGCTTGATCAGATCGACGGTACGAATCAATCCAGCCACATATATTTTTAGGCCCTGTACCGAAGGTACAAGAGCCTATTGGTTTTGTGCAAATGTATGTAACAGTTAGAAATAATGGTCGGAGACCCCCCAAAGTTACCCCCATTATGGTCAGGAATGACAGTCGGAATGGGAGTCGATATAGACATGTCCGTATGGCCGTCCGTATGAACGAAAGGATCTCGGAAACGGTAATAGATAGAGACTTTGTGTTTTTTGCATTCGACTAGGACTGCTCCAGAATTTTACAAGTTTATTTTAAAATTATGCCAAAAATGTTTTATAAGGCACTTATTCGTGCAGTGAGAAGTGGTCATGTGTTTGGTCATAAGCTCGGGAAACATTTAATGTGTTTGTTAGGCGACCTGCACTGGTACAGGGCCTCTTACAGTCTGTTACGCCCGACTGTAATTTACTTTTTGGGTTAAATAACATACAAACTCAACGCCCATTTATGGGTTTTTGTATGTAAAAGTTCTTTAAGTCAATATCAGCTAAAAAGACGACTGGATGACTTCTTAAGGACGTTTGCTTCACATGCATATATTAATACATATACGAAAACAACGCCTTTTTATGGATTTTTGTATGTAAAACTTCTTTTTTATTTTTAGGCCCTGTACCGAAGGTACAAGAGCCTATTGGGTTTGTGCAAATGTATGTAACAGGTAGAAATAATGGTCGGAGACCCCCCCAAAGTTACCACCATTATGGTCAGGAATGAAAGAGGAGTCGATATAGACATGTCCGTCTGTCCGTCCGTCTGTATGAACGAAAGGATCTCGGAAACGGTAATAGATAGAGACTTCGTGTTTTTTGCATTCGACTAGGATTGCTCCGGAATTTCACAAGTTTATTTTGAAATTTTGCCCCTCCCCCCCCTTCCCCATAAAATCACCCCTTAGGGTGAAAATTTCTTCGGCCCAAAAAAAATTGAGTACACCAGTATAAAGTTAACGTCTTTCTTAGCCCAAATCAAAAAAGTTCATCAAAATCGGATAATAAATGACGATTTTTTAAGCAATTGAATTTGAACAACCCCCCTTTTCTTTTCATTCATATTCGCGCAGTGAGAAGTGGTCATGTGTTTGGTCATAAGCTCGGGAAACATTTAATATGTTTGTTAGACGACCTGAACTGGTACAGGGCCTCTTACAGACGGTTACGCCCGACTGTATTTCCTTACTTGTTTTTTTTAAATTAATATCACTTTGAAAGATGATTTGTTGACATCTTAAGGATATACTAATATACGTGTTATCCCACTTTTTGGGGTAATCCGTCATACAAGCTTGCCGTTCACTTATTTGTTTTTGTATAAAAACTTCTTTATATCAACTTAAAAGACATTATTATGGCTTCTTATTGACGGAAAGTTCACGCACATATACTAATGAGCTTATCGCGCTTTAAAAAAAAAACTGACCATGCTTAGGCTTTATAAAAAAGAAAATATTTGATTGCATTTGAGATCTGAAAAATGTATAAATTGTATTAAAGCTTCGTATTGAGTTTTTTTTTCTTTTTTTTCTCTTCATTCATTCCGTCAATCATTCAATTAATTTCATTACTTTTGAGTATTGATCTTTAAACTTACAGTGGAATTCTGTACAATAGGAATACTCAAAAAAAGAATGAAATATTCTATGATACTCGGTTTGACTCGAACTTTGAATGCACTCATGCAGAGCTCTAATACAAATAGACAGACAGACATTTTTATATTGAATCGATGTTTAGTGCCAATGAGGAATTTAAATACATACTTTTAAATGGAATACATTTCTACCAATTTATTAAACTGTTTCCAACCTAATGGAAAATTATAGAAAATTTTTCAGTACATATTTCAAAAATGTGTTTCTAGATAGCAAGAATCTTTATCTTGACTACTTTTATTGTCGAATATTTACCGAACAACATTCCTTTCCAAAATCAATTTCAGACAAAAATTGAGTTAAACATTTTATGAATAAATCATCTCTCACATAACTTCCGGCTGAGATACGAGTATAGAATGTTGTGTATAGTTTTTGGTTAGGAGGTTTTTTAGCTACATTTGATTAAAATGCATTTTCACAATCGACTCTCTCAGAGCGAAACTCTCTTTTTTAAATAAATAGTACACATGCGCAGTGTAGTACCGCTCACACGAACACAAATTGTCTGCTACATCGCACTGCGCCGCTATAGAACGCCAACCACTTCAGATACTTTTAGACAACCAGCAGATACTAGCGCGTGCTGTGCTGTGACTGACTAACAATATATATATATACATATATATATATATATAATATATATGCTTGAATGTTTGTTTATATGTAAATATATTTATTTGTATGTGGTGTATAGAAGAGAGCGTATTGTAGACAAATGCGAGAGATTGTCGCAATCGCTGTTCAACGAACGAACAAAAAGACAGACTGACAGCCAATTTGTGGGTGTCGCAGGAGTTTGGGCAGGCGACTGACTGGCCAACAGCTGTAAGCAGCAGCAGTTGTATCTTAAAGTTTATATGTATCTATGTATGTTAGCTGTTGCCTCACTACGCCAAAAAATAAAAAGAAAAAAAGAAACTTAAATAAGAAAAGCTGCAGCATACATTTCACATACTTTTACGTTTTCTTTTTGTTGGCATTTTCTTTTAGAATTTGTCGCGTTTGCCTTTTTGTGTATATATTTTTTTTTTTTTTTACTTTTTTGCTGCGTTCATGCAAAGTAAGAAAGCAAAAAAAAAATAAACGCAAGAAAAGCGCTTTTCTTAGACGACTGTTTATTACACATTTTCATTGTGCTTTTCATTTTGTATATATGTACTACATATGTGCACATCCTGCCTGCCTGCCTGCTGCGTCGTCAACGGTGTCGCCACAAATCCTCCTCTACCGCTTTTTGTTACTACGACGACGACGACTACTACTACTTGCTGGCTTGCCGGGCATTTATGTTTGCCAGTTTGTTGTCCTAAATATTGCTGAACTTTGCCTCGTTTTTTGGCCTTTTCATTGGCGTCGTCGGCGTCGTAGTCGTCGTCGTCTTCCACCAGCCGCCGCCACCAGCAGCAGCAGCAACCTTTGTTTCGTTTGACTTGACATACGTACGTATACGTCATTTTTCACCTGCACTCATGCCGCCGCTCGCTGCCGCCGCTGTTTTTCTTCCTATTTATTTTTCTAGCTTGTTTTCCGCTTTGGGCAACGTTTTTTGCATACATTATTCGCATATTTTTCGGGTATTTCCCAAATGAAAATTGTTTGTCGAAATTATGGCAACGTGCAATGTGCTCTTGCCTCCTTCTTTTTCTCTTCGCTTAGCTGTCATTTATTTATCGAGCATTGAATTTTCCTAGTATTTGGCTTCTATTTAATCTCATTTGTTAAAGTTTTTCCTATTTGCTGTTGTTGTTGTTTGGTTTTGACATATGATTGAAACGTACTAAGCAAAATTTGTCCTTTGGGATTTTCAGCTAGCTATTTGCGTATGTTTGTGTGTGTGTGCGTGTGTTTAATTTGTTTATTCTGCAGATACATTTGTATCTGTAATTATTTTCTCGTATATAATATTTTTCTTTCGTAGGCGTCGCAATTTAATTGTTCTTTTCTCTAATTGCTTTAGATATTTATTGGATTTTTATTAGATTGTTTGTCATGGAAATGTGTAAATAGGCCTTTTATTGCTTAATTGTAATAGGTGAGTGATATACAAGTATCAATTGATGTTAGATGTGTCATTAAATGACTTGATATTGATTTGATTTATGCATTTAGTGATACATGTCTAAAATGTCTGTCAGGTGAGACTTTGATTGTGTGTTGTGTTGTGGCAAGTATGATTGTTTGTGATAAGAATTTTGCATGCATAGGTTAAAGCTAGTTTGTGGCTACTTGTCAGTTAGTAGTTCATAACTCTCTGATTATATTGAATGCATAATCAAAAGTTATATCTATACATACTTCATTTAACCAGATGGAATAAGCGTTCATAAGCTTCAGTTTAATGTGGCTCCATTAAAAAACACTACATTTATTTTGTTGTATTCAAAATTATTTATTTATTTCGATTTATAACTAGCGGATCCTGCTTGCGCTGCTACGCCTCATCTTTAATTTCCTTTAGTATAGGGGACCCATCTCCAAATGTATGTATATATGTTTGAGGTTATTGCATAGCGCATAGCACATATGTCATAGGTTTTCAAAGCACTAAAAAAAAAAAACAGTTTGAATAGCATTAGTGTTTATCAATTTTTAAGCTAACAAATATAATTTATATTTTAACATTATAAATCTTGACTCTGCAGGTTGATTTTGATTAAATAAACGATAAATGTTATTCACAACTAAAACCTATTATTTTTTTTTCCTACACAACAAAAAAATCTACATCCCACTAAGCCAATGGCAGTAACAATTTTAATTTTATTTTATATTTTAATTTATTAATTTCATTTGCGTTAACTGTAGGAGGTCCACCGTGATTTGTAGCAGTGTATTTTCTCCATCACTGCGAGACCAATTCCTCGTTTGTTCTCTGCTGGGGGTAGCTACTTCAGCGGGTGGCTTAGCGTAAGCGTTGCATAGAAACCAAATTAATGTGCAAACACATTGGATATATCGGCACTGCGGAAGTTTTTACACAAATTTAACAGCCAGCCAGTACTAGCCTAGATAGCCAGCAATGCTATCCTAGCTAGCCAGAAGTACTAGCCTAGCTAGTCAGCAGTACTAGCGTAGCTAGCCACCAGTACTAGCGCAGCTTGTCACCAGTACTAGCGTAGATAGCCACCAGTCCTAGCGTAGATAGCCACCAGTCCTAGCGTAGATAGTACTAGCGTAGCAAGCCAGCAGTACTAGCCTAGCTAGTTAGCAGTACTGGCCTAGCTAGCCAGCAGTACTAGCCTAGCCAGCCAGCAGTACTAGCCAGCCAGCATCACTAGCGTAGCTAGCCAGCCAGCCAGCAATGCTAGCGGAGCTAGCTAGCCAGCCAGCCAGCAATGCTAGCGGAGCTAGCTAGCCAGCCAGCCAGCAATGCTAGCGGAGCTAGCTAGCCAGCAATGCTAGCGGAGCTAGCTAGCCAGCCAGCCAGCAATGCTAGCGTAGCTAGCTAGCTAGCCAGCCAGCAATGCTAGCGGAGCTAGCTAGCTAGCCAGCCAGCCAGCAATGCTAGCGGAGCTAGCTAGCTAGCTAGCCAGCCAGCAATGCTAGCGGAGCTAGCTAGCTAGCTAGCCAGCCAGCAATGCTAGCGGAGCTAGCCAGCCAGCCAGCAATACTAGCGGAGCTAGCTAGCTAGCTAGCCAGCCAGCAATGCTAGCGGAGCTACCTAGCTAGCTAGCCAGCCAGTATTGCTAGCGGAGCTAGCTAGCCAGCCAGTATTGCTAGCGGAGCTAGCTAGCTAGCTAGCTAGGCAGCCAGCAATAGCGTAGCTAGCTAGCCAGCCAGCAATGCTAGCGTAGCTAGCTAGCCAGCCAGCAATGCTAGCGTAGCTAGCCAGCAATGCTAGCGTAGCTAGCTAGCCAGCCAGCAATGCTAGCGTAGCTAGCTAGCCAGCCAGCAATGCTAGCGTAGCTAGCTAGCCAGCCAGCAATGCTAGCTAGCTAGCTAGCTAGCCACCAATACCATCTAACAGCTCCTACCTAGCTAGCCGGGAATGGTAGCTAGCAGTAGTAGCCGGGTTAGCCGGGAATGCTACCAATGCGGGCTAGCGAGGCTAGTACTGCTAGCTATTACACCTGACTAGTACTGCTTTCTAGCCCTGCTTAAATTTCGACTCCAAACGATTGCATATTGTAATTATGTACTTTTTATTGCAAATATTTTATACGGACCCAAGCTCTTGTGCCCTGTTCATGTGTTGTTGTTGAGTTTTAAATTATTTCTAGTTTATTTAACAATTTCTTGCATTTGGCGATTATCGATTTATGAAACTTAAGACATCGAGCAAGGTTCATGTGTATAAGCAATTATTTGTAAGCAAGTGGAGTACGACATGTGTTGTCGTTTAAGCTAGTAGCCTGACTGTGGCATATGACAGTTGGCTCGTTTTTATTGTTAAAGTAATTCGAGTAGCTATGATTGCAATCGCATTTTCGTTTATATAAACGCTTTTAGAAACTTGAGTTGCTATTTGCGATAAATATTTATTTAAAGTAGAGTTTCGGAATAGTTTGTATTGAATTAAATATTTACAATATACATATAATACGCTGGTGGGAAAAGCGAAAGAACTAAATGGCTAAGTAATATATAAAGCCATATCACCCTAAAGAACTCGGAATTAGCAATATTCTCCCTGACTGTTGATGCTATCTAAAATCTTGAAATAGTGTTTAAATTCTAATGCTTATTCTTGCTGCTAAAGTATTACAAAGCTATCTGATGCCAACTCTCCTTTCTAAATGCAAATTGTAACCCTCTAGAAATTCTTTTACACACAATAAAAAAACGCTTGTCCTGCTATCAAATATAATCTACCTAATTCGGCATAGGAGGGAGATATAAACCGAATATAAAAAAGTATTATAATAATTTTCTTCATACATGCAAAATTAAAAAAAATAATTGCAAACAAAGGGCAGGCGGCACAATAAAAATTGAAGCTACTACATTCAAGTGAACAACAACAAGAAACTAGTTTAACCTGAAAAAGGCGAAGGAAGTTGCTTGTAGCGTATAGCATTTCAGGAAGGCAGGCAGGCCAGGCAGCCAAGCAGGCAAGCAATCCGAGTCAGCACGCAAGACACAGAACACCCTAGCGGCGACAACGACGACGACAACGTCGACGACAAGAAGGACTATTACTGTTGTTGTTGATTATCCTGGATAGTTTTTTTTTTTTTTTTTAATATTTTACTACTTTACTCTTTCTCCGTTGCTGCTGCTTTTGCTTTTCTATTTACTTGCTTTTATATCAAAATAAATCGTAAACAAGGTCATTGCATGGTATGCTCCTCTATTCAACGCGTGCAGGAGTAATGTGTAGCGCAGCACCCTTTTGGCTTCAACCCTCAACAAGCTGAAGTACAAAAGTAATCAGAGAATGTGTTCGCACTTTACGCGCGCTCTCTCTCTCGCTCTCTCGAATAGTTATGCTCTTTTGCAAACATACACGCACAGCCAACTCACACAGACGCATACTTTTCGTAGATACTTTTCGACGCAGTGTTCACTTCCAATAAGAAATTCATTTAGTCATCGCCAGTCAACGGATAAAAATTATTGTTAAACATTTTTTTTTTTTCTAATCCAAATTTTTTTCTTTGTGCGCAGAATAAATCATTCAAAATAAAATGTGTGCCCCAAGCTATGTATTGCACGCCAAAAAACTACAACAAAAACAACCAGCAGAACAAAAAAATATGAATCAAATAACCTAATAAGATAATAAATAAAGTATTTAGAAGAGCAGAGAAAACTAATCATCATCAAACCAAACTCCAAACACAAAGCTTTAAAATATAAAAATAAAAGTTTTTTAATAATAAATAAAATATTTATAATATTAAAAGAAATTTACAAGTACATTTGAGATGCAGTTTTTTGTGCTGTTTTTTTCTTTTCTTTTGGCTTGTATATTTCGGTGATATGGTGTAAATGTGATAAATAATAATAAAACAAAACAAAAACAAAAAACCAATAACAACTAAATGCAACAATAATTTAATTGTTTAAAAACTAAGCCTGAATATTTTGGAATCTAAAGCATAGAAAATCTTTTAAAGACAAAAAAATAAAAAATCGTACAACGCAAGAAAATCATATTTTAAAATGTTGTGTCGTCGTGTAAAACTTTTTTAAAATGTCCCAAGTATAAATATACAAAAATTAAAAAAAAAAAAAAAAAAAACTGCGTCGTATCCTCTAATTTTTAAGTCGTCAATTTTATAAAAAAAAAAAACGAACAAAAGCACAAACAAAACTCCTAAACTAACAAAAAGAAAATCGTTTAATAATAAAAAAAAAAACTTTATACTGTCAAACGCTTTAATAAGTATCTTAATAATAAAAAAATAATAATAATAAAAAATTAATCGAGTTTAATTGAATTTCTCTCAAACTGCACCACTGCCAATTATTTGACAAATATGTTTTTATTCTAACAACTAAAATAAATACAGATATAGCAGCGAAGAAATCGAAATAACTCATCGTCAAGTGCTAAGGAGAAATTTTTCTATAAAAAAAAAATAAAAAATCCGTTTAATACAATAAAAATATTAAAAACTTTCCAAATGAAATGCAATAGTAGACTTTCTTTCGTGTGAATGAAGGTAAAAATTAAACCAAAGTAATTTGTTTTTATTATCAACCAAACTATTAACATATATATCCGCTATCCCTGCTCGGGCGCCAGTTATAATTAAAATGGCTTTAATAAAGTTGCCGTTAAATGAAAAATATTTGTTGAACCATGGCAGAAAGTAGTAAAAACGTAATTAATAAAAAATTAAATCATCTTGTTTGATTATAAAAAAATGGACTTCGAGGTATCCTATTAGAAGTCATTCAACAAGAATCAAGAACAACTACTAGACTAAAGAACAGTTGTGACTAGTCTTCTTGATAAAAGTGTTTCGATTAAAAACACAATATGATGTCCACAGGTGGGAGTACTATACACTCTCATGTGTAGCCTTCGTATAAATGAATTTTTAGACTCGAATGCTAAGGCAATGCTGATGATATAGTAATTATCTGTGAATTATCTACAAAGATCAAATTAAAATGGACATCAATAGCAAACGATCTTAGTACTTCAAAGTAGGACTCGATATCAACCCAACTAAAACTACAATTGTTGCTTTTTCTAGAAATTATAAACTGAAATCACTGACACACATTATTAAGGGTGAATGCAATAGAATTATATAAGGAACTCGAATACCTGGGAGTAATCTTAGACCATCTTAACACATGGAAGATTCAGAACATATAATGAAGAAAGCCTATATGGCAATGTAGACTTGCAGCGCCATTGCTGGGTAAAGTTGGGAGTGTACACCTTATCTCACAATGAACATAGGCCTATGTTTTGCTGATCTACGATGAGAACATAAGGCGACGTTGGCGGATAGGGCTAAATTAGCGGTAGCCAGCCAACAACTGAACAACAGGAGCAATGGGAACCTGTTCTAGCGCATATCCAACCACAGTCGATTTGAGCCATTGTAGGAATAGGAAGAAGTAATAGTGACGGTGAGGTTTACGTCAACAAACGAGCAAAAGATATCAAGACCACCAACTGAAGTGTTGTTGGTAGATACAAGTGTCAGGTTACAATAGACTTGGCTACTGCCTAATACAAATAATACGCTATACCCACTTGAACCTAAATTTTTATGCAGTATACATTTGTTTGGGGTAGTTTATTCAAATTAATACAAGATTCACCAATATATTTCACTAAACTACGAGGATGGTTTGATAACTCAGTGACTTGTAGAATAAAAGATATTCTTATCGGCAAATAGGTCTTTTATTTTATAGGTTTATTAAAAGCCTTCAAAACTGGTCTTTGTTTAGTGATGACCTCTTCGTTCAATATCATTCTATGGTTTTTTTTTTTTTTTTTTTTTTTTTGATGAATTCTGACATCAACACCTTATTTGCGCGCCCTGAACGTTAAATTAAATTTCCCCTGTCCCTGCTCGGGCGCCATGTACATATATTTAAATTTACTTTCCATCAAATTCAGGTCAAAAATAGTCTTCAATATGGCACTATAGCAAAATGGCTTTTATTTTCAACGTCGAAAAAATATGGTTTAATCACATTTTTGGAATGAAATTCACAGTAAACAGTCAATATTCGTGGATGCAATGGAGTCGCTTGAAATTCATACACTATTTAACCTTCAACTTGGCTTGTTGGTCGATTTTTACGACCATACATCAAAGTAAGCGCTCTTAAAATTGTGACCACTGACTCAGAATTTTGGTAGTAAATTTTAATTACTTCCAAAAGTTGCTCGTTCGTGAACTTCATCATTACACTGACATTTTGACGCAGACAAATTTTGAAAAAAGTCTTAGGATTTAGTAGAAAATACAACATTTTTATGTGCTGCTGTCCCTACTCGGGCGCCATGTACATATATGTATTGTAATAAAAATAACTAAGAAAGTTTATGATAAACGAAATGTTGGTCAATGATAAAAAGTAATATTAAAAGAATTAAACTTAATTAGCTTTGCTGATCACTAAAACGAAATAAAATATTTTGGATATTTCTTAAACAATTAATACTAATTTAAAACATTTCTCTTCTCTCATTGCAGCACATTTTACATGAACTGTGATTATGAGTTCCACAAAATCTCAAGTAGCCATTGCTACAACAATTCCAACAGGCTTAGCAGCATCAACAACGACGACGCCATCTCCAGCTCTTTCTGCAGTAGCAGCAGCAGCAATAAATGTGGCAGCATCCAATGTGGCCAACAGTGTAGCATTGTCAAAGGATTACAGCAACGGCAGCAGTGGCGAGGATCAGCAAGCAGTACTGGGACGTCAGAATAGCTTTGGAAATAATCGTCGTGTAAGTTTTAGTATTATACGTAACAAGGGCGGCAGGGATAAAACCGAACGAAAGCAAATTGAACAAGAAGAAAAGAACGAGTTAGTAGAACAGCAAGAACAAGAGCAGCAAGAACGTGCAAGTAAAATGTCCAAGCAAAAAGATAAAAGCAAGCAAAAGGAACAATATAAAACCAGTGAAGTTATCAGCGAATATCAATATGAGGCATTACAGAGGGACCAATATCAAGGAAAAGACGCAGAAGAGTCAAATGACAAGCAAAAGAAAAAAGCAGCAGAAAAAGAAAAATCAAAGAATAAGAAATCAAAAAATGAAGATGATGAGAATTCAGTTGTTGTTCTTGTTGATCAAGAAATTAGTGATGAACCACAATTGACACGTAAACAAAAAGCTATTTTGATGTTTAAAGAACTCGTGCATATATTTCGAAGATAGAGCGGAAAAAAGTAAATCAAAAATTAAATGCAATCAGCTGTTTCAAATTGTAGTCAAAGCACATATTATATCTATATATATGTATTTATATAACATATCAAGTTGAAATCAAAATATTGGCACGCATATTCGATTTAAAATTCTATTAACCTTTGCAAAGTATATACATATGCATATCATATAGGCAAACTATTACTCTGAAGTAGAATTGTTGTAGTAAGCTAAATTAATAAACCTTTCAATGGCTACAGATGATTGGTTCAAGCTCGAAATTAGAGTTAACTGTCACTAATTTCGGTAACAGCTGTGAAAATACTGAAGAAGCATGTTTTATGTCATTTGACTGTTTCCGGGATTCCTTCGATAGATTTTTAGATTTCCAATTAAGTTTTTTTTTTTTTTTTTTTATAAAAAAAGGGAGTTTGTGGTATCTTAATGGTTATTATTAGCCTAAGTGATAGCGAGCGGTACCAAGTCGATCATTCCATTCCATCGTTACCTAAATCTAAACGTAACTAATCCATTTTTTTTTTCTTTCTTATTTCCATAATTTAAATATTTTCGATTGAAGGAAGTAAGTCCTATAAGCTATATAAAATTCGGGTCGTTATAGCCATGCCCGTCTGTGTCTATGTATGCGAACCATATTGCATCAATCTTGATATTGGCGTGGAATCAGTTCAGATTGTTGCCAAATATCTGTCATCGTCGAAATCGGTTTTTATATTTGATTGTCTCAAAAATCATGAAGATTTGGAAGATCAATTAGTCTCAATAGGTGTACATATGGCGGGAGATGTATATTAGAAAGCCAAATTAGATCTTCAATGGCCTGCATTGCATTCTTTTGCTAGTGGAAATAAAATAAAAAGAACATGGAACCGATTGCGTTGACGTTTTTAATGTAAAACGAGAAAGAACGCTCGACTTCGAGATTCCCTGTATTCCCATGAACTTAATTTTGTAATGGAGATATGTTCTTATATGGATCCGTGAGTTATTTTATTAAAATTGATTAAAAATATTTTCAAATTTGGCGTTTTTAGCTGATTTGAGTATAGCAACAACAATTTGTTCATAAAAAAACCCAGAAAAAAAGGGAAAGATTTGTGTTGTGGCTATAAGTTTTAGTAGTTCGATATATGTTAGGGAATATTTTATTACCATGCATCCAAGATAAACCAAATTTTGCATTTTTAGAAATTATTTTGGACAACAACAACAAAATCAAATTTTTTAGGAAGGTTTTGGCACATTCATTGAATACATACAAGGCTTCTGAAGAGAATTTTGAGTTGCAAGAATTTAATCTCGAAGATAAAGTTGCTGATATAATACACTCCGTAAAACAGACGGATAAACCTACTACATGAAATTGAATTTTGATCGTGAATTTTAATATTTTATGGGGTCTGCTAGTCCTATTTTTTAACCTTGGCTATGGATACAGTGTAAAAATCAAATAAAGCTGTCTATGCTACACAAATACATAATAATTTTTCAGACTATACAATACTAATGCATATATGTGGATTCAATAGCTAACTTGTCTAGCTTGCTTAATGATTTCCTAGATGACATGATTACTTCTACTGCGAAGAGTACTAAAACTTATAATTCAACAAGCATTCTGAGTCTTTAGACAATAAATTTCATAAATTTAAGATGACTAGAGTATTTGCGATGTAAAAAAGAATTTTAATAGCGTGTTGAGGCACTTCTTTGCTTCAAAATTTCACACATCCGGTAATTTGATGGCTTGGGTCAGTTCGGGTGCGCTAGAATATTGTTGCCCTGATCCATATACTCCCAAAACAAATTGGATGATAGTGCTAGTGGCGTAGAAGATGAGTTTCTGGATGATATTCAAAATATTTTATTTTATAAAGTCAAAAATAAATGAAAAGTGCTTAACATGTTGGGAACATGTGTACTAGACCTCTTTACGAGTGGGGCAAAACATCAATTGAGTCACTCGTCCAAGAATTGAATGAATGAGTAAATGCGTTTCTCGAAATGAGTTTTGAATTCCAGGTTCTGTATGCCACTCAATAAACAAAATTAAAACGAAGAGGCAAGTTTTTAATTTAAATAGCTTTTTTGTCGGTACTCATATTATTTGTGAATGCTTTCAACACATTCGAATCACTCGAGTGCGCGCAAATTATTCAATTCATTCAAATTCATATAAACTCATTTCATTCCGTGCACCGTACTCACTTAATTCAATGCTATGGTATTCTATTGCACTGACTCTTTGAGTTACCTCATGCAGTGCTCTAATGTGTACCATGTTAAGAAAAAGTTTGAATGCCACACCCACTAATTTTTTATTGTATACGTCATTGTCTAGCAATATAAAATTACTCATACGCAACAATGTCTCCGTGAAATTAATTTCTTTTTGATCGCTTTTTCTATTGTAATAGTTTATTAATCGATTCGACTTTTTGTTAGCAGTTGACATTTAGAATGCAATACAGACGAAAGCGGTTTTTGTGTCACTCAAACCTCTAAAAGTGAAATAGGTCAAGTCAATGTGAACTTTAGATATATATATATATATATATACCTATATATAAAAGCAAAAACAATAAGACCACCTAAAGCATAATCGATGCGCTAAGCGTCATATTTATTACGTATATAAGTATGCAGTTTACCTATTTACAAATTGTACATAACTACATTGATAAATCTCTCGCTATATACATATAGTATATGTATTATGTACTTATGTATACATAAGCCGAAAACTATGCTGCATTATATGCATATATATGTACATACATAGTTAATCTATATGCAGCATGTTTGTCACTGGCAGCAAAATCAACATCAGCCAGCAAACAAGAAATAGCCATGAACTGCTGCTGCACTCGAAGCACGCCCAAAATTTTCGGTTTTGCATGTACTACAGAGTACATGCAACATCAGCAGCAGCGGTGACTGTGGCTTGCAGCATCCGCAAATCGTTGAAACTGGGTCAGGTCAGCGGAATGTATGCGCCGCTGCATGCTTCGAATTGCTTTTATACGCCTGTTAGTATGCAACGGTCTTGCGCTTGCCTGCTTCATTCAGCAATGATGGCAAATAAACAATAAATGACGCGTCGTCGGTATTTGTACACACACACACACACACAAATGCTTGCAGTATGCAAATGTATTTGTGCATGCATTTAACTTATACATTCTCCATGTTGCATGGCATTGATTGTTGTGTTTTTCCAATAATTTAATTGGTTTTATTCGTCCGCTGGCTAGCTTGACTTTTCTTGGAATTCAATTTTCAGTGCAATTAGCTTTTCCGTACGCAGAAATTATAATATTCCATGTAATTTAAAAAAATAACAGCAACCAAAAAAAACACAGACCATACAGTAAATATTTCTAGGAAAATGCATTCAAGGTTACCGAGGCGTTTAATGCCACTTTTTTGCATGTGTTCGTGTACAATGAACGTGGTGTAGTGTATCGAATAACAATGGAAACAGTGGCGTAGCCAAAGGCAGTGTTATCACTGGGTCAATTGGCAGTTATACAAAATTGTTGACTTACTAAAAGATATATGTTATCTCTTCTACTCAATTCATAAGTATACAGCATGGTGGAATAACATAAGGTGAAAACCCGTCGCAAAGTGAAGGTTATATCTCTTTTTTAGGCTTACAAAAACGATACCAAAAATGAGCTTGGGAACAAAATTGAGTGCACCCATTTGCTCCGAAATGGCTCAGCTAATGCTATTCAAATGTTCGAAACTCTTTTTCCCTTTGATTGTATATTGAACAAAATTAATGTCAAGCTTCTACAGTAAATGTCATTAGAAATCGAAATCAACTATCACCCATGGAGTCTTCAAAAATATTTAAGTCAGGGGGTTGTCGACCTTATACCATTTTTTGGCTTAAAAAAATAACTATACAAGAACGTTGCATTGCCGGCGTGCGGTGCAACGCCTCCTTTTGTTTTTCTCTCATACTGGATCTTGGTACTGCCAATTTTTCTAGTGGAACATAGATTGGAACATATATTTGCCCTGGTTTAAAACGAACAAAAGAAAAACAGAATTATATATGTCCATCGTGCGTCATAGTCTTGGATTCAATCAAAAATTCTCCTGTAATAGAAGACAAGACATTAAAAAAATATGGAGAATTGAGTTGGGAAGATATTATTTTAGAAAGTCATCAGTTTTGTGTATATTTTTAGGTACTTGGTCATCTAACCACATAAAACTATTCAACCGTTTTTGTGTCATGTTTGTTTGGTCGAGCTGCTGACGTCAGTTAAACCAAGTCAACAGATAAATTTATTCCACGCGTACCTGGTCGTCCTTCATTACGTCATCAGCCAATTAGGTTCGGGACCCTTGTAAACCAAATAAGATGTCAAGCTTATCACAAACTGTTATAAGTTCAAAAATCTTACAAAGCAACTTTCTCCCGAAGACTTGCAAAACCCTTTTATCTGATACAATGCAGATTATTTATTTAAGATTTTTGTCAATCGAGAGAGAGCTATACTTCTAATTTGTTTACTCAACCCTAAGTAGCTAACATAACTCTTCGCCTGTGCTACAGGCTAACTTCATTGTTTGTTAATTCTATTCCTAGGTAGAAAAAGTTTCCTATTAAAATGAAGGCAAAATTCTCCATCGTCACAGACCATACAAGATCTAATGCCGGTGTGCGAAAAGATACCTAGTCCTCCTTCTTCTTGTCTTCATTCTCAAAAAATAAATCTATCTGAGAATGCCGTCGTTATTGTGATGTCAATGTCATCCGCGTATGCGAGCAGAGCAAATATTTATGTATGGGCATTGACATAGAATGTACGCCATCAACAGATTAAAAATTGTCAAATATTGTTGTTCTAAAAACTCAATGGATTTTCCATATTGTCCTTCCCAGCTTTGATCAAGTGACATATCTCCTCTACAAGGATATAAAAAGGACATACGATATAAATCGCACTGCTTTGCTGAAAGAGTTATGTTAAGATAATATTTTCAAGAGAATATTGGTCATTGGGATAAACTATTCGTGAAGAAGTATTCATAAAGTATTACTGAAATAGTTTAATTTCTTATTCAGTACAAAATTGAACCATGAGTCTGAATAAGGTCTAAACAGAAAATATGAGCATCTACTTACTATGTATAGTTTGTATTATTATACAAGTCTATTATCAAGTTCAAGGAAATATATTTTTAAGCAATACTATTCTATGCTACCTAAGCTTCTAAACATTTTCTCAACTACTACTTGTACAACCCTCGCACATACTCGAACTATTTTAAATGTTAAATCACTGCTCTTGACTTAACTTTGAACGTTTGTGCGTTATGTGAACTGCACATTTTTCATGGCGATAAGTTTTATCGCAACTTGACATTGCAGCACAGCAGCGAACTTAATTTGTTGTTTAGAGGAGGACGAGCGACATCGCAGATGGATGGGAAATGAGTTGGCACAATACTCGTGTATATGGAAATTGTAGTGTTTGCTTTTTTTTTTTTTTTTTCTCTTACTATGTATAGTTTGCTAAATTTTTTACATATATATTTATGTATGTTTTGATGTCTGTCGTATTATCTTTTTGTCCCTCTGTCTCCTTTACAAAAGCACTACACAGCAGCAGCAATGGAGGAGGAAAAATGTTTTTCACTTTTTTGTTTTTTGCAATTTTTTGCAAAGTTTTGTAAAGTGCTTCAAGGTCGATTTATTGATTTTTCCAAGCCATCTGCAAAAACGATAACAATTCTCTATAAATGGAGAAAAATGACTGCAACAACAATGCAAATCAACGAACAACAACGACAAAAGTCATTAATTGTTTGCGTTTTAAACGTTTTTTTTTTTTTTTGTTTTTGTTGAGTTTCGATTTGAAATGATTTAGTAATTTCACTGGAAAAAGTTTTCCATAGAATTTCAACAAGAATTATTGTGAAATTCTTTATTGAATTTAATTTATTTACCGGTGTGGGTATTATTATCTTAGTAATGCATATATTTACAGAGATACTTTGAAATTTAAATTGTGAGTAAATATCACAGTAATAATTTGATGTATACAAATACAAGTTCTATATTAGCATGAGGGTGAGGAAATACAGTGGAATAGTGCCAAGGGAGGTTATATTTAATTTTTAATATTTTTATTTGATTCACTTGCAATGTTTTTAAAGGGACAGTTTGCGACATTAGACCAGGCGGGGGGCTCCGCAGAAGAAGATGTTCTGGAAGATTGATTTGAAAATGAGAAACTTGTTTGTTAGATTTTTAAATCAGATTTTTTTCTTAAGCAACCAACAACCATTCTATTTAGGTCTTTGAATTTCAAAAAAATGTTCAGTAGTAATTTCGCTGAAATGCGCTGCCTTTTACTGACAGAAAAGTATCGCGATTTGAATTTACATGACATGCAGATAAAAATGATTCAAAATCGCGATATCTTGTTGTCACATGCAAGCTATTTTTTGATGTGAAACATGTGCTTCGTATGGCGAATTTTACATTTGCTTCTGACACGAAAGACGTTATATGTTTGCTCAGGTTTGAAGTATTTTACGTATTAAAGAGATCACGTTTTCTTGCGAATGGAAAATAGCCAGCTGTACGTTGGCGTGTATTGGTAGAGGTTGAGTATCGCAAAAAAAAAAGTTTTACGATACTTTTTCGAAAAAAAACTTGAATTATGGACTGCTAAATCAAAGTGAATTATAATCGTGATATGTTTCGCAAAATATTTTTGAACCAGATAGTACCTATATTATTTAAAAAACTGCTGAAATATGTAAATTAAATACATATTCCTTACTTAAGCGTATTATGTCAATCTGTAACATAATTCAATGTTAAAACTTCATATTTAATAATTAACAACAACAACGTACAACACAGAAATACACAAACAAACAAACAAAATATAAATTCGAAATGTATCAAAATTTAAAACGTGCAACACAAATATTTTCACGTAAAAAGAAAGTAATTCCAAAACCAAAGGATGATGATGATGATGATGAGGAGGTATGTATGTACGTACGGTCGGTATAAAGGTAGTCAAGCAAGCATTTTGCTGCATTTCAAGTATGTACTCTATGCGAAACGTTTTCGAACTACAGCAGAGATGGGTGGAGGGACAGTGACTGACTGTATATAAAAATTGTGCAGTGTAACAAGTTAACGACACTGAACGGGCAATTTTGCGCTTGGCAAGCGCAAGCAAGTAGGCAATCGAGATAGATACTCGAAAATATTGCCATCACCATTGAGAAATACGCTTTGAAGGCATGCAAAGTATGTATAGTAGAGCGAAAGGATATAGCAAGCAGCAGGAAAAAAAGTACCGAGTGAATCTAACTCAATTTCCTGACGACTTGGATATGCTCACAACTGATAGATAGACTTGACTAAGTGGCAGTACATCAAAGTCTCGTCGTCTGGCCTTTCCGCTCTCGAATGCGAATGCAGGTGTTGATAATGGGCAGTAACATGTATTTGCATTTAATTTCCACGCCGACATAAACGTTTGCCTTATTTACACTATCATCAGCAATATCCGCTCGTGTACTCCTTAACGTTGATTGTATTAGCTGTTTGAAGAAGACGTAGTCTTGTTACCGGACAACAACATAGTTGTTGGAATTTATTTAGTTATTTATTATTTGGTTGACTCTACGGCTGACTGAGTGACGGACTCACTTAAGCCTATTCCCTGCTTCATTCAGTCAGCAACTAAAATTGTGCAGTGATGTCAGAGGCGCGACTAGTGTTGACATTTGCTTGAAACGCGTTTGAGGCACGATTGCGCTTAAATTTTATCGCCGCAGACGAATATTTCCTTTTGTTTTTTTTTTTTTTTTTTGCAATAAAATTGGCACGCGCAAGGCGGTAAATCAATGAAGAAAAGAAGCACGAATGTATAGTGTGAGAAGGCTAATACTTTGTTTTGTTTGTAGGATATAAAAAGGCCCGCCTATAGAGGCACCAATAAATGAGGACAAGAAAACTTTAAATATTTAAACTTGAACTTAACTCTTATAGTCCCCAAGTTCAGAGTCATACGGACAGACCACTTCTCTCACTTAAAGTAGCCTGACCGCAAGCTTCTACAAGCAATTGATACGCCTCAGTTGTAGTCATCTATAAATTAAAGAAGTTAATTAAAAAAGTTCTCAACTCACTACTTCGTATGTCCGTTTGAAAATCAAGAACTTGGAGACTATAATACAATAAATAGAGCCTTTAAACTTGTATAGGATGGGAACAACAAATTTTAATACAAATTTAAGGTTCAATGGGAATGTAGCTTATCTTGAAGTCGAGTCCACTGACTGCAGCGTTCTTTCTTGTTATATCTGTTTCTTTTCTAAAATGACCGAAACTTATTTCTACACCCTTCAATATTTTTATTGTTTTTGTAACGGCTGAAAGGTAGAATCTTGGAACCCTTAAATCTATATACCTAGAACCAGACAACGTCATACGTTTATTCACACCAACTCATTGCTGATAACACTCAGAAGGGCATACACTATATTGAGTATTAAATAACATTAAAGTGGGCCCTATTTGGGCAAAATAAAACTGCATGCATGCCAGGGCCGTTTCCGTTTGTGTGCTACACGAACACAGAAGTTCAGAAAATGTCAAAAGTGAACTAAAGACGTCAGCTCCTGGGCTAAAATGCCGCTCATTTTATGGCGACAAGCGTCACAAGTACGGGGTTGCACAGGTGGTCTATAGCTTTTTTTTTCCCCCGCCGTATTTAAAGTTACGAATAGAGAGAAGGACATTTGTATATACTTATATGTAGGTTAGTGGTTTTCCCGGGTCTCGTTGTTGCTGCTCATACACAAGCTTAGTTTAGTTTACGTTTTAATGACCTTTACTTAGATGTCTGGTGCTACATTCTAATTGCATCATTGTTAACTTTGACATTAAAGCGTAGCAGTTAATTCGAAACTAATTGCTTACTCATACAGCAAGGACTTTGACGTAGATAACAAGACAGACATACCGTCAAACAGACAGTTTGTTTTCCAAAAAAAATTTATAATTTTGGAATAATTTATACACTACAATACGGCTTAAAATACTTATCGGGTTTATATATTTTTGTAAACAGGGAAATATGAAAGGCAAACATCTGACACGTAGTCACGCAATGCGTGAATCTACATCACCGCCGCGTACGCCAACGCCACGTACACCGGAGCAGCAACAAGGAGTTATTGCTACAACAACGGTAACAACATCGGTGGTAACTGCAAATGGACAGCTAAATTATCAACAGCAACAAAATGCTGTTGGAGGAGGAATGGGAGTCGTCTGTGATGCCAATGAGCATAACAACAATAATAATAGCAATAATATTAATAACAACAAATTGCAAGCACAATCAACAACCGTCAACAACAACAACAGTAGCAACAACAACATTCGCGGCAATTCGCCATTGATTGAAACACCCGCAGTGATTGTTACTAGTCAACATAAGCAACAGCAACAACAACAACAACAACATCATGTTGCGCCACTCAGTAATGAAGCAGAATTTCCGAAATTGACGCCACCGAAAAAGAGTAGTGGAATAGCTGGTGGCAATGGCAACAACGGCAATGGTGCACATAATCGCAACAATAGTGTAAATGCTGCCGATATGAATAATAAAATCGAATATAATAACAACAACAATAATAATAACAGCAATGGCAAAAAATATATCACCGATATGAAAGCCAATGGTAATGTTTCTATTGAAACGCACAATAAACATGGTGGCGGCGGGGGCGGCAATAAGCATCAGCACCACCAACATCAATACGAATGTTCACCATCATCAACGCCGCCCGTTGCAACGACTATCTATAATTCAGGCATGAATTATCAGCTGAACGCAGACCGGCAGGAACGGCATGAACATCAGCATCAACAGCGCAACGAAAGTCAGAATAGCAACGATTTGGATGGTGAACAGCAGTTGCAGCAACAGCAGCAGCATCACTACGAGCGTGGTGGCGGCGGTGGTGGTGGTGGTGGTGGTAAGAAACATCGCGCCAACACTAATTCAAAAAGCACAAAACCGCGTTTGAAGAACATAGGCGGCAGTTCATCGGGCAGTATTGACGGCAATGGCGGCGGTTGTGTTGTTGGTGTTAATGTAGCACTGGGCGGTGGCGGTGGTAATAACTCGAATAATAGCAGCAACAATACATCGGGCTTTATATCGAGAGGTAAGTTAATACATTCAAATTGTAGTGTTTAAAACTATTGCTCATTAATTCTAGTATTCCATAACTCAGAGAATTCGGGCGAACAGTATACAGATCATGGCGGCACCGATTTATTAAGCTTCTTCAAAGAGACGCTGAATCGTAATCCAAAAGATCGTAATTTGTTGATGAAAATTGAGAAAGATCTCGTTGAGTTTGTGCAGGAAAAGGGGTAAGTGTGCATTGAAATGGAAAGTCTTTACGTGAATTTTGTATACTTAAGAAATCTATTTTTTTACAGACGCGGTGAGTTACGATTTCCAGCAACCAGCTCCTATAATCGCATGCTCATACATCGCACTGCTGCGTATTTTGGCATGGATCATAATGTCGATACGGAGACACAGCAATGTGTAATTGTGACATTGACGAAGGGCACGCGTATACCAGAGGTGTGTGTGTGTGTTTTAGTAATAACTCAGTTGTTCGGCTGCGGCGATGCAGTACTAGCGATTTGCTCCTAAGAACGGTAGGCTGTACTAACTCCTCGTTAGATGCAGTCAGTTTTTAACAAGGCGAAATAAGTTAGTTGTTCGCTAGGGAAAGGGTTAAGGCTACGAAGTTAGTTAACTAAGGAAAAGACGTTCGCTTTGTATAAAAAACTAAAGCCAAAAATTAGTTAGCTCTAGGAAAAGAAGTTACCCATTCGTTAGACCTAAGAAGTTAGTTATTCGCTAGGGAAAAGGCATTCGTGATCAACAAGATGTGACGATTAAATGATGTCATGTCATTGTAAGTAAAGAATTATATTAACAGAATTAGACGCTCCATGTGTCGCACTATTAGATGAGTACCTACGAATTTCATGCAGGAACATGTAGGAAAATATGATGGATATATATTACTATCAGATCCTTTTGAATAGGTTTGGCATAGTTGAGAATAAAATCTCTCAAGTGTAATGACTTTCATTTCTCATAGCTTCCCTTTGTATTTCTCTTTTATGACACCACATCAGTACATATCCAGTGACTCTAGATGGCCCTGAATTCCTTCCCAACACTCTTTATAAATGATTTTAAAGTGCCACTGTCACCTTCTTTTCTTCGGGATGGGTAAAAAATTCTTCGTATTTAGTTTTTTTTTTTTTTTTAAATTATAAAAAATTGTAAATTGTAAAATTGTATTTTTATCAGCAAAAAAAAAATTACTAAGTTCACTTAATAGATGTCATTTTTATCAATTTGAATAGCAAAAAGTTGACAAATTTTCTTTAGTATTTTTTAAAACTTGTTTACCGTTAACTTTATTTTTTGTTATTCTTTGAGTTAACGACAAGTAGTTAGTAAATCGCTAGTGCATTGGTAACCAACTGCTCAACGACAGAGACTGTAACTAAACTACAGTAAAAATAAAACAAAAATTAAACAACTCATTAAATAGATGCGTTTCAAAGCGCTTGTGCGCGATCATCGCGAAGATTCACGCAAATCGATACTTAAGCGTGATACGCATAGTTTCGATGAGGCGCGTCAATCGACCTATCTCTATCCAGAGCGCGGTGTGCTCGATCGAAAAGCAAAGAGTTTTGAAGAACGTGAAGAAGACTATGAACGTGCACGCAGTCGCATCTTTAGTCGCACGCATATGGAGAATAGCGTTGGCGATGGACTGATTGAGGAAAACTACAACAGCTGGACTAGCTCAGCAGAACAGCAACAGCGACAGGCACGTGCCACGGGCAAGCTGCTCAAAATGCAGAATGTAAGTTATCTACTCAAAAACGCGTTGAAGAACAATTTGTAATAAACATACAATTTTACCTTATAGTCCACTGAATCGCGTGATGGTCGTTCAGCACCTAGCGGTGCAGTACCCAAATCGCATAGCTTCGGTGGTTACGGTGGTCCACCTAGCGCTGGTGGTCCTCCTACACTGCCACGTGGTGATTCGACCACATCGAACAAAAGCGGAAGAGCAAGCTTTGCCAAGCAGGATTCGACTGGCAGTACAAGTACACCGTGGCGTCTTTCACCATCAAGTAGCGGGTAAGTTGTTCTTAGTAGAATTTATACGGCACTTGATTAATTTTCAGACACAAGTTTCAAGTTTATACGCATTTCTTTTTTTTTTTTTCTTAATACACAATGCGTACTCATAACAAAAAAATGATTTTCTTGAATTATACCCTTATAATACCAAAATGTTATATACCTAACGCGATCGCTCAAATCTTAGCTATAAAACACGCACACAATCCGTGCGCTCCGATTCCGTGACACCCTCGCCCACCGGTTATGGTAGCGACGAACAAACGCCAGAACCGTCAATACCAACAACATCACATACACCTCCAACAGTGTCCACCAGCGTCTCAGCTACAAACGGAGCAACAGTAGCTTTACAGCAACACCATCAACTACAACAACACCACAGCCAACCACAACAACAACAACATGCGCGACAACAACAGCCGTTGCTCTCGCCTGTTCCCGGCGCAACAGCGGTCGGCAACGTCGTCGCAAATCGTTCGTCATCACCGTCAGTATGCGGTCTGGTTTGGGCCGTCACAGATATTTCAAGTGTGCCAATTGGCAGCGTCCTCATAAATCCGCAAACCCTACAACCAATTGTTAACCAAGACGGGTAATTTACAAAACAAACAAAGCAAAAACACAGAAAAAAAAATATAATAATTCGTGTATCTTTTCAACAATTTTCAACAACTGCAAAATTTATTGTTATTAATTTAATTTTTGAAATTTGTTCTTCATTTTATTTTCTTTACGAATTTTCACTAAATTATTCACTAAAATCAATTATTGTCTCGCTCGCTTGTGTGCTGCTATAATATATACTATATCGTATACTATATACTGCTGCTATCAAGCGTTTTTGAAGTATAGTTTGCAAAATGTTTAACTGCTTTTGATTTTTCAAACTTTTTAATAACTTTAAGCGCTTCAAGCTCGATTTTTGTATAGTCTTTCGCCAAATGTATGTTTTGTATATATACATAACTCATTTTAATGTCCGTTTTAAGTTTTTGATTTGGTTTTATTATCACCTAAACTATTTCTTAATATGTACTACTATTTGGTGAACATGTGATTTATCTGGGGCCTTCTCTCTAATGCTTTGTTTTGAGTTTTTAACCAACAAAAATAAAAATAGTTTTAAATAGGAACAAGACTTGCATTCTTTAATCATTTTCATACCTTTATTATATTTAATAGAATAAACAAGTGTTTGCTATAGAATATAGTTACAAATTGGTTAGGTCAAGGTTGAACTATCCGATATCTCCCACAACTTGTACATAAAACAAAACATTGCCTTTGAAAATGGTGTTTCCTTTCAGAAAGGTACAAGGCTTACTTTCAGATCAATATCTTAAACATTGAGTGACTAATTTTGATTCATAGAGTCAGCGATTTGTCTTGTCGAGCAGATCAACAATTTATATATACTTTATTAGCTTCCCAATGCTTCCTTTCATGCCTTACAAACTCCATAATAAAATTATAATCCTTTTTGCCATACTTATGATTAGTATAAAACATTTTAAAAGATTATTATACAAGATTAACCAAGCTTGAAGCAATTTTATATAACACAATTGGAACCGCGTTTTGAACGAGAAGTCTACCATATCACGTAGATATTTCGAGCCGAACACATACAAGTTAAAATTTTTCTTTATCTTGTGCTGACTTGCAAGCAGAAATTTGTATCCGTATAAGTACCCGAATAGTGTTCCGCTATAACCCGTACGTTCCGCTATAAAGCCGGACTAGGAAAGAGACATGTCAGAACTGATCAAGAAAAAATACATCTGTGGAATTATTGCTTTACAAACTTCTTCACAAAAGTAAATTCCTTAACAATAATGCAGTCAGGCACAAACCGAGTTTATCAGTCCTTATAAAATATTACAAACCACTAATCTCATCAATGCAACGGGTGATTTCAGACGGTGCCAGATATCTAAATCTCATATTAGATTGAAAATAATTTCAAGTATTTAAAACCTTCAGATATGTGCCACAGTTTAAACCTACCTTAACTTAAAATCAATTGAGAAAAATATTTCAACTACAGAAGTCTATGTACAGAAAGAAGATGAAAGGTACGGGATGGTTCCATCAAAAATTAAATGATTCTTCACTCACATTTTAAGCACTATGTTCCAACATTTAAATTTAATTTCAAGATCAAATATTTTATTTGTTCTATTTAAAAGAAAGGAGTGGAAATTAATTTTACATTTGTTAATATGTCTTTAGTAGTCTTCCTGATATCACGCATTACTACTCAAAGATGTTCTTCCCACTGCGATTATCGCCGGACAGCTTTAGTATATATTTTAATAAAATTCACCCCATAAATTTTGGGGTGATTTCGGCACACTAAGAAGCACTTGCCAAAAATTTTAGATAAAATTTAGATTATTTCGCGGACAAGTATATCAGCTATAATGAGCTTTAATATTAATTATTTTTGCGAAAATCAAATAATTTACTCCGTGGCGGAAGATGTCAATTCAATGCATATGTCCTGAGAGTTAAGCGGTATATTTAGTGCCTCACGAGAAATATACACCCTACGATTACAGTTACAAAAAATGTGGAAGCTAGCATAAACTTAGGCGCCAATAGTATGACACAATGATCGGAAAAATAAAGTAACTGTATATAGCTTTCACCTTTGCGTTAAGCATGCCATATATCAAAATGGCAGGAGAACTTTCACGGCGACATGTATGCAAGAGAGACAAACATCGGTGAATTGGCCACAGAACACTAAGCGTAAAGCTGTACAACAGCAGCTGCCGGAACACTTGCTATGCAGGCACAAACGCACAATTGGCGCATTGTCTATTTGTCTATTTTTTTTAATTGTTAAAATTACATCAATTAGCTTATTAATGCGAAACTTTTTGCAAACTAATCATTATTATAAAATTTATAATTTTTGCTTATTTTCAATCAATCAAAAAAGAAACCAAAAAACATTTTCAATTGTCGTTGTTGTTGTTGTTTTCGTAAATTATCTGCCTAATTTAACAATTTATATACTACATGGTTACATACCACTTCTACTTTACGCTTCAGCCTGAGTCAAAAAAGAACTATGTGTATACTTCACTTTATCTTTAACTCTTTTTGCCACTCTGCTATACTCGATTTACACAAAGAAAAACAAAAAAAAATAACTTTTTCATTAACACTTCAAACAAAATCACTTTTATCATATCGATGTGCTTACTCTCCGTGTGTGTGTATGTGTGTGTTTGTCTATTTTTATTATACGCGTATATATGTAAAAAAAAAATGTACAAATAAATTCATTACAGCGTTGCATGTGCATACATACATACATTCATCCGTATGTATGACTGTGCAAATTTCATAAGAAAAATATTTGCAACATAACCTCAAATGGCAACTTAACCTCAAATCTATATACTGTTTAAAGTTGGCCATTTTTTTTTTTTTTTTTTTTTTTTAAATTTAACGTCCGGCAAAAGAATGCGAAGCCCAACAAGGTGTTAAGAACGGCGTTTTTTTAAAAATTTCGGCTACTTGAAATCATTTCTTTGCTTTCTTCACGCAAAGAGGAATGTGTGTGCCGTTGTGTTGCAACCTTTTTGACACTTGTCCATCTATTTTGTATAAAGTTTCATATTAAAATAGTGTGCCGTGTATTATTTATTTGGTGAATTCAATTCAACACACACAAAAGAACTGACATTTTTTGTGAAACGCATGTGAAAAAAAAACAAGAGTAAAAAAAAAACAAATTGTTGTAACGCGTCCTCCTAATTTTTTTTTTTATTTTGCACGGCCGCAAAAAAAAAAAACAAAAATAACACAGCCATGGATGAATCATATCCACAATAGTAAATATTTAAATAATAACGAAGAACATTTTAAATAAAAATATTTTGTTTTTTCTACTATTTATTTGCAGTTCGATATATCATTTTGATCCATCCAATCTGCCGCAAAATCAAGCATTAGCAACAGGCGCCTATCAACAACAACAACCACAACAGCAGCCGCAGCAGCAACAACAACAGCAGTCAGCTGGCGCAGCTAGTAACAGCAACTACGTGCCATATCGTAAGAACGGTGGTGCTGCTGCTGGTGTTGTTAACTCTAATAGTACAGGTGTAACAACCGGCACAGTTGTCATGCAAGCGCAACCCCAACAACAACAGCAGCAGCAGGTTACACTGCCCCCACCACAGCAACAACAACAACAGTTGTACGCGAACGATGCCGGTGGCATGTCGTCCAGTTCTACTGAAAGTTATACTGATGACAACTCTGCTGCGCAGGATTGCTCTTATGAGTATGTATCGCCAGCACAGGCCGGTGCCGGTGATGGCATGAATTATATTGCAGTGGAGCAAAGTGGCATTGAATGTAAGTTTTGTGATTAGCTCTCGTTGAGGCTGTAAAAAAAAATAATTTAATTTCTGCAGCGCCCATGGCACAGTGCAGCCTTAGCGTCGGTGGCGGCTGTGTGGAAGATGAGTGTGATAATACTGCAACTGGTTGCCTAAGCATTACTACCACTTCCACAAAGAGCTACGATCGCATTGAAGTGCAGAAGTACAAGCATCAGGCTACTAGTCCGAATATACCGTGCGATGCGGATGAGGTGCAAGAGGTAAGCAAGTGTTGCATAACTATTGCTTCTACGAATTTTAACTATTTTACACTATTCTATAGCATATTGTTGTCGTTGATGACACATTGGAGCACACGCAGAGCCAGACGCCTGTGGCTCAGGTGCCGCCGCAACAACAGCAGCAGCAGCAAACACAGAACTGCGAAACATCGCTGTCGCCAAGTTCTACACCATATAGCAGTAGCGAGATTAGCGCTAAGCAGGCAACAGAGGAGCCAAAGACTACCACTTGGACTTATACGCAAAGTTATCAGGCGCCAGATGGTTCGACTGTGTTTCATACAACAACGGCGCCCAATTCAGCGCAATATTGCACAACATATCAGCAAGCGGTATGATATATAAATCAAATACACCAATATAATATATTTATATTTGTTTACACTTTAGCCCGATGGCAGCATTTATGCTGTACCACAAAGCATGATCTATGCCGCCTATCCACAGCCAAGTGTAAGTTGTAAAGATTTAACTTTAATTTATACATTTGTCTAAATTTTCGTTTTTGCTAATTTCTTTAGGAGGGTGAAGTACAGGGCTACATTATGCCCGTTTTCGATCCGAACGTGCAACGCAATGATGCTGCCGCTGCTGCTCATGCCGGCCTCATACCAGCTGGCGCACAGGCCATCTATCAGACACCTAGTGGCACTACAGCGGTAATGCCTGTTGCAACCGCTACATATCCTGCTGCTGCACAATTTGCCACCGCTGCTAATGGTGCACCGATCTATCAGACGCCGCTTATATACTCAAGCGAACAGTTCGCACCGACTGCAGCCGCACAGGCTGGCACACAGCTACAACAGTTACCGGCAATGACAACTTATCCGGCTATAAGCTATAACTATCCATCATATAATGGTTATTGGGGCCAAACGATGACATACTATGTACCGGCACAACAGGCTGTAGCTGCAGCACCACTAGTTTCGGCCGCAGCACCAAATGCTGGACAGTCGCAGGCAGCACAGCAAATGCAACAACAGCATACACATCATCATCATGTGTCTGCAGCTGGACAGCAGGCAACTGTTATACAAACAGCTGCTCCGGCTGGCGCACATACACAACATCTTACTGCCGGTGGCATGCAGTTTGCGAGCATTACAACGGCACCACCGACAGCGGCTGGACCGCAGTCGAATATTGGTAATGCAGGCGGCGCAGCTACTGCTTATCATAGCAACAACGGTGGTGGTGGCACTACATACTACGGCAGTGGACGCGTTAAACGCACTCCTGGCGGTGGTTCAATACATTATAATGCCACCTATCCGAATGCTGGCGGCGTGGCTGCTGCTGCCGCCGCTGGCGGTGTGCACCACCAACATCATGTCGCTGCAGCTCACTCACAGCCACATCATGCACAGTTGATAACTGCCACCATACCGGGAACTGCTGCAGCTGGCGGTCCCACTACGACAACATATCATGCTGTACCAACGTTTACGCTTACCGCTGGACCAGCGCACAATGCTGTCGGTAGTGCGTCCAATACTGATCTCAACGCCGCTGCTGCCGCAGTTGCTAATGGCCCAACACAAGTGTACGCTGTGCAAGGACCGCACGGTACCACTCTAGTACCCACAAACGTGTTTCCTTATGCAGCAGCGGCAGCTGCTGCCGGCCAAGCAGCGCCGTCAGTACCTGCTCCGAATACAAATGCTGCGGTTGCCGCTGTTATGGCATCAGCGCAGGCGCAACAACAAAACGCTGTGATCACTGCGACGCCCTTCTATGCGGCATCGAACAACACTGCTTTAATCGAGGCACCGCCGACTGCTCAAGGTGCAACATATGTTAGTCATGGCATTGCCGGTACGAATAATATATCGCATTCAGCGCCGAGCACACCACATGGGCTCAACACACAGCACGGTGGTGGTGGCGGTGCAGGCATGATGGCTAACCCACGTCAGCCACCGCTCTTCTCCACGCCACCCATTGTCAGTGCATCAAACGCTGGCAATGGTAACGGAAATAGTGGTTATCACAGCAACAGCTCGACACCACACTACTATCAGTCCAATCATAATGAGCAGCAACAGAGCAACTACTCCACATCGAACTCGTACGAGAAGCGTAATAATGGTGGTGGTCCGGGACGTAAACCGCATAGCAATTACATGGGTCGTCAGAATACGTCAAACAATGGCGGCTATAATGGTAATTCCGGCATGAAGACACCGCTGCTTAACTCTAACAACGAGCCAACACCACGCGCTTCGCCAAGTAATACAAACAACAGCGGTGGCGGTGGTTATCATGCCACGCATCGTGGACATCCGATTTCGAAACGTAACGGTGGTGATAAGCCACAACAAGCGCCTCTCATCAGTGGACCACCACCACAGCCGAATGTTACATACGGTGGCGGTGGTAATAGTTATCATAACAACACATCGCATCAGCCGAACGACGGCAAGCCACCGGTACGTCTTAATGCTAGCGCTGCTACTTTCCGACACAAGCCGTCAAACTTTGAGTTTCGGCGTAGCGTCTCGCAGCGCAATTCGCCAGGTACAAGCAGTAATGACAGCAGCAATAATTCGCCAAATAGTATTGGTACCGCTGCTGCCCATGCAACAAACAGCGCTGCCTCAACGCCAATAGCTGCCAATAATAATACAAATAACCACAACAATAATTCGTCAGCCATAAACAACGCTGCGAACATCGGCGGCGGAGTACAAGCCACACCAACGCCATATGCTGTAGTTGAGCCACAACCAGTGGCAACCGCACAGCAAGTCGCCACCGCAACAATTGGCGCCAGTGCAGGACCATCGCTGTACATCACCGGACGCGGTTCACACATTCCACCACAATTACAGCACGCTAGCGCTGGCGCAGCTGGACAGCAGCAGACAGCAGTGCTAGGTGGCGCTGCTATGGCTGCAGCTTTAGGTACCTACAATCCAGCTACTGGTTCCGGTGTGTACTTTAAGTACGGACAGGCTTATTTTGCGCATGTAAGTGAATAAATTATTTGAATTGTTACGTTCAATAATTATTTATATATGTATGTGAAACAACTGTGTCCAAATATTGGCAGCGTTTGCTACTTCATTTAAATGCATATTAATGAAAGTGTGCGAGTTTCAACAAATTTTGATTATTAAATTGAATTATTTATATATTGTTGATTATGTCTTGTATTATGGCAGTATTATTAATTAAAACATTTTTTAATTTTCAGCCCTCAGTTACTTTACCAAACAGTCGCCGTTCGCCATCAACTGATATGCGTCCACCAATGGCGCAAGTGGCAAATATGTATCCTACTATGATGATACAGGGTAAGTTGGTGCATATAAACAATTACAACTGGAAAATATTAATTAATTTTTTTTTTACTTTTCGTAGCGCCACATACGCGTCATCCACCAGGCCGTCATCCGAATCCCAACTACAAGGGTTCGCGTCCACGCTAAACTACAGCATACAACAACAACAGGCAGAAGCAGCAGCTGCAAAATGTCAACGCTCGAAGAAAACGTTGCCAAACCAAAAAAAAAGAAGAAATGAAGCAAACTATAAAAAAAATACACCTAAGATAAATATAGTAGTAGAAAACTAGTGGAACATAGGCGTAGTTGATGAAAGCAGAACCTAAAGAGAGCAGTCTAAGAAAAACAAAATTAATATAAAATTAAAATCAATAGCCTAGTAAAAATTAAAATATTAAGAACAACAACAAGAACAGCAACTAGTACAGCAGCCAGATGTAAAAACTGCGCAACGTTGAGGCAAAAAACTATAGCAGCAGCTACAACAACAAACGAATCCTTCCGGCCTAATTTACAACAAATGGGAAAGAAAAATTCAGTAGCTTAAATTCAATGTGGAGAAATAAATAAAAAGCACGAAAAATTGTTGGAAGATGTCGGCTAATGTCTTGCAAAACGTAAACGAAAAATCTTTCTTCCACACATACTCCTCACAATCAACTCTTTAAAGTAAAGTTAGACGAAGACGACGACGTTAAAGATAAGCTGTATATTTTGTGCCATTAATCGAGAAGTGATGTGAAAGAAAAACAAAAAAAATAGACATAGATACATTAATACGATTTGCCATTACGAAACCGATGCTGCAAATATAGCAATCCACAAGCTTAAAAAAGACAAAACAACACACACAACAAGGACATTACAGACCGTACATCGCATTAACACATGGACATACAGACAGTTATATAAATAAATTTATATTTATACATATATTTATTATATACAACTAATATATATAATACTACATACATTATTTATAATAATAACTTTATAATAATAATAATGATAACTTTTTATTGTATGCCATGCAATAAAAATACCATAAAAAAAAAAAACAAAACTAAATGAAACATGAGTCGTGAAAAGGAGAAATTTTGCAGCAATTGTTTGTGAGAAATCAACTCGAAAGGGGTCTATGCGCTCTATACGCCACAACAAACGTGCACGCACGCTCCAAAGCTCAAAAGTTTATGACAGAAGTTGAAGAACTGCTTGAATAGGTTTATTTTTCTAGCTACGCTAAAATAATTTCACTTAAACACGCTGCTTAAATTAATAACAAAAAAATTAAAAAAAACAAAAAAAAAAAAATGAACAGAACTGCGTTTTTGCTTTGGTGTGTTTAGTTAAATTTATTTTAATTATTTGGCTCATCCAGAAAAAAAAAGTAAAAGAAAAAAAATAATTAGTGCTGCTCAATTTAAGCAGGCTGCTTAGCTGTTATATGTTTAAATGTTTATTAAAATAAATATTTAGACAAATAATACATATAAGAAGTTGCTTAAGTTGACTTGAATTAATTAAATGAAATAAATAAAAAAATTTCGAAAGTTATTATTATTTGCTATATTATACTTTCATTTTTTGTTTGTTAATTTAAAAAAGAGAAAAAATGAAATTGAATTTATTTATTTTTGTTTTCGTTATTATTTGCTTAATTTTTTTTTTTTAGTTTACTTCATATATGAATTTATTTCAATTTGTGTTCCTTACATTTGTTTTCGTTTCGAAATACATACATGATGATTATCATAATTATAATTAATATAATTAATTATTATATATTATTAAAATATATATTGTTAAACATATTTACTTAGCTAAGTAAAATAACAATAAAATTATTATATACATATATAAATAATATATATATACAATACATAGGTAAAATAAATTTAAAAAACAAAAAAATCAGAAGAAGCAAGAATCGCGAAAGAAATGAAGAAGCAAAATAAAATGTACAAATAAGCGAATATTATTTGTAAAAATAATAATACATATAATAAATGAAAAGCATAAGAATTATTATTATAAACAAATATACACTGAAATAAAACAAAACAAAAGCAAAAAAAAAAAAGCTAAGTAAATTTTTGCAGAATAAAATGTTTATTTTACAAAATTTTCGGTTGTTTTATTATTATAGCTTTAAATTGACGAAAGAGTAACATTGAAGAAAACAAATATAAAGAACTTGAAGCATAAACAAAGCAGAAGTTTAAAAAGCATTTAAAAAATAAATGAAAAATAAATTACTACACAAAAAATGAAAGAAAGAAAAAACAATAAGGTCTAAATGTATATAACAATAATTTACATATGAAAAAAGAAACATTAAACAATTTAATAATATTGCTAGAACACATAAATCATAAAACAATTTTAAACTTTTATTTTTTTTATTTCATTTGGTACATTTTTAACTTTTACTTTTCTCTTTTAAACACAAAAAAAAGTATTCAAAGCAGTGGTAAACTATAATTAAAATAATATACTAATAGTTCAGTCAAATAGGAATATTCAAGTGCGGTATGAAATATATACATATAAAGTTGTGAAATTGTATAAATTGTATGATTTTAATACTCACAAGTTATGCAAGGTTAAAGCTTAGAGTTTTTGTAAATATCTACTTTTCTGTGCAGTGTATAATATTTTGAGTTACTAGAAAAGTGTTAGTATCTAACATGCTCAACAAACTGGTCCGAGTCTATACAGTTAATCGTTCTCGACTTAGAGCTCAAAGAGTGTAGATTGCGCTTAGCTAAATGTTAATGTAGAACTAAATGTGACATAGCACAGTTTATAAAATTAATTAATAGAATTATTTTAATTTATAATAATTAATATGAATACTTAATATTAATTATTATAAATGTAATTAATAGGTATTATTCATAGCTAAAGTAGGGTTCGAATGATGTCAGATATCGGACACGACTTCAACTAATATTCATAGGAAACTCAAGGCAATTTGTTAAAAAATCGAATGCTTACCATATATCTGGCACAGTCTGAATCTGGCCTTAGACACTCCTTCAATAATATTTACGGGAGTTACTAATTATATAAAAATATTTTCAAATTAAATTTTTATAAACATTTTAATCAGATTTAAATTTATAAACAGTTAAAATGAATATGTGTGGCGGATCTTTATAGTAAAGCAGGCGTATGTAGTCCCATAAAGTACCTATATAGACTCATTTAACAACAAAGTTGGAGTCTATGAAGACATGTGCGTATGAACGAGAAAATCTCCAAGACTGTAAGAGAAAGAGCCTTAATAATTTGATATTTAAATTCTCCTTTAACCGCTTCGTACAATTAAAAGGATTTTACCACTTAGAAATGAAATGTTTTTCAATAAAAATTTTGTATTGAATTAATATACAGAATAATTGAATTATAGTGCAGAAATTTGATCCGATTGTATTACACGTACTACATTCGAGTATGGCAAACGATCACTTTAATATGACCAGCGCTGGCACAATTGTTTGGAACCAAGTTTCCAAAACTCTTCCACACATATCAACTAAACCGTTGGCAATTTTGCAAACGAAATTGCTTCTTAGAAGCAATTGCTTGCTTGAAGCGTCTCCATTTCTTCGAAATGAAGATCAAATAGCCAGTGCTGATGCAAGGCACTTTAAGGCGCGAAGTAGTTTTAATGTCTGGAGTGACACCCACTGTTCTATCCGACTCAAATGTACAGGACATGGATAATTCTAGCGAGTTAATATTTATGTGTTAATATTTTAGAATACTTCGGGTGGAATTGTGTCAGAAGGGGCTATCGTAAAGATGTGCCCAACGTTTGATGCGATTAGTGCTGCATACTCATTTATGTTTTTAATTGGTGAATCCATAAGATGTCCCACAAGTCGACGGGAAAATAGGTCACTCGTGCTTGAGTGAAAAGTCAAGTTTAAACTGGAGGTCGACAGGTATCCAGATTTCATACCCCTCTAAGCATTCTGACTTCAGTATACGATGTTGCTCCTTCAAATTGAGGATTTAATACTATGAGTTAGACAAAGCCTACTACAGAGTGCGCTTCCATAAATATGAGCACTCAGTGGCTCTTCACCAGACACCGAAAGGAATATTCTTTCCCTCAATCATGTTAGCCAGCAGAGACGTGGCCTATTCAGATATTATTTCAAGAGCCATCGCACTGGTGTTTATTGTCGCAATTCTTCACAATTTTCAATAGTTACAGCACGTACATCATTTTGTGCTACATGTAATTCCTCTATTGAAACCGAAAAATGATCCCCAGATCCACAGCACAAGGTCACATTTTTGAAACACATAGTCTACCATCTACACGTTATTGTTTGTTAGCCTTCATTAAAAAAATAAGTAAATTGTTCTATAGTTGCTATGATCCTGTCAAAGCCATATACTGATGAATATTTGGAATTCAAACTATAAACTCCAAGCTTTTTGAACACGTTAAACAATAAGTTTTAAAAAAAATGCTTTGGATCATGGCGCAAAATTAATGTTCCAAGTATAAACTAAAAGAAAATGTGGGTATTAATGTTAAGAGATTATTCTAAGAATTCTTTTCACAGTCATTAATTCTTTGCAATACTTTTATATATCAATGTTGAATTGGAAAAAAGTTAAAAAACTGTGTACTGCATCTTTGCATGGCCAGCTTCCAAGAAACGCTTCCAAATTTGAAGATACATGCAATGCAATATTTAAAATTATATATTAACCACTATTAGTCTTCTATGTTGTTCTTCGTGGGCCTGACATTATTCGTTTATCAGTATTACTAGTCGTAATGTTAGACAAGAAATCTTCAAAGTTACGGAATAATTATTTTAAAAGGGATTTGGCTGGAGAACGCAGGAAAAATAGAACCCGAACTAATTTAAAAGACATATAGATAGCACATATTGCATTTAAAGAAGAAATCTTTCTATTTTATCACTTATAAAATTTTAACTGTCAGGAAAAAATAAATCTTAAACCTTGTTAAATTGAAAATTAATTTTTAAAAACTGTTAAATAACTTATTTTTCACTCAGCTCTTTTTGATAGGATTTATTTAGCATATTCTTAAATGTAGCAGACTATTAGAACTGATTTTGATCTTGTTTTTAAGAGACAAACATAAGAGCTATCTAACGGTTGTATATCTTAAAGCATTTCTTAGAAACTATAGGTCAAAATTAAGGCTAAGGATTTGAGCCTTATTAGCAGTACAAAGTATGAAACATTTTATTAGTTTAATTTCAAGGACTTTTTGGACCTTAACCTAATGTTTTTAAATGCGAAAATTTCGTAAGGAGGCTAGCTAAATTTTCGGAACTCCATTAAAATCAATGTTTTCGAATTATGTTGTTAATTTTTTGAACCAGCACAGTACATTTGGCGTGCTATGGTCAAGCACCAAGGATGTTTACATATTGGGCTCACAACCTGTCTTTTAAGCAAGAATTTGTCGCGCAGGCGTGTCATGTAATTGCGTGCATATGTCCTCCATAAACACTATTTAGCAATACTAACTGACAATAACACAAATTTGATCGTAATAATATATGATTTGTCATACTTAAAGAATTTTTTCTTTGTAAAGAACACACTTTTGAATCCAACTTCAGTTTATAATATCTCCATTTATTAAGAAAGTATTTATGTGCATTATTCTCGGAAAAAATCGTAATAATGCAGACAGAATGATCAATGAAACAAAAACCATGAAGTTGTGATTTATTTGCAGTACTTAGAAAACCGAAAAACAAATAAATATTTAGTGAGAGGCTCGACAATAGCGACACACATGCTAATTTGCTACCGAGTGCGTATATTGCTTCGAGCATGCTGTCGAGCGTCAAACCCAACATGTTGGTCTGATGTGCATTGCGCTTTATCAGTGACTTAGCTGGCTTTGTGACAGGCGGGAAATTGTAGAGCAAAAATAGAATAACATATTGGATTAAGCCAAACAATAATCCTCTTCATCTCTCTATCTGCGCCACTGCACTGCGTCGGAGAAAAGAAAACCAGTCATTTATTTCTTTCCTTTTTCATTAAGTCTTTAAGACAGAAACACATACTTCTCGCTCGCTTTTTCCCTTCGCTTATTTAAATATAAATAGCCTAAATATTATTAAAAGGGTGTTCTCTTTATTTATACAATTCAGAAATATAATTTATTAATTAGTAAATAAATAAAGTTTTAATGTTTATAATACATTTAAACAATGCTATGTATGGGATTCCCCTGAGATAGAAGCTATGTTAACATAAATTCGACAAAACGTGTCACACTCTTCGCGCTCTAACTCAAGAACTTTTAATTTTATAAAGTGCTGGCTAAGAACAAATTGTAGTTCATTTTATGCGCTATAAATTTCCTACTAACTCCAATATTATTTATGGAACAGTAAAGTAGATATTTACAAAACACTGTACACAGTTTTTGTGATTTTTGAAAATTTTGAAAATTAAAAATATCAAAAATTTATACAATTTTAGAACCTATTATATTTTCTACCCTATTTGACTGAATTATACCAAAATGAAAGCAAAAAAAAAAAAAAACGTTACGATTCTTATGAACTTTGGCCACAAAACCAAAATATGAACAACAACAACAAAAAGGCGTATTAATAAATACTTATAAACTGATAAGTAAATAAAGAATTCATACGTAATAATAAACAGTACCGTTTAAACTAAAGTCAAAAAAAAAATTAACTATAAGTTCAAAATAAAGCAATGAAAAGGATAATCTAGGCCTTAACAAGAACTTGCCATTCTTTATAGGCTACGACCTTTTAACGACACAAACAAATACGCTAATAACTCGTCTAACTCTGGAGTATATCTAACAAATCTAAAATACTCAACTCTAACAATAAACAAATGAAAATGAAAAAAAGCTCAAGAAAATAGTATAAGTTCAGTCAATAGTTAGTTAGTTTAACTTAAAAAAGAAGTTGGTGGGTAATATTTTTTTGGGTTTGTTTTAGAAATCTTAAAGACTTTTGAATGTAATTGTAGAAGAGAGAAAAAAGGTTAAATTAAATTAATATTTAAAATTTAAAAAGAAGAATTACTTATAAAAATTTTAAGTATTTATTTTTAAGATTTTCAAATGACTTCCAGTTCTATGTTATTTCTTCCAGTTCTATAAGTTATCGTCATCGAAAATAGTCAGCTCACAGTTTGCATGCCTTAAACATTGACCTAATAAAAAAAATATTAAACAATTATTTTTAACTCATGAATTAAATGTTTGATGAGACTGATATGTAGTAGGCTAGTTCCACAGGTTTGCGAAATATGGGCTGACTATATACGATGACGATTAAGAGAAAATGCGGTTGAATCACCTTAACAAAATACGCGAAAATTTGATATCAGAATCGGTCCGAATCGGTCATATTTTTGAAACGTCGTCTCGCCTTTCACCGATTTATTAACAAAATATGTACGACGGCGAGTATAAATGGTGACAATGATGTTGAATTAATTTATGAATTTTAGATCTATTAAAAGAATATTTTTACATATAATATTCAGTATATACCACATACTTCATTTCAAAAGCTCATTTAAAAATTAAACCACATACTGCTTCCGGGAATTGCATTAAAATTCTGCCCAACAACAGCCTTATTAAAAAAATACTCAACAGTCTCAACTTCTTAAGACTTCTAAAACAAAACCAAAAAAATTATCAGTTCTAGAAGTGAAGTGGAGTACAGTACATAAAAAAATAAATATATATATAAATCGATAACATTGATCGAAATGCTATTGACTAATAATGACGTTGATGATTAATAATTATTATTGATTGCGATGCATGATGATGTATGGTGAAGACTTTGCTCCTGTTGTAAAACTCTTTTTTCTGTTTATGTTTTAGTACTAGAGACTTGTTATGTTAAAAAATAAAACCTGGAGAATCGAACAAAAAGCAAAAAAGAAGAAGAAGCATCTTAGTGGTAACATGAGAAAACAAGTTGAAAATGCGTTGAAAATATTGAAATATGAGATTAAAAAATAAATAAACAAAAAAAAAAAACACAAAGAAAATGTTGAACTCCTAAAGTTATACAATATATAGTATATATATATTATTATACATACTAAAATAATTAATTTAAAGTAATTTAGTGATTAATGCGTTGAAATAATGATAATTTTACGAACAAAAGAAAAAAAAAAACCGAATATCAGAAAATAAGCAAATTAATAAACATAATGCGAAAATGAGGAAAATCCAGATGAAAATTAAAGTTTAAGCATGATTAATATTATTATAACTATTATTACTGATGATAATGATGATGATGGTGTGAAGGATTATGTAGACGTCTTCGATGATAATGATGTAGATGATTATGATGATGATGATGATTATGACGATGATTATTATTATGAAAGTTAAGTATAATGTATTTATTTTAATTTATATACACTAGAGAGATAATAAAACAAATATATATACATTATTGAATAAGGCGAAAAAGAAAAACAAACAAAAATTTAATTGACTTTTTATTTAAAGAAGGACAAATGAGTAAAATTTGAAGAGTGTTCATGAGCTACTGCGTTTAATATATTTAATATCATTCTTTAAGAATCGATTATTTTTTAATCATATGCATACATTTTACATACCTGGTTTGCACGATGGCTTTCATTGCGAAAATTTTATTATTTAATTGATCTGTTGATTACAATTAGCAGGTGCTGGAAAAAACTAAATTAAATTGGTTATATGTAGCTGCATTTTATATTAGTATTTCATATTTTAAAGTATTTTCTAAAGTTTATTTTTAATACATTGTCAAGCCACATCGTTTCGCTACAAAACTTTCAAGAAACAACTTCGAGCAGACAACTGGAAGGTGCTAAAATTAGAAGAGAATAACAATAGAGCTACAGCTTATATGCAACTTATTCCAACTTCTTCTAAATAAGAAGAACATTTATTCATGAGCTTGATAAAGTCCAGTTTAAGGTTTATAAAACTTTGTGGTACTCTATACCACCCCATTGAACTTAAAATTTGTATGAGGAAAATATTGCTATCTGGATCTGTGTGCATACTTTGGTTGAAATTTCTCGTTGCAAGCCAAATTAAACCAAAACAAAATATTTATCTTACAAAAAACTGATTTGACTGATTTGTAAAGGAAATACTTCTTGTAGTAGTCCAATACAGACGTTTATGGTGTAGCTTATTAAAATTGCAGTAAGATACACAAAAAGGGTCTTTTCAGCTAAAATAACCAAACGATAAAATTTTCTCATACCAAAATTCAGTAAAGGATTCAGCTTTTTATGGGTGCTAGTCCTTAAAGAGTGGTTGGCAAGTTAATTGGATACTAGTCATCTGAGGAGACGAGTATAGACCATCTTGAAGGCTCTATCTTTCCAAGATTTTCTATTAAATACGAATAGCCAGACAGACAAATAAGTCTACATAGACTCGTTTTTAAATACTGATCAAGAATATATGTATGTACTTTATGGAGTCCTTCTCGCCTCCTTCTGCTTATTATATACATTTGCAAAGCTTAACAGGGTATACAAACTTACCAGAAATGAAAATCGTACCTCGTAAGTCATTTTCTGTGCTAGTCAAAATTGAAGGTGCTTTTCAGAACTATTCTGCCGAAGGTATTACCCATTAATAATTGCTAAGGTTGACGCCTTAAATTTTTGTCGAATTTGTGTCAGTAGATGGACCCCTTAAGTGGGTATTACAGCTTAATAAATGTTAAGTCACAAGGAAGCCGAAGAACACCAGGCAATAGTGTACACTGTTGACGTTATATAAGTTACAATGGAAAGTTTCCACAATCCCAACCCGAAGTAACAGACGACAGTAGCAACGCTCTAATGGTCTGATTTTACTGTTAACGGAAAACCTCTCTCCCACAAACAGTGATCTTTTGAAAAAATGTAGTTGGCAAGAAACGAAAATAGGCACAACAGGAAAATCTCGAGCTACAAACTCAAGGCAGCTTAGACTATCTTAAGAAGATGAAGACTTGGTATAATTCGGTACTTAGTACATTCCTGGAGTAGAAAATTGAGAAAAGAATGCAAGAGCCAATTGGCGTGTTTTTAGTTTATAAAATAATATATGAATCAATGCCGAGTTCAGATTCGTTGTAACAACACCAACAACCTGCACAGTCACTCATTAGGAGAGTCCACGTAGTGGCCCACTAACACCAGAAAGTTGGCGGATGTGTTTGACATAGCCATCATGCGAAGTTTTGATCCAACTAGACTGTATACCAGCAACTGCCCCATCAGTACGTTTGCCGAGATTAATAATTCTATTGAGAAAATGACGCGGCTTATATATGAGCAACAATGCAAGTTAGCAGCGACCGACATCTGTGCTTGCCCATAAACTCTGGAAATCAGGTATCCGTCACTAGTCACTAGATACATGTTGTGACATGGTCTCATAAAAGAGTATTAGAAAGGGTTGCATAGCAGAGCATGCGGGGTCAACTAAAAATCTTAGCATTTCATGATAAATCAAATATTGTAAAATTAGACTTAAAAAATTTAACTCTACCTTTACAAAAGGATGACAAGAGGGGGTGTAGCAAAGCAAGCCGGGTACGCTAATATATTAAATATTTAAAAAAAAAATAAAAAAATGCAGGTGCTATGGGATATTTCTTCTTTCATGCTATTTTGTTCGTGCGTCTCAGTGTGGCCGTTTCAGCTTTTTTGCCGCTAGAACTAGCTTTTTAAAACTATTTTATTGCCTACTTTTAGGCCAGACAGCCATGGCTGCAAAAACGAAAATAAATATATTTCTAAACATTCAAGAATTCTTAGCTAGTTTTCATTGTGACACCAACTCAGCCGTCATGCGATAAATCAAACAAACAAAACACAAAACAGCATTTTAACAAATTATGACAAGCAATTAGTAGCAGGTAAACACAATAACAAAAAGATAAGATCACGGAATACAACAGCAAGACGGACAGACACAAATACGGCGGCATACAAACAAAAAAAAAGAAGTACATTAATTTATAGAAACAAGATATGCAAATATGTAACAAATATATAAACCAACAAATGAACAAATAAATTAAATAAAACATAAATTTCTGTGCTGCACAGCAAATTGAGCTAAACTGCGACTACAACTCGAGACAATGATTTATGGCACGATTGCGGCGAATTGAGGCAAAGAGTGCAGAAATGCTAAAATAAATAATATATATCTATGTATATACGTATATTAATATTGATATTGTGGCTTTTAAGCATGAATGACTTGAGTTGACTGTGTGGCAGTTAAATAGGCAGACTTGCATATGTTGGCATATATTGTTTTTTTTTTTTGTTACGCTCGTAAAATGCGGCTATAAACATTTCGTAAATGCAAACAATGTTGCGACTCAAAGCACAATAATAATTGTGGCAAGTAGGATTATTAAGCAAAGAATGAAAAATACATCAGCGCTGCTATAAAACTCAAATAAAAAAAAAGAACCAAAGAACGAAACCATTCAAATGAAATGTTGCACGGCGCTTCAATTTACGAGTGTTTTTAACAAATTCGAAAGGTGGGCTCATCAAAACGTCAACTTGACTAAACATCTTTATAACACGCGCACACACAACACAGGCAGATAGATAGACTGACAGACAGACAGACAGACAGACATACGATTTGGTATTTGAATGACTGTTGGGGCAAATGACTGGAATCAACAGCTTGAATTATGTGTGCTCATATTTTTTGGCACAGTTTGTGGTCGCGCAACAAATTAAACAAGAAATTTACGAAAAAAGAAGAAACTAAAGAAAACGTTGGTAACAAAATAATAGAAGATACATTTTAGTTTTGGGTTGCCGCAACTATGTTCCAACTGACTGCTTTAAAGGAAAAATGCCACCTTCCTGCAAATCGCATAAATCTCTCAAATGTGAAGAAAAGAGGAAAACTGTTGAAGACCATAAAAGGTTAATTTCGATTACAACGAAATTTGTATACTCTACTTATGTGCTAGACAATGTGTATACTGAATCGACTTTTTGTAGCATGGATAACCTTTTAGGCTCTGTACCGAAGTTACAAGAGCCTATTGGTTATGTGCAAAGTTAGAAATAATGGTCGGAGACCCACCAAAGTTACTCCCATTATGTTCAGTAGCGATATAGAAAACAATAAAGCCATGTCTGTATGTCCGTCCGTATGAACGAAAGGATCTTGGAAACGGTAATAGATAGAGACTTCGTTCTGTTTTGCATTCGCCTAGGTTTTCGCCGGAATTTTACTATTCTCCATGAAAATTTATGCACATTGGCATTCACTCAAATCAATCTTCGAAGCAGTTATTCCACTCCGATTGAGGCACCTCCAAAACATGGGTTGTGAACGCATCAACAGCTTCTTTGGGTGATAAATCCGGGCGGATGATATTTTGAGTGCTCAAAAACTCTCTTGTGTGAGCCGATGTGTGATAGCTTGCATTATCATGGTGGAGGTTGATACGTCTTCAGCGGTTGGTTTTCACAATTTCTCCGAAAACTTTAGACAAATAAATGGTCGTGTATCATTCCGAATTGATCGTCTTGGAACACTCACATGTTCAATTGATGTTTTTTTTTCCGCAAAATATAAGCATATATCCATTATGATCTGTGAAGGTCCTATAAACGTCTTTTGAAGCGCCGCGATCGTATTTTTTCAGCATTCCGATTGGAAATTTGTCGCTTCACAAAGACACAATATGTCGCTCTTCATCCCAGAGAAGTGCCAACACATTGTTCGTATCATAAATACGAACATCGATGGTAAGGGTGTAGGTCGCCGGTACTCCAACATTGTGCTGAAAAAGGCCGATGTCGATCACTACCAAGCGTGTCAATGAATGCACTATGAAAGAGGTTGACAAGATTGTCACCATCATTATCTATCCTCTACAGAAAGATATCATTGACTTCTTCCAATTTGACCTCAAAGTTGGGTGACGATTGGAAGAAGATTCGATTGCATCGTGGTCTGCGGTCAACACACCAAGACTACCGGTTGTCGTGGTCGCCCTGTCGGTGTGTCCAAGAAGAAGTAAGCCGAAATGGTGAATAGTGGCTGGTTTCTGTAGATTCATTTCCATGTTTTTACGGTGCTTTTCTGCGTATTTCAGAATAAGTGATCTAAATACAAAGAAGAAAAATTTCTTTACACCAATCCACCGATCCTTTTTACGGCAAGGTGTTCACGCAAAATCTTATATACACTGATGGAACTAATGTTTAGGGATGCCTTAATCTCACGGTATGTCCCTTGACGATCCTCCATTATCATGTACCACAACAACCGATTTTGGGAGATCTTCACGGAATTCGACGCTGAGCGAACTACGACAACGATTGACTTCATCATACCATGATGCTTCATCGTCATACAAAGGACTGAGCTCACTGACTCACTCGTGTTGAGACAAGCCTCGACAAAAGCGGTGAAAAATAATCCAACGAAAACATTTCCTTGAAATTTCCATATTTTGGATTGTACATAAAAATGTTGTGAGTACGTTTGCGCTAAAAAATGTCAAACTTTATTTTAGCATTGCCAGATTTTCCATATTGAATTTAGTTTTGCCACTTCCCGAATTAAAAATAATGCCCTTCATAGTGCCAAACCCTCTTTAGGGAGTAGATATATAACAACTTCTTCCTATGTGTTGCAAACTCTTTTATAAATTAATAAAGCGCTCTCTTACAGCAACTATGAAGCGCATAAAAATTAGAAACCCTATCCAAAAAGAAAAACAACAAAAATAGATGTTAAAGAAGCCTCAATAAAGGAACACTTAATAAATGTGGCATTAATAGTTATAAATTTCAATTTTGATGCTTTGACTTCTACTAAAAGATGTCTCAATCGTCTGCTGCACAGGTACAAAAGTTGTCCAAAATAAAAGGTTTTTAGCTGTGCAACCTGTTCACATTACGGCAGAAGCTGAAACATATGCGCCTGCGTACAATACACAGCAGAGTTTGAAATAAAGAAAAGGATGCTGCGTTGACAGACAGTGAGGACAAGTGTAGCCAGTGTCTAGTTGTATTTTTTTTTTCGGTTCTTTGTTACGGTTGCACACTGCGGTAAATATCAAATGTTGGCGCATCGCCCCTTTTTATATTATTTTTTTTTTTGTTAACTGGTGACATCTGAAAAATTATGGCATGTAAATGCTGCGCATGAGAAACACCGCGCAGACAGAGTGAAAGGTGCTCACACACACACAAAGAAAAGGCAAAAGGGAAAGGTTGTTGCTGTTAAAGGCTAAACTAATCAATTTAGCTGCAGTTTAGCTAGATTTAAACAGTCGTTGATGCGATTATATCACATAACTGAAAGAGACACTGTTTGTCGCTTTGGTGTAGCACGGCAGGAATTTCTTGTTCAGGCATTTCTTTGACTTTTAGATATGTCGATTAGATAAGTAAATCTTTAAGTTTGAAGTGAGTTGTTGACGTGTAGATGGCTTGGAATGCGTTTTATGCAATCTTAGTTATTTTATCTGAGCCTAGGTGGTCAGTGCATAGATAGGTTGCACACTTTTCGAGATAAGCTACTTATAGTAGTTGAGTTGGAAATGCTAATTAAAAGACTACCCCGTATCGAGTGAAGCATAATGATTTGATTTTATTGCTTTGCAGTGAAAGCGAAATAGAAAAGTGGAAAATTAGCTTTAGAAAAATTCATATTATTCAATTAATAAGTTGTGTATACGACTTGTAATTTGCTTAAAGCGAATTTCTTAAAGATTGCATATAAAAATTGTGTATAATTAAAAAAATATTTAATATTACAGGATACTGCAATACACTCAGTAACAAAAACGTCAGCTTAGACATTCCACAATAACATAAAGTTTGCTAATAGATTCTACAAGAATTAAAGTTCAATACCTCAATGGATGAAGACTCATAAATTCTAATAAAGATGCTGATAGTAACGGATTAGTCGATAAGAGAGATAGTTATGCAGAAATTTTGGATCTGCTCAGAGTTGAGAAAAGTTACTGATGAGGTTAACGTAGATTATTAGCGTCGCGTTATATCTCCAAACAAGCTGCGTTGGTGGTCATCTTATAGACTCGGGTAAGCCAAACCGTGCACTGCGTTATGAAGCCCAAGTCTGCAGAAATTTTTCCAACTGTGGTATTAATAATGAAAGGCATTACGCGCGCAAGTGATCATAGCTACAGTTGCGATTATCTTCTATCCAAAATCTAGGCTTCACAAGTTTATTAATTGTAATACTACATCCTTTAGCCGCCAATGGGTTAGACATTTAAATAAAAGCCAATGATTTCAAAGCCCAGCATACTTTCAATCAGCACGCTCTCACCGTTGCTTCACTCATGGGACAGCTCTGTGACTGATAGAGCCCACTTTCTTCCGCTAGCATCATAACCGCGATAACTTTATTAAAATAAGAACTGCATCAGCCCTGTAACAATAACGTCAGCATATTCATCACACACTACCTCCCGGGTGCTCACCTCCCATGATACACATCTTAGAGAACCGCTTATCTCAAGTCACCCGCCATCACACACGCATGAAAATAATATTCTAGAAGATGCTGATTTAAGAATTCTCTTCATTATTGTGAGATATTATGTAGCCATAATAGATTCTCATCAAAGTTTAGATAAAGTTCGATGAGCTTCGCGATAATCATATTTTAGGATACTCTGCGCTGGTGAACGTACTCAATAGACTTGGGTAAGCCAAAGCATCATGATGATAGGAACGAATGGCTTAGTAATCTATAAAGAATAGACATATTCCTTGAAGCCAGAACAATACCAATTATGATTTCGTTCACGTCAGCTGGTGGAGACATCCCTTCCTGATGATCACTTTTCAACTGGATGTCCTTTGAATGTCTTATGCATAACTGGTAACTTCGCAAAAATCTAGAATGCTGGGATTTAATAATTTACCGATAACAATTTTTGGTTATATGTTCCTTGTTTACTTTGCGATCAAGTGCAGTTGCTGCATGAGCGCTAACAAGTGTTTTATTTGACATCACACAATCAAAAACAATCCGCATTCATAAACATTATAGATCTGATCTGGAGTTAAATCTTGGTCTTAGACTTTTTTTTTCCTGAACTTCTTTAATAACAACTCGACAAGCGTTGGGATTTGATATTTTTTTTCAACACAAACTTTTTAACCGACTTCAAAATGGAGAAGGTTTTATTTATGTTCCATCAATTGTTGACCGAATTTGGATTTTTTTTTTTTTTTTTTTGATAAAAGGGTATATTCTTGAGGTGGTCACATAGTCAACAAATCAGGAACTGATAAATGGATCCCATTAAAAAATAGAGGTTTTACCCCAACCCCATATAATCGGTTGTTAAAATTCGTCAGATCTTTGCATAGATTTGAGGTTCAATGATGAAGTTTGGTACACATGTTAATGGGATCGGGGAAAATAAAATCACATCCTAAGTTAGGTCAAAATCGAGGGACGATACCTCAATCCCCATAAAAAAAATTTTGTATAAAAACATTTTTTAATAAAAAAAACTCAACCAGCTTCAAAACAAAAAGGCACTAAAAATGGTTACTTAAAAGCGAAAAATAACTTAAATATGTGAGATTGAAGATTTTGAGAATTTTTTAATTAAAAAAAATTTTTCTTTATATATAATTCTTTGTTTATTTTTTAAAAATAGCATAAATCTACATAAGAAAAGTTGTAGAGAGTTTTGAAGTTAAGAACTGACGACGTCTGCATTTCTCATTAATCGTTATTTGCTATTTCTGGTTTAGTTGCCTAAATTCGGATCACAGCTTCGCAATAAATAGTTATTCAGAACGTCACTGTCATCAAAAATTTATATTATTCCGTCACTGTACAGCAAGCACAAATTGATGTTAATCCTTAAACGACACTCGACTGGCGGTTACAGAGGCTTAAAAAATATCTTTTTTCTATGCAAAAAGTAACTTCCAAAAGCAAGAGAGAGCTAAAAAGAAAAGCCACTTCAGCATGTTTTTAAAGCTGCAGCGGCTTAAGCGCTCAAAAGTATGACAAGTGCAACAAAAAAGGGGCGTTATAGGCAAAAGACGTAAAAATAAAAAACGACAAGGCTTAAGGCTTAAAGCAAATCGCACATGTCAAAGGGACGTTAAAGGCTTTGCCACACACAAACACATATACACCGCACTTACAAACGTAGATACAATACATGCTGTGTGTGCTTGACCTCAAAAAGTCACAGTCAACAACAACAACAATAACAATAACAACAACAACTAGTAAAGCGCTTACAAAGCAACACACATACACACACATACAATATGCCGCACAAACATACACAGTGGACATGCTAGTACATCACGAGTATATTACGCGTATGAGATACAATTGTATCTACAAGTGCTGACAACTGCTGACGCTGTTGCTGCCGCCGTCGCTTATCAGTAAGCAAATAGACAAAACGTACAAACACAGTTACACACAGTTACTACACAGTGTTGTTACTCAATCAAACATACATACATACATTTGGCCGACTCCATTTTGCGCTCAATGGCGAAGCACGCTCTTTCTCTCACTCTGCTCTTGTTGCTCTTACATAAGCATATTATAGTTAAGCTTAACGTTTGCTATTTCATTTACACGCTTGGCACGCGCCGGCGCACTCAATTGGCCCACAAGTTTAGCACACTCAAAATGGGGGATAAAACTCGTTTCGAGTGAACGCTCATAACGGGGCGTTACCGTATACAAACGCCATGGCAACCAATCACCACAACCCCGCGTCTATGTTGTTGCTAATACATATATATAGAATACAGGGTGCGCGCATATCTCATGTGTAAAACCAGTTGAGCGAGTTTGCGTGCATAGCTCAAAAGTGGTTGGTTCGTGTCTGGCTGTCTGTCGGTCCGTAGCTGCCACAACTCGATCGTAGCGCGTGCACAGCTGTCTCGTCTCAGCTGAAATGAAATTGATGCTACAACAAAAACAACAACCACAACAAGCATTTGAGTACTACTCGTACATTTGTTGCTGTATCTGTGTATTTGTATATTTTGCTTTCGTTTAGCTTGCGTTGGTGTTGGTGGTAGTTGGTTGGCCAGCAAGCACTTCACACAGCGCACAGCACAGCACAGCACAGCTCAGCTCAACTCAGTTCAGCAGCACAGCGGGACAGACAACTCGTTGCTGCCGCACCACACCGCAACGCGCTTGGTTTGAAGTTGTTTTTCTGTTTATTTTATGTTGCTCTGCCGCTGCTGCTGCGTTCTTTGTACCGTCGTACGTACATCTGTACGTCCGTCCGTCAGTCGCAGTCGTTGCTGGCTTTATTATTATTTTTCAACCGTTTTTCATCTTCAACTCAGTTTACGTAGTGGCCTCGAAGGTGTAACAACGTCATTCGCGCGAGTTCTCTCAATTTACTCGTTCGCACTCGATACGAGTTTATTGCTTACGTTCTTTCGAGATACGTTCCGTCGTCGTCGTCGTCGTAGTCATCGTCATCGCTAGTTGTTGTTCTTATCTAAATGCTTTGATAAGCGTCAAATCGCGTCGGCAATTTTCCTATTGGACGTACGCCGTCGCCATTGGAATTTGTATTAAAACTAAATGCCACAAAATTTATTATACAATACTATTATACAATTTTTATCTCAATCTCAACTATTTAATAATTTATTTCTTTATGCATTTGTGTGTGTGTTTGTGTTTTGTAATTGTTGCTCTTGTTGTTGTTGTTGTGTCTAACAATTATATCTATGGAAAGTGTTTAAAATCTGTAACTAATTGAAATAAAAATTTGTACAAAACAAAGCCAAAAACAAATTGTTTTGACTGGTGTTGAATTATATAATACTGCAAGCAAATGCAAGTTTTTTTCAAAACTGCGAAATATTAAGATACTCAACTAAAAACGTATTCTGCAATCGGATATACGTTTTCAATTCATTAATTTTTTTGTGACACGCTTGGATTAAAAATCGCCAAAATTGTGGAGGCACTTAAAATGAAGGTGAGTGAAGTAATTGCCGTCGGTACTATATGGAAATTTAAAGATATTTTGCCGCGTTTGCTTAGTGGTTGCTTCTAAGCATGTTTGGGAAATTTTTGATATTTCAGTCAGAACTTTGTCTTAATTTTTCAATTGGATTTTAAAGATATTTTAACTTAAAAGAAGTTCGCTTCATTTGGGCATTTAAATTTGTAAGAATTTTCTTGAAAAGCCCGGTTTCAGTAAGGAAGACTTTAATTGAAAGTACATATTAGAAAAACCAAAAGAAAGTTGTTAAAATTTTAACTTTTTGTCAGCTATTTACCACCATCTGAACACATCTTAAAGCTAAGCAGGAAGTTCATAACAATTTGCCATTTTAATTGTGAGTTCTTTTAATCCCCAAATTTGGCTTTGCTGAAAACTCTAACTGAATCATAAACTAGGTTACTAACCAATAGAACAATGTTTAAAGTATTTAGTGTCACTCTTTCAATGTCTTTCTAAATGGTTTGTTAACTAAACGGCATACAAATTTAACGATTGTTAAAAGAGCTGTTTAAGCAGTTTGATTTTCCAATTTAAAATGGTTAGAAACAACATAAAGTGTGGAAATACTGCAAAAGAATCTGCATAGCAAATCAATCAGCAAATGCTAAGCTCTTCAGCATTAATGTTTGTTAAATGATTAAGCAGAAGAATAGCTTATTATGTGCAAACCGAATTTTTTACCGCTTCAAGTTGTGTTAACCGGCCATTAATTTCCAAAATATTTAGCACAAAAAAATGACAGCTCTTTTGGAATTATAGGTGTTAAGATTTACGGATTCGGTTTGCCTTCTTGTAGAAGAAAGATTTTACTTTATGCAAATGAAAAAAATGGACTATCAAAAATGCATCTTTTTTTATCAGGTTGCTATTCCCCAGATCTAAATTTAGTATCTCCAGATGGGGGTAACAATTGGTTTGTTAACTTAATCTTTTATGATACAGGTACAGCTTCGACCTCTAAGTAACCACTGTATCTTCTTTATTTTGGAGCTGCATGTTTGCATCATGGTTCCAATGTGTTCTTTGTATAAAAAGCCTTCGGTCAAGTCAAAGTCCACAGTACTGCGCCTTGTCAGCCTGAAGAAAAGATTCGTTATTGAAATTCGTTGGTGATATTTGACCTCTTCTTAGCGTAATACACTCATTCTTGCATTTATTACTATTTATGCGAATGTACTACCTTTTAAACAATTTCTCTAGGGCGTGGAGGTACTCTTACATACTGCATGCCGCTACTTGCTCACATCTTAACCTATAGAAGACACACATATTAACTGCGAGGGCTACAATTAGCATCTTCGAATATTGAAATATTTAAATTTTGAGTTTTTACTTAAACGATTTCAATTAATTTAGTCAGTCATTCATTTTTTTACCAATGCATTTTTTCTATAAAATGTTTTAAAAAGTAACAACTCGGATCAACTTTTAACTAACTATAGGTCATAGTTATTTGGAAGTGCACATGGGTTAAGAGCGTTTAAATTATATGAAAGTATTTTTTAGCGCATATATGTTCTACATTCCTTTGAAATTATATAAGTAATCCGATTGCCACTTTAACGAACTGTAAAAAAGCCGGTTAATCAGTTTAAATTTTTCATATGCCGGTTAAATTTTTATTGCTTGAATGCAAATACATACCAAATTGTGGCAGCGCTCCAACGAAACAAGCTTTGAGTATAGAAAATATTATGAAAATCAAAGCAAACTGATAAGCAAAAAACAGCAATAATTGGTCTTCTATTTAAAATTAACATTCCTTAAACGTTAAACCAGCAATGCGTAGTTAAAACTAAATTTACAAGTCGCCATCTCTAATAAGACTCAGTATTTTGCGTACAATCTTTCTACTGAAGACTTTCATACTTCTGCGTCATACAGTAGAACCGGGAGTATCAGCGTCTTGTATCTCGAAAGACTAAAATGAAGGTTTTTCGAGAGTTAACACCAACACCTGGTATGCAGAAGACGAAATTGTTTAACCCTTAGAATATGATAATATTAAATTTTAAACAGCCATTGAGAAACCGGCTATAATGTACTTATATACTTATTATTTAATTGAAATTCTGAACTTCGGATCAACAAAAATACTTTAAATGTGTTTCTCGATACCCATCAACTCATCTTATCCAGCTAATTTATTGATTTCCCGATAAGAATTACTAGCTTAACAAATTTTAAAACAAGCTAAGAAAAATATTTTGCATATAGAACTGCGCACAGTGGGCGAATAATCATCAAATGGAGACGAATTTCTGCTTTCAAAAGTCAGCTCAAAGGAAAAAAAAAAAATGCAGTAGAAAGGTTATATCGCTTTGTGTTAGCAATATACACATACATGCAGAACACACACATATGTGGTTATTTAGCGCTCAGGACTATTATACATATGCCTACAAAAAAAAAAAAAAAAATTTACATAAATTTTAACTAAAATTAATTACTAAATTATGTATGTCAAAATATCTATAACGCAAACGTCTGCGTACAGGATTCTATTAGCCAGGAAAAATTATGTCCTAATAGCTGGTAGTATAACATTGTTCGCAAGCACCTCTCTAAGACGTCTTATTATAGAGTCCACAAGTCTCATTACATCATTGGTTGTTATTTTTTGTTCTTAAACATACTTTTGGTGCTAAAGGTGTGTTTCGAGCTCCTGCATTCGAATAATTCTCACAAATACTCTATACGTTAATGATCCGAAGACTGGTGTGGTGGAAGAGCATCATGGTTTAGGCAGTGTGATTGGGTTCGTTGTCTTGCTAGTAACAAAACTCGCCTTGTAGACCTAACTGCTGGGCACTTTGTAGTCAATTTTCTTTTATAACATGAATAAAATCTGTTCAGGGGATTATGTTTGCAATAAACGCCAATTTTTCAACACCATTTGCTGACATGCACCTCTGAACCATAACTGGTATTAAATTCTCCTATTGAGACGCTGTGCCGCACTTTCTTCATGCAAGATTTTCGTCTCATTAGAGTAAATGGCTTTGTTCCAAAACTCTGGAGGCTAGGAATCGTATAATATTAATTTGAAAAATTCATATGATTTGGCTTATTCAATGATGGATTTCTACGGGCAGCTCGGATATGATACTCAGCCTTTTTTTCAAAATTTTCTGGACAGTATCATCAATAATCGTTTGGAAAACCATTCCTTTATTTCAACTTAAAGTGGCTGACTAGTCTATTTTGTTATTTAGGATCGCTAACTGCTAACGATGCATTTTTTCTTGCTTATGGTTATGACGGACGGCCAGTTCTCGATCTTGGATTAATGGAACCCCTTGGCACGTAGTTAGTTACATAAATTATTCGCGATCATTTAAGAAAAGAAGCCGTTTTATTTTTTTTATCTCGATTAACCGTGACAACCTCTATTAACCAGATTAGCAAATATTTTCAGAACAAGAATGTTTTGCTATATCATTCAGTTGCATTTAATATTGAAGCAGTGTCATACTAGTGAAAAAATAAAGAAAGGTCTCAGTATTCTCAAAATTCGAAAAACCTTAAGAAATGCTGAAAATACGAAAGTTAATTTTGCTACTTACAGGACCGATTTAAGGCGCTCCGACTTCTGTTTTATTTATAGCCTGAAAGTTAAGATTCGTGCATAAAAAATAAATATATCTTCAGAGTGCATCTATTCTGCAAAAAGCGAAATGAAATTCATCCAATTAAAGCTTGTGACGAAGAAGTAATTGCAGAGTACATAGGCGCCATCATTTTTGTGCAAGAATTCGAGGAATTCATATTATTACTTTTGAGCAAATTACGAGCCTTTTTGGTATGTGTTTTTCTGATGGTTTGCGGCAATATAAAGCATTGAATATTTTACAAACTGCTTTCCCAAGAGCTCTGAAAATCGCACATGAGCTTCCGTATAGGTCTAACACCAAAGCTTGTGTCAAACAACATACATTTTTAGATTGGTTTCACAACAGAGATGGGAGAGCAGTTAATGAAAAATCAACATAAATAATGATAGTAAATTTCATTTACTGTTGAATAATGTTCCAGCAAACGTTCTTATTAAATTTTTTACACCAGACTTCACATTCTTAGTACATATATGCAATGCTTCAGGGTGCAAGAACTAATTACATCAAACCATTTAGGAGTTTGGAAAGTTGTGGGCCATTTCGAATCGCCTATTTTGCTATTGGATTTAGTTTCACCCAGTTTTTAGACATGCAGATTTTAAGTTTTTGAAGGCTAACAGTGCTAACTTTTTTAGTAGATTTTATTTCGCAAGGTTCCCTTTGAAACAAAAATCATTCAATGCTTTAAATAATTGCTAATGTATGACAATTTTTGTTTTGTCTTATATAATTTACGGGGGAACTTAATTCTTACTTTTAATAACATTGGCTATCAGACAGTGAAAGTCAGTTCAAAATCGGTTCAGCTGTTTGGGAGATTAACCGGAACAATCAAATAGCCTGACAACAGACAAACCCTTGATTTTTCTACTTTTCTCTTTTTTCAGCTGTCTCGACAAGCAAAAGTTCATGTCCTTTGAGTACTAGTTCAGCAAGTTTGTTTCATTAGGATTATTATTTACGCTGCATTTCTGCATTCATTTTATACGCCAAAGTCTCAGTTTGTCGGAATATCCTCCAGAACTCTTAGAATACTCTGGTCGACCTATATAATATTTTGTGGAATGTTTTAAATGTTTGAAAATAGAAAAATGATATTTTTCATTAAAAGTCTTAAGCTCTATTTAAACGAATTTAGAATGGGATATCAGTTTCAGTTATATGAAACAACTTTAAACTTCATTTCAAAGCTTAACACTAAGCTGAGTATATATTTCCACTTTAATTCGCGCTTACAGACCAAATAAAGATTTAAACTATCGTTGATATGAACCTGCTGTGTGTGGACAACAGTCTGTCAGTACGTATGTCTATCGGTTTGTGCACCAAGACAGCGGGTAGTATTATAACATACAACAAAAAATATGGAGATTGTTTAAAATTGAGCGCTACACATTGGCATACATGCAACATGCGGCGCTTTAGATACATACTTGTATCCACACTAGCTAAAAGCTTCAATAGTTATAAATATTGAAACAAAATAGCTATTGAGCGCATATAAAACGTACAAAACTGAACTAATAACTTTGGAAAACGATGAGTTTTCGAAAAAAAAACCAAAAAAAAAGAATATATAAGCGGCTATGAACAACAACATTGACGACGATGATCGAGACGACTTATTGACAGGCAAGACCACAGGGAACCGCTTGCGATCGGACGGCGCATGTTAAAATCAGTCAGTGGTGCACAGTTGGATGTCCCAGCTACACTCTACACTGAAGCTTGTAACCCACACGTGAAAATTAAAGCCAGTTGAGTTTAGATCGCAGACTGTCTTTATTTTTTTTTTACTCAGATTTAAATGCCTACAAAATGCCTTCGTTGAATTATTAAAATATTATCTTTTTTTTCTTTTGTATTGTATTGTGATGCGCAAATGTATTTAGCGTTTAATTTGTAACGAAATCTTTTATGCAGTTGCATGACAACGCAAAACTTACAGCAGAACTTAACTCATTCATTGTAGCAAAAACTTCATTGGAGAAATTTCCTTTTTTTTTTTTGTGGAATTGATCTAAGTATTTCATGCGTTTAATCGATTTTGCTGGATGGTCGTATACAACTGCTTTGAAGTGTCGAACTTGCCGTGATGTTTGCCACCCGCTGTGGCGCGCTGCCCTTTTGTGGCGAACCACGCTTTGCCACCCACAGGATTGTATAAAAAAAAAAAAAATATTTTAAAAGATATTTTGTATAAATTTGAAATACATATTGCGTTTGGCATGACTTGCTGGACTTAAGTTTGGTATGTTTTGCGTGGCTTTCGATTTTTTTTTACTTTGAAGTTTTTTTTTTGGTTTTTTCTTGTCTAAGATTTATGTATCTTCGACGATATCAACATCAGCTTTTGTTGTCGTTGTATCTGATCTGCCGATACCATTTTTTTCTCTCTCTCGATTTTTCATTACCATAGCAAATTAGACAAGGTGCTGACGCTTATTGTGCGCCAACGTAATATGAAAAGTGAGTTAAAAATTATATAAATTTTCGTTAAATTATTAGCAAAGATATATGATACAAGAAAGTATTAATTTAAAATTTAAAATGGCTATTTAAGTTGCTTACTTCATGTGTAGTAAGGAATTATAAGTTGAAAAAGTCTTTTGAAAATGCTGAGAAACATGCTGGAATAATTTCCTAGCAGTCACGCAAATCAGGTCTACAAATTGGTTATATACACAAAGATGTCAAAAGTTATTGCTCGATTTAAAAATTTATTGATTGATAGTGAATTGAAATGCAAAAAGAAAAGAAGAAACATTCATTCGGTCTTAGATAAGTACGCGATACGTGCAATATTTAATAACACGACACTCATTACAAAAGTGGCGCCCAACGTGGGGCATAAGTAATGCAAAAGTACCCAATGTAAGAAATAAGTAGGCTCATTTCGTCTCGCTGAATTACAGAACAGATCAACTATTAGTAAATACTTATCCCAATAAAAGTGTATGAGGACCGATGTATGGGAACTTTCGGGAAAATAAAAAAAAAACTATATTTTATTCAGTTATGTAATTTTAGTGGATTCGATACTCAATTGACACATGATCGTGATTCTGACAGTTCGACATAATCTTGATATCAATATACCACAGGAACCTGAAGATGAATGTGTTGACTGTTGTATAGAATATTGAGTCATTTCCCATTCTGAATATGTTTTTCATGAAGCATGCAGTTTGTGTTGGATCAATAGTTCACCATCATGCACGTAGAGTCGTGGATCAGTTACGAACGCAAGCTTGTTAGATATGCAACACTATTGAAGTGAAACTGTTTAACAAAATTGTACGAATCAAGTTTTAAAATAATTTTTGTTTTATTGTAGGGTTCCGTCAAGTATTTTGCTTTCCAAAAGGGTTCCGTCATCAAAGAAGTTTGAGAACCGCTGCCATAGAGGTTTTTTTCTAACAAAAAAAAAAAAAAACAGATAAGACCAAAAGCAAATATGGACACTAATAAAATTTAAAGCTACTTTCTTCTATGCAACTATATGTTTTAAGAAATTTTGATTTAATAATCAACTGGGTCAACCAAAATATACAATTTTGGACGAGTTATCGTTGACAAGATTGGGAGGGCAGTAGGGTAATTACATCTGATTCTACGTATTCTATTCGGTTTGCAGAAATTAAATACACTTTTTTTTTTTTGGGTATACATCACATTCTTCTTGTTGTGTGACGGTGCGATATAGATGAGATAAAGATCCCTTTCAGTTCCGGCGAGTCCTAGGCGATCTCTATACTGTGAAGAAATTGTGCCGAAGAAATTTTTACCCTTGAGGGGGATTTTATGGGGAAAGAAGGGGAGGAGCAAAATTTGAAAATAAACTTGTAAAATTCCGGCGAAATCCTAGTCGAATGCAAAAAACACGAAGTCTCTATCTATTACCGTTTCCGAGATCCATTCGTTCATACGGACGTACAGATGGGCATGGCTATATCGACTTCTATATGACTCCTGACCATAATGGGGGTAACTTTGGGGGGTCTCCGACTATTATTTCTACCTTGCACAAAAATATTGACTATTGTAACTTCGGTACAGGGCCTAAAAATTGTATTGCTCTGCTAACAGTGACATTAGCGGTTAACATCTTACATATTAAACGGCAAATATGAACAGTTACTTTCCGCACGAGTTAAATCAGTGGTTCCCCAGAGTACACTCCTATCTCTACGTCCATAGTGAAAGCGTAAGATTGGGTGACCACAAAATTATTAAAAAAAAAATATTCGAGTGGGCTCGGCTACGACCCTACATGACCTGTTCCTAACAATTTGTATTAGGGGCTACTCCTTATAGTAGTCCAATAGAATATATAGAATATTTTCTCAGAAATCATGCAAGATACACCAAATTTAGCATTTCTAGCTAAATAACCAACAACAATAAAAATTTTTTCATACAAAAACTTATAAATGTTGGACAGATTTGTGTGTGGGCTATCCCTTTCGATAAGGTAACCAAAATTTGGTGTGTCATAGGGGAAAGTTTGCATTGTAAGTGTCAACCGCTCTTTAGGGAGGGAGATAGCGTGTTCATTGAGTACAAGTTATCTGAATAATGAATAAGAGAATCTGAATATGAAAATTTGAAGACTCTATCTCATATAATCTCTAAGATCTCGATTTTCATACGGACATCCAGTAAGACGGACTGATGGACATGTCTATATCGACCCCTTTGGATGCTTATCGAGAAAGAATAAACTTATTTAGGGTCTGTCTTGCCTTCTTCTGCTTTTGGGAACAGGGTATAACAAGCTTTTCATGATTGAATTGCATAGTTTTCTTAAAATTTTGTTCTGCTAACAAAATTTTAGTTTGAATTTTTAAATGTAGGCAGCTAAAGTGTACCAAATCAATAGGTCAAATTCTACAGCGTGACTTGAAAACATCCCAAACACTAAAAAGTGTGTTTTCAAACAAACCATATTTGCGTGTTTTCTTTGTTGCTTTGAATGAATAAAATTTGGAGAAGCCTTTATCGCTCAAACTATTAAACTATTTTTGATCATTTAAAGTTTGTAACCTGCTACGCTTCACCAATAAATTTTTAGCATTCGCCTATTTACAAACACTTGCAGGGTATATATAAGCGTAAATTCCGTTCAAATTAAAAGTGTTCGTAAAAAATGAATGAGTGAAATAAAATAAATTTAATAAATACGTTAAGCAATTTGCACGCTTTGCTAAAAAGCTTGAAGGTTTTCACCAATTTTATTTTATTTGAATTTTTATTTTTTCTTTCGTATCGATTAGAGCCAAAACGTTTAACCCAAATCATGCTGCAAACATTTCGCCCGGCACGCTTTTGGTAATTAAATAAAAATACTATACATACTATACATACATGCGGCATAAAGTTTGAGGCATTTTAATAAACGCTTTCAAGTGCCTTTGGGCAAAAGCGATTCTCTAGTTTTAGCTACAAGTATGAATAGTAATCAAAGCCTTGAGGTATACATTGATCATAGCATAGTGTTTCGTATAACTGTCAATGAACACAGCGTGTGAGCATATTTGATGTACAATAGAGAACTCAAAGAGTTTGATTTTTTTTTTTGTACTTGCTATTTAAAAATTGTAGCTAAAGCTATTTGCAAACGGATCTCGAGCCAACACTAAACACAGTTTAAAAGTTTAAGCCTTTTAATAGCATGAAGCGCCACATGAGTCATAAATTTTTTCTTTTTTTAAATGGTTTCCATGCCTAAAATGCTTGAATATGCATGAGTTTATATTTTAAAAGATTTAAAAAGATTTCATATGCCGCCCCTCTAGCAGGAAATTGAGTTTAGAGTGTATTGCGACAACATATTATTAAAAATGTATATAAAACATAAACTTTATATCGCATATGCTGCAAGCTGAATTCAAAATTAGAGACAGCCATTTTTTAAAAACGCTCGCTCGAAAGAGTTATTAAAAACAGAAATTTATCTCGCTGTCGCATTAAACTGGTCGCAAATGTTAATCTGTTTTCAATTTGATTTAGAACGCGCACCGCTTGCACATTGATAATGTTTAAAAAATTTAATGTTTATTTTGCAGCCATAAATATGAGCTAATTATTGGACGAAAAAGCGGTGTAATAAAAGCCAACAAGTTGTCATATAAAATTCTGATTGGTTGGCTATTAAATGTAGCTGAATTGTAGCACATTCTAATGCGCAACTTTCACCTTGTCACGCGTGCCAAAGGCGTTGCAGCCGTTCTTATGAATGTCCACCTCTTGAAATATATAATAAGCAGCTGCTCTTTTGTATTAACTGATGTCCACTCATTGCCCACATTTAATAATCGGATTTTATTTCTTTCGAGTACAATGCCTTTGGAAAACAAACCAAAAAGGCAAAGCAAATGCCTAATTGACGACGACGAGCGTTGAGTATGCTCCTTTTTTTTTTTTTTTTTTTTGGTTCTTTTGAGATTCATACAATTGACTATTGACTATGCGTATTGTCTTGCGCTGCATGTTAACCAAATAGCATCTTGACTTAAGCCAATTGCCCTGATCGACAGCAGACATGGCTTGCCCATCAATTGAGGACATGCAGTGCGAACAATAGCAAATATCACACCTTTTGTTTTTACGGTTTGCGCCTGCAAACAAACAACAACAACAAGCGAAGATAGATCGCTCCTTCTGGTCAGTTACGCATGCGCCTTGCTTACATTTACAGGCAACAAGCAAATAATGAAACTACTCAAAAAACAACAAATAGTCAAATAAAGTCAGCAATGAAGGCATATGAAGTGCGAAGAAATCACAGCCACTTGAGAGAGAAAAATTTATGAATTCGGTTAGACAAAAAAATGAGTACCCTATAGATGCTTTACTCTGTTTGTCTGAGAAACTGTAAGGCATAGATCCAGTCTAAATACTTGATATTGATTAGCTCAACGAGAGGAGGAGGAGAGGATTCAATATAAAAATGTCCGTCTGTATGTCCCTTTGTTTGACTGATATCCTACAAGAAAATCCTATTGAGTACTCACTTACGCCACTCCTACTTTTAGCTTATATCAACTTCATAGTTGTTATTTTTATATCTTAAGAAAGAATGTTCCATATACATTCATCTGCAATTTGAAGCATGAAGGATAATTTATATATTTTTTTTATATTGTTTTTTTGTATGAAAAACTTCAGTTTTATATAAAAAACTTGAGTATTTGTATGAAATCTTAAGTTTCGGTTTAAATGTTTTTTATGAAAAACTTCAGTTTTTGTAAGTAAGACTTTAGTTTTTGTATGAAAAACATAAATTTTTAGGAAAAACTTAGATTTTTGTGTTAAAACCTACATTTTTGTCATGAAAAACTTGTGTTTTGCTTGAGAAACTTAAGTTCTTGTATTAAATATTAAATTTTAGTATAAATATCTGGAATTATTCTATGAAAAACTTCAGTTTTTGTATGAAAAAATAGAGTTAAATAAATAAATAAATAAATATTGCATAAAAAAATTCAATTTTTGTATGAAAAATTTAAGTTTTGTCATGAAAAACTTGAGTTTTAGTAGGAAAAACTTTACTTATTGTATGAAAAACTTCAGTTTTTGTATGAAGAAATGGAGTTTTGTCATGAAAATTTTGTGTTTTGCATGAGAAACTTAAGTTTTTGTATTAAAACTTGAGTTATTCTATTAAAATCTTGAATTTTTAAATGAAAGATTGGAGTTTTGTCATGAAAAACTTGTATTTTGTATGAGAAACTTAAGTTTTTGTATTAAAACTTTGAACTTTGTATGGAAACTTCGATTTTTTGTATGAAAATTTCGATATTTTGTATGAAAACTACAAGTTTTTTTTATAAAAACTTGAGTTTTTGTAAGAAAAATTTGAGTTAATATAGGAAAAATTTGAGTTTTTGTAGGAAAACTTGAACTTTTTATAAAAAAATTTAATTTTTTTATGAAAAACTTGAGTTTCGTATGAAAAACTTTAGGTTTTGTATGAAAAATTTCAGTTTTATTATAAAAATCTTGATTTTTATATGAAACACTAGAGTTTTTTTTTTTAAACTTGAGTTTATATAAGAAAAACTTGATTTTCATATGAAAAAGTTTAGATTTTGTACGAAAAATTTGTGTTTTATTTTGTAAAACTTGGTTTTTATATGAAAAACTTGAGTTTTTGTATATGTCAACTTGAAATAGGCTATGTAGGTTTCTGATGAACAGAAGTGAAGGGTATAAAGAAGTGAATGAAGCAGCATACATCTTCAATGTTTTGTTTCCACAGTGATTTTTCTTCTACTCTACTGCTTAGCAGGTAATTGTGAAATTTCCAAAAAAAAACTAATAGAAAGAAAATCAAATAAAATTTATTTCGTATTACAAGCTGCAGAGGGTTGCTATAAAAGATGCGTCAAGCAGCAAATACAATAAATGTGCACACCACACCGCACAGACAAAAGAATTGTTCTCGAGTGGCTATTTTGTTCCTTTTTTTTTTTGTCATCATTGAGTGTTCGAAGTCATTGCACAAGTAAAAGAAAAATCCGCAAAATAGCCTTTAAAGTGCGCTTAGATGGCATACAAATGATGCGGACAGACAGACAGACAAGCTGAAGCACTCGAGTGTTGCAAATACATTTGTAGCATGCCACAAATCATTTGACTCGGTAGGTAGTAGATACAATATACATATAACACACAATGTGTAGCTGCTTGCCGCATGACAATTTAACAAATGTCAATTGAGCCAAGAGGCGTTCATACACACACAAACAGAATAGTGAAAATTTTTCAAATAAAATTGAACACTCAATGGCAAACCGCCCCTGTCTGTTTTGGGGTTTGCGCTGCATCCTGAGTATCTATAAAATTGTGTGTACATTTTAACCTCACACACTCCACGCTGCATTGCTAGCTGAACCATACCTAACAATCCGTAACATCAAATCAATTCGAATTTATTTTACAAATTTCAAACTTCAAACTTTCAACGACAAAATAAATGATTTACTTGCATGCAGCAGAGATTTGTTGTGAAACTATTTTCCTTTTTTTTTTTGTATAGGATTTTTATTTGTTATATTTTTGTACTACGAGTAACTGCTGCAGGATGCATATACAGGATGCTATTGATTTTTAATTGTTTTGAAATTAATAGTTGAACGATTTGTTGTTAAAAAATAAAGTGACTAACGTTCCGGTATCTGCCGGAATCATTTGGTATACGTTGTAGTCTAAAAAGCAGCCGCAACCAATTCCAATTAGCATAGTTCGAATGTCAATTTTGGCTACTATTTCTAGTTCTAATAAATTGCTTATGGTTTGCATTGAAATCGATTTGAAAAAGTAGCACAGTAGCTGCTGAAATTTTGTTTTTTACTTTAAGCTTCCTTGATGGCACACAACTGATAAAAATTTGATAAATTTATTTGAAAATTCAAAATAATTTATTAGAAAATATTTAGCTAAGATATGCAGATAAGCGTTTGTCAAGCTTATAGAGCTGTCTTTGACGGCTAAGTCGAAGGAGAAGTTAAGTATGATGTAGATATGCAGTACATAGAGCGCGACATGTCGTTGGATGCCTAAAATTGTTTACTGTATCTACTTATTAAACTGCAGCTTGAGAAAGGCAGCAAACTTGAATCAATATTTTCAGAAGATACTTTAACTTCAACTACACATATCACAGTGCTATTTCTATTAGAAAAAGCCTATGTAAGAGGCTGGGACCCGAACCATTGGGTGTTTGCATTTCTAATGAATTCTGTAAGATGTAGCTTGGTAGAGGAACACAAGTTTTATTATAAAGAACTCCGCGGTAAAGAAGTCTTATTATCTTTATTTTTTTTACGTATCTTCCAAGTACAGATATTCGCTTTAGTAATAGAGGTTAGTCACCTTATATCTGCTTACAACCATATCTAAGAAGCTTTACATTTATTTATTAGGAGTCTGAGGGTATATGAGTACATCATGGATCAATCTCAATATAGAAGAATATATTTCATATATTTAGAACACACGAACTTACGAAAAATGGATTAAAATATGAACAAGAGGGTTAGAATATTTAAGACTTACCTAGCCTAGGTACACTATGACGTGCAGACCTGTTATCTCAAGATTGTGTCCGTCTTAACGGATCATTGACCAATAACAATTGTACTCATACGAAGAAACTAATTAATACCTACCATAGATATTATCGAAGTGCCAAAGAAGAACTCAACTTAAATCATAAAACATTTCTGCTACTTAAGCACGAAGTAGATTCTCTAATAGAACTATCTCCACATTAACATGTTCCAACTGCTAAGTTCAATCAAATAAAATAATCCTTTAAACTCAAGCATATGACTTGAATAAGCCACTTATGTTTATTTTGGGTAGCTATTAGCAGCCTTTGATATTGCAACCTAAGTTATGCGGTTTCCCATTAGATGTGTCTGGACTTTAAAATTGAAGAAATAGGGTTGTGTGATGAATAGGACAGAAACCTTTATTGCGTAGTAAAGCACACTCAGTTCTATTAAGAAGGATAGTAACCAATTGGCCTTTGCGCCTTTGTTTGCAGGACTGGATATGAGTTGTTGAATTATGCTTGAATATGTAGCATAAGTGAAGTTCGATCTCACTAATGGTTTGAATGGTATTGACCTCTAGTTGGTCAATTACTGCTGGTTTCTTGTCAACAAGTACGACATAATGTGACCCAGAGAAAATTTTAGAGTCAATTATCCCATATCCTGACCTGTTACCATTCAGCATCTAGCCATTCTCTTTTCGGAAGATCATGCCAAATGACGCAGCCGGACCAAAACCTACACTAAACAGCAAGTTTTTTTTTTATACTCCGGTATACTGATGTGGATTATTCTATCACAAAATTTTGCAATTTGATTAGTTCACAAAGTCCTTCAATGAAAAACATGCTTCATCACTCAAAGTGCTTTTTTTTCATTAAAATTTGAATACATTTCCAACTACTTCAGTTCTTACTTCAATTAAATCTTAAACCGATGCAAGTCTAAGCCTTTTTACTGGTTTAAAAAAAATTTAAAAATATTAAGAAAAAAAAAATTGCAATTTATTGATTTATTTTGCTAAACTTAAACAAAAAAAAAAAAACCACACGAGAGCTGGCTATAAAGTTTGTCATAAAATTTGCATAAAATCTAAAAAAGCCAAACGCTTTTGTATGTCACACACACACGCAGAGAAATTAACTAAAAAAAACATATAAAAAAAGTCAATTCAATAAAAAACAAAAAATAAAAAACTGCACATTAAAATATGAAATTAATTTATGCAAACCATACAAATTCAGCTAATTAATTGTAGTCATGTTCAATAGAGCAAATACAATGCAAACGTTCGACAATAATATAAAACAAGAATATTCAATAATAAACTATTTCGCCTTTTTGATGTTTAGTCATATTGGCATTTTGACACCTCTGACAAAAGTTCAGATTGTCAACAGCTGTTGTAGCGCAGGCGCCACAGGGTATCAAAAGACGGAGCAAGTTTATGATTTGATTTATGCGACAGTTAAACAAAAATCTTTATATGACTCAGATAAAGCGAAATATTGCATAAAAATTAATAACCATAACTGTGAAGAAAATAAAAAAAAAATATTAATATTAATATTAGATTTAAGTTTAAGTTTATATTTGCGAACTTGTTTCAACGCAGTTGTTTATTTAATGTTGTGTTGAAGATATAAGTATGCTTAGAGTAGATACATATGCATACTTTGGATACTAAATATTAATATTTATTTGCACAGCTGCTTAATATATGCAAAAATTGAGCGAGTTATGGCCGGGGTGGCTTTGAACCAGCTGAAGCGGCTGCTGAAGGTTTGTCGTCGCATAGCATTAAAGCGTTCGATACTTATTTGTGTAAACTTGTGTAATAATTTAAACATAAATATGTACCTACATGTATTAATATACATAGATACATATGTTTCCTAAGACGACATTCTAAAATAAAAATACATATTATATAGAACAAAAGCTTCAAAGTGTTTTGTCTTATTTGCCGCATAACATTGAACGAGAGCCGAGAGTCGGCAACGGCAACGGCATCGGCATTTCAGGCGGCGCTTTGTCGAGTGTTAAAATATTTGTAAAATTAAATTATAGTAAAATAAATAATATTTATTGATACGTTTCTAATAAATAGCAGACTTTGAATTTTATTTTTATTGATATAACATATCTGTTTCGAAAGTTAAAACACAGCTTCAGCTGTTATACTTAATGGCTCCCGCACATCACACCAAGTTACTGAAACAAGTTTACAAGTTTTACCAAGTCAAATAATAATGCGACACATCATAAATTGAGAAGCACAAAGCTTTTTGAGTATTAAAAATAAATTTATTTAATTTTAAATATATTTTAATTTAAAAAATATCAGTCAAATATTATTTGACTCTAAATATATAATTTTTTTAACAGCTTTAAAAATAAATCAGATACATAAACTTACTTTAAAAATTCCACGTATAGAAGGCTCTACTGTTTGACAAATATGATCATAATAATAAAAGACTGTTCTTCGAACAATTTAAAATGATGTGTCAACAAAATGGTGCAAGAACATATATATAATACATTTATCTTTATAAGCCAACAGGTGTTGCGACCCAAATTTATTTAATGTTCTATTTATTAGAAGAAATATAAAAATAAGTTAAAGTTAGCATCCAGTACTGAAGCAAAACTTATACCGGGAATTATAACTTAGATACCATTGGTACGCTTCCTTAATATCTCATCAACCTAGGCTATTGGAGTTATCTCTTAATTTATGCGGTTTTGTGAACCAATTTTGACTCACAATCGAAAATTGGGCGACGCTACGTCTAAAATCCTTTACTTCTAATCAATTAAACGAAGATTATAGAAATTTGAATCGAAAAATATCAACCACTTGAAAAATGGTTGGTGCCACTCAATCATGTAAGCGAAATAAGAAAGGATGTTGCAGTCGCGTGGGTTCGACTAAGACTATTTTTTAATAAAAAAAAAACTCAGAATGAGGAGAAGTTTGGCATGGTGCAAGCCCATATATAGGGAGGGGTTTCGCTTATTTATTAAATACCAGTGATCTGTAGAATGACTAAAAGAATTTAAATATATTATGAAAGGCGTTTGAAGGCTCTCTATCGCTTGTAACCTCAAAGAAAACAATTATTGAAAGAACAGTGGTTTCATTTAAAAGAAGTCTCTATTTTCGGATATAAAATCAATCGCGTACTTCCTAAAGAAAAAAAATTCTACTAAGATAACAACTGATACCAAAGCACAATCACTCAGTTCATCGGCAGCATTTTCCGTAGCCAAATCTATGTCCAGCCCATCTTCATTATGTGGATCTGTGGTTTCTATTCAGCCGTGGTACAAATATTTATACAGCTCTGATGGAAATATTTATTTAGCAGATCTAACATAGATCTGTTAATTTTAGAGTGTTTAGCTTATAGTTTCGCTGATGTCGACTTGAAAACATTTCTAATTACTTCAACTGGAAGCTCACAGTATTCTATCTTCTTCGCTTCTTTTCAATTATACCAATTATTTTTCGATGTTTGGTAACCTCCGCAAAGAGTTTAGAGCCCAGGTCTTTGTATTGATTGTTCGGTATCACATCGCATATCCCTGCTGAAGTTCATGCATGAAATCGTGGATCACTGTTCACAGCCACTTTCATTTGTCTCCATAGTTTCCTGCTGCCCTTTGTACAGCTTTCCAGCCTTAGTTGCTTGGGAGCCATTCCTTTTCCATATTCGCGTCTGGTTTTAAAGATAAAATGTTTATATGCGCGACACTTCATAGAAAATCATATTGAGATCATCCCATGACAGGCCTACTAATTGGTTTAAATTGTTTTGCAGAATTACTATTTGGGTGGCTCTTAGGATGTTCAGTGTTCCAGGTTTTTGATGGTTAGTCACAGTCCAGTGCAGACCCAAAGCAGTTCTTGAATAGTTCGCAACGTCTTATTCTCTTAAAGTTGTGGTAGGCTTGCCTTCTTTGAGACTTGTTGGTAGTGATCCGATCTTCACATTGGTATTGATGATTCGTGTTTTTTTTTTTTTTTGATTAAATTATGTTTGGACGTGGTGCGAAGTCTAACAGTAGTTAAAGAAATAATTAGAACAGCTGATCACCACATGCCTGAGACCATTAATCTTGACGGACTTAATTTAGTTAGATCTAAACCTTTAGCTTGACTTTCGTCACGGTTTGATTACCGAGTTAATCCAGCCTAGGTTGGTATTAAGGGATAAAATTGTGTGAAATGTTGACGAGGTTTCCGACTGTTTTAATGTATTTATTCAGCATCTTCCTATACTTCAGCTACAGTATATCACCTTAAACTAGCTACACACCAAAGCAACTATTAAGCCAAACTGAAAATGTATCTACATATTTATATAGATACTTCCTAAGCCATTTTCATAAACATCAGCATATCCGCAATAAATTAATGAAATATCAAAATATATAAGCAGACAATGATACGAAGAAAAATAAATAAAGCAAGAAAAAAAAATTAATACACAAACAAGTGTGAAAATGTACAAAGGACGAACAAGCTGAAGGAACACCTACTTGTATATGCTAGAGCTATAAGAACAACAACGAAACAGCAAAAAAAGCGACAACATAATTTCAAAAAATTAATGACTACAATATAAAATAAGCAGCTATACTAAACGAAAGACAGACGGACGGCTGCACCACACTACGTATGAGTAATAAAAAACTATAGAAAAAGGCTGACTGTGAAAATAAACGAAGAGCAAACTTAATTACCGCTTTATGTCAATGGGTGCAACATGTTTTCGTTAAATTTATCAGCGTTATTAAATTTTATCGCTAAGGACAAAATGTGCAGACACAGAGCAAGACAGTCGTCGCCGTCGCCGTCGCTGTCGTCGTCAGACGTTTCACATATGACTGCAAATCTGCGCAGCGATGCGTTCTAGTATGTGCAAATATTATGATGGCTGCCTAGATTGGCTAGTCGCAGTTTTGACTTAGTCATAAAAAGCGGCTTGACTTGTACAAGAAGTTTTAGCTAACATTTTGGGGCATAATTTATGCTAAGCGACACAAATTTTGTGCAAAATGAGGCTGGGAAAATTTTTGACAACATTTTCTGTAGCAAAGTCAATGAACGACTGAGCACTAAAGTTCGATTTGTAGCATATAATATATTTTGTTGTTGTTGTCATTCTTTTGAATTGTGTCGTTGTCATATTACTGCCAAGCGCGAGATAAGATAAAATTTTATGACAATTTTGTTTGTCTTTTTTTTTTTTTTGGCTTTGTATAATTTACAACAATAATTAATCCGTCGCAATGAAAACAAAAGCAAGCGCGCATTTGAGCAAAAAAACATATCCAGACTCAAGATTATCCCACAACCAAAAAATTTTGACTTCAACTCACAGAGCACAACAGTTCAACGCTGTCGCTCCGGATTGCATTATCATAAAACAGAAGGTATCAGCGACGACTTTAATGGACACATTGGCCGACTGTGTTGACAAGTTATTACCGCGCAACTGAGCGGATGGCTTAAAATGTCGCACTTTATGAGCGTGCGCGAGTGTGAGGTGAGGCTGTCTGTATATATGTATGTATGTATCTGTAAGATACACAGCATCCAAATGATCTTAAGTTGTAGTTTTTTTTTTTATACTTTTTTCTTATAGCCATAAGCGTTTGTTGGCAAACATGGCTTTTGTTCTTAAACTCAGTGACTGCTGTGTGTGTTTTTTTTTCTCTTTTTTTTTTTTTGTTAAATGAATAAATTTCATTTGAATACTTTCTTCGTTGAGATTTTTCAAGTTCGTTGTTGAAATGAAAACAAAAAAAAAATTAATTTACATATTTAGACGTTTGTTGTTCTCACGTTTTCCCACAAAGATTATCTCTAGCAGCGTGGCTAAGTGGGAACTTTGATCTTTACTCGAGACATTTTATTAAAGTATCTATAAGATACATACACACCCATATATACTATATACTATAAGATCAATGATAGATGCTTTGATTTAAGGCAACGATTTCTTTTCGGTTACTTTTACTTAAATATATTTCTTGTTGCTTATCAACTGCTACTACTACTACTACTAGCAGCAGTTAAAGTATCTCATAAACAGGTGGCAACACTCATTTGCATATACAACATTTTGATATTAAATTTCAAAGCGTTTTGCGGTCGTCGACGTTCGATTTCGTAGACTCGCTGCTGCTGATAATAATTTTATGTCAATATGTAGCGCTTTGTGGCCAAGTTTATTTATGACTCTCTTCGATATAGACTGACTGACTAGTTCTTTGAGAACGTGTTATATGGCATAGTACAGTTAGATTTACTACTGTTTTTGGTCAAAAAGCAACGACGGACTTTTGTTTTAAATGAATTAAAATATAGATTAAACTTGTTTTCTTATTTTATTCTTTTGTCTTCTGTCGTCCTCACATTTTTCGGTTGCTGCTCTACGCTCGTAAAATAAATTTTATAAATTTTTCAGAGTTGACATAAATTTTGAAATATATATTCTGACTTGATTTAAATATCTTAAAGATTTTGCCGCGTTTTAGCTTTAAGTAGCATACAACGCCCACAGCGTGTATCTACTTAATTTCTCTTACTCAAGAAAAAAAAAAAAACACTTTTCCATGAAATCATTTATCAAAGCTTGGCTTATCCAAAGTAAATCAATGCAAATTGTTTTCAAATCGCCCCAAAAAAAATGTTTTAAAACACCTAAAACTGAAGTTTCAAGTTGCTCGCATTGCGTGGGCGCGCTTTTAGCTCAGCTGCCTCTGTTTTATTCATTCATAAAAACATTTTATTAAATAAAAAATAAAAAAAAAAATATTTCATTCATTCATACGCAGCGCATAATTAAAAAACAATAAGTTAGAGCAACACGACGTGTAAAATGCCATTAATATGGTATTTTAAGAAATTTCGCCCACACACACACGACATCCACCGATTGAAGAAAATATATATTACTATACTAAATATTAAAGAAGATGGTTTCACGCTTTAATTAAAAAATGGCCTTTTCCTTATTTGTAAGCGCGTCTGACCAATTCGTGTTTCAAAATATTTTGATCGGTTAAGCAAATGAAATGCAGTAAAAAATTATGCGACATAAAATATAATTAAATACAAGTTTATCTCAATAAGAAGAAAAAGGAGTATGTATATATTTTTTTTGAATTGCTTAAGAAAGCCGCCAACATGTTTTGTTGGCAAATAAATATTATAAACAAGTTGTGCGATAAGCTCCATATACTTTTTATATTAATTTCGATTTTATGAGGTGCCAATTCTTTAAAAAAAAATTTCGTTAAAGAAAAGTTTTGTAGAGTTTCGCCAAAAACAACTTCTTAGAGTTACAGACTGAGTTGTCCATATTAGTGAATTGGTTAAATAAAAGAGAAAAACAGTGGAAAAGAGCAGAAATCAGTACAAGCCACATTCGCGTAGGTGAGAGGACACTGCACGCCTGTTAGGTTGAATGGTTCTGATTACCACTAAAGCAACTCTGTGAAATATCTCGGAATTCAGTCTGACATACAACTTATTTGGAAACTGCATAACAAAATGAAAGAAAAATACTGGCACCTTAAAAGAAACATCCAACTCAGTCTAGAAAAGAAGATTAGCAAAGCAAAACACACTTTGGGGTACAACAAGTATATGAAATTCTCCAGTGTTATCAGTTAACACCCCATTGAAGTATTGTGAACGCTTCTTGGTTTCTGGCAAATGCGAAGATCCATAAAGATCTTAAGTTACGTTTTAAAAGGAGAAAAAAATTCATGTGTAGAAACCTCCGTACATAAAATTTTGTCTACTACTTGACAAATGACCTTTTTTAAATTTTTTTTCCTAGTTTCTTTTTACTTAAGAACAGGACAGACATTGTGCTTAATGAACTTTTTTGAAGTCTGGTCAAACACTTTCACTTTGAACTAAATTCGACCAGTTTTATTTGCTATTTATTAGGAACAAAAAATTGAACCGAAAAATTCTGATAATCAAAATGTCTCTCGTTAAGGTAGGATCCGATGTGCCATATATATATAGGCAGCATTAAATTTTATGAATAATTTTTGTTCAATTTATCAGTGTCAGAGATAAATGACCGTCTGAACAAAGCTTTACCTTTGAAGCTTACCACAAAATTGAAGAAGATTCTACTGAAACAGATATAATACTCAAGAAGCATATATTAATAATTAAATACTAATGACGAAAAGTATTTTGTAGGAACTAAACTGCTATGAAACATACATAGAGTTCACAGGGTTGTATGTACGATTAGTTTTAGTTTCTCAACTTTAATAGACTCGGGATGAATACCAAGTCGTACTAATGGGTTACCTTATTCGTTCAAAATATGAAGCATGGGCAGTAAAGTGCCGAAAACAGTTTTAAGGGACAAAATAATTCATTGTTTTGTACAGATCATTTGCAATTGATTTATTTTCAATTGAAAATATTAAATTAAGTGATTAGCATCCGCATAGCACAATACGAAGAAGAGTTTCAACCAAATAAGTAATGGTCAAGCTTAGGATGTCTTGAGTTTTCCGAATTTTCAGAGATCCCTTTTGTAGTTTTATTAAATTTTAATATCTGACCACATTATGACTTCTGGACTTTTTCCAAATTTTCAGACTTTTATGTTTTTTTATTAAATTTCAATCTTTGAAGACTCATATTGAATATAAGAAAAAAAAACATCGTTTGTAAAAAAAATCCATAATTTTTTTTCAGTTCTTTTAATTTTTTTGCGGCAATTTCTGAAATTTTTCTTTAACAAGTAATATTTTTTAAGGAATTAGTTTAATTGTTCCAACCGTTCTTCAGTTACACAAGAGTGTTCGCAGTAGTTAAAAATGCTGGAAAAAATTTCCCTAGCTGCATCTCCTAGACGTACACAGAGACGGTCAATACTTAGTACACCAGTCATGCTATGCTTTACATTTATATCCCATGACCTTTGTATAATATACCGCATCTATCTGCCATAAAATATGGTTAAGATACGATGAGTTGTAACTCTTCTAAGGTTTATTGCATCTCATACCTCTACATTAAATTATCGCTAAGATATAACGAATTTAATTCTAGTTTTATATGGTGAACTGGCTACGAAATAATAATATTTGACTCTTTAAGTTCTTTAGTTAATAATAATTAGTCCAACAACTTCTTAAGTCGGAAGCTTGAGTGTTTATTAGATCTTGAATCCTATTTACAATGTTTCACCATTCTATTCACAGGGGGAACTATTGCATAACACGTGTTGAATTATTTCTGAAAAGTACAAAAACTGAATTTAAAAGCGTTTTGATGAAAAATAAGCTAAATAAGCTATTCTCTTGCATTTTTCAAAGAGCAGGTGAGGGGGTATATTGCAATTCGGGTTGTAAAATTACAACAAAAAAAATATTGTTAACTAAAATATAAGGCTAGTTCCTAGAGCCCGGTCGCAGCATTATCCACCGTGTCTGATTATAAATCTAATCCATCCAGATACACACTCAACGCACATACAAAAAAATTTACAAAATTAAATATTTTAGAAGGAGTTCAATGACATTACACACTTTTAGAATGGATATATAGAAAGATTCAATTGAAAATCGTTTTAATATATTATAATATTTCTTTCTCTGTATTTGGTGTTGCATTGAACTATTCAATAAGTAATTGTATGTACCCATGTACGTATGTTGTTTATAGCAGTTGTCTAGTTGAATATTTCAGTGTTTTAATATTAATCAGGAGAACATCACAGGCTAGGTCCATATCATAAGCATAAAGGAGAAAAATTAAGTTCAACATATTTTGGCAAATAATTGATCGACCTCTTTGAAATTTATACAGTATTTTGCTATGGACTTCTAGAAAGTTTTTGACTTATACATTTTATAATTGTGCTATTAAGACCTTAAGTTTTTTATATATTTTTAAACCGACAATTTATGCAATATCAACTTTTATTAAAGAAACTTGATTTATTTCATCAATGTATATGGTTAGGCATTTTCAAACAATTATTATTTAAAAAAAAATAATTACTTTTACTATTTGTGTATGGGAGCGGTACCTTCTAGTAGACAAGTCTATAAAAAGTCTACAAAACATGTTCCTACTCATTGTGGGATTAGGAAGCACATGTAGATGCACACAGACGGCCTCTCCATGACACCTCATATTTTTTATTTTACTAGGGATCATCTACAAATGATGTGATGCTAATTTTCAACAAAATATAAATCCTCTGTCAATTTGTGACACAGTGTGCTATTTTTACATATTACATTTAACATATTTGGATATGGTAACACTTCTCCATATCCTGTCACCCTCGGAGTGTCACGAGTTTTGTGTTTAAGGCGCCTTACTGAAGTGGACACGCAGTTACTATTTTCATAAACTATAGGTGTCACACTCAAATATATTTGGTTTCATTCATTGTTTATACAAAATGTTTCTTTAAAATGTTTTTGAAGTTAAGTGATGCATCATTCCTGAACTATTAAACTTGGTGAAATATTAAATAATATTAAATCACACATGATTGTGCAAGATATTTTTTATGATGTGTCTTGCAAATCAAAATTATTAGAAAAAGAATTTTGAGGTGTTGAACGTTTAACTTTCTGTAAGTCATAGTCGCGTAGACTTTGACACTAAGTTCGTTCATCTTGAATGCTATCCTGTCTGTAACTACTTGTCAAAGTTTAATACCTAAAATAAACAAATCAAACAAAAGACCTTCGAATGGCGCTTTTAATAAATATATAAAGCAACCGTGTAAGGTGCGTAAAAGGTCTTCAAAGTATTTGCAAAATAAATATCACAAAAAAATTTTATTGAATCGCACCAAGTTAAAGCCAAGAAGTACTAAAACTGCCAAAATCAAAATATTTCATTTTTATATAAAGCAAAAATACGAGGGTGTACACAGAAGTAACTGATTTAATACAGTTTGTTTATTAGTTAGAACTTAATTTTTTCAATTTAATAATTTTTAACTTTTATGCATTATTAAATTAAAATTTGATAGGCATTAGGCTTTAGGATGAGAGACATATAGGCAAGGTAGTAAGCAAGTGTCCGTCTGTCTGTCTGTCTTCATAGCTAATTATTTTGCGTTGGTAAGGTACGTGCAAGAAATATATATACAGCGAAGTACATCCATTGCCAAAAAGTATTTGAAACAGTGAATCTCTCTGGCTGGATTTCTATTCGTATCTCTGCAATTCATATCTTCTTTCAATGGCTGTCTAACAGACACTCTTAATACTAAACTTAATGCAGCATTTAGCTCAACTCTCTACTGATATTTGGTAACTCAATCTTCTTCAAAAACTAAAAGCACCAACTTATGTCACTTCATCTACTTCTAATAATACCCTCGCAGCTTAGATGCTATTGGTTTCATTTTAACAATTTTTCATTTTCACATCAGCATTCTCACGCTGTTTTTATTTGTGATTTCTTTATTATCATTATTATTATTATTATTATTATTATTATTATTTATATCTGTAACTGCGACAGAGGCTTGTCCCTCAATAGACTACATACAAATATATATATATATTCAATAATAATATATTATCACCTCAAAGTTAGATGACATGACAAAAAATCATATTGAAAAAAAAGACACGCTTGCTTGCGCTTAACAGAAATCTTTAAGATCTCTGTGTGATCTGACTGTCAGCTTACGTACGTGGTATGTTTCACTACATATTGTAGATACAAACAGCGTTTCGCTGTATCATTTCAGTTTAAACTATCGATCGATCGCATGAATCGATGCAACATTTTTGAATCCAAGCCGTCGATCGATCGCTCAATTTGCGCAATGACGTGTAAATTGTCAACGCGTGCAGCAATCGATCTTCTTGCAGCAGGCTGCGGTCAGGTTTTCCTTTTTTTCTCTTTCAAGCGAAGATGTTGCACAAGTAAAGAATGCACGGTTTTTTATAAAAAGACTATTGCAGTAGCTGTAGCTACTGTTTAGTATGGAATACAGTAGCTGCAGCTAGAATAAAAAACAAAAAAAAAAAAAAACTACTACATCATGCAAAATTGTATCTTTCACATGTAGTACATTTTTTTAGATACTTTTTACAAAATACTGAACTCATTTTCTTAAGTCTTTATTGTGCTCGTTGTTGTTGTGACTATTGTACATGTGTATGAGTATCTTTTTTTAATGGTTTTCGTAGTATTATAAAAAATTTTATTAGCATTTGAGTTTTTTTTTTTATACAATTTATCACACATCGACTTAGTCAGAATTCGCATATAGTCTGTTAGCAAGAGCAGTAGTGGGGGACACTTAAGGCAGTGACTTGGTCGTATTAAATGGCAGCTTGTCAATTTTATTGCATTCTTGGCAAGTTGTTGTTATTGTCTCTTATTGTTGTGTATTGAAACGTCAAGCCGTGTGCGTTATTTATGACATTAAGCAAAAGTTGCAAGGTGCAACTTTATAATAAAACGACATTTTATTGGCGCTATATATATTGTATCTATATAGCTATATAGTGACTTGACAGCTTAAGGTAGTGTGGGATCCATAAAATGGGAGAGAGAGTGAGATACATTTTAGGTATTTCTTATGCTGTTATATAATTTTGTATTAAATTTCTAGCAAAGCATTTTGAAATAAATTTGTATCTTTTTGGAGTTATAGATTAAATCGAAAGTGTTGCTAGTCACTTTCGATTTAAATGAAAGCAGCTAATAGTTGCTTCCTAAATTTTTAACAAATTCTGGTCTTTTCAAACGTCCGTGTTGTCTGACAGGTGGAAGACCTTCTCAAGATGGCTAAGATGACTGCAAGTTAAGGTCTCAATGCAACATTACATCACTTATGTTCCCTGGCCAGTCAGTTTTTTGTCTAAGGGCATGATTCTGCAGTACCTCTATAAAATGGCAACATCATCATCGTAAGTCGCAATGAGTACCTTATGAGGACTACATGTAGGAAGGTCAGTGATATAAAAAAAAACTAAAGAAATGGTTTCAGTATGCTGCGTGGGGAGTTGAGAGGTGTCTCGGCACCAAATCTAAAATTTTCTGTCTTTCAGATAAGTCCGATGAAGGCAGAAGTAAGGAGCTTATGTGAGCTAGATGATGATGGTAGGCATTACCAAAACCAAGTACTGAAAAGAGGAATGAGCTTTAAAGAAGACGAAGAGAATTTCATATTTTTTTTATTTTTTTTTGGACGAGGTTTAATTTTTATTGAGTGTTTGGAGACAAAAACAATCAATGGTGAATACTATGCGAATTATTTACAGAAATTTTATCTCTCCTCTTTTTTCTTCCTGACACATATTATTCGCTAGTTTTAGCTATCTTGGGCTTCAAAAATGCTAACTTCTTTGTACAACTTTGTACTTTTCGTTTAAATCTGGAATTGGAACGTTGTGAACATTCAAATAATTCCCAGAATAAGAAAAAGGTGAACATCTATATATAGACATCTTAAAGCAGACGTAGTCCAAGTATGAGCAAAGAAGCACTAACGTCCTACTGAGGATGAGCAAAGTAGATACGTAAGATTGGGCTTCCTCAAATGATTTCTGTAGAAGCTAAGTTGTATTTTTTTTATTTCTAAAATTCCATTCAGGGCGCATGATACACTATAATGTGTTTTGATTCTGTGTGGAAGGTGATCTGTTGTGGAAGCTGATCTGATCCTCAACTACCACCTGGTTTATGTCTCTGTGCAGCGTTGAGCTCCTGACTTTCCATGGACATTCTATCATTAGGACTCTGTAGGACTTGACCATTGAGTCTTAGCAGCGGTTCTCCATATCTGGATGCCCTATCTCCATAAATGAGCAATGATTTGAGTCTATACTAAGCAGCCAGCAAAGCCTGTTTATATTGCCTCTGCAGTTTAGTAACTCATATGGGATGTAATGACAAGGATAAAACCTGGGTATTTCACCTTATTTTATTATTTTTGCGCTGGTGACTCCACAGTGGTTTAAAGCCGGTGGAATATTCCTTCTTAGAGTACGTTCTACCGGTTCGCCCATGATGATAAAAGATGAAAGCATAGAAAATGAGAGCTGTATAAAATGCAAACGTCATTGGCGTAAGTATCCAACAAACTTTTCTTTGGGTCGATGCACATTGCATCTGCTGAAAATAAAGTGAAGAGAATTGAACCTAGCAAGCTGTCTTGGAGAACCTCAGTCAGCACGGAATGAGTGTCGGACAGAACAATCTATCATATGACACTAAAATGGTGTCCTTCCCGGTATGATTAAATGAGTCCGAAATAAGCTGCTCAAGAGTCAAAAGTGCTGCTGTATGATCTGATATATTAAAGCTTTATGATATCTTTTATAAAAATTATGCAAAGTACCACACTATAGGCATTTCCTATATATTGACTACACATTAAATTTAAATTCAACTCATATTTCACAGCAGCTTCCAACCAAAAACTCTGACACTCATGTCTGACAGCTAACAGCTTGTAGTAGTTGACAAAAGTGTGAAACTAAACCAAAGTCTGTTAACCTTGTGCCATATTTGTGATATATCACACGGCAACGTCAAATAAAATGTGAAAGAAAAAAAAAGTAGCTGAACCAGCTTTACTCAATGCAGGCATGCCACATCAAACAGGCATTTGGGGTGTCAGAAAAACAAATTGCTAAAAACACCCTACAACATTTGACAGATACATATATGTATAAAAGAACACACACACATACTAGTAGTAGTAGTAGTAGTAGATAGATATAAACATGCCTACATAGCACACTATATGACAGCCAAACGAAAAATGTGAAAAGTTAAATGAAAGTGACAGCCAGCGGCAACGCAATCTGAAAAACTGAACTGAAAATGAGTAAAGGTAGCAAAGCAGTCAGTCAGTCCTGCGATTTATACTATTAAACGTGTCACACACGAAATGAAATGTTAAATGGCAGCAACAGTAGCAGCAATGGCAGCGCATAGTTAGAATGCCAACTTACATACAGATACAAGATACATGTTGCGCGCGCCTGCGTTAAATGCGGCAGGCAGGCAGGCAGGCAGTCAGGCGGCTGAGGTAGACCGAATGCGGCGCCTGCGGTTGATGGTGGCCATATTTTTCGACAATATTTTATATGGCATTTCAAAGGAATTTCTATTGCAATAAAGATACGCAACGCAGATACACAGTTATAGATACTTTAGGGCGCGCGCGCACTCCCCTTTTATGTGTGTTGTATTTGTTGTTCGCACTGTTATCCTGTGTCATGTACGCATATTTGTAGTTTGTTTTTTTTTTACCACTGCTGCTACTGCTGGTCTGCATAGTGGTTGCGCTTGATAAAGTATCTTTGTATCTGCTATTTGCTGTGTTGGCTATAAAATTGTAATAAATAATTTTGACATGTTTTGTATATGCGCACAAGAGCGTGACTTTTGGTCCTTTTATATTCATTGCATATTCAGCATTGAGCAGCCATTGGTTGTGTGTATCTTTGCAATATTTCTGTCTATCTAACTGCCATACTGTTTGCTTGACTACTGCAGCTATTGTTGGAAAAAAATTAAAATTCAAACATTTATGCCCTGCATTCGGTAAGTATTATTTAAACAGTTGACAATTGCTTAAAGACAAATACAATAAAAGTATCTACAAAAGTATTTATTTAATAATATAAGTCATATAATTGCTATAAAATATATATTTTTTTTAAACAACAACAACTGCTAATGGTACATATTTGTTTTTGTAATTGTTGTAGGTTTTATGACGCTTGCCAAAAAAAACGAAAAAAAAAAAAAAAATACCAACCTTAAAAAAACAAAGCAAACAGAATGTATCTTAGCGCTACTTCTTAGATCTTTTGCCGCTTGCGACTAGTCATGGCCGCGTTCTGTTTAAATATTTAAATTCGTGTTGTGTTTTAACTATTTGTTTTTCTAGTTATTATTGTTTTAATATGCTCCATCTTTGTTGTTTTATTTTTTTTTAATTCTTCTGTTTTTTTTTTTTAGCGCAAATTCAACTTCAACTTTGTCATTAATAAAAAGTTGTAATTATTTTGTTTAATTTCCATTTCATTGCTTCAAATTGAAACAATTCAATTGTAAAATTAAGACAAAAATCAAAAATATATACTGCAAGTGCTGCTGCTGCTGTAGATACATAAACAAATTTTAGGTTAGCGCAATTAATTTATTAAATTTCTACAATTAATATTTTTTTGGGGGTTTTGTTTTCTGTCTTGATTAATTGTAATCATTTTTATTTGATGCTGCCGTTTTATTTTTGCGTTCATTTCTTCATTAATGAGACACACAGAAAAAATGTTTGCTATTAATTAAATGATAAAAACTTTATGAAAAAACAATGGTAATTTGTTAAAATAGACAAGTAACTGCTTTAATCGCAAATATCTCTGGCAACAATCTGTGTTTTTTATTTTTTTTTTTACTCTATTGCTAAGCTGATATTAATGAGTGTTTATCACACAAGTGATATGATTAAGAAGTTTGCATAGTTAATGAATATGATTAAAAATACATGGAAGATGTTATTTATAGAATTAATTTATTTATTTACGGAATGTTTTGAGCGGAAGTTCAAAGAAAATTTTTGAGAAAACAGCGTTTAAATTGTTAAATTTATTGTTTTAAATGGTCAGCTGAACAAATAAGATATTCCGCAATGAAAATGGCGGATATCTATAAAGATATAACCCTATATAGCACACCCATTGATACACATAATCTCTTGTTTCGTATAATGAATAAAATTATATTAAATGGGTCAGTGAGGTGGCCTATATCTGGTTTGCATGTGCCCATGGATCACACGGACTTGCCAATTGACTGGCCCATCCGGTCTATGCAGCGTTCTAGTCGCATCTTATACAGAAAATTATATTAAAAGGTCAATAAGGTGGCCTATATCTGGCTTGCATGTATCAATGGATCACACGGACTGGCCTACCCGGTATAGTCTCAATATAGTATTGGCTAATGTACAACATTTTATAGAGAGGGTGACCTATATGTGGCTCGCATGGTCTAGTCAGTGACTGTTAACTGCAACTGCAGAGTATGCCCACTAAATATACAGCTTGCTCCATACATAGGCCACAAGGGCCATTAAAGCCTTCATCGAGTTTTTTAAACAACATGGGCTTACAATAGCATCAACTCTGAACATGGAAGTGATATGGAAACTACAGCGCTCACAGAGTCTTCATACTGATTTATAGAAATATATAATTTATAAAAACTTGGAGATTAGTTCCCCATTATTTATAAACAGATGGGAAGACGGACATATACGCTTACAGATAGACAGACAGAAATTCATGCAGTTATATAAACAGTTGGACAGACAGAATACATTTTTTATTGGATAAAGCCTATGGGTGTTACAAACTTTTTAGCAAACTTAGTACAAAACTAAGTACACGTTTTGTTTGTGACTCTATTCTATTATCCTATTCCTACTAATATAAAAATGCGAAAGTTTCTAAGGATGTACGTATGGTTTGATGGATGAATATTTGTTTTTTTTTCATATCTAAACCGCTAAATTAATTTATATGAATTTTGGTATAGAAATTGATGGAACGTTAAAAAAGAAATAGGCTACATTTTGTCGAAATTTGACGGGGCAATGCCCCACCCCTCATACTTATAAGCTATACACAAAATTCGTTATATTTTTGCATACATTTGATCGAGATCGGAAGAAATAATCGTAATAAGGTTGATCAAAATCGGAAAGGTCGATGCACCAAACAACCACCCCTTCCCCTTTTAAACGATGAAAAAATTTCACCATATTTGTGTATACATGATGTATAGCGATGGAATTCAGTATACGTTGGATGTGAGAAAACTTGGGTTTTACAAGACTCGGGCGAAGATAGACTATATTTATAAATCTGGGCACCGCTTATACCATATATTTTATTATATATGTATATTAGGTTTCGCCTTAATAAAAAAAAAAAAAAAACATAACTAAAAGTCTCAGGGTCTAAAATTAATCGAACATTTTTAGACTCTGAGAACTTTAACAACTAAACCACAGAACAACAATATGAACAATTAAATAGAAAAACCTATCTTAACGCAAAGTGATACTCTCCGAAATATAGATTATTAGCACAGCTCACATCACCGTAAATTTAAGACTCTGCAATCACAAACGCGTCGTCTATCTAAGGCCTCTGAAAAACATTTGTGAAGTGAAATTTTCTTAGCGATGTTTGAGTCAGCAGATTATATCCAATCGATGTGTCCCAAATTTTGTGATAAAACAATGAGACTTAATTTAAAATTTGCTCCATGAAGTTAAGAATATTTTTTTTTTCAATTTGATGGCCCGAAATTTTTCCAAAGTGGCTCAAAACTATTCGCAAAAATTAAAAATTTTGTAATTACACAGAAACAAGAATAAAGAAAGACAAAAAAAGATGAAACTCCGCTCTCATTCTTAGGAGTGAAAATTAAAAAATTTAACATTGTAATCTGCTGGGCGCAATATTTTACGATGGGGAGGAGCTGTCACGGGTAGAATACTGTACAACAGTGCATCTTTCGAAAAAGCAAATAGAAATTTTATAGAGAAATATGCATTTGTTGTACGAGAAGTAAATAAAAATTGGTTCAAGTTAGAATCATTCAAAAAAGTCAATGTCTATGAAATTTTGGATGCTGCTACTGAATTTTCCATCGAGTGCAATGGTATATGCAAGGCCGTTGCCAGCTATCCACGAAAGGCGAAGAGGGAGAGGGCGTATGTGAATTTTTTAAAGAATCTAAAGTGATTACTAAATATATTTCAAACAATTAGTATACCAAAAATTATTAAAAAATTACCAAACTCCTTCTTAATTGTACGCCTTTGCCCTCAAAACTTGCATAACTTCATAATTCAAATATTTGGCTACAAAATATCGAACTATAAAAAAAACAATTCAAATTTAATTCAATTTTAATTAAAGTTTTGCCAGAAGCTGTTAAAAGTATTTCTTAATTTGGCACATTTCAAATATTGCGAATATGCATTTTTATTTATTTTTTATGGGAAATGTTTAATTCAACAAAATATTGGCAGTTAAATAAAAATCAGTAAACGTAAATAAAATGTAAATATATATATTTTTTATACGCTGCACTGAAAAAATGTATTAAGTATTTCAATAAATGAAACAAGTTGGTTGAAATGTCAAATATGAGGCCATGCCAACAGAGACTCAATTTGTTTGAAGAAACTTCTGACGATATATAGATGCTCTAGCTGCTGCACTATTATAAAATATATATTTAAAGGGCAGCTTAAGTTTGAAATTGTTTTTTTTTTTAATATTTTTTGATGTATTACTTGTGATATATTTTAAAAAAATTCATTATCTGCAGCGTGTAATAGAGTCGCCATTGCTCTTATTTGTTATTTGTTATTTTTATAATTTTTTGTACTTTATGAAACGCAATAAAATTTGTTTAAAACACTTTGACCGAAAGTCGTATAAAAATAAATAAATATAAAACCAAGCCGCACGGCAGTTGATAAAAAAATCAAAAATAAAAAATTGAAATAGCCTTTGAATATTTATAAGCAAATCAATAAATATTTGCGGCATAACTGCTGCGACAGCACAGAGCGCTACTAACACAAAAAGTTCAAAAACAAAAACAATTAGCATAAAATTTGAAAATTTATAGTTCAATTTTCGAACGCCGACGAAAAAAGCATTTGAAGTATTGGAAAGATCGAACGAATGCTGTTGGCTTGTTTTAAAGATTACTGGTTCGACTTCGATTTTAATAAACATAATTTTAATGTTACGAAAAAAAAAAGGCAAATGAACGTACAAAAACAGAAGCCGCGACATTTAATAGATTTATTGAACGATTTCATTTGAAAGATACAACAAAAGCTGCGCTCTAACGAACGGACAATAGATTGAAAAGATATAGCAAAAGATGCGCATTGTAGATACAAGTCATAAGTTATAAAAAAAATTTTAGATACTCGCCAAAATAAATAGTTGAGATAAATTTTATTTTAATTATTAATGAAAAATGATTAAATGAAAATTTAGTTAAATATTATATAAAATTGCATATTAAATGTTGCAATTAATAAATATTTACATGAGGTCTGTTGATCGTTAAAAATTATTAACATTCGATATATATTGATACATTCTCTAATAATTTTTTTTTTTTTATCTTTTAATTTACAGACTGAGCTGCGTTCGTGCGCAGCGTGTGGAGAGCCAATCTCGGATCGTTTCTATCTTGAGGTTGGCGGCTGTTCGTGGCATGCAAACTGTTTACGCTGTTGCATGTGCATGTGTCCGCTGGATCGTCAACAGTCATGCTTCATACGGGAACGACAGGTCTACTGCAAAGCCGACTATAGCAAGTGAGTACTGGTGAAGCCCTATCTATCTATCTATCTATAAATCTTCTTTTGCGGAAGCGTACTAATTTCAGTTCATTTAATTTCATGGCTTAGAACATGTTTAATTTATGAAACATTGCTTAATTTTATTAGTCGTGTCTTTTGTATGCGTTTCATATTTATAAGCTTAAAGTGTTAATGGTTTTGATTTGCATAAATTTCATGCATATTAATTGTAAGCGTTGTATGTACGTTGAAAATATATATTTATAAGAGTATATAATTAATGGTTTGTGGCGTGGCGCGTCTGCTGATCTTGACTTATATATTTTTTATAAGAAAGAAAAAAATAGAAGAAAAAATTGGCAAAAAATGGCGTTGAAGGAATTTAAATGTTTTAAATTTGTTGGTTAACGCCCAATTCTTGCTAAATGCTATAAATCGAAATCGAATCTCTAGAGACTATTAACATATGGTTACTATAGACATATACATATAAATAGACTAGTCATGTATGTATATAGAAACATTTATAGCCTACAAGTTGATATAATTTGTCGCAATTTCAATGATCTTTCAAATGCTTTAAGCGTCCGAACTTAAAATGCCTTGTTTGCTATTTGAAGCAAATTGCTAACTCGACAAGGATTTCCACTGGCGGCCCATAGTGCCATTTATATAACAGACATCACGTACAGTTCGCCTTAGACTTTTATAGTCGATGGGCACTGACAGGGACAGGCTTTCTGTTGAAATGTTACTCGAACTCTTTCGGTCCTAGCAACCTTGCACTATGTACAGAAATTTCTGGACTCATTAAAATAGAAAAATAAATCTCAACAACCTCCAACAATTGATGCACTTTTATGTCTGAGAAGAAGGGTGTAGGCGAGAGAACGCTAAAACGTGTGAAACGTGTTTACTAAACACATAAAAAATCCGCTGGACGTCGATCGTCTTCCAAAAGGCTCTTGCTGTAAATAGACGAAGCTCCACAGCTAACGAAACTTTGACCAGATCTAATCCTGGTGAATCATCCAACTGGTCTCTCTGCAAGCATTACGAGCTCGATTGTAGCAACTGGCTATTCCGAATGTTCCAATGAATGTATGTACTGTATGGCGGCTTGTGATATTCCAGTCAGGAGAAGGCAGAGGTCTTTGCCGATAGTTTTGAGAGAAGATTTGTACCGTCTGATCTTACATCAGGCGACAAGAGAGTTTTGGTTAAGCACGGCAGGAGTCTTCTAATCAAATGTTACTGCCGACAAATCCCTTCAGGAGGAAAGGCAGCAGACTAAGTGGCTGAAGGCTAAGAAATTACCAGGTTAGGATTTTTGGACAACAAAACGCTAATTAATCAGTCGTAAAAGCATCCTAAGGAGGATATTTTCCAAGCGTGTGAAAATCCGGGCTCATTGCTATGATCCCAAAGCTAGAAAAGCAGTATAACGAAGTTGATTCATATAGACCAGGGGTGGCAAACCAGTCGATCGCGATCGACCGAACTATTAGTCTAGTCACTCGTGGCAAGGAATGTTGTGTTAAAAAAAATGTAAAAGCTCAAAAAGAATTTAAATATGTTGTATTTCTATATATAACATTTTTTCCATCAATATACTAGATTTGGGTGGATATTTTATAGTATCCGAAAATCGCTTGAATATTTTGGCTGCAAAATGTTTTATTCACACAAACACACCTCGCAAACATGGAATCTATATGTGTCAAACATATTTGTGTACTAGATTTGTATACTAGTTCAACCCATGGCTACGCCGGCGCTAAGTATAGCCAAACTGTTCCAACTTTTCCAATGTATAACAGATTTCATAGCTGCACATCAAATGCATGCAAAGATATGACAGATTTTGCTTATATTTTTTTGTTGTTGTCTATTAATGTTAAAAAATTGTGTAGAATTACAATAAAAACAATATAAATAGTTGTGACTTACATTGCACTCGTGCTGGCAATTGCAAACAACAACAAAAATCGAACATGAAAACTTTAAAACGAACATGTCGTAAACTTAATCACTTATGCGTGCGCCAGAGATCTGCAAATTTTTTGCATCACAAAAACAAAAAACAGCAAATCAGACAACAAAAAAAAAAAAAAAACACAAACAAAGCATTAGATATGCAAAGACAAAATGCTTTATTTTTTCGCGGCGTACGCAAATAACTTTACGAATTGATTTCTATGCGAAGGATTATTCCTCGCACATTAATATTATGGCATATTAGTGCTGCACTATTTTATTAATTGATTGCACTAATTATTTTCATTATAAAAACAAAAAACACCAAAAAAAAAAAGAAAAACAAAAAAAAAAAAAAACCGAAATGCAAAGACACAGAGCAATATGCTTTAATTTTTTTCGCGGCACACGCAAAGAACTTTACGCGTTTATTTCTCTATGTAGAACTATTTCCCGCACTTTTATTTTATAACAAATGTCTGCTGCACTTATTCATTTATTGATTGCACTAATTATTTTGATATAAAATTCATTTTAAATTGATTAATTTTAATATTTTCCCAAGCACACATGAATTTGACAAGTTCACAAATCAAAACCGCTAATTAGACTAAAGCTTCGGCGACGCATCATTGTATGCGGTTCGTTGCTCCGCGATGCACCAGAAATTAAAACCGATTCTAAAGCTGAGCGATGTCGCTTCGAAAGAGAAAGATTTTATGATATGCTGAGATCAATGCGAAGAGAGTGCCATAGCTTATGGGAGTGAGAGTAATTAGTAGTGGGGGAGTTAACTAATAAATAGTTAGTGCGAAAGAAATAAAAGATCATAGAAATGCATTTTGTTGTTATTGTTTTTTGAACATTTGATTATTTTGCATGCAATAATTATGTCCGTCTCTGTCTGGCTATTCATATGAACAACTAAAAATTGGAGAGTATACGAAATAGAGACTTCAAGTTTGGGTATATCGATTCTACTATTCGTTCTTCATATAACTTGTACTCAATATAGGTGGAAACCTTCACGCTCTTTTTGGTTTCCCACTTCTCATACAAATCTACACCCCTCCCCTCCGTTGCTTTATGTAAAATGCTTTCTTGATATTGTTAATTTAGCCAAAATTAGCCAATTCCGTCTATTTTACTTTACTCCTTACAAAATATTTCATTTAGGTCCACTTCAGACCACTAAAAGTTGTAGCCTCCATACAAATCTATGCCAACTTTCTGTATTTTTTTATGAAGAAAATTTTGTTGTTGCTGTTAATTCAGCTAGAAACACCGAATTTAATGTAATACATCAATTCTCAAAAAATATTCCACTAAGGTTTAAATTGGATAACTAAATGGGATAGCTTACCTACCAAAAGTCAGGTCAATATAGGCATGTCCGTCTGTCTGGCTATGTACAGCAAAAATTTTAAGACTATAAAATTTAGAGCCTTAAGTATTTAGTATCTGCTAATCCCCCTAAGTGGTAGTACCCATAAAAGCTGCGCATTCTTTCTGAATTCTTCAATGAAAACAAAGTTTCTCTTCTTATTTTAGCTAAAAATGCTAAATTTAAATGAAGTACTCCATAAAGATTTATATCCGACCAATAAAAGGGGTAGCCCACATACAAATCTGTCCTAATTTTCAGAGTTTTTGTAAGAAAAACATTTTGTGGTGTTTAGTTTTGCTTGAAACGGCCAATTTTTGTATTTTTTACTAATCCAAAAAAAATATTCCACTCATAGCATATTAGGAATATATTCCTTATACAAATTTAAGGTTCAATGGTATATGAATGGCAAACTCTTCAGACTTTCTAAGAATTTATAGAACGATTCATGCAACTAGATCAAGTACTAGCTTTTTTTTTTTTTTTCATTTTCCAACATAAACTTCAAGACAACAAATTTTTCCAAGCCAAATACCAAAAGTCTTGTTAATTTAAACTTTCCAACTTCTATTCATTGTATCATCTGTCGCTCGATAAATGAACACTTTGAAACGTTTTATTTGTAAAGCTTTGAAATTGTCTCCAAAGCAAATTAGAAACGCTAAATATTTTGATAACACGAATCCAGCAGCATTTCTTCTGCTTCTTCTCTGCCATACAATACAAGTATTTTCATCCGATTGATTGTATTTGTGGACACAAGTGTTGGGCAACAATTTTCCCACACTTACTTCGAATATGGCTGGTAATAGATGCTCTTATTGACGCGTACAATCGTGTTTTCATTTGAGACAACATAAAAAGCGTAGTTAATTGTTACAATTATTACAACAACAACCACAACATCAATTCCAGCTGTTGTTGGGACAACAATTTAATCCGTAAGATAAATATCAAATGCATATAAGCTGGCAAAATAGGAGAGAGACGATACGAGTAGATATAGCCAAAAGAAATTCGATTTGTGTCGATACGAAGCCAAGTGAACTGTTGCAATAAGGAAAACTTGAAACGAATTCAATTGAGAAATAAAGAAAAACAAAATGTAAGAAAAAAAAAAAAAAAACGTAGTATCTTTAAGATACACAGATACAGCAACATTTCGAGCTACGCGTCTGGTGACAGTCGAAGTGGTGGCAGCAAATAAAACAGCAAATGCGCTGTAGAAATGCCAAGCGATGCTGGAAAAATATTTATTTTTCAAGTTAAGAATTTTAAGTATTGAGACATCGTCGTTTGTTGTACACAAGCACAATAAAAAAAAAACGGGCAACTCATCGATGTTGTTTTTGGTTTGTACAAGTCGTCATTGTTGTTGTTTAAAAATAAGCTTAAAAGTTAACAATATATTAATGCCAGTCAACATACATATACATATACAGTCTAAAAAAGATACAAAAAAAAAAAAAAATGCAGCAAGCTGCAACTTCATCTGAGGAAAGTCAACTTCCGGCGACATAAAAACGCTTCAGAAACGCCTACAAAACGCGCGCAATTAACGCTGACGTCAGTCATTAAAAAGCATATTTTTTTACGCTCCCACAAGGAGTGTATCAAATTAATTGTAATTCATATTATTTCATTTTTGTTTTTTTTTTTATCGCCTTTCCGCAGAAATTTCGGCGCCAAATGTTCAAAATGCTGTCGCGGCATATCCGCCTCCGATTGGGTGCGACGTGCGCGTGATTTGGTCTTTCATTTGGCATGCTTCGCCTGCGATCAGTGCGGGCGCCAGCTATCAACCGGCGAACAATTTGCACTCATGGAGGACCGAGTGCTATGCAAGGCGCACTATCTGGAAACCGTGGAAGGTGGCACCACATCGAGTGACGGTAAGTGGCAAAAGTTCAAAAAACCATGAAGAGTAAACAAAAAAAATTATTATACATGCAACCGACAAGGTTGCCAATGTGTCGCCTTGTTAGTCGAGTAGTAAAACAAAAAAAAAAAAAAAAAGAATTTATTAAATAATAGGCGCCACATTCGAAAAAAACAAAAAACAAGTGCAGCGCAGTACGTGCAGCTGCTGTACTGCTGTGGAATTATGTCGTCAAATAGCCGCCGACAGCAATGCATCATCAAGTGTGCGTCTGTACGGACGGACGGACGGACGCATGTTGGCAATTATTAACGCTTTAAGCATAGTTGGACATATAACATTGCATAATTTTGTATGTGTGTCGTTTGGTGTTGACAAGTAACGAATAATCATTAACGTTATTTTGCCAGTCATAGTGCAAATCTGTAAGAGAGATCTGTAAGAGTAGTCAATAGTTTTTTTCTCAAAAACAAGCCCATTAACTCCTAATTATCTCATTGGAAATTAATAATGCTGCAAATTTTAAGCTTATAAACTTTATTATTGTTCCACAAATTTGTTTTCACTCGCACCAGTAGCTAAAAGCATCTAACTATCTCATCGCAAATGAAGTGAAGTCAAAAATTATTTACCCTCCCACCAATAGGTAAAACTATGATTTTTCTCGAAAACCCACCCATTATCTCTAAATAATCTCTTCGGTAATCAATAGAGCAGGATATATTACGCTTAGAAATAATATTATTTCGCATCAGAATTATTCCTCCTCCTTCCAGTGATTTTTTTTGAAAACTAGCCCATTAACCTCGAATTATCTTATTGTAAATTAATGCAGCAGAAAATTTTACACTTAGAAAGCAAATAATTGTTCATCAAAATTATATCACCTCCCAACAGTAGATGAAAATTTAATTTTTCTTGAAAACCAGCCCATTAACTTCTAATGTCTCATCGGAAATTAATAGTGCAGGAAATTTTACCATTAGAAACCGTATTATTATTCATCAACATTTTTTCTTCTCCCAACAGTAGGTAAACCTTTGATTTTTCTCGCAAACCAGCCCATTAACATCTAACTATCTCATCGGAAATTAATAAAGCAGAAAATTTTACGTTTAGTAATCATGTTATTGTTCATGAAAATTATTCTGTTCTTAAATTTATGCTGTTCTTGTAATTGATTTTCTATTTTTAATTCTTATTTTCATCTCAAATTATAAATTCCTTTTTTTTTATCAAATAATCCAATTAATTAATACCGAAGAAATAATACCACAAAAAAAAAAAAAATATTCAGAAAACAGAAAATTTACTTCGGGCTCAACTAGAAATATTTTTTTATTTTTTTTCATTTTTATTTTCGAATTTTAAATGAAATCATAATTTTTTCTTAATAAAGCTCATCCTATTCTGTGAATTTTATTGTTGTGAAATATCGAATATCAAAACTTATATTTATTTAAATCTAATAGCAGTGAGTCTATATCATACAGGGATGCTATGGGATTCTCTCTATTTGGATTGATACACAAATCGTTCGAAATAATCGAGAGAAATAAGCCATAGAACATTCATTTTACGGACGAATTTTCCAGTTATCGAATTCACAATTTACTGATCATGTCGTGAGCTAATGGTGGGGTAAGCCTCCATAGGGTTGTCAAATAATAAAGAATTTTCTGGTTGAACCTTTTTAGAAAGTATACAAAAGCATGAACTTCTGCGAAAAATAAAAACACTTTCGGAAAATTTTCTCCATTGTGAAAACCAGAATAGGCCTGTTTCAAAGTTAGAGCCACTAAACTTCGGTTGCTCGAGTCTTCTAATTTTACTTCCGAACGATAATATGGAGTAGAGAAAAGCTCAAAAAACAAATTGTTCCTATTTCCAATTTTAGCCTGAAATTTAGACCAATTTGTTGTGGATGGGTTTTTACGTGACTATTTTTAAAAGTTCCTTATAGATGTATATTACATCACCATATAAGGTAATCCAATATATAAATTATGGTGCAAATAGTGACCATTAGACTGCTTATAGGCCATATATCATATATCGATTTTAGCTTTATCTTCTTAATATTCGAACCAATAAACAATTCGAAAACATCAACCTTTAACAACATCCCTCACCACAGTACACGCATACGCAATGGTGAAAGAAAAAAAGGAAAGGAAAAAAAAGAAGAAAACTAAATCAAAATTCTGGCAGGGATGTCGTTTGCATGATTTGCAGAACAAATGTGCGAATGGCGACGGCTACAAAAACATTTTGGCCACGTTTAAATAGACGCACAGGAACAAATATATACACACACACACACACACATACATACACATAGATACATACAAAGAGATACATTAGACCAACCACATAGCGTAAATGGCTACATTGCCAACGAGCCAGCCATTCATTCATTCATTCATTCTCCGGCAGGCAGTCAGTCAAATAGCCGCGTTTTGGGGCTGACAGAATCGTGTCATAACCGAGGCATAACATAAAAAAAAAAAAAAAAAAAAAAACATATCAAAGTTGACGCCAGGCCAGACCAGACCAGCCAAGTTGACAAGTAGCGCGACGTGCTTCAACCGACGCGACGTGGCGACCAAGAGTCAAGCAGCAGACATGTGGATGTGCACGCTATAGTACGCTATATAGTTTAGATTTTAGTACATGTTGTTGTTGCTGTTGTTGTTGCTGCTATACTGGTTACCTTGTCGTCGACGTCTACAAACGTTATAAGCCCTAAATTACATGCGACTGCATGGTTTTCAGAAACTTTTGTCATGGTTTTCAGTTTGTGTTGCAAGTAAAGTACAAACAGGCAGTCACGTCGTTGCGGAGGAATAGCAGTGTGTGTGTGTGTGTGTGTGTGTGTGTGTGGACCACCAACACTTTAAATCTAAACGTTTTTGACATTTTCAATTTGGTCTACTGTCAAAATGCTTTTAACATTGCACTTTAACTCTGTGGACTTATAGTTAAATCGTAAATATTATCAACTCTTTTTCTTTTTTTCCTTTTTTTCTTCAGATGGCTGTGATGGTGATGGTTATCACAAAAGCAAAACGAAACGTGTACGCACCACCTTCACCGAGGAGCAATTGCAAGTTTTGCAGGCAAATTTTCAGATTGACAGTAATCCGGATGGTCAGGATTTGGAGCGTATTGCCTCTGTGACGGGCCTGAGTAAACGTGTAACGCAAGTCTGGTTTCAGAATTCGCGTGCGCGACAGAAAAAACATATACATGCCGGTAAGAATAAAAGTAAGTAGTGGATTAGTTGTAGCAGTAGAGACTAGTATATAGAGTGTAGTGTACATTGATCAAGTGTATCCGCATGTAATAAACGTAGTTGCACATGAGTACTCGTCTAAGTTAAATGGCAAAACTAACTAAATGCATTTTTTTTTCTCTTCCCATTTTTTTATTCCGTTTTGCAGTACGTGAACCGGAAGGAAGCTCATTTGCCCGTCATATTAACCTGCAGTTAACGTATTCATTTCAGAATAATGGTCCTAATCCAATGCAAATGAATGGCAATAAAGGAGCGCTATATCCAACTCATGGTATGTATATATGAAATATATATAAAGAAAAAATTTTATTTAAGTCTGTTGAAGAACATTTTTGAAGCATGAAATCCAAGATTTTAGTAAAAAATGTGTCATATATCAAAGAATCTAAGAATATTCTAATCTAAAAATCCTCCATGTAATATTTGTTGCTAATTTTGTTATAAAACAAAATATTTTCCATGCAAAAACTCAAAATTTGGCAAAATGGGAAGTCAATCAGATGAAGTTTACTAATATATATGTGTAAAACATCGATTCATAGGTTCCAGTATCGAATCGGTTCAAGTATCAAATTTCAAGTAAATATTAATTATTATAAATAATTAGATGGGAATGGCAGTGTAAACATAATTCGAGAGCGCTAATATGAAAGGCTCCAATACTCAAAAAGATAAGAAAATTTCTTTTACTGTGCCTTGCCGCCTTCAAGATCATCCAAAAGTGGGCGATGACATTTTCATACATATAATCTGTGGAGAATCATTATTCAAAAAGACAATGACAGACAGATGGACATATATTTTGTATGTTGGGTGTGACATGTTCATTATGGTGCTTTTCTTGGTTGCTCTTTTTTTTCGTCGCTGGCCAGAAATTTTATTGGAACTGCCAAAAAAAAAAATGTTTTGTTCTCATATAAATTACATGTAAACTTTGTGCAATAATATGGCTCCGAACTTGGGAATTACTCAGGATTAAGTGCTCTAAGAAAGTGTCATTGCGAAAAAAAAAATTAATGGTGGTTTAGTGAAACATACTAAGACAGACAGACAGACGGACATGTCTAGATCGACAGTTTTCGTGGATCTAATCTATATGTATAAAGAAAACGTAGACAAATTTTTGTTTATTTGTGCGTGCAACACGTCAAAACCGCTGAACCAATTTGTATGATTTTTGGTATAGAAATAGATGGGACGTTGGAAAAAAAAATATAGGCTACTGTTTTGCAAAAAAATGGGGAGGAGGAGGGTGATTGTGATACCCCAACCCTTATATTAGCGATAAACAAAATTAATTATGAGGTAAACATGTTAATGGAATCGGAAGAAGTAACCCTATTAGTTTTTGTATTAATTTGTGTGTGTGTGTGTGTGGGGGGGGGGGGGGTGGTTCTGTGTTGTTGTGGGGTACATTTTTTGTGGCTGGTTGCGATGATCTGCTCCGCATATTAACAATATTAAAAATTTATCATAACTTTGCATCCGTTTGAGGTATATAGTTGTAATTTGGTATAATTAGATAGGGTAAAGTAAAACCCATTGGACAGATGTGAACAGATAGCCTAAGATCCGCAGTAGAACGACCTTCACCCATCTGTTTAATGGATGAAAAGTAATTTATATCAAAATTAATATGTTAGAAAACCCACTCGAGATATATTTTGTTACTGCGGATCCTCTACTCAGAGCATTGATCAAAATGTGGAACACAAGGGCGTATCCAGCTATCGTCGAAGCGGCGCACACTATGCTCAGGGGGGGGGGGGGGTTGGTCGGTTTGAGTATGGTTTCTAACTTTTTTTTTAGTAATCAAAAGTGCGAAATATGCAGTAAAATACATTTTGTAACGAGCTTTTCAAAAACTAGGGGGGGGGGGGGGCAACGGTCACACCTCGATACGCCCTTGCTAGAACACTTTGTACATGGTACATTTTCATGAATTTTAATCAAATGTGAGAAAGTTCTTTATCTCAAAGCGGTAGCTTAAAGTGTATTGTTGCTCCATGAAAATATATGCTCCAATGCCAGAATACAAAGCCGTAGATGGAAATTCATGCTTCTTAATTTAATTTCGATGATTTGGATGATCCTTGCGTGTAGTTTAATAGGAAACTGAGAACATCTGCCATTACCGTATAATAAAGTTGAACGGTATCGAACGATTCAAAATTACTCCAATGTGGTTTCCTAGAATTTGATAATTAAATGAACTGACTCAATCCTATTAGATCCATGATAGATGTATAGTCAATATCAGAGGTCTATTATAAGTAAATACAGAAGACCATACACCCTCTCTTGTGGCATAAACTTTATACAAAATAATATATAAATTGAGACAATGTTTTAAAGATTGTAAGTCAAAGTTTAGCGAATGTGTGTGCTCATGTATGAGTTTTTTGCTGAAAGCAAGGTACAGAAATCTGCTTTGTAGACAGCAAACCTCAAACTGATTTCGTTTTTAGTTTTATTCAAATTATTACTTTTCACCATAAATTCAAAAATTCAAATCAATTCTATTATTTTCTTTTTTTTTTTTTTTTTCTTTACAGAGTCCTCCATGGATGAAATGTCACAGGACTCCAGCGTGCATTGCATGCCCAGTGAAGTGTGACTAGAGCACCATGCGGCGCGTACACATCCATAGATCGATACAAATTTTTACAATTACAATTGATCGTTGTACGCCGTAAGTTCGCAAAAAACTTGTGGCACAGTGAAAAACGTCCTCTCCTAGTCAAAATTTTATATGGAAACACAGAAGAAAGCAGGTGTAGTTTAAATATTAAAGACGCGCAGAATTTTGCTCAAGTTAGGAAACAAAATTAAGTAAAAAAAAAAAAGTTGCGTGCAGAAGATATTAGTTAAAGCTGTCAGTCTTTAAGAGAAGAAGAAAACATGGAATCGAGCAATTAAACTTGTAGCTTAAGCAGTTAAAAAGCAAAAATCTCACAAAATTAAAAAAAAAAAAAAATGAAAAATAAAAAATAAAAGAAATATTAAAACTAATATTTAGCTTAATTTTCAATATGTGTATTGTAATTAATATTAATATTATTATTATTTTTTTTTTTTACACAATGCTCAAAGCATATTTCTATATAAAAAGATATCATTCCAAGCCAAGTTTTGTCATCCTATTAGTGCGTAAATCTCAAATTTAATTTTTAATTAGCAAAACAAACAAACAATCAAACAAATCAAATCCATTCGAATTAAGCACAAATCATTCCTGTTCCATTTAAGTATCTATTAAAGTTAGTCTAAGATTTTAGTTAATTTAATTTTAAATACTTTTAACCAGTTTGTTTAGTTTCTAAGTAGTCTAACTTAATTCTATATACATAGATGAGTAAGTCCTTAAAACTATGTCTTCAGAGTCGACTTTGCTATTGTAAAATATTTATGCGCACACATACATAAATTGTTATTGTTTTATTTGTATTGTATGCTTGTTTTTAAATGTATAAAAAGAAAGAAATCTATTTGTAATGCACCCTTTTTTATATGTATTCAACTTACAAAAAAAAAAAAAAACAGATTAATACAAACAAATTATTTATAAAATCAATTATATAACAAAAAAAAAAAACAGCATTTGTACATATTAAACGCCAAAATAAATATGAAAAAAGTAAATAAATAAAAAAATTAAAAAAAAAATCTATTACTAAAAAAAGTTAAAAAAAAATTATAAACTATATTAGTATGAACAACAAAATCAATTAAAATAAAATTTTTAAAAACAAATTACGACATTTTTATTAGAGATCAACTATTCCAGCATTCAAGAGCAATTTGCTTTAATATTTATTCCTTCTCAAGCTCAATGGTGGAAAACTATCTCCAAATGAATGCAGCGTGACTGAATTGGTGACATTTACAAGAAAATGGTCGCATTCGAAAGAAATTCTAATTGATCACAAAGATCTAATTTGAATTAATTTTCTTAGACCCTCCAAATATCGAGGCATACATACCTCATGATAAGCTCAATATTCAGGAACGCTTGAACCTAAACTCGGACCACTTACTGTCTTGGGCACTTCTGTCAAATTTCCAACAGTTTAGAGGCTAATACCTATACCTATAATGGACGTTTATAGAAGATGGTGAGGATCAGATGTAGAACAAGCCACAAGCTAAGAAAAAGTAAAACTAAAGGCTTTTTAGGTTCACCTCTAACCTTCGTAAGAACGACCATACAAAGTCTAAAAAAAAATTTTTCTCTGGGTCATGACGTCATGTGCATCGAAACGTTGTAAGATATATCGAAGCGAGCACTGCTTTTTATAGCGAAAATCTTTAACACTATAGTAAGGGTGCAGCCCATCGCCTCCCAGTAAAGTGCGCTATGATTCCAATGATCCGTTAGCCTAAAAACCGGCTTATCAGTCTCCTTCTATTGCCAAGTATCTAGGCATGGTGCTGAATAGAAGGGGAATATGGCATCCTCATCTGCTCACCAAAAGGATCCAACTGAATGAAAAGCTTAAAAAGTTTTTATGGCTGAGAATTATCTCCAACACGCTCATAATCCATATCAAAAGCGTGATCCACGAAGAAGTTATTAGACTAAGCAGCTTCTATATATATTGACTCAATAGGCAGCCCAACATTCTTGCAATCAATCTACTTGATAACAGCTCGACTACTAGAAAGCTAAAAACGTGTCACCCGATTGATCTCCCTCATGGGAGGCAATAAAACATGTACTTTTTTACTTCCCTTCCGCCGCCCCTTCACCATCACTCTCTTATTTCTACCCCACAACGGATCCGCTCATACATATTCAACTGTTTCATATAAAAGTTGTGGATTTTTCTATAAAGATCGATCGAAAGTTACCCGACTTATACAAAAAAAAAATCATTTTATTCTGGGGGATCTTCTGACACTGCTAATCAAAATCTTCATTTTGGAAAAAATTGTTTTTTATCCTAATGATCCTTTTCAGGACATTGGACTAAAGATTTCAAATTGTTGTTTCTCAGAGGTTCCTAATACTTGTTCAGTGAAGAGGATGAAAATTATTTTAAAAGATTCTGTAGCATAAGTAGGTGATGGATTTGTAAGGGTGTTCTACCCCAAAAAGGTACTTAAAAAATATGTAGTTTTGATTTGGGATTGTTAAGAGAGAAATCTCTGATATTATGCATACCTTTCTCTACTTTATACATCGTCCATGAGACGCCCGCTGAAGTTATAGTATAAAGAGTTAAAAAGTTTCCGTTGCTGTGGAATATCCAGACATCTGTATACTTATGTGGAATCGATCTAGCCATGTCCATCTTTGTTGAGGAGAAGACAAAGTACTATTGTATGGCGCAGAGGCATGGACCGTGATTGAGTCAGATGAGACAGCGTTGAAAGTCTTCGAGAGGGAGATTCTTCGAAGGATTTTCGGTCCTATTAGAGACATAAACGAGTTTAGGTCATCTAATAGCGAGCTGTATGAGCTATTAGATGAGGTTGACATAGTCCAGCGCATAAAAATCCAGCGGCTGAACTGGGCTGGTCACCTCATTCGAATGGATGAAAGAGCTCCAGCACGCATGGTTTACATGGGGGGCTTAAACTTGATTGGAGGACGCCGAAAACTCGTTGGAATGAACAGGAGAGATGGAGAGATCTCTCCGTACTTGGCATTCAAAAACGCCATTGCGCACAAGACTATGAAGGCTGGAGCGTTTTCTTAAATGCGGCCGACCGGAAGACGTTTGACGAGCATTTAAGTAAGTAAGGGCTTCGTTAGTAACGTAGGCTTAAACCAGTTTGAAAATAATTAAATTATTAATCTTATGGTTCCATGAAGTTTCAGCTCCATTTAAAATATTAAAAAAATATCTAAGCCTAAACACGTCAACAACACATTGAAATATCAACCGAACAAAGCCGGTTAGTGCAACACTGTAAAATAAACATACCCAATCACTTCCATTCATAAGCAAACAACTTCAAATCATTTCAATCTGTCGATCTCACGCAACTACTAATGCCACTTGAGACCTCTAAGCCGGTAAAAAAAAAGTGTAGAGAGAAAGATGTCTAAGCAATCTATTTACTCATAGACAAGAGTATCAACTGAAATACTCAAAGGCATTGCACATCATTTCCGGTTAAAATAGTAAATTCATCACCTGTTCTGTACAGAGTAGAAGAAGTCAGTCGACTTGGCTCGGCGGTTGAAAATTAGATACGTTTATACATAGATACATAGATACTTAGGCACATACGTTGATCAGATGTTGAGCAATAAAATGTCGCAGACAGTCTGACGTTGCCGAACACAAATATTGTTTGGTACATAGTAGAATCCAGCTAAAGATTTGAGTTTGAGATTGAGTTAAGAGTTGAGAGTTAAGTTGAACGCTTAAATTGCAAGTCATGTGCATGAATTCTAGTGCACTCAGTGACGTTACTTACACACGCGCGCCTTCATCCGAGAGATACAATACTTTACGAGCATAAGAATGAGATATAGCGATGATATTTATTTAATATTAATTGAATTATAAGCCTAGATTATGCAAAGATTTCCTGCTGTGTGATGTCGATGATGCTTCTGTTGTGAGTGTGTAAAGTGATATGCATTCGAGCACTTAACGGCGATGTTGAAGATGAAGTTGGAGTTGGATGAAGATGCAGATGACGATTGAGTCAACAGCAACAGCAATGTGTGGATTCAAATAAAAAAAAGACACAATATCTGCTGGCGTTGTACATGAAAACAATAAGTTTGTGAATCAATTTGTGAATTAACAACACAAACGCACAATCATGATCGCGCACATTGTTCATTGATCTTGTATAAAAATGAAGATGATGAGCTTATTGCTGTTGATGACGATGATCATCATCGTCGTCATCGTCATGGTTTGGGCTGGTATGGCATTGCAATGCATTTGAGATTGCGTGACTCGACATTCAGACAACAAGACAAGACAGAACAGGACATATGCTTCATAACACACACAGCAAGTGATCGAGCGAGCCAGCGTTAAAGCGATCGAGCGTCCGAATTGAGAAAGGCAAACGATCGTCAGCAATATAAATGTTACTTTTCAGCATAGTGAGACATGTAACTCTGATGATGACTCCGACTGCACTTGTTTGTATTTCAGTTATTTATTTCTTGCATATAGCCAGCAACAAGTACACGATCAAGGTGCCAAGTTGACTGTCATAAACACGAAACAGCTCTTTCTGTTGGCACTGACTGTTGGCTAGCTCACATAGCACAGCACACCACAGCACAGCACTCTGTTATGTTTTCTGAATGTTTTCATATTTATTCAAACTTATGAAAATATCAACAAATCGTCAGCGTTGTCATTAATAATGATCACATATACCAAGCTAGCCAAGTCAAGACAGTTCAGCAGTCAGGCTAGCTAGCTTTAGTCTTTAGATATATATATTCCAATTTTGATTTCACTCCCAATGCATTGCTTCATTTGTCAAATTTGAACCGATTCAACAAAATCTTCGTTCGCTGTTGTTATTGTTATTGGAGCAAACATTCAACACTCATTCAAGCACTTCTTTACGTATTCAATCCAATTCGATTCAATCCGTTCCAATCCATATAACAACAATCTACATGCTACAACAACTCAATTTCAATACTTTATGCGACCTTATGTGTCTGACTGCTGGAAATTATGAATGATGTGATACTTTTTTCCCAATGGAGATATGTATCTACTATTTATGTGTATGTGTGCTGCTCGCATTTCATATCTTTGTTAGTGAGTGAGTGAGTGAGTGAGAAGAACATGTATTTTGATCACAGTGGGTGAGATTATTATGGAAAGATTTTTTTATACTAGTGAGATTTGAAGAAGATTTTGAAGTTTTGAAACTGGAAGGATACTGAATGTCAGACGGTCTTAATTTATTTATTAATCAATTCAAATCCGATTTTAAAGGAACGAATCGAGCCAATTTTTAATACCCTCTTCTGAAGTGAAGTGTATTCCGGTGAGAACATTTTGCTTTGATCTGAACAAGTAGTAATCAAAAGGGACCATGTCTGGGCTATAAGGCGGGTGAGATAAAAGTTCCTACCCACTGTTTTCCAAATAGTTTTTAGCAGGTCCTGCAACATGTGGCTGAGCGTTGTTAGTTTAGTTTAAATATGGAAAAAGAACTCAGAAAGGAGAACTACCATAAGTTATCATGAGTACAACCCCTTATTGAAAGGGATTACAAAAAGTTTGAACATCCAAAAAATAAAATGTTTATAGCTCAATCGGTTCTTTAAAATTTTATAAGAAAATTGTTCTTCAAAAGGATGGTTGAGTTCGTTTTAAAGAACGGTCTAAGGGCAGAATGCAGCTGTTAATTTTCGAACGAAGATTGCTAAAACGACTCGACTTGTAATGAATATATTTATATACTATATGGAATATCCGATACCTCCTTTAAGGCGTGGTCTGGCGTTGTCCTGGTGGAACACAATTCTTCTCATATTTGCCAAAGATGGGTGCTTCTAGTCGATTGCTGCCTTTAAGCGGTCCAGTTGTTCACAGTAGAGCACCGAATTGAGCGTTTAGCCATAGGGAAGCAACTCATAGTAGATGATTCCTTGCCAATCCCACCAAACACACAGCAAAACCTTCCTGACCTCCAATTCGGGCTTAGCATCCGTGTGAGCTGCTTCGCCACTCTGCATCCACGACCGTTTGCGCTTCATGTTGTCGACAATGACCCGATTTTCATTGCCAGTCACCATTTGTTTTAGAAAAGGGTCGATTTAGTTGCGGTTCAGCAGTGATTCGCAGATGGAAATTCGGTCCATGACGTTTTTTGGTGTCATTTCGTGTGGCACCCAAATATCGAGTGCCAAGCTTCTTCAAAAGCCTTTGAACGCTCATATGACTGATATTCAGCTCCCGCGCGATGTTACAATTCCTTGGTTTTATCGACTTCGGATGTAGTCGGATGTATGCTTTTTATGGGGTCAGTTAACCTAGTGCTCATAGCTTCAACCGTCTATAATAATTTTTACTTCTTTAACATAGAATAAATATGCAATAAAATTCCCTACAAGATCTACAATTTGTCATCTTTGTTTCAAATGTTCACTGAGAAACTCTCTCTTGGATGGACAGAGGATTCATCATAGGAACGTGCCTAGATCGGTCGAATAAATTTAAGCAAATATTCGGAATTAACTGCACCGCAAAGAATCTTAACAAGGAAAACGACAAAGAGCATCGATCGTCCTGCAGACAGAATTGGATGGTCAATGAATTTCAAACGATTTAGCCTTCGATTGCAAAATGGAACTGTCTCCTCCTGTGGAGGAACAGTACCCGTGCAGCCGTGACTAGTGCCCTTTGGCGGTTAGAATAATTGTTTGAAGATGCATTTGGGATCAGAACATTTAGAAAATTGTAAGTAACGCCTTTGGAGTCGGATTGAGTATATTAGAGATAACAGGATAGAACACTCTCTAACAGGATAGAATTTGTAGCCTTAAGATTATATGGATATGAACAAAAATGTAATATTCTATTAATTAATATCTATTTCTTTAAGTATTATTTAGCTTGCAAACTAGACCTAGGTATCGACTTTCTTTAAAAATTTCTGTCTTGACGGATTTTAGAGGCAGACTGAGGATACCCAGCGAGAGACGTCCTTACAACATATGGAAAGAAGTTGCCCCATTGATTAATTCTAGTTTTAAACGAAATCTTATTATATTGGCCATAATTTCATCATATTTACTTGACATAATTCCAATAGAAGACTTTTACGTTTCATTTCACAACGATGGAAGTTTCACTTGAGAATTGTACACTTAACCAATGCATAAATATGTACCCAAAAGAACCCACTGTATTGACGAAGTCGCTACGTGGTCGATGTCGTTGTTGCTGATGCTGTTGCTTCTCCAATATATAGCTGTGAAAGCAAGATCATTTTTCAAAATCATTCAAACACTTGTTAAATATTTTCATAACCGATTGATGATGTTGCTGACCGATGCCAGGCACTCTGTTCAATGGATATGAGAACGCATACGCTCAACTTGTCGTCTCGTATGGCAGCGCCTTGAATTGTGTATTCACAACAAAAATATTTGTATTTATTAACAGATTTTCAAGTTATTTATGAAGGCTGTTGCATGCATTCGCAGGAACATCAACAGCAACAGCAACAAAGACTTATTACACATTTGTTGCCCTTTACACATTCGTTTGTTGGTCAGAACACTTTTTCTATTCTGTTGGTCGGTTCAATCACGCAGCAGTGAGAATTAATTGATATCTTTGGTATGCAGTGGATATATTGTTAAACCCTTTTGGTTGCAAGATGATCGATTACTTGCAACAAAACGTCTGGCGTGCTGTTGAAAGCACAGCGTTCTGCAAAATAAGGTCAAGCCGGTGGGAAAGATATGCAAATTTCTTCTTTATGTCTTGAATGTTGTATGTTGAGTCACACATCAAATGCCTGAAATTGATGCCAGCAAAAGGTTTTGTAGTTGGACAAAAGCTATCAACACCCGCAATCAATTTGAATAGCTGCGATCATGCGAACATCTTCAGTATATGCTTTCAGTATCTGATCTCTGCGTAGTCGCTGAGATCAAAAGCGTCTTCGAGCATCTAAGGCTGAGGTTGCGCACGCGTTTTGTTGAATGTTTTTTTCTTTTTCGTTATTTATTATTGATTTATGTGGTATTTTAATGGATTTTCAAAGCGTGGAATTTAACTTGATGTGATATATTGGCAATACATATAGAATATATAATTTATAAGGCACGCATGCTAATATATTTTATAACAAATTTTCAGTAGTTGTGTTGCGCAAGCATCACAACAGCAGCTGAAACATGCATTTTAGAGCACTTTGGCATTAATCAATACGTTGTGACCAGATATTACTGCGTGGGTGTTTGCTCTGCTGTTGCACGTACATTGGTAGCAACATGGTTCCGTAGCTGCTGCAACTTCCTCTCACTCATCTTCAGCTTTACTGAACGTTTGCTTAACAGTTTAACTCTGATGCCTAACCTAAAGCTGACACAGAGCCAGGTTGCACAGAAGCTTAAGTTGAATCAGGAGTAGCAGCAGCAGCAGCAGCAGGAGATTGCGGTTGAAACAACTGCAGCATGAAAAGCGAGCAACAACAATAACAACAAAAAGTCAAGTCAAGGCAAGTCTGAGTCCAAGTATCGAGTATGAGTTCAACTTTAGCTCACCGCAATGTTTGTGCAACATTCGCATGCAAGGCAGCAAAGTTTGTATTGACACGCAGCAGCAGCAGCAGCAGCACAAACAGCAACAACACCAAAAGTCCAACACCAACATTGACAGCATCAGCAGCAGCAACCAACAGCGCAGCATTTGCATAAAGGTGTAAAGAGCGTAAGCGCATAAAATGTTGCACGTGTAGTGACTGCTAAGAGTGGGGAGCGTGCGGAGTAGGGTGTGTATACTGTACAGGGTGTTCAAAAAATTAAATAAAGAATGCCACTTGAAGGGTCTAACCAAGCAGTCTGCTGTCCATCGTAGCAAAGCTCTTCGAAAGATGTCTTCTAGCAAGTCTAATTCCTGAGGTCCTACGGAACAGCGAAACAGTTGAGTAGGTTGGTGAACAACATCATTGACGCATATCAGGCAAAGAAGCACTTATTGGTGGCTTATCTTGAAGATGTATGTATTTGAAAAACCTTCACCTTTTGCTTCAATTTGTCATAACCGATTATTAGCCAAAGTTTTTTTTATAAACACCCTGTTTACTGTATAAAGTACACAGCATGGCAAACAACATTCGAAGCAACAGCAATCGAAACGGCAGCTGAATTTGCTGCTACTCGCCATGATGAAGATGGACATATTGCTGTTGCATTTGAGTTGAGAGACGTAGTGAAGCGTAATGCAACACCCACCTGAGCGCCGCACCAAACCGAAGCTGAGCGAGTCCTGTGGCGTCTGTTGCTGCTGTTTCTGCTGCCGATAGCTGCTACTTGCTTATTGCTTGCTTGACTTATGGCAATTGCCAATGCAACAACTTGCTGCTGCTGCTGCTGGCACTGCTGTTGTTGCTGGTTGATGTTGTCGATATATATATTTTTTTATCGCATGTTGTTCGAATGCTGCTGCTGGCCCCCCCGCAAACATTTGTTTCAACACGAACGCGCAAATGAGTTTACAAGGTGCGATATTCATGTTGCCAGCAACAACTCCCGCTGCCAATGTTGTTGTTGTTGTAGTTGTTGTTGCAGTTGTACGTGACGCATAACGCAAATGCAGCAATGAATGTGAACGACAATGAACAACAGCAACAAAATTTGTTATTTGGCATTAGTTGCATGCTCTTAATATTAATAAATTTCCAATGGGGGCAGCAGCAGTCGTCCTTCAGCCCTTTTAACATTGATGCTGCTGGTATTATTGTTGTTGTTGTTGCACGTTGTGCGCTGTTGCTTTTATATAATTTTAATTAACGCATTCGCATACAAACAGCAAGCTGCAACGTCGTCGTCGCCTCGCCAAACACGCTAAAAGGTGTTAATTGGCGAAATTTTCATGTTGCGCGCGCGCAAAAACCCAAAATAAAACTGCCTAACAGCAGCAGCAACAACATGCTGTTGTTGTTGTTGTTGTTGTACGGTTAGTGTGGCTGTTTTTATTTTTTTTTTTTTGAGCATTGTCGCATTGAATGTTGTCAACAAGATTTGCTTTATTAGCCACTTTCGGGTGGCTGCATATGTTGTATGCAACGACATCAACCTACAACAACAACAAAAACAGCAACAACCACAACAACAAGGCGGCGGTTGTGGCTGAAACATGTCTGTCTGTCTGTCTGTCTGTCTTTGCTGTGTGCTACATGCCACACAACATTCGATCTGTGTTGTACGCATTGCATTTGTACTTTTGGGCTACCTGTAAGTTTTAGCATTTTGATTTAATGAGTTAAACCACAAACTCGTTTATATATAGAAGAAGTATATTATATATAGTGTATATACATATATATATAGAGGGCTATTGCACTGGAGAACATTTATTTCTATATATTTATGTAGCTATTTTATTTAATTAAGTGCTTATCTTTATTTCTTCAATATTTTTCAGCCCTTACCTAAGCAGCCTTTCCTCCTGTCTGTTAGATGGATCACATCTGCTTGCGAGGTGTTCTAGGACGACTTTTTAAAGTAGCTGTCATAACAAAATCTCGATATTGAAGTTGAATACAACGCCCAGTTTTCTGAATGCGTAATGGATTTTCTGAATCAAGTAGAGGTGGATCACCAAATTCTATATACTCTAGCAAGTTCAGGCTCAGATGAAATTCTGTCATCATCTTTGTATGTATCGTCTACTTTTAAATTATATGAGAAATAATATCCTCTAAGACCTTTGTAGGATATTTGCTTTGGGCCCAATAACATGCATACCAAATTTTATACCTGTACCATATATAGCTGCGAAGATATGACGAATTTTCCTAAACGATTATATTGTGGCGGGGCATAACCCCCTTCGTAGGATAGTTTTACTATGCCTATACACTGCGCGATAGTGTGCTTAATAACTTGCCAAAGTTTAATGGTAATCGGATGAATGGTGTAGGAATCTATAAAGGACATACAAACCCTCACACATACATACATAAATTTTTATATATGTATATAGATAGATAGAAGATTTATCTCCATATGTTTCGAGCTTCACCACCTAAAACTTAAGAAACACGGCACCAAATGCCAACAAATTTTCAATATGGATGGTTTTTCTTTAGTTTACTTCTCGGATAGTTTTAATATATTTCATATATCTGTCTGCTGAGTCATATTTATGATTTAGGTTTTGTTGTGTGATGGTCACGGGAGAGAGAGTGTGGGAGTAAGGTGACAGTGATAAGCTGATTTTTTAAATAAAAGCGAGTGTTATACGTAGAGAGTAATGTGGAAAGTGTTAGTGGGAAGTCCCGAAGATGGTGTTGAGAAAGTTATTGTAATGGGAAGGAGAATGTATCTGTTGGGTGTTGATTCTTGGCAATTTTCAAAATCTAACTCATAGGCGGCTAAAGTTTATATATTAATAAATTTTGCAACTCTTGGCGTTTCCTCACCGATACAAAATATGTTAGTACCAATGCAAGCCGGGAACGTTATTAGGCCCTGTACCGAAGGTACAAGAGCCTATTGGTTTTGTGCAAATGTATGTAACAGGTAGAAATAATAATCGGAGACCCCCCAAAGTTACCCCCATTATGGTCAGGAGCGATAGAGGAGTCGATATAGACATGTCCGTCTGTCCGTCTGGCCGTCCGTATGAACGAAAGGATCTCGGAAACGGTAATAGATAGAGACTTCGTGTTTTTTGCATTCGACTAGGACTGCTCCGGAATTTTACAAGTTTATTTTAAAAACTTGACCCTCCCCCCCTTCCCCATAAAATCACCCCCAAGGGTAAAAATTTCTTCGGCACAAAAAAAAGTAAGTTTGCCAGTATAGAGATATCGTCCTTCTTAGCAAAAATCCGAAAAGTTCATCAAAATCGGATAATAAATGACGATTTTATAAGCAATTGAATTTGAGCGACCCCCCTTTTCGTTTCATACATAAAAAAATGGTTTAAAAGGCACTTAGTCGTGCAGTGAGAAGTGGTCATGTGTTTGGTCATAAGCTTGGGGAACATTTAATGTGTTTGTTAGGCGACCTGCACTGGTACAGGGCCTCTTACAGTCGGTTACGCCCGACTGTGATTTTCTTACTTGTTTTATTAGAATTCTTCTAAGATACAATAACTTAGTCGATTTTCGACCAAGTTACAACAACAACATTATTTTCTCACACAGAAACTTATTATGGAGGAACAGATTTGTATGGGGACTAGAATTTATAATGGTCGGACATGACCCTATATAGAATATTTTATTATTGACGAAAGATACACCTAGCTTTAGACGTACTACGTCGACCCAGCCGACTCCATACAGAATGTTGGCCGCTGTCGCATAGAGGTTTTTAATGTATAAAGCCGAATGGAAAGTTGAAGCACTTCAAAATCTTAATGATTCCAAGATGTGAATCATTATAGTAGCTGCTGACTGTCATCTTGGCTTCTTCCTCCTAAAGAACATTTAAACATAATAAGCTATATTTAAATTCTTAGCATTTCGAATAATAAATTCAACATTTTAATATAATTGTGTGCTCCAGTTATATGTATATATATTTCTTCATCTGCATAGCGTAACACTGAAAGTATCTCAAATCGATGGCGTTGCTACAGTTTTGCAATATTTTCATGCTTAAATGTCATAAAATAGCATAACTCTGCACAGCAATGCGTTGACACACAACACCGATACCTGACGTTTATCATTGAAATCCCTAAATTATTGCAATAGCTATTTATAAAAGTCAGTCGCGCCGTCGTCTACAAAGACGGACTAACAATAGCAGCGCAAAAGTGAAATAAAATCGCATGAAATAAATGAATTATGCCGCCACAGCAAATCATCTTAAAATGCAGCCGCCGCCGCAGGACAGTAACCGACAACTAGTTGCCGCCGCAAGCAGCAGGAAAACCCTCAAACTAAATTCAAAAATTGGCCGAGGGGCAACGCAGAGCTAAGTATGCGCATAACAGGCAGCAGAATGGCAAGAAAAGCTCCTAAATTTTACTTAAGAACATGCCAACAACAGTCGCAGTCAGCAGTCAGCTTCAGCGAAGCTTCGAGTTGAATTGCAACAAGTTCAATGCGCCGCCGAGTTGATAATAATCATTAACACCTCGCGACGCGATGCGACGCGCATGCGCAACGCACTCAGCGCGATCAACTGAGATACTTTGGCCCAACGCATGCCTCGGACAATATTTTTAATAATAATTCAAAGTGCGAATTTGCTTTATGAAGCGCAACCAACAGTGCTGCTGTTGATATGAGTTATGCGCAGCTTTTGAACTGCAAGCCAGCAGCAGCAGCAGCGCAGATACATAGTATGACAACCGGCAACCAGCGGACAGTGAGATTTATCGAGCGCGAAATGCGAAATACGCAAAGTGTCAGAACGCCCTCGCCGTGCAACACGTACAACAAGTATCTACCTTAGAAGTGGAGACTTTGATGTCGCTTGCTCGCTCTGAATTGGATTAAAGTCGTTTTCATGCTCTGCACTCCTTGACACTCGAAATATGCGTTTTTTTTTTTTGCGCTTTGTATCCTGCTGCGTATGCTAAAGCAAAAAGTGCTACCATTCATCGAGAAATACGCGAGTGGAAACGCTTCGAAAGGGTTGCACTGCCGACGCGAGGACATTAACTAATGCGCGCATTTATTTTATTTTTCTCATTTTTTTTTCTGTCGGCAGCACTGTTAAAGTTTGCTTTCTTATACAGGGTGTGTAGTTGGGAGATTTCAGTATAATCTTTGGTGTTCCTAATTGGACATGTAAAATTAAACTCAATCCTATCTGACATATTTTCAGAAAGCGCTGAAAAAAAAACCGAAATATTTTATAATCATCGAAATGGAGATGATATGAAGCACTGAAGTCTGCAATCACACCGAACCTAAAGAACATTTCTTTATACTTCTCACGCAATGAATCCATCTAAGCCAGCCAAAGTGTGAATGTATGCGTGAAAATAAGTTATAAAATGTTAAAAGTCAAGGAAAACGTTTTAAAACATATCTGAAACAAATGGAGAGAAAGTTTATAGATGTCAAACGCTTTCAGTGTGCAAGGATGCTTACAGTTGTGTCTTTTTAATTTACTGCATCGGACAATATAAAAACTTTGATGTATGTTGCCAGATCGGCTTGTATTGCGTTCGAATTGTCAATCCAAGAAGATTTTTATTAGATTTTTATTATACTCCTCCCAAGTTACTATTGTACGTAACTTCTCCATTGTGAAAACTTATAAGCGATGAGACTCATTGAACTGTAGTATTTATGCCACTGATATTACTCAAGAAATTTACGAGAATCCTATTCACGTCATACTTTCGTTCGGAATTTGCGGAAAGCTACTTATGGAGTCTCCGAATGTCAAGTGTGTACGGTAAGAGTTATCATACTTCGCTTGAGGATTGTCTAAGAAGATGGAACGTCCAGATTAACAACATCAATAATGCAGCAATGTAAGCTTCACTTTGAGAAGAAGCCTCCCACTTCAAGTGCAGCACAACAGAACAATGCTGCCACAGTTAACTAAGGCAATGTGTCTGGATCGAATTCTAGATAAATATCTCTCCTTCAGAGATCATTTTTTTGGCTATGGTGCAAAGCTGCAGAATAGTAATGCGCATGCTACAATGGCTCCTTATTAGAAACAGGCTGCTCTTACGCAATTAACCATCTACATGCAAATAATAACGCTAATTTGCAGATACGGTATTCAAAAATGAGGCATATCATTCCAAATAAGCAGCCGTAATAAGGTGTAAGTATTGCAAAATCAAGTGCTACGGAAGATCATGGGATGTCTTTGTTTTGTGAAAAATTCTACTCTTCAAATGGACATCAAAGTTCCTTTCGTGAATTTGCTCTTCCCTTCAGATATGTTTTTTTATTAAGTTCTAATTTATGGAAAACGTTTTGTCAGTCTTCTGGCCCACACTGCTCTTATAAATCGAATTAAGCTCCACTATTTTGACCACCAGAATATGTATACATAACCACCCAAATCTTCAGTATAACAATTGATTTTCTATATTGTATGATCTTCAATATTCACTATTTTGACCACCAGAATATGTATACATAACCACCCAAATCTTCAGTATAACAATTGATTTTCTATATTGTATGATCTTCAATTTTTTTTTTTCACTTTTACTTACTTTTAGAGACGAACTATAGGCGATCTAAACTTTTAATTGTTTAGAAGGTACTAAGATCTATTTCAGATCCACAAAAGAAAGCTCATTCTTGATTCTCTTTACGGTCTCTATGCTCTATCACCTACTCTAAAATCTATTTCATAGTTTCTGCCAACCTCCTTCTTGTATACCAAAGATTTATCATTCCCACCACTTATTCCCAGTTCAAAATTTGTGTCAATCAAGAGAAAGTATGTCTTGAACCGAGGAGAATATTTGTGGGCTGCAATTCAATCTTTAAGGGTAGACAATCAATTTACTTTGGTAATTTGGTAACGATTAATAAATTGTACATATATATATATACATCCCAAAAATGGGCGATTAAACGTCTGCATTGTGATCCTTTTTGCTATGAAAATCTGCAGAAAAAAAAATAGAAAACGGGCAAAAAAACTAAACTGGAGATTAGCGAGATATGTCCAAAGTGAAGTAAAAAACTTGTCTCAGCTTATGCCTAACGTATTTAAACGTCGAAATTGGACATGCAGGACTACATTAAATCACCTATACAAATGAAAATTCCGATTAAGAGCTTTAAGAAAGTTGAAATTTATGATAAAAGAACTTCATAAAGTAATGGCTTTGGTAAAGTGTGACATTCTGGCCTGCTTTATAAACTAAAATGGTTTCTCCCCCACAACGCATATACTTGAAGGATTGATACTTTGTGGTTAAAACAAATGACGTAGTAAGTGATTTGATGGAAATAATCTCCGAAAGGTAGTGTCCTAGGTCCAACACCTAGACACCTTCTACACACCTTTTTCACAGCCGATTTACTTCTTTGAGAACATACATATACTGCTACAATGGCAAATGACTCAGTTATCTTCAAAAAACGCGGATCTAGTGTGAGCATCCAGTAACTTGCAGGCTATCCTGATAACCTTGTGGAAATGGCTAGACACATGACGAAGCAAAATCTGTGCAAGTATCTTTTACTCTTAGGAGAGGCACATGTTCGCAATTCTATAGAAACAACTGTCAATTTCCGTCGTACACCTAAACCGACGGCTTAAATTGTGCGACCATATACATATATACAAAGCGTAATCAACTTAGCCTGAAACTTAGTTCCCCCTATTGTCTCCTTAGGTCTAACATATCTGTACCAACAGAAAATAAGAAGCGATTTTAAAATGAACATGGACATATACATAAAAATGAGTTGACATTTGTTAATCTCACTAAAACTCGAGAACGGCTGAACCGATTTTGGTTTTGAAATATTTGCAGAAGTCTAATAAAGTGTCAATATGTGAAAAAAATTTAAGAAATTACAAGGAAAATAGTTAAAAGAATTTAATTTTCACATACACTTTATGATTCGCAAACAGTTTTTGTCGTTGAATCAAGAAAAATTAAGAAACTATGAGTGTGTACGGATAGAGCGTGCTGAGAGAGTAGTATGCTGGACTTTATTTCTGGTTTTTTTTTTTTTTTGCAAATACGATTTACAATTGATGGGCAGTGCAAGTCACAGTATTCAAAACTCAGATTTAGGCACATCGCCTTAAAATATGCAATTACTGTTCATTATTGTATTTTTTTTAATTGTATAAAATGCAATTTATTGTCAGACCCTGTACCAAACATACATATACAAGCTGACACAAAAACCACACAAGTTATGCTCCAAATGTGGCGACCTTAGACGGCTATGAGCAGTGCTAAAATGGTATTTCTTGCTTACTGGCGATTTTATTTAGTTTTATTTTACTCCAATGCAGTTCACCGCGTGCAAATAACTCATGTTGACACTATTAAAGCGACGATTTGTAGCTGCATATAAAATAAATGCGGATTAGACTTCATAAAGGACAAAGTGCTCACAAAGAAAATTTATGTGCAATAGTGCGTCCGATTCGAATAAAAGATTGAATAATTTGGAAGACTTTTAGAAAACTGAAAAATATTTTTAAAACTAAACTTTACCGAAATATTTAAAGTATATAAAATAATACTTGTTCTAAGCGTATTAAGTACAAAATAAACTTCATCCTTTCATGCACTTAAAGCGACAGTTTTACTGCATCCGCTCATCATACTCAACTGAACTCGGCAATTAATTTCAAAATCATTGCATGTACACGAATGTTATCAAAATCAGTTGAGTAAATAAATGCAATTCGGGGAGAATAGGGATAGGGCAAGTAGTATGTTGAAAAATAGTTTGGAATAAGAAAAATGTTAGGTTCAATGGAATCGATGCTTTGGTACACTTTAAAAATGAATGAAATACTTGGGAAAATAATAATCTTTCTGAAATTAAAAAAAAAAAATTTTGGGTGCTGAACACTACTGAGGCTGTGCTGTGAAACATGTTGATAATAGAAAGAAAGAAAGAGAGCTTTTCGATGCAATAGCTGATGCTTCCTCTCTTTTTTCAGTTTGTTTAATTAAATAGCTTCGCTATATTTGCTGTGTACTTGACAATTTGATGCTTGGAACCCCTTTCCACAAATTTTTTTCTTTTTTATTAAAAATAAATTCTCAAAAACTGTTTCAAACTTAACAATAAACAAATAATATCCCATTCAAACTACTTGTAAAGGGTATAACAAACGTGACAAATTTTGTGAATTCAACTGTGTAAAAACAAGGATAACAACGCCAAAAACAACAACCAGAGCATGAGTACAACTAGGAAAACTATTGCATAGAAAACTTTGAGTTTTCCCTCAAGTAAGTAGACGCGAGTGCGCTGTTGTAAGCTAAGCAGACGAAGCATGAAAAGCGCAGCACACAAGTGAGTGGAGTGGGAGGAGAGGAGCTTGTAAATGTGGCAAGTAAATTGGGGGGAAAATAAAGGATACACTGCTGCTGCTACAGCATAGACAAATATGTATGTATTGCAACTAAACATTGAAGCTTAGATTTGTCGTTCTTTTTAGAAGTTCTCCTTTTCATTTTATATGCGCTGCGCTATTTTCTTTTGCTTTTGTCGTGTAAACAAAAGTTTGTGCGCCAAAAAACAATTCAACGAGAAAATTCCGACAGCAGCAGAGCAGCAGAATTCTCAACCCGTATTTTTGCAGTGCAAAATCTAATACAAATAGCAACTCACACGCCCTAAAATTGTTCATGTGCACTGAAGACACGCGCTAAGCAAGCAGCAAGTGACAAATGGCAGAAATTCAAGGGGAGTATGGGCAGCTAAAGAAAGGGACGAATAATATGAGTTACGTTAGCACGTCACGAATTCTTTAATTGTATTAAATATAAAGTTTATACATAGATATATTGTGGTATATATTATGCTCATACTTCAAAGTTATGCCGACTTACACCACATTTAACATTGCATTTTGAGAATACTTTAAATCTTTAAATATTTGATTGACACTTCTGCAGTTTATTATAAAACATTGCCTCCGCAATAAATTTATATTGCGCGGCAATAATATAGTAGTAAAATTTTTAAACAAAATCTGTTCATATAGCAGTATATAGTATACAGACGCAGTAAGCGTAGCGCCGAGCCAAGAGCATCATCCATCACGTAATGAGGGTCAAAAGCGCTTAAATGCATGCAAATATATGTTAAAGAGATTAACACACTTCAAAGCGACGAAGACAACTCAGCGAAGGCGCTGTGGAATACGTTAAATACACTTAAAAAAATTTTATATTCATATTCAGCTATCATTTGAAATATGGCTGTATATCTGATCGCAAGATATGTGAGCTATGTGATAATGTTTCTATCAGAACTTTCGAGAAGAAGCGTAGATTCACAATCATGTATTCATGGGTTAATGGATTTATCACTTCATACTTGAGATGAAAGAACATTCAAAACAATGAACTAAAAGGTTAGAGTCTGCTCCAAAGAAGGCAAAGACAGTTCGATTTATGGACAATGTTATGGCTTCTGTTTTTGCGATGCCTGTATTCAAATTTTAATTTATTTACTTCGGATTACACAAACAATTAAGAGTGCACCAGTGGCTAGTTTATGTAGCCTATCTATACATTTATTATAAAGATGTAATATATATTCGCAACGCCATTCCTAAAAAAAGCGGAAGAGTCTTCCACTGAAACTACCCAGCGGATTGCGAGTCATAGAAAGTTCAGTACAGAACACTCACAGCAGCTTACTAGCCAAAATGTAAGAACCCTACAGTCCCGTGCCATGTAATCTAACCCCGAACGCTCGCAGCGCCTAGCCAAACAACGTCAAGCGGAAAAGTGTTCTTTTGAATTTTCTCAGCTGTGGATCGAACGTTGAAAGAGCTTAGAGGCTCTACTTTGGAGTTTGTTGGGGTATTTTCTGCAGACACTCTCTGTAGTTACAAATAGAATACGTGCACATATCATCAAAAACTGACTTATGTCAGCTCCCTTATGGAGTTCTATTCAACAACTAAATTAGCGAACGAATGTTACAGCCATAAAGATTTCCTGCAAAAACTGCTCAATCTTAGGAAAAGACTTTTTCTTTATCAAAATTGCGAACAAATTCTGCTGAAATCATTTTAAATGAGATACTAGGTCAGATAGTTCACAGTCTGGATCATCTTATATACTATAGCACTATATACGGCTCTCGAAAATTTACTTTAAAGTGACTTTCACTGGACAATAATATCGTCTAGGAACGATACTATTAATGAAATGAACAATCTTATTATAAAGAGTCCCTGGCCAAGTCAAGACCTATAATTGACGCAGTCACCAATATTGACGACGTTGTCCACTTCACTCAAGACTTTCTAAATTCTCTTAATCTTTCTGGCTTACCAACTCACGAACTATCATTAAAAGTTGATACTGCTATCCTGCTTTTAAGGAATATAAGCTTCCCTAACAATTTTATTGTGGCGTTCATCCTTACCGGTCCTGCAACTAGCCTGCCGGCAAATATCCCAAGGATTTTAATGATTCAAACGGATTTGCTAATACCATACAAACTGCTGCAATTTCCCGTGAAAACTTCGTTCGCGATTACTATTAAAAGGTCCCAGGGTTAAACCTTTTCTTTGGTAGGAATCGACTTACGAAAATTTTGGTACTTAAAAATTGATAAATAAAACTCATTGCACCACCCACAGACAAAGAAGACTAGAAGAACGTCTGCGAGCTAATACAGTACGTGACAAAACACACGCCAGATCGGCGAAATTAAAATAGAGTCCAAAGCCGTGTATGGGATGATAATGAAACTTTGTGCGCGACTTAATGAATAAATTAAAAAAAAACAAGTAAGGAAATTTCAGTCGGGCGTAACCGACTGTAAGAGGCCCTGTACCAGTTCAGGTCGCCTAACAAACACATTAAATGTTTCCCGAGCATATGACCAAACACATGACCACTTCTCACTGCGCGAATATGAATGAAAAGAAAAGGGGGGTCGTTCAAATTCAATTGCTTATAAAATCACCATTTATTATCCGATTTTGATGAACTTTTTGGATTTTTGCTTAGAGGGACGACATCTTTATACTGTTATACTCTGATATACTGATATACATTTTTTGTGCCGAAGAAATTTTTAGCCTTGGTGGTGATTTTTAGGGGTAGGGGGGAGGGGCAAAATTTTAAAATAAACTTGTAAAATTCCGGAGCAGTCCTAGTCGAATGCAAAAAACACGAAGTCTCTATCTATTACCGTTTCCGTTTGAGAAGAATCTTACAGGTAGTACCGCTCAGGAGTGTGAAACCTATTTTAAGAATCGATGAGAGCCGATTATATGGAGCCAATTTTTATAAAATCTCAATAAATGTATAATTCTAGAAACAAAATCTTTGCAGAAAAAGGCGATATTAATATTTCCTGAGAAAAGAGAGACTCGGGTACCATCATTCGCCAAAATACAAGGTTGTGGCCATAAAGATGACATATTTCAGTTTACAGTTGGAAACGAGTTGAACGAGCTAATATTAATTCTGATATATAAACTTAAACACTTTAAATTTTTATTTAACCCAAATTGAACCCAAATGAAAATTCTTGAATTTGGAACATTTCAGTCTAACGATGCTTTTTAATAAAATATTCAATAAGCTTCAAAATATGTCATATTAACATCTCCAAAAACATTTCTTTCAGTGCAATTTAAACTGTTTCAAATAAACACAATAAAAAAAATAAAAATTCGCGCATTGAAGTCCGCAGGGTCTTAATTTACCCAAAAAATTCCAGTACTTTTCGACAGTTACCCAAGGGGCAAAATACAAGCAGTTACACGGTGAAATTCCCAGAACAAAGCACACTGAGCGAAAAACGAATAATAGCAACAATAAAAACAGCAAATCAAATGAAAAAAAAAACAGAAGAAATCATAGGACGACATTGGTAATGGGTGATGATGAACTTCCTTTTGACACTTCATTGAAGTTGACAGATGTGGGCTGTTGTTGGTTATATGCGCTCGCTCTATAAAACAACTATTAAGCAGCGCTGCTACCCTAACCTAAGCTAGCTGCTGCATATAAATGCGACGGCAACCCCCACTTTATAAATCCGAGCATTCAACTAACACAAATAGTAGCAAAAATAAAGAATATAGTAGAATAGAATATGGTAAGGGACCATTTGACTGACTGACTGACTGACTGAGTCACTGACTGACGTACAAATTCCGCTCGAGTATATTTTTGTATTTATACGGAAAACATTTACAAATGAAGTTGTAATCGGAAGTTGTTCGTTTGTGAGGCGCCCAGAGCTGTGACAGACACCCCCTTACCGCTGCTGCACTTTGCCCTTTTGCATGTAAAGCGCGGGCGGTCGGTCGGTCGGACGGACAGACGGACGAGCGTTTGAGCGATAAATTGAGCGACAATTGTACAAATTGTTAAGGCGGAAATGCTGCCAGAAATAGTCGTCCAACAATAGTGAGGCTGTGGCAGGATCAACGCTTGCGTGTGAGGGTTTACAGCGTTAAGCGGCAAAGGGGTTGTGTGCCTACGGTGCATATGTTCACTTTGTGTTTGACACTCGAAATAGTATACTCGTAGTCTACTTTTTTTTATCCAACGATTATTTTTGTTGTTTTTATTGTAGTTGTAATCGCTTGCGAAATGTCCTGCTTCTTGTTGTTGTTGTTGTTGTCAATGTTAGCCGCACAAATATTTGTTTTTAATAGTTGTTTGATTTTGTTCCTTTTGAAATGTAAATAGGATTTCCCTTCACAGTTTGGCGATTAATTTTGTTGCTCGCGCAGGGATTTCAAATGTTGTCCCTTGCTTCCTGCTGTTGTTGTTGTTGTTTAATTCGCAGGCAATCAACATATTTCGAGAGAAAAAAACAAAATAATGACACTTGTGTCTGTTTTTCCGTAGCTTATATAAATCGACTGAATACGGCTATTAGTTGTGTTTATCGAAGTGATTAGTCCTTTAGTGAGATTTCATGTGGCGTCGTAGCGTGCAAGTGTCTCATATGTTTAGATTTTTCGATTTATTTTTTATTTGTTGATCCATGCCAGTTGTCATTTGGCATAATTAACAGAAAGGATGCTCAGACGTATTTTGTTGGATTAAAAAATGTGCCAAATGCGTATTCCTATATAAAATGTAAAACTTTGGCAAAGGAATATTTGATATAAATATACCAAAAATTGTAAATGTGTACACTAGGATGCTTGGTCACAGAAGAAATTATATTTCTCTTGCTGAGTGCCCATGCAAGTTCTATGTGAGATGTGTTGTCAAAGGCAACTTCTTTGTACACAAACGTATAAATAGCTGTTAGGATCTTATGTTGTCTTGGATAAATGAATTTAATTGTAATGGATCAGTATTGGTGGATCTGCCAGTCTTGATGTACTTACTTACTTTTATGGCCGTCAACCGTCTATCGGTCATGGCCACGTCTAGGAAGGCGCGCCGGCCTCCACTGTCTTGTACGCGCTGACGCCACTCGTTTTGAATGCCAAGTACGGAGAGATATCTCCATACCGCGTCATTCCATCGAGTGCCCGGTCGTCCTCTAATTCGGCGTCCACCAATCATGTTTGGGTCCCCTATGTAAACCATGCGTGCTAGAGCTCTTTCGTCCATTCGATTAAGGTGCCCAGCCCAGTGCAGCCGCTGGAATTTTAAGCGCTGGACTATGTCAACCTCATCGAATAGTTCGTACAGTTCGCGGTTCATACGGGACCTAAACTCGTCGCCGACTCTAATAGGACCAAAGATCCTGCGAAGAATCTTCCTCTTGACGACTTCCAAAGCTGTCTCGTCCGACTCAATCACGGTCCATGCCTTTGCGCCATACAACAGGACCGGGAGTATCAGCGATCTATAGATCTCGAGAGGGCTTTACTTCTCATTTGTTTGCTCAGCCCAAAAAAGCATTTGTTTGCAAGCGTGATTCTTCGCTTGATCTCCAGGCTGACGTTGTTGTTGCTGGTTATCTCTTTTCCAAGATAGACGAAGTTTTCTACAACACTGAAATTGAAATTCTCCATTGTGACTGACCTCCAAGACGCGATGACGGAGTGCGAGAAGACACCAAGTACTTCGTCTTGTCTTCATTCACCGCTAGACCCATGAGCCGAGACTGTTTTTTAATCTCCGAGAACGCCTTGCTGACTCGCCGTTCCTGCGTACCGATGACATCGATGTCATCGGCGTAAGCGAGTAGCATCACTTCCTTTTGGAAGATCGTGCCCGGCATACTCTGTATGTACGGGCATTGGCGTAGGATGTATTCCATCAGGAGATTGAAAAAATCGCTCGACAGTGGTTCCGGTGTCATTTCTCTATCGGCGGAATTGTGCGCTTCATCGCCTCCGAGTAGGTTGGAGAAATGACTCCTCCATACTCTCAGTGATTCCTGTTCATCCGTTACCAGATTTCCATTGTCATCCTTACAGAAAGTTGCTCCGGGCTTAAAACCTTCAGTCAGACGCTTGTCCTTTTGATAGAATTTTCGAGCTTCATTTCTGTCACGTAACATCTCAACATCCTCAAACTCCCGACTTTCTTGCGTCTGAAAAGGCGTTTCTCCTCTATCCGTTTCTATCGATATCGTTCTCTAACAGCTCGCGTTGTTCCCGACTGCAGAGTTCGCTGATAGGAAGCGTTCTTTTCTGCAGTAGCATTGTCATACCAAGACATCTTCACAGGTTTTGTATAACCAATGACATCCTTGGCAGCCCTATCCATGGAGCGGGTGATATGTTTTCACTGCTCACATATATCTCGAGAAGACGGAAAGGTTTCCGGAGCAGTCGGGAGATTGTGTTTAACAAGGCTTATGTGCTTGCTGGTCTTAGAGTGGAAGCGGTCTTTCTTACCTGCCTTCGGATTCAAAGCTACATGTATATAGCCGAGAGCCAGGCAGAAATACCTGCTTTTTCTAGCAGCTTTCTAAAGCCAAACTGTTAAATACTTTCTGCCACTATTCAACTTGTATCTTAAACTTTATAAAGTTATTAATGTGAATTCCATTTTGTACTCGCATTAAAGAAATCGCACTACCAGCTGCATTCTTGCCATAAAAGTCAAATTGAAAACGTTCGCACGTTGCCGAACATAAAATCCGCTTTAATCTCACGGATTATGCAACTTTGTCTACTCTAAATTTATTTGGCAAGTGTTGTAAAATGCATGTAGCGCATTTATGGCTTGCCAACGGAAATCATAAAAATTCACTTGACTACCAACTTGCACTGAAATTTCTACCATACGCCTGCCTCATATGATTCTACTTATAAAGTATATACATGATTGTTAACTGCATGCCACGCTGGCGTTATTATCAGCGCCATGGCATCGCAATAGAAAAGCCACCTCGTTCTCAGCATACTCAGTCTTCTCGCTACACATTTTTACGATTTTACAAGCATTTCAACAAGTTTTAAAGCTTTTCCACAAAACCGGCAGAGAAACAAAAAAAAAAAAAAAGTAGTCGCCATCAAAATGAATAGTAGATCTCTCTACCAATGTATCTGCTTTACTGCTTTAGTTGGATAACGCTTAAGCAAAGGGAATCAATTCGAAATGAGCCATTAAATGCCGCTAAACATGCATGCATCTTCTTTGCCACTTGCAGTGTTGCATGGCTGTCTTTTCGGGGTTTTGTCATAAATTTCCGACAAAAGAATGTAACCTGAACCCGCCGGCGGCGGCAGCAATGTCAGTGGCTTGACTATCTTTCCTGGTAGGCAGTTCGATGTGTTCGATTTCTTTGAATAAATTAAAAATAAAATCATTTTTTCGGTTGTTCTCGCATGGAGCGCGCTTAATCGGTTGCTTAGTTTGTTCGCTTGATTTCTGTAACGTGGGAAATGTGTTCATCAGCTGTTAAAATCTTTAACTGAAGTCTTGCTGCGTGACCTGAGTGAGGTGTTTGAGCATAAAGAATGCACTACATACTTGGAAAAGCAACTAAGCATAACTGCAACAGCTTCAACTTATAGCAGATACATTTGTATCTTTTGTAAAAAAAAAACTTTTAACAATCTAAATTTTTGATGTTCTTGGAGCGTATTAGGCATTCAACTAAATGCTTCACTCATCTTCAGCATCTCTCACCGATTTTTTTTTTTTTTTGTGTACAAAACAGTTGACATTAAATTTTTTGTTATTTAAATTTTATGAACACTTAAGCAAATAATAACCTCGAACGAATCAAAGTTGCCACACAATATTCGGTGCGGTTTGATGAACTTGCCTCGGAGATTCTTTTTTTTATTATGTCATTAAAGACTTAAATCAAGCCTATGCCTGCGTAATTTTGGCACACAAAGAATTTTTGCAAACAAAAGCAATTTGCATAGAACACTTAATCATGGCTTTGGTATATATATAGCGACAATAATCTTGAGTTATAGCAGGCTATAAAAGATAAAAAAAAAAAATAAAAAAAATTTAAACCAACCACTTTTGCTAGGCCAGGAATCACTGTCGGCTTGTCGATCAATCCATAGGCGCTCAACTTGTAATTCCAGCTAAATAGGCTCAAGATAAGATACTTTTCTTACGAATACATTTGACATTTAAAGACGCTATCCAGCCAGCCGGCTAGGCTCAAGTCAAAATTGATATTAAATTACTTTACTTTGGTGATAATCGAAATGAACGCGACACGATTACTGGTCGCTCGGCTCGTACATGCGACAGCATTCAACCGATTTAGCGCTTGGAAGCTGTTGCAGCACGCAATGCCGCCAACAACAAATCACCTCCGACAACTGCCAGCCAGCTAACCAGTTGAGCAACTCCTTGCGCCGCTCCACTCGCCATGTAATGAGTCAGTCAGTCAGTCGTTCGGTTGCACGCGGTTGACCAACCTCCGCTGACAATAAACAAAATAAAATATTAAGACGCAGACAAGCTGAAAATGCCACCACATCACATTTCGAGCGTTTTGAAAACGATCAATTTCCGAGATAAGACATCTTATCGGCGGCAAATGCAGGGATAGCATAGCACTGGGCACTGTCATAGGCCAAAAAGGGATAAACACCGAACTGCGTAAGATTGCATGAGGAGCAAAAACTTGTTGCCGCCGCTGCTGCTGCGGCTGCTGTCTCTGGATGAAACATCTGTATTAGGTGTGCGCGCCCATAAAGATGTCAGTTGTTCAACAGTCGGTCAGACGGTTGATCTTCTGGTGTTCTGTTACGCCTTCATTTTTTTCATTTTTGGTTTTTTTTGTTATTTTTTTTGTGAGTGTAAGTATGTGATGAGACCCTATTAAGATTGAACATGGCAGATTATATGACCTAAAACTCAGTTTAAGCATTTATTTGATTTTCTTTTTTTTTTTTTTGGTTAATATATTTGAATTTCATTTCTGTGGATGAAAATTCGGGAAGGCAAAGTAAATACTCCAAAGCAAAAACAAGTAAGAAAATTACAGTCGGGCATAACCAACTAAGAGGCCCTGCACCATTTTAAAACAAGTAAGGAAATACAGTCGGGCGTAACCGACTGTAAAAGGCCCTGTACCAGTTAAGGTCGCCTAACAAACATATTAAATGTTTCCCGAGCTTATGACCAAACACATGACCACTTCTCACTGCGCGAATATGAATGAACAGAAAAGGGGGGTTGTTCAAATTCAATTACTTATAAAATCGCCATTTATTATCCGATTTTGATGAACTTTTTGGATTTTTGCTTAGAGAGACGTTATCTCTATATTGGTACACTCAATTTTTTTTGTGCCGAAGAAATTTTCACCCTAAGGGGTGATTTTATGGGGAAGGGGGGGGAGGGGCAAAATTTTAAAATAAACTTGTGAAATTCCGGAGCAATCCTAGTCGAATGCAAAAAACACGAAGTCTCTATCTATTACCGTTTCCGAGATCCTTTCGTTCATACAGACGGACGGACGGACGGACGGACGGACGGACGGACAGACGGACAGACGGACATGGCTATATCGACTCCTCTATCACTCCTGACCATAATGGTGGTAACTTTGGGGGGTCTCCGACCATTATTTCTACCTGTTACATACATTTGCACAAACCCAATAGGCTCTTGTACCTTCGGTACAGGGCCTAATAAACTTCCGGCAAAGTCCTAGTCGAATGCAAAAAGAACGAAGTCTCTATCTGTTACCGTGTTACCGTTTCCGAGATCCTTTCGTTTATACGTACGGACAGACGGACATGACTATAATGGGTGTAACTTTGGACAAAACCAATAGGGTCTTGTACCTTTGGTACAGGGCCTTATACGGTATACTGCTCAACGGTACTAAAATCGTGGTCTCTCTGCAATGTCTAACCTCGAATGTATCAAAAACATATTTTGAAATGTCGGCAGCAGATTTCAGTTCAACCCGGTATATCTACGCGAAACTTATTTCACAGAGATTTTTCTCCGATTGTTCTGGAGCAAGAATATCTTTCTTTCGTTGCACGAACTTCGTCAGCAGAGGTCGTGGCCTCTAAAGTTTCGCGTGATACGCTCTATGAGAGCGTTGCTGGTATACGCGAGAGTTCGAAGAAGAAGAAGCGCGGCTTTCTCGAATCACAGGAATTAAAAATCAGTCTATAGGACTACGATCCCTAAAAGGATAAGCGTTTTTCGCCGGCACTGTCAAATTGAAGCACATTTCCCGTCCCAAGATGAAGGTGTGCTTTTTTGGCAATCAGCAGCCAACAATGTCGAGTAGATGGATGCTGAAGCACTCTAGAGACTCAATAAGAACAAGAAACTGGTGAAGAAACTTGCCAAGTCTTAAAAGAAGCTTTCTTGGCCTCCGAACCGCTCATCAAGCAGATTCCAGATCTGTTTGGTACTGGTCTAAACAAGGCCGGCAAGTCGCATCAGGTATCGATGATGGGCAAAATCTTGTCTTGTGGTGCTACGGCTTGTATATGTGAGTCTACCTCTACGGACGATATCAAGGAGGATGTGGTTCACAAAGTGATGGAAATAATATGTATATGGAACCAAACTGGTATCGCTGTAGTTCCATTACGCATGTTTTATTGATCCTCTGAACAGTCTTCGTTCGGAACGGAAAGACTACTGACTTATAGAGCATGAAACTATCAGTCAAGTGAGAAATGAATACATCATCGAAATGATACCATCTATTTCTGGTGTTGGGGTTGGGAACGTGTCGAATCAATTGATATTCAAGAATTCTTGTGACTTTCCAAAGAAAAAATGCATTGTTTTGGGTTGTTTTCATGGACTTCAATATGTGGTCAAAGAAACGCTACTCATTCAACACTTTACCGTTAATTGTATGCTCTTTGAATGGGAAGGAGACCAACGTCTAGAACTTCGCTTCAATGTTTTGTTAGAATAGGGGTGACCGCTATTGCAAAATCCTAGACTGGTTGAGTTCAGATAGGTATAACGTATGTCACTGCTGCCTTATTGCGTATAATGGACGTCGATAGGCTTCCAGGGTAATATGATTATACACACAATCCAGCAGATTGTCTACAATCTGACACTGCTGGGTATGGATCATGTAGCAAGAAGCCAAATTTATTGCAACAGAGTATGTCACAATGTCATTATCTCTAAAGCAAGATAATATAAAAGTGTTTCTTATGCACTGTAAGCATCTAATAATCCATGAATTTCAATTCACATATCTAACTACAATGCATCTAGGGCTTCTGAATTTAGACAACATCGTCTCCATCTTTAGGTAGACAGCGCAAAAGTGCTTACAATGGTGAAGGATAAATTGAAAAAGCCTGCATGACATCATTTAATGCGGGTTCACCTGCGAAGTTTTGCAGAAGGGAAACTATTGGTATTCTCTACAACGTGAACCTTGCGATCTCATAAAAACCAATTGCGTCGATCTTCAAATTAAATACTTAATTCTGTGTCTTTGTTTGAAAGTTTTACGAAATTTATAATAAGGGGAGTCCCAAAATTCATGCAAGTAGCAATTTTTTATTGAAAACAACGAATTTTAATGAAAACAATTTAGGGCTATTTCTGGAGTAGCATATGGTAAAATGAATTAAGAAACTCCCAAAAATGGATGCTGCGATATGTGATTTCTACAGTGATCCGAAGAACGTGCTTAACAGCATTGAATTTATTTCTACTATTGTTGGTTCAAACTTTGTAGACACCACTGCATCTTAATTGAGCTTTACAGGTGCAACTTATTGGTTTTAAGAAAGTGCAGTCAGTCAGTCGATATCATTACTAAGTTGGCTCAGATCTCTCGAGACTTGTTTATCTCATCACATTATCGGCGTTCACCATTTCACCTTGTTTGCAAGTCCGAATATGATGACACAGCTCGCGATGATGAGCGATGATGCGAGACTCAAACCCCACCCTCTTAGGAGAATATTTTCGAATCTGCTACATCCAATATTAGTCGATTTTTTTTTAACTTTTTATTTTAGCTTATTCTATCACCTATTTTTAATACTTTATATAGAGAATAGATAAATGGGCTGCTTACATTGCTAACATGTACCAAATTATATTAATATGTCACATCAGAGTATCTAACGATTATACGGTGATATATTCATACACAGAACATTCTAAAGAATATGTCTACATAAAAAATTTGACAATACCTATTTGTTAAAAATTAATGACAAACTTGACTCGACACATCTGGGTTTTGCAAATACTTCTATACATGCTTAACTTCATATTTCTAACTCAAATAGTTCTAAAGATATGTAAAAATATTTAAAGTAGGTTTACCGCTTTACATTAAGTAAAAAAATATTCATAGAAGTCGATTTATAAAAAAAATTATTGCATATTTAAAATTAAATGCTCAAAGTTATTATCCGGTTTCAACAAATATGGCGACTATTAAAACCATGCGCTTACTCGTAAATCCCTTGACTAATACTACTAAAGACCGCTGATCCATCACCCTCAATACTTAAAATAGGAAAAAATATATAAAAAACAATAAACCACAACAAAAACTGAAACCAAACTCATTTGAATATTCATAGATACATATTTAGTTTATAAGATATAAGTTATAACAATAACTGCTGCTCTTTCTTTATGCTTTCGGTTAGTTTTTTTTTTTTTTTTTGTTGTTTTTCCTATTTTTATTGGTAGCAGACGCCGACATAAAAATTCATAAGCGATTAAACATTTAAAAGCCCATAAGAAATTTTCATAAAAAACCAATTTAACTTTTTGTTCGAAAATTAATTTCTCCAAAAATAAAAGAAATTAAAAATTAAAAAAAAAAAACAGACGAATATTGAAAAATATGCAGTCCATGAAATACAAAAAAAAAAATATAAACATATTTCAGCAATGAAGCTCAAGCAGCGACAATTAATCAAGATTGTTTCATTTATATTTTTTTCCATGCAAATGAATATCTTTTGGAGGCTGACTCTGAACTGAACTGAGTTGGCTATTCGGCTGTCGTGTGTACTCATGATAACTCTATTATAAGATAAAGAAAAGGAGAGACAGCGGTCACTGCGGCGTTATTAGTAGCGACTACAAGCGATTTACAAGTATTTAATATTTTTGTCTTCTCTTTGACGCTTTATATTTTCACAGATAAATGCGCATAAGTATCTTTTTTTTCGACAGCGATTTATTTGAAAGAAAGAAAGAACAAAAAAGAGTTATAGCCCAAAAAACGAACGAACCTAGAATAGAAAAGACAACAAAAGGCGCAGCTACCTGTGCAGCTTGCGTTGCATGTTTCTGTGTATCTGTGTATCTATAGCTGCATAGCTGCCGCCGTTGCACTTGTTACAACATAAAACTGTCAACAAGTTCAAAATCCGTTTTTTCCACTAAGATTTTATCAGTGCAACGGCATCGATGATAGCGTATTATTTTCTTTACTCTCTATCAAGCATAAATTAACTTGTTACGCTAAGTTCATGGGAAACTTTTGCATGAGAAAGTTGTTGTATCTTATGCACATAGTTAGATAGATATTTAGATACGAATCTATTTCAAGCGTAAAATTTAACCAAAATCCCGTGAGCAAACCTCAAACCAAATAGCAATCAAACGCACTTTGACATTGACTATTCTAGTATTCTATTCTATAGATACATTTTGTATCTTGTGCTATAATTACCGGATTAAGGACACGTGCTGCTTACATTCATGCCTTGGCCAACAGGCAACAGCTTCCGCTTGTGTATTCAATTTGTCTTTGAACTGACTTTTTGTGGCCTGAAGCGTTCCGTGCGTCATGCGTCAAATCCGTGCTCCGTGCTCTGTGGTTCGTTTGAGCTGTTCTTGCACTTTGCGCATTTTTCGCATGCATTGTTCGTATGCATTCGCATGTACATAATTTGCGTGTGACTCACCCCCGCAAACGGCAACCACACCACAGTATTGATTTAATAGCAGCTCACATGCCACATATAATAATGAGTGAAGCATCTAAATAGAGCATCATTCGCATTAAAAATCAATCAATTGAAATTAACAAGTTAACAATGCTTAGCGCCCCCGAAATTCAACTCGTATAGTGAAGCATAGATTCAACGAATTAAGCTGGCAACAATTCGTCTACAATTACATTTCAACTTATTATTTTTCTTCTTTTTTTTTTTTTTGTGTGTGCCTTCTAAAGTGTGGGAATATGTCAACAGCTATTGTTCGGCCCTGTATCTTTCTTTATAATAATTTCGCCATTCAAACTGCGCTTCGAGCATATTTTGTCTGCGCCCTTACGCGCTAATTCTAATGAAACGCGTATTTCGAGTGGACAAAGTCAAGCATGCCTCAAGGGTTCTGTTGATTTTTACATGTTATGCATTTGAATTTGTCAGCAAGCTGACGAATTAATTTAGAATAATAAATTTTTGTTGATTTTGTAAGCTTTTTTGTAAGAACTTGGTTGAATATATACTATGAAGTATTTTAAGTCCACAGTAATACATTGAAACTAATATTTCATCTTTTGATTGATTGTCCCATATTTAAATGATCTATTTTGGTAAATGTCAGATAGTATACTAAAAAATTACAGTATGCAATGACAGGAAGATTCCCAGGGTTCTGAAGATTCCTTCTTTTTATGCGTTAAGTAAGGGATCTTGCTTGTAGTTTTGGAACTGAATTGGAACTGAATTCATAGTTGAGATTTATAGTTTACAATCTGCATATACCAGGGTGCACCGGTGATAGTTGTAATATTTTTCCATAGAAGAATCAGTATCATAGTTATGAACAATTTCCTTTAATTGGTTGGAAATCTTACTTAAATGGCCGTCAACTGTCTACCGGTCATGGCCGCATTAAGGAAGGCACGCCAGCCTCCATAGTGCTGTGCGCGTTGGCGTCAGTCGTTTTGAATGCCAAGTACGGAGAGATCTCTCCATGCCTGATCATTCCAACGTAAGCCGGTCGTTCTCTATTTTGACGTCATCCAATCAAGTTTGGGTCACCATGTAAACCATGCGTGCTGGAGCTCTTTCATCCATTCGATTAAGGTGCCTAGCCCAGTGCAGCTGGACTATGCGCTGGACCTCAACCTCATCGAATAGCTCGTACAGCTCGCGGTTCATACGGACCATATAGGACCAAAGATACTGCGAAGAATCTTCCTCTTGACGACTTCCAAAGCTGTCTCGTCCGACTCAATCACGGTCCATGCCTCTACGCCATGCAACAGGACCGGGAGTATCAGCGTCCTATAGAACTTTTTTTTTCATCTGTCGAGAGAGGGCTTTACTTCTCATTTGCTTGCTCAGCCCAAAAAAGCATTGGTTTGCAAGCGTGATTCTTCGCCTGATCTCCAGGCTGACGTTGTTGGTACTGGTTATCTCTGTTCCAAGATAGACGAAGTTTTCTCCAACACTGAAGTTCAAATTCTCCAAGACTCGATGACGGAGTGCGAGAAGACATTAAGTACTTCGTCTTGTCCTCATTCACCGCTAGACCAATGAGCCGACACTGTTTTTCCATCTCCGAGAACGCCTTGCTGACTTGCCGTTCCTGCGTGCCGATGATATCGACGTCATCGGAGTAAGCGAGTAGCATCACTTCCTTTTGAAAGATCGAGCCCGACATACTATGTATGTACGGGCACTGACATATGATGTATTCCTTCAGAAGATTGAAAAAATCGCACGACAGAGCATCGCCTTCCATGAAACCTCTCTTGATTTCAAAGTGGTCGGAGAGGTTTTTCCCCACCTTAACAACGCTTTTTGTGTTAGATAGCATCGCCATGCAAAGACGTACAGTCTTTGCCGGGATACCTAGTGCAGACAGGGCGTCGAAGAACTTCGATCGTATCGGCGTGTCGAAAGCGGCTTTGTAATCGACAAATAGGTGGTGAGTGTCTTTGTTGAACTCACAGGACTTTTCCAAGATTTGGAGTATTGTGAATATTTGGTCACTGGTCGACCTTTTTGGCCTGAAGCCACACTGATATAGTCCTATCAGTGAATCCGTAAATGGCTTCATCCTACTACACAGAATCTTATATCCAATGGAAAGGAGACTTATTCCACGGTAGTTGGCGCAAACAGCGGGGTCTCCTTTCTTAAAGATTGGACAGAGAACACTAAGATTACAGTCATTGGGTATGCGTTCATCGGCCCATATCTTGCATTAAAGTTGGTGCATACTCCTAACCAACTCTTCGCCGCCGGTCTTAACTAACTCAGCTGGCAGCCCATCAGAGCCTGCCGCTTTGTTATTTTTCAGCTTTTTAATAACTGAATCGACCTCGTAATAGTCCGGTGGCTCTACAATAGTGCCATCATTAACTGGTGGTTCCGGGGTCATTTCTCTTTCGGCGGTATTGTGCGCTTCATCGCCGAGTAGGTTGGAGAAATGACTCCTCCATAATCTCAGTGATTCCTGTTCATCCGTTACCAGATTTCCATTATCATCCTTACAGAAAGTTATTTTATTTTTAATTAGTTATTGATTTTAACATGTAAATATGTGACTATACTTCATTAAAAAAACCTGTTGTAGGGATTCGACCATTATAAGTCATTTGTGTCCATCTTCACCCACATAATTTTTTTAACAGGCTTATCTTATAATTGGGAATCGGCAGACTAACAAGTAATTGCTAAAAAGTTTACAAAAACCCGACAACGAAAAACCCATTGTCGTCATACTGAATTTTGATTACTGCCATCTTTAGTGATGATCAATAAATTACAACAAATCGATTGTCGTAAAAAAAGAGACGTAGAGCGCTACAAAGGAACAAACATACATAGACTGGAAATCCGAAATTATACAAGATCACGAAAGTTTAAGGATAATACCATTAAGTATGATGCAGATCACTCGTACCTACTTGAGTTTCATTTTGATAAAAATTAATAATCGAATATATTTTAACGGCTGTGTTAAAACTAATAAAAATATGCATAAGCTTAAGGAGAATGGCGCAGCGCGTACAATTGTTCAGCAAGTTCCTACCTACATCGTTTTGATGCACCACTAGTTCCATTCAACAAAGACAAAGATGATCTTCATCATCAATTTCTGAGGGCAAGGATTATTACAAAAGCCACTATACATACTAAACAGCCTGATGGTAAAATGGAAGAATAATTTGATGATGATGCATCAGACTTTTCAAAAGCATCAGCTGGTAGCAATAAAAAAAACAAACTTTTAATGTCTGTCCTAGGCAATAAATTAATTCGCTATTAAACTAAATAGGTTGTAATACAGATTACAGCAATACAAACGCAGCACGTTCAACTAAAAATTATAATTGAAAGTTGGAATATTAAATTAAATAATGACTTTCTCAAATGAGCATTCTTCATTACCAACTAAACTATTGACATCAATACCAACTGCGGCGCCTAGCGCTACTAAAATATAGTTTTGTAAACTTTAACCCAATTTTTTAATAACATATTTATGCGATATTATGGAGTAATTAAATTTATAACTGTACACTTTTATGCGCATTTAACTAGATAGCTCAACAAAATCTTCTTAGCCAATAACAAAATCATAAACTCTCACACAGCAATTTACTATATTGTTGTATTATAGTAAACACTAAAGAGTCAACAAAAAAAATTCCAAAAGCACGGTCGATGAGAACTACTAAAAAAAATATTATCTACCAGCATCAAAATTCAATATAAAGCAATAAACTTTTCTTTTATGCATTCCAACTTAAAGAAAACTTTTCTATTTAATTGATTTTCTGCGCAAGGCCTTGATTTTCAACCGAATATAAAACTTTACACGAAGTTTTTTATGCATTTTTAATGCAGCAGCAAATTAAAGCTGAAAACTTAAGCACCATGGAGCAAAAGCGTTGATATTGGATACACCAATAGAAATAGATATATATATACAAACAGGTGAGACAGATAGAGATAGCGATAACAAGTGTTTGTAGTAAAGGAGATAGCGTGCGACAAATAACAAGCAATAAAATTTAAAGTGTCAATAGTTTTAATACCCACAACAGCAACAACAAAGACAATTATATGCACAACAACAACAAAAATAATAATGACCAGACGGACAAAAAAAATAAGTAGAGAAACAGATACATTAGTCCACAATATGATAATGCCTATATGTAGCCCTCTATAGTATAAACGCCAACTTTTCTAACACGTTTGAATTAATAATGACTTTTTATTGTTTCTGTTGGCGCTATGAAAAAAAAAAAATACGCCTACGAATGCAGTTTCATAGATGTATCTAGCGAATAGTTGCGCGTGCATGAGTGAGATACAATGAGTTAGTAAAGAAAATAGCAAACTGTGTGCTTATTGTCTATGAAGACGTCATACGCATTGGCGTTATTTAAAATGCGCTTTTGTCTATAGATAACTGCAGCTATTAGCAAGTACAGTAGCGCAACACCAAATGTATCTTGTATCTAAATATTGGCTACACACATATATTTCTCAGAGCATCCAAACGAAGTTATCAGACAAATTAGAAACTATATAAATTATAACTGTTAGTTCTAGCAAATAAATAGTGCTTGACACATAGTTTACTGTACTTTAAACTATATATCTCGAATATCTGTCACATATTATGCTCACACGGGATGGCGTGTCCGTATAAATGCATTACCAAAAATACGCCGCAATGATGATGAAACTATTTAAAACGCAAAGTGCAACATTTTGTTGCTGTTATGGTTGTTGTTGTCAATTGATCTCTGGTTGTTGATGATGCTGTTGCTGTTGCAATTGGACTATGAATGACTGTGTTTGCCTCAATATATACATATATATATATATGTATGTATGTATATGACCAATACTTATGACCATTTTGTGTGTTGCATGTGCGGCTGTGCGTTTGTATGCATGTTTGTATATCATTACTTATCAGATACTTATTATGAACGATATATGTTGATAACGTACAATTCATACGCATTGAAAGCAAACAGATACATATACAGAGCGACGGTTGAACAGACGGACAAACAGAGGCATTGTACTTGTAGTTACATATATATATATATATATATATGTCTATATATATGTATATATGTATGTTAAATATGCAAATGAGATTGTTTGCTGTTGTTGCCACTACTGTTTGTCAGTATTATTGTTGTTGGCATGTCTGTTGCAGGATGCTAGTACATATTGCTGTTGCCTTCGTTGTTGCAAATAGTTGTTATTGTGGGCTGTACCGAAAACATCGGCAACAACAAGTGCAACAAATATGCAAGTAGCAAACATTTGATTATGATACGAAATCGATATAATTTAAACGTTGATAATAATGTTGCTTACATGTAGCTATTTATGTATATGTATGTGAGTATTTATATAACACACACATACATGCGTAATAATGTATACACTTGATGCTTAATATTCATGAAAGTTTTTTTTGTAGGCAAAATAAAAATATGGAATGCAATTAATTTGTATTTTTTTTTTTAAATATTTTTTACATGTGCTATCGAACAAATGAGCTGGCGCCATATTTGTTTCGCTGCAACACAAAACGGATGTCGTCTAACACGCATCATCATCGACATCAACAACGACAACAAGAATCAGGCATTTATAATAAATGTGAATACATGTTTAAGGACTGTGCTAGCAAAGCATCGTGGAACATATATTTTAAGCAGCATAGCCATGTTCTTCTGTATATGCAGTTGCACTTTTTTAAAGAATATTTTACACCTCTTGGAAAAAAATTGAACTATTTCCTGTGCCTATCTGTACTCATTATTAGGCTGAAATATTGATGAAAGAAAACAGAGACGAAAATAGATGTTTTTTGTCAAGATATGAAATAATGCAGAAATATTATTCTGCTTGCATCCTTGAAAAAAAATTGGTCTGCGAATGTCACATATATTGGTTATAACTTTGTCAGCAATTAATCAAAGCTTCAGTCCAAGAAGATTTTTGCCATGGGGTAGTTCACCAACTAACTACTATCTTTCGTAATTATTTATTTAGATACTTGCTGTACCCAGCACGCTTCCCATATATGTTCCCTATAGACCGCCAAACCAATCTCACTTTTTCAATTGATCTTGCTTCTTCTGATCCCTTTAACAAGTAAACAAAATATCATCCCTGTAACTCAAATGGATGCAATGATATATGAATTTGGTTTACAGTTTATACTAGGGGGATGGTGCATCTAACCTTCGATTTATAATAAATCTAGTCTAAGTTAAACTTTATAATTTTGCAGGACTTGTATTTTTCTACGGTTTTCCAGATTTGTATGGCTCTTATATACAAGAGGAAGCTTGCTAAGGGTATTTAACATACAGTCAAGGCATCTCATCTTCACTTTACAGGCGAGAACTTTCATTTTATGTAGCTGGTGAGAGTTAGTTTTATATCCAGCAAGATATGAAGTTTCATCTTTCTGATTAAGGGTAGAGCCATTTAACATTATCGGTAAGGGGTGTCATTTTTATTTTTAGTGTGTAACATACATTTACAAATTTTAATGGGTTAAGCTTAACATTCCATCTTCTGAGTTGAGGTGATAGGCAATGATCAGCAGCGTCCGGTGTGGAAATGTCGGCAATGAACAGACTAAACAGAAATGGGGTAAGTACACTACCCTAAGTTACTCCAGCACAAACCGGATGGATGGAGGACAGCTCTGTGCGAACTTTGACTCTGAAGAAAGCAACGGTAGGAGACTGATTGGCCCGTAAGATTCGGGGTCTCTCTCTCTCTCTCTCTATGGCTTGCCCGGTTTATGAATCATCGTCACAATTGCTTGCTTCCACATCTTCGGGAAGTACTGCAAAACCATGATGGCATTGAATATCAATTATAAGTAGTGAAGCGCGTTCTCCGGCAGGGCCTTAAGTGTACGGTTGCTGAATTTATACAATAAAATTTTTTATTTTTTTCCATAAGGCTCAATTTTGAATTTATTCGAATGAAACCTCTCAATAAAATCAATGAAACCATAAACACATCAACACATAAAACTTAGGGACTAAACTTATGCGGAAAGCCTCATTGAGTAGTACTTCCACAAAGACTAACATGCATGGTGACTGCTATTGCATTGATACTGGATTAAGAGTGAGGATTTGTTTTGTATAGTTAGTCCCAACTCTCTCTTAGGGAGGAGAAGTTCAGCACATTTTTTGTATACAAGCTATCTGAAGAATGAACTAAAGAACCGAAATATTCAAACTAGAAGGCGATATCTATTATATTATCCAAGATCTCAAATTTCCTACGGACAGCCAGGCGGACATACGAACATGTTTTTATCGACGCTGATCAAGAGTATTCTGTGGTTTCTACTGTTTGTACTGTATCTCGTAATCTTTTAGAAGCTTTACGAATATTTCTATGCACTGTAGACTATATCGGTTGTCCAAATATTTTAACAAAAGTTTCACCATATTCTTTCGGAGATGTGACCAAGGTACCATCAACTTTTCTTATTAGGTGCTTTGGAGCTGCTGGTTGTTTGTAGTAGTCAATTTTAGTAAAAATTGCTCAGTTTCCTGATGTTTATGTTTTACCAACAGTATTTTGATATACTCTGTACACTATACGAATGTATTGGCTTCAACTTCATCTTCCAGTAAGCAATATCTTATCTATAGCCACTGGAATTCTCGTTGATGTTGTAAGTCCTTGAATGGAGTAGGAGGAAGCAGCGCCTGTTGAGAAAAAGTGCTTGGTAATCCATTCCAAAGATTCTATTGCATAGTCAAACTTGTAAGATATGGTGGGGACAAAAATTCTTAAGCTACTGATATCAGAATTATTGAGAAACAGTCGTCACTTACAGCAACAGACCCTATATTAGCAAATAAAAGTTGCAACACATAAAATATAAACCCAACAACACTGCTACAGAATTGACTTTAAAATTTGTTTGACTTTTGGCTACTCAACCCAATAAGATACAAAGTTTGACACGCTTCAAGTGTATTTGTATCTTTTTTTTTTTTTTTGTATGCAATAACTACAAATAACTTAGTGCCGACTAAGACTGCTGCTGCTGCTGTATGAGAGTTCAAACTTCCGTGCAAATAAAATTGTTTTATGTGCGAAAACGTTTCACATACAGATGTATCTGAACCGAAGTATCTGCGTTTCGTTCATAATTGTCGGCAGCATTTATCATCTGCTAGTGGCGCTGCTCCAAGTCTACTGCTTGACTGCTACCACCTTTTGGCGTGCGTGTGCTGGCTATACCCGTAGTAGAATTCATCTGTATACATTTGAACGCAACGCCTTTCTACTTTTGCCGCCGAACAAGTGCAATTCGCACTTGCTCAACGATTGTTCGCTACATACAACATGAAAACTAATTACAGATTCTAATCATGTAATATTTTATTTGCTTCGCATCGTCGACGTGTCAGATACACTCATCCTCTCCCCACCGTACAGTGCATGCTTTTCGTGCATGTTGGCCATCAATATTGGAAACATTTTGCATTTTTCTACTTGGCTTGACACTCGTCGCCGTATGGCAGGCAACTTTAAACCTCCAACTGCACTCCTCCCACTCGGTTAGAGAGCGAAAATGTATCTTTCATCAACATATTTTAGCATTGCTTGAGCTTACCTTTGGGCTGCGTGTTTTCTTTTGCTTTTTCTGCTGTTGCTTTTGTTGCTCTTATTGTTTTCTCAACTTATTATTTATTTTTGTATTTGTTCATACGTTTTTTTCTTTTGAGTCCGTTTTCCGTTTTCTTAAACTTCACAGTTTGCGCAAAAGTTTATTTCGTTTGCGTTTGTTTTGGCTTCTTCTTCTTCTTTTGGGTTTGTTTTTTCTTTCCACTTGTTTGTTTGTTTGTTTCTTTCATTTTGGTCTTTTGTGGAGTAAAATGTACCGGAAACTGTTTCATTTCTTGCATACGAAAATAGTTAAACACGGAAGCGTTTTAAGTTATTCAATACATATGACAGCTAGTAGATACTTTAAGCTTTGAGCAGTTGCTCGAGATACTTTATCGAAATATAGAAATGGTAATAATTATTGAAAGTTTAGCAAATATTGTGAAGTTCTTAAACACAAACTGATATATTGAAGCCTATAGATTCATCAGTCCCAAACAAAACTTCCTTCTATCTGATAATGTATAAGTATAAGAACATGACTCCAGATAGTCGGTTATAAGCTTCACAGATGACAGAACTGTGGAGATTTTAACTCCATAACCATATTACTCAGACCATAGTTTAGTTTTACAGAGTACACTTGCTAATGTTTATGGAATGGTAGAGGCAGACAACAGGAATTACAAGTTAAAAGATTGATCCACCAGGCTAGTTTTCAGCCCTTCGATACAACTTCAGAAACAAAAAAGGGAAATAAAGTTGAAGCTAGGCAGCCAGTTGCTTCCTTAACAACTGAGAAAGACCAGTTAAATCTCCAGACAAGGAAATCCCCAGGCTAAGTTGTTCTGTATAAATTTTCGCCAAAAGTCATGCCAGCCGAAGCAAGTACTTTTCCTGGTTCTAATATTAAATGCAATGCTGAGCAAAAGGCAGTGGAACAAGGCTTAAATCTGTATGATCCATAAATCCTGAAGAACCCATCGGCTGTGGATTTATATAGACCCATCAGCTTACTTCCTACAGTAACCAAGCTGTTCGAAAAGTGTATCTTGACAAGGCTGCTGGCGCTTGAAAGTTTAAAGGAACATATACCTACTTAGTAGTTTGGATTCTGGAAAGCCTATTGAACTCTAGAGCAATTTAATAGGCTGTTCAACTTTATTTTCGAAGATTTTGAGTTCAAGGAGTGCTTTGTGGCGGCCCACTTATTTATAACGCAGGCCTTTGACACACTTAAAAGTCTGCTGGCACCCCAATACTCACTATTGAGAAGCAATCTGTTGGACACAACTTTTACTATTTCTCTTGATGGAGTCGAGTCGAGTATTAAAACCCTCCGAGCTAGGGTAGGTCAAGCATATGTGCAGGCTCACACACTTTACTCGCTCTTCACTTACGACATGCCTGTTCAATACCAATGGATGACGCACAGGATTTAATCTTTCAATTAGACACAATTGCCGATGATAAAGCCGTTTTGTCCAGAAACAAATGCATCTACAATGCCACTAACGCATTGCAACTGCACTGGACTAAAAAAAAATAAAGGTATCAAGCTGAGCAACCTTCAATATCATCTATTGAGTCATCATCCCGAACACAAATACCTAGACGGACGACTTACATACATTCAGCAAGCGCAGCTGAACCAAAACTGCTAAATTAAACTGGGTCCCCCATAACAAAAACATATTATTCTCAAAAAAGTAAGATTAAGGCAATAAATAAAAGTACTTCAGATAAAGTTCCTCCACATGATTTCAAATGCTCCGGGGTGCATGCAAAGTTTAAACATAGAAGTGCCCAAAGTTGAGGATGTAATTAATCGTGAAGCCTTAGATTACAATTTACTTCTGAGAAATCACCCCAACCGGCTAGCTAGTCGCATTATAAAGCGATGCAAAAACAAAGAGGAATCATCATGAAGAGACTGCAGAAAACGATTTCGGCCCAAGAGTGATTTAAAACTTCCCTACAAAATCCTACCAAATTTAATTAATCTTATGTCTATTACAAGAAGTCCCGAAGCACCGAATGCGCTGGTACCAACGCTGTCATCAAACTTTTTGAAGAGAAGAAGGCACAATTGATGGTGATTGCTCACGATCCTGCTAAACTATTGACATTTAATAAAGAAAAGGATCTTTTTGACACTCAAATTTGAAAGTTTTAAAAAAAAAATACAAATTCAAATAAACCATTAAGTGTAAAAAAGAGGACATCAGCTAAGTCGATCAATTGGGAGAAACTCATAAATTCTACTACTACGCGGTTTTTGATGTGTTGTAACACATTCATTGGTTTTTTAATTATATTTAAATGTTCAAATCTAAATATTTGAAGAAATATGATGAAATTATTAATATTTGACTGCAGGTTCAAGATTTGGACCTGAGCAACGATAAAATCAATACATCATAATTTTCAATACAACATAATTATGAAATAGCGTCTCAAACTCTATCCGAATCGGCAAAAAAAATTTAATTGAAGACACCGAAGTTCCCTTTTTATAGACCAGGTCACACATTTGCTATAGAATATTTATCGCCCATAACCTTTATATTCAGTTTAACATAAAATTTTAAGCAGTTGAAATACTTTAAATAATTTCCTAACATTATAAATTGATTAAAATACTGGGTAGCGCTGTTCTATAAAATTTTTCTGGTGAACATGCTTACAATTAATTTATATTTAAGAAGGAATGAATACAATCTTCTGTAAACTTTCCACATTCGAAGATGATTTGCCGACGCAAAAAAATTAAAATAAGGCAACTCAAATTCAACGCCGGCAAAATGCTGCGTCCAGTCGCAACAGCTCGCAACATATTCAAGACAAAGTAGAGCAACGCAATTCTTGTAAAGTGTGCCTCAGGCACGTGGCAAATGTTCCACGAAAGCAGCAACAAACTAGGCAACTTTTACCCAAAAAGAACACAAAAATAAAATATGTTCTGCAAAAAAAAAAAAAAAAAAACAGAAAGGCACAAGAATTTGTATCTTTTTAAAGAGAAAACAGCTGTTCGAAGCGACTACTCCCACTGTGTACTGAAGCGAGAGAGAAATGAAGAAAAGCGAGCTCAAAAAATATTACAAGAGCAGCTGAAAATTGAAATAACAACATAAATCTCTTCAAAACTAGAGCACCCTGTACTGTGCGGAAAATACGAAGGACAACAACAACTCATATAAAAAAAATAAAAACCAGTCCAGTCAGTCAAGCATGAATTTATTTAGCACCGCCCACAATATTTGAGTGAGCGTGAGTGACAGAGAGAGAACGCATGCAACGCAGCAATGGTTGGCATATTTGAGTCAAACTCATTTTGAGTTATTTTATTATAAATTGAGTTAAAAGTTGAGCGCCGGCGCAAGCAAAAAAGTTTAACAGCTGAAAAGAAAGCAGCACAAAATAAAGAGATAAACTTCAAATAAAAATAACATATTACAGCAGCAGTCAAAGCTAAAAAACAAAATGGCAACCGAAGCATAAAGAAAAAACTATGTTACAAACGCGAAAAAGTATTGAAGTACTCCACTCAAATACTCGATTACAGACGCGGCCAACTCGGTGACTCCACGGTTTTGAACTATACTATTTGACTTTTTACATTTTGATTTTTGAGGCATAAAATCGGCGAAGCACGTAAAAGGACAACAGTTGGCATGAAGGATTGCAACAACTTTTAATGTTATGTATGAGTTGCTATTTGCAAGGTTGGACTGTGAAGTTTTGCAATGTTAAGATATAAAAATAAATAAATAATGAACTTAGACATTGCCCATCGGAAGAGCTACTTGCTAATGTACTAAACAGTGGATGGGATATTCTGGCTACATGTTACCCTTATAATGCAAACAAAACGCTAAGCATCTTGGATTTTAGTGTGTCTAGAGATTTAAGTCCAACTCAAGTTGGTACACTTGCAACTGATCATTCAATTAAACATCAAACCTTCGACTAATGACAGATCTGCGCGCCTGCTCGCTGTTGACTCCGATTTGACTTTATTCCAACAATATATATGGAGATGTCTTTAGGCAAAAATATTGACGATTTAGTGGACATACTGATCAGAGCTATATACGGAGCTATAATGACTGCTATTATGCGCTTAATTCTTGCTTCACGAAGTCTACCGCCAGCGGTGACTCAACTTGTGGTGAAAAAACGATGTCTTGGCAGATAACAATGTATGCCAGATAACAAGAAACTTCAAAAGACGAGCAAACATTCGCAACTATCTCAAAACTTTCATACCACGCCTTGTCTATAAGTCCGAGTCAACTCCAAAGCAGCCACCGCACCGTCTCTTACAAATATTTATGCAAGTCAAGAAGTGAACATTTATGAACTGTCAAACATTCTCAGCGCGCAATTCCAATGATTTTGATACTTTAACATTTTCACAAAATAGCTGAAGTGTAGTTGTTGTATGAGTTGGTATGGCTCCTACATATATGTATGTACATACATATGTATGCATATAGAAACGAAAAGCTGGAGGGGCGCTGTTAAAATACATTGGAGATGAATGTCGAAATTGGCGGTGTTAGTGCATGTGGGTGTAGTTCAAATGCGGTGAATTCTTGCCGCCTGAAGTTGAGTTGTGATGCGGTCTAGCGGCAAATGTTGCTTTTGATGTTCGTCGCACATACACATGCAACCAACGCACACACACACTCGTCCTGCCACAAATGTGTACTATCTGCGATGTGTAACTTTGCCGTATGAGAGTGCTTTTGACTGAGTATCTCTGTGTGTGTTTTAGCAAATGTTTCCGTCTAAAAGCCATTTTGACACAGTAATTTACTGCTTCAAAATTGCTGTTGAACTTTAAAAATTTAATGTTTAAATTTTGCTATAAATTTTCAAATGATATATGAGCTGTAGAGTATTTGAGATAGACTGTTCGAAGCGTAGTTTAGAAAGTATACAAAATTTTTAAATAACAAATATGTATAGAAGCTAGTTCCTAAATGCAGATGTTTTTCGGTAGGCGAGAACTTTCTCCAATTCCTCTCCAGAAGAACTCGTGTACAAATTATCTGAATTATCTGAAGTATAAATAAGAGATTCTTAATATACAAATTTGAAGGCTCTGTCTTTTATATTCTCCAATATCTCGAACTTTAGACGGACATAAAATGCAAAAGCAGTTAAAGCAAGAAAAGAAATATTAAATTAAAATTTCTGGGAGTATGTATCCAGATCAATAAAATAGATGATAATACAAAGTTAAACCGAAGAAACAACAACACTGGGTGTCAAGTTTCAGAAACCAGGTTACTACCATAGACTGGACCAACGGACAATTGAAGATGTGGATTGTGTTATGCGTTAATTCTACAAACTCAGAACATCAGTCAATGGTGCTGCTTCGTATTTGTTTCCTGTAACCCTCCACTAAAGTGTTCTATTGGTTACGCGTGATGCTACCAGTGAGGCCTTTTCCTCTGAACACAATAATTTTTTTACACTTTGCAATTTAATTCTACCAATTATATAAAGCCGTACCAAGTATTGTTGGGTACTGAACTCAACATTTTACCAAAGATTTGATCACATATAAGGAAGATGTATTCCCATCTGATGCCGTGTGGGATATTTTATTTTATTTGTTCATAACTAAACTAAAAACGATAATTTTTTTATATATATATATAACCAGAAATGGAAAGGGTATATCTGGAACTGTAGAGTTGACATAAAATACATCAAATTTGGCGTTCATAGTTGCATTAAAAAAACCAAGAAACCTTTTTTTCATACAAAAACTCGGGAAGGTAGGACAGATTTGTGTGATGGCAACCTCTTTTAGCTGTCGAATCTGGACCTTTCTTAAATTTTTCATTAGAATTATCATAAAATAAAGCAAAATTGGCATCTTTAGCTTCATTAACAAAAAAATTTAAATTTTTTTCATACTCAAACTCTAAGTGGTTGGGTAGGTTTGTATATGGGCTACTCTTTACGGAGGGTTTTCTTTATTTAATACAAATTAAGTGATATACCATATTCTAAATATTCAAACTTGATGGCTCGATTTTATATATTCTCTAAATTGTTGTTGTTAGTATAGACAGACATACAGACGGACATGTCTACATCGACCCGGCATTTTCCCAAATTTTTATTTCTTTCAACTAATAGGTTCTTTGAAAATAGACGTTTTTTTTTTTAATGATGACCCAAATCTCCATATAATTTTTTTCAGATTGGAAACTAGAACACTCACAGGGAGCTAAATCTTTAAAATATGATGGATGGGGTAGTTGTTCGTTTCTAACTCAAATCAAGCTAGAAACGGTTCAAAAGCTCTGAATAATATTCGCCGGAAATAGTTTTACTCTCTTCAAGGTAATCGATAGGTGTGAAATCGAGTGCATACCAAAAATTATGGCCGACAGATCAAACTTCATCATCTTTAGTGCACGCTGACCCAGAGAAACTCACTGTTTTGATTGTTTCTTGGTCTCTAGTGCTAAAATTCGTGCGAAGTATGGCTGAACATTCATTACTGGAATAGCTTTTTCTTGTCTAAATGTACATGGAAAAATTTAACTTACACACTTCAGCCCACGCACTTTCATTCTCCCATCGACCAAGTCTTCATACTTGAAATAGTCGATAAAATCCATGTTGTGATAAATTTATAAACTATTTTTGGAGTGAAGACCACTTTTGGTGACTTGAATATTCGACGTCAATTGTTTCGGTACAACAACAATGGAACTCAGTAAACCACTTAACTTCTACAAGGGACATAGCTCAAATCTAAGCCAATAAAATCTTCTAGGAATCATTACTTCAATTTATCCTTAAAAACACTTGACTATTCGCATCAATTTTTTTTGTTAGATATTCTCAAAAAGATTCCTCATAATAAGCCATATAAACATAAAGCTTCATTAGTTGCCAGCAACCAAATGGTTCAAAGGTGAGAATAGTTGAGCAAACAACAACAACAGTAACAGGATTAAAGCGGCATTAGCTGCCATCGAGGCATCTAAGTAGTATAGCAACCGAAGCGACCAGAAGTAATGCTGCCAATGGCCAAGTGGCGTCAAAAGGCGTTAATTATGAGGTGCTAAAGCGAACAGGTACTGAGGCGCTTACTTAAAAAAAGAATAAAACAAAAAAAAAAAAAACAGCTAAATATACACAGAACACAAAGCAAATAAATGCCAATAAAGAAAGAAAATACTCGTAGAACCCATAATAAAAATGCTTTGATCTATAAGCGCAACGCCGCGAAATATTTAATAATTAAAGCATTTAATGCCAAATGAAATTCGAGGAATTGGACTCGGGGGAAAAGAACAGAACAGAACAGCACGGAACAGTACAGAAGTGGTGGCACAACAAAATGGCTGAATATGTGAAATTTTTTCTCGTAGTATATCCTTTTGCAATTTTAAACTGTAAAACAAAGCAAGCAAGCAAGCAAAGAGAGCAATTGGAGTAATGAAGGATGAACGAATGTATAAAAAAAAGAGGAAAAGCTGTTTCAACTTCATTTAAATAAACAAAAGCAATAGCAACAGAAAGGATTCCATGAGGCAGTGTATGCAAGAAGTATAAAGTGGAGGTGGTTTTTTTTTTGTTTGAAAATTGTTGAAGTATGAGTCACAACATTGGCAAGTGTGAAATGCACGATTTCATCATCATCATGCCATACAGGATATGACTGTGGGTGAAGCACCAATAATCCTTTTAATAAATATGATACCGCAAAGGACCAAAAAGCGCAGAGTGTGAAAAGCGCACAGATCCATTTGCATTTTATGCAAATTCCATTTTCACGCGCATGAAACGCTGCTGCTGCGGAGCAAGAATGTTGCAGCATAAAGGCAGCTGAGGAGCAGCGGCGAGACAAAGCAAAAATGCAAATGTTGGAAAACTGTGAGATGAACAAAAAAAAAATAAATAAAAAAATAGAAATAAAAAACACACGAAGAAATGTTTATTGCGGTGGGAGCGATGCTTTAATATCCTTCATCAATTTCAATCGAGCGTTTTAAAGGAGCTTAGATAGGCAGAAAGTTATTGTTAACAGCACTCCAAAGCCTTTAAAGTTTGTACTAAAGGGTATGTATTTCGAATATCTTTCATATTAATAACTCAAAATTCAATAGAAGGACATGGCCACATCGATGCTTCTGATATAAAGCTCTCAAACTATTCAACAAACCGAATATTTACTTTTCATACTTTGTATGTAGGGCATTGAAAAATAAAAAAAAAAATGAGCAAAAGCAAAGCTTTGTGCAAATAAAACCGAAAAATATTCAAAAATTCATATTCCTTTGGCTTTATTTGTACTTTTTGTACTTTTTCACATCATCCTTGTTGCTGTTTTATTATTTAACTTTTGAGTTCTTGTTGTTCTTGCAACCGTTTGCCAGTTTATATTGCGCAAAATATTGTAGCACTTTATATGACTCCATCCGTTGCGTTGCGCTTTGAATCGGTTGTGGTCGGGGGGATGTACCCAGATATGCTTTTTACAAGCACTTTGCATATGGTTATTTATTTTATAGAGACACACACACACACACATACACGCCCACTCACATGTAGTACATACATATATGCATATGTACATACAACATAAATATATATTTACATAGGAATTATTTGCTTAAAATATGCACACAAACACACACACACACATACATGTTCAACGCTTTTCAAACAAATACTACGACGCGCCGAATACAAAATTTCAAATTCAAAACTCACAGAATTCACTTTGAATGCGAGAAAAAGTTTTACGCTTGAAATATTTTTGCATAAACCAAATCAGATTTGTGTGATTTTTATTATCTTCTTGGTTGGATTTGTTGCTGTTTGTTAGAAAGTTTCAATGCAAAGAGAAAAAATGCGAAGCAGAACAAGATTTTTCTATCTGTTTATTAAATTCTAAGCACATTCAGCATATTAGATATTTATATGTTTTGTTTCACTGATATGCGTATGTGATTTAAATTTATCTCTTTACGAATATAAACCCCCTTTATATATTTTGATTGAAAACAATGTATCTAAAAATTTGCGATAGATATTTTTTTTATTTCAATCGGTCGTTTTGAAGTAAGAAATTTTAATATATCTGTTGAATAGTTGTGCAGAATAAATCTGTTCTGGTGCATCATGAAGTCAAACTGATGGTCAGGTAAGAACGCCAGCATTCGTTTAAGAAATATTATTTAAAATAATTGCGAGATTGTCGGCAGCAAGCCTATTGGTCAATATTACTCGAAAAGATTCTTCGGCTTGTCAGGTTCACAAAATCGTTGTAATAGCAGCAAACTTTTATAGCGAAAGGAATTGGTGGATGCAAGCCATGGTGTTATACATCAACAGCAAGAACATTATTGTCTTTTCGGAAAGGGCAACTCCGTCAACAACTCTATCGTAGCCCGGGGTTTTAGTAAGCTTCAATCTGCCAATCACCAGAAGCAATTCACTAGGCGTGATAGGAGAGATAGACTATATGTGGGAAAGCCTCTGGGCCTCGAATATCATCCTAAAGGCATAATATCGTTCATTCTTGAAGATTAAGAGCAAACGCTGTTCATATTTCAGTATTCATTTTACGGGGATGTTTCAGTGTAGCTGCCGTTTGACTCGTTGTGTAGTCTTCCATACGTTAAAACCATGGTTTTGTTAGTGTTACCATTGCTGAGAGGCTTGTCAGAATATTCACTATTGGTGTCATAAAGAAGTTTGCATAATTCGTCATCAAAACGCTGTTAGTCTACCTGAACAAGTGGTTTAGGCGAGAGCATGCATCGAAGAGATATTACTCTCTTTAACATCACCAATTCTAAGAGGCCGGGCTAGTTTGTTGGCCAAATATGGAATATTCAGCTATGTACCTTCGCTACGTCGTTAATATCATTTGCTGACATCAGCTCTACGTTCAGATTGATCAGCTGCTGCAACATATACTGGAATCGGGTGATATTAAACTTCCGAGAAAGGATTCGTAGTTTTGAAAGAGCAGCCAATTAAAACTCAATAATCAACAGAGTATTATCGAAACTGAACTTAATCCTCGCAGAGGTAGCTAGGCTGCCCTATCCGAATATAACAAAATCGATGACTGCAGCTACACAAAAAGTGCAAGTGCCCTTCCTCTGAGCGAGAAGTTCCTAGCGCTCCAGAGAAGGTGCTGTGTACTCCTAATCTAAGGTCACTTCTCAACCATAGTTTGGGAATGTAGACAACCGCAAGGAATAGCTACTAATTGCTAAATAGTCATTTTGAATAGAAAACAGAGATCAATTCAAAATTATAACAAACCACCAAAATATCTCTATCAAAATATCTTTATCAGAATATTTCCTTCGCAATCTTTCCACCATAATATCTCCATCACATTATCTCCATCACAATGTCTTCATCATATTAGATCCCCCAAAATATCAACATTTAAATTTTTTTTATCACAATATCTCCATCATAATATTTCTACCATAATACTTCCATCAGATTTTGTATAACAATATCTCCATTGTAATATTTCTATCACATTATCTCCATCACAATGTCTTCATCACATTATCTTCATCACAATAGCTCCCCCCAAAAAATATCTACATCAAAATATTTTTATCACAATATCTCCATCACAACATTTCCACCATAATATTTCCATATAACAATATCTTCATTACTCTATCTCCATCACAATAACTCCCACAAAATATATACATCAATATATCTTTAACACAATATCTCCATCACAACATAATATCTTTATCACATTGTCTCCACAATTGTGTAACAATATCTCCATCACAATATTTTCATTACAATATTTCCATCATAGTATTTTCATCACATTATCTCCACAATTGTGTAACAATATCTCCATCACAATATTTCCACCAAAATATCTCCATCACAATATCGTCAATACAAAATCTTCATTACAATAACTCCAGCATAATATCTCCATCACATTAACTTCACCATAACATCTCCATCACCACAATATCTCTGTCACAATATCTACATATTGATAAAAAATACTGAGGCGCATTTGCTAGTGTGAGGACCAGCAAATCTAAACATACACAGCAATTATTCTTTGGGTGAAACTTGTGGGTATTTTTTTTTTTATTTTATTAGAAGGAAGCTATTTGGACTGATTATGATTGATTTGTTTGAACGAAAGGTAAAGATCTTCTTAATAGTTAAAATTAGGAAATTAGCTTTCGGGTAAGATGGGTCAGTTTCTGATCGAATGCATATAACTATAAAAATTATTCAAATATTTGTATATATTATTTAACCTTTCGAAAGCATTTCGGCATTTTTAGCTGAAAGCCTTGAAAGTCTTTTCACAGAAAAACCTTGAAAGGTGGGAGAGATTTGTATGGCGGCCATCTTTTCTACTCTATAAAGATTAATGTAAGGTAGACCCAATTTGGAATTTCTGGGAATATCAATAAAATTTTATTATACAATACAAAAACTCAGAATGAGACGTAGGCTTGCATGATAAGTCCCAACGCCCTCTTCGGGAAAGGCGTAAGTACAATCATTGAATACAAAAGATCTGAAGCATGTATAGGATAATTCAAATATTCAAAGTCTCTATCTATTATAGTCTCCAAGAACTCTATTTTCATATAGACGGACGGACATTTCTATATCGACATGGTTTTTACTGCAGATTAAGAATATAATATATGTGCTCTGTAGACCCCACACATATATTATATTCTCGCACACCTTTATATACCTGTTACATATAGTTTCACAAACTTAGTATGCCCTTTTTCCATATGGGAATATGGTTTAATAAATGGAATAGGCATACGATTAGTCGGAATATTTTTCACAATACAGAGATGTGATATAGCTTGCTTGAAATTAAAAACATTTTTGGTGAAGGAAGCATTCACAGTCGGTTCGATCGATGGAATTTCATCATTTTTATGCAATTGATGGAGAGTTTTTTATGAAGACCGTAATTCGGCTTATTATTTTAATCAAAAATGAGTTCTTGTATTGAAAACTTCTCTTGGAAATGATTTCAGCTGCACTGAAATCTAAGCAACGAACAAATTATGCAATCAATTTGCTTGTGTCCTTAATTCAGGAGCCAATTATTCAAAACACGGCGGCTTTGTCCAAGCGTATATTTAGATTATTGTTAATTAAATTGATTTAATTTTTTTTTATGATTTATTATCTGCCAACCACACAAAAACAGCCTCTTTACACAACTTCGACAACGCAATTTGCACAGCATCTATGACAATATCAATTTATTTTTGCTCCATCCAACCATAAAAAGCGATAAATATCAAATTTACATCATCGGAAATAATTTATGCACCTGCAAACACTTTACTACTTACTACGCATATAAAAAATTCTATACATCATATTTAAAATCACCAAAAAATAAACCAACCAACCAACCAACCAAAGGCAAACAATTTCGCCAACGCTAATCATTAACAAACAATTGCGGCAATTTGTAAACATGCAATGCAATATTTTATGAATATTATCAAAAATTATCAAAATTATGCAGATTTATTCCAGTGGGCTAAAAAAATTCTATACAACATTTTTTTTTTTTTTTTTTTTGTGCATTCAAAAAGTGCAAATATGCATAAACTTTAAAAGCAACCACCAACAGCAGCTATCAAAACCAACACTAAACAACACAGTTTGTAGCAGCACACCACAGCACACCACCACCATCTTCATCGTCCTTTATCCTTGCACTCTGTATTGCTAACACTTCACGCCCCCTTACCGCACTGCCTACCGCAAGCAGTCGGGCATTAAATTCAATTTGTTAATTTACAAATCCGCAAAACTATTTAACTGTGACGCGCCTCGCAGCTCTCCCTCTAGCCATAAAGCAACATAAAGGAATGAGCTGAAAATTGTTGTGGGTTGCATCATGTTCGTAGATGGTTGTTCATAGCTACGGACTGATTATTTTATTAGAATTTTTATTTGGCTCAAATTTCAGTCAAAAATATCAACAACAATCCGCCCGCTTTGCAAAAAAATAAAATATAAATTAATATGTGGTTTCTATTTGTGTACGAGACAACAATAAAATATGTAATTTATATTATTTCTTGTATTTTATTACATGAGTATTTTAGAGGCGACACATCACGGAAAGTATGTAACAATGAAATCAATTGAAATGTTGGCAAACATGTCACCAAAATAAATTATACGCCGCCAAGTGTAGCACATTTATTTGTGTAGTTTGTTGTGTGAACATTTTTATAAGGGCTGTACTAGAAAAAATTTGAGCACATATTGCATTGTGAGTGATTAGAAATCCTTTGCTACAAATATTTCCAGAGGCTGACTTTGGCTTTCAGCTCATAACAGAATGGCTTCAAAAGCATATCATTTTTAACGAGCTTACCAAAATATATCAAAAATGTGAAAGCGTCACAAAAAAGGGAAACGTTTTTTTAAATAAAACTGTTAACTAACAGTAAACAACAGTTAACATTGAGCGGCACTATTAACTTTTGCGTTAAACTGTTAGCCGCTAAGAATGTCAAAGAACTCTAGTTCAGTCTCTGCAAATAGTCTCTGTAGCAGTTTCTCGAAGAAGTTGTACCGGGCGACCTCCCACACAATCTGTGGCAGCTAACAAAAGCCATCAAAATGCCTATAAAGAGGAAGGTTCCTGTGAAGGATACCACTATAATCTGGTGTCGATCGCATGCAGAAAGAGCTACAACCTTTACGGACCACCTATACGAAGCATTCTCACCCTTTGAAAGATGCTTTTAACTCAAGGCAGAGGAAACTCTCAAGTTTCTAGAAATGTCCTGCCAAATGGGGCTACCTATTCCTGCAGCTGAAACGGATGAACTGATCTGTGAAATTGGGAAACTAAAAGCATTCAAGTCAACTGGGTATGACAATACTGATGTCCCTGCCATTAAAGCCTTGACTCCGAATAGTATTCTGTTAATCAAATAAAATCTTCCAGCTTTTCCCACCTCATTTACAAACTTGGAAAGCCTGCAGCCAATCTCGCCTCAAATCGCCCGTTGAGTTTATTTTCAAAGTTTCCAAAGCAGTCAAAGTACTACTGTATAGAATCTGACCAATACTGGAAAAGGATGGTTCGATCCTTTGAGTAGAAAAAGTATTGTTCGGCCGTCTTTCTAGACGTAAAGCCTTCGACAAGGTATGGCATGCCACACTGCTCCACAAGCTAAAGGCAAATCTATCAGCACTGTACTACCTCTTCATCAGGTCTAGCATTGCGCGCAGGAGGTTCTTCGTACGATGTGGGAAAAAAACACTCTCAAATAAATGAATTAGAAGCCGGAGTTCCATAGTGATGCGTATTTGGACCTTTATAAGCTCTATACAGCTGACATGCCGATCATCGAAGAAGATGCTGACGACACGGCATGAGCGCGCTGGCGCCACTCGTTTTGAATGCCAAGTACGGAGAGATCTCTCCATACCTGGTCATTCCAACGCGTGCCCGGTCGTCTTCTATTTCGCCGTTCTCCAATTAGTTTTGGGCCTCCCATGTAAACCATGCTTGCTGGAGCTCTTTCATTAATTTGAATGAGGTGCCCAGCCCAGTGCAGCCGCTGGAATTTTATACGCTGGACTATGTCAACCTCATCGAATAGCTCGTACAGCTCGCGGTTCATGCGGAACCTAAACTCGTCGCCGACTCTAATAGGACCAAAAATCCTGCGAAGAATCTTCCTCTCGAAGACTTTCAACGCTGTCTCATCCGACTCAATCACGATACATGCTTCTGCGCCATACAATAGGACCAGGAGTATCAGCGTCTTATAGATCTTGATTTTTGTCTTTCGAGAGAGGGCTTTACTTCTCATTTGCTTGATTATTAACAGAAGTTCACATTGTGAGGAAAGTTGTTGACTGTCATTCACTTAGGAATGGCCAACAATAATTCTTTTGCAAACGTTCCACGTATCTCCTGGGAAGCCTCAGGGATGAGCTAAAGTGAGAAGGCGAAACCCCCCTCCTACCCTTAATTCGTTGTTGGTGCGCTGGGCTTGGGACCCGCCACTGTAAAAATAAATCTCCAATAAAACAATTAGGAAACCTCGGAAGGAACCCTATGATGACGACCCCCGCCAGAAAGAGCAACTGCTATATTATTCAAAAATTTCAAAACAGTGCTCTCAGAATTAACTCCAACGCGCACGTGTTCCATACCAAAAGCGCGA